>JAUPFR010000008.1:0-1332595 GCA_036925125.1 Oreortyx pictus
TAAAGATACATTAACCCTTAACCCTTAAACTTTAACCTTAACTAAAATTAACCTATAACTTACCTAACCTTTCCCTAACATAACCTATACATAAAATATCCTAATTTAAATTAACATATAAATTAAAATTAATATAAATTAACTAACCTTAACCACTAACCCTATAACTAACCCTAACCTACTAACCTAACCCTAACCCTAACCCTTAACTACCTAACCCTAACCCTAACCCTAACCCTAACCCTAACCCTAACCCTAACCCTAACCCTAACCCTAACCCTAACCCTAACCCTAACCCTAACCCTAACCCTAACCCTAACCCTAACCCTAACCCTAACCCTAACCCTAACCCTAACCCTAACCCTAACCCTAACCCTAACCCTAACCCTAACCCTAACCCTAACCCTAACCCTAACCCTAACCCTAACCCTAACCCTAACCCTAACCCTAACCCTAACCCTAACCCTAACCCTAACCCTAACCCTAACCCTAACCCTAACCCTAACCCTAACCCTAACCCTAACCCTAACCCTAACCCTAACCCTAACCCTAACCCTAACCAACCCTAACCCTAACCCTAACCCTAACCCTAACCCTAACCCTAACCCTAACCCTAACCCTAACCCTAACCCTAACCCTAACCCAACCCTAACCCTAACCCTAACCCTAACCCTAACCCTAACCCTAACCCTAACCCTAACCCTAACCCTAACCCTAACCCTAACCCTAACCCTAACCCTAACCCTAACCCTAACCCTAACCCTAACCCTAACCCTAACCCTAACCCTAACCCTAACCCTAACCCTAACCCTAACCCTAACCCTAACCTAACCCTAACCCTAACCCTAACCCTAACCCTAACCCTAACCCTAACCCTAACCCTAACCCTAACCCTAACCCTAACCCTAACCCTAACCCTAACCCTAACCCTAACCCTAACCCTAACCCTAACCCTAACCCTAACCCTAACCCTAACCCTAACCCTAACCCTAACCCTAACCCTAACCCTAACCCTAACCCTAACCCTAACCCTAACCCTAACCCTAACCCTAACCCTAACCCTAACCCTAACCCTAACCCTAACCCTAACCCTAACCCTAACCCTAACCCTAACCCTAACCCTAACCCTAACCCTAACCCTAACCCTAACCCTAACCCTAACCCTAACCCTAACCCTAACCCTAACCCTAACCCTAACCCTAACCCTAACCCTAACCCTAACCCTAACCCTAACCCTAACCCTAACCCTAACCCTAACCCTAACCCTAACCCTAACCCTAACCCTAACCCTAACCCTAACCCTAACCCTAACCCTAACCCTAACCCTAACCCTAACCCTAACCCTAACCCTAACCCTAACCCTAACCCTAACCCTAACCCTAACCCTAACCCTAACCCTAACCCTAACCCTAACCCTAACCCTAACCCTAACCCTAACCCTAACCCTAACCCTAACCCTAACCCTAACCCTAACCCTAACCCTAACCCTAACCCTAACCCTAACCCTAACCCTAACCCTAACCCTAACCCTAACCCTAACCCTAACCCTAACCCTAACCCTAACCCTAACCCTAACCCTAACCCTAACCCTAACCCTAACCCTAACCCTAACCCTAACCCTAACCCTAACCCTAACCCTAACCCTAACCCTAACCCTAACCCTAACCCTAACCCTAACCCTAACCCTAACCCTAACCCTAACCCTAACCCTAACCCTAACCCTAACCCTAACCCTAACCCTAACCCTAACCCTAACCCTAACCCTAACCCTAACCCTAACCCTAACCCTAACCCTAACCCTAACCCTAACCCTAACCCTAACCCTAACCCTAACCCTAACCCTAACCCTAACCCTAACCCTAACCCTAACCCTAACCCTAACCCTAACCCTAACCCTAACCCTAACCCTAACCCTAACCCTAACCCTAACCCTAACCCTAACCCTAACCCTAACCCTAACCCTAACCCTAACCCTAACCCTAACCCTAACCCTAACCCTAACCCTAACCCTAACCCTAACCCTAACCCTAACCCTAACCCTAACCCTAACCCTAACCCTAACCCTAACCCTAACCCTAACCCTAACCCTAACCCTAACCCTAACCCTAACCCTAACCCTAACCCTAACCCTAACCCTAACCCTAACCCTAACCCTAACCCTAACCCTAACCCTAACCCTAACCCTAACCCTAACCCTAACCCTAACCCTAACCCTAACCCTAACCCTAACCCTAACCCTAACCCTAACCCTAACCCTAACCCTAACCCTAACCCTAACCCTAACCCTAACCCTAACCCTAACCCTAACCCTAACCCTAACCCTAACCCTAACCCTAACCCTAACCCTAACCCTAACCCTAACCCTAACCCTAACCCTAACCCTAACCCTAACCCTAACCCTAACCCTAACCCTAACCCTAACCCTAACCCTAACCCTAACCCTAACCCTAACCCTAACCCTAACCCTAACCCTAACCCTAACCCTAACCCTAACCCTAACCCTAACCCTAACCCTAACCCTAACCCTAACCCTAACCCTAACCCTAACCCTAACCCTAACCCTAACCCTAACCCTAACCCTAACCCTAACCCTAACCCTAACCCTAACCCTAACCCTAACCCTAACCCTAACCCTAACCCTAACCCTAACCCTAACCCTAACCCTAACCCTAACCCTAACCCTAACCCTAACCCTAACCCTAACCCTAACCCTAACCCTAACCCTAACCCTAACCCTAACCCTAACCCTAACCCTAACCCTAACCCTAACCCTAACCCTAACCCTAACCCTAACCCTAACCCTAACCCTAACCCTAACCCTAACCCTAACCCTAACCCTAACCCTAACCCTAACCCTAACCCTAACCCTAACCCTAACCCTAACCCTAACCCTAACCCTAACCCTAACCCTAACCCTAACCCTAACCCTAACCCTAACCCTAACCCTAACCCTAACCCTAACCCTAACCCTAACCCTAACCCTAACCCTAACCCTAACCCTAACCCTAACCCTAACCCTAACCCTAACCCTAACCCTAACCCTAACCCTAACCCTAACCCTAACCCTAACCCTAACCCTAACCCTAACCCTAACCCTAACCCTAACCCTAACCCTAACCCTAACCCTAACCCTAACCCTAACCCTAACCCTAACCCTAACCCTAACCCTAACCCTAACCCTAACCCTAACCCTAACCCTAACCCTAACCCTAACCCTAACCCTAACCCTAACCCTAACCCTAACCCTAACCCTAACCCTAACCCTAACCCTAACCCTAACCCTAACCCTAACCCTAACCCTAACCCTAACCCTAACCCTAACCCTAACCCTAACCCTAACCCTAACCCTAACCCTAACCCTAACCCTAACCCTAACCCTAACCCTAACCCTAACCCTAACCCTAACCCTAACCCTAACCCTAACCCTAACCCTAACCCTAACCCTAACCCTAACCCTAACCCTAACCCTAACCCTAACCCTAACCCTAACCCTAACCCTAACCCTAACCCTAACCCTAACCCTAACCCTAACCCTAACCCTAACCCTAACCCTAACCCTAACCCTAACCCTAACCCTAACCCTAACCCTAACCCTAACCCTAACCCTAACCCTAACCCTAACCCTAACCCTAACCCTAACCCTAACCCTAACCCTAACCCTAACCCTAACCCTAACCCTAACCCTAACCCTAACCCTAACCCTAACCCTAACCCTAACCCTAACCCTAACCCTAACCCTAACCCTAACCCTAACCCTAACCCTAACCCTAACCCTAACCCTAACCCTAACCCTAACCCTAACCCTAACCCTAACCCTAACCCTAACCCTAACCCTAACCCTAACCCTAACCCTAACCCTAACCCTAACCCTAACCCTAACCCTAACCCTAACCCTAACCCTAACCCTAACCCTAACCCTAACCCTAACCCTAACCCTAACCCTAACCCTAACCCTAACCCTAACCCTAACCCTAACCCTAACCCTAACCCTAACCCTAACCCTAACCCTAACCCTAACCCTAACCCTAACCCTAACCCTAACCCTAACCCTAACCCTAACCCTAACCCTAACCCTAACCCTAACCCTAACCCTAACCCTAACCCTAACCCTAACCCTAACCCTAACCCTAACCCTAACCCTAACCCTAACCCTAACCCTAACCCTAACCCTAACCCTAACCCTAACCCTAACCCTAACCCTAACCCTAACCCTAACCCTAACCCTAACCCTAACCCTAACCCTAACCCTAACCCTAACCCTAACCCTAACCCTAACCCTAACCCTAACCCTAACCCTAACCCTAACCCTAACCCTAACCCTAACCCTAACCCTAACCCTAACCCTAACCCTAACCCTAACCCTAACCCTAACCCTAACCCTAACCCTAACCCTAACCCTAACCCTAACCCTAACCCTAACCCTAACCCTAACCCTAACCCTAACCCTAACCCTAACCCTAACCCTAACCCTAACCCTAACCCTAACCCTAACCCTAACCCTAACCCTAACCCTAACCCTAACCCTAACCCTAACCCTAACCCTAACCCTAACCCTAACCCTAACCCTAACCCTAACCCTAACCCTAACCCTAACCCTAACCCTAACCCTAACCCTAACCCTAACCCTAACCCTAACCCTAACCCTAACCCTAACCCTAACCCTAACCCTAACCCTAACCCTAACCCTAACCCTAACCCTAACCCTAACCCTAACCCTAACCCTAACCCTAACCCTAACCCTAACCCTAACCCTAACCCTAACCCTAACCCTAACCCTAACCCTAACCCTAACCCTAACCCTAACCCTAACCCTAACCCTAACCCTAACCCTAACCCTAACCCTAACCCTAACCCTAACCCTAACCCTAACCCTAACCCTAACCCTAACCCTAACCCTAACCCTAACCCTAACCCTAACCCTAACCCTAACCCTAACCCTAACCCTAACCCTAACCCTAACCCTAACCCTAACCCTAACCCTAACCCTAACCCTAACCCTAACCCTAACCCTAACCCTAACCCTAACCCTAACCCTAACCCTAACCCTAACCCTAACCCTAACCCTAACCCTAACCCTAACCCTAACCCTAACCCTAACCCTAACCCTAACCCTAACCCTAACCCTAACCCTAACCCTAACCCTAACCCTAACCCTAACCCTAACCCTAACCCTAACCCTAACCCTAACCCTAACCCTAACCCTAACCCTAACCCTAACCCTAACCCTAACCCTAACCCTAACCCTAACCCTAACCCTAACCCTAACCCTAACCCTAACCCTAACCCTAACCCTAACCCTAACCCTAACCCTAACCCTAACCCTAACCCTAACCCTAACCCTAACCCTAACCCTAACCCTAACCCTAACCCTAACCCTAACCCTAACCCTAACCCTAACCCTAACCCTAACCCTAACCCTAACCCTAACCCTAACCCTAACCCTAACCCTAACCCTAACCCTAACCCTAACCCTAACCCTAACCCTAACCCTAACCCTAACCCTAACCCTAACCCTAACCCTAACCCTAACCCTAACCCTAACCCTAACCCTAACCCTAACCCTAACCCTAACCCTAACCCTAACCCTAACCCTAACCCTAACCCTAACCCTAACCCTAACCCTAACCCTAACCCTAACCCTAACCCTAACCCTAACCCTAACCCTAACCCTAACCCTAACCCTAACCCTAACCCTAACCCTAACCCTAACCCTAACCCTAACCCTAACCCTAACCCTAACCCTAACCCTAACCCTAACCCTAACCCTAACCCTAACCCTAACCCTAACCCTAACCCTAACCCTAACCCTAACCCTAACCCTAACCCTAACCCTAACCCTAACCCTAACCCTAACCCTAACCCTAACCCTAACCCTAACCCTAACCCTAACCCTAACCCTAACCCTAACCCTAACCCTAACCCTAACCCTAACCCTAACCCTAACCCTAACCCTAACCCTAACCCTAACCCTAACCCTAACCCTAACCCTAACCCTAACCCTAACCCTAACCCTAACCCTAACCCTAACCCTAACCCTAACCCTAACCCTAACCCTAACCCTAACCCTAACCCTAACCCTAACCCTAACCCTAACCCTAACCCTAACCCTAACCCTAACCCTAACCCTAACCCTAACCCTAACCCTAACCCTAACCCTAACCCTAACCCTAACCCTAACCCTAACCCTAACCCTAACCCTAACCCTAACCCTAACCCTAACCCTAACCCTAACCCTAACCCTAACCCTAACCCTAACCCTAACCCTAACCCTAACCCTAACCCTAACCCTAACCCTAACCCTAACCCTAACCCTAACCCTAACCCTAACCCTAACCCTAACCCTAACCCTAACCCTAACCCTAACCCTAACCCTAACCCTAACCCTAACCCTAACCCTAACCCTAACCCTAACCCTAACCCTAACCCTAACCCTAACCCTAACCCTAACCCTAACCCTAACCCTAACCCTAACCCTAACCCTAACCCTAACCCTAACCCTAACCCTAACCCTAACCCTAACCCTAACCCTAACCCTAACCCTAACCCTAACCCTAACCCTAACCCTAACCCTAACCCTAACCCTAACCCTAACCCTAACCCTAACCCTAACCCTAACCCTAACCCTAACCCTAACCCTAACCCTAACCCTAACCCTAACCCTAACCCTAACCCTAACCCTAACCCTAACCCTAACCCTAACCCTAACCCTAACCCTAACCCTAACCCTAACCCTAACCCTAACCCTAACCCTAACCCTAACCCTAACCCTAACCCTAACCCTAACCCTAACCCTAACCCTAACCCTAACCCTAACCCTAACCCTAACCCTAACCCTAACCCTAACCCTAACCCTAACCCTAACCCTAACCCTAACCCTAACCCTAACCCTAACCCTAACCCTAACCCTAACCCTAACCCTAACCCTAACCCTAACCCTAACCCTAACCCTAACCCTAACCCTAACCCTAACCCTAACCCTAACCCTAACCCTAACCCTAACCCTAACCCTAACCCTAACCCTAACCCTAACCCTAACCCTAACCCTAACCCTAACCCTAACCCTAACCCTAACCCTAACCCTAACCCTAACCCTAACCCTAACCCTAACCCTAACCCTAACCCTAACCCTAACCCTAACCCTAACCCTAACCCTAACCCTAACCCTAACCCTAACCCTAACCCTAACCCTAACCCTAACCCTAACCCTAACCCTAACCCTAACCCTAACCCTAACCCTAACCCTAACCCTAACCCTAACCCTAACCCTAACCCTAACCCTAACCCTAACCCTAACCCTAACCCTAACCCTAACCCTAACCCTAACCCTAACCCTAACCCTAACCCTAACCCTAACCCTAACCCTAACCCTAACCCTAACCCTAACCCTAACCCTAACCCTAACCCTAACCCTAACCCTAACCCTAACCCTAACCCTAACCCTAACCCTAACCCTAACCCTAACCCTAACCCTAACCCTAACCCTAACCCTAACCCTAACCCTAACCCTAACCCTAACCCTAACCCTAACCCTAACCCTAACCCTAACCCTAACCCTAACCCTAACCCTAACCCTAACCCTAACCCTAACCCTAACCCTAACCCTAACCCTAACCCTAACCCTAACCC
This sequence comes from Oreortyx pictus, assembly GCA_036925125.1. NCBI lineage: Eukaryota > Metazoa > Chordata > Aves > Galliformes > Odontophoridae > Oreortyx > Oreortyx pictus. The sequence continues at coordinate 7,627 of JAUPFR010000008.1, forward strand.
TAACCCTAACCCTAACCCTAACCCTAACCCTAACCCTAACCCTAACCCTAACCCTAACCCTAACCCTAACCCTAACCCTAACCCTAACCCTAACCCTAACCCTAACCCTAACCCTAACCCTAACCCTAACCCTAACCCTAACCCTAACCCTAACCCTAACCCTAACCCTAACCCTAACCCTAACCCTAACCCTAACCCTAACCCTAACCCTAACCCTAACCCTAACCCTAACCCTAACCCTAACCCTAACCCTAACCCTAACCCTAACCCTAACCCTAACCCTAACCCTAACCCTAACCCTAACCCTAACCCTAACCCTAACCCTAACCCTAACCCTAACCCTAACCCTAACCCTAACCCTAACCCTAACCCTAACCCTAACCCTAACCCTAACCCTAACCCTAACCCTAACCCTAACCCTAACCCTAACCCTAACCCTAACCCTAACCCTAACCCTAACCCTAACCCTAACCCTAACCCTAACCCTAACCCTAACCCTAACCCTAACCCTAACCCTAACCCTAACCCTAACCCTAACCCTAACCCTAACCCTAACCCTAACCCTAACCCTAACCCTAACCCTAACCCTAACCCTAACCCTAACCCTAACCCTAACCCTAACCCTAACCCTAACCCTAACCCTAACCCTAACCCTAACCCTAACCCTAACCCTAACCCTAACCCTAACCCTAACCCTAACCCTAACCCCAACCCCAACCCCTAACCCCTAACCCCTAACCCCTAACCCCTAACCCTAACCCTAACCCTAACCCTAACCCTAACCCTAACCCTAACCCTAACCCTAACCCTAACCCTAACCCTAACCCTAACCCCAAACCTAACCCTAACCCCAAACCCCCAACCCCAACCCACCCCAGTCCTACCTGCATCCAGCTACAACCAACCAGCCGCTAAGTCCTACCAGCAACCAACCAGCCGCTAAGTCCTACCAGCATCCAGCTACTACCAACCAGGCGCTAAGTCCTACCAGCAACCAGCTACTACCAACCAGGCGCTAAGTCCTACCAGCAACCAATCAGCCGCTAATTCCTACCCGCATCCAGCTACAACCAACCAGCCACTAAGTCCTACCAGCAACCAACCAGCCGCTAAGTCCTACCAGCAACCAGCTACAACCAACCAGCCGCTAAGTCCTACCAGCAACCAACTAGGCACTAAGCTAATTCCTGCTAGAGCCTTAATCTAACCCCACACTTACCTGTTGCACCTACCTTGGAATGGTGATGTGTCCCTGGTGCAGAAAATGTAACATAGCACTCAGTTCCGTGTGACAAATATTCCTTTATTCCTTCACAGCGCACACAGACATTGCTCATTGTATCACAGAGCAGTGCAAACAATACAGATTTATAGACAGAGCATACACGTGTTCAAAACAATACAAGGCACAGTTACAGGCACTGTATATACATAGTCTGCATCAGTGCAAGTTACAATCATAGCAAATACAGATACAGAGTGGGTTCTAGATATCATCATTGTCATACAGAGACTCCAAGCAGGTCTGAGAAGTGGTTACAGCCACAGCATACACAGCATCAGAGCGGGTCCCATCACTGTACACAGCATCAGAGCGGGTCTGAGAAACAGTTACAGCCACAGCGTACACAGCATCAGAGCGGGTCCCACATCAAAACCAACATGGACCTCAGGCCGTCCTGCAGGGAACATGAGTCTCAGAGTGGCCGGGAAGGAGCAAAAGGCCTCCAACCAACGGCCGTGCGTTGGTTACGGGGTTGGGTTAGCCTACTCTACAAGGAAAAACTGAGCAAGCTAACCCAACCCCGTAAGCAAGGCCTAACTAAACTCAATTTGGAAGAGGCAAAAGCCTCTGCTGCGCTGAAATCAGCGCCAGAATCCAATTGGCCACAAACCTGCACGAGTCTCAATCAAATCAGAAAGGAGTGCAAGAGGACTCTCTGTGAGATGAGGGTGTTGGTTATGAGGTTGGGTTAGCTTGCTCAACAAGAAAAATCATAGCAAAGCTAACTCAACCCTGTAAGTGAGGCCTGAAGTCAATTTGGAAGAGGCAGAAATCACTGCTGGAGCAGAAATCAGCATCTATCTGTGGCCGCAAACCGGCACGAGTCTCAGGGTGGCCGCAAACCGGCACGAGTCTCAGGGTGGCCGGGAAGGAGCAAAAGGCCTCCAACCAACGGCCATGCGTTGGTTACGGGGTTGGGTTAGCCTACTCTACAAGGAAAAACTGAGCAAGCTAACCCAACCCCGTAAGCAAGGCCTAACTAAACTCAATTTGGAAGAGGCAAAAGCCTCTGCTGCGCTGAAATCAGCGCCGGTATCCAATTGGCCGCAAACCGGCACGAGTCTCAATCAAATCAGAAAGGAGTGATTCTGTGTGAGATGGGGGTGTTGGTTACGGGTTTTGGTTAGCCTGCTGGACAAACTCAGAGCAAAGCTAACCCAACCCCGTAAACAAGGCAAAGTACTGGACATAATGACCCACGGGATTCTCCAGGAGAAGAGTGCAGGCGGGAAGTGGGACAGGGACAATATTGGCTGGATACAGAACAAGTACCATGGCCAGGCCCATAGGGGGGAGCTAAAACCAGTTACACGCAGCCGGTGGGTGCTCTGTCCCGAGTGGAAGTGGGGTCTGTCCCATATCTTTATTAGTGACCGCAGTGAGGGCACAGAGCGCACCTGCAGAAGTTGGGAGAGGACATCACAGCAGAAAGAAGCGTGGGTCAGTCCAGGAGGTGGAAGGCCCCATGGAAGGACGTGGATGTGTTGGATCGCCAGGTTGAGGCTGATGGAAAGAAGTACAAGTGCGCTGAGCGCTGCGTCCCAAACTATGCCTGTGATGACTGCAGAGGATACTATGGGATTGGGATGGCGCACTGCTGGAGAAACTTTCACCTGTAACAACAAGGGACACAGTTACCAAAGAAACACTGGTAATTCTACAAGTGCAGAGGGTTAGAGCTACATTGTGCATGAATACAATCATCCTTAGAGCTCCCGTTAAGCTTCAGAGTCAGGTGAAGATTAACATCAAAGCTGCCTCCCAGCTGATCCCAGTGAACCAAAAGCAAAGCAAAATCCCAAGAAAAAACAAAGCTACGAAAGTGCACAAGAAGGCCCAGGAGAACATGTATGGAGAACAGCACAGAAAAATCCACAGTAAAACTAAGGAAGAACACACGAAAAACACTGCAGAGAACACCAAGAGCAAACACAAGGAGAACACGGAAGTGAACACCGAGGTTGAGGAATGGGAACGGCACAAAGAATGCACCAAGGGCATCAAGAGGACGGTGCCAGGAGAAGAGCATGAGCTGGGCCAAGGATATGGCACAAAGAGATGAGTCTGAGTTGGGCCAAGAGAAGAACCCAACTTGTTACATGAGTACGACGCCAAAAGAAGAGCCGGAGGAGGCCCAAGAACATGGTGCCAAGGGATGAGCCCGAGCTGGGCCAAGAATACAGCTCCAAGAGATGAACCTAAGCTGGGCTATAAGTATGATGCCAAAAGAAGAGCCTGAGCTGGGCCAAGAGCATGGTGCCAAGGGATGAGCCTGAGCAGGGCTGTAAGTACAATGCCAAAATAAGAGCCCAAGTTGGGCTAAGAGTATGGCACCAAGAGATGAGTCCGAGCTGGGCCAAGAGAACAGCCCCATTGGGCCAGGAGTACAACATCAAAAGAAAGCCCAACAAAAGAACACTGCAGGATAAGGGCAAAGGAGATGAAACAGGGAAAGCTGAGAGCAAGGAAGGGGAATGGAGCAGAGAAAGCCAAGGGGAAAATGCAAAGCAAACACTGCAGAGAAAGGCCAGAAGCGAGGACGACACCCAGGAGGAAAAGGAAAAGCACAAGCAGCTTTTGGGTGCCCTAAAGCTCTGTGAGAACTACATTGTGCACAATGGGCAAACACCGGTGAGTGCGCGCCGTCCTTACCTGTTTGAGGGACCAGTTACCTGACAGCACGGTCTGGTTCTGAGCTATTCCAGGAGATGCAGCTTCCCATTCCTCACCGCTTTCGTGGAGCACCCCACGTTCCTCAGTGCAGCTGTTATATCCCCAGGAGTGCTGCAGTTCTCCACGGCCACCTGTTGGACACAGAACAGCAATGAAGGCACTGCCCCACACTTGTAGGGCAGCAGCTCTTACGCAAACGTGTTCCTCTGAGAACGGAGCGCTCATAACCCCCATTTCATCTCTCACCACGGCCGGCAGAAAACCTGCCTGCATACAAGCGATGCGCAAACGAGGGGCTCGTGATGCTCCATTTCCTGCTCCGCAGATCCCACAATACTTACACCATCAATCAGAGGAGTCCCAGCAAGCCTTATGCACCGCTGAGCTGTATAAAGAGATCAGAACAAAGAAACACAGAACATAATTCATTATGTGATAACGAGTCACAAAAATGCCTTCAAACAATACTCCACCTGAGCTGATGTAGAGCACCGTTTACCAAAGCTGTGAAACAGGCTGGGATGGTGCAGGAGCAGACAAAGTTCAGGACCCAAGGGTGGAAACAATGGGGTAAAAACTGTGGAAAAAGAAACAAAGGCTGAACCAGGAAAAAAAAAAAAAACAAATAGGAAAAAGACAAATAGCATTAGGTTTGTGGTTACACTGCACATGAATACAATTACCTTCAGAGCTCCCATTAAGATTACGGTTCAGGTGATGATTAAAATCAAAGCTGCCTCCAACCCATCACAGAGAGGCAAAGGCAAGTGGAACACCCAGGCAAGGCAAAGCCAAAGTGAAATCCCAGGGAAAGACAAATCAAAGGAAAGGCAAGGAGAACTGTGCAGAAAAGGCAAGGGGAAGAACAAAGGAGAACAGCACAGGGAATGCCCTGGGGATGGAAGGGAACGGCGCAAGGAGTGCACTACGGGGCCAAGAGAACAGCGCAAAGAGATGGCCCAGAGCTGGGCAAAGATGAAAGGGAAGGAGAAGAACCAGGGAAATCAAAAGCAAAGATGAGGGCAAGGAGAATGGCACAAGGAATGCACTAAAGCCCAGGGCATGGAAGGGGAACAGCGCAGGGAATGCACTAAGGAACGAGAGGGCGACGCCAAAAGGATCGGAGCTGGGACAAGAGAACGGTGCTAAAATGCCCAGGGAAAGGGCAAAGGACAAAGAGGAGAAACAGGGAAAGCACAGGGAATGCGCTATGGGGCAAAGAGAGCGACGCCAAAAGCATCAGAGCTGGAACAAGAGAATGGTGCTAAAATGCCCAGGGAAAGGGCAAAGCACAAAGAGGAGAAACACGGGAAGCCTGGGGCATGGGAGGGGAACAGTGCAAGGAATGCACTACAGGATCAACAGAGTGACGCCAAAAAACCCAGAGCTGGGATAAGAGAACGGCGCTAAAATGCCCAGGGAAAGGGCAAAGGACGAGGAGGAGAAACAGGGAAAGCCCAGGGCATGGAAGGGGAACGACGCAAGAAATGCACTAAGGGGCCAAGAGAACGATGCCAGGAGAAAGACCAGGCAAAAAGTAAGGAAACGGCACAAAGTGAAGGAGAATAAGGCAAAGAAAGACCAGGGGAAGGGCAAGGACAACACCCAGGTGAGAAATGAAAAGGACAGACAGCTTTTGGGTGCCCTAAAGCACAAGAAAAAGCTCTGGGAGAACTACATTGTGCCACGCTAGGTGATAGAAAAACAGCAGTGAGTGCGCGCCGTCCTTACCTGTTTGGGGGACCAGTTACCTGACAGCACGGTCTGGTTCTGAGCTATTCCAGGAGATGCAGCTTCCCATTCCTCACCGCTTTCGTGGAGCACCCCACGTTCCTCAGTGCAGCTGTTATATCCCCAGGAGTGCTGCAGTTCTCCACGGCCACCTGTTGGACACAGAACAGCAATGAAGGCACTGCCCCACACTTGTAGGGCAGCAGCTCTTACGCAAACGTGTTCCTCTGAGAACGGAGCGCTCATAACCCCCATTTCATCTCTCACCACGGCCGGCAGAAAACCTGCCTGCATACAAGCGATGCGCAAACGAGGGGCTCGTGATGCTCCATTTCCTGCTCCGCAGATCCCACAATACTTACACCATCAATCAGAGGAGTCCCAGCAAGCCTTATGCACCGCTGAGCTGTATAAAGAGATCAGAACAAAGAAACACAGAACATAATTCATTATGTGATAACGAGTCACAAAAATGCCTTCAAACAATACTCCACCTGAGCTGATGTAGAGCACCGTTTACCAAAGCTGTGAAACAGGCTGGGATGGTGCAGGAGCAGACAAAGTTCAGGACCCAAGGGTGGAAACAATGGGGTAAAAACTGTGGAAAAAGAAACAAAGGTTTAACGAGAAAAAAAAGAAAAAGTTTAAAGAGGAAGCACAAACAAGATTGTGAGAACACTGAACCCCTTTACAAAAAAGTGCAAATGCTCCAGGCATTCCCAGAGCTGCAGTGCTCCATCAGCTGAGCAGCATTACCCTGGGACTGATTGAAGCATTCTAGAAATGAGACAGTACTGAAAGAATGGAATAAACAGCAGCTCCTCCATCACCAGCTCAGAGAAAAAGAAAAAACCCCACCATCTCCCTTACAGAAAAAATGAAGAGCATAGAGAGAATACACATCTCAGATAAAGCAACAGTAAACCAGAATAAGAACCCCAAAAGACAAAGAGCATAACCCAGAGAAGAGAGAGAACACACAGAGCAAATGCAACACCAATAAACCAGAATCAGAGCCCCAAAAGACAAAAATCATAACTCAGAGCATAGAGAGAACACACAGAGCAGATACAGCACCAATAAACCAGAATCAGAGCCCCAAAAGACAAAGAGCATAACCCCGAAGCAAAAAAAGAACTCACTGACCTCATTCCAAGCTGCAGAGCTTACCTCCCTCTCTCTATAGGAAGCAGCTCCAGGCTGAGATGCTGCCCCTGCGGCTGCCGGCCCTTAAATGAGGGCAGGGAGGGGTGGAGCCAGGAATCCCATCCTATCCCCTCTCACGGGTCAACGGCTCCCACCTGTGCTCCCAGGGCTGGCCACGCCCCCTCACCAGGTGTGCCATCACAGCTCAGGCTGTGACCAACAGTTCACATACAGGTGCAAATTAATTAAATAATGAACAATGTCTGCCTGCCCAGCAAGCGGGGATAATTAGTATACGAGCTACCTCATTGCTGTCCCCATGTCCCCACGTCCCCCAGTGCTTCACGATGTCCCCCCAATGTCCCACATCCCCCTGGATCCCCGCAATGTCCCTCTCCATCTTCCCCTTGTCCCAGTGTCACCACACCACCAACTTACCCACAATGTCCCCTCAATATCTCCCCACTGTCCTCAATGTCCGGATGTCCCAAGGGTCACCACTGGTGTCCTCGCATCCTCCCCAGGGACACGTCCCCTGTGCCCATCAATTGTGGGGAGGTGGCGGTGATGGTGGTGGTGACAGTACTGTTGACAGCAGGGACGGAGGTGGGGACACTGCTGTGCCACGTGGGTCACCCCATGCTACGTGCCAACGCCACGGTGAGGTCATGGTGGGCGACGGGGGGGATACAGCAGGGGATGGGGGCTGGGGAGGGATGGAGGGACAGTGTGGGAATAGGGGACGGTGTGGGTGACAGCAGCAGTGATGTGCGGTGATGCTAGGGAGTGACACCAGGGAGTGACTGGGGGTGAATTTGGGGTGACAACGGGAAGTGATGCTGAGATGACATTTGGGTGATGTTGAGGAGTGATTTTGGGGTGACACTGTAGTGGTAACGTTGGGGTGACGCTGTTGGTGTGATGCTAGGCAGTGTATTGGAAATACTGAGTAAGGACTTGGAGCAGTGATGGAGCACCTGGTGGGGGGGCAGGGCCAAGCCAGGGGAGCTCAGGTGTGTGCGATTCTGCTGATTGCAGGAAGGGGAGGAGCCAGGACCGCCCCTCTCCAGTCCTCATTTAAGGGCTGGCAGTGGAGCTGAGGGGTTCTAGCTGGAGCTCTGCATGTCTGAGATCTTCTAAGGTAAGGCTGATTTATTTCTTTGCTGTTTTTGTTCACGTTTGCTGTCTTTGGGCATGTTCTCACCTGATGAGAGTTGGTTGTTATGTTATTATGCTGCGTTTTTTACACTGCTGCGGGGGGACGCTGGGCTGCTGCTGAAGAACTGACGCTAGGAAAGGATGTGGGTGGAGGATGCTGAGGGCTGGGAGTGTTAGGGTCCTGCAGAACAGCGATGATTTGGGCTCTTTGCTTTCAGCACTTTGCCGCCTCCTGAGATCGCAAAGTAATGGTGCACTTACACTGTAGGGACTATTATGGATCACACTGAGGAGAGATGCTGGGGGAGATGTGGGGTGACGCTGGGGTGATGTAAAGCAGTGACACAGGGGGTTATGTTGAGGAATCAGTGGGGGCTGAAGTCAAGGAGTGACACTTGGTGATGCTGGGGAACAGGTGTTGTTGGGGGGACATTGTTTGGTATTACTGGGGTGATGTTGAGGTATCACTGGGGGATGATATCAGGGAGTCATACTGAGAGAAAACATTGATATGGGGGTGATGGAGGTGGGAGACCAAGGGGGTGGGGGGGAGATGCCGTTGCTGTTGTGCCTAGTCGTGAATGCCAAAGAAGATAGTAGAGATAGAAATAAAGAAGTAAATAAAGAAAAAGAGAAGGGGGAGAGATGAAGAGAGAGACACAAAAATAAATAAATGGCAGAAGGGGGACAGATGAAGAGATAAATAAATAAAAATATAAATAATAGGGAGAAGAGGGGAAAGAAGAAGAGAGAAATAAATAAAAAAAATAAGTGGGAGAATGTGGGAGTGATGGAGAGAGAGACAGAAACAAATAAAGTATACGGAGAAGGGGGAGAGTTGATGAAGGAGAGAGAGAAAAATAAAAAAAAAAAGAGGGATATGGTGGGAGGGAATAAGAGAGAGATCAAAATAATAAAGAAAGAAAGAACATTGAAAAAGGGGGAGAGAGAGAGAGAAAAAAAATAAACAAAAACATAAATAAGAGGGAGAAGGGGGGGAGAGACGATGAGGGACAGAGAAATAAGTAAATGGGAGATTGGGGCAGAGATGGAGAGAGAGAAAAAAATAAATATATAAATAAGAAGGTGCCGGGGGTGAGATCAAGAGAGACAGAGAATAATAAATAAAGAAGAGGGAGAATGTGGGAGAGATAAGAGAAAGAAATAAATAAAGAACGAGGAGAAGGGGGAGAGATGGAGAGAGAGAGAAATAAATAAGTAAATATGAGGGAGAAGGGGAGAGAGATGAAGTGAGAGGCAGAGAAATATAAAAACAAATAAGAAGGAGAAGGGGGGAGAGATAAAGAGAGACAGAATAATAAAAAATAAAAAAAAATAAATGGGAGATTGGGGCAGAGATTGAGAGAGAAAAATAAATACATATATAGGAGGGTGCCGGGGGAGAGATAAGAGACACAGAATAATAAATAAATAAATAATATATAAATAAATAAGTGGGAGAATGTAGGAGTGATGGAGCGAGAGACATAAATAATGAAAGAAAACAGAGAAGGGGGAGAATTGATGAGGGAGAGAGAAAGAAATAAAAAACTGGGAGATTGGGGGAGAGACGGAGAGAGATAGAATAAATAAATACACAAATAATAGGTTGCAGGGTGGAGAGATGAACAGAGAAATAAATAAATAAAGAAGAGGTAGAAGGGGGAGAGATGAAGAAAGAGTGAAAAACAAATACATAAATAAAAGGGAGCGGGGGGAGAGTTGAAGAGAGATAGAGAGAAATAAAGAAAGAACAAGGAGAAGGGGGAGAGATGAAGAGAGAGTAGGAGAGAAATAAATAGATAAATGGGAGAAGGGGGACAGATGGAGAGAGATAAATAAATAAATATGTAAATAAGTGGGAGAATGTGGGAGTGATGGAAAAAGAGAAATAAATAAAGAATACGGAGAAGGGGGAGAGTTGATGAGGGAGAGAGAGAGAAATAATAATTAAAGAAGAGGGATATGGTGGGAAAGAGTAAGAGAGAGATCGAAATAATAAATAAAGAACAAAAGAACAGGGAGAAAGGGGGAGAGATGGAGAGAGCGAGAGAAATAAAGAAATAACTAAATAAGGACAAGAAGGGAGAGATGAAGAGAGAGTAGGACAGAAATAAAAATTTAAAGTGGGAGAATGTGGGAGAGATGAAGACAGAGAGAAGTAAATAGATACATAAATAAGAGGGAGAGATGGAGTGAGAGACAGAAATAAATACATGGGACAAGGGGGACAGATGAAGAGAGCCAAAAAATAACTCTATAAATAAAAAATGGGGAGAAGAGGGGAGAGATGAAGAGAGAGTAGGAGAGAGAAATAAGTAAATAAGTGGGAGAATGTGGGAGAGATGAAGACAGATAGAGAGAAGTAAATAGATACATATATAAAGAAGAGGGAGAAGGAGGGAGAGATGGAGAGAGAGAGATAGAAATAAGTAAATAAAGAAAGCAAGAAGAAGGAGTATGGGGAGAGACGAAGAGAGAGAGGGAGGGAGAAATAAATTAATACATAAAGAAGAGAGAAGAGGGAAGAGATGAAGAGAGTGAGAAAGAAAAATAAATACATAAATAGGAGGTAGAAGGGGGGAGAGGAGATGAGGGAGAGAGAAATAAGAAAGTGGGAGATTGGGGCAGAGATGGAGAGAGAGAGAAATACATAAATAATCGGGTGCTGGGGGAGAGATCAAGTGAGACAGAGGATAATAAAAAAAGAGGGAGAAGGAGGAGAGATGAAGAGAGAAAAAAATACATAAATAAGAGGTAGAAGGGGGAGAGAGAGAGAGAGAGAGAACGAGGAGAAGGGGGGAGATGAAGAAAGAAATATTTAAATATATAAATAAATAAGTGGGAGAATGTGGGAATGATGGAGAGAGAGACGGAGAGAGAAATAAATAAAGAGTACAGACAAGGGGGAGAGAAGATGAGGGAGAGAGAGAGAAATAAATAAAGAGGGATATGGTGGGAGAGAATAAGAGAGAGATCGAAATAAAGAAAGAACAGGGAGAAAGGCGGATAGATGGAGAGAGAGAAATAAATAAAGAAATAACTAAATAAGAGGGAGAAGTGAGAACAGATAAATGAGAAATAGAAAGAAGAGAAAACAGATATTCAGAGAAATATAAAGAAGAAAGAAAATATAAATGGAGAAATATTAGAGAGAACAGATAAACGGAGATACAGAAAGAAGAGAGAATAGATAAATGGAAAAATAAAAAGAATATAGAAGCGTTAAACGGAGAAAGAAGAAAGAGCACATAATCAGAGAAAAAGAAAGAAGAGAGAAAAGATAACTGGAGAAACTGAAAGAAGAGAGAAAAGTAAAATGGAGAAATAGAAAGAAGAGTGAAGGGATAAACGGAGAAATAGAAAGAGGAGAGATGGGATAAGCAGAGAAAAAATTGAGGGAACAAATAAAACGAGAAGAAGAAAAATGAGTGAACACAAACAAGAAATAGAAACAAGAAAGTACAGATAAACCAAGTAACAGAAAAAGGAGACAACAGATAAACGGAGAAATAGAAAGAAGAAAGAAAATATATACGGCAAAAGAGAAAGTAAAGAGAAGAGATAAACCAAGAAATATAATCATGGGAACTGATATATAGAGAAATAGATAAACGAGAGAACAGATAAATGGAGAAATAGAAAGAAGAGAGTACAGATACATGGAGAAACTGGAAGAAGAGAGAAAAGATAAAGGGAGAAACAGAAAGAAGAAAGAAGAGATAAACAGAGATATAGAAATTAGAACGTACAGATAAACAAAGTAATAGAAAGAGGACAAACAGAAAAAGAGAAGTAGAAAGCAGAGAGAACAGAAACAGAAAGAGAAAGAAGAGAGAACAGATAAAAGGTGTAATAGAAAGGAGAAGGGATAAACGGAGAAACAGAAAGAAGAGAAAAAATATAAACGGTGAAATAGTAAGAAAAGAGAACAGATAAACAGACAAATAGAATTGAGGGAACAGATAAACAGAGAATTAAAAGAAAGGAGAATGGATAAATGGAGAAAAAGAAAGGAGAACAGATACCTGGAGAAATAGAAAGAAGAAAGATTAGATAAACTAAGAGCTAGAAAGAAAATAGAAGAAAAATAGAAGAAGAACATATAAACAATGAAATAGAAGAAAGAAAAGATAAACAGAAATAGAAAATAGAGGGAACAGATAAACAGAGAAATACAATTGAGGGAACAGATAAATGGAGAAATGGAACGAAGAGAGAACAGATACAAGGAAAAATAGAACTGTAAGAACAGATATAGAGAAATAGAAAGATGAGAGAACAGATTAACAGAAAAATATAAACAAGAAAGTACAGATAAAGAAAGAAATGGTAAGAAGAGAGAACAAATATTTGGAGAAATAGAAAGAAGACAGTACAGATAAACAGTGAAACAGAAAAACATGAGTACAGAAAAACGGATAAATAAAAAGAAGAGACAATAGTTAAATGGAGAAATAGAAAGAAATGAGAAAATAAACAGAGAAGTAGAAAGAATTGAGAATAGACTAATGGAGAAATAGAAAGAAGAGAGAATAGATAAACAGAAATAGAAAGAAGGAACACAAACAGAGAAACAAATACAAGATAGTACATATAAACAAAGTAATAGAACGAGGAGAGAACAGATACAAGGAAAAATAGAATGAGGAGAGAAGGGTTAAATAGAGATACAGAAAAAGAGAGAATAGATAAATGGGGAACTAGAAAAAAGAGAGATAAGATAAATGGAGAAATAGAAAGAAGAAAGTACAGATAGTCGTAGAAAAATAGAGTAGAGTGAAAAAATAACCGGAGAAATTGAAAGAAGAGCAAACGGATAAAAGGAGAAATAGAAAGAGGAAAGATAGGATAAACAGAAAAAATTGAGGGAACAGATAAAACAAGAAGAATCATGGGAACTGATATATAGAGAAATAGATAAAAGAGAACAGATAAATGGAGAAACGGAAAGAAGAGCGAAGAGATACACAGAGAAAGGCAAGAGAAGAGATGAACAAAAAATATAATCATGGGAACAGATATACGGTGAAATAGAAAGAAGAGAGATGCGATAAATGGAGAAATTGAGAAGAAAGAAACGAGAAAAGACACGAGAAACGGAAAGAAACGAGAAAAGACACGAGAAACGGAAAGAAACGAGAAAAGACACGAGAAACGGAAAAAATAGAAAGAAGAAAGAAAATAAAAACAGCAAAATTGAAATAAGAGAGATAAGATAAACGGTGACATAAAGAAGAGGGAACGGATAAAAGGAAAAATAAAAAAAAGTTGGAAGGGATAAACGGAGAAACAGAAAGAAGAGAGAAAAAATAAACGGTGAAATGGTAAGAAAAAAGAACAGATAAACAGACAAATACAATTGAGGGAACAGATAAACCGAGAATTAAAAAGAAGGGAGAACAGATAAACGGAGAAAAAGAAAGGAGAACAGATACATGGAGAAATAGAAAGAAGAAAGATTAGATAAACTAAGACACAGAAAAAACATAGAAAAGATAAACAGAGAAATAAAAAGTAGGGAGAAGGGATGAACAGAGAAAAAGAATGAAGGGAGAACAGATAAATGGAGAAATGGAACGAAGAGAAAACAGATACAAGGAAAAATAGAAACGTAAGAACAGATATATAGAGAAATAGAAAGATGAGAGAACAGATTAACAGAGAAATAGAAACAAGAAAGTACAGATAAAGAAATAGTAAGAAGAGAGAACAGATAAACAGAGAAATAGAAAGAAGAGAGAAGCGATAAACCAAGACATGTAATCATGGGTACAGACATATAGAGAAATAAAAAGAAAGAACAGATATTTGGAGAAATAAGAAGAAGAGAGAACAGATAAAGAGAGAAACAGAAAAAAATGAATACAGATAAACAGGTAAATTAAAAGAAGAGACAGAAGATAAATGGAGACGAAGAAAGAAGTGAGAAAAGATAAATGGAGAAAAAAAAAGGAGAGCCAACAGACATTAAAAGAAAAAAAAAAGGAGAGCCAACAGACATTAAAAGAAAAAAAAAGGAGAGCCAACAGACATTAAAAGAAAAAAAAAAAGGAGAGCCAACAGACATTAAAAGAAAAAAAAAAAGGAGAGCCAACAGACATTAAAAGAAAAAAAAAAGGAGAGCCAACAGACATTAAAAGAAAAAAAAAAGGAGAGCCAACAGACATTAAAAGAAAAAAAAAGGGAGAGCCAACAGACATTAAAAGAAAAAAAAAGGGAGAGCCAACAGACATTAAAAGAAAAAAAAAGGGAGAGCCAACAGACATTAAAAGAAAAAAAAAAAGGAGAGCCAACAGACATTAAAAGAAAAAAAAAAAGGAGAGCCAACAGACATTAAAAGAAAAAAAAAAAGGAGAGCCAACAGACATTAAAAGAAAAAAAAAAAGGAGAGCCAACAGACATTAAAAGAAAAAAAAAAAGGAGAGCCAACAGACATTAAAAGAAAAAAAAAAAGGAGAGCCAACAGACATTAAAAGAAAAAAAAAAAGGAGAGCCAACAGACATTAAAAGAAAAAAAAAAAGGAGAGCCAACAGACATTAAAAGAAAAAAAAAAAGGAGAGCCAACAGACATTAAAAGAAAAAAAAAAAGGAGAGCCAACAGACATTAAAAGAAAAAAAAAAAGGAGAGCCAACAGACATTAAAAGAAAAAAAAAAAGGAGAGCCAACAGACATTAAAAGAAAAAAAAAAAGGAGAGCCAACAGACATTAAAAGAAAAAAAAAAAGGAGAGCCAACAGACATTAAAAGAAAAAAAAAAAGGAGAGCCAACAGACATTAAAAGAAAAAAAAAAAGGAGAGCCAACAGACATGCGGAGAAATCGATCGGAAGGAGAGCCAACAGACAAATGGAGTAAAAGTGTCGAGGTACCAGATATAGAAATACAACTGAGGGAACAGGTAAAAAGAGAGATAGAAAGAAGAGCGAATGGATAAACGGAGAAATAGGAACAAGAGAATGAAAAAACGGAGAAATAGGAGAAAAGGAGAGAAGAGATAAACAGAGAAATAGAAAGAAGAGGGAATAGGTAGACCAAGAAACAGAAAGATGAGAGTACAGATTAACAGAAAAATATAAACAAGAAAGTACAGATAAAGAAAGAAATGGTAAGAAGAGAGAACAAATATTTGGAGAAATAGAAAGAAGACAGTACAGATAAACAGTGAAACAGAAAAACATGAGTACAGAAAAACGGATAAATAAAAAGAAGAGACAATAGTTAAACGGAGAAATAGAAAGAAATGAGAAAAGAAACGGAGAAGTAGAAAGTATAGAGAATAGACAAAGGAGAAATAGAAAAAAGGAACACAAACAGGGAAACAAATACAAGATAGTACATATAAACAAAGTAATAGAAAGAGGAGAGAACAGAAAAAAGGAGATGTAGAATGAAGAGAGAACAGATCAATGGAGAAATAGAAAGAACAGAGAATAGATACACGGAGAAATAGAAGGAAACTAAAAGAGATAAATGGAGAATTACAAAGAAGAAAGAATAAATAAATGGAGAAGAAGAAAGAAGAGAGAATAGATAAATGGGGAAATAGAAGAGAGATAAGATAAATGGAGAAATAGAAAGAATTGAGAAATGTTAAATGTTGAAAAAGATAGAAAATAGAAAATATAATCTGAGAAATAGAAAAAAGAAAGAACAGATAATCACAGAAAGAGAGAGAAGAGAGAACAAGTAAATGGAGAAATAGAAAGAAGATAGAAAAGATGAACGAAGAAATTGAAGAGAGAAGAGAAATGGAGAAATATAAAGAAGAGAGAAAAGTTAAATGGAGAAATAGATTCTAGGTAACAGATCAACAGAGAAAGAGAAAAAAGAGAGAACAGATAAACGGAGTAATAGAAGGAAGAGAGAAGAGAAGAATGGAGAAATTGAATCAAGGTAAGAGATAAATGGAGAAACATAAAGAAGAGGGACCGGATAAAAGGAGAAATAGAAGGAAGAGCGTACAGTTAAACAGAGAAATAGAAAGAAGTGAGAACGGATAAATGGAAAAATAGAAAAAAGGGGGAAGGGAGAAACGGAGAATTAGAAAGAAGAGAGCACAGATCAATGGAGAAATAGAACGAAGTTCGAACATATAAACCGAGAAAAAAAAAGAGGAGAGAAATTGTAAACCAAAAAATAGAAAGAAGAGAGAAAATATTAAAGGAGAAATAGAAGGAAGAGAAAACAGATATTAAGAGAAAGTAAAGAGATCACATAAACAGAGAAATAGGAAAAAGAGAGAACAGATAAACGGAGGAATAGAAAGGAGTACAGATAAACGGTAAAACAGAAAGAACAGTGAAGGTTTAAAAAGAAATATAGAAAGGAGAAAGACCAGATAAACTAAGAATTAGAAATAAAAGGGAAAATATAAATGGAGAAATAGAATAGAGAACAGATAAACGGACAAACAGTAAGAAGAGAGAACAGATAAACGGACAAATAGAAAGGAGAGAACAGAATAATGGAGAAACAGAATCCAGTCAACAGACAAACGGAGAAATATAAAGAAGAGGGACCGGATAAAAGGAGAAATAGAAAGAAGAGTGTACGGTTAAATGGAGAAATAGAAAGAAGAGAGAACGGATAAATAAAAAGTACAGAGAACGGATATACGGAGAAATAGGAAGAAGAGAGAAGAGAAACGGAGAAACAGGGAGGGAACAGGTAAACATAGAAATAGAAAGAAGAGGGAACAGATAAACAGAGAAATACAAACAAGAATGTTCGGATAGCCAAAGTAATAGAAAGAGGACAGAACAGAAAAAAAGTATAAGTAGAAAGTAGAGAGAACAGATAAACAGAGAAATAGATAGAAGAGAGAATGGATAAATGGAGAAATAAGATCGTGGGAACAGATTTAGAGAGAAATAGAAAGAAGGGAGAACAGATAAACGGAGAAATTGAAGGAAGAGTGAACAGATAAACAGAAAAATAGAAAGAAGAGAGAAGGGTTAAACGGAAAATTAGAAAGAAAAGAGACGAGATAAAGAAATACAATCATGGGAACAGATATATAGAGAAATAGAAGAATGAACAGATAAACGGAGAAATGGAAAGAAGACAGAATGGATAAATGGTGAAACAGAATCGAGTGAACAGAGATAGAGAGAAACAGAAAGAAGAGAGATGGTAAAAAAAAGTAAAATATAAAGAAGGGAGAATAAAAAAATGGAGTAATAGAAAGAAGGGAGAACATATAAAAGGAGAAATGGAAAGAAGAGAAAACAGATAAATGGAGAAATAGTAAGAAAAGAGAACAGAAACGGAAAAATAGAAAGAAGAGAAAACAGATATTAGGAGAAATAGAAAGAAGAAAGAACAGATAAACAGAGAAAGAGAAAGAAGATAGAACAGAGAATCGAACAAACAGAAAGATGATAGAAGAGAAACGGACAAATAAAAAGAACGGAAAAAAGAGTTGAAATATCGAGGTAATAAAAAGAAGAGAAAAAATATGAGGGAACAGTTAAACAGAGAAATAAATAAAAGAGGGTACAGATAAGCAGAGAAATATAAAAAAGAGAGAATAGATAAATGGAGAAATAGAATGAAAGGAGAAAAGATAAATGGAGAATTAGAAATAAGACAGAATTGATAAACGGAGAAGTTGAAAGAAGTGAGAATAGATACACTGAGAAATAGAAAGGAGAGAGAAAGGATAAACGGAGAAATAGAATGAGAGAACGGATTAATGGAGAAATAAGAAGAGAGAACAGATAAACAGAAAAAAATGGAGGGAACAGAAAAACAGAAATAGAATGAAGAAAGTACTGATAAAAAAAAGTAATATAAAGAGAAGAAAAAAGAAAAAAGGAGAAGTAGAAAGTAGAGAGAAAAATGGATAAATAGAACAAAGAGAGAACAAATAAACAGAGAAATAGAAAGAAGAGAGAATAGATAAACAAGAAAATAGAAAGAAGAGAGAAGGGTTAAACGGAGAAATAGAAAGAAACACAAAAAGTATAATGGAGAATTAGAAAGAAGAGAGAACAGGTAAAAGGAGAAATAGAAAGAAGAGAAAAAAGATAAACGGAGGAATAGATAGAAGAGAGAACAGATAAATGGAGGACTACAAAGAAGAGAGAATAGATAAACTGTGAAACAGAATCAGGAGAAGAGATATATAGAAAAATAAAAAGAAAAGAACAGATAAACGGAGAAATAGAAAGAAGAGAGGACAGATTAATGGTGAAATAGAAGAGAGTACAGATAAAAGGAGAAATAGAAAGAAGAGAGAATAGTCAAACGGAGAAACAGAAAAGAGGGAACAGAAACGTAGAAATAGAAAGAAGAGAGAAGGTTTAAACGGAGAAATATAAAGAAGAGAGAATGGATAAATGGGGAAATACAATCGAGGGAAAAGATAAAGAGAGAAATAGAATAGAGTGAACTAATAAACAGAGTCATAGAATAGAGTGGTCTGATAAACTGAGAAATAAAAAGAACAGGGAACAGATAAACATAGAAATTGAAAGAAGAGAGAACAGTTGTATGGAGAAATACAAAGAAGAGAGAATGGTTAAAAAGAGAAAAAAAGAGAGAATAGACACATGGAGAAATAGAAAGAAGGGAGAAACGAGAAACGGATAAATAGAAAGAGGAGAGTAACGATAAATGGAGAAATAGAATCATGGGAACTTATATAGAGAAAAATAGAACGAAGACAGAACAGATAAATGAAGAAATGAAAAGGAGAAAGTACGTACAAACAGAAATACAGTAGAGGGTACAGATAAACAGAGAAATAGAATCGAGTGATCTGACAAACAGAGAAATAAAAAGGAAGAGGGGATAGACAAACAGAGAATTTGAAATAAGAGAGAACAGATAAATGGAGAAATACAAAGAAGAAAGAATAGTTAATTGGTGAAATAGAATCTAGGGAACAGACAAACAGAAGTAGAAAGAAGAGAAAACAGATATTCGGAGAAATATAATAAAACGTGAACAGATATTCGGCGAAATAGAAAGATGAAAGAACAGATAGTCGGAGAAAGAGAAAGAAGAGAGAAGAGAGAAACGGACAAATAGAAGAGAAAACCTAAAAATGGAGTAGAAATATAGAGCTAACAGAAAAACAGTGAAAAAAATTGAGGGAACATATAAACAGAGAAATACAAAAATGAGAGAATAGATAAATTGAGATATATAAAAAAGAGAGAATAGAACAATGGAGAAATATAAAAAAGAGAGAAGGGTTAAACGGAGAAAGAGAAAGAAGAACAAAGAAATAAACAAAGAAATAGAAAGAAGATAGAAAAGATAAACCGAGAAATAGAAAGGAGAAAATGTAAACAGAGAAAGAGAAAGAAGAGAGAACAAAGAATTGGAGAAATAGAAAGAAGACAGAACAGATATTTGGAGAAATAGAAAGAACAGATATTCAGTGAAATAAAAAAAAGAAAGAATAGAAAAAAAGAAGAGGAAAGAAGAGAGAACATTTATTCGGAGAAATAGAAATAAGAGAGAACAGAAAAACAGGGAAGCAGAAAAAACAGTGATAGGATAAATGGAGAAAAAGATAAGGGATAATCAAAGAAATAGAAAGAAGAGAGTACAGATAAATGAAGAAATAGAAAGGAGAGAACAGAAAAACAGAAAAAGAAAAAAGAGTCAACAGATAAATGGAGAAATATAAAGAAGGGAGAAGAGAAAAACGGGGAAATAGAAACAAATGAGAAAAGATAAATGGAGTATTAGAAAGAAGTGAGAATCGCTAAACAGAGAAGTAGAAATAGGAGAGAACAGAAAAAAAAGGAGAAGTAGAAAGTAGAGGGAACAGATAAAAAGAGAAATAGAAAGTAGAGGGAAGGGATAAATGGAGAAATAGAAGGAAGAGAGAAGGGATAAACAAAGAAATAGAAAGAATAGAGAACAGATAAGCAGTGAAATAGAAAGGAGAGAGATCAGGTAAATGGAGAAATAGAAAAAAGAAAAAGTAAACGGAGATAGAAAAAAGAGAGATGGGATAAACAGAAAAAATAAGAATAGAGAACAGATAAATGGAGAAGTAGAAAGAAGTGAGAACAGTTAAACGGAGAAAAGAAAGAGGAGAGAACAGATAAAAAGAGAAATAGAAATAAGAGTGAACAGAAAAACAGAAAAACAAAAAAGAGTGAACAGATAAACGGAGAAACAGAATCATGGGAATAGATATATAGAGAAAAAGAAATGAGAAAACAGATAAAGAAATAGGAAAAAGAGAGAAGGGATAAATGGAGAAAAAGAAGGAAGAGATAAGGGATAAACGAAGAAATAAAGAGAGAGAAGGGATAAATGGAAAAAAGGAAAGAAGAGAGAACTGATAAGCAGAGAAATACAAAGGAGAGGGAACAGATAAACAGAGAAAAAAATAGAGAGAACAGACAAAAGGAGTAGTAGAAAGGAGAGAGAACAGATAAAAGGAGTAATAGGAAGAAGAGAAAATTTATAAACAGAGAAAGAGAAAGGACGGAGAATGGATAAACGCAGAAAGAGAAAAGAGAGCGGATAAGTGGAGAAAGAGAAAGAAGATAGAACGGATAAACAGAGAAATAGAAAGAAAGGGAACGGATAAACAGAGAAATAGAAAGAAATGAGAAGGGATAAACAGAGAAACAAAATGAGGAAGGAACGGATAAACAGAGAAAGAGAAAGAAGAGAGAAGAGATACAAGGAGAAATAGAAAGAAAGAACAGATAAACGAACGTAAAGAAAGAAGGGAGAAGAGATAAATGGAGAAATATATAGAAGGGAGAGGGGATAAACGAAGAAAAAGAATGAAGAGAACAGATACACGAAGATATTGAAAGAAGAGAGAAGAGATACAAGGAGAAATAGAACCGTAAGAACAGATATATAGAGAAAGAAGAGGGAAGGGATAAACGGAGAAAGAGAAAGAAGAGGGAAGGGATAAACGGAGAAAGAGAAAGAAGAGGGAAGGGATAAACGGAGAAAGAGAAA
This sequence comes from Oreortyx pictus, assembly GCA_036925125.1. Taxonomy (NCBI): domain Eukaryota; kingdom Metazoa; phylum Chordata; class Aves; order Galliformes; family Odontophoridae; genus Oreortyx; species Oreortyx pictus. Next base: position 28,568 of record JAUPFR010000008.1, read on the forward strand.
GAAGAGGGAAGGGATAAACGGAGAAAGAGAAAGAAGAGGGAAGGGATAAACGGAGAAAGAGAAAGAAGAGGGAAGGGATAAACGGAGAAAGAGAAAGAAGAGGGAAGGGATAAACGGAGAAAGAGAAAGAAGAGGGAAGGGATAAACGGAGAAAGAGAAAGAAGAGGGAAGGGATAAACGGAGAAAGAGAAAGAAGAGGGAAGGGATAAACGGAGAAAGAGAAAGAAGAGGGAAGGGATAAACGGAGAAAGAGAAAGAAGAGGGAAGGGATAAACGGAGAAAGAGAAAGAAGAGGGAAGGGATAAACGGAGAAAGAGAAAGAAGAGGGAAGGGATAAACGGAGAAAGAGAAAGAAGAGGGAAGGGATAAACGGAGAAAGAGAAAGAAGAGGGAAGGGATAAACGGAGAAAGAGAAAGAAGAGGGAAGGGATAAACGGAGAAAGAGAAAGAAGAGGGAAGGGATAAACGGAGAAAGAGAAAGAAGAGGGAAGGGATAAACGGAGAAAGAGAAAGAAGAGGGAAGGGATAAACGGAGAAAGAGAAAGAAGAGGGAAGGGATAAACGGAGAAAGAGAAAGAAGAGGGAAGGGATAAACGGAGAAAGAGAAAGAAGAGGGAAGGGATAAACGGAGAAAGAGAAAGAAGAGGGAAGGGATAAACGGAGAAAGAGAAAGAAGAGGGAAGGGATAAACGGAGAAAGAGAAAGAAGAGGGAAGGGATAAACGGAGAAAGAGAAAGAAGAGGGAAGGGATAAACGGAGAAAGAGAAAGAAGAGGGAAGGGATAAACGGAGAAAGAGAAAGAAGAGGGAAGGGATAAACGGAGAAAGAGAAAGAAGAGGGAAGGGATAAACGGAGAAAGAGAAAGAAGAGGGAAGGGATAAACGGAGAAAGAGAAAGAAGAGGGAAGGGATAAACGGAGAAAGAGAAAGAAGAGGGAAGGGATAAACGGAGAAAGAGAAAGAAGAGGGAAGGGATAAACGGAGAAAGAGAAAGAAGAGGGAAGGGATAAACGGAGAAAGAGAAAGAAGAGGGAAGGGATAAACGGAGAAAGAGAAAGAAGAGGGAAGGGATAAACGGAGAAAGAGAAAGAAGAGGGAAGGGATAAACGGAGAAAGAGAAAGAAGAGGGAAGGGATAAACGGAGAAAGAGAAAGAAGAGGGAAGGGATAAACGGAGAAAGAGAAAGAAGAGGGAAGGGATAAACGGAGAAAGAGAAAGAAGAGGGAAGGGATAAACGGAGAAAGAGAAAGAAGAGGGAAGGGATAAACGGAGAAAGAGAAAGAAGAGGGAAGGGATAAACGGAGAAAGAGAAAGAAGAGGGAAGGGATAAACGGAGAAAGAGAAAGAAGAGGGAAGGGATAAACGGAGAAAGAGAAAGAAGAGGGAAGGGATAAACGGAGAAAGAGAAAGAAGAGGGAAGGGATAAACGGAGAAAGAGAAAGAAGAGGGAAGGGATAAACGGAGAAAGAGAAAGAAGAGGGAAGGGATAAACGGAGAAAGAGAAAGAAGAGGGAAGGGATAAACGGAGAAAGAGAAAGAAGAGGGAAGGGATAAACGGAGAAAGAGAAAGAAGAGGGAAGGGATAAACGGAGAAAGAGAAAGAAGAGGGAAGGGATAAACGGAGAAAGAGAAAGAAGAGGGAAGGGATAAACGGAGAAAGAGAAAGAAGAGGGAAGGGATAAACGGAGAAAGAGAAAGAAGAGGGAAGGGATAAACGGAGAAAGAGAAAGAAGAGGGAAGGGATAAACGGAGAAAGAGAAAGAAGAGGGAAGGGATAAACGGAGAAAGAGAAAGAAGAGGGAAGGGATAAACGGAGAAAGAGAAAGAAGAGGGAAGGGATAAACGGAGAAAGAGAAAGAAGAGGGAAGGGATAAACGGAGAAAGAGAAAGAAGAGGGAAGGGATAAACGGAGAAAGAGAAAGAAGAGGGAAGGGATAAACGGAGAAAGAGAAAGAAGAGGGAAGGGATAAACGGAGAAAGAGAAAGAAGAGGGAAGGGATAAACGGAGAAAGAGAAAGAAGAGGGAAGGGATAAACGGAGAAAGAGAAAGAAGAGGGAAGGGATAAACGGAGAAAGAGAAAGAAGAGGGAAGGGATAAACGGAGAAAGAGAAAGAAGAGGGAAGGGATAAACGGAGAAAGAGAAAGAAGAGGGAAGGGATAAACGGAGAAAGAGAAAGAAGAGGGAAGGGATAAACGGAGAAAGAGAAAGAAGAGGGAAGGGATAAACGGAGAAAGAGAAAGAAGAGGGAAGGGATAAACGGAGAAAGAGAAAGAAGAGGGAAGGGATAAACGGAGAAAGAGAAAGAAGAGGGAAGGGATAAACGGAGAAAGAGAAAGAAGAGGGAAGGGATAAACGGAGAAAGAGAAAGAAGAGGGAAGGGATAAACGGAGAAAGAGAAAGAAGAGGGAAGGGATAAACGGAGAAAGAGAAAGAAGAGGGAAGGGATAAACGGAGAAAGAGAAAGAAGAGGGAAGGGATAAACGGAGAAAGAGAAAGAAGAGGGAAGGGATAAACGGAGAAAGAGAAAGAAGAGGGAAGGGATAAACGGAGAAAGAGAAAGAAGAGGGAAGGGATAAACGGAGAAAGAGAAAGAAGAGGGAAGGGATAAACGGAGAAAGAGAAAGAAGAGGGAAGGGATAAACGGAGAAAGAGAAAGAAGAGGGAAGGGATAAACGGAGAAAGAGAAAGAAGAGGGAAGGGATAAACGGAGAAAGAGAAAGAAGAGGGAAGGGATAAACGGAGAAAGAGAAAGAAGAGGGAAGGGATAAACGGAGAAAGAGAAAGAAGAGGGAAGGGATAAACGGAGAAAGAGAAAGAAGAGGGAAGGGATAAACGGAGAAAGAGAAAGAAGAGGGAAGGGATAAACGGAGAAAGAGAAAGAAGAGGGAAGGGATAAACGGAGAAAGAGAAAGAAGAGGGAAGGGATAAACGGAGAAAGAGAAAGAAGAGGGAAGGGATAAACGGAGAAAGAGAAAGAAGAGGGAAGGGATAAACGGAGAAAGAGAAAGAAGAGGGAAGGGATAAACGGAGAAAGAGAAAGAAGAGGGAAGGGATAAACGGAGAAAGAGAAAGAAGAGGGAAGGGATAAACGGAGAAAGAGAAAGAAGAGGGAAGGGATAAACGGAGAAAGAGAAAGAAGAGGGAAGGGATAAACGGAGAAAGAGAAAGAAGAGGGAAGGGATAAACGGAGAAAGAGAAAGAAGAGGGAAGGGATAAACGGAGAAAGAGAAAGAAGAGGGAAGGGATAAACGGAGAAAGAGAAAGAAGAGGGAAGGGATAAACGGAGAAAGAGAAAGAAGAGGGAAGGGATAAACGGAGAAAGAGAAAGAAGAGGGAAGGGATAAACGGAGAAAGAGAAAGAAGAGGGAAGGGATAAACGGAGAAAGAGAAAGAAGAGGGAAGGGATAAACGGAGAAAGAGAAAGAAGAGGGAAGGGATAAACGGAGAAAGAGAAAGAAGAGGGAAGGGATAAACGGAGAAAGAGAAAGAAGAGGGAAGGGATAAACGGAGAAAGAGAAAGAAGAGGGAAGGGATAAACGGAGAAAGAGAAAGAAGAGGGAAGGGATAAACGGAGAAAGAGAAAGAAGAGGGAAGGGATAAACGGAGAAAGAGAAAGAAGAGGGAAGGGATAAACGGAGAAAGAGAAAGAAGAGGGAAGGGATAAACGGAGAAAGAGAAAGAAGAGGGAAGGGATAAACGGAGAAAGAGAAAGAAGAGGGAAGGGATAAACGGAGAAAGAGAAAGAAGAGGGAAGGGATAAACGGAGAAAGAGAAAGAAGAGGGAAGGGATAAACGGAGAAAGAGAAAGAAGAGGGAAGGGATAAACGGAGAAAGAGAAAGAAGAGGGAAGGGATAAACGGAGAAAGAGAAAGAAGAGGGAAGGGATAAACGGAGAAAGAGAAAGAAGAGGGAAGGGATAAACGGAGAAAGAGAAAGAAGAGGGAAGGGATAAACGGAGAAAGAGAAACAAGAAATTACAGATAAACAAAGTAATAGATAGAGGAGAGAACGGAAAAAAAGAAAAGTAGAATGTCGAGAAAACATAGAAAGAAGAGACAATGTATAAATGGAGAAATAGGAAGAAGAGAGAATGGAAAAATGGAGAAATAGGTGGAAGAGAGAACAGAAAAAAAAGAGAATTAGGAAGCTGAGAGAACCGATAACTAGAGAAATAGAAAGAAGAGAGAAGGTTTAAATGGAGAAATAGAAAGAAAAAAGAACAAATATTCAGAGAAACTGAAAGAAGAGGGAATATATCAACGGTGAAATATCAAGAAGAAAGGACAGATATTCGGAGAAATAGAAATAAAGTACAGATAAAGAAACTGAAAGGAGAACAGATAAACAGAGAAATAATAAGAAAAAAACAGATATTTGGAGAAATAGAAAGAAGAAAGAAAAGATAAACGGAGTAAAATAATAGAGGTAACAGATAGACAGAGTAATACAAATGAGGGAACAGGTAAACAGAAATAGAAAGAAGTAAGAATAGATAAAATGAGAAACTGATAGAAGACGGAACAGATAAATGGAGAAATTGAAAGAAGAGGTAAGAGATATTCAGAGAAATAGAAAGAAGAAAGATAAATTGATAAATAGAAAAAAGAGTACAGATAAACGGATAAATAGAAAGGAGAAAAAATAAATGGAGAATTAGAAATAAGTGTGAATAGATAAACGGAGATTTAGAAAAAAGAGTATAGTTAAACGTAGAAATAGAAAGTAGAGAGAATAGATAAACAAAGAAACAGAAAGAAGAGAGAACGGAAAAACAATGAAATAGAATCGTTTGAACAGATATATAGAGAAATAGAAAGAACTGAGAAAAGGAAAAATAAAAAGAAGAGGTAACGGATAAGCAGAGAAATACAATTGAGGGCACAGATAAACAGAGAAATAGAATAGAGGGAACTGATATACAGAGTAATAGAATCGAGTGATCTGATAAAAAGAGAAATGAAAAAAGACGGAACAGATAAACAGAGAAATAGAAACAAGAATGTTCAGATAAAGAAAGCAATAGAAAGAAGAGAGAACAGAAAAAAAGAAGTAGAATGTAGAGAGAACATATAACCAGAGAAATAGAATGAAGAGAGAAGGGATAAACGAAGAAATAGAATGAAGAAAGAAGGGATAAACGGAGAAATAGAAGAAAGAAAGAACAGATAATAGGAGATAAAGAAATAAGAGAGAAAATATAATGGGAGAAGTAGAAAGAAGAAAGAACAGATACTCAGAGAAACAGAAAGAAACAACAACAAATATTCAGAGAAACAAAAAGAAGAAAGAACAGATAAACGGAGTAAAAGATTCCAGATAACAGATAGACGGAGAAATACAAATGAGGGAACAGGTAAACAGAGAAATAGAAAGAAGAGAGAACAGATAAAATGAGAACTTGAAAGAAGAGAGAATGGATAAATGGAGAAATAGGAACAAGAGAGAATGAAAAAATGGAGAAATAGAGAGAAAGATAAACGGAGAAATAGAAAGAAGAGGGAATAGTAAGAAGAAAGAACATATATTTGGAGAAATAGAGAGCAGAAGGAACAGACAAAGAAATTGAAAGAAGAGAGAACAGATAAGCGGATAAATAGAAAAAAAGAGAGTACAGACAAACGGATAAACAGAAAGAAAGGAGAAAAGATAAATGGAGAATTAGATAGAAGAGTGAAGAAATAAACGGAGATGTAAAAAAAACAAACAAACAGATAAACGGAGAAAGAGTAAAAAGAGAGAAAAGATAAACCGAGAAAAAGAAATAAGAGAGAATATATAAACGAAGAAATAGAAAGAAGAAAGATCATATATTTAGAGAAAAAGAAAGAAGAGGGAAAAGATCATCGGAGAAATGGAAAGAAGAGAGAACAATTATTCAGAGAAATAGAAAGAAGAGAGAAGAGAATATCAGGGAAAGAGAAAAAAGAGTGATATAAACGGAGAAAAATAAAGAAAGACGAAGGGATAATTGAAGAAATAGAGAGAAGAGAGAACACATAAATGGAGAAATAGGAGAGAGAACAGAAAAACAGAAAAAAAGAGTCAACAGAAATGGAGAAATGGAAAGAAGAGAGAAGGGAAAAATGGAGAAATAGAAACAAATGGGAAAATATAAATGGATTATTCGAAAGAATAGAGAATCGATAAACAGAAGTAGAAATAAGAGAGAATAGATAAATGGAGAAATAGAACAGAGAGAGAAAATATAAATGGAGAAACACTATGAAGAAAGAAAAACTGAGAAAAAGAAAGATAAAAGAAAAGCTAATCGGAGAAATATAAACAAAAAGAACAGACACACGGAGAAATAGATAGAAGGGAGAACAGTTACGTAAAAATAAGAAGATGACAAAAGATAAACGGAGATATAGAAAGAAGAGAGAACAATTAAACGGAAAAATAAAATCATGGGAACAAGTAAACAGAGAAATAGAATAGAGTGAAGTGAGATAAAGAGAAATAAATGGAAGAGGGTACAGATAAACAGAAATAGAAAGAAGACAGTACAGATAAACGGAGAAAACAAAGAAGAGAGAATAGTAAAATGGAGAAATAGAATCGAGGGAACAGAAAAACAAAGAAATAGAAAGAAGAGAGAATGGATACACATAGAAATAGAAAGAAGAGAGAAGGTAAAAACGGTGAAATAGAAGGGAGAACAAATAAACGGAATAAAAGAAAGAAGAGAGAACAGATAAATGGAGAAAGAGAAAGAAGAGAGAAGGGCTAAAAGGAGAAACAGAATGAAGAGAGAACATATACACAGAGAAATAGAACCGTGGGAACAGATTTATAGGGAGACTGAAATATGAGAGAACAGATAAACGGATAAATACAAAGAAGAGAGAATTGATAACTGGAGAAGTAGAAAGAAGAGAGAATAGATAAACGGAGAAGTAGAAAGAAGAGAGAACAGTTATTTGGAGAAATAGAAAGAAAAGAGAGGGGTTAAACAGAGAAAAAGAAAGAAGTAAACAGATAAACTAAGAAATAGAATGAAGAGAGAACAGAAAAACAGATAAATAGAAAGAAGAGAGAATTGATAACCGGAGAAGTAGTAAGAAGAGAGAATAGATAAACAGATAAATAGAAAGAAGAGAGAACAGTTATTTGGAGAAATAGAAAGAAAAACCAACACATATTTGGAGAAATAGAAAGATGAGAGAATAGATAAACGGTGTTGTGGTTTTGTGGTTTTGATGCTGGTATTCCACATCAGAACATCATGCAGGCAGTGAAGGAGTTAATGCTGTGGGAGCAGCAGAGGGGCGGAGCTGGGCACCAGACGCCATGCCCCGGCTCGGCTCTCGGCGCACTCTCGACTGTGGTGAAAAATTCAGCACATGTGCTTCCCCTGCCGTTCCTCCCTAACGTAAGCTCCCAGTTTCTGGTTTGGAAACTTTCTCTTTCTCTCTCAAAATTGTTCAATTTTATTAGATTTAGTAAAGTTACCGTTCCTTCTCAGATCGTGACGTTGTTTTTTTTAAAGACCCATCTATTCCCTCTGTCTCCCCCTCCCCCCGGAGCATACGACTCTGCTGGGGCGGCCACGTGGCCACATACGGTGCAGTTTTTTTCTCTCTTCCTTTCTCTCTCCCTTCTCGGTTTCCCTTGGGTTACTGTTGCGGATAACACTGTGACAAACAGAGGAAAAAAAACGATAAAAGATAAATGGAGAATAAGAAAGTAGAGAGAATAGATAAACGGAGAAATAGAAAGAAGAGAGAAGGCTTAAACGGAGAAATTGAAAGAAGAAAGAACAGACACACGGAGAAATAGAGAGAGAACAGATAAATGGAGAAACAATCTTTTGAACAGATATATAGAGTAATAGAAATATGAAAGAACAGATAAACAAAGAAATAGAATCATGGGTACAAATATATAGATGTCATGGTTTTATGATTTCTGGTATTGGTATTCGACATCATAACAACATGTAGTGCATTAAGAGTTAATTAAGAGTTAATTAAGAGTTAATACTCCAACTCCATAGATCATTGATATTTCCGGGTATACCTGTCTCAGAAGAGAAGAAATACATTCCCCAGAGGACTTTGCGATGCAAAACAGATACAAGGAGAAAAAGAAAGATGAGAGAACAGAAAAAACGGAGAAATAGAAAGAATAAATAAAGGATAAATTGAGAAATAGAAAAAAGAAAGAACAGAGAATCCAGGAAATAGAAAAAAAGGAGGGAACAGAGAAAATTAGAAATTGATAGAAGACGGAACAGGTAAATGGACAAATAGAAAGGAATGAATAGAATAATAAAATAATAGAATAATAAAATAGAATGGAAAAATGGAGAAATAGAAGGGAGAACAGATAAACAGAGAAAATAGAAAGAAGAGGGAACAGATAAACAGAGAAATAGAAACAAGAATGTAGAGATAAAAAGTAATAGATAGAGGAGAGAACAGGAAAAAAAAGTAGTCGAGAAAACAGATACACGGAGAATTAGAAAGAAGAGAGAATGTATAAATGGAGAAATAGGAACAAGACAGAATGGAAAAACGGAGAAATAGGTGGAAGAGAGAAAAGAAAAAAAGGAGAATTAGAAAGAAGAGAGAATCGATAAACAAAGAAACGGAAGAGAGAAGGGTTAAATGGAGAAATAGAAAGAAGTGAGAAAATATAAATGGAGAACTAGAAAGAAGAAAGAACAGAGAAACGGAGAAATAGAAAAAAAGGTATTCGGAGAAATATAAAGAAGAGAGAATAGATCATCTGTGAAATAGTAAAAAGAAAGAAGAGATATTTGGAGAAATAGAAATAATAAAGTACAGATTAACAAAGAAATCGAAAGAAGAGAGATCAGATAAATGGAAAAGAAGAAAAAATGAATACATATAAACGGGTAAATTAAAAGAAGAGACAATAGATAAACGGGGAAATAGAAAGAAACGAGAAAAGATAAATGCAGAAGTAGAAAGAAGTGAGTATAGATAAATGGAGAAAAAGAAAGGAGAGCAAACAGATATTTGGAGAAATAGAAAGAAGAAAAAACAGAAACGGATTAAAAAGAATCAAGGTAACAGATGGAGTAATACAAATGAGGGAACAGGTAAAAAGGGAAATAGAAAGAAGAGAGAACAGATAAACTGATAAATAGAAAAAAGAGGGTACATATAAACGGATAAATAGAAAGAAAGGAGTAAAGATAAATGGAGAATTGGAAAGAAGATTGAATAGATAAACAGAGAAGTAGAAAGAAAAGAGAATAGATAAATGGAGAAATAGAAAGAAGAGAGAAGGTTTAAACAGAAATAGAAAGAAGGGAGAAAAACACGCAGAAATAGAAACGAGACTAATAAACGGAGAAATAGAATCATGGGAACAGATATATAGAGTAATAGAAATATCAAAGAATAGATAAACGGAGAAATAGAATCATGGGTAAAAATATAGAGAGAAATAGAAAGAAGAAAGAACAGATAAACAGAGAAATAGAAAGATGAGAGAAAGGAAAAACAGTGAAAAAGAATCGTGGGAACAGATATATAGAGAAATAGAAAGAAGAAAGAACTGAAAAAAGGAAAAATAAAAAGAAGAGGGAATGGATAAACAGAGAAACACAATTGAGGGAACAGAGAAATAGAAACAAGAATTCAGTTAAGTTCAGTTAAGTAAGTATATATAAGTAATATATATAATAAGCAATAATAAGTAAAATATAGAATATATAAGTATAAATAATAAGTAAAAGAAAGAGGAGAGAACAGAAAAAAAGGAGAAGTAGGAAGTAGAGAGAACATATAACCAGAAAAATAGAAAGAAGATGGAAAGGATAAACAGAGAAATAGAAAGAAGAGAGAAGGGATAAATGGAGAAATAGAAAGAAAAGAGAAGGGATAAACGGAGAAACAGAAGAAAGAGAGAATAAAGAATCATAGAAATAGAAAAATGAGAGAAAATACAAACAAAGAAGTAGAAAGAAGAAAGAACAGATAAATGGAATAAAGGTTCGAGATAACAGATAAACAGAGAAATACTAATGAGGGAACTGGTAAACAGAGAAATAGAAAGAAGGGATAAACAGATAAACAGAGAAATGGAACAAACAGAGAACAGATACAAGGAGAAATAGAACCGAAAGAATGGATATATAGAGAAATAGAAAGATGAGAGAACAGATAAACGAAGAAATAGAAAGAAGAGGGAACAGGGAAACAGAGAAGAGGAATCAAGAATGTAAAAGGAGAAAAAACGGAGATATAGAAAGTAGAGAGAATAGAGAGAATAGATAAACAGAAAATAATAAGTAGAGAGAAGGGATAAACGGAGAAATAGAATGAAGAGAGAACAGATAATCAGAGTAATAGAAAGAAGAGAGAACAGATACATGGAGAAATAGAAAGAAGAGAGAAATGATAAACGGAGATATAGTAAGAAGATAGAACAGATAAACGGAGAAATATAAAAAAGTGTGCACAGATACACAGAGAAACAGAAAGAAGAGAGAAGAGTAACGGAGAAAGAAATAAAGAAGAAAAGATAAACAGAATTAGAAAGAAGAGAGAATAGAAAAATGATGATGTAGAACGAAGAAAGAATAGATATTCGGAGAAATACAAAGAATAAAGTACAGATAAACAAAGTAATTGGAGAGAGAATACATAAACGGAGAAACAGAAAGAGGAGAGAAGGTATAAACAGAAATAGAAAGAAGAGAGAAAAGGAAAACAGAAAAAGAAGAAAGAGTGAACAGATAAACGGTGAAATATAATCATGGGAACAGATATATAGGAAAGTAGAAAGAAGAAATAACAGATAAAAGGAGAAATAGAAAAAAGAAAGAAAAGAAAATCAGGAAAAAATAAAAGAGAGAGAGCAGATAAAAGAAGTAATAGAGAGAAGAGGGAATAAATAAACAGAGAAACAGAAGGAAGAGAGAAGGAATAAACGGAGAAATAGAAAGAAGAGAGAAGGGATAAACAGACAAATAAAAAAGAGCCAAGAGATAAACAGAGAAATAGAAATAAGAGAGAAGGGATAAACAAATAAAGAAAGAAAAAGAAATAGGAAAGAAAAGAAAATCAGGGAAAAACAAAAAGGAAGACAGATATAAGGAGAAATAGAAGAAAGAAGGGATAAACGTAGAAATAGAAAAAAGAGAGAAGGGATAAATGGAGAAAAAGAAAGAAGAACAAATAAACAGAGAAAAAGAAAGAAGAGGGAACATATAAAAGGAGAAATAGAAAGAAGAGTGAAAAGTTAAAAGAAGTAATAGAAAAACGACAGAACAGATAAACACAGAAATAGAAAGATGACAGAACAGATAAACAGAGAAATATAAAAAAGAGAACAGAAACGAAATTGAAAGAAGAGAGATGGGAAAAATTGCGAAATAGAAAGAAGGGAGAACAGATAAACGGAGAAATAGAAAAAAGAGAAGGGATAAGCGGAGAAATAGAAAGAAGAAAGAACAGATAAACAGAGAACTAGAAAGAAGAGAGAACAGATAAACGGAGAAATAGAATGAAGAGAGAAAAGATATATGGAGAAATAGAAAGGAGAAAGGATAAATGGTGAATAAGAAAAAAGTGAGAACATAAACGGAACATCAGAAAGAAAAGAGAACAGAAAATACGGAGAAATAGACATAAGAGAGAATAGTTAAATGGAGAAATAGAATCGAGGGAACAAATAAAAAGAAATGCAATTTAGGGTACAGATACACAGAGAAATAGAAATATAGTACACAAAGTAATAGAAGAGAATAGATAATTGGTGAAAGAGAAATAAGAGAAAACAAATAAACGGAGAAAAAGAAATAAAGAAAAAAATCGGGAAACAAGAAAGAAAGAATAAACAAATGGAGAAATAGACAGAAGAGAGAATAGAAAAAACAGAGAAATGGAATGAAGATTGAAAAGATAAACGGAGAAAGAGAACTAAGTAAGAAAATAAAATGGGGGAAAAAAAAGAAGAGAGAAAAGGTATTCAGAAAAAAAGAATGAAGAGAGAACAGATAAACGTAGAAATAGAAAGAAGAGAGAACAGAAGAGAAAAATAAAAGAGTGAACAGATAAACAAAGAAATTGAAAGAAGACACAACATATAAACAGAGAAATAGAAATAAGAAAGAAAATAGAGGAAAGAGAAGAGAGAAATGTTATTCGGAGAAATAGAGAGAAGAGAGAATAGAAAAAACGGAGAAATAGAAAAAAGAGAGATGGGATAAACGGAGAAAAATTAAGAAGAGAGAACAGGTAACTGGAAAAGTAGAAAGAAGTGAAAACTGATAAACGGAGAAAAACAGAAGATAGAAGGGATAAACAGAAAAATAGAAAGAAGAGAGTAGGGATAAATGGAGAAATAGAAAGAAGTGAGAAGAAAAACAGAAATATAAAGAAGAGTGAAAAGATAAGCGGAGAAAGACAAATAAGTAAGAAAAGAAAAAGGGGAAAAAAGAAAGAAGAGGGAATAGGTTATTTGGAAAAATAAAAGAGGAGAGAACAGATAGTCGGAGAAATAGGAAAAAGAGTAATGGGATAAGCGGAGAATAAGTAAGAAGAGAGAACAGATACATGGAGAAATTGAAAGCAGTGAAAAGAAAACAGAAAAAGAAAAAACAGTAAAGATAAACGCAGAAATAGTAATAAGAGAGAAGGGATAAATGTAGAAAAAGGAAGAAGAGAGGAGGGGTAAAGGGAGAAAAAGAAAGAAGAAAGAAAATATAAACAGAAATAGAAAGAAGAGGGAACAGATAAATGGAGAAATAAAAAGGCGAGAGAACAGATAAAAGGAGAAATAGAAGAGAGAACAGATAAAAGGAGTAAGAGAAAGACGGCAGAACAGATAAAAGGAGTAATAGAAAGAAGAGAACAGATAAACGTAGAAATACAAAGAGAGAACAGATAAATAGAGAAATATAAAAAAGACTGTACAGATAAATGGAGAAATTGAAAGAAGAGAGAAGGAATACACGGAGAAATAGAAAGAAGAAAGAAAAGAAAAAGGAATAAGAAAAATGAGTGAACAGATAAGCGGTGAAATAGAAATAAGAAAGAAAAGAAAATCAGGGAAAAATAAAAAAGAGAGAGCAGATAAAGGAAATAATAGAGAGAAGAGGGAACAGATAAACGGAGAAACAGAAAGAAGAGAGGAGGAATAAACAGAAATAGAAAGAATAGGGAAGGGATAAACAGAGAAATAGAAAAAAGAGCCAACAGATAAACAGAAATAGAAATAAGAGAGAAGGGATAAAGAAATATAGAAAGAAGAGAGCACAGATAAACAGAGAAATACAAAAATGAGGGAAGGTAAAAACGGAGAAATAGAAAGATTAGGGATAAACAGAGAAATAGAATGAGGAGAATAGATGAAGAAAGAGAAAGAAGAGATAACAGATATAAAGAGAAATAGAAAGAAGAGACAACAGATTAACGGAGAAACAGAAAGAAGAGAGTAGAGATGAATAGAGAAATGTAAAGAGGAGAGAACTTATAAACGGAGAAACAGAAAGAAGTTAGAAGAGAAAAACAGAAATAGAAAGAAGAGAGAATGGATAGAGAGAGAGAAAGAAGAGAGTACAGTTAAAAAAATGGAGAAAAAAAGAGGAGGGGACAGAGAAATAGAAAGAAGGAAAATATAAATTGAGAAATAGAAAGAAGAGACAACAGATGAACGGAGAAATATAAAAAAGAGGGAAGTGATAAACTGACAACTAGAAAGAATTAGAAGGGTTAAACAGAGATAAAAAGCAGTGAGAACATATGAAGGGAGAAATAGAAAGAAGAAAGAACAGATAAACAGAGAATAGAAAGAAGAGAGAACAGATAAACAGAGAAATACAAAAAAGAGGGAAGGGATAAATGCAGAAATAGAAAGTAGAGAGAAAAGATAAACGGAGAAATAGAAAGAAGGGAGAAATTATAATCGGAGAAACAGAAAGAAAAGAGAACAAGTAAACAGAAGTGGAAACAAGAGAGAACAGATAAAGGGAAAAATGGAAACAAGAGAGAAGAGATAAACAGAAATGGAAAGAAGAGAGAATGGATAAATAGAGAAACAGAAAGAAGAGAGAAGGGAAAAAAGAAAAATAGAAAGAGAAGGGCAGAGATAAACTGAGAAATAGGAAGAAGAGATAAGGGATAAACGAAGAAATAGATTGACGAGAACAGATAAAGGGAGAAATAGAATGACGAGAACAGATAAAGGGAGAAATGGAAAGAAGAGAGAAAAAATAAACTGAGAAATAGTAAAGAAGAGCGAACAGGAAAACAAAGGAATAGAAAAAAAGAGAGAACAGTAAAAAACTGAGAAATAGAAAGAAGAGAGAAGGGATAAAAAAAGGAAATAGAAAAAAGAAAAGATAAATGGAGAAATAGAAAGATGAGAGAAAAGAGAAACAGAAATAGGAAGAAGAGGGAACAGATAAACGGAGAAATAGCAAGGAGAGAGAACAGACAAGGAGAAAGAGAGAAGAGGGAACAGAGAAATAGAAGAAAGAAAACAAATGGAGAAAGAGAAAGAAGAGAACAGGTAAACGGGAGATATGGAAAGGAGAGAGAAGGGATAAACAGAAAGAAGACAGAACAGAAAAACAGAACCAGAAAGAAGAGAGATCACGACAAACAAAGAAACTGAAAGAAGAGAGCACAGAAAAACAAAAAAAGAGAAAAAAGGAGTAAACGTAGAAAAATACAGGAAAGGAAACAGATAAACGGAGAAACAGAAATAATATAGAACAGTTAAACGGAGAAATAGAGAGAAGTGGGGACAGATAAACGGGAAATGGAAAGAAATGAGAAGAGATAAACAGAAAAATATAGAAGTGAGAATGGGTAAAGGAAAAACAGGAACAATAGAGAACAGACAAAGAGAGAAAAACAGAAAAAAATGAAAAAGAAATAGGAAGAAGAGAAAACAGATAAACGATGAATTAGAAATAAGAGGGAAGGGATTAATGGAGAAATAGAAAGAAGAAATAAGAGATAAACGGATAAATAGAAAGAAAACTCCAGGTAAACAGAGAAATAGAAGGAAGAGAGTATGGATAAATGGAAAAATAGAATCGAGGGAAGAGAAACTAAAAAGAAATAATAGAGAACAGATAAACGGAGGAATAGAAACAAGAATGTTCAGATAAATAAAGTAATAGAAAGAGAGGAGAACAGAAAAAAAGGAGAAGTAGGAAGTAGAGAGAACATACAACCAGAGTAATAGAAATAAAAGAGAACAAAGAATCGGAGAAATAGAAAAATGAGAGAAAATTTAAATGGAGATGTAGAAAGAAGAAAGAACAGATAAACGGAGTAAAAGATTCGAGATAACAGATAAACAAATATACAAATGAGGGAACTGGTAAACAGAGAAATAGAAAGAAGGGAGAACAGATAAAATGAGAAATTGATAGAAGACGGAACAGATAAACGGAGAAATTAAAAGAAGAGAGACGGCATAAACAGAGAAATGAAAAGAAGAGAGAACAGATAAAAGGAGAAATAGAAAGAACAGGGAATGCATCAACGGTGAAATAGTAAGAAGAAAGAGCATATATACGGAGAAATAGAAAGCAGAAAGAACAGATAAAAGAAATTGAAAAAAGAAAGATCAGACATTTGGAGAAATAGAAAAAAGAGAGTACAGATAAACAGATAAATAGAAAGAAAGAAGATAAATGGCAAATTACAAAGAGGAGTGAATATGAAAACGGAGTAATAGAAAGAAAAACAACAGATAAATGGAGAAAGAGAAAGAAGAGAGAAAATATAAACAGACAAATAGAAAGAAGAAAGCAGATATTCAGAGAAATAGAAATAAGAGAGAACAGATAAATGGATAAAGAGAAATAATAAAGAACAGAGAATCGGAGAAATATGAAGAAAAAAACAGATAGTCAGAGAAATTGAAAGAAGAAACAACAGATATTCAGAGAAATAAAAAGAAGAGGGAACAAAAAACTGAGAAATATAAAGAAGATAGAATAGTTAAAGGGCGAAATTGAATCGAGGGAACAGATAAACAGAGAAATGTAAAGAAGAGAGAACAGATAAATTGAGACATTGATAGAGGAAAAAACACAAAAAAGGAGAAATAGAAAGAAGGAAGAATGGATAAATGGAGAAATAGGAACAAGAGAGAATGGAAAAATGGAGAAATAGGAGGAAGAGAGAGCAGAAAAAAAAGAAGAAAGTACAGAGAACAGATACATGGAGAAATAGAAAGAAGAGAGAACGGATAAATGAAGATATACAAAAAAGAGGGAAGGGATAGATGAAGAAATAAAAAAATGGGGAAGGGATAAACTGAGAAATAGAAGGAAGAGAGAAGTGATAAATAAGAAAAGGGAATAGTTAAAGGGAGAAATAGAATCATGGGAAGAGATAAAAACAGAAATAGAAAGAAGAAAGAACAAAAATTGAGAAGAAAAAAAAAGAGAACGGATAAACAGTGAAATAGAATGAAGAAAAACGGAGATAAAGAAAGAAGAGAGAATAGATAAAAGGAGTAATAGAATGAAGAGAGAAGCGATAAACAGAAACAAAAATAAGAGAAAAAAGATAAACAGATAAATCGAAAGAAGAGAAAAGATAAACGGAGAAATATAAAAAAGAAGGAAAAGTTAATTGGAGAATAGAAAGAAGAGAGAAAAGTTAAACGGAGAAATACAAAGAAGACTGAAAATGTAAACGGAGAAATAGAAAGAAGAGAGAAAAGACACGGAGAAAAAGAAAAAACAGAACATATACACGGATAATAATAAACGTGGGAACAGATATATAGAGAAACAGAAAGATGAGAGTACAGAGAAACAGAGAAATAGAAAGAAGAGAGAGTAGATAAACAGCAATAGAAAGAATACAGAAGGTATAAAGGAAAAATAGAAAGAAGAAAGAACAGATTAACTAAGTAATAGAAAGAAGAGGGAAAAGATAAACGGAGAAATAGAAAGAAGAGATAAAGAGAGAAATGAATCAAGAATGTTCAGATAACCAAAGTAATAAAAAGAGGACAGAACAGAAAAAAAAGGAGAAGTAGAAAGTAGAGAGAACAGATAAACAGAGAAACAGAAGAAAACAGATAAAAGGAGAAACAGAAAGAAGAAATAACAAATAAACGGAGTAATAGAAAGAAGAGTTAATATACAAACGGTGAAACAGAAAGAAAAGAGAACAGTTAAATGGAAAAATAGGAGGAAGAGAGAAGGAATAAACGGAGAAACAGAATGAAGAGAGAACATGTACAGGGAGAAATAGAACCGTGGGAACAGATTTATAGAGTGATTGAAAGATGAGAGAACAAATGAACGGATAAATAGAAAGAAGACAGAAATGCTAACTGGAGAAGTAGAGAGAACAGAGAATAGATAAAGGAGATATAGATAGAAGAGAGAATAGGTAAATAGAGAAATTCAAAAAAGAGAGAAGGGTTAAACAGAAAAAGAAAAAAAAAGAACAGATAAGCTGAGAAATAGAAAGGAGAGAGAACAGATAAACAGAGAAATATAAAAAAGAGGAAAAAAAGAGGAAAAAAGGAAAACAGAAAAAAGAGTGAACAGATAAATGGTGAAATATAATCATGGAAACAGATATATAGAAAAGTAGAAAGAAGAAAGAAGAGGTAAACGGAGAATTAGAAATAAGAAAGAAAAGAAAATCAGGGAAAAAGAAGAGAGAACAAACAAATGGAGAAGTAGAAAGAATAGAGAATATAAAAACCAGAGAAACAGAAAGGAGAGAGAGCAGATATTCAGAGAAATTGAAAGAAAACAGAACAGATAAATGGAGAAAGATAAATAAGTAAGAAAAGGAAAAGGCAAAAACAGAAAGAAGAGAGAATTAGTTTATTCGGACAAAAAGAAAAAGGAGAGAACAGATATTCGGGGACTAAGGAAGAAGAGAGAACAGAAAAATGGAGAAATCGAAAGAAAAGAGAACAGATACACGGAGAAATTGAAAGAAGAGAGAACAGAAAACAGAAAAAGAAAAAAGAGAGAACAGAAAAGCAGAAATAGTAATAAGAGATTACCGATAAACAGAGAAATAGAAAAAGAGAGAAAGGGATGAACGGAGAATAAGAAAGAAGAAAGAACAGATAAAAGGAGTAATGAAAAGAAGAGAGAACAGATAAACGGAGAAATAAAAAGAAGGGAAAACAGATAAACAAAGAAATAGAAAGAAAAGAGAACAGGTAATCGGAGAAATAGAAAGAAGAGAGATCAGATAAACTGAAAAATTGAAAAAAGAGGGAACGGAAAAATGGAGAAATAGAAATAAGAGAGAAAAGAGAAACCGAGAAACAGATAGAAAAGAGAAAATATAAACGGAGAAAAAGAAAGAAGAAAGAACAGAAAGTTAGAGAAAAAGAAACAAGAAAGAACAGATAAAGAAATTAAAAGAAGAGAGAATAGTTAAAAAGAGAAGTAGAAAAAAGTGTGATAGGATAAACTGAGAAAAAGAACTATAATCGAAGGAATAAACAAAGAAATAGAAAGAAGAGAGAAGAGAAAAAACAGAAGTAGAAAGAAGTTAGCAGGGAAAAACAGAAAAAAATAGAAGAGAAAATGGATAAACGGGGAAATAGAAAGATGAAAGAAGAAATAAACAAATAGAAAGAAGAGAAACGGAATAAAAGAATCGAGGTAACAGATGAAAACAGAAATAAAATTGAGGGAACACAAACATAATAGAGAAATAGAATAGAGAGAACGGATAAACAAAGAAATAGAAAGAAGAGGGAACAGATAAATAGAGAAGTGGAAAAAAGAATGTACATATAAACAAAGTAATAGTAAGAGGAGAAAATAGAAAAAAAGGAGATGGAGAAAGTAGAGAGAACAGATAAACAGAGAGATAGAAATAAGAGAGAAAAGATACACGGAGAATTTGAAAGAAACGAGAAAAAATAAACGGAGAAATAATAAGAAGAGAGAAGAGAAAAAATGAAGAAATAGAAGAGAGAACAGATAAATGGTGGAAAAAAAAGAGAACAGATACACAGAGAAATAGAAAGAAAAGAGAACAGACACGGAGAATCAGAAAGAACAGAACAGATAAATGGAGAAATAGAAAGAAGAGAGAAAAGAAAAACAGAAAAAGAAAAAAGAGTGAATATATAAATCTAGAAATAGAATCATGGGAACAGATATTTAGAGAAATAGAAAGAAGAGAGAAGGGATAAATTGAGAATTAGAAAGAAGAGAGAATAGATAAACAGAGAAATAGAAGAGAAAAGGAATTCAAGGAGAAAGAGCAAGAAGTGAGAAGAGATAAAGGGAGAAATAGAAAGAAGTGAGAACATATAAAAAGAGAAGTAGAAAGAAAGGAGAACAGGTATTCAGAGAAATTGAAAGAAGACAGAACAGATAAACGGAGAAAGACAAATAAGTGAGAAAAGAAAATGAGGGAAAAAGAAGAGAGAAAGGTTATTCGGAATAAAAGAATGAAGAGAACAAATACATGGAGAATCAGAAAGAAGAGAGAACAGAAAAAAAGAAAAATTGAACAGATAAACGGAGAAATAGAATCAAGGGAACAGATACAAAGAGAAATAGAAAGAAGAGAGAAGGTAAAAGAGAGAAGGTATAAACGGAAAATTAGAAAGAAGAGGGAATAGAAAAATGGAGAAGTAGAAAGAGGAGGGAATAGATAAACTGAGAAATACAAAGAAGAAAGGATATAAATAAAGAAATAGAAACAAGAGAAGGAATTCACATAAAAAGAGCAAGAAGTGAAAAGAGAGAAACAGAGAAATAGGAAGACGTGATAACAAACGGAGAAAGAGAAAGAAGTGAGAACAGATAAAGGGAGAAAAAGAAAGGACCGAGAACAGAAAATTAGAAAGAAGAGGGAACAGATATTCGGAAAAATTGAATGAAGACAGAACAGATAAACGGAGAAAGAGAAATAAGTAAGAAAAGAAAATGGGGGAAAATGAAAGAAGAGAGAACAGCTATTCAGAAGAAAAGAAAGAAGAGAGAACAAATAAACCGAGAAACAGAAAAAAGAGAGATGGGATAAATGGAGAAAAATTAAGAGGAGAGAACAGATAAATGGAGAAGTAGAAAGAAGTGAGA
Source organism: Oreortyx pictus (assembly GCA_036925125.1). NCBI lineage: Eukaryota > Metazoa > Chordata > Aves > Galliformes > Odontophoridae > Oreortyx > Oreortyx pictus. The sequence goes on from JAUPFR010000008.1 coordinate 48,595, forward strand.
ACAGATAAACAGAGAAAAAGAAAGAAAGGAGAAAAGAAAAAAGGAGAACTAGAAAGAAGAGAGAACACATAAACGGAGAAATAGAATCATGGGAACAGATATATTGAGAAACAGAAATAAGAAAGAACAGATAAAGAAATAGAAATAAGATTGTACAGATAAAAAAAGAAATAGAAAGAAGAGAGAATAGATAAACGGAGAAATGGTAAGAAGAGGGAACAGACACACAGAGAAATGGAAAGAATGGAGAACAGAGAAATAGAAAAAAATGAGACCAGATAAACGGAGAAATACAAAGAAGAGAAAATAGTTAAATGGAGAAATAGAATCTAAAGAACTGATAAATGTAGAAATAGAAAGAAGAGGGAACGGATAAATGGAGAAATAGAAAGAAGAGAGATGGTTAAAACTGTGAAATAGAAAGAAAAGGGAACGGATAAACAGAGAAATAGGAAGAAGAGTGAACAGTTAAACGGAGAAATAGAAAGAAGAGTGAATCTATAAACGGACAAATAGAACGAATATAAAAAGATATTCGGAGAAATAGAAAGAAGAAAGAACAGAAAGAAAGAAATAGAAAGAAGAGAGAAGAGATAATATGAGAAATAGAAAGAAGAGAGAAGGGAAAAACGGAGAAATAGAAACAAATGAAAAAAGATAAATGGAGTATTCGAAAGAATAGAGAATCGATAAACAGAGAAGTAGAAATAAGAGAAAATAGATAAATGGAAAAATAGAAAGGAGAGAGAATAGACATACGGAAAAATAGTAAGAAGAAAGAAAATATAAACAGAAAAGGAAAGAAGAAAGAAAAGCTAATCGGAGAAATAGAAAGAAGAGAGAACAGATAAATTCAGAAATAAAAAAAGAAAAGACACATGGAAAAATGGATAGAAGGGAGAACAGAGAAACAGAGAAATAGAAAGAAGAGTGAATATATAAAGGGAGAAACAGAAGAGAGAAAAGATAGATGGAGAAACAGAAAGGAAAGAGAGAAGATAAACGGAGAAATAGAAAAAAGAGGGAACAGACACAGGGAAAAATAGAAAGAATGGAAAATAGGGAAACGGAGAAATAGAAAGAAGACAGAACAGAAAAATGGAGAAACAGAATCATGGGTACAGATAAACCGAGAAATAGAATAGAGTGAAATGATAAACAGAGATATAAAAAGAAGAGTGAACAGATAAACAGAGAAATAGAAAAAAGAGAGAACAGATAAATGTAGAAAAAGAACGAAGACAATAGGTAAACGGAGAAATAGAATGAAGAGAGAAGTGTTAAACGAAGAAATAGAAATAAGAGAGAACAATTAAACAGAGAAATAGAAAAAATGGGAAGAGATAAAAAGAGAAATATAAAGAAGAAAGAACAAAAATTGAGAAGAAAACAAAAGAGAACGGATAAACAGTGAAATAGAATGAAGAAAAACTGAGATAAACAAAGAAGAGAAAAAAGATAAAAGGAGTAATAGAATGAAGAGAGAAGCGATAAACAGAAAAATAATAAGAGAAAAAAGATAAACAGATAAATCGAGAGAAGAGAAAATATAAATGGAGAAATATAAAATAGAAAGAAAAGTTAATTGGAGAAATAGAAAGAAGAGAGAAAAGTTAAATGGAGAAATACAAAGAAGACTGAAAATGTAAACAGAGAAATAGAAAGAAGAGAGAACATATACACGGATAATAATAAACATGGGAACAGAAATATAGAGAAATTGAAAGATGAGAATACAGAGAAACGAAAAAACCAAAAGAAGAGAGAATAGATAAACAGAAAAATAGAAAGATGAGAGAATAGATAAACAGAGGAATAGAAAGAATACAGAAGGTATAAAGGAAAAATAGAAAGAAGAAAAACAGATAAAATAAGTAAGAGAAAGAAAAGGGAAAAGATAAACGGTGAAATATAAAGAAGAGAGAACAGATAAACAGAAAAAAAATTGAGGGAACAGATAAACAGAAATAGAAAGAAGAGGGAACAGATAAAGAGAGAAATAGAATCAAGAAAGTTCAGATAACCAAAGTAATAGAAAAAGAACAGAAAAAAAGGAGAAGTAGAAAGTAGAGAGAACAGATAAACAGATAACAGAAGAAGAGAAAACAGATAAACGGAGAAAAAGAAAGAAGAAAGAACAGATAAACAGAGAAACAGAAAGGAGAGATAACAGATAAACAGAGAAATAGAAAAAACAGTGAATATATAAACGGTGAAACAGAAAGAAAAGAGGACAGTTAAATGGAAAAATAGAAGAGAAAAGGGATAAACGGAGATACAGTAAGAAGAGAGAACATTGTACATGGAGAAATAGAACCGTAGGAACAGATTTATAGAGTGATTGAAAGATGAGAGAACAAATAAACAGATAAATAGAGAGAAGAGAGAATTGCTAACCGAAGAAGTAGAAAGAAGAGAGAATAGATAAAGGAGAAATAGATAGAAGAGAGAATAGGTAAAAGGAAAAATACAAAAAAGAGAGAAGGGTTTAACAGAGAAAAAGAAAGAAAAAAGAACAGATAAACTGAGAAATAGAAAGGAGAGAGAACAGATAAACAGAGAAATAGAAAAAAGAGTGATGGGATAAACGGAGAATAAGTATGAAGAGAGAATAGATACATGAAGAAATTGAAAGAAGAGAGAACAGAAAAGAGAAAAAATAGAGTACAAATATAAGCAGAAAAAGTAATAAGAGCGAAAGGATAAACGTAGAAATAGAAAGAAGAGAGGAGGGATAAACATAGAAAAAGAAAGAGGAAACATAAAAGGAGAAAAGAAAAAGAGAGAAAGAGATAAACAGAGAAATTGAAAGCAGAGAGAAGAGATAAACAGAGAAATATAAAGCAGAGAGATGGTATAAACTGATAAATAGAAAGAAGAAAGAAAGGGATAAAGGGAGAAATAGAAAAAAGAGAGAAGGGATAAAAGGAGAAGTAGAAAAAAGAGAGAAGGGATAAACAGAAATAGAACGAAGAGGGAACAGATAAGCGGAGAAATAGAAAGGAGAAGGGATAAAGGGAGAAATAGAAAGAAGAAAGAACAGAAACTGAGAATTAGAAAGAAGAGAGGACAGAAAAACAGAAAAAGAATGAAGAGTGTACAGATAAATGGAGAAATAGAAAGAAGAGAGAAGGGATAAAAAGAGAAATAGAAAGAATAGAAAAAAGATAAACAAAAATTAAGAAGAGAACAGATAAACGAAGAAGTAGAAGGAAGTGAGACGGGATAAACGGAGAAATAGAAGGAAGTGAGACGGGATAAACGGAGAAATAGAAGGAAGCGAGACGGGATAAACGGAGAAATAGAAGGAAGTGAGACGGGATAAACGGAGAAATAGAAGGAAGTGAGACGGGATAAACGGAGAAATAGAAGGAAGTGAGACGGGATAAACGGAGAAATAGAAAGAAGAGAGAAGGGATAAAGAAATATAGAAAGAAGAGAGCACAGATAAACGGAGAAATACAAAAATGAGATAAGGTATAAACGGAGAAATAGAAAGATTAGGGATAAACGGAGAAATAGAATACGGAGAACAGATTAACGGAGAAACAGAAAGAAGAAAGTAGAGATAAATGGAGAAATATAAAGAGGAGAGAATGGATAGACAGAGAAAGAGAAAGAAGAGAGAACAGAAAAAGAAAGGAAAAGAAAGAAGAGAGTACAGTAAAAAAATGGAGAAAAAGTAAGAGGGGACAGAGAAATAGATAGAAGGTGGAAAATATAAATTGAGAAATAGAAAGAAGAGACAACAAATAAACGGAGAAATATAAAAAAGAGGGAAGTAATAAACTGAGAACTAGAAAGAATTAAAAGGGATAAACAGAGATATAAAGCAGTGAGAACATATGAACAGAGAAATAGAAGGAAGAGAGAAGAGAAACAGAAATAGAAAGAAGAAAGAACAGAAACAGACAAATATAAAAAGAGCGAATGGATAAACGGAGAAATAGAAAAAAGAGAACAGATAAATAGAGAAATAGAAGAAGAATGAAGGGCTAAACGTAGAAATAGAAATAAGTTATAAGGGAAAAACAGAAATAGACAGCAGAGAGAACGGATATCTGGAGAAATAGGAAGAAAAAAGTAGAAATAAACAGAAATTGAAAGAAGAGAGAAGAGATCAATGGAGAAACAGAAAGAAGGGAGAAATTATAAACGGAGAAACAGAAACGAGAGAACAAGTAAACAGAAGTGGAAACAAGAGAGAACAGATAAACGGAAAAAGGGAAAGAAGAGAACAATTAAACGGAGAAATAGTAAAGAAGAGAGAATGGATAAATAGAGAAATAGAAAGAAGAGAGAAGGGAAAAAAATAGAAAGAGGAGGCAGAGAAACTGAGAAATAGGAAAAAGAGATAAGGGATAAAGGGAGAAACAGAATGATGAAAACAGATAAATGGAGAAATGGAAAGAAGAGAGAAAAAATAAACTGAGAAATAAGAAAGAAAAGAAGAGCGAACAGAAAAACAAAGGAATAGAAAAAAGAGAGAACAGTAAAAAACTGAGAAACAGAAAGAAGAGAGAAGGGATAAAAAAAGGAAATAGAAAAAAGAGAGAAAAGAGAAACAGAAATAGGAAGAAGAGGGAACAGATAAACGGAGAAATAGCAAGGAGAGAGAACAGACACAAGGAGAAAGAGAAAGAAGAGAGAACAGATAAAGGGAGATATGGAAAGGAGAGAGAAGGGACAAACCGAGCAACAGAAAGAAGACAGAACAGAAACAGAGAAACAGAAAGAAGAAAGATCAGATAAACAAAGAAAGTGAAAGAGATAACAGATAAAGAAATAGAAAGAAGAGAGCACAGAAAAACAAAAAAAGAGAAATAAGGAATAAACGTAGAAATAGACAGGAAAGGAAACAGATAAATGGAGAAACAGAAATAATATAGAACAGATAAACAGAGAAATAGAGAGAAGTGGGGACAGATAAACGGGAAAAGGAAAGAAATGAGAAGAGATAAACAGAAAAATATAGAAGTGAGAACGGATAAAGGAAAACCAGGAACAATAGAGAACAGACAATAAGAGAAAAAAAGAACAAACTGAAAAACAGAGAAATAGAAAGAAGAGAGAACAGATAAACGGTGAATTAGAAATAAGAGGGAAGGGATAAATGGAGAAATAGAAAGAAGAAATAAGAGATAAACAAAGAAATAGAAGAGTGAAAAGATAAACGGAAAAATAGAATCGAGGGAAGAGAAACTAAAAAAAAGAAATAATAGAGAACAGATAAACGGAGAAATAGAAAGATGAGAGAAAATGTAAATGGAGAAAAAGAAAGAAGAGAGATGGGAGAAACAGAAATAGAAAGAAGAGAAAACATAAAAACGGTGAAATAGAAAGAAAAGAGAACAGATAAACAGAGAAATAAAAAGTAGGGAGAACTGATAAATGGAGATATAAAAAGATAAGAGAAAAGTTAAATGGGGATATAGAATTGAGAGAGCAGGTGAACACGGAAATAGAAAGAATAAAGAACAAATAAAAAGAGAAACAGAAGAGGGAACAGAAAAACAGAGAAGAGGAAAGAAGAAAGTACATATAAACAAAGTAATAAAAGGAGAAAAAAGGGAGATCTAGAAAGTAGAGAGAAGAGATAAACAGAGAAATAATCAGTAGAGAGAAGGGATAAACGAAGAAATAGAATGAAGTGAGAACTGATAAATGGACAAATAGGTGGAAGAGTGAACAGATAACGGAGAAAAAGTACGAAGAGAGAACAGATAATCGGAGTAATAGAGAGAAGAGAGAAATGATAAACGGAGATATAGTAAGAAGATAGAACAGATAAACGGAGAAATATAAAAAAGTGGGCACAGATAAACGGAGAAATAGAAGTAAGAAAGAAAAGAAAATCAGGGAAAAATAAAAAAGAGAGAACAGATAAAAGGAGTAATAGAAAGAATTGAAAACTGATAAATGGAGAAAAAGAAGGAATAAACAAAGAAATATAGAAAAGAAAAAGGGAGTAAAAAAATAAAAGAGAAAAGGTATTCGGGAAAAAAAAGAAAGAATAGATAACAGACAAACGGAGAAATTGAATAAATACAGATGGGATAAATAGAAAAATTAAGGAGAACAGATAAATGGAGAAGAAGAAAGAAGTGAGAACTGATACACAGAGAAAAAGAAAGAAAAGAGAGAAGGGATAAACGGAGAAATAGAAAGAAGAGAGAAAAGAAAAACAGTAAAAGAAAAGAGTGAATAGATAAACGCTGTAATAGGATAATGGAAACAGATATATAGGAATGTAGAAAGAAGTAACAACAGATAAACGGAGAAAGAGATATAAGAAAGAAAAGAAAATCAGGGATAAATAAAAAAGAGAGCGCAGACATAAGGAGAAATAGAAAGAAGAAAGAAGGGATAAACGTAGATATAGAAAAAAGAGACCAGGGATAAACGGAGAAAAAAAAAGAAGAACAAATAAACAGAGAAAGAGAAAGAAGAGAGTACAGATAAAAGGAGTAATAGAAAGACGACAGAACAGATAAACGTAGAAATAGAAAGAAGAGAGAAAAGATAAACAGACAAATATAAAAAGAGAGAACAGATAGACGATGAAATTGAAAGAAGAAAGATGGTAAAAACTTTGAAATAGAAAGAAGGGAGAACAGATAAAAAGAGAAAAAGAAAAAAGAGAAGGGATAAACAGAGAAATAGAATAAAGAGTGTACAGATAAAAAGGAATAGAAAGAAGAGAGAAGGGATAAATGGAAAAGAAAGAAGAGAGAATAGATAAGCAGAGAAATAGAAAGGAGAAGGAACAGATAAAAGGAGAAATAGAAAGAAGAGAAGGAATTCACGGAGAAAGAGCAAGAAGTGAGAAGAGAAATGGAGAAATAGGAAGAAGTGAGAACAGATAAACAGAGAAAGAGAAACAAGTGAGAAAAGATATTCGGAGAAACTGAAAGATGACTGAAAAGATAATAGGAGTAATAGAAAGAAGAGAGAAGGGATAAACGGAGAAATAGAAAAATGAGAACAGATAAACAAAAAAAAAAATAATGTAGAGGGAACAGAAAGAAGAACAGAAAAACAGGAAAATAGAATGAAGATAGAATAAAAAAACAAAGAAAAGGAAAGAACAGAGAGGAAATAATCTAAGAAGCAGAAAGAAGAGAGAACAGATAAACAATACAATACAATTGTGGGAATAGATAAATAGAAAAAAATGAAAAAGGAATGGATAAAACAAGAAAGAAGAGGGAACGGATAAAACGAGAAATAGAAAGAAGAGAGAACGGATAAACGCAGAAAGAGAAAGAAGAGAGAACAGATAAAAAGAGAAATAGAATAAAGTGAGATGGGATAAACGGAGAAATAGAACGAAGACAGAAGGGATAAACGGAGAAAAAGAGGGGAGAGAAAATGGACAAAGAAATAGAAAGAAGTAAGAACATATAAACGATGAAATAGAAGAGAGAACAGATACAAGAAGAAAAAGAAAGAAGAAAGAACAGTTACTCGGAGAAATAGAAGGAAGTGAGAAAAGATACACGTAGAAAAAGACAGAATAGAGAATAGATAAACAGAGAAATGGAAAGAAGAGAGATGGGTTAAACGGAGAAATAGATAGAAGAAAGAACAGATAAACAGAGAAATAGAAAGAAGAGAGAACAGATTAACGGATAACTGGAACGAAGAGAGAACAGATACACGAAGATATTGAAAGAAGAGAGAAGAGATACAAGGAGAAATAGAATAGTAAGAACAGATATACAGAGTAATAGAAAGAAGAGAGAAAAGATACACGGAAAAATAGAAAAAAGAGGGAAGGGATAAACGGAAAAATAGAAAGAAGAGGTAAGGGATAAACGTAGAAATAGAGAAAATAGTTCAATGGAGAAATAGAAAGAAGGGAGAAAATATAAACGGATAAATAGAAAAAAGAAAGAACATAGAATCCAAGAAATAGAAAGAAGAGAGAACAGAAAAAATGAGAAATTAATAGAAGATGGAAGAGAGAAACGGACAAATAGAAAGCAGAGAGAATGGATAAACAGAGAAATAGAAACAAGAGAGAACGGAAAATCAGAGAAATGGAAGGAAGAGGGAAGAGATAAACAGAGAAAATAGAAAGAAGAGGGAATAGATAAATTGAGAAAAAGAAAGAAGAGGGAACAGATAAACAGAGAAATAGAAACAAAAAAGTACAAATAAACAAAGTAATAGAGGAGAGAACAGGAAAAAAAAAGATAAGTAGAAAGTCGTTAAAACAGATACACAGAATTAGAAAGAAGAGAGAATGTATAAATGGATAAATAGGAACAAGAGGGAATGGAAAAACAGAGAAATAGCTGGAAGAGAGAACAGAAAAAAAGGAGAATTAGAAAGAAGAGAGAAAATATTAATGGTGAAAGGAGAATAGAAAAAAGGTGAAAGAGAAAAAAGAGAGAACACAAACGTAAAATAGAAAGAAGAGAACAGATAAACGAGACATAGAAAGAAGAAAATATAAATGGAGAAATAGAAAGAAGAAAGAACAGAATAGGAGTAATAGAAAGAAAAAAACATATTCAGAGAAATAGAAATAATAAAGTACAGATAAACAAAGAAATCGAAAGAAGAGAGAAGAGATATTTGGAGAAATAGAAAGGAGAGCGAACAGATCTTCAGAGAAATAGAAAACAGAAAGAATAAAATCGGGGAAAAAGAAAGAGAGAGAACAAACAAATGGAGAAATAGAAAGAAGAGAGAATAGAAAAAACAGAGAAATAGAAAGAAGATTGAAAATATAAACAGAGAGAGAAATAAGTAAGAAAAGAAAATGGGGGAAAAAAAGAAGAGAGAAAAGGTACTCAGAAAAGAAGAATGAAGAGAGAAGAGATAAACGGAGAAACAGTAAGAAGAGGGAACAGACACACAGAGAAATGGAAAGAATGGAGAACAGAGAAACAGAAGAAATAGGAAAAAAAAGAGACCAGATAAACGGAGAAATACAAAGAATAGAAAACAGTTAAATGGAGAAATAGAATCTAGGGAACTGATAAACAGAGAAATAGAAAGAAGAGGGAACAGATAAACAGAGAAATAGAAAGGAGAGAGAAGAGATAAACAGAGAAAAAAATTGAGGGAGCAGATAAACAGAGAAGTAGAAAGAAGAGAGAACAGTTAAACGGAGAAACAGAAAGAAGAGTGAATCTATAAATGGAGAAAAAGAAAGAAGAAAAAAAGATATTCGGAGAAATAGAAAGAAGAAAGAACAGACAAAGAAAGAAATACAAAGAAGAGAGAAGACAACATGAGAAATGGAAAGAAGAGAAGGGAAAAACGGAGAAATAGAAACAAATGAAAAAAAGATAAACGAAGTATTTGAAAGAATAGAGAATCGATAAAAAGAGAAGTAGAAATAAGAGAAAATAGATAAACGGAGAAATAGAAAGGAGAGAAAATAGACATACGGAGAAACAGAAAGAAGAGAGAATAGAGAAACGGATAAATAGAAGAGAGAAAATATAAATGGAGAAATAGTATGAAAAAATAAAATATAAACAGAGAAAAGGAAAGAAGAAAGAAAAGCTAATCAGAGAAATTGAAAGAAGAGAGAACAGATAAACGGACAAAAAGAACGAAGACAGAATAGTTAAACGGAGAAATAGAATGAAGAGAGAAGGGATAAACCCTAAAAATAAAAAAAAACCTAGAAATAAAAATAAGAGAAAAATAATAAACAGATAAATCAAAAGAAGAGAAAAAATATAAACGGAGAAATATAAAAAAGAAAGAAAAGTTAATTGGAGAAATAGAAAGATGAGAGAATAGATAAACAGAGCAATAGAAAGAATACAGAAGGTATAAAGGAAAAATAGAAAGAAGAAAGAACAGATAAATTAAGTAATAGAAAGAAGAGGGAAAAGATAAACGGAGAAATAGAAAGAAGAGAGAAGAGAAACGGAAAAAAAATGAGGGAACAGGTAAAGAAATAGAAAGAAGAGGGAACAGAAAAAGAGAGAAATAGAATGAAGCAAGTTCAGATAAACAAAGTAATAGAAAGAGGACAGAACAGAAAAAAAGGAGAAGTAGAAAGTAGAGAAAACAGATAAACAGAGAAATAGAAGAGAAAACAGAAAAACGGAGAAACAGAAAGATAAAGATGAACAGAGAAATAGAAAGAAGAAATAACAAATAAACGGAGAAACAGAAAGAAGAGAGAAGGGATAAACGGAGAAACAGAAAGAAGAGAGAAGGGATAAACGGAGAAACAGAAAGAAGAGAGAAGGGATAAACGGAGAAACAGAAAGAAGAGAGAACATGTACATGGAAAAATAGAACCGTGGGAACAGATTTATAGAGAGACTGAAAGATGAGAGAACAAATGAACGGATAAATAGAAAGAAGAGAGAATTGCTAACCGGAGAAGTAGAAAGAAGAGAGAATAGACAAAGGAGATATAGATAGAAGAGAGAATAGGTAAAAGGAGAAATAGAAAAAAGACAGAAGGGATAGACAGAAAAAGAAAGACGAAAGAACAGATAAACTGAGAAATAGAATGAAGAGAGAACAGAAAAATGGAGAAAGGGAAAAAAGAGAAAAGACGCACAGAGAAAAAGAAAGAAGGGAGAACTGAGAAACAGAATGAAGATATAACAGATAAATGGAGAAATAGAAAGATGAGAGAACGGAAAAACGGCGAAATAGAATTGTGGGAATAGAGATATAGAGCAATAGAAAGCAGAGAGAACAGATAAATGGAGAAATAAAAGGAAGAGGAAAGGGATAATCAGAGAAATACAATAGAGGGAACAGATAAACGGAGAAATAGAAAGAAGTTAGCAGGGAAAATAAGAGAAATAAATAGAAGAGAAAATGGATAAATGGGGAAATAGAAAGATCAAAGAAGATATAAACAGAAATAGAAAGAGGAGAGAACTGACAACTGGAGAAAGAGAGAGAAGTGATAAACGGAACAAATAGAAAGAAGAGAAACGGAGTAAAAGAATCAAGTTAACAGATAAAAATAGAAATAATGTTGAGGGAACACATAAACAGAAATAGAATAGAGAGAATGGATAAACAGAGAAATAGAAAGAAGTGGGAACAGAAATAGAGAAGTGGAAAAAAGAATGTACATATAAACAAAGTAAAAGTAAGAGGAGAGAACAGAAGAAATAGAGAATAGATAAAAAGAGACGAGAAAAAAGATAGAACAGACAGACGCAGAAATAGAAAGAAGGGAGAACAAACACGCACAGAAATAGAAAGGAGACAAATGGAGAAACAGAATCATGGGAACATATATGGAGTAAAAGAAATATGAAAGAACAGATAAACGGAGAAAGAGAAAGAAGAGAGAAAGGAAAAACAGTGAAATAGAATCGTGGGAACAGGTATGTAAAGAAATAGAAAGGAGAACAGATGAACGGAGAAATAAAAAGAACTTCTCGGAAAAACAGAGAAATAGAATTGAGGGAACTGACAAACAGAGAAATAGAATCGAGGGAACTGACAAACAGAGAATCAGAAACTAGAATGTTCAGACAAAGAAAGTAATAGAAAGAGAGAGAAGAGAAAAAAAGGAAAATTGGGAAGTAGAGAGAACATACAACCAGAGACATAGAAAGAAGACGGAAGAGATAAACGGAGAAATAGAAAGAAGAGAGAAGGTATAAACGGAGAAATAGTAAGAAGAGAGAAAAGATAAATGGAGAAATAGAAAGGAGAACAGATAAACGGTGAATAAGAAAAAAAGAGAACACAAACGGACAAACAGAAAGAAGAGAGAACAGATACACGGAGAAATAGAAGGAAGAGAAAATAGATAAACAGAGAAATAGAAAGAAAAGAGAATAAAGAATCGGAGAAATAGAAATAAGAGAGAAAATATAAAAGGAGAAGTAGAAAGAAGAAAAACAAATATTCGGAGAAATAGAAAGAAGAAAGAACAGATAAACGGAGTAAAAGATTTGAGATAACTGATAGACAGAAATACAAATGAGGGAACAGGTAAACAGAGAAAAAGAAAAAAGGGAGAACAAATAAAATGAGAAATTGATAGAAGAGGGAACAGATATTGGGAGAAATAGAAATAAGAACCAACAGATATTTGGAGAAATAGAGAGATGAGAGAATAGAACAATGGAGAAAAAATAAACGGTAAAAGATAAATGGAGAATAAGAAAGTAGAGAGAATAGATAATCAGAGAAGCAGAACGAGGAGAGAAGGGTTAAACGGAAAAAAGAAAGAAGAAAGAAGAGTAAAAGAAGAAAAAGAAAGGAAAGAAAAGATAAACTGAGAAATAGAGAGAAGAAAGAACAGAAAAGCGGAGAAATAGAAAGAAGACAGAAAATATAAATGGAAAAATAGAAAACAAAAAGGAAGGGATAAACGGTGAAATAGAAAGAAGAGAGAACAGAGAATCCGAGAAGAAAGGAGGAAAGGAGGAAAGGAGGAAAGGAAGGAGAGAACAGAGAAAATGAGAAATCAGTAGAAGATGGAACAGATAAACGGACAAATATAAAGAAGAGAAAATGGATAAACAAAGAAATAGAAAGAAGAGAGAAGGGATGAACGGAGAAAAAGTAACAAGAGAGAATGGAAAAATGGAGAAATAGAAGGATGACAGAACAGATAAAAGGAGAAAATAGAAAGAAGAGGGAACAGATAAACAGAGAAATAGAAATAAAAAAGTACAGATAAACAAAGTAATAGATAGATGAGAGAACAGAAAAAAATGAGATGTAGGAAGTAGAGAGGACATATAACCAGAGACATAGAAAGAAGATAGAAGGGATAAAAGGAGAAATAGAAAGAAGAGACTACAGAAAGACGGAGAAAACGAAGGAAGAGAAAATAGATAAACGGAGAAATAGAAAGAAGAGACTACAGAAAGACGGAGAAATAGAAATAAGAGAGAATAAAGAATCGGAGAAATAGAAAGATGAGAGAAAATATAAAAAGAGAAGTAGAAAGAAGAAAAACAAATATTAGGAGAAATAGAAAGAACAGAATAACAAAGTAAAAGATTTGAGATAACAGACAGACAGAGAAATACAAATGAGGGAACAGGTAAACAGAAAAAGAAAGAAGGGAGAACAGATATTCAGAGAAAAAGAAAGAAGAGAGAACAGATATTCGGAGAAAAAGAAAGAAGAGAGAACAGAAAAAAAGAAATACAATAAAGATAGAATGGTTAAAGGGCGAAATTGAATCAAGGGAACGGATAAACTAAGAAATATGAAGAAGAGAGTACAGATAAAATGAAAAATTGATAGAAGACAAAACACATAAAAGGAGAAATAGAAAGAAGAGAGAAGGGATAAACGGAGAAATAGGAACAAAAAAGAACGAAAAAACAGAGAAATAGAAAGAAGGGAGAACAGAAAAACAGAAAAATAGAAAGAAGAGGGAACAGATAAACAGACAAAAAGAAAGAAGAGAGAAAGGGATAAATGGAGAAATAGAAGGAAGAGAGAAGGGATAAACAGAGAAACAGAAAGAAGAGAGAAGGGATACATGGAGAAATAGAGAAAAGAGAAAACAAACGGTGAAATAGAAAGAAAAGAGAACAGATAAACAGAGAAATAAAATGGAGGGAAGAGATAAAGAAATAAAAAGAAGGGAGAACAGAAACAGAGAAAAAGAAGGGAGAACAGATAAACGGAGAAAAAGAAAAGAGAGATCAGATACATGGAGAAATAGAAAGTAGAGGGAATAGATAAACAGAGAAAGAGAAAGAAGAGAGAACAGATATATGGATAAATAGAAAGAAGAGCGAAGGGATAAACGGAGAAATAGAAAGAAGAGAGAACAGATTCGGAGATATAGAAAGGAGTACATATGAACGGATAAATGGAAAGAAGAGAGAATAAATAAACAGAAATAGAAAGAAAGGAGAAAAGATAAAGGGAGAATTAGAAAGAAGAGAGAATAGATAAACGAAGAAATAGAAAGTAGAGGGAACAGATAAACAGAGAAATACTATTGAGGGAACAGATAAACAGAAATAAAAAGAAGGGAGAACTGATAAACGGAGATATAAAAAGATAAGAGAACAGTTAAACGGGGAAATAGAATCGAGAGAGCAATTAACAAGGAAATAGAAAGAATAAAGAATGGATAAAAAGAGAATTAGAAAGAAGAGGGAACAGAGAAACAGAAGTGGAAACAAGAAAGTACATATAAACAAAGTAATAAAAGGAGGAGGTAACAAAAAAAGGAGATGTAGAAAGTAGAGAAAACAGATAAAGAGAGAAATAAAAAGTAGAGAGAAGGGATAAACGAAGAAATAGAATGAAGAGAGAACAGATATTCGGAGAAATTGAAAGAAGAACAAACAGGTATTTGGAGAAATAGAGAGATGAGAGAATAGATAAACGGAGAAAAAAAATAAACAATAAAAGATAAATGGAGAATAAGAAAGCAGAGAGAATAGATAAACAGAGAAGCAGAATGAAGAGAGAAGGGTTAAACAGAAAAAAGGAAAGAAGAAAGAACAGTAAAATAAGAAAAAGATAGGATAGAAAAGATAAATGGAGAAATAGACAGAAGAAAGAACAGAAAAATGGAGAAATATAAAAAAGATAGAAAATATAAATGGAAAAATAGAAACCAAAAAGGAAGGGATAAACAGAAAAATACAAAGAAGAGAGAACAGATATTCAGAGAAATAAAGAAGAGAGAACGGAAACGGATAAATAGAAAGAAGAGGGAACAGATAAGCTGAGAAGTAGAACACAGAGAGAACAGATAATCGGAGAAATAGAAAAACGAGAGAACAGATAAGACGAGTAATAGAAAGAAGAGAGAACAGTTAAACGTAGAAATAGAAAGAAGAGAGAAGGGATAAACAAAGAAATATAAAAAAACACAGACCAGATATATGGAGAAATTGAAAGAAGAGACAGTAAAAACTGTGAAATAGGAAAAAGGGAGAACAGATAAACAGAGACATAGAAATTAGGGAGTAGGGATAAACGGAGAAAGAGAAAGAAGAGAGAAGGGATAAACAAAGAAATAGAAAGAAGAACGAAAATATAAACTGAGAATTAGAAAGAAGAGAGAACAGAAAAACAGAAAAAGAATAAAGAGTGTATAGATAAACAGAGAAATAGAAGAGAGAAAGGATAAAAAGAGAAATAGAAATAATAAAGGATAAACAAAGAAAAGATAAGAAGAGATAACAGATAAACGGCAAAGTAGAAAGAAGAGTAAACTGATAAACGGAGAAAAAGAAAGAAGAGAGAAGGCATAAACGGACAAAAGGAAAGAAGAGAGAAGGCATAAACGGACAAAAGGAAAGAAGTAAGGAGGCATAAACGGAGAAATAGAAAGAAGAGAGAAGGGATAAACGGAGAAAAAGAAACAAGAGTGAAAAGATAAACAGAGAAATAGAAGAGAGAAAAGTAAAACAGAAAAAGAAAAATGAGTGAACAGATAAACGGTGAAATAGAATCATGGGAACAGATATATAGGTGTATGGGAACTGCTGAATCACAGCCTGAACCACTGATTGATCACCTGAGGCGAGCACTGGGTCAGCCGCAGGGGCACAAGTGAGTGTGATTGGAAGGGGTGGACTTTGACTCCACCTCAATCAAGACCTCATTTAAGGGCTGGCCACCACCAGGGAAGGATCTCTGGTTGGAGATCCCTCCCTAGTGGAGTTATCAGCAAGCCTCAACTATCTTTAAAGGTGAGCCACTCTTTTCTTATTAATTTTCTTATTAACTATCTGTACACCATCTACTTAAGCCTATCAAAAATATACCTGCTTTGGCACTATTTCTTTTGGGTGCTATTTTTGGGGGTCATTTGCCCTACAATTGGCGAGCCAGGCAGGCTTAAAAAAATATATATATACATATACAATAATTAACCATGTCCTTCATTTGGAACATTTTCAAATGGGGCAGGGGGGAGAACGTTACTCCCCTAGACCAAACAATTCCTGGTCAAATTCCAGGATTTATGGGGTCATCCTATTATGGTCTTGCCACTGTTATTGAAAAATGGGCACCCCTGCGGGTTACAGGGGCTGTTTCTCCTTCTCCAGCCCGGCTGACAGATTATTTTCAAGGTCTAGATAAGGACATACTAGTTACAAAAGAATGTTGGCTAGCTGCTTCTGCTATGGCTTGGCCTCTAATAATGGCCTTACATAAACTGGAAATAACAAATACAAACATAGAATCTGAAAATCAATTGTTAAGAGATCGTATTGAAAAGTTGGAACAACAGTTGGGCACATTAGTAGCCAAAAAACCTGGACTAGATGTGCCCACAAGACAAATTCGTACCATATCAGTGGAGGACACCCAGGTCCCTGAAGTAACGGACCTGGATGTTTCAGAAAAAAAGATTTCTAAATCAGATCTCGAAGCTCCATCTCTGGAGGATCCGTTTGAGATCCGACCAATCATAACTCAAAAAAAAAAAAAAAAATGCAAGATAGACCAGCGGGTGTGCCTCCTGACCAATGGCCCCCCGCTGAAACATGCTTGCATGTGACAGCGCGCCCGTATACAGCAAATGAGTTGATGGACCTAGTACAACGATTCCATCAAAAACCAAGAGAAAGCATACCATCATGGCTCCTGAGGTTATGGGATGCAGGAGTTGAAAGTGTGTTAGTCAGTGGGACAGAGATGTCAAAACTGGCATCCATAACTATACACCCAGCCCTGAGGCAAAGATTATATGCTGCCATCCACTATAATAATGAGAATCATTCTATTATAGATTGGTTGATGGCAGCATGCCGCTTAACATGGCCCAACAAATCTGACATTCCACTCAATACCGGTTTATGGTCCTCTATGGAGGACCTCCAAACATACATCCGAGAACTGGGTATGAGGGAGGCTATGTATTCAGAGACCTTTGAAAGTCCTGATACAGAAAAATTTACAGCATGTATGCGAGACCTAATACTACAACAAGCCCCCTCTCACCTTTATGGGACTTTGGTCTCCATACTAAACCCCTTTGTGGCTTCGGAGGCTATCGTCCAACAGGCAGCCCAGTTGGTCGCAGACCTTGGGGAAACGGAGCGCATAAGAACTAGGCGCAATGTCCGTATGGTAGAAGAAGCTGAGGCCTTCCCCATTAAAACTAAGAAGCCTGTCCCACGGATACCCCGATCGGGCCCCATACGGGTATCCCGGAAGACCATGTTCAATGATCTTATACGGGTCGGGGTTGCCTTTGCTAAAATCGATGGGCAACCCAACCATGTCTTGTTACAACTCTGGAAACAACTTAGAAATGATCAAAACTTTCAGAGTACTCCCAGAAAATCGGGAGTACAAATAATACAGGCAGCACCAACAACAACCTGGAATTTGGCTGACTTTATAGTCCCAAATAGAAGGAAGAAACATCCACAGGTGTCGTGGGATACAATGCCTGAACCACCTGCGGTAAAAGACTTAGATTTAGCCAACTTCATGGAGTAATGAAGGACTTTGGTCCCCTTAGGGCCTCCACATGTGACCAGATGCCCTATGTAGAATTAGACATCTTTTGGTCGGAGAAGAATGTTCAGAAGGTGATGGCTCTAGTAGACACTGGTGCAGAAACATCAATTATATATGGAGACCCAACAAAGTTTAAGGGCAGTAGAGTGATGATTGGTGGGTTTGGGGGACAGACTATTCCAGTCACCCAAACATGGCTGAAATTGGGGGTTGGGCGTCTCCCACCCCGGGAGCATAAAGTGTCGATTGCCCCAATCCCAGAATACATCTTGGGCATAGACATTTTATGGGGTCTGGCTCTCCAGACGACTGTGGGAGAGTTCAGACTTCGACAGAGGTACATTAGTATCCGGGCGATACAGGCAGTATTGAGGGGCCATGCGAAACATGAGCCCATTTGTTTGCCGAAACCACGCCGGATTACTAATGTAAGACAGTATAGACTCCCGGGGGGGCAGGAAGGAATATCAAAAACGGTGCAGGAACTAGGAAAAGTAGGCATTATAAGACCTGCACATAGTCCATATAATTCCCCCATATGGCCCGTGCGGAAGTCAGATGGAACATGGAGAATGACGGTAGATTATAGGGAATTAAATAAGGTCACGCCGCCCATCCATGCGGCCGTACCCAATATTGCTTCCCTAATGGACACACTTAGTAGGGAAATCAAGACCTACCATTGTGTCCTGGATTTGGCAAATGCGTTTTTTAGTATCCCGATTGCCAAAGAATCGCAAGATCAATTTGCGTTCACATGGGGAGGCAGGCAGTGGACCTTTCAGGTCCTGCCACAGGGGTACGTGCACTCACCAACATACTGTCATAACTTGGTGGCGCGTGACCTAGCTAATTGGAGGAAACCTATTAATAACATCAACCTATACCACTACATTGATGATCTCCTGTTAACATCCGACTCACTGGAAGCAGTAGGAGAGGCAGCAGATTCATTAACCTCCTACCTAAATGAAAGAGGATGGGCTATCAATCCTCAAAAGGTGCAAGGTCTAGGCCTGTCCGTAAAATTTCTGGGGGTAGTCTGGTCAGGAAAGACCAAAGTGCTACCCAGTGCCATCATAGATAAGGTTCAGGTGTTTCCAGTCCCTACAACACCAAAGCAGCTGCAGGAATTTCTAGGTATATTGGGATACTGGCGTTCCTTTATACCTCGTTTGGCACAGCTGCTGAGACCTTTGCATATACTCACAAAAAAGGGCCAATCATGGGACTGGGGGAGAACAGAACAGGATGCTTTCCAGCAAGCAAAACAGGCGGTGAAACAAGCCCAGGCATTGGGTATATTCGATTTTACCCTGCCAGCTGAATTGGATGTTCATGTTAATCAGGATGGCTTTGGCTGGGGCCTGTGGCAACATCAGAGTTCTGTTCGGACCGCCATTGGATTTTGGTCTCAGGTCTGGCACGGAGCAGAAGAAAGATACAGTATGATTGAAAAACAGCTATTGGCTGCCTATACCGCATTACAAGTGGTAGAGCCAATAACCCAGACGGCTGTAGTCATAGGTAAGACCACTCTTCCAATTCAGGGGTGGGTAAGAGATCTGACCCACCTTCCTAAGACAGGGGTGGCCCAGGCACAGATGGTGGCAAGATGGGTCGCCTATCTCAGCCAGAGGAGTAGTCTGTCTTCCTCACCGTTGAAAGAAGAACTCCAAAAGATTCTAGGCCCAGTGATGTATCACAGTGATGCACCAAAACAAACCTTGGTTGCTCCACCACAGAAGAGTCCCATCCAGGAAGGAAAATATCCCATTCCTGAAGATGCCTGGTACACGGATGGGTCCAGCAAGGGCAACCCAAGTAAGTGGAGAGCAGTAGCATACCATCCCGCTACAGATACAATATGGTTTGAAGAGGGGGATGGTCAAAGCAGCCAGTGGGCAGAGCTGCGGGCCGTGTGGATGGTTATAACCAAAGAACCTGGTGACGGTGTCCTGAATATCTGCACAGATAGTTGGGCTGTGTACCGGGGGCTCACTCTTTGGATTGCACAGTGGGCTACCCAGGACTGGACTATCCACTCCCGACCGATCTGGGGCAAAGATATGTGGTTAGACATATGGAATACAGTCAAACACAGAACTGTACATGTCTACCACGTTTCTGGTCACTGACCCCTACAGTCACCAGGAAATGATGAAGCCGACACACTGGCCCGAGTTAGATGGGTAGAGAACTCACCATCTGAGAACATTGCCTACTGGTTACATCAAAAGCTGCGGCATGCTGGACAGAAGACCATGTGGGCAGCTGCGAAAGCATGGGGACTGCCCGTACAACTATCGGATGTAGCTCAAGCATGTTGAGACTGTGATGCCTGCTCCAGAATGAGACCGAGGTCGTTGCCTGAAACAACAGCCCATCTTGCTAGAGGACACAATCCTCTACAGCGATGGCAGGTTGATTATATTGGGCCCCTCCCTCGATCTGAGGGGGCGAGATATGCCCTAACCTGTGTTGACACTGCGAGTGGGCTAATGCAGGCCTATCCAGTACCAAAAGCCAACCAGGCATATACCATCAAGGCGTTCACAAGACTGATGGCTGCCTATGGGACACCACAAGTCATTGAGAGCAACCAAGGGACTCATTTCACGGGTGCAATGATACAACGCTGGGCAGAAGAGAACAATATTGAATGGTGATTCCACCTGCCATATAATCCAACGGGGGCAGGCCTGATTGAGCGTTATAACGGTATTCTCAAGGCTGCCCTGAAGACAGACTCTCAGTCTCTGCAGAGGTGGACAAAAAGACTCCACGAAACCCTGCGAGATCTGAATGAAAGACCTAGAGATGGCAGACCCAGTGCCTTGAAAATGTTACAAACAACATGGGCCTCCCCACTTAGGATCCAAATTACAGGTACAGATAATGAGGTAAGACCTCAGACCGGCCGTGAGAACAATCTTCTGCTCCCTGCCCCTGAGAACCTGAAACCAGGCACCAATAAAATAAGATGGCCTTGGAAGGTGCAGGTAGGACCACGATGGTGTGGCCTACTTGCACCTTGGGGGAGATTATTGGAGGTGGGGGGTTGGTAGTCCCTCTGGTAATTGGTAAATGGCCTACTGATATTGTGGTCAACACTCCAGTCTTTATTTCTAAAGGAACCCCTATCATGTCTCTGTGGCAGATCAGGACACCCCCTTTGGTGCCTGATATAATCGTGCAGCCACAGACATCTGGGCAAAAGGTTTGGTACAGGCGGCCAGGGCATGCCCCTGTACAAGCTGAAGTGTTGATCCAAGACAGGAATAAGGCCTGTATCTTACCCTGGAGGGCAGACCTCCCCCTCTTGGTACCTTTGAAACATCTATATTACTCCCCGTCTGGTGTCTCTCTATTGATTGGTTATCTATTGGTGACTCTCTATTGAGTCACCAGAGGGAACCAAATACTGCTGAAGTGTTCCAGAGTTGCAATAACATCATGTGCAACATCCGGTGATGGTCTACCCGGGACTGATGAAGAGT
The DNA here is from genome assembly GCA_036925125.1 of Oreortyx pictus. Taxonomy (NCBI): domain Eukaryota; kingdom Metazoa; phylum Chordata; class Aves; order Galliformes; family Odontophoridae; genus Oreortyx; species Oreortyx pictus. The sequence goes on from JAUPFR010000008.1 coordinate 69,513, forward strand.
AGGATGGACCTGCACAACGTGACCACATGCTTCCAGTAAACACCACCAAGCACTGGCCCAAGGAAGAACATGAGCCATACGCTGATCATCACTCATCCCAGATTACATCGATATGCATTGCGACTGGTTATTATGTAAAGCGTCGTGATGTATTGGGTCTCTGTATTAAGGAGGGCTCACCGTATAGCTCCTTAATCAGTGGTTCATGTCGTGAAGGGGTGGAGTGTATGGGAACTGTTGAATCACAGCCTGAACCACTGATTGATCACCTGAGGCGAGCACTGGGTCAGCCGCAGGGGCACAAGTGAGTGTGATTGGAAGGGGTGGACTTTGACTCCACCTCTCCCAAGACCCCATTTAAGGGCTGACCACCACCAGGGAAGGATCTCTGGTTGGAGATCCCTCCCTAGTGGAGTTATCGGCGAGCCTCAACTATCTTTAAAGGTGAGCCACTCTTTTCTTATTAATTTTCTTATTAACTATCTGTACACCATCTACTTAAGCCTATCAAAAATATACCTGCTTTGGCACTATTTCTTTTGGGTGCTATTTTGGGGGATTATTTGCCCTACAGTGAGGATGTCACAATTTGAGTATGTCAAAGTGTAAGGGTGTCACAGAGTCTCAGTGTCACAAAGTGAGGATTTAACAATGTGAGGATGTCACATTTTGCGGATGTCACAGAATCTCAAAGTCACAATGTGAGGATGTCACAGATTCTCAATGTCACAATTTGAGGATGTCATAATGTGAGGATGTGACAGAGTCTCAATGTCAGAATGTGAGAATTTCATAGAGTCTCAAGTTCATAATGTGAGGATGTCACAATGAGAGGATATCACAGAGTCTCAGTGTCACAATTTGTGGATGTCACAATGTGATGATGTCACAGAGTCTCAATGTCACAATGTGAGTGTAAGAGACTATTCTAATACTATTGACTCAAATTTTGCTGTTGAAGATGTCCTAACATGTTCAAGCTAGTCCTGGACAAGGTTGTGAAATCGTTTGTCTAAGGGACAAGCAGATGGGCACGTCCTCGGGCAACGTAAGAGAGGTAAGCTGCAGCTCGATGGCTGCTGAACACTCTTTTGTTTGGAACTCATCTTCGTGGGGAGATAGCCATCTCAGGAGATGCTTGCCTGGCACACTAGCATGGGATTTGTCATGTAGACTGGAGAAATCTGGAAGATAAATAGAGGGGTCCTGCAGCCACGAAGTTGGGGGGGGGGTTTCTCTGTCGGGGGTTTTTCTCTGCTACCTGGAGAGACTTCCCGAGCTGATCACTGCTGCTGCCTGGAGAGGTCTTCTCTTAGGAGAGACCTCACAAGCTGATCACTGTTCGCTGCTGCCCCTCTCGGGGTTGCCTCCCTCGCTGCTTCTCCTGTGCCGACTCTCGCTGCTTCTCTGGTGCAGACCCGGTGCTGACCTTTCGCTGTTTCTCCGGCCGACTGCTTGCTGCTCAAGGTTGCCCGTTGTTGCTGCTGTTTTCCCCGCTTCTGCCACCCCTGCTCTTCGGACTCGGACTGTCAATTCGCTTACCGCCCCTAGGATACTGGCTGGTGACTATCCCTGCATTGTACTAACCCTTTGTTTTTTTCCTATCTTTCCTATCGCTCGCCTTCCCTTCCCCATCACCCTTAACAGTGTCCGCCTTCCCCTTCCCCATGTCCCTGGTCAATATTGGTAATAAACTGGTCGGACCAACATTTGAACCGTTGTTTCTTAATCTCATGCTGGGTATACACATAATCTTAAGAACCTTGTCTCCCTCCTTTATATTAGAGCGTGACATTTCTATTGGCGTAGTCGGCAGGATGCCCTTTGTGAGAGTGTGGTCCTTCCAGATATAATTTGAATCCTTTTTTCTGTGTGTGCCTCTTGGAGTTGTGAGGAGTGATATTTTTTGATTTAAATATGTGTGCCTCTCCAAGAAGATCACTCCGAATGCTGAATCTGGTAACTTAAGTGTGAAACTTTTACTTTTTCCTGTGTGTACCTCCTGGAGTTGCAAGGAGTGATAATTTTGGTAACTTATATGTGAGTACCTCTCCAGGAAGAATCACTCCGCATACTGAACCTTAACTGTGTTTTTGGATCTGTTTATTTGGTGTTTGAAAATGGAACCTTCTTTGAGTGCTCCTCTTGGGGAAGTGAGGAACCGTGTTCCCCTCCAGGAAGTTTGTTTACCTTAGAAAGTGTTGTTTTTATCTTTTGTCTTTTTGTTTGCTCCACTCAGCAAAAGGGAGGAGTGATTGGAACAGTATTTACCTTTGCTTAATAGGTGTGCTGTGCCTCCCTGGGTGGGGGTGAGGTGTTAGTTACACTTTTGAATACCTCCTCTCTCCCTCGGTGTAGACCTTTTCTGGGTATTGAGAAAATGAGTGACAGTGCCACAATGAGTAGTGAAGATGTATTATTTGAACTTTTGGAAAAGAATGGTGCTAGACCCTCACTAACAGGGGTAGACTGGGCACGGCAGAACTGGTATAACGTGCAGAGCGTCTCTGACTGTATTAGTGTTCTGCAAAAGAATGCTCATCCCCGAGCTGGAAAAGGGAAGTCATTTATTTGTGCAGTTCTGGGTTCTGCTCTGGTTGCAGCTGTAGAATTCCGCGACCAGCAGCTTAAAACAGAGAGCCAAGCTTTACAAGCATTGCATGAATTAGTTAAAGTTAGTCAGGAATTGACAAAAGCTCTGCAAAATCAAATTGTAAACCTAGAAGAGCAAGTAGAAAGAGAAAACATAATTCTGATCTGTTGCAAATAGCTTTAAGGGGAAGTGTTAACGGGTAAGGATGCCAGTTGTACTAGTGCACCTCAAGATGTAACTTATCCAAGGGAGGAATTGCAAGGTATAAAGGCAAGTGTAGACAAATTAGAAGCCTCCCCAGCTCAGTTGCATCCTTTAATTAAAACTGAGTATTCATACGATAATGGCGAGGATTTTGATCCTCAAATGAGCATTAAAGAAATCCCTTTCTCTGCTACCGAGCTAGCAAAATTGAAAAGAGTTTATGGCTGTTCTCCTAAAGAATCAGAAACAGAGTATGTATGGAGGGTCAGCCTTACAGGTGGAGATCAGACACTTTTAACTGAAAAGGAGGCTGAAGGTTATTGGGGACCAGGAGTATTTTTAACTACTGGTAACAATCGTGCTCCCTGGTCCCTGACACAGAGAGCCGCCTATTGGGCAGGTGGTCTCAACCCTCTAGAAAGGGGAGACCCCCTTGCCATTACTGGGACAGTTGATCAATTAGTGGAAAGTGTTCAAAAGGCTGCTTGCTTGCAAATGATGTATGACAGAAAGCTGCAGCTACACCATGAATCACCCATGATGTTGCCCGTTGATCCTGAGACAATGACCTCTCTAATCAGGGGGCTTCCAGAATCGCTGAAACCCATAGGCATACAGTTGCAAGGAAAGATACAGGCTATGCCTCTGGGAGAAAGAACCCGGGCAATGTTAGAAGGAACTGCAACCTCTAATCATCTGCAGTCAGGATGCAAAGTATGGACATGGAGGGAGGTTGCCCAAGAGTTAATTAACTGTGGAAGAAAATATGGGCCAGTGGTGTCTTCCTCCAGTAAATCTGAGCCAAGAGGAGTAAGGCTTGCAGCAGCCAGACTTGCCCTCAGGCCACCTAGCCCAAAGCTTAATGGAACTCAGAAGGTTTCATGCCCACTAAGAACGGGTAGGCGAAGCATTGAGCATAAACGTAATGGCCTTTGGACTCTGGGCTGGAAAAAGGGCATTCCACGAAATTTGATGGATGGACTGACAACAGATAGGCTCGAGATGCTGGTGACTGGATGGCCGACTAGATTTGAGGAAAGCAAAACCCTGGGTCCTAGTGCCTCTCCCACAGCACCAGAAGAGCTACCAGAGGTATCAGAAAACTTAATTCCTTCATGAGCGGGGGGTGAAGGGTGAATGTTAGGAAGCTCACGATTACCACTAAAGGGACGTTATTTGATTTGTTTTTTATTATGCATATAAACAACTACCTGAAAACTGAACTGGGATAAGTTATGTTGGAGTAATCTGCCTGATGTTATGCCTTTGATCTCCTTGCAGATCAAGCCTCACAGATGTGGGCCGCTGAACACTCTTTTGTTTGGTACTCATCTCCGTGGGGAGATAGCGTTATCTCAGGAGACGCTTGCCTGGCACACTAGCACGGGATTTGTCACGTAGACTGGAGGAATCTGGAAGATAAATAGAAGGGTCCTGCAGCCACGAAATTGGGTTTTCTCTGCTACCTGTATGGGGTTTCTCTTTGGAGAGACTTCCCGAGCTGATCACTGCTGCTGCCTGGAGAGGCCTTCTCTTAGGAGAGATCTCACGAGCTGATCTCTATTCGCTTCTGCCCCTCTCGGGGTTGACCCCTCGCTGCTTCTCTGGACAACTGCTTGCTGCTCAAGGCTGCCCGCTGCTGCTGTTCTCCCCGCTTCTGCCACCCCTGCTCTTTGGACTCGGACCATCGGAACCGCTTACCGCCCGTAGGATCCTGGCTGGTGACTATCCCTGCGTTGTACTAACCCTTTGCTTCTTTCCTATCTTTCCTATCGCTCGCCTTCCCTTCCCCATCATCCTTAACAGTGTCCGCCTTCCCCTTCCCCATGTCCCTGGTCAATATTGGTAATAAACTGGTCGGACCAACATTTGAACCGTTGTTTCTTAATCTCACGCTGGGTATACACATAATCTTAAGAACCTCGTCTCCTTCCTTTATATTGGAGCGTGACACCCTGGCAGATGGAGGAGGAGCCTGCAGAGTTTGTCCTGCACCCATCTCCCCAGGAGCTGGTTGGTTTACCAAAGTAGGAGCACATTCATGCCCCGGTTCAGCCTCACCTGGGACGCCTACTGCAAAGAACCAACATCAGCGGAAAACAGATGATGAGGCAGCTTAATCTGGAGATAACTTTTGGTACCTACATCATAAATTAGCCTCATGATACCCAGAACATCTTCAAGGAAGGCTAGAACTTTTCACACAGCACCATCATTTCAAAGAGTTTGTAGCGCTTGGTTTTCTACTGCTATCGGAGAACTTCCATGCAACGACGAACATGTCGGTCTGCAGCTGCCTCTACTCCTAGCACCCTGTGACACCTGCTTCTGTTTCTGATAGCTCAATAGATGCCATCCCTTCCCAGCACACAGAAACTCATCTCCTCAAAAACAAACCTCACCTGTTAAAGTATCTATCCAGATTCAGGTACAAAACACTAAGTTTTGAGGCACAGTCAGAAAAACCACCGGCATGTAAGCAAGCAAATTCAGTCCTCTGTGCGTGTAGTTTTAACTGAAGAAAACATACAGCTGGCTTTTAAAACAACGCACTTAGTTTCTGAACTTTTGATTAACTGATAAGCTCATCATGAACAAAAACTATCTGCAGAAGTAGCAAACATTCACAGCTGTAGAACATTTTTCCATCTCCCTCCCCTTCACCCCATCCTTCCATGCATCTTGTGAAGCTCAGCTCTCCATATTCAAAAGAATGGCAGAAGGTCTCCAGCTAGGAAACACTTGGATGCTTTTGTTTAGAGGCTCTCTGAAATGTACACTTCTCATTCGGGTAGCACATAATGCTCACAGTTGGATCACCAATGCTACAACTGCCTGCAGAACTGTAAAACTGCTTTTCTGACCTCAGCAGCAGTGTTTCTAAAACTGCCTATCTCAGGAAACCATCTCACTTGACTCGCTATCTCAGATGACTTCACATCGTAAATGTCCTCGAGATTTAAAGCTGAAATGTCAGCATCTCAGAATGATGGTGCTTTCAGGCATACCTTGCAACTTCCTTTTCCCTTTTTGATCACCTTCTGTTATGTCTCTTAACAGCTAGTTCATAGTCTTTGTAGTCTTTGTCTTAAATATAGGAAACAAGTGGAAGTTCTCAGCGATGCTCCAAACACAGAGAAGTCTCTCAAGCCCTTCAGACTTCAAGCCCAGCAAGCAGACAAAACTTCTGCATATGTTTTAAGAGTTCTACACATCAGCAAGTCAGCTTCCCATTCCTGTCTGCGTACGGGTGCCTTATTACACCAGTGACAGCTTTTCAGCCTGGATGTCTGCCACAGGTTTCCTGTTTTCAGACAACCAGCACCTTGGTAATTTCATTAAGAGTACCACAAAACAGGCGTAGGAAGGGAAACACGTGATCCTTGCCCAGAAGGAAGATGGCAGGAGCATTACTGCCCATCAGCCCAAACTATATCAGCGTCTGCTGGTTCCAGTAGCATCACACCCTTTCTCCACAAAAGTTGCAACACAAAAATCAACCTGGGCACTCCTTACAATGCTCCTCTTTCAGGTACGTATCCAGGCTTATTCTTAGAAGGATGCTGAAGGTAGCTGAGAAAGCCAGCAAGAGCTCTCTGCTCTGGGGTAGGTGCTAGCTCCTCAACAGTGATAACATCAACACGCGATGGATCTCCCGATGGCACAGTCATCTTCTCAGCTTTGGACAGAAACTGAACACAACACGAAGATTAAATTACTTCAGAACAACAGCAACATTTACCCCACAACACCCTTATTACTGACCAGAATTAATTCTCAGGTAGTTAGAAACTGGAGCCTACACGTTTTCTCTCTGTCCACAGCAAAAAACAGTCCAAGTTGCAGAATGCTGGGACAGATAAGTTACAGAGCACACTGCAACGTAACAAGTTCCAACCTCCAAGCCCAATCGCCTCTTACAGTATTGCCTTTGAAATTCACATCTGAGATCAGGAACAAGCTTGCCACAAGCATTATGATACAGATGTCCTTACACCCAACAATATAGGATTATGGAGAAGAGCCATCCAAGCAAAATTTAGGCCTGAGAATAAAAGAAAAGCTGTCTGCTGCAACAGGTACTACTGAATATAGCTTTGTGCATCTGAAGCTCCAGAAGGCATCAAACGGCAGCTGAAGAGGACTCGTTTCATAGTACTTGTGGGGAAACCCATGCTTTTTACTAACTGATCTCAACAGACTGCCACGGGAGCTGTTACTGAAACTTTTACTGTTCAAGAAGTCATCCTCTAGTTCCATGCTGCTGACATAAGCAAAAGACTGCCCTCAGCCTTCTGGAATTTAACAGATATAATTATCACATTAAAAAAAAAATACATATATATATGTATATACTTATACGTATGTATATATGTATATATAATAACCCACCCAAACAATGGATGCCAGCACATGAGGCTGCACATTAGGATTCTGACAGAAAAAAGTTTTCATCACTTGCTTCATTTTGGACTAGACATACAGAACAGCTCTAGGAAAAGCAGTTCTCAAGGAATTCTGAGAGCTCTTAGGAGCATCTACTCCTTCAAGCTTAAAGGAAATCGTTGATGAGCTGCTTTTGGATCAGTTCTGCTTGGATGCTGGCAGGCAGCACGTCAGAAGGCAGTGCGTTTGTTTCTCACTGAACAGACGTCACAGTCCCACTGACCTTCCTCTTCAGCAAAGGCAGATCCAGATTTGTCTTGGGCAGTACTGCTGCTGGCTTTGAAAGTTGCGGAACATTCAGTTAACAGGGGGCCACGTGCTTCCCACGCAGCTGGATTTGGGCTTTGGCATGAAGCACAGCTCTCTGCAGTTGCTTTCTTTAGAACAGCAACAACTTCCCTGTTAATGGAGCTTCGTGAAGACATTGTGCTCTCTGATAAACACCCGACGTAGCATCTGTTCCACAGCTTTCAGCACACCACTGATGAGAGCATACACTCACACTGGAGTCATTACGTTTCATTTCTTGAATTTCATTCTGTTAAAGACAGCGTTTCAGTTAAGAGAATGTAAATACACAGGTATTTGAAAAAACCTAAGGAATGATCCCTACTCTTTTGCTACTTAAAGGCATAAGTTTTTCCTCAGACCATAAACAAGAGTTTATGCCGACACTGTACAAAACAATGAGACTGTTCTCTAGAGCCAGAAAATGCCCAGAACCGAGAGGACGACAGCCCAGCTGATGGAAGCAGGACTCACACAGTACTTAGAAGGGTCCCCTCCACATCTCAGAGTCCCCCGTCAGGGTTTTTAGGCAACAAGTTCTACTCCCGCACTCAATTTCAGCAGATGTTCAGAGCAGATATTTTCACTGAGTTATGCAGCACGCCAGGAAGAATGTCAGTCCAATGCTCGGATCACCGAGTACCAAGCGTAACAAAAACGTCAGCTGAGATCAACTGCTCTGCGCTGAATACAGGGACAAAGCTGTTTGCCTTTAAAGCCTCCACTTGCTGACATGGCACTGGAGGTAAAGACTGCGCAACTTCTGCCCACTGAGGGAGAGTTCCAGGAGAAAACTGAAAAAAAAAAAAGAGCTCATTGAGCTTTGAGTTGTTATCCAAAAGTAACACCTCCCTGACATAACACAGATAAAGTACCGTGCAGCTGTCAGTTGGTGAGAACAAGAACTCTGTCGGGAATGGAACGGAATGGTTTACTTCTGAAGCTGCAGCTCGAAAGGTATTTCCAGTGGAAAGATCTTCCTCTTGGTTCTCTTCAAGTGCTCCAAGTTCCTGGATCGCTGCATTCAGCATCTTATTACAGTTTCGGTGGGCACTGGCAGCTAGAAAATTAATGGAAATACAAGTCATGAATGCAATTCTTGCTCAGAGCAAGAGGCTGCCTTCTGAACTCTGGTACAACAGCTCACCAGGCTTCCATTACAAGAAAACAGAAGTGTTCTTTTTGTTTTGTTCCTTATTTATTTGTATTTTTTTTTTCCTAGCAAAGCCCCACGCCTGTTAAAATTAACGTAAAAGGACAATTCACACAAGCATGAATTCCACTTGGAAACTATCAACTTCACTAAGAAAACAGTGGGAAAATGCTGTTTGTTCACATCAAAGCTGTCACTTGCAGGAGTCAAAACATTCCATGCTCTGGAGTGTTAAAGAAGTTGCCCAGGATAGATCAACCCACTGCAGTTAGGTAAGTTTTCTGTCCTGAGGGAACAAGCTGGTTTTCACTCACCTTCAAGCAAAGCCTGCAAATGGTTTCACTCTGGAACAGTGAGCCACACCACTGCATCTCTCCAAACAAGCTGCTAAGCAAGAAGAAGCAAGAAGCACTGTGCTGGCTACCGACAGAGCTGAGGAGCTTTCAACAACGACCTTCATTGGGTAATGCTTTCTTTTTAGAAGATTTGGCATTCTTCTTGTTCTTCTGGCAACACATCATCATTCTCAATCTGCCTTTCTTAGGCCAAGTCAACAAGAGCATTTAGATCAATCAGAATCAGCTGGAACACAAGGAAGGAAAATGCACTGGGGGTAATGCAAGTTAGGAACTTACCTCGGCAAGATTCCAGGACAAAGCCACATTCTTCATAGCTTCTAACGCTAGCAAAGCATCGGCACTTCTGCCTTCAACTGCATCCAACAATGCAAATGCTGTATGTGCCTCTTCTATATAGGCTGCAACCTGAAAGACCTGCAGCCAAAGCAAAAGACAAGGCCTACCCAACATACTCACGGATAATTGGAACAGCTAGTGCACGTCAGCACTAGAGGTAAGGGGGGCTTCTGCGGGTAGAAAGTTGTGATGAGTAACAGGCCCTGTTTGTTCATTAAACCTATCTTCAGTCAACCTGATCTTGTTTATAGGAAGAATGCAGTGACAAACGAAGTACAAGGTAACAGATGCAGGAATGTAAAGTCTACCCCCTGCAAAATGGTATGAACTGTAAAACATGTAGATGTGATTCGTGTCAAAAGATACGAAGTCAAAGCTGCTGATACAATACCTTTAAACTGGCTTTAATTCCAATCCGCATAAAACTAAGAACAGAACTCTGTCTACATTTCAAACATTAACCCTGCAAAACGAAGCAAAGAAAGCACATTCCTCACATCGAGGAGTGAGAGAGAAGCATCCACAACTCAGACCTTGCCAGACCGGCCTGGAATGCACCGAAGGACGAATCAGAAACAGCCTCCATCCCAAAGACTGAAGGAGGGGGATTCAGGGAATCTTAAATCAGATACTACACCATGAGAACAGCCCCTCTACAGCACGGATAACTGCAAATCATCTCAATAGTTGTCGTGGCGCCTTAGTGTCTCTGTTTGTGGTTGTAAAGATAAGCAAAAATAGGGGCAAACGGTACAGCAAAATTGGTGTTAGGTTTAATCCCCTGTATAACCAGAGTTTGGAATGTAATGAATAATGCATGAACTGTACCTTTAAATGGGTATTCGTTTTTCTCTCAGATGCGCGCCGTCAGTGGAGCAAAAGACTCCCCGGCCGCCCAGCGCTGTTTTGCTTACTGTCGCTTGCTTAATAAATTGTATTCGATCTAATTGGACTTGTTCCTGTCAATTATTGGAACACATCTATAACAACAGTGAGTTCAGGGGTAGAAAGGGGGGGTGTGTGAAACATGGGAAGGGGGGGAGGAGGAGGCTGAAGGGCTAAATTGGCCTTCTGTGAGGGGGGAAGGAGAGTGTGGGAACAGAGGGACAGGTAAAGGGGGGAAGCTGAGGGGCTGTGGGGTGCTTCAATGGGGTGCAAAGAGGGTCTCTCTGGGACGTGGGAACCTGGGGCTGAGAAGGGAGAAGGCACTTAGGTGGAGGGTGGAAGAGGACTCTAGGGATCAGACAGGGGGAACCGGAGGCGAGGGGTTCTCTAGCGGTCAGATGGGAGGGGACCAGGGGGGAAAGAGGCCCTGGAGATTACAACGAGGGACTGGGGGGGTCGTGGACGACCCGCGGGCAGAAATGGGGGGGGGAGGGGGGGCAGTGAGATACCCAGTGTGAGGAGGGCGGGGGGTGCGGTGCGGGACGGGACAGGGCGCCTCTCCTGCCGAACAGAGACCCCACGGGGCCCCCCACCCCCTTCACCCCGGCCTCCTCCCCAGTGCCCCCCCCGAACACCCACGTGCAGGAGCTGAGGCGGCGCTCGGAACCCCGGGATCGCCCCGCGGCGTTGCGGCAGCGCGGGACCGGAGCCACGGCCGCGCGGGAGCGGGGTGATGACGTCACGGCGCCGCACGGCGCCGCTCCAAAAATGGCGGGCGCATGCGCGCTCAGGCGCCGTCGCTATGGAGACGGCGACACACTTCCGTGTTGGAGAAGGCTGGGGAGGTGGCGGAGGGGTTCCGGGGGAGGGCAGAGCTCCGGGCATGGCGGCGCTGAGTGGGGCTGTGGGCTGGGCCGTCCAGAGAAAGATGCAGCCAAACGACGGCATCTGGGCAGGACACGGAGATGGGGAACAGCAGCACGGGGAGGTCTGCAGGGAAGAGGAAAGAAACGGAAGGAAGAAAGAGAGAAAAAGAAGGAAAGAGAGAAAGAAGAAAAGAGAGAGAAGGAGTTAGATGTTTGGGAAGTGCAGTCAGCAATTCCATGTCTTTGGTTTAGTGGTGCCAAGAAAACCAACCAAGCAACTCGACACACCAGTGAGTTATGTCAAGCAGCTGTTCCCCCCGTTACAGCACTGAGTACGTGGGGGGATCGCTCCCCCAAACACGCACACCAAAGAGAGAAATGAATACATATTTATTAAAGGGATAGCACGTGCATATTCATCACATTCTGAACTCTGGTTATCGAGAGGATTAAACCTAAGTTTGATTTATTTACTAGTTGTGTTGCATCACTAAAAAATACCAAGTATGTACTGGCCTGTAATGTCAGGGCTCCTATCCAGCATAACTACAGAGTAAACTCTGGAACAGGAAATCACATGTTTTGAAAGGGAGGTTCAGTTGTTTAGTGCAAGTAATGGCAAGCTTGGCTGCTACGTGAAGAGATGCTGTTAAAGAAATGCAGTTAATGTGTTGACGCTGAGGTTCTGACATCATATTCAGAATCCAAACCAGTAATGTCATATTTTCCGACATGCCTGGATGTGACCTGGGATATATGATAATGATAATGTTACACTGAGTATTGAGTTTTTCTATTCTTCCATGAGAAGCTTCTACCCAAACCATTTTTTCTAGTCATACACATATTTTCTAGTCATACACACATACCGCTATGATAGTTTCTTTCTGTTTTTTTTTATTCCTGTATTTCTGTCAATTCCTGTATGCATAAATCATCAGCAGTTGGCAGCCTTACCTTTATTAACATTCAGTCGGTTTACACTTGTAGCATATTTCTGGATATTTTCATTTGCAACTGTTTTCTGTTTCTTATAATATACTTCACTGGTGTGTATAGAAAGCTTCAAGACAAAGGCAATAAGGAATAAGGCATTTTTTCCCCATGAAATAAATGTTATGTGCTAGAGCAAAATGTAGTGCATTAAAGTTAGGGTTGTCTTTGGCCGTAAAGGTGACATTTATCGTATGTATGGAGTGTTTGTATGTCACATGGGTATATGTGCTTAGACAAGTAGTTTGTATTTAACTGAGTCATAACTAACCCAAACAAAGAACCAGGCTATTCACAACTCTGTAAAAATGCAGTAGAGTAAGTACTGTGTATGTGTTCATGTTGAATAGCTTCATTTGGGTCAGTGCTTTGGGCTGTAAACTGGTGTGGCTGATGAGGAAAAGGTTAAGAGCAGACGTGGATTTTCAAAGAGAATTTGGGTGAAACTGGGTTCTGTGAGCTGCAGTTGTAAAAACACAAGAACTTTATGGAGCGTAGAAAAGATGGTAGGTTATCATCTTTAACTATAAGATGCATATTTAAGGTCATGCATCTGTTTTCATTTTCTTACATAAGACTTCTTAACACTGAAATTCTTTTCAAGCCTTCTCTCAAGTGTGGTAATAATATGGTGCTATTATTTATTCCACTAGCTTGTCTTTCCTAATGAAGCTGTTGTTCTAAGGACAAAGCATTAATTGAGCACTTTGCGTTGTCTGGTGTTACTCTGTTTGGTTTTCTTGTTCTCTTTTCTCCAAACTGTGACCTCTCCATGCTACATGGAGCACCTTTGTAGCCCAATTATACTGTTCATGATCCATCTCTAAACTCTCTCTACTTTTTCCCTGTTGCCAACCATTCTGAAAAGTAGTGTTTGATCTTTCTAAGTCATGTTGAATTCCCATCGCTTGCGTTACCAACAATTTTGCTTGCAGCTGTTGATGCTCATTCCTTTAGGCTGGTGATTTTTGGCATACTTCTGCTTTCATTGGTTTGCTCAGTGCCCTCATTTACTTTGTTAGTCGTCATCCTATGAGTGTAATTCCCTCAGAATAAATGACTGATACAGTCTGTAATCTGAAGAAATGAGGCTGCTGTTGGAAGGCGTAGAGAGCAAGCGATACTTCTCACTCTATATTTCTGATAAGTTTTCTTTGTTTGTTTTAATTGAAGGCAGATATGGAAGTGAATTTCTTTCCTCTTCTGGAAGGAAGAGGAAAACCTGCATTTTCTTGAGGTTACCAGCCTATTCCTTTGGAGACTTTTGAAACTTTAATTTGTACAGGAGAGGGAAGCCAGAAAATGGGCACACGTTTCCTTTTTCTGGAGAAAGGTTTCTTTTGAGGCTTTTGGAACACTCACAGCATAGGAAGAAATAAGTTCTGACAAAATCTCCTGCACTGAAGCAGGTCCTGAGGTCCAAGGTGTGCTGTGGCTGACGTAACGAGCTTCTTGAGCAGAAGCAACAGGAGCCAGCTCTGCTGGTGCTTCTTTGTATGTGACTGCTGACAGAAGATTCCTGTTCACGCTGGGTGAGGACCTCATTCAGTTCATTATTTTCACGTTTATGATAACGCAGAGGGTATATGAAATGGAGGGTATGGGCAGAAGGATATTTCTTCAGTAATCACCACTAGCAATAGGAAATCTCCTTGGCTTCCACGAGTAATGAACTGGAATGAATAATTCCCTCTTTTGCATTTGGTAACTTCAACAGCCCTGGCTATGCTTTTTGTAGCACCTGCGATTACAGGAAATTCCTGTCAAAAGCTCTATCCTGGAAGTTGCTACTGCCTATGGAGGTTGAATTATTTAATGCACGTTTATGCTCTTCTCTCAAGACTAGAGCAATATCAATACTAATACAACGTTTAATCTTGGGTGTTTTTATTTTTTAGCTTGACTTGACTTTTAGTACTTGAGTCAAAATAGCAAACAGGTGAAGTAATTTATCAAAGTTACTTCTGTTAACTAGCTAAATTAACACTAGAACCACATGCTTCTGTCTCAAATATGATGCTGCTGTTTAATTTTCCTGCATGTTCAAAATCAGTTAATACTTATGTTCCAATGAATGAAACACAATTTGAATCATGGTAAAAGATGCTCTTGTAGATGTGATACTTAAAAGTGCTCAGTGCCATTTCTCTTCTCAGGCCATTTTTGCTTTTCCATTCTGCCACCTTTACCTCCCAGTACTTTGCTTACCAACTTCCAGCTGTTTACATTCATCATCTGTGGCTCTACATCTCCTTCCCTACTCCTCTGGTGCAAAAGTTACAGCTTCGTTTTGCTTCAAACTATTTCCGTCTGAGATAGAACTTTTCAGCCACCTTCCTTTACTTTCTGCAGTGACATCCAATGAGGGAGTTGTCACTGAGGACAGAGGGAAAGCAATGCCTTTGTTTTCCCTTTTTTTTTTTTTTTTTAAGTAGTAATCTGCTATGACATTTATGCAAACTTCAATTCAATGGGAGAAACCCATGTTTAAGTATATCAGCATGGCCCTAGTCTTCATATGTGCTGTTTTTGTTGTTATCTGTTCTTTAAAAGAACATGTCTGACTTGTCGCGGTCAAATTTTACAAGACAGGAAAGGTGTCCTTAACATAAAGCACATTTTTAATCAATTTGAGCAGTGGGAACAGAAGCAGCTCTCGAGAAATCGTAGTTTCTCACAATTTGGAAAGTAAAACGTGATACCTTAATACTACTGGGCATTTGGAACAACACAACAAAAGGATTTTGATCTATTTTATGTTTTATGAACCTCTTCTTACAGTCCAGGAATGAAGACAGCTATTTCTCCACAGTAGAATGCTCAGGGAGATAAAATTTTTGGTTCTACAAAGCATTTTGCCTATGACAAGGGTCCAAATCAGGTCCCTAAATGGTTCTACCTACTTGAGCATCTGATGAACTGGTTGTTCAGGTCAGGATGAGATCTGCCAGGCTCTGCCTGGTTGTGAAGATTTGATCCCTAGCTGCCTATTGATTACGTCTGATGCATACTCTAATAGGAAGAGCATTTCAGAATGTCTTTGAGAAAAGAGGACACTTCTGTTTAAATAGCAGAAGCACAGCAGGGTAAGGCCACAAAAAGAGCTTGCCTTTTTCCTTCTGACGTTTTCTGTTGTCTTCTCTATTTCATGGTAGCAAAAGAACATTTTCTGTAGAAGGCATGGGAATCATTTTGCAGTTGATGAAATCTTTCTTTACAAATGCTTGAACCACATGGAGCACTCTCAAATGTGTCACTTGAATAAAAACGTGCTGGTCAACTACAAAACCTTCCTGTCTTCTGCTGTAGATCATGATGTGAGGAACTGTCAGTTGTAATTTGCTGTTTTTACTGCCTTCTGGAGCCCATGGAGAAATTTGTCTTTAAGAAAGTAATCTCATGAATTATCCCTTGAGTTCTAGCTAGTGTTTTGCTCTGTTGGGTATGAAACATGCTCACAGATTAAGAAGATAGGTGAAGAAGTGTTAAAGAAAATTAAAGAAATAAAGGAGAAAAAAGCTCTTATGCCCTCTGAGATCATTTCCTCCTTCTGCAGATGGATGGGAAAGTTCCATTTTTGTTGTTCAAACTGATTCTGTTCCATTTTAGTAACAGTTTGGTGCAAAACCAAAAGGAGTGTCAGCTTCTCCACGGAGCATTAAAATGCAGAACTGCTTGGTAGTCCATGACAACCTACACCAGTGGAGCTGGAGAAAGTTCAGTCCCTCATCTCATTCTGCCTCTGCTGAGGTGAGGAAGGCTCTCATATGTTGTTATTTTCTTGAGGAGGGGGAAAGAAAAGGGAAAGAGCTTGCTAGACCTTCCTCTGCAAGGTGAACAGATGTGAACAGTGGTTCGTGCTGCAGCCATGGGCCTGTGAGAAGGAGAAAAACTGCAGTGATGCTGTTTTGATGAAAATATTTGCAAAGGAAGGAGAGCTAGAGCCACGTGCTGAAGGTGGCTGTGAGCCTGGCTGCTGCTGGGTCACTGCCATAAATTGTGGATTTCTGCATTTCCGACCCTTCCTGCGTATCACTATTGCACAGTGAAGCTGCTGGAGGAGCAGCTGTGCTTGTACCCTCCACTGTAACGCTGGCATGCTTTGCAGTGAGCCTTTGAGAATCTTCAGTGAACTGCCTGTGTGGTGTCAGAAGTTTGTCTCGAATATCACCTGGATACTTCTTTACTCGTGGGGAAGATGTAGGGTAACAATCATCTCTGACTTTTTCTGCTGGGGTCTCTAAAACCGTGTTGCAAAGGTCTGACACCAAAATGGTGTTCAGTTTTGTTTCTATGTAAGATTTACTGCTATGCATGATTTATCAATAGAAATATCAAATAGTGCTCTTTATGACCAGTTACTTTTTGTTATCAGTAACTGCTTCAGTAGTAGTAAGGCTGAGACCAAAAATAAACAAGTCCATGAGCTTTCAGAGGCTGCTGGTTCTTCGAAGTCAGATTTGATTTAATGAGCTGGAAATAAAAACTCTACGCATCACGGTATCACACCTATCAATTACACCTCGTTAGACCCTTCCCAAATAGTCATAGAGTCTTGATCGAATGTTTTATTGAAGTATAAAAGAAATTTGAACCTTCCCTATTACAGAGATCACAAATAAGGTAAAGGCCTGCTAGTACAGACAACACAGAGTGCTGTTCTCTTGATTCTGCCTGCCTTCGCTGCACCCACTGCTCTCCTCTATCTTTTAGCAATTTTCTGAGACAGATAACTAATTCTGCTGAGATCCTTTGACTGCAATGACAGTTTCACAGCTCCCTCTTGGGGCTGTCATGAGTGTGATCAGATTTTCAATCTGCAAACTCTTATTGATTTGCTTTCTAGAAACTTCCTACAAAATCCCGCCGGGGTAAATAATTTCTCCAAACTTCATCAGCATGTATTATATGTTCTTCAATAGCATAATTATAGTTTAAATAGAACTCCTAAGGTGTGTTCTTGTCTTAGCTTCAGCTGGAATGGAATTGTTTTCTGGAGAGTGCCTGGCACGATGCTGTGTTTCGGTTCTAGGAGAAAAACAGTGCTGATAACACACCGATGTGTGCAGCTGCTGCTCATCAGTGCTGTACAGAGCCGAGGCCATTCCCAGCCATGGGCCCATGGAGCTGGGAGGGAACAGAATGACTCAAACAGCTGACTTGCACTGGCCCAAGGGATACTGTGTCTGTATTTTAGGACTTGTGATATCAATATTCTTACAATGGAAAGCCACATGGCAACAAAGTATGCACTGGTTGAAAGACGCCACAAATTTCCAGTGTTTAATTTCTTATAAAAATTGTATATATGCTGTAGGAAACGTGGTGGAATAGGTCATTCGAGTTTGGTATGGTGCTCTGCGAGAAAACTGATGCTTCACGTTACTGCAGAGAACTGTATAGTATATTTAACTCTGTCTTTACCATTATACCCCAGATAATCTTAATCTCAAATCCTATATTAGACGTGGCATTAATCCTGGTGATTGATCACACTACATAACTGAGGAAATTAGAATGGAAATGAAGAACGGGATTGGTGTTTGCTCATTTTTAATAATTACTACTAGACATATCATGTGTGGTTATAGAGATTTCTTCCAAAGAGGTTTCTCCCTCAGGGAAGTCTCTTCTTCAAAGTCGATCACACTCTGGATCTACTGGGAGATGGCTGAGACCCTAACCCTACCCCGCCAGCTCCGGAGGCAGCGCTCAGTGGAGGATGTCCCTCTGCAGCACAAGCAGAAGGAAGCAGGGAAGTAGCAGCAGGCCTAGGAACAGCAGAAACCTCCTGCAAAACAGAAGATGGTTCTATCAGAGGCGGGGGCACGTTTGGCTAAGCACTTTCCAACCGATCCCTGAAAATGGCCCAAGAGCTGTGCCACACGGGGAGCAGCTGAGACTTTCATACCTCTCCCCAGGGCCGCAAAAACACCCACCCCAAAAGCTCATCCCACCCAGGATGCTGAGAAATACCATAGTATTTCATCCCGCAAAAGTCGAAAGCTGCCCAATGTCTCAGCACCCCAGGGCAACTCACCAACACCAGGTAGTGAGCGTATTCCTCTGTGATGCCACCTGCTCATCCTAGAGAACAACACAAAGCAGGGACACTTGTTGGGGTGTGCAAAGCTCTGGACACTCAGAAACCCTCCTTCGTCCCCGCAGTCAGCAGTGGGCCCACATCCCTCTTCCCTCCCCAAGGCCACAGTGGGGCTTTCTCTCTTACCAGACGCACAACCACCATCTCCTGCATCAGGGAACCCAGCGGTGCTCCCCTCTGCATTGTCTTCCTCCTGCTACAGACACTGGCAGTTAGGCGTGTGAGAGAAGGCCTCGGCCGGCACCGGGACCTCTCCCCACTAGGGGGCCACAAAGACACGAGGCTGCTGCCTGGCCTCTGCTAGAGCTGGGATGGGCAGCTCTCAGCACAGATGTCGGGGGGCTGTTGGGATCCCAGCTCCGTTCTGCTTAAGGTCTGGGTCATGCTGGGTCCTCACTCACAGGCTAGCGTTCCTCTTCCCTCTCAGGTCCTTCACATTCTCCCTAAGTTCCTGGAGAAGGAAAGGGTCCCCTCAAGAGCCCGCCCCGTGCCTGCTCACAGGGGGCTTCCCCACTACACTTGGTTCTCCCTCCAATCTCTCCCTCCCGCCTTCCGTACCATTATCATTTCTTCCTGCAGACAAGCAGCCTTCTGCAGCTCTGCTGACCTCCTCTGACACTGCAAAACAATCGGGAACGGTTGGATGGATGCAGTCAGCATGGGAAAGGGCACTGGCCAGGTCAGACCAGAGTAGGGAATCGAGCCCTGAGGCGCCCTGGCTCTGTTGCCTGGCCGCTCTGCCCTTTAGGATGTCTGCAGGTGGCTAACTCACCTCCAGCAGCTCTTGCAGCATCAGTGAAGGGGTGTCTTTGAACTCCTTGTCCCGCATCAGCACCTCTGCCATCATTTTACCTGCACGCACACCCAAAGTCAGAGCAGTGTGAGGGGCACAGCCACGGGCACGGCAAGGCACAGGCACTCCTGTGGACAGTGTCCTGCCCCAGTGTTCCATCACGCACAGGAGCTCACGCATGATCCTCTCAGGCTGCGCTTGAGCACATTGTGCTTCCCACACGCAGCCATGGACACAGCCATGAGTGCCAGCATGGCTACAGCAGCCAGCCCATGGGCACAAAGCAGGTCCTCACCCACTTCTCAGGCAGCCACAGGCACAGCCTCAGGCACAAACACAGCCATAGCCACAGGCAAAGGCACAGGCACAGCCATAGGCACTGTCTCTCAGACCCAACTGAGCCACACGCGGGCACAGCAGTAAGGGGAGGCCAGGCCTGGCACCATGCAAGCCACACAGCAAAGAAACCTGGATGTTGCCGATGGCAAGGAGGAGCCCGATGGCGAGGAGGAGCTCAGCAAAGTCTCTTCTGAGACTGAGGAACGTGGAAATTCAGCAGTAGGCGAGCACGATGGCACGGAAGAGCCCAGCAAAGGTGCAGAAAAGGCTGAGTGCATGGAGAAGCCCAGAAAAGGCACTGGGGAGCTGGATGGCATGGAGGAGCACAGAAATGGAGCGGAGGACCTTGATGGAACGGAGGAGCCTAGCATAGGCAGGGGGGATATTGACTTTGTGGAGGAGCCCAAAGTCACGGAGGAGCCCAGCAATGGCAAGGATGAGCTCGAAGGCACTGAGGAGCCCATCAACGTTGCGGTGCCCGATGAGGAGGAGCCCAACAAAAGCACAATACCCAGCAAAGGCATGGAGGAGCCCAGTAATCACACGGAGCATGATGAAGAGGAGCCCAGCAAATGCGCGGAGACCTATGAGAAGGAGCCCAGCAAAGGCTCGGAGCCCGATGAGGAGGAGCCAAGCAATGGCGTAGAGCCCGACGAGAAGGAGCCAAGCAGTGGCACGGAGCTCGACGAGGAGGAGCACAGCAAAGGCGTGGAGTGCGATGAGGAGGAGCCAAGCAATGGCGCGGAGCCCAACGAGAAGGAGCCCCGAGAAGGCGTGGAGTCCGTGGACGAGGAGCCCAGCAATGGCGCGGAGCCCAGCGAGGAGGAGCCCAGCAAAGGCGTGGAGTGCAATGAGGAAGAGCCCAGCAATGGGGCGGAGTGTGATGAGGAGGAGCCCAGCAAAGGCATGGAGTCTGACAAGGAGGAACCCAGCAATGGTGCGGAGTGCAATGAGGAGGAGTCCAGCAATGGTGCGGAGTGCAATGAGGAGGAGCCCAGCAATGGTGCGGAGTGCAATGAGGAGGAGCCCAGCAATGGCACGGAGCCCGACGAGAAGGAGCCCAGCAAAGGCATGGAGTCCGATGAGGAGGAGCCCAGCTAAGGTGTGGAGTCCGACGAGGAGGAGCCCAACAAAGGCGTGGAGCCCGACGAGAAGGAGTCCAGCAATGGCGCAGAGCCCAACGCGGAGGAGCCCAGCAATGGCGTGGAGGAGTCCAATGAGGAGGAGCCCAGCAAAGGCACGGAGCCCAGCAAAGACGCGGAGCCTGACGAGAAGGAGCCCGATGAGGAGGAGCCCAGCAAAGGCGCAGAGCTGCCAGAGTGTCAAGGCAGTGCAGAGCAGAGCTTCCTCGGCCACCCCGCTCTCCTCCTCACTCCCCTGCTTTAGATCCTTCAGCAGCGGTGCCATGGCCTGACACAGCTGCTGCTCACTGCTCTCGTGCGCTTCTACTTCTAGAAGCTCAGGCTTCCGCAAGGTCCCCAGCAAAGCCAGGACAATGAAGATTGCCTGAGCTATGGCCCTTAGGAGGTGCGCGCTGCACTCGCCAAAGACCGACTGGGGAGTGGGGCTGCAGCGCTGCCCCTTTTATAGTGTCCTGACACACCCCCCATTGTGACTGTCCTGCTGATGTCACAGTACCGCAGCCGCATCACTGCGCTCCTCCACTCTCATCACTACCCAAACAGTCAATGTCAAAACTTAACACAGAGTGCAGCAGATGAGATTCTAGATTACTGCAGTGCTACTTTGTTCCATGAAAAAGGGAAAAAAAGCCAAAAGGAATTGCAACTGACATAGAAACTCTATGAGAAGCTTTTGAGGGCCGGCCTGCCTAGAAGGATGCCCGGGCCTTGGCAGACAAAAAAGCAGGATAGATGTTGCTTGACCGGCATGGTGACTTTCTGTCATGGAGCAACAGCATCGTTAGACAAAGGGCAGGCAAAAGATGTTGTCTGTCTTGACTTGTGCAAAGTCTCTGATGTGCTTCTGTAACACGATTTTATCTCTGACTTGGTGACATATGGGTTTGAAGGGTGGACTGTCTGGTGGATAAAAATTGGTTGTAAGGTCACAGCTGGAAAACTGAGCTCCATGGTTGTGTGTCTAGACGGAGGTTGGTGATGAGTGGTGTTCCTCGGGTTTCTGTCTTGGGACTGGTGGTCTTCAGCATCTTTGTCTATGATGTGGATACAGATTAAATGCACCTTCAGGAAGCTTGCAGATGATGCCAAGTGGAGTGGTGCAATTGATGTGGCAGAAAGAAGGGATGCTATCCAGAGAACCTGTTCAAGCTTGGGCAGTGAGCCCATGTGAACCTACTGAGGTTCAACAAGAGCAACTGCAAGATGGGTTGTGGCAATTTCTGATACGTGTACAGACTGGAAGAAGAACTCACTGAGAGCATCCCTGTGGAGTAGCACCTGGGGTCCCAGTGGATGAAAAGCTTGTTGCAAAACAGCAGTGTGTTGTTACAGCTCACATGGCCAACTGCATCCTGGGCTGCATCTAAAAAAGGGATGCGGCAGGGATGAGGGAGGTGATTGTACTCCTCTGCTCTGCCCTTGTTAGGCCACATCTGTAGTACTGTGTCCAGGCCTGGGCTCCCCATATGAGGAAGAGGCGAAGGTGTCGGTGCAGGGGAGGGCCACAAAGATGATCAGAGGGGTGGAGCGCCTCTCCTATGAAGAAAGGCTGAGGAAACTGTGTTCATTCAACCCAGAGAAGAGAAGGTTCCGGCAGATCTCATTGCTGCCTTTTAGTGCTTAAAGGGAGTCTGTAAGAGGTAGGGAGAATGATTTTGTTTTTTCATGGACTGGTAGTGATAGGACAAGGAGCAATGGCTTTAAAATAGGAGGAAATTTTTAACTGAGAAGGTGATGAGGCCCTGGCACAGGCTTGCTGGAGATGTGGATGCCCCATTCCTGGAGGTGCTCAAGGCCAGCCTGGATGGGGCCCTGGGCAGCCTGACAAGCCTGGCCGTGGCAGGGGTGTTGGAACTGGATGATCTTCAAGGTCCCTTCCACCCCAAGCCATTCTCTGAGTTAGTGTTGCAAACGAGATAGTGTTTTTCAGTATATGATGTTGTCTGTGCTGATTAAACGGTCCCCAAACAACAAAGCGTAAAGCTACTTGAAATGGGAAACAAATCTTGTGAGGCAAACACAGGGTTACAAAATGTGTGTGTATGAGAGGCAGGCGCTGCCAATGCCAACGGAACAGCTTAAAAAAAACCTGTTTTGAAACCGTTGTCATAGCTGACTTTAAGGTCTCAAAGTATAATGAAATTTAATGGCTGTTTGCATTTTGTATTTGTGGTTCTGAAGTTCATGGTTCTCCTTCATCTCTGCTCTCCTGAGTCCCATGACTTGAGTTGCTTTTTCAGGAGTGCTTGGAGCAGCCTGGCACAGACCTCTGCAGAGGTGCACGGCTGGGCAGTGCGTGAAGCGATCCTTGTCCTCCTGTTCCTGTTGCTCATTGAAGGGTGAGAAATAGGCCGTAGAAGCTGTGGGTTGAACTGAATGAAAACTTCAGTGAATTGATTAGAAAATGCAAGATGTGTGTACTTGGGAAGGCAATGGAGTGAGATGCTTACTTCACAGGGAGATGAATGCCTGTTTTGTTTAGAGCACTGCTGCTAATGGGAATTTGCAACTGGGAAGTGCCCGGATTTAGAAGGTGTTTTTTGTCATAAATTCCCTTGCACCAAGGCCTTTCAAGCAGGGCGTCAGAAGGAAAAGTAGAAGGGGAAGAAATTGCACGTGTAGCAGTTAATTAAAAGTAACTAAAGCGTATTAGATCCAGTCAAATGAACCATTTTATTTTTCTTCCTTGTTTGTAATCTCCTGAGTGATTGGAAAGCCAATCTGGCTCGGTATGCTGCGTGCTGTTTTGTAGCGTTTTCTCCTAGCGAGCACGAGCGTTTCCTTGTTAATGTTTCACGTCTGTTCTTTGTAATTTTGTGATTATGAGCAGGCCTCTGTGTCCTCCTTGTTTGTTTTGAAAGGACAATGGGAAGCGTCATTTACCTGAGACTGAATCGATGTCTCTGATTTATTAAAGCTTGGGCACACTGAACTGCTTCTGTGCTGTCTCTGTCGATGGATATTTTTAGCAGAAGATGAAGGTGTGAATGTTTGGAGGAAACTGGTAATCTGCAGTTGGAATCAGCAGGATCTTGTAGAAGTGCTTGTAATTAGATGCTGAGATTTACATTGCTTTCTCATCAGTCATGCTCAGCTCCTCGTGAGCACCTGTGATGTCTTTCTGTTTCAGTGAGTGTTCAGGGAAAAAAACGAATTCAGCGTCTGTATTCACATGGGCACTGGGTGTTGATGTCCAAACAAGAATGTTTGCTTTTAAAGGAAATCCTGCTTACAGCTTGATACTGTTGGCTGGGGCCAACAGGCAAGGCTGGGGAGCTCTTTGGCAGCATGTGCAGGAATTGGCTGAGATCAAAAACCAGTGCAGTCCCAAAGAAATTCTCAGCTCTCAGTTCATACTGTTTCCAGTGGCTGAGGGCTGGGGCTGACTGAGGATAGTTGCAATACTGCATGCAATCTTTCTTTTCTTTTTCCCCTTATATGTGTGAAGTTCTTATATTCTCAGAATGCACCCAGTGCTTTGCACTTGGCAGTTGTCTCACAGATGTTTTAAGCCCAAGATGGATTAGTTTTTCTCTTGCTCATACATAGGTGCTGCTTGTTTTTTGTGCCTTTCCATTGTTTGTAAGGTGTTTCACTGAAAACCAGATACCTGTGTGGAGGTATGAGTTGAGAGGAAGTATATAGTAAAACTTCATGAGATGATTCTTCCAGCCTCCAGCAAGTTCAGGCAGTGGGGTAGCCAGAGATAGTCGCAGTTTTCTCCAACTTTTATGTCTCCCTTGAGACTTTCGTGATCTTTGGATACCCAGATATTAAGAAAAATGGCCATCCTCATTTTGATGCTCTGTCCGACACTTCTCCAGCTCTGATCCTGAGAGGAGCAGTCAGCAGCAGGCTCGCCATTCCCCCTCCCCATCTCACTCTAGATTTTACAGACCTCTATCTTCCCTCCTCCGAGGCATCTCTGTCTAAAAAGCCTTAGCCCTTCCTTGAACCTTCCGTAGTCTGTCATACGCTGTTTGAGGTTATGGGCGTCAGAACTGTGTTTAAGAACTGCACGCTGTGGGTTTTAGATGGTGACAATCTTTCTGTTTCTTCTCTATTTCTTCTCTAATTAGGTCAATTTGTATATGACTGTCAAGGAGGAGTCTGAGCCGATTTTGTCACAGAACTGACAGTTGCGGCACCACGTTATCATTCCTGCATCCTGATATTGAGCTCAGAGCCCAGCATTTTGTATGTAAAGCCAGGATTGTTTTTCCAGGGGTGCATCCCTCCACATTACTTTTGCTGCGTTTCATCTATCACTTTGATTGCTCAGTCACTGAAACATGGGAGGTCCATCCGCAGATCTTCACAGGTGGTCCTCAACTTTTCTGTCTTGCCTTAGCACTGTCCATAAGAAGTCCCTTTCCTCTTTTCCCAGCTGAATTATGAATCTGTTGAACAGCCAGGCTCCCCCGGTGAGCTGACTCCGCTGTGCAAACTTTGGCCGCTTGCTCCAGCTTCCTCTTCTCTGTGTTTTAGCCAATCAGTTATGTATGCAAAGCTGTTTTCACTGATCTTTTTTCAGCTTCCATAAATGGAAGTATCGTTGACTTCTGTGGAGGGACTCAGATGGAGGGGCTGCTGAAAGCTGTCTCGGGAGAATACAGTTTTCATGTTGGTGATGTAAGATAGAAGGAGTACCGCTGAGTAAAATTCTCTAAACTCACCCTTACACAAGGCTTATAATAGCTGACGGTGTATTGTGTTTTAAACTCTGGTTTCATTATGTCTCCAGGTTTTTATTGCAATAAAGGATCTTACAGAATTATTTTCATCTGCGCTGTACGTTTCCATTTATAGGGACCATTGACATCCTGTGCTAATGTTGGTACTACAGTCTTGTATGAAAGAGATTTAATTTTATTTCTTATCCTGTATTGGTCGTCACATTAATATATGATGTGCATACTTCCATTCATGGTGCGTAATATTTTTTATACCTAAAGGGACATTTAGATACAAATAATAAATGTCCGTGACTATTTCTCAGAATCCTATAAGAGCTGCATCAAGAATCACCTTTGAAGTGCTGATATTTCCAGCAACAATAGTTGTATTGTAAGCCCACTGGATATGTTTTACAAAATCAAATTTTGATAGGAAAATAGGTATGAAAATTATTTGTAATAAAAGCAGGGAGGGAGACGGGCTGTGCTCTAACAAAGCACTGCCAATCCCACCCTCTCAGAGGCGATCTGAAATCTGGCATCTCTCTGCTAAATTGATATTGTCATAGTTAATGCTGGAGAACTGCCAGAAAATTATTTGAAATCTCCTTTAGAATCTGAAACGTGGAGGCACCAGTCGGAGGATTCCCTGAAGACAGTGAGCGCAAAAGCTCTCTGCACAGCAAAGAGAAACCATCCTTCTTAGCCCTGCTATATTTTGGGATTTGAATCAACCTAGTGAATAGACTCAAATAAAATAGATTAATTGATGGTACACTCAAAACTATAGAGAAACTGCATGCTTCTACCTATGACTGATTTTAATGTCTTTATTTTGATCACTGCTATCTTTTTATTTTTTTTTTCTTGCAGTAATGCTCAAGTTAAATATGTCACAGTAGGACTGTTTCTTTTGACCCAGTTGACTCTGAAGTACTCACGATACAATTAAACACAAGTATTGTCAAATATATGTATACGATAAAGGCAGTACTTGGAGAAATAGGCTTGTTTTTTATTAAACAGCTCACACCTGTGTTGCTGCTGTGAGTAAGAAATGTGGAAGTGCAAGAACCCTTGTTTAGAGAGAGCAACCTTGTCGGGAGGTATAGCATCCTCGGTTTCCCTTGCACGTCCTCTGTGATGCCTCTGCTCTTAGACCCAGCTGAGCAGTTGGGGATTGCACAGTAGCTCTTGATCCCTTGGAATAGCCATAGGAAGGCGTTTCCTAATCCTTAATATTTTCTGTACTTGTGAGCACTGGCAGCTAGATTGGAAACTTCCAAGTCTGTGTGAAATTCCTTGATGACCGATGCTTTAGAAGCAAATAGAAAAGTGAGAGTGGTTTGCCTTCTTACGGTAAATCCCAATGTTTATTTTTGTTTCATTGCATCTTAGATGAAAATGTTGAAAGTTGCAAGGTGTTATAGATATCTTTGTGTTATTCTGGCTAGTAAGAGGTGCAATATTTTGGAAAAAGTGTCATTTTTGAGCTCCTTGTTTTTTAATCCTTACTGAAAATTAAACTATTTCCCTGAGCTAAATTTGAATTACCAAGCATGCTGACAGTGCTGAAGCTCAAATTCACGTAGAAAATAATAGAAATTAGGGAATCCAGCTTTTAGATTTCCATAGAAACTTAATCTGACATGACTTCTGTTTTTGTTAAGCCTGGAATACCAACCTGTCAGGAGTTACATTTAGCAAGGAAATGAGAGAAAATACTGGATGTGCTTGGATGTATTCTGTGCTGTTCTCAAGAACTCCATTTTTAGTTGTTTTGATGTCTTGCGGATGGACAGACAGCACAACAAAGCAATCATATATTCTCCAAAAGAAATGCCTCCTACCTTATTCTTTTGGCCCACAGCATCACAGGTGGACATTGGTGGTATGGCAGTAGAGGCTGAAACTTCCCCCCAGATATCTGTTGTTGTATTTTGTTGCTGTGTGGCAACAGGTGGCAGCAGAGGGGCAGTCTGACAGAGTGGTTTATGACTTGGATGTGCTGATGAAGCAAAGGTGCACCGCTGTATTCCTCCGTGCAGTAAAAAATGGCACCCGTTGACACTGGGGGTTGGACTCGATGATCTCTGGAGGTCCCTTGCAACCCCTGTGATTCTGTGATTCACGGATGCTTGCTGAATGTTTCTGAAGAGAACCAGTGGGTGTGAGCCCGGCGAGGAGATGTGTGGCACAGTTCAGCAGTAGTGCTGATAGCGATGTGAAAGGCAGTCGTCTTCAGGAAGCGGAATGAGATGGTAACTGGCTATGCCACTTTGTGGAAGTTTGTAGATTGTTGCTGCTCTTCATGCAAGTTTGTCTGTGAAATGGAGAGAGTAATAGTCAACTTATCAGAGGTTCAAAGCTTATTCTGTAAGGTTCTTTATTGTTTTCAAAGTAAAGTCTAAAATCTTTACATTTGAAGCAGATGAAGCAGATCCAGATAAAAATGTTTGCCTTAGGTCTGTATTCAGATGCAGACTGTGTTGAAAACTGGCTACACTTGAAAATCTTTTGCCCTCACCTTAAGTATCATAATAGGCTGGTAGAAGTTTATTTTTTGTCTAGGCCACAGCCTCTTAGGCATTTAAAGCCCATGAAGACCTTGACCATCTCATGGCACAAATGCCAGTGGCATTCTTGGGTCTGTCTGCAGTACATTCCTTGTTTAGATCACTTGAGTAGATGTGGAGGTATTTTTCTGTTCTCTACTGTTGTGTGGAGAGTAAAAGGAATAGGGCTGCACAGTGAACAGTAGAAAGCTCTCTTCGTTGCATAATGACTTAAATACATCAGCTCATGGCACTGTTGTAGTCTGACTTAATATCTGCATCAAGGCAATGTGAAACCACAATATTTTTTCAGTATTGTTACAGACATGCAGATCTGTAGATTTCAATATAGATGTATGTCTTAAAGGCAGAGGGAGAGACTGATGACAAGGAGTAGAATTAAATGGCAGCCTACTGCTTATTCGCATCCCATATTTAAAGCCAAGTGGTCAAACTGATATAACAGAGCTGTATCAGTGTCGTGCTGATATCCACCGCTATTTGCTTTTTCTTCACAGTTTGCCTTTTTACTATTGGTATTTTGTCTTACAATATCTTTTAGTTTTGAAGATAATAAAATAATTATTTTCAACAGAGGAATTTGAAAGCTTACAATGTCGATTAGGTTTTCCAGTCTGTGGGCCAGAATTTGAATGTCACATGTCATATTACAGAATACAAAATATGCTCTGAAGAGTGCCGGAATTTTCCTCCTGAAAATTTTTCCAGAAAGATTTTTTTTCTGAAGTGTGTGGAAATGAAGACGACCATCTCCTGTGTGTTATCAGGGCACTGAACAGTACTCTGGAGATGAAGAGATCACATAATGGAGCAGCCTTGTCTCTTCTGTTGTTGGCTGCTGCTTACTGTGTTCTCCCTTTCTGGAATAACCAGTCTGGTATCATTATCGTTTTGATAATTCCTAATTTGATTGTCCCAGAACATAATATCCTCTCTTCCTACATTGTCTTTATTGACTAAAATTGTATCTGACTTTCCTGAATTGTAACCAGCACCCACTGCTGTAGCTGCACTGTATGTTAGTGTATCTCAAATATTAATCAAATATATTCCTTTTTGGATTCCTTGGGGACTTAAATGATTGCTGTACTGTCTGGAAGAAGCAGCCTGTGTCATGATGGGGAGAAATTGAAAGCCATAGTTGGTATAAATGGCTCACGTCAGGTGTGATATCAAGTATGCAGGTTTGGCTCACCTCTGAAGAAAAATAGATCATTAGGCATTTTCCTGTTAATGAGGAATTTTTTATTAAGCAGGAAGAAGTCTCGGTGTGAGGGAGATGCATTAGTAATGAGATGCAGGCAGCTTTCTGGGAGGGAAGGTTCCTGCCAGAACATAATCTTGGGACAGAGGACAAATACGAGACTGAAGAAATGAGGCGGAAAATTCTACTTCTTGAAAATTTCACTTCATCGCTGTTATTCTTTGTTTGGATTTGGGTACCATCGCCTGGGTTCTCCTTTTGATCCTCTGTCCATTTGCCTAAAATAGTGCTCCATCTCCATAGGCTGCCCAACTTAGACTGTGATCTTCAAATGTGTAGTGCCAGTGCTGGTACCATCTCAGAGAGGGCCACGCTGCACGTTCAGGCCTTGGATGAGGTTTGTTCAGCAGCTTGAGCTGTAGATCTTTGTGTCTGAGCACAAACTGAAGGTCTTTTAAGAGCTCCTGGTGTAGATCAGTTCAGGCTCCACCTTCCATAACTTTCGCAAAGCCTCACTACAGGTGTAAAGCAAGCAAAGGTGGTGACAGAGCTTTTATTTGAGGGAGAGGCACTACAGAAAGAGATGTCGGAGAGAAGGGGGATGAACTCAAACCTCCTGGCGACCGTTTATGCGAAGGAACACAGCCGCCTCTCGTTCGAACACTGCGCGCCAGAAGGAAGAGAGCCAGGGAGGGGGGGACAACCCGCGCAGGCTCTGAGCGGATCTGTGCTCCCAGAAGCACCGCCGGAAGCACCACCGAGAGGGAGAGAGCGAGAGGTTGGGTGGGCCTGGGCTCCTCCACTCTGCTCACTCAGATGCTCATTCACTGATTCAGGCTGTGACCAGGAATCCCACTACACTCCACCCCTTCACAGCATGAACCAGCAACTGAGCAGGTTGGGCATAATCTCCTGCTGTCCTGATGGCCCCCATGCTTTAGCTTCTGCCCACATGGTTTTCTGTCCTGCATGCCGTAATTTCCGATGCAACCAATGGTTCAGGCTGTGACCAGGCAATCCCACTACAACAGGGAATATGGGCACATCCATCTCAAATTTAAAGGCAACTCAGGTCCCATCTTAATAATGCTGTTTATTTTTGATGTTAGTTGTATATTTCTAACCAGAAAAGAAAAACAGTTGTTTATTCAGTTCTCAATAAATCACTCCATAAAGTTCTGTATAGGCTTGGTTTGCCTTTACTACTGGATAGGCTTGCAACAGTCCACTTGCTGTGTCAACACAGGTTACGGCATATCTGGCCCCTCAGATCAAGGAAGGAGACCTATGTAATCGATCTGCCATCGTTGTAAAGGGTTGTGTCCTCTAGCAAGATGGGCCGTTGTTTCCGGCAGAGGTCTTGGTCTCAATCGTGAGCAAGCGTCACAGTCCTGACATGCCTGGACAATATCCGGTAACTGTAGGGGCAGTCCCCATGCTTTAGCTGCTGCCCACATGGTTTTCTGTCCTGCATGCCGTAATTTCCGATGCAACCAATGGGCAATATCTTCGGCTGATGTATTTCCTAGCCATCGAACTCGAGCCAGAGTGTCAGCTTCATCATTACCTGGCAACTGCAGGGGTTGATGTCCAGAAACGTGGTATGCTCGTACAGTCCCGTGCCTAACCATGTTCCATATATCAACCCACATATCTTTGCCCCAAATAGGCCGAGCATGGATCGCCCAGTCCTGAGTGGCTCACTGTGCTACCCAGAGCGTGAGCCCTCGGTAGACTGTCCTGCTATCCGTGCAGATATTCAGTGCGCCATCGCCTGGCTCTTGAGTTATCACCATCCACACAGCTCGTAGCTCAGCCCACTGGCTACTTTGTACATCCCCTTCTTTGGACCATATTGTTTCAGTTGAGGGATGGTATGCGACAGCTCACCACCTGCTTGGGTTCCCTTTGCTGGATCCATCTGTGTACCAGGCATCTTCTGGAATTGGGTATTTCCCCTCCTGTACATGACTCTTCTCTGGACGAGTGACAGTTATTTCCTCAGGTGTTTCACTGTTACTGGTCCAAGTATCTTCTGCAGTTCTTCCTTCAGTGGAGATGATGACAGGCGGCTTCTCTGACTGAGGTAGGCAACCCAGCGTGCCACTGTTTGTGATTGGGTCACCCCCATCTTAGGAATGTGGGTTAGATCTTTTACCCACCCCTGAATTGGCAAAGTCATTTTAACAATAACTTCTGCAGTTTGAGTTATCGGTTCTACCGCCTGCAGTGCAGAATAGGTAGCCAATAACTGCTTTTCAACCATGCTGTATCTTTCTTCTGCTCCATGCCAAACCTGTGACCAGAACCCAATTGGGATTCGAATGGAACTCTGGCACTGCCACAGACCCCAGCCAAACCCTTCTTGAGTAACATGCACATCTAGTTTGGCTGGAAGGGTTGGATCGAATATACCCAGTGCCTGGGCCTGTTTAACAGCTATTTTTGCTTGCTGGAAGGCATCTTGCTCCATTTTACCCCAATCCCATACTTGGCCTTTTTTTGTTAATCGATATAGAGGTTTTAGAAGTTGTGCTAAGTGGGGTGTAAAGGATCGCCAGTATCCTAATATACCCAAGAACTCCTGCAACTGTTTTGGTGTTGTGGGAACCGGGAATGCTTGAATTGTATCTGTGATTGTGCTGGGAAAGACCTTAGTCTTACCTGACCAGGTAACGCCCAGGAATTTAACTGATAACCCTGGTCCTTGTACTTTCTGTAGGTTTATAGCCCATCCTTTTTCCTGTAAATAAGTAGTTAATGATGGTACTGCCTTCTCTAATGCCTCAATTGAGTTGGATGTCAGCATCAGATCATCTCGGTAATGGTACATTTTGACAGTAGATGGTTTGTTCCAATTTGCCAAGTCATGTGCTATCAGGTTATGGCAGAATGTAGGTGAATGCACGTATCCCTGAGGTAGGACTTGAAAAGTCCATTGCCTGCCCTCCCATGTGAATGCAAACTGGTCTTGAGATTCCTTAGCAATTGGAATGCTAAAAAATGCATTTGTTAGATCCAAAACACAGTGATATGTTTCTATTTCTCTACTTAATGTATCCATGAGGGAGGCAATGTTGGGTACGGCTGCGTGTATCGTCGGAGTGACTTTATTTAGTTCTCTGTAGTCTACCGTCATTCGCCATGTACCATCTGACTTCCTGACTGGCCATATGGGGGAGTCGTATGGGCTGTGTGCAGGTCTAATAATCCCTACTCTCTCCAACTCCTGCACGGTCTTGGTAATTTCTTCTTGCCCACCAGGGAGTCTATATTGTTTCGCATTTGTTATCCGGAAGGGTTGTGGCAAACAAATAGGCCCAATTTTTGCATGGCCCCTTAAAATTGCCTGCACTGCCCGGATACTAATACATCTTTTCCTTAGTCTGAACTCCCCCACAGTGGTCTGGAGAGTCAGACCCCACAAGATGTCTATCCCCAATATGTACTCTGGAACTGGGGCGATAGATACCTTGTACTCCCGAGGTGGAAGACGCCCAACCCCCAGTTTCAACCACGTTTGGGTTATGGGGATCATCTGACCCCCAAACCCACCTATCATAGTCTTAGTGCCCAGGAATTTATTTGGGTCCCCATATATGATGGATGTTTCTGCCCCAGTATCCGCCAGCGCCATCACTTGTTGTACATTCTTCCTTGACCAATGAATAGTTAATTCAACATAGGGTCTCTGGTCTCCTGTAGAGACCCTAGTCCTGGGGAATTTTGGCTCCTCTGCCATGCCATCAGCTCTGCAATCCACAAGTCTTTTTCCTCTGACGGCTTGACGGTGGCTGCCCAGGCCACCTGGGGAGGTTTACGTTTTTTCGATGGCACCATGAAATCTTCCAGATTCCATGTGTCTTGTGGAATGTGTTCTATGAATCAAATTCCTTCCCTTTTGGGGGAGGACTGGAATCTTTGATTATTGGGCAACTGTTTCCATAGTTGTAGTAATACCTGATTAGGCTGTCCATCAATCTTTTCAAATTGAACTCCTGCTCTTATCAGGTCATTAAACATCTGTCTTCTCGATACCCTGATTGTTGCCGTGCAGATTTCGTTTGGGGAACAGCTCAACGCTGGGATCACCCTGACGTAAAGAAATTGCACCAATATGGTGTAATAAAAGTTCCCCCTTTTATTGTCTGATACACCTCCTTATATACTCTTGGTAGCGTCCATGGCTACACCCCTTAGTATCGGCTTATACACAGTCCACCAATCTTACACTGTCACGGTCTCTTTTCTTCTACCTCCTTATGAGCCATCCATTGTCTATGCTTAATCATGCTTAGCTATTACTTATTACTTATTAACTACCATTGTCTCTACAACATCTCCTCCTCCCCATGAATATATTTGTAAGCTAATTATTCCTTGAGAGGACCCTACTCGTGTACATCCCGATATCCCCGCAATGCGCCTATACATGCTATAGTCCTCTCAGGCAAGCCTTGCCCCGTTACATCGCCATACGCAAGCCTATCCCACTAAAGCTTATCATGCATCCTGCTGTACTCTTCCTGACGATGAAACATACTCTGCATCATCTGTTGCATGCCGTGTTGCAAGTACTGCAGGAGACAGGGTAGGCAAAGCATAATCAACAATATTACCACTATTCCTGAACCAACTATGATCAATATATGCTTCAGCCATGGCCCCATATTCCCGAACAGATCTGATAGCCAACTACCGAATGAGTTGTCCTCAATCCCGATCTGACTCGCATGCTCTTTCAGCCAGTCCAGCTTCTTGTGCATTGATTCCCCATGGTCACTCAAACTGAAGCAGCACATGCCGTCGAAATCTTGGCATCTATGCCCCTGGGCAAGTAGTAAGAAGTCTATGGCAGCTCTATTTTGAAGTACAGCATGCCTTACTCCTTCCACATCCATCAGGAGCTCTGACAGCAGTTGCGAGGTTACCCTGGCTTGTTTTGCTGACCAACACGCTAGTCGTTCAATCTTTTTAAGAGCCTGTACAGTCACGATGAAAGGTACTATAGAGGCAAAGATGCGGGCAGTAGCGTCCCACAACTTTACCTCATCCCAGTAGTCATGTGTCAGGTGGTGAAGGGACCGCCTTCTGCGGACAGAGCTGGAGGTCATTGCGCTCATCAGTGTTGTAGACAAATTCCCTAATTGACTATGGTTTTGGGAGAGAATAGCAAGCTTCCCTATGTAACAAGGGCCTTGTAAGGCGTTCCTTGGAATACCCTGCCATGCCCTATCCCCACACATGAGAAATAACCCAGGTGGTAGGGCCTTTGCTGTGGTGTTATTCCATACCACAGGTGGGGCTGGTGCAATGGGTCCCCAACAACACCTGTCACCTCTTGTGCGCTTGCACAACGACGAGGTCCCGTTTTTGCCGTTAGGCAGGGTGAAGTTGTAGGTGGTTCCATTATGGAAGAATACTGCCACCTGCTCTGTATAATTAACACAGGACGCTGAGTGATTTCCATCTGCATTATACTTCATGGGAGCGGTATATCTGCAGTACGGCCCCCAATGTTGGTACACATGGTGGATCGGATTTACTAAGGTAAAGCCTGCCGTAACGTGTGCCTTTTTCATCCTATAAGGGTTTTTTGGACCCATAATGCATGTCAATTGTTCGCTCAGGGTTCCCGGTATTTGCCAATGTCCCCATGAGACACAAGCAGCTGGACACCTCCACCTCCCATTTTCCCAAGTCTCATTACCGATTCCCTGAGACCCTAGTGGTCGCAGCTCCGGTGGGTCACGGGGAAGGGAAACATTTAAGATTTTTAGTAGACATTGTGTTATTTCTGCCCAATTAGTTACATTCTGTTTATCTGCATTCATAAATGTCGTCGTAATATTGCGCTCACAGCTCCTTTTTTCTTCCATACGGCTCCCAGTCTTCTATCCGTCAACCTCCAAGGGTCCCAATCAGGCAGGTGCAAAAAGGGGACCCCACAGACTGCAGACTAAGGCAAAAGTCCTTCTGTCCCGTCCTATTTGCCCACATAATTCACATGTTAAGAGGCTGTTGTATAAGGTGGGCAGCATCGACCACATTTCTTTCCAGCAACCCTATGACAATAGCGACAAGACACCACTCTAACAGTAAACACATCATTCTCATTGGCAGCAAAGGTTTCGTGTCCGAGTTGTCCACGTCCCCTTCCTCAGAGACGGGTGGTTAGGATCTTGTGTCGCCGCCGCCACAACTGTCCTCAGCTGTAGCTGCCACTCATCCCTCCATAACATGAATTGCACTGGGTCGAGAATCATCCTCATCAATGACTCAATATCGTAGGGGAGCATCGGCCCCAGTGCCATCAGCGCTTCAAGGCTCGCAAGCACGAGAGATCTCAGGCCCTTTTCCTTAATCGTAATGACAAGGCGAGCCACTGCCTTAGGGTCCAAAGGGACCCAACGTGTTCCCTTCAGACCTACCAAAACCAGGTAAGCCACTGGGCCGCTAGATACTCCTGCCTCCCCGAGCTCCTACCCCACCTTAGCCCAAGGCGACTGATAATCGGGGGGTGGGGTTTCCATGCCCCCTCCCCCTAGGTTACACCCTTTCAAAGACAAGGGGGTGTATGTGGGCAGTGCCAGGGCAACTCTGCCCTGTGGTAAAGAAGGATACAATGACGAGGTCGCGTTGCCAAGAATCAGGCCGGGTCGGGCTTCCGCGGTCCGTTGACCAGATGTTTGCGATAAGGGGCCAACGTCTTTGTTCTTGTCTGACAGCTCCCAGGGAGGGGCACAGGGCTCCAGCACCATCTTGGAGTCTGCAAGAGTAGAACAGCCTCCCCTGCCCGACCCCCCTGTACACGCCCCTGTACACCCTATCCATACAAACGCAGTAGACGCGGTTTCCTTTTCCTCCCGAGCCAATTTAAGGGCTCCCAAAACCAACCCCCAGGTTTTAAGCTCAGCTGCCTTCTGCGTAGACATGGCATGATGAGATAAAGTTGTTGTTAAAAGATCCCATTTGTCAGGTTCATAAATCTCCGACAGAGAGGTCAGCAACCCCTCTTTCTGCAGCAGCGCCAGCACAGCTGCAATCTCCTTCTTAGAAGGGGCAGACTTATCACAATACTTCTTACAAACATGAAGCAATACCTTAATCATGGATTCCATCACGACCCCCCCGCCATCTTCTCCGGTTCCCGCAGTACCTGGAGGCTTCCCCAGTCCAATGAAAACTGGAGGCACAAAATCTCTCCTGGTTCCCGTGGTACCCGGGAGCTTCCCCAGTCCAGCTGGAGGCAAAAAATAGGTGCACCTAAGACCAAGAGGGTGATCAATCCTCTGCCTGGCTCTTCCACCGTGGACGCACCATGGTGGGCTTCCACCGCCTTGCAGTGGCAGGCATCTGCGTCCGTGTCGCAGGCAAGCAGGGGATACCCAGCGGAGTGCAACTAGGTGCTTCTGCTCCTCACACGGGGCACCATTTGTTGCCGTGCAGATTTCGTTTGGGGAACAGCTCAACGCTGGGATCACCCTGACGTAAAGAAATTGCACCAATATGGTGTGGTAAAAGTTCCCCCTTTTATTGTCCGATACACCATACTCTTGGTAGCGTCCATGGCTGCACCCCTTAGTATTGACTTATACACAATCCACCAATCTTACACTGACACGGTCTCTTATCTTCTACTTCCTTACAATTTATCCATTGTCTATGCTTAATCATGCTTAGCTATTACTTATTACTTATTAACTACCATTGTCTCTACAACACCTGATGGGTCCAGATTGGATTACCCTAGAGGCTGGTCTCCTAGGTCATGGTGGTGGATGGATCTCTGACCTTTCCACCACCATTCGGACATTGCACCTAGCGCGCAGGCACTCTGTCTCCCCCAGATCTGCCACCAATTGAGCAGCCTGTTGTATGATGGCCTCTGAGGCCACTAGGGGGTTCAGTATGGATACCAAAGTACCATACTGATGAGGCGGAGCTTGCTGCAGGATAAGATCTCTCATTCCTGCTGAGAATTTCATCAGGTCTGGGCTCTCAAAATCTTCCTCATACATTGCCTCTCTCATACACATTTCCCGAATATAATTTTGTGGATCCTCCATAGAAGACCGTAGACCTGTATTTAATGGGATGTCAGTTTTGTTTGGCCATGTTATATGGCACGCAGCTGTTAACCATTTAATTAATGAATGATTTTCATCATTATGTTGGACAGTGGCATATAGCCTCTGTCTGAGGGCAGGGTGAGTGGTAATGAATGCCAGTTTTGAAATTTCTGGCCCATTTACCATAACACCTTCTGCCCCCATGTCCCATAATCGGAGCAGCCATGCTGGTACACCCTCTCTTGGTTTTTGTCTAAACCGCTGTAATAGATCCATCAATTAAGATGTTGTATATGGGCGAGCTGTTACATGTAAAGTGCTGTGGGCAGGGGGCCACTGGTCAGGGGGCAGCCCCACTAGTCTCTCCTGTATTTTTTTTGTTTTTTGAGTTACAACTCGTCGGATGTCAAAGGGATCTAGCACAAGTGGAACTTCAATATCTGACCTTTTAGTGCCTTCATCTTCAGAAAACAGATTATGTGGGTTGTCTTCTGCAGAGTCCCCGGTGACTTCTAGGGAGAGATTCCGGACCTTCCGTAAGGGAGTGACCGGTCTTGGTATTTTTCCTGTCAGAATTGCAATTTGTTTTTCTAATTCTTCAATACGGTCACACAAGAGTTGATTTTCATCAAGCAGACCCCCTTCAGTTGCGTTCATCTGGTTCAAGGCTATCAGCAGCGGCCATGCCACCAGAGACGCAGCTAATTGCCGCTCCCGAGTTGTCAGTACGTTTTCAGTCAGAGAGAGAAAATAGTCAGCTAGTCGGGACGGGGATTCATGGATGTTTTCTCCGTCTCGCAGGGGGCCCCATTTTTCAATACTAGCAGCAATCCAGTGGTATGGGGATCCTAGGAATCCCAGGATGTGACTGGGCAAAAGGTCATTTAAGGGGGTGGTCTTTTCTCGTGCAAACCACCCCACGATGTTACTTAGAAAGGTCATAGTGAATTTTTTTTTTTAAAAGGTATTAGGCTGCCTGGCTCGCCAAGTGTAAAGCAAGCAAAGGTGGGGACAGAGCTTTTATTTGAGGGAGAGGCACTACAGAAAGAGATGTTAGAGATAAGGGGGGTGAACTCACCCCTCCCGGCAACCGTTTAGGCGAAGGAATGCAGCCGCCTCTCGTTAGGACACTGCGCGCCAGGAGGAAGAGAGCCAGGGAGGGGGGGGGCAACCCGCGCAGGCTCTGAGCGGATCTGTGCTCCCAGAATCACCGCCAGAAGCACCACCAAGAGGGAGAGAGCGAGAGCTTGGGTGGGCCTGGGCTCCTCCGCTCCGCTCACTCAGATGCTAATTCACTGGTTCAGGCTGTGACCAGGCAATCCCACTACAACAACCAAGCCCTTCATTTGGTCATTCGAGTACTGATCATTTTACAAGGCTCATCCCTTGGTATCAATCAGCCTAACAAGTTCTGTGCCACCTCACCCT
Organism: Oreortyx pictus; assembly: GCA_036925125.1. Classification (NCBI taxonomy): domain Eukaryota; kingdom Metazoa; phylum Chordata; class Aves; order Galliformes; family Odontophoridae; genus Oreortyx; species Oreortyx pictus. The sequence continues at coordinate 107,969 of JAUPFR010000008.1, forward strand.
TATACCAGATCCTGCTTTCACTTCTCATTTTTCTTCTAGCTAATGAAGGTTCTCATGCTTTTGAAACAGATTTTCAGTCGTGACTCCAATTCAGAGGTTATTTCATTAGAACCTCCTATCAGCTCTGCCTGCTCACTCCAACTTTCAATGCTTTGTTCTCATCCTGCGATCATGATGAGGGTCTGTGAATCTGAGCACCCTGTGCCATGTCTGCATGCCCTGATTTATTCCAACTTTTTCTTTCACAGGTCTGATACGTTGGCTTCTCAGCAACCTTGCTACCAGAAGTTGCACGTTTAACACTTTGGAAAGGAGTAGAAGTGAACTGCTCTATGAATAACACCTTGGATTCCTCTGCATGTATGTAGAATAAGCAAACCAGAAGCCCTGAAGTCGCATAAGAAGAGCAGAAAGGATACAGTGCGCACAGCTGGAGTTGTTTTGGAAGCTGTATGCGTCCAGGATTGAATGGTGAGCTTTTCTCTTTTTCTAATTTAATTTTCTGTTCAGCTGTTGCAGATTCTCAGCGGGGAGACTTACATAACAAATGGGTTATTTGTCTTTAATACTTATCTTTCCTAAGGATATCTGGAGAAGCACTCATGTTGATTTGCTTTAGCTTGTCCAGTTTGCCTAGAATTTGGTTTTACAGCTGTTGCAGTATTTTGATATTGTTAGGAAAGACATTTTCATGGCAATGACTCTTACCTGACAGTTTAGTGACAGGAACTTAAGAAGTGTGTAGAACGAAACAAATGCTTGAAAATTGGAGTCAGCCTGGAGTGACAGGAAGGACCATAACAGGATTGTTGGTAGGCAGCTGAAATCAAAGAAATACAGAGTAGGAACAAAGAGTATTGGAAAATTAGCTTGAAGATCAGAGCATTTGTCCCAGTAACTGGTCCCATTAAAGTGAAATTGTGTTTAGTTCCTAAATACCACCATGGAGCTGCCTAAGACGTGCTTAATTATGGTTTGCAGGGGACATCCAAGCAGATGACCATTGTTCATATTACTTACATTTTGGTGGATAAAATCACAGCTGGTATTCAGAGGTGAGTAAACACATAGTAAGGAAATGTTCAGGTGGAGAAACTAGAGCAGGTTGTGTTCTGTACATGAGAAAAAGCGTTCCCTTTGTATCTTAAATGGGGAAATACCTGGTGCTGAGTGTGATAGAAACTGAGTTCTGTACTTTCTATACTTGTTAATCAAACCGTCTCAAGACAGATGTGTCAGTGTTTTTCCGTCTGTTTTTCTTTTCCTTCTCTTAGAACTATGTAGTTTGTAGAAGTCTTAAAAATAGATATATAAATATTTTTGTAAATTGGAGCCACAGCGTATTTTTCTAACACCTGGACAATGAACAACAGTAGTGACCTTCTAAGGAACTGAAGAAGAAAAATAAGCGGAAATCTTCTTTTAAGTACGCGTGATTAGAGCTGAAGAGGACTGCAGTATTCATCTTTTCTCTGTGAGGAAACAGAGGACGACTGCCAAATACCAGCCGGCGCAGCCCAGGAAGAAAAGATAAAACACGAATATAGAGATAAGAGAATAAAAAGAGTGGTCGGGAGGCCCCCGGTGCGCGCCTTTGGTGGAGCGGAGACTCCCGGCCGCCCAGCGCTGTTTTGCTCGTTTATTGGTGACTCAATAAATTCCTTACTATTGACAACGATCGGTGTGTATCGTTCTTCACACCTATAACACTGAGAAGCTCAGGCTGGTGAAGAGAAGAGGAAGAAGGGGACAGAAGCATGCCAGGTAGAACGGAAGTGATAGGGATGGCACTGTTCAGAAATAATAACCTAATTCTGCATTTCATGGGTAAAATAACCTTCTTTTGGAACTGCTGACAGAAGGTAGGTTGTCATGTTTAAGGACAAAGTAATTTTTTAAGTGTGGCATTCTAGTATTTGCTCACATGAACATTGCCTGAAAGGCTGCTTATGCTGCTCTGTGCAAGTGTGTTATAAAAGGTTGAAAATTTGTGTTGTTGATAATCCCACTAGTACAACCTGACCTTTATTTCTTGTACAATCTAAAACTTGGGCACTGAAATTAATTACGTCAGACTTAATATAATCACATCTATTTTACGTTCCAGTCAACCCACTTAATTAACTTTATGCTTTTGATTCTCTGTGGGACGTATAAATGTATCTGAGGTTGACAATTTCTTTTTACAAAAAATTGATTGCACAAAGGCAGGTTATTTTTTTTTAATTGAAAGTAATCTTTTAGTGCACTATTAGGTGTTATTCCTTCTTTTGAGGTTTGCCCGATTAACCAATTTGATCCGCCTTACAGATAGGAAACTACTGTGGATGTTTTATGACTATACTTGGATTTTCAGTTACAAAAAGTAGAAAAATAATGTGTTATGAAGTCATAAGTTGATTTGAGTTGGAAGGACTGGAAGGTCTCCATAAGGTACCCCTGGAGCCTTCTCTTCTCCAGACTCAGGACCCTCAACTCTCTCAGCTATCCTCTGACTATCTTCGTCTTAGTGGAAAAGTGTGACTGATTTGTGGCACAGCCCTGAATGCAGGATCTTTATAAAAAATTTAACAAGTTGATCTTGTTGTCTGATAGGTCAATGAGCTAGGTATTACTTGGGCAATAAATTCCTTTACATTTTGGATGAAATTTTCTTAGAATAGCTCTAGTATCAAGTTATAGGTTACATTTTTATGGCGTCGCTTAATCAGCATATCTCAAAATAGCGAATACACATGTGCAACACCTGAGTCAAATAATGCCTCAAGAAACACAAATTTGGTTATGTTTTGCACTTAGCACAGCTCTATAAAGACTTCAGAGGATAAAACTAAGTTATTATTTGTTCGGGCAAAATTGCAAAAATCAGAGAATTCTAAGAAGGTATCGAGGTGATTCCTACTATATTTTCCCCTGTTAAAAGTTGAAATTTAAAGCAGAACATTCAGAAAATGCAAACTTTATCCAAAATATTTCTTGAAGAATCAACCATCCCTAAAATACGTACTGTCCTGTCCAATTCAAGGAGTTTTTCCGTATTCTTTTACAAAGAGAAGGCCATTCTAATGAGCTTCTGTTCTAGGTATTCTCTTCTTAAATTAGAATCACATTTCACAATTGTCCTACTGGGTTGGCTAACCCTACCCTTACATTGGAAAAAGCCTAAAATTTGATCATAAGATCTTTCCCACCAATCGGTCAGTTCTGTCCTATGTTGTTTTTATTTGTGGATAATAAATATCTTTTCAGACAATCAGAAGCAGGGAGTCAAGGGAAAGTGCTGGAGTTAATGGAAAGAAGTTTTAGGAGCTGGACTCAGTCTCAGAATTCACATTTGCATGCAGCATGTCCAGTACCAACACCACTTGGACCTTTTTATAGAGAAGATCTTTGCCTATGACCGACAAAGAGAGCAATGAGACAGGATTATAGAATTCCTGTATTGACAAATGTATTTTTCTGCATCAGCTACGTGGCTTTTGTCATTTTCTTTCTGTCATTGCTGAGTGGTCGTTTTGAAGCTGGCGTTCCCCTTTACATTCTGTATTTATATTTTGCAACAAGAAAAAAATGCTTTATTAGGCTCTTGCTCTTACTATTTATAGTTAACTACTTCTTGTTCTAGTTAAGAGTAGAAAGAAATGAAGCCTGATTTCTCATTTTTCCTTCATTTTACAGTTTTCAATTTCTGGATGGGTTGTAGTGTTGCTTCACCCATGGTTAGCACTTGTGCTTCGAGGGAGGTTTTCAGGAGGAGTTACGTGAACTTAAGTAATTCCATTTTCACCCATCTCTTAAGTACAAGTGTTGTTCTTTCATGGGGAATTCCTGCTCGTTGTGTTTGCATTTATACTGTAGTTCAATAACGGTTAGAAACTGTCATGTTTAGTGGATGCATTAAGCTTGTGTCTTGTTGGTGGGCAAACCTTGGCGCTGACTCCAGGGCACTGCTAGTCTGTCATTTGCAGCATGTCTTAGAGAAGTTGGGATTGTAGTGATGGCAGAAATATTGAAACTTAGGAAGGTATTTTATGACTTGTGGTTGCTCTTTGATTTTGTACTACCGTTGAGTCAATGGATGCTAAGAGGGCTCTCTAGCTCTGTTCCTATCTTCTTGTACTCCTTCTAGCTATAATTGTAAACTGTGGTGGGCAAGTATGTCCTGTTACTTTATTTAGAGTTAAGAACATCTGCAGCATGGAACAGATCCACCTTGGATGCTCAGGGGTCTGCTCTTGTCCTTAGGTACCATTTCCATCAAATGTGTGTCCCAGGAAGCACCTCTCTTTTCAACACAACCTGGTCTTGGTCTGGTCCAACTTCCCTGCAGTGAACAGGGTAAGGAAAATAAGGGTGCTGTGTTGCAGGCCTCCACACAGCACTGTCTACTGTTGCACCGAGTCACGTTCCCTTGAGTGCGGCTGGGCAGCAGAGAAAATGTGTGAGAGCGATACCCACTGCCTGATGAGCAGAGTCTGCTGCTCAGTTCTGTTGCACAGTCACTGTCAGTGGTTTATGGGCCGATTTGTAGGCACAGCAGATCCGCGCCTAATAGGGCAGGGGGACCCACGCCCTAGGAAAGGGAGAAGGGATGAAAAGCAAAACAGTGGCAACGATGTGAGGAGGAAAGGTAATTTACTATAAAGATACTGGAGTACAAAGTAACACAATATAATATAGTCTAATTGGAAATAAAGATTGTAAGTCAAATAAAATGAGTGTCCAAAAGCAAAGGCCATACTCTAAAGGTGAAACCACTAGGGAGCACACACTGCAGAAGAGCAGCACAAAATAGGGGCAGTCTCCAAGCTTGCGTGTGTTGAGATTCATATCTACAGTGCTGACCTTGAGCAGGCCAGGACCAAGTAACTGCACATTCGCGCCAATTTGGTGATCAGCAAAAAATGGTGTTTATTAGCTGATGCAAACTGCTTATATACCTTACATGCTTCGTCTACACCCACAAGCCTGCCCAGCGGATTTACATAGCACTTATCAGAGCAGGGAAGGTCCTATCGCGTTACATCTGAAGCCACCTCTTAACGCCTATTCCTAACGCGTTACATCGCGATATCTCGGCAATCGCCTAATACAACAACAGCGTGTAGTTTGGTCCTTCCCTCTGAGCGGAAAACGGGAATGTAAAGTCCTCTGGGATGTGGAGTTTCTTCTCCTCTAAGACTGAGGAAGGTGGAAATTCAGTAGTAGAGGAGCGCGACGGCATGGAGGAGGAACTCAGCAAAGGCACAGAGGAGCTCGATGGCATGGAGGAGCCTCGCAAACGTGTGGGGGAGCCCGATGGCATCGAGGAGCTCAACAATGGTGCAGAGGAGCTGGACAGCACAGAGCCCAATATAGGCATGGGGGAGCTCGACGTTGCGGAGGAGTCTGATGGCACGGAGGAGCCCAGCAAAGGCAGAGAGGAGCTCGACGGTGCGGAAGAACCCAGCAAAGACGAGGAGGAGCCCAGCAACGGTGCAGAGGAGCTCAGCAACGATGCAGAGGAGCCCAGCAACACTGCGGAGGAGCCTGACAGTGAGGAGGAACCCGACGAGGAGGAGCCCAGCAAAGGCACAGAGCTGCCAGAGTGTCAAGGCAGTGCAGAGCAGAACTTCCTTGGCCGCCCTGGTCTGCTCCTCGCTCCCCTGCTGTAGATCCTTCAGCTGCTGTGCCATGGCCTGACACGGCTGCTGCTCACTGCTCCTGTGCACTTCCACTTCAAGAAGCTCAGGCTTCTGCCAGGTCCCCAGCAAAGCCAGGACAATGAAGATTGCCTGAGCCATGGCCCTTAGGAGGTGCGCGCTGCACTCGCCAAAGACCAACTGGGGAGTGGGGCTGCAGCGCTGCCCCTTTTATAGTGTCCTGACACACCCCCCATTGTGACTGTCCTGCTGATGTCACAGTACCGCAGCCGCATCACTGCGCTCCTCCACTCTCATCACTACCCAAACAGTCAATGTCAAAAGTTAACATAGAGTGCAGCAGATGAGATTCTAGATTACTGCAATGCTACTTTGTTCCATGAAAAAGGGAAGGAAAGCCAAAAGGAATTGCAACTGATATAGAAACTCTATGAGAAGTGGTTGGAAGTGGTTGGTACTGAAGCACAGCTCATCTCGATGCCCTGACTGCCGGCGCTGGGCTGGATGTTGGAAGGCATCAGATCCACCTTGGATGCTCAGGGGTCTGCTCTTGTCCTTAGGTACCATTTCCATCAAATGAGTGTCCCAGGAAGCACCTCTCTTTTCAACACAGCGTGGCTCAGCTTTGGAGTGGATAGTGTCGTGGTACTTCAGTGGTTACGCTGCTTAAAATCACTTTTGTTATTTTTCATTGTTTTTCAGATACTTCATAAGCTCAGGTATCCCCTGCAAAATGTAGCAAATGTACTCCAAAACTCACTCCCTGTTTTACTTTGTCCTCAAAATAGAACCTTATACTTGAGGGCGAGAGCTTGTAGCAGAATTAGGCCCTTGCTGCTTATCCAGCAGAGTGGTCTCATGGGTGGAGATGGCTCTTCAGCAAGTTGCAACTTGTAATGAAGAGTAACTGAAAATCCAGGCTTAAGGAATGTTGTCTTATCTTTAATTTCATTAAAAAACCTGTACTGGATAAAGCATCCCTAAAGTCCTAATTATGTATTGATATTCCATCTACTGGCATATAGATCACGTCCCTCCTTTTATTTTTATGTTTTGGCAACCAGTTAAATTTATATACGGATTTCCTGGAAACTTCTTATTTCTTAGCAGTGGCACCTATGCTGTCGTCCGGAGGCTTGATGTGAATCTATGAATGCAATGAGTAGTAAGATCAATTCTCACAACACTCCAGAAGATTTTGGCAGTTGCACTAAACTTTCAGATCTGAAATAAATTTCTCAAGCAAATTTATTTAGTGGCCCCTATTTATTGCTCCCTTAGGTAATATGAAGATGTATGTGATAATAACTTGCTTTAGAAAAAGGGAGGGGTGGTGAAAGAGCTGGTGGCCACTGTCAATCGACCCAAAGTCATAGGATCAGCAGAACGTTGCCGGCTGGGCACTGATTATAATTTGCTTCGTTTAGAAAGAGAACATTAATTTTGTGAAATCACTCAAGAAGAGGGGAAGTAGTTTTTGGTCATTTCTCTCTTGAATGGAGAATAATCTGTGTTATCCGTGGTCTAAGGGAGCTTGCTGTATTGTGCATGTAAAATATGTAATGAGATATAACTAGGTAAGACGGCATTATAGAAACTTATAGAGATTTTATCTTTAAACTATTTCAAGGATTGGTTTTGACTGTTGCTGAAAAATAGAAGTTAAAATTCAGAACTGAAGGCATTTCAAGAGCTTTGGTAATTAAAAAGTGAGCTTGTTTTGAAATATGCATTGACATAACTATCTACATGGTTTTGATTTGTAGTCACTTGAATAAGCTGGTTTGTCAGGTCTATCTTTTCACTTGAATCTAATCTGGGGTTTTGTGATTATTACCTCTCTTTACAAAGATACAGATGCATGTGTACATTTATGAATTTGTTTTCCGGTGCATGTTTTCATAGAGTATAGACAGCAAGGTGTGGGTTTTCTGTAGTATGTGTGGTTCAAATAATTACTCATCTCACGTGCTTGATATTGTTAAAATGTAATGCCTTCATTTAAGCCCGGGATCCTGGCTGCAGTAGCTTTCAGATCACTGCAGGGAAATTCTCTCATCAGAGAAGTATATAGCAGAAGTCAGCACGTTATGAACTTTTGCAATTGGCCCAGACACCTCAGAGTTCAGGTTTCTTCCTGGTCTCTTACAGATGGTGAAAGACCAGTAGTTGTAGTTACATTCACCTTTCTGGCACAGTGGCTCATCCTTTGTGGCATCTTTTTCTAATTCAAGGTCAGTGGCTGTTAATGATTAGAAATCTAAAAATTAAAAACAGAAGTTCCTCAACAACATCCTCTAATCTTAGGGAGTGCCAAGCTCGTAATCTGTGAAATGTCCAACGTGTAAGCTTTGAACTGTATGTGATGCTTTATAGACATAATCAAAGCATTCTGTGGGGGATATCCATTAGGAAACTTTTAGAGAAAAGACTAGCCACCTCTACTGCATTGATTTAAGGCAAAAGGAAGACTTTTGTACCAAACGTCTTGCTTCAGAAGACTTGGAAATACTAAACTATGATTTATTTTTTTCACGTTGTACAGTAATACTGCTTTTCCAGATATCATCCAGAGTTTTTGTCTCTGCTATAACCAGTACCTGTGTCAGCTCTTGTTTGCAATGGGTGGCAAGCACTGGTGGATGTTGATAAGGGTTGAGCATTGACTCCTTTTGGCCAAACTCCTCACTAAGGCATTTTAAAGAAATAAGGCACCTGGGACTTGAAAGGGAAATGCTTGCCCAGACAGACAATTGATCAACTACTGGGAAAAGAGTAGAGGTTCTACAGTCAATTCACCACTGGCATGCCACCAGGATCTCTGGTGTTTGTAACATGAACCTTAAATGACCTAGAAATAGGTTTGCTTGTGAGGTGAGAAAATTTACTGATGCTAGTAAATTGTTTAGGGTGTACTAAAGATGGGAGCTGGCAAGGAAGAGCTGCAGGAGACCTGAGGAGGGTGACTGCCATTGAAAGGACTGAGGAAATTGTGTAAGTAAATGGAAAAGATGTACACAGGGGAAAAAGAATTCTGACTTCATCTCTGAATTGATTGTTACCATTTGTGAGCAAAAGCCTAAAGTTACAACAGATAGTTCCATGAAAATGCCCAGTCAATATTTATCAGCAGTGAAAGCATCAACTTAAATGTTAGCAATTATTCAAAGGCAGTTGACAGCAGGACAAGGCATTGCTGCCAGTTTGTACATCCATGCTTCATGCTTTCACTGTGCTTCTCTGCTGTCTTGCAATATGTGTAGTCAGAAACAGTCAAGGGAGTGGCAATAAGAAAACCAAAAGAGTGCAAGAACTTTGGTCTGATAAATTTCTAAGCAGGGTAAGACACTTTGGACTGGAAAATACAAGTTGAGGAGGAGATTTTCCAGCAACGTGTTAAAAAATCAATCCATGATCTTTGAGAAGCCTTGTTAAAGGGTTAATAGGAATCAGCTGGTAGAGTGTAAGATTTAAGATCTGTCACTGAGAAATTCGGATACCGTTGTCTTTTCTACTAATTTGGCACTTTATAAAAAATGGTTTGGTCTGACGTGAAGCCTCACCTCCATGCGTATTCACTATAGCCACGTGTCAGAACAGGAGTCCTCGCTACCTGCCCAGTGTTTATCCCAAATGGCCGTCTGGTGTTTGCAGTTTGACATATACCTGAAGGTGATCTGAAGCTTACATGGGTAGACTGATTCTCCTGAACAACAGGAAAGTCACTCCCAGTTAGAAAATGTCATTCATCTCTTTAGAGCTGTGCAATCAGGATTGTGCTCTGTTGTTTGACACGGCTGAAAAGCAGGATTGTTTACTCCTTGTGGATAAACGTCCGCATTGCTGGTCGAATTAATCTTTTTGATGGCTTCGTACCGTCTTACAGATGTAACATAAGAATCTCGTGGGTAATTGAAACAATAAATCCTTCCCTGGTATTAGCATGAGGTGTTTGCAAATCGTGTTTTGGGTGTTGTTTGGAAGTGCTTTGTGTGGGAGGTGATGAACTCTTCATTCGCTGCCTTGCTCGGTGTCTGCAAGCTCTCTTCTTACCAAAGCTTTCTTGGTATTAAAAAAACAACAATTTCAAATGGAAAATGTTGAGAAGATGTGTTGTTAGAGATGGATTTGATCTAAAGGAAGCTGCTTTTCAACTCATTCTAGAGACAGTGAATTCTCTACATTGCTGCAGGTGCTGGGAGGATCTGGTTTGTTCGCTGGGGCTTACATCATGGACCGTGTTTTCTCGGAGCTGCTGTGTGCGTGGTGTATTGGCAGCGTGGCTGGGAAGGCTGCTGGCTGCAGAACTGCTCCTAATAGGGCACCGCATCGCTGGGAGAGCAGAGCTCGTAGGGGAGAGCATCCTGCAGGGGCAGCAGGAGTGCTTTTGCTTTGCCTTAAATGTCAGCTTCTCTGATGCTTGTGGGCCTAAATATCAGCTCATCAGAAATGGTAGGTGTCATGGTTTTATGATTCTTGATATTGGTATTCCACATCATAACAACATGTAGTGCATTAAGAGTTAAAGAGTTAATACTCCAACTCCATAGATCATTGATATTTTCCGGGTATACCTGTCTCAGAAGAGAAGAACTACATTCCCCAGAAGACTTTGCGATGCTTTGCATTTTTACGTATTTTCCGCTCAGAGGGAAAAGATAAAAACCCTCTGCGGTCACGGGACACTCTCTTTCCTTCGGGATCGACTCAGCAGTGGGTGCTCGCTGCCGTATCGCCTTCAGCATTAGCGTAAGGCCTTCGGTTTATTGGACACTCTCTCTTGCTCCTTTGATTTATTAGCTTCAATTCCAATTATATTGTATTATATTGTGTTATTTTGCTTTCTGATATCTTATTTAGTAAATTAGCTTTCCTCCTCAGATCGTTGCCGCTGTTTTGTTTCTAGGCCCATCTCCCTTTTTTCCTTTTCCCTTTTCCCCCTTCCCCTTTCCTGGGGTGTGGGTCTGTGGGTCCCCCACACCAATCGTCACGGAACCGGGCCGATCCAGCCCGGTAAACCGTTGACAGTAGGAAGCCTCTTCATAACTATACTATTTCAGGGCAATTCTGGATGAAATCTCTGTGTCAGTGCGTACTCTTGGCCCACTTTAATGTTGGTGCACCTGTGTCACCACTTCTGTTTCCTTGAGACAACAAAATAATAGTAAATGTAAAATTAAGCGTATCTTAAAAACAAATGGTACTATTTTAACTGTGTATTTCAAAGCTATCTGGGTGCATCGGAAAGATGGTTAAATGGCTGTTTGAGGTGGGACAGTTTTTCCCCTGTGTTTAAATAGAAGCAGAATGTCAACATAAGAAGTACCAAGTATGTGAGGTAAGGGCATAAAAATATTGGTGCTGTCCTTGCAGCTTTCCTAGGGTGTGGTCAAGGAGAGAAGATGCATTTCTTGCATGAGAATACTTAATAAAGAAGTGGTATCAAATGCTTTTGAAATGTGCATCCGTGTGGATTCTGAGTGCTGTGTTTAGGCCAAATGTCATAGTGTTGGACTATTAGAAATGCTTTTTTATTCAGAAGGGCATCTGTCGGTAAATATTGTTTCAGGACTTCTGAAAGTCAAAACAGCCATTTATACAGTTCTGAAGAGCACTTCAGCACAGGGCTCTGTTTGTGTTGCAATGCTCTATTTCACAAACAGTGTGAAATGCCTCTTGTTTTGTAAAGCCTTAAGGCTTTTCTAAAATTCCCTGTCTGAGCGAGTAAGGGCTGTACATGTCCGATGGCTCTCCATTCAGACACAGCAAGTTTCTGTTCCCAGATCCGGTACAGACCTCTGAGTTGGAGAACAACAACCTAAATCTCTTTGTCATTTCACTTTGTGGGGAAAAGAAGGGAAGAAAGCAGTCAGCTGTGCACAGAACCTTCATTTCCTGGTAAAAAGCTTGTATCTAGGCACAGCCTAAGTTACAGGCTGTCTGCCAGTGTGTTTTAAAAGCCACCCCTAGTACTGAAGAGCACACTTCAGTACTGCACTCAGATTGCACCGATCCTCCTACATGTTGAATTTTTTGTTTAAATTTATCTTGAATTTCCTATTGCTTACTAAATTCTAGGACTTCACTAGACCTAGAGCAGAGTCCTGAGTCCCTAACCAAGATGAGATGTGTGCTGGTTTAACCACAGCGAGATAGCTGTCGTGTTCTTGAGTCTTGGTGTTGGCTCAGTCATAAATGCACAGCTGCCTCTAGGACTGGTTGGAAAATAAAGCAATAAATATCAGAGAAAACAAAGATATGTGCATCAGTTGTACTCTGCAGCTCTGTTTCTACTGCTGTGTCCATAGGCCAACACCACAGCTGGTCAGGCAGAGGAGTAATTTTGACCAGGTCTGTATAACGTATATAATAAAAGACAAGTACTCACCAAGATAACCTCATTAATATACCAGACAGAAATGTGTTCTGTGCAGCATGCGGCAGAGAATGAAGAAGTGTCACTATTAGAAGGACTCTTGTTAGATGATCCCTGCCAGATTTCTGATTTGCTTTTTTTCCTTCTTAATTTGCTTTAGAAGTCTCGGTCGCATCAGCTGCTACTTCCGTGGGGTTAATCTGTAAATGTAATCCAGTCTGCAGTACTTCTCCTGATGATTCTCTATTGCCAGTAGCTCTCATTTCCTTTTACTAGTGGACTACTTCATACTTCACTTACTTATGATTCCGATGTACTCATTGCCACAAGGCCATTACTTTTATCACGAGTCCCGAGGTAATGGGCATTTCATAGCAATTTTCATCACTTTGTTTTTAATGAAGTGATTTTTTGAGTTTTTTATTGATGTCACCAAGGCAATGTATATTCAGGCAGCTACTTTACACCAACAAAATGACATCTTTATGCTCATCAGAGGTGGCGATGGGCTCATTAATTCTTCAGTGAACATTCCAAACAGATGAAGTGACAGTACGCAACCATGCCAGATTTCTTCTGGTGTCCAATCGTTTCTTTAGTTGACCTTGTTACAAATGGAATCCTTGGCTAGTGAAGTTCATAAAAATGCGTGATTTATTAAATGGTCTACCAGAGTTTGTGCATTGCTGGTAAGGGACACAGATTTGATTTATTTACTAGTTTGTGTTGCATCACTAAAATATAACAAATATGTACTGGCCTGTAATCTCAGGGCTCCTATCCAGCATAACTCCAGAGTAACTACAGAGTAAAATCTGGAACAGGAAATCACATGTTTAGAAAGGGAGGGTCAGTTGTTTAGTGCAAGTAATGGCAAGGTTGGCTGCTACGTGAAGAGATGCTGTTAAAGAAATGCAGTTAATGTGTTGACTGAAATGACAATTTCACAGCTCCCTCTTGGGACTGTCACGAGTGTGATCAGATTTTCAATATGCAAACACTTATTGATTTGCTTTCTAGAAACTTCCTACAAAATCCCGCCGGGGTAAATAATTTCTCCAAACTTCATCAGCATGTATTTTATGTTCTTGAATAGCATAATTATAGTTTAAATAGAACTCCTAAGGTGTGTTCTTGTCTTAGCTTCAGCTGGAATGGAATTGTTTTCTGGAGAGTGCCTGGTACGATGCTGTGTTTTGGTTCTAGGAGAAAAACAGTGCTGATAACACACCGATGTGTGCAGCTGCTGCTCATCAGTGCTGTACAGAGCCGAGGCCATTCCCAGCCATGGGCCCAGGGAGCCTGGAAAGAACAGAATGACTTAAACAGCTGACTTGCACTGGTCCAAGGGATACTGTGTCTGTATTTTAGGACTTGTGATACCAATATTTTTAAAACGGAAAGCCACATGGCAACAAAGTATGCACCGGTTGAAAGACGCCACAAATTTCCGGTTTTTAATTTCTTATAAAAATTGTATATATGCTGTAGGAAACGTGGTGGAATAGGTCATTCGAGTTTGGTATGGTGCTCTGCGAGAAAACTGATGCTTCACGTTACTGCAGAGAACTGTATAGTATATTTATCTCTGTCTTTACCATTATACCCCAGATAATCTTAATCTCAAATCCTATTTTAGACGTGGCATTAATCCTGGTGATTGATCACACTACATAACTGAGGAAATTAGAATGGAAATGAAGAACGGGATTGGTGTTTGCTCATTTTTAATAATTACTACTAGACATATCATGTGTGGTTATAGAGATTTCTTCCAAAGAGGTTTCTCCCTCAGGGAAGTCACTTCTTCAAAGTCTTTGGTTTTAGTGATGCTGACAAAACCAACCGAGCAACTCGACACACCAGTGAGTTATGTCAAGCAGCTGTTCCCCCCGTTACAGCGCTGAGTACGTGGGGGGATCGCTCCCCCAAACACGCACACCAAAGAGAGAAACAAATACATATTTAAAGGGATAGCACGTGCATATTCATCACATTCCAAACTCTGGTTATCCAGGGGATTAAACCTAAGGGTCAGTTTTGCTGTAAATTTTCAAACCTTGAAGCGGGAGAGCTCCTCACCATTCCTGTGGGTGTTTTGTTATAAGAGAGGCATCTGTTTGGTTATCTTGTTGGGACAACAGGATGTCTGTCCTGCTTTCTTATCGACAAGTTCAGCTGCCTCCGTGTTCTGGCATTAGTTTGATTCATGCCCACCCAACACATCTGGCCCAACAGATAAATCAGCAGGGAGTAGCACCTTCGGTGCCATGCGCAAGTATTACCGTCTTTTCCGGTGATCAGCTTCTCCAAGCCGTACCTCGAAAAAGACTGCTTGCCCCTATTTCTGCTTACCTTCACAACCACAAACAGAGACACTGAGGCGCTGCGACAACCATCGAGATGATTGGCAGTTGTCAGTAAGAGTCTTACAGCCAGAAAGGCCACGTGAAGCAAGCTTTGAGACAACAAAAGTGAAAACAGTTTCTGTGCTTCTCGCACTGTCACAGACAACAACGTGACACTTATGCATGCCATAGCGAGTGATAAAAAACAGCTGGATTATCCACTGGATGGTAACCACTCCAGGACATCTCCAGACCATTCCCTTCAAATTATTGTCAGGAGGGAAAAAGTTTGGTTCATCCTCTGGATCTACTGGACCGGTGGCAGGCTCTGTGCAAGCATGGAAGAAATGCGGGCTCAGATTGTGTCAATGGTTTACCGGGCTGGCTCGGCCCGTTTCCGTGACGATTGGTGCGGGGGACCCGCATACCCACGCCCCAGGAAGGGGAAAGGGGGAAAGGGAAAAGGGAGATGGGCCTAGAAACAAAACAGTGGCAATGATCTGAGGAGGAAAGCTAACTTACTAAGATATCAGAAAGCAAAATAACACAATATAATACAATATAATTGGAATTGAAGCTCATAAATCATCCTGATTGTATAATTGCCTGTATGCACGGTTAGGGACTGTTTTGGGAAGTTCTACTGTTGATATGTAAAGGCTGGTGGGAAAGATACAGAGAACCTGTGAAAGTATATAAGGGATGTTAAAACCTGTAGTAAACGATTTGCATCGTTCACATCTGAGTCCGTGCCTGAGACGCTGCAAATGGCGCCCACTGTGTGGGGCAAATCAATAACTCTCTTCCCTTCCCCATATCCCTAAGCAACTAGTCTTTGTAATTACCTGGCTGGTCTAACATTTGACCTGTTGTGTCTTCATCTCATCATTGGGTATCCAGATACATATAATCAAAGAACCTCATCTCCCTCGTTCATATTGGAGCATGACAGGTGTAATATTTGAATTTGCATTCAGTGAATAATCTTAACTGCAAAAAGTTACTTGTTATTATTTCTTCTATTCTTCTACAGTCTTGTAAACTCTTGCGCAAGGAAGATTTCTTTATTGCTGCATCTCTGTATCTCTTGTAATCTTCAAAGCAAGTCCTTTTCTGTTCTAACACACGTATTCAGTTCTTTTCGACTAACAATACACTGACTAGACAGCAAGCAAATTCCAAAACAAGTCCTCATTAACAGCACAGAGCTTATTCTATACCTAGCTACAAAAAGTCCCTATTTGTTCTGTCCAGTCATCCGTCCCAGCACCATATTATCAGCAAGGCAACATTTGACGAGGTCGAACCGACCTCTCCGTCTCCCACATCTCCCTCTTCCTTACTACTGAAAAAAGTGTGATTCTCTGGCGTAGCGTGTCGTATATTGAGTAGCAGTCTGCTTAGAGCCAAGTGTTTGTTTGCTTGGGCAGCCAGCGTCCAAGTTAGTTATGTGTGTTCAGTGCCTCAGCTGACGCAACACCTGGGACTAAAAAGAATGCTGCCATTATTCCCCTGGGGTTCCAAAATTCCACATTATCCTTACAGTCTGATGGAAAAGCCTGTACAGTTCACTTAAGGCACTTCTGGTGGTGAGTAATCATGGAGATGTTAGGTGGTAGTAAAGTTGGTCTTCCCAAACTGCATGAACCTCCTTTGATGTGAAAAAGGATAGCAGGCCATGCCCTGTCCCCACAAATGAGAATAACTCCTGCTGTCAAGGACATCACAGAGTCTCAATGTCACAATGTGAGGATGTCACAATGTAATGATTTCAAAATGTGAGGATACCACAGACTCTCAATGTCTTAATTTGAGGATGTCACAATGTGAGTCTCAATGTCATAATGTGAGAATGTCACAATGTGAGGATGTCATAATGTAACAATGTCACAGAGTATCCACGCTACAATGTGAGGATTTCACAATGTGTAGATGTCACAGAGTCTCAATATCACAATGTGAGGATGTAACATTTACTAAATGTCACAATATGAGTATGTCACAGAGTCTCAATGTCACAATGTGAGGATGTCACAATGTGATCATGTCACAATGTGAGGATGTCACAGAGTCTCAATTTCACAATGTGAGGATGTCACAATGTGAAGATGTCACTATGTGAGGATATCACAAATTATCATTGTCACAATGTGAGGATGTCACAATATGAGGATGTCAAAATTTGAGGATATCACAATGTGAGGATGTCACAATGTGAGGATGTCACAATGTGAGGATGTAAAAGACTCTTAATGTCACAATATTAGAATGTCACAGAGTCTCAATGCCACAATGCGAGAATGTCAGAATGTGAGGATGTCACAGAGTCTCAATGTCATAATGTGAGGATGTCACAGAGTCTCAAAGTCACAATGTGAGAAAATCAAAGTGTCTCAATGCCATAATATGAGGATGTAACTGATTCTAAAAGTCTCAATGTGATGATATCACAATTTGAGAATATCACAGAGTCTTAATGTCACAATGTGGGTATGTCACAATATGAGGATGTCAAAATGTGAAGATATCACAATGTGATGATGTCTCAATGTGAGAAAGTCACAGAATCTCAATGTCACAAGGTGAGGATGTCACAAATTCTCCATGTAACAATTTGAGGATTTCACAGATGAGGATGTAAAAGAGTCTCAATGTCACAATGTGAGAATGTAACAGGTCGTAAATGTCACAATGTTAGAATGTCGCAGAGTCTCAATGTCAAATTTTGAGGATGTCACAATGTGAGGATGTCACAAATTATAAATGTCACTATGTTGAGTATGTCACAATATGAGGATGTCACAGAGTCTCAATGTCACATAAAAATAGATCATTAGGCATTTTCCTGTTAATGAGGAATTTTTTATTAAGCAGGAAGAAGTCTCGGTGTGAGGGAGATGCATTAGTAATGAGATGCAGGAAGCTTTCTGGGAGGGAAGGTTCCTGCCAGAACATAATCTTGGGACAGAGGACAAATACGAGACTGAAGAAATGAGGCAGAAAATTCTACTTCTTGAAAATTTCACTTCATCACTGTTATTCTTTGTGTGGATTTGGGTACCATCGCCTGGGTTCTCCTTTTGATCCTCTGTCCATTTGCCTAAAATAGTGCTCCATCTCCATAGGCTGCCCAACTTAGACTGCGATCTTCAAATGTGTAGTGCCAGTGCTGGTACCATCTCAGAGAGGGCCACGCTGCACGTTCAGGCCTTGGATGAGGTTTGTTCAGCAGCTTGAGCTGTAGATCTTTGTGTCTGAGCACAAACTGAAGGTCTTTTAAGAGCTCCTGGTGTAGATCAGTTCAGGCTCCACCTTCCATAACTTTCGCAAAGCCTCACTACAGGTGTAAAGCAAGCAAAGGCGGTGACAGAGCTTTTATTTGAGGGAGAGGCGCTACAGAAAGAGATGTCAGAGATAAGGGGGATGAACTCACCCCTCCTGGTGACCGTTTAGGCGAAGGAACGCAGCCGCCTCTCGTTCAAACACTGCACGCCAGGAGGAAGAGAGCCAGGGAGGGGGGGACAACCCGCGCAGGCTCTGAGCGGATCTGTGCTCCTGGAATCACTGCCAGAAGCACCACCAAGAGGTAGAGAGCGAGAGGTCGGGTGGACCTGGGCTCCTCCGCTCTGCTCACTCAGATGCTCATTCACTGGTTCAGGCTGTGACCAGGCAATCCCACTACAACAGGGAAAATGGGCACATCCATCTCAAATTTAAAGGCAACTCAGGTCCCATCTTAGTAATGCTGTTTATTTTTTATGTTAATTGTATATTTCTGACCAGAAAAGAAAAACAGTTGTTTATTCAGTTCTCAATAAATCACTCCATAAAGTTCTGTTTTCCTGATTTAATAACAGTCCTGGATTCCCCCTGGATGAAGCTGAAGCATTTTCATCAAGCTGTCAGTCCTTTTTACATTAGTAATGCCCAAAAAGTAAAGGTTACCAAGATACTGAAGTGTTCAGTTCTGTCATAACTGAATCCAGGAGTGTCTTTAATGAGATGAGTTGTCTTCGCCAGTATAAGATTGCTGCTTGTAATTTAAATTCATGAATAATTTACATAGTAATTGCTCAAGTTGTAATGCCTCTTCTGATAGGAAACTTCCTCATTGAAGTAGTTCATTTGATATAAGAAAAATAACTTTTACTTTTTGAGGTATTTTGTTTGCTTTCAGTCAGTTGTTGGGAAATGTGCCGTTTCACTTTGGAAATTCCCATCCTTAAATTTTAGAGTTTGGTTTCGTGTAATTTTCAAGTGGTGCTGCAGTGTTATAATGTGAGCACAATTAGAAAATATTTTTAAACGGAGGAGAAGATGGGTAGAGAGATTTGATGGGTCAACATAGGAAAGATGAAAAAATTCAAATAAAAGCTTTAGCGTTACATCCTCCCTCTCCTCTCTCAATACACATATGCTTAACAGGAAAGCAGAATAAGTCTGCATGTAAATATAAATGGCAACAATGCCCAGACTCCAATACACTTGTAAAAACTCACTTGATTTTCCGGATTTCTTGAATTAAAGGAGACTTTCAGGTGCTCTGTGTCAGGAGAGATACTGAGAGGTTTCCTTCTCCTGTTTTATTGTCCTTGTTTTTCTTCTTGCAGGCCGATTTAATAAGGCAGTTGGGTAGCCCTGCAATTTGAGAATCATCACAGACTTGATCTTATTCTCCATTTCTTTAATGACTTGCACTCTCTAATACTGCTTTTCTCCCTAAGTCCTTCACATATTTTTTAAAGTTCTTGCTCACCTTAAACATTCCTTATTAATAATAATACAATCCGTCCCAGCACCATATTATCAGCAAGGCAACATTTGACGAGGTCGAACCGACCTCTCCGTCTCCCACATCTCCCTCTTCCTTACTACTGAAAAAAGTGTGATTCTCTAGCGTAGCATGTCGTCTATCGAGTAGCAGTCTGCTTAGAGCCACGTATTTGCTTGGGCAGCCAGCGTCCAAGTTAGTTATGTGTGTTCAGTGCCTTAGCTGACGCAACACCTGGGGCTAAAAAGAATGCTGCCATTATTCCCCTGGGGTTCCAAAATTCCACATTATCCTCACAGTCTGATGGAAAAGCCTGTACAGTTCACTTAAGGCACTTTTGGTGGTGAGTAATCATGGAGATGTTAGGTGGTAGTAAAGTTGGTCTTCCCAAACTGCATGAACCTCCTTTGATGTGAAAAAGGATAGCAGGCCATGCCCTGTCCCCACAAATGAGAATAACTCCTGCTGTCAAGCTAAGCGAATGCTTTCTAGGTCTAGAGAAATTAGGTGAAGAATAATTCCACCAAGCAGAGTGATTTCTATAAACAGCTAAACTACAATTAGCACACTGATCTAATAATTGATGTCTCTCCACAGACAATAATCCATTTAAATCGACCCCAGCAGTTCTGATTCTTGTGGCTCAAGATTGCTTTGTTGCAGATGGGTTACCTTTCCATCCCATCTGTCGCCTACTGCACTCGTGTTAAATGCTATCCCAAGAGCAGAGCTTGGGTTGGGCCGCTTGTCCAAGGGTTGTCCCACCAAGCATGTTGAGATGGGGTTTCCTGTTGATGCAGTTGACGAACAGAGTGTGTCTTGTCCCGTCTTGTTGGCAAGTGTGATGCATAGGCTCTGTTTAGGTTGAGCAGGAATCCAAAATGCTGATGAGGATGCGATGATCATGTTACAGCAGATGACAAAAGGGACGGCTGTACCCATCATGCTGGTACCCATCTTGGACCTGTTCCTGTTGAAACACAAGCATAACCTCGATCCTAGGTTATCAATGAATAGGGTCCTTCCCATTGGCTAGAGCTCAGATTTTTTACCGTAACCTGTGCTTTTACTCTGACAGGAGCCAAAATGCCTGTAAATTGGAAGGCCTTCTGTTGTCCAGCGATTTAGAAAATTGAGAGCATAGCACACTTTTGGTATTCTTTCCTGAGGAGTCATACCCACGCTGCTCTCTGTGACCCCAAATCCATCCGTTTGGTGGTTCCCTGATGGCAGGTTCAGCCATAGAAGAAAAGGGAATAACTGTGCTATTTTCTGGCCTTTGGAAATA
The DNA here is from genome assembly GCA_036925125.1 of Oreortyx pictus. Classification (NCBI taxonomy): domain Eukaryota; kingdom Metazoa; phylum Chordata; class Aves; order Galliformes; family Odontophoridae; genus Oreortyx; species Oreortyx pictus. The sequence goes on from JAUPFR010000008.1 coordinate 128,394, forward strand.
AAGTGTGTGGGGGAGGAGGGCATCCATGCCATTATCTTAATCTCCCCAGTGTAGTCAGCATCTATATCTCCCAGTGAAGTAAATGATCCCATCCATGTAAGAGAAGAATGTCCTAACAAGAGGGCACTGCGGCCGTTCCCAAGCGGGCCCATGATACCTGTTGGGATAAGAGTCACGTTGGTATCGGTCAGGGTCACTGACTGGGCGGTGGCCAAATCGACTCCTGCACTGCCGGCGGTAGCTGGTCTCAGTGAGCTGGCCAGGCAGTGGCTGGCTGATTCGGGACCGTATTTGTTGTCATAGTGCAGTCTCACGCCCTTCCCGTTTCCCGGTAGATCAAAGGGCCGTGCAGCAACGGGGACTTTAGATTGGCATTCATTCATGAGCTCCTCCATGCCAGTATGATTTAAACTAGTCAAATAATTCATAGCCTGGATTTTAGCCTGTCTTGGTATTCAGTCATAAACAAAGTGTATTGCATGGGAGACAGAATCATTCGTAACAACAATTTCCAGCACGAGGGGTCATAACATAGCTGCCAGCAATTGCGTCCAAAAGATTATATGTAAAGCTGGATCGAATTCCAGCATCTTTCATCCAATTCCTGACTTCCTTCACCACCTCATGAGGCAAGGATTCCCACTGTGGGGGCTGATGTGTGCCATAGATCACAGGGAAGGCTTGCGACGTATCAGCATCACCCCATGCTAATGCTTCTTTCCTGCACTGCTCTAAAGCACCGTCGTACGCTGGGGGAGCAACAACATTTCTCCTTCCCGTCCCCTTCAAATTATTGTCAGGAGGGAAAAAGTTTGGTTTATCCTCTGGATCTACTGGACCAGGATGAAAAAGATCCTTTGGTTCCTGTTCGTCCGTGTCTTTCACCAAATTACATGCAGGCACCTTCTCCCCGGGCGGGAGTGGCATGGGAATCAAGGATCGAGACCGGGCAGGAGCTGCTTCCTGTGCTGAGGGGCAGCTGCGGGGCTAGGGGTGGGAGGCAATAGGGAACAGATGGCAGAAATTTGCCCTGCCTTGTGGAATCTGTTTGAGCGCATCAGGGTGAGAATGTGTCTCTCTCTATCCGTGCTGCAGCTCAACACAGCGTACTTCAGCCGTTGCAGTGACGGACAACCAGTTACGTGGTTACTACGCCAGTTACTTTACCAGACATGTTTCAAACGATAGCAGCATCTGAAACGAGACTGAAATGATGGCAAGTTCAGGTGATGGCAAATTTGGATACACTGGGGAAACATAGTCCTGGGAATGGTGACAAATAGAGAGCCCTGCTTTCCATTGTGATACAGGAAGTTGAGGAGAGCTTGCAAGCATTAAAGAAAAAATGTATTTTTGACTCGATTATCAATCAATGTAAATAAATAACATCCAGGTTTCATTGCTGCTGCTTCTTTTTCATGTTTTAATAAAAACAGATGATAAATTGTGATGCTTGTCTATGTTCAATACATTCTACAATATGGGAGATGGTTGAGACAATTCCTCTTAGCTCTGCGTGGCCCAGGTAAGCCACGAGGCTGGCAGCGATATCCCAGCCCGTCCTGTTGCGTCACACGTGCTCCTCATTTTCCACTCCACCCAACACAGCTCACATATCTGTCTCCTTCTCCTCTTCCCCAGTGTCCATTTCCTCCTGATGATGCCACCACGTCACAGTGGGCGGGGCAGTACGCGTCACAGGGAAAGCATTGTGATACAGTCACCGAGCAGAGTCATCAAGAGGGCTACTGCCCAGGCACAGAGAGCAGTTGGTGCCGAGTAACAGCACTGCGAGGACATGGGAGAGCTGTGGAGGGGAGAGTGAGGGTACAAAGTGCCCCCAGTGCCCTCCCAGCCCACAGCGTTGTCAAGGAGTGCTTGGAACCCTCCAGCAGCTGCGAACAGTGAGCGCTAGGCAAAAGTCGTGTGGCTTGCATGGTGCCAGGCCTGGCCTCCCCTTACTGCTGTGCCTGCGTGTGGTTCAGTTGGGTCTGAGAGACAGTGCCTATGGCTGTGCCTGTGCCTTTGCCTGTGGCTATGGCTGTGTTTGTGCCTGAGGCTGTGCCTGTGGCTGCCTGAGAAGTGGGTGAGGACCTGCTTTGTGCCCATGGGCTGGCTGCTGTAGCCATGCTGGCACTCATGGCTGTGTCCATGGCTGTGTGTGGGAAGCACAATGTGCTCAAGCGCAGCCTGAGAGGATCATGCGTGAGCTCCCGTGCGTGATGGAACACTGGGGTAGGACACTGTCCACAGGAGTGCCTGTGCCTTGCCGTGCCCGTGGCTGTGCCCCTCACACTGCTCTGACTTTGGGTGTGCGTGCAGGTAAAGTGATGGCAGAGGTGCTGATGTGGGAGAAGGAGTCCAAAGACACCCCTTCACTGATGCTGCAAGAGCTGCTGGAGGTGAGTTAGCCACCTGCAGACATCCTAAAGGGCAGAGCAGCCAGGCAACAGAGCCAGGGCACCTCAGGGCTCGATTCCCTACTCCGATCTGACCTGGCCAGTGCCCTTTCCCATGCTGAATGCATCCATCCAACCGTTCCCGATTGTTTTGCAGTGTCAGAGGAGGTCAGCAGAGCTGCAGAAGGCTGCTTGTCTGCAGGAAGAAATGATAATGGTACGGAGGGTGGGAGGGAGAGATTGGAGGGAGAACCAAGTGTAGTGGGGAAGCCCCCTGTGAGCAGGCACGGGGCGGGCTCTTGAGGGGACCCTTTCCTTCTCCAGGAACTTAGGGCGAATGTGAAGGACCTGAGAGGGAAGAAGAACGCTAGCCTGTGAGTGAGGACCCAGCATGACCCAGACCTTAAGCAGAACGGAGCTGGGATCCCAACAGCCCCCCGACATCTGTGCCGAGAGCTGCCCATCCCAGCTCTAGCAGAGGCCAGGCAGCAGCCTCGTGTCTTTGAGGCCCACTAGTGGGGAGAGGTCCCCATGCCAGCAGAGGCCTTCTCTCACACGCCTAACTACCAGTGTCTGTAGCAGGAGGAAGACAATGCAGAGGGGAGCACCGTTGGGTTCCCTGATGCAGGAGATGGTGGCTGTGCGTCTGGTAAGAGAGAAAGCCCCACTGTGGCCTTGGGGAGGGAAGAGGGATGTGGGCCCACTGCTGACTGCGGGGACGAAGGAGGGTTTCTGAGTGTCCAGAGCATTGCACACCCCAACAAGTGTCCCTGCTTTGTGTTGTTCTCTAGGATGAGCAGGTGGCATCACAGAGGAAAACGCTCACTACCTGGTGTCGGTGAGTTGCCCTGGGGGGCTGAGACATTGGGCAGCTTTGGACTTTCGGGGGATGAAATAATATGGTATTTCTCAGTACCCTGGGTGAGATGAGCTTTTGGGGTGGGTGTTTTTGCGGCCCTGGGGAGAGGTACGAAAGTCTCAGTGGCTCCCCGTGTGGCACAGCTCTTGGGCCATTTTCAGGGATCGGTTGGAAAGTGCTGAGCCAAACGTGCCCCCGCCTCTGATAGAACCATCTTCTGTTTTGCAGGAGGTTTCTGCTGTTCCTAGGCCTGCTGCTACTTCTCTACTTCCTTCTGCTTGTGCTGCAGAGGGACATCCTCCACTGAGCGCTGCCTCCAGAGCTGGCGGGGTAGGGTTAGGGTCTCAGCCATCTCCCAGTAGATCCAGAGTGTGATCGACTTTGAAGAAGAGACTTCCCTGAGGGAGAAACCTCTTTGGAAGAAATCTCTATAACCACACATGATATGTCTAGTAGTAATTATTAAAAATGAGCAAACACCAATCCCGTTCTTCATTTCCATTCTAATTTCCTCAGTTATGTAGTGTGATCAATCACCAGGATTAAAGCCACGTCTAAAATAGGATTTGAGATTATCTGGGGTATAATGGTAAAGACAGAGTTAAATATACTATACAGTTCTCTGCAGTAACGTGAAGCATCAGTTTTCTCGCAGAGCACCATACCAAACTCGAATGACCTATTCCACCACGTTTCCTACAGCATATATACAATTTTTATAAGAAATTAAACACCGGAAATTTGTGGCGTCTTTCAACCGGTGCATACTTTGTTGCCATGTGGCTTTCCGTTGTAAAAATATTGGTATCACAAGTCCTAAAATACAGACACAGTATCCCTTGGGCCAGTGCAAGTCAGCTGTTTAAGTCATTCTGTTCTTTCCAGGCTCCCTGGGCCCATGGCTGGGAATGGCCTCGGCTCTGTACAGCACTGATGAGCAGCAGCTGCACACATCGGTGTGTTATCAGCACTGTTTTTCTCCTAGAACCAAAACACAGCATCGTACCAGGCACTCTCCAGAAAACAATTCCATTCCAGCTGAAGCTAAGACAAGAACACACCTTAGGAGTTCTATTTAAACTATAATTATGCTATTCAAGAACATAAAATACATGCTGATGAAGTTTGGAGAAATTATTTACCCCGGCGGGATTTTGTAGGAAGTTTCTAGAAAGCAAATCAATAAGTGTTTGCAGATTGAAAATCTGATCACACTCGTGACAGTCCCAAGAGGGAGCTGTGAAACTGTCATTGCAGTCAAAGGATCTCAGCAGAATTAGTTATCTGTCTCAGAAAATTGCTAAAAGGTAGAGGAGAGCAGTGGGTGCAGCGAAGGCAGGCAGAATCAAGAGAACAGCACTCTGTGTTGTCTGTACTAGCAGGCCTTTACCTTATTTGTGATCTCTGTAATAGGGAAGGTTCAAATTTCTTTTATGCTTCAATAAAACATTCGATCAAGACTCTATGACTATTTGGGAAGGGTCTAACGAGGTGCAATTGATAGGTGTGATACCGTGATGCGTAGAGTTTTTATTTCCAACTCATTAAATCAAATCTGACTTTGGAGAACCAGCAGCCTCTGAAAGCTCATGGACTTATTTTTGGTCTCAGCCTTACTACTACTGAAGCAGTTACTGATATCAAAAAGTAACTGGTCATAAAGAGCACTACTTGATATTTCTATTGGTAAAACATGCATAGCAGTAAATCTTACATAGAAACAAAACTGAACACCATTTTGGTGTCAGACCTTTGCAAGATGGTTTTAGAGACCCCAGCAGAAAAAGTCAGAGATGATTGTTACCCTACATCTTCCCCACGAGTAAAGAAGTATCCAGGTGCTATTCGAGACAAACTTCTGACACCACACAGGCAGCTCACTGAAGATTCTCAAAGGATGACACAGTATGAGGATGACAAAATGTGATGGTGTCACAATATGAGGATTTCACAGAGTCTCCATGTCTCAATATGATGATGACACAGTGTGAGAATGTCAAAATGTGAGGATGTCACAATGTGAGGATGAGTCAGAGTCTCAATGTCACAATGTGAGGATGTCAAAATATGAAGATGTCAAAATGTGAGCACGTCACAGAGTCTCGATGTCACAATGTGAGGACGTCACAATGTCCTAACCACATATCCTTGCCCCAGATCGGTCGGGAGTGGATAGTACAGTCCTGGGTAGCCCACTGTGCGATCCAAAGAGTGAGCCCCCGGTACACAGCCCAACTATCTGTGCAGATATTCAGGACACCGTCACCAGGTTCTTTGGTTATAACCATCCACACGGCCCACAGCTCTGCCCACTGACTGCTTTGACCATCCCCCTCTTCAAACCATATTGTATCTGTAGCGGGATGGTACGCTACTGCTCTCCACTTACTTGGGTTGCCCTTGCTGGACCCATCCGTGTACCAGGCATCATCAGGAATGGGATATTTTCCTTCCTGGATGGGACTCTTCTGTGGCGGAGCAACCAAGGTTTGTTTTGGTGCATCACTGTGATACGTCACTGGGCCTAGAATCTTTTGGAGTTCTTTCAACGGTGAGGAAGACAGACTACTCCTCTGGCTGAGATAGGCGACCCATCTTGCCACCATCTGTGCCTGGGCCACCCCTGTCTTAGGAAGGTGGGTCAGATCTCTTACCCACCCCTGAATTGGAAGAGTGGTCTTACCTATGACTACAGCCGTCTGGGTTATTGGCTCTACCACTTGTAATGCGGTATAGGCAGCCAATAGCTGTTTTTCAATCATACTATATCTTTCTTCTGCTCCGTGCCAGACCTGAGACCAAAATCCAATGGCAGTCCGAACAGAACTCTGATGTTGCCACAGGCCCCAGCCAAAGCCATCCTGATTAACATGAACATCCAATTCAGCTGGCAGGGTAGGATCGAATATACCCAATGCCTGGGCTTGTTTCACCGCCTGTTTTGCTTGCTGGAAAGCATCCTGTTCTGTTCTCCCCCAGTCCCATGATTGGCCCTTTTTTGTGAGTCTATACAAAGGTCTCAGCAGCTGTGCCAAACGAGGTATAAAGGAACGCCAGTATCCCAATATACCTAGAAATTCCTGCAGCTGCTTTGGTGTTGTAGGGACTGGAAATGCCTGAACCTTATCTATGATGGCACGGGGTAGCACTTTGGTCTTTCCTGACCAGACTACCCCCAGAAATTTTACGGACAGGCCTAGACCTTGCACCTTTTGAGGATTGATAGCCCATCCTCTTTCATTTAGGTAGGAGGTTAATGAATCTGCTGCCTCTCCTACTGCTTCCAGTGAGTCGGATGTTAACAGGAGATCATCAATGTAGTGGTATAGGTTGACGTTATTATTAGGTTTCCTCCAATTAGCTAGGTCACGCGCCACCAAGTTATGACAGTATGTTGGTGAGTGCACGTACCCCTGTGGCAGGACCTGAAAGGTCCACTGCCTGCCTCCCCATGTGAACGCAAATTGATCTTGCGATTCTTTGGCAATCGGGATACTAAAAAACGCATTTGCCAAATCCAGGACACAATGGTAGGTCTTGATTTCCCTACTAAGTGTGTCCATTAGGGAAGCAATATTGGGTACGGCCGCATGGATGGGCGGCGTGACCTTATTTAATTCCCTATAATCTACCGTCATTCTCCATGTTCCATCTGACTTCCGCACGGGCCATATGGGGGAATTATATGGACTATGTGCAGGTCTTATAATGCCTACTTTTCCTAGTTCCTGCACCGTTTTTGATATTCCTTCCTGCCCCCCCGGGAGTCTATACTATCTTACATTAGTAATCCGGCGTGGTTTCGGCAAACAAATGGGCTCATGTTTCGCATGGCCCCTCAATACTGCCTGTATCGCCCGGATACTAATGTACCTCTGTCGAAGTCTGAACTCTCCCACAGTCGTCTGGAGAGCCAGACCCCATAAAATGTCTATGCCCAAGATGTATTCTGGGATTGGGGCAATCGACACTTTATGCTCCCGGGGTGGGAGACGCCCAACCCCCAATTTCAGCCATGTTTGGGTGACTGGAATGGTCTGTCCCCCAAACCCACCAATCATCACTCTACTGCCCTTAAACTTTGTTGGGTCTCCATATATAATTGATGTTTCTGCACCAGTGTCTACTAGAGCCATCACCTTCTGAACATTCTTCTCTGACCAAAAGATGTCTAATTCTACATAGGGCCCTAAGGGGACCAAAGTCCTTCGTTACTCCATGAAGTTGGCTAAATCTAAGTCTTTTACTGCAGGTGGTTCAGGCACCGTAGCCCGCGACACCTGTGGATGTTTCTTCCTTCTATTTGGGACTATAAAGTCAGCCAAATTCCAGGTTGTTGTTGGTGCTGCCTGTATTATTCGTACTCACGATTTTCTGGGAGTACTCTGAAATTTTTGATCGTTTCTAAGTTATTTCCATAGTTGTAACAAGACATGGTTGGGTTGCCCATCGATTTTAGCAAAGGCAACCCCGGCCCGTATAAGATCATTGAACATGGTCTTCCGGGATACCCGTATGGGGCCTGATCGGGGTATCCGTGGGACAGGCTTCTTAGTTTTAATGGGGAAGGCCTCAGCTTCTTCTACCATACGGACATTGCGCCTAGTTCTTACGCGCTCCCGTTTCCCCAAGGCCTGCCACCAACTGGGCTGCCTGTTGGACGATAGCCTCCGAAGCCACCAAGGGGTTTAGTATGGAGACCAAAGTCCCATAAAGGTGAGAGGGGGCCTGCTGTAGTTTTAGGTCTCGCATACCTGCTGTAAATTTTTCTGTATCAGGACTTTCAAAGGTCTCTGAATACATAGCCTCCCTCATACCCAGTTCCCGGATGTATGTTTGGAGGTCCTCCATAGAGGACCATAAACCGGGATTGAGTGGAATGTCAGATTTGTTAGGCCACGTTAAGCGGCATACTGCCATCAACCAATCTATAATAGAATGATTCTCATTATTATAGTGGATGGCAGCATATAATCTTTGCCTCAGGGCTGGGTGTATAGTTATGGATGCCAGTTTTGATATCTCTGTCCCACTGACTAACACGCTTTCAGCTCCTGCATCCCATAACCTCAGGAGCCATGACGGTGTCCTTTCTCTTGGTTTTTGATGGAATCGTTGTACTAGGTCCATCAACTCATTTGCTGTATACGGGCGAGCTGTCACATGCAAGCATGTTTCAGCGGGGGGCCATTGGTCAGGAGGCACTCCCGCTGGTCTATCTTGCATTTTTTTTTGTTTTTTGAGTTATGATTGGTCGGATCTCAAACAGATCCTCCAGAGATGGAGCTTTGAGTTCTGATTTAGAAATCTTTTTTTCTGAGACATCCAGGTCCGCTACTTCAGGGATCTGGGTGTCCTCCACTGATATGGTACGAATTTGTCTTGTGGGCACATCTAGTCCAGGTGTTTTGGCTACTAATGTGCCCAACTGTCTCTTAACAATTGATTTTTGGATTCTATGTTTGTATCTGTTATTTCCAGTTTATGTAAGGCCATTATTAGAGGCCAAGCCACAGCAGAAGCAGCTAGCTGACGTTCTTTTGTAACTAGTATGTCCTTATCTAGACCTTGAAAATAATCTGTCAGCCGGGCTGGAGAAGGAGAAACAGTCCCTGTAACCCGCAGGGGTCCCCATTTTTCAATAACAGTGGCAAGACCATAATAGGATGACCCCATAAATCCTGGAATTTAAGCAGGAATTGTTTGGTCTAGGGGAGTAACATTCTCCCCCCTGCCCCATTTGAAAATATTCCAAATGAAGGACATAATTATTGTATATGTATATATATATTTTTTTAAGCCTGCCTGGCTCACCAATTGTAGGGCAAATAACCCCCAAAAATAGCACCCAAAAGAAATACTGTCAAAGCTGGTATATTTTTGGTAGGCTTAAGTAGATGGTGTACAGATAGTTAATAAGAAAATTAATAAGAAAAGAGTGGCTCACCTTCAAAGATGGTTGAGGCTCACCGATAACTCCACTAGGGAGGGATCTCCAACCAGAGATCCTTCCCTGGTGGTGGTCAGCCCTTAAATGGGGTCCTGGGAGAGGTGGAGTCAAACTCCACCCCTTCCAATCACACTCACTTGTGCCCCTGCGGCTGACCCAGTGCTCACCTCAGGTGATCAATCAGTGGTTCAGGCCGTGATTCAACAGTTCCCATACACGAACTGTACAGGCTTTTCCATCAGACTGTAAGGATAATGTGGAATTTTGGAACCCCAGGGGAATAATGGCAGCATTCTTTTTAGTCCCAGGTGTTGCGTCAGCTGAGGCACTGAACACACATAACTAACTTGGACGCTGGCTGCCCAAGCAAACAAACACTTGGCTCTAAGCAGACTGCTACTCAATATACGACACGCTACGCCAGAGAATCACACTTTTTTCAGTAGTAAGGAAGAGGGAGATGTGGGAGACGGAGAGGTCGGTTCGACCTCGTCAAATGTTGCCTTGCTGATAATATGGTGCTGGGACGGATGACTGGACAGAACAAATAGGGACTTTTTGTAGCTAGGTATAGAATAAGCTCTGTGCTGTTAATGAGGACTTGTTTTGGAATTTGCTTGCTGTCTAGTCAGTGTATTGTTAGTCGAAAAGAACTGAATACGTGTGTTAGAACAGAAAAGGACTTGCTTTGAAGATTACAAGAGATACAGAGATGCAGCAATAAAGAAATCTTCCTTGCGCAAGAGTTTACAAGACTGTAGAAGAATAGAAGAAATAATAACAAGTAACTTTTTGCAGTTAAGATTATTCACTGAATGCAAATTCAAATATTACACCTGTCATGCTCCAATATGAACGAGGGAGATGAGGTTCTTTGATTATATGTATCTGGATACCCAATGATGAGATGAAGACACAACAGGTCAAATGTTAGACCAGCCAGGTAATTACAAAGACTAGTTGCTTAGGGATATGGGGAAGGGAAGAGAGTTATTGATTTGCCCCACACAGTGGGCGCCATTTGCAGCGTCTCAGGCACGGACTCAGATGTGAACGATGCAAATCGTTTACTACAGGTTTTAACATCCCTTATATACTTTCACAGGTTCTCTGTATCTTTCCCACCAGCCTTTACATATCAACAGTAGAACTTCCCAAAACAGTCCCTAACCGTGCATACAGGCAATTATACAATCAGGATGATTTATGAGCTTCAATTCCAATTATATTGTATTATATTGTGTTATTTTGCTTTCTGATATCTTAGTAAGTTAGCTTTCCTCCTCAGATCGTTGCCACTGTTTTGTTTCTAGGCCCATCTCCCTTTTCCCTTTCCCCCTTTCCCCTTCCTGGGGCGTGGGTATGCGGGTCCCCCGCACCAATCGTCACGGAAACGGGCCGAGCCAGCCCGGTAAACCATTGACACAATCTGAGCCCGCATTTCTTCCATGCTTGCACAGAGCCTGCCACCGGTCCAGTAGATCCAGAGGATGAACCAAACTTTTTCCCTCCTGACAATAATTTGAAGGGAATGGTCTGGAGATGTCCTGGAGTGGTTACCATCCAGTGGATAATCCAGCTGTTTTTTATCACTCGCTATGGCATGCATAAGTGTCACGTTGTTGTCTGTGACAGTGCGAGAAGCACAGAAACTGTTTTCACTTTTGTTGTCTCAAAGCTTGCTTCACGTGGCCTTTCTGGCTGTAAGACTCTTACTGACAACTGCCAATCATCTCGATGGTTGTCGCAGCGCCTCAGTGTCTCTGTTTGTGGTTGTGAAGGTAAGCAGAAATAGGGGCAAGCAGTCTTTTTCGAGGTACGGCTTGGAGAAGCTGATCACCGGAAAAGACGGTAATACTTGCGCATGGCACCGAAGGTGCTACTCCCTGCTGATTTATCTGTTGGGCCAGATGTGTTGGGTGGGCATGAATCAAACTAATGCCAGAACACGGAGGCAGCTGAACTTGTCGATAAGAAAGCAGGACAGACATCCTGTTGTCCCAACAAGATAACCAAACAGATGCCTCTCTTATAACAAAACACCCACAGGAATGGTGAGGAGCTCTCCCGCTTCAAGGTTTGAAAATTTACAGCAAAACTGACCCTTAGGTTTAATCCCCTGGATAACCAGAGTTTGGAATGTGATGAATATGCACGTGCTATCCCTTTAAATATGTATTTGTTTCTCTCTTTGGTGTGCGTGTTTGGGGGAGCGATCCCCCCACGTACTCAGCGCTGTAACGGGGGGAACAGCTGCTTGACATAACTCACTGGTGTGTCGAGTTGCTCGGTTGGTTTTGTCAGCACCACTAAAACCAAAGACTTTGAAGAAGTGACTTCCCTGAGGGAGAAACCTCTTTGGAAGAAATCTCTATAACCACGCATGATATGTCTAGTAGTAATTATTAAAAATGAGCAAACACCAATCCCGTTCTTCATTTCCATTCTAATTTCCTCAGTTATGTAGTGTGATCAATCACCAGGATTAATGCCACGTCTAAAATAGGATTTGAGATTAAGATTATCTGGGGTATAATGGTAAAGACAGAGATAAATATACTATACAGTTCTCTGCAGTAACGTGAAGCATCCGTTTTCTCGCAGAGCACCATACCAAACTCGAATGACCTATTCCACCACGTTTCCTACAGCATATATACAATTTTTATAAGAAATTAAAAACCGGAAATTTGTGGCGTCTTTCAACCGGTGCATACTTTGTTGCCATGTGGCTTTCCGTTGTAAAAATATTGGTATCACAAGTCCTAAAATACAGACACAGTATCCCTTGGGCCAGTGCAAGTCAGCTGTTTAAGTCATTCTGTTCTTTCCAGGCTCCCTGGGCCCATGGCTGGGAATGGCCTCGGCTCTGTACAGCACTGATGAGCAGCAGCTGCACACATCGGTGTGTTATCAGCACTGTTTTTCTCCTAGAACCAAAACACAGCATCGTACCAGGCACTCTCCAGAAAACAATTCCATTCCAGCTGAAGCTAAGACAAGAACACACCTTAGGAGTTCTATTTAAACTATAATTATGCTATTCAAGAACATAAAATACATGCTGATGAAGTTTGGAGAAATTATTTACCCCGGCGGGATTTTGTAGGAAGTTTCTAGAAAGCAAATCAATAAGTGTTTGCATATTGAAAATCTGATCACACTCGTGACAGTCCCAAGAGGGAGCTGTGAAATTGTCATTTCAGTCAACACATTAACTGCATTTCTTTAACAGCATCTCTTCACGTAGCAGCCAACCTTGCCATTACTTGCACTAAACAACTGACCCTCCCTTTCTAAACATGTGATTTCCTGTTCCAGATTTTACTCTGTAGTTACTCTGGAGTTATGCTGGATAGGAGCCCTGAGATTACAGGCCAGTACATATTTGTTATATTTTAGTGATGCAACACAAACTAGTAAATAAATCAAATCTGTGTCCCTTACCAGCAATGCACAAACTCTGGTAGACCATTTAATAAATCACGCATTTTTATGAACTTCACTAGCCAAGGATTCCATTTGTAACAAGGTCAACTAAAGAAACGATTGGACACCAGAAGAAATCTGGCATGGTTGCGTATTGTCACTTCATCTGTTTGGAATGTTCACTGAAGAATTAATGAGCCCATCGCCACCTCTGATGAGCATAAAGATGTCATTTTGTTGGTGTAAAGTAGCTGCCTGAATATACATTGCCTTGGTGACATCAATAAAAAACTCAAAAAATCACTTCATTAAAAACAAAGTGATGAAAATTGCTATGAAATGCCCATTACCTCGGGACTCGTGATAAAAGTAATGGCCTTGTGGCAATGAGTACATCGGAATCATAAGTAAGTGAAGTATGAAGTAGTCCACTAGTAAAAGGAAATGAGAGCTACTGGCAATAGAGAATCATCAGGAGAAGTACTGCAGACTGGATTACATTTACAGATTAACCCCACGGAAGTAGCAGCTGATGCGACCGAGACTTCTAAAGCAAATTAAGAAGGAAAAAAAGCAAATCAGAAATCTGGCAGGGATCATCTAACAAGAGTCCTTCTAATAGTGACACTTCTTCATTCTCTGCCGCATGCTGCACAGAACACATTTCTGTCTGGTATATTAATGAGGTTATCTTGGTGAGTACTTGTCTTTTATTATATACGTTATACAGACCTGGTCAAAATTACTCCTCTGCCTGACCAGCTGTGGTGTTGGCCTATGGACACAGCAGTAGAAACAGAGCTGCAGAGTACAACTGATGCACATATCTTTGTTTTCTCTGATATTTATTGCTTTATTTTCCAACCAGTCCTAGAGGCAGCTGTGCATTTATGACTGAGCCAACACCAAGACTCAAGAACACGACAGCTATCTCGCTGTGGTTAAACCAGCACACATCTCATCTTGGTTAGGGACTCAGGACTCTGCTCTAGGTCTAGTGAAGTCCTAGAATTTAGTAAGCAATAGGAAATTCAAGATAAATTTAAACAAAAAATTCAACATGTAGGAGGATCGGTGCAATCTGAGTGCAGTACTGAAGTGTGCTCTTCAGTACTAGGGGTGGCTTTTAAAACACACTGGCAGACAGCCTGTAACTTAGGCTGTGCCTAGATACAAGCTTTTTACCAGGAAATGAAGGTTCTGTGCACAGCTGACTGCTTTCTTCCCTTCTTTTCCCCACAAAGTGAAATGACAAAGAGATTTAGGTTGTTGTTCTCCAACTCAGAGGTCTGTACCGGATCTGGGAACAGAAACTTGCTGTGTCTGAATGGAGAGCCATCGGACATGTACAGCCCTTACTCGCTCAGACAGGGAATTTTAGAAAAGCCTTAAGGCTTTACAAAACAAGAGGCATTTCACACTGTTTGTGAAATAGAGCATTGCAACACAAACAGAGCCCTGTGCTGAAGTGCTCTTCAGAACTGTATAAATGGCTGTTTTGACTTTCAGAAGTCCTGAAACAATATTTACCGACAGATGCCCTTCTGAATAAAAAAGCATTTCTAATAGTCCAACACTATGACATTTGGCCTAAACACAGCACTCAGAATCCACACGGATGCACATTTCAAAAGCATTTGATACCACTTCTTTATTAAGTATTCTCATGCAAGAAATGCATCTTCTCTCCTTGACCACACCCTAGGAAAGCTGCAAGGACAGCACCAATATTTTTATGCCCTTACCTCACATACTTGGTACTTCTTATGTTGACATTCTGCTTCTATTTAAACACAGGGGAAAAACTGTCCCACCTCAAACAGCCATTTAACCATCTTTCCGATGCACCCAGATAGCTTTGAAATACACAGTTAAAATAGTACCATTTGTTTTTAAGATACGCTTAATTTTACATTTACTATTATTTTGTTGTCTCAAGGAAACAGAAGTGGTGACACAGGTGCACCAACATTAAAGTGGGCCAAGAGTACGCACTGACACAGAGATTTCATCCAGAATTGCCCTGAAATAGTATAGTTATGAAGAGGCTTCCTACTGTCAACGGTTTACCGGGCTGGATCGGCCCGGTTCCGTGACGATTGGTGTGGGGGACCCACAGACCCACACCCCAGGAAAGGGGAAGGGGGAAAAGGGAAAAGGAAAAAAGGGAGATGGGCCTAGAAACAAAACAGCGGCAACGATCTGAGGAGGAAAGCTAATTTACTAAATAAGATATCAGAAAGCAAAATAACACAATATAATACAATATAATTGGAATTGAAGCTAATAAATCAAAGGAGCAAGAGAGAGTGTCCAATAAACCGAAGGCCTTACGCTAATGCTGAAGGCGATACGGCAGCGAGCACCCACTGCTGAGTCGATCCCGAAGGAAAGAGAGTGTCCCGTGACCGCAGAGGGTTTTTATCTTTTCCCTCTGAGCGGAAAATACGTAAAAATGCAAAGCATCGCAAAGTCTTCTGGGGAATGTAGTTCTTCTCTTCTGAGACAGGTATACCCGGAAAATATCAATGATCTATGGAGTTGGAGTATTAACTCTTTAACTCTTAATGCACTACATGTTGTTATGATGTGGAATACCAATATCAAGAATCATAAAACCATGACACCTACCATTTCTGATGAGCTGATATTTAGGCCCACAAGCATCAGAGAAGCTGACATTTAAGGCAAAGCAAAAGCACTCCTGCTGCCCCTGCAGGATGCTCTCCCCTACGAGCTCTGCTCTCCCAGCGATGCGGTGCCCTATTAGGAGCAGTCCTGCAGCCAGCAGCCTTCCCAGCCACGCTGCCAATACACCACGCACACAGCAGCTCCGAGAAAACACGGTCCATGATGTAAGCCCCAGCGAACAAACCAGATCCTCCCAGCACCTGCAGCAATGTAGAGAATTCACTGTCTCTAGAATGAGTTGAAAAGCAGCTTCCTTTAGATCAAATCCATCTCTAACAACACATCTTCTCAACATTTTCCATTTGAAATTGTTGTTTTTTTAATACCAAGAAAGCTTTGGTAAGAAGAGAGCTTGCAGACACCGAGCAAGGCAGCGAATGAAGAGTTCATCACCTCCCACACAAAGCACTTCCAAACAACACCCAAAACACGATTTGCAAACACCTCATGCTAATACCAGGGAAGGATTTATTGTTTCAATTACCCACGAGATTCTTATGTTACATCTGTAAGACGGTACGAAGCCATCAAAAAGATTAATTCGACCAGCAATGCGGACGTTTATCCACAAGGAGTAAACAATCCTGCTTTTCAGCCGTGTCAAACAACAGAGCACAATCCTGATTGCACAGCTCTAAAGAGATGAATGACATTTTCTAACTGGGAGTGACTTTCCTGTTGTTCAGGAGAATCAGTCTACCCATGTAAGCTTCAGATCACCTTCAGGTATATGTCAAACTGCAAACCAGACGGCCATTTGGGATAAACACTGGGCAGGTAGCGAGGACTCCTGTTCTGACACGTGGCTATAGTGAATACGCATGGAGGTGAGGCTTCACGTCAGACCAAACCATTTTTTATAAAGTGCCAAATTAGTAGAAAAGACAACGGTATCCGAATTTCTCAGTGACAGATCTTAAATCTTACACTCTACCAGCTGATTCCTATTAACCCTTTAACAAGGCTTCTCAAAGATCATGGATTGATTTTTTAACACGTTGCTGGAAAATCTCCTCCTCAACTTGTATTTTCCAGTCCAAAGTGTCTTACCCTGCTTAGAAATTTATCAGACCAAAGTTCTTGCACTCTTTTGGTTTTCTTATTGCCACTCCCTTGACTGTTTCTGACTACACATATTGCAAGACAGCAGAGAAGCACAGTGAAAGCATGAAGCATGGATGTACAAACTGGCAGCAATGCCTTGTCCTGCTGTCAACTGCCTTTGAATAATTGCTAACATTTAAGTTGATGCTTTCACTGCTGATAAATATTGACTGGGCATTTTCATGGAACTATCTGTTGTAACTTTAGGCTTTTGCTCACAAATGGTAACAATCAATTCAGAGATGAAGTCAGAATTCTTTTTCCCCTGTGTACATCTTTTCCATTTACTTACACAATTTCCTCAGTCCTTTCAATGGCAGTCACCCTCCTCAGGTCTCCTGCAGCTCTTCCTTGCCAGCTCCCATCTTTAGTACACCCTAAACAATTTACTAGCATCAGTAAATTTTCTCACCTCACAAGCAAACCTATTTCTAGGTCATTTAAGGTTCATGTTACAAACACCAGAGATCCTGGTGGCATGCCAGTGGTGAATTGACTGTAGAACCTCTACTCTTTTCCCAGTAGCTGATCAATTGTCTGTCTGGGCAAGCATTTCCCTTTCAAGTCCCAGGTGCCTTATTTCTTTAAAATGCCTTAGTGAGGAGTTTGGCCAAAAGGAGTCAATGCTCAACCCTTATCAACATCCACCAGTGCTTGCCACCCATTGCAAACAAGAGCTGACACAGGTACTGGTTATAGCAGAGACAAAAACTCTGGATGATATCTGGAAAAGCAGTATTACTGTACAACGTGAAAAAAATAAATCATAGTTTAGTATTTCCAAGTCTTCTGAAGCAAGACGTTTGGTACAAAAGTCTTCCTTTTGCCTTAAATCAATGCAGTAGAGGTGGCTAGTCTTTTCTCTAAAAGTTTCCTAATGGATATCCCCCACAGAATGCTTTGATTATGTCTATAAAGCATCACATACAGTTCAAAGCTTACACGTTGGACATTTCACAGATTACGAGCTTGGCACTCCCTAAGATTAGAGGATGTTGTTGAGGAACTTCTGTTTTTAATTTTTAGATTTCTAATCATTAACAGCCACTGACCTTGAATTAGAAAAAGATGCCACAAAGGATGAGCCACTGTGCCAGAAAGGTGAATGTAACTACAACTACTGGTCTTTCACCATCTGTAAGAGACCAGGAAGAAACCTGAACTCTGAGGTGTCTGGGCCAATTGCAAAAGTTCATAACGTGCTGACTTCTGCTATATACTTCTCTGATGAGAGAATTTCCCTGCAGTGATCTGAAAGCTACTGCAGCCAGGATCCCGGGCTTAAATGAAGGCATTACATTTTAACAATATCAAGCACGTGAGATGAGTAATTATTTGAACCACACATACTACAGAAAACCCACACCTTGCTGTCTATACTCTATGAAAACATGCACCGGAAAACAAATTCATAAATGTACACATGCATCTGTATCTTTGTAAAGAGAGGTAATAATCACAAAACCCCAGATTAGATTCAAGTGAAAAGATAGACCTGACAAACCAGCTTATTCAAGTGACTACAAATCAAAACCATGTAGATAGTTATGTCAATGCATATTTCAAAACAAGCTCACTTTTTAATTACCAAAGCTCTTGAAATGCCTTCAGTTCTGAATTTTAACTTCTATTTTTCAGCAACAGTCAAAACCAATCCTTGAAATAGTTTAAAGATAAAATCTCTATAAGTTTCTATAATGCCGTCTTACCTAGTTATATCTCATTACATATTTTACATGCACAATACAGCAAGCTCCCTTAGACCACGGATAACACAGATTATTCTCCATTCAAGAGAGAAATGACCAAAAACTACTTCCCCTCTTCTTGAGTGATTTCACAAAATTAATGTTCTCTTTCTAAACGAAGCAAATTATAATCAGTGCCCAGCCGGCAACGTTCTGCTGATCCTATGACTTTGGGTCGATTGACAGTGGCCACCAGCTCTTTCACCACCCCTCCCTTTTTCTAAAGCAAGTTATTATCACATACATCTTCATATTACCTAAGGGAGCAATAAATAGGGGCCACTAAATAAATTTGCTTGAGAAATTTATTTCAGATCTGAAAGTTTAGTGCAACTGCCAAAATCTTCTGGAGTGTTGTGAGAATTGATCTTACTACTCATTGCATTCATAGATTCACATCAAGCCTCCGGACGACAGCATAGGTGCCACTGCTAAGAAATAAGAAGTTTCCAGGAAATCCGTATATAAATTTAACTGGTTGCCAAAACATAAAAATAAAAGGAGGGACGTGATCTATATGCCAGTAGATGGAATATCAATACATAATTAGGACTTTAGGGATGCTTTATCCAGTACAGGTTTTTTAATGAAATTAAAGATAAGACAACATTCCTTAAGCCTGGATTTTCAGTTACTCTTCATTACAAGTTGCAACTTGCTGAAGAGCCATCTCCACCCATGAGACCACTCTGCTGGATAAGCAGCAAGGGCCTAATTCTGCTACAAGCTCTCGCCCTCAAGTATAAGGTTCTATTTTGAGGACAAAGTAAAACAGGGAGTGAGTTTTGGAGTACATTTGCTACATTTTGCAGGGGATACCTGAGCTTATGAAGTATCTGAAAAACAATGAAAAATAACAAAAGTGATTTTAAGCAGCGTAACCACTGAAGTACCACGACACTATCCACTCCAAAGCTGAGCCACGCTGTGTTGAAAAGAGAGGTGCTTCCTGGGACACTCATTTGATGGAAATGGTACCTAAGGACAAGAGCAGACCCCTGAGCATCCAAGGTGGATCTGATGCCTTCCAACATCCAGCCCAGCGCCGGCAGTCAGGGCATCGAGATGAGCTGTGCTTCAGTACCAACCACTTCCAACCACTTCTCATAGAGTTTCTATATCAGTTGCAATTCCTTTTGGCTTTCCTTCCCTTTTTCATGGAACAAAGTAGCATTGCAGTAATCTAGAATCTCATCTGCTGCACTCTATGTTAACTTTTGACATTGACTGTTTGGGTAGTGATGAGAGTGGAGGAGCGCAGTGATGCGGCTGCGGTACTGTGACATCAGCAGGACAGTCACAATGGGGGGTGTGTCAGGACACTATAAAAGGGGCAGCGCTGCAGCCCCACTCCCCAGTTGGTCTTTGGCGAGTGCAGCGCGCACCTCCTAAGGGCCATGGCTCAGGCAATCTTCATTGTCCTGGCTTTGCTGGGGACCTGGCAGAAGCCTGAGCTTCTTGAAGTGGAAGTGCACAGGAGCAGTGAGCAGCAGCCGTGTCAGGCCATGGCACAGCAGCTGAAGGATCTACAGCAGGGGAGCGAGGAGCAGACCAGGGCGGCCAAGGAAGTTCTGCTCTGCACTGCCTTGACACTCTGGCAGCTCTGTGCCTTTGCTGGGCTCCTCGTCATCGGGCTCCTCCTCACTGTCAGGCTCCTCCGCACTGTTGCTGGGCTCCTCCGCACCGTTGCTGGGCTCCTCCTCGCCTTTGCTGGGTTCTTCCGCACCGTCGAGCTCCTCTCTGCCTTTACTGGGCTCCTCCGTGCCATCATGCTCCTCCGCAACGTCGAGCTCCCCCACGCCTATGTTGGGCTTCTCTGTGCTGTCCAGCTCCTCTGCACCATTCCTGAGCTCCTCCACGCCATCGGGCTCCCCCACACCTTTGCGAGGCTCCTCCATGCCATCGAGCTCCTCTGTGCCTTTGCTGAGTTCCTCCTCCATGCCGTCGCGCTCCTCTACTACTGAATTTCCACCTTCCTCAGTCTTAGAGGAGAAGAAACTCCACATCCCAGAGGACTTTACATTCCCGTTTTCCGCTCAGAGGGAAGGACCAAACTACACGCTGTTGTTGTATTAGGCGATTGCCGAGATATCGCGATGTAACGCGTTAGGAATAGGCGTTAAGAGGTGGCTTCAGATGTAACGCGATAGGACCTTCCCTGCTCTGATAAGTGCTATGTAAATCCGCTGGGCAGGCTTGTGGGTGTAGACGAAGCATGTAAGGTATATAAGCAGTTTGCATCAGCTAATAAACACCATTTTTTGCTGATCACCAAATTGGCGCGAATGTGCAGTTACTTGGTCCTGGCCTGCTCAAGGTCAGCACTGTAGATATGAATCTCAACACACGCAAGCTTGGAGACTGCCCCTATTTTGTGCTGCTCTTCTGCAGTGTGTGCTCCCTAGTGGTTTCACCTTTAGAGTATGGCCTTTGCTTTTGGACACTCATTTTATTTGACTTACAATCTTTATTTCCAATTAGACTATATTATATTGTGTTACTTTGTACTCCAGTATCTTTATAGTAAATTACCTTTCCTCCTCACATCGTTGCCACTGTTTTGCTTTTCATCCCTTCTCCCTTTCCTAGGGCGTGGGTCCCCCTGCCCTATTAGGCGCGGATCTGCTGTGCCTACAAATCGGCCCATAAACCACTGACAGTGACTGTGCAACAGAACTGAGCAGCAGACTCTGCTCATCAGGCAGTGGGTATCGCTCTCACACATTTTCTCTGCTGCCCAGCCGCACTCAAGGGAACGTGACTCGGTGCAACAGTAGACAGTGCTGTGTGGAGGCCTGCAACACAGCACCCTTATTTTCCTTACCCTGTTCACTGCAGGGAAGTTGGACCAGACCAAGACCAGGTTGTGTTGAAAAGAGAGGTGCTTCCTGGGACACACATTTGATGGAAATGGTACCTAAGGACAAGAGCAGACCCCTGAGCATCCAAGGTGGATCTGTTCCATGCTGCAGATGTTCTTAACTCTAAATAAAGTAACAGGACATACTTGCCCACCACAGTTTACAATTATAGCTAGAAGGAGTACAAGAAGATAGGAACAGAGCTAGAGAGCCCTCTTAGCATCCATTGACTCAACGGTAGTACAAAATCAAAGAGCAACCACAAGTCATAAAATACCTTCCTAAGTTTCAATATTTCTGCCATCACTACAATCCCAACTTCTCTAAGACATGCTGCAAATGACAGACTAGCAGTGCCCTGGAGTCAGCGCCAAGGTTTGCCCACCAACAAGACACAAGCTTAATGCATCCACTAAACATGACAGTTTCTAACCGTTATTGAACTACAGTATAAATGCAAACACAACGAGCAGGAATTCCCCATGAAAGAACAACACTTGTACTTAAGAGATGGGTGAAAATGGAATTACTTAAGTTCACGTAACTCCTCCTGAAAACCTCCCTCGAAGCACAAGTGCTAACCATGGGTGAAGCAACACTACAACCCATCCAGAAATTGAAAACTGTAAAATGAAGGAAAAATGAGAAATCAGGCTTCATTTCTTTCTACTCTTAACTAGAACAAGAAGTAGTTAACTATAAATAGTAAGAGCAAGAGCCTAATAAAGCATTTTTTTCTTGTTGCAAAATATAAATACAGAATGTAAAGGGGAACGCCAGCTTCAAAACGACCACTCAGCAATGACAGAAAGAAAATGACAAAAGCCACGTAGCTGATGCAGAAAAATACATTTGTCAATACAGGAATTCTATAATCCTGTCTCATTGCTCTCTTTGTCGGTCATAGGCAAAGATCTTCTCTATAAAAAGGTCCAAGTGGTGTTGGTACTGGACATGCTGCATGCAAATGTGAATTCTGAGACTGAGTCCAGCTCCTAAAACTTCTTTCCATTAACTCCAGCACTTTCCCTTGACTCCCTGCTTCTGATTGTCTGAAAAGATATTTATTATCCACAAATAAAAACAACATAGGACAGAACTGACCGATTGGTGGGAAAGATCTTATGATCAAATTTTAGGCTTTTTCCAATGTAAGGGTAGGGTTAGCCAACCCAGTAGGACAATTGTGAAATGTGATTCTAATTTAAGAAGAGAATACCTAGAACAGAAGCTCATTAGAATGGCCTTCTCTTTGTAAAAGAATACGGAAAAACTCCTTGAATTGGACAGGACAGTACGTATTTTAGGGATGGTTGATTCTTCAAGAAATATTTTGGATAAAGTTTGCATTTTCTGAATGTTCTGCTTTAAATTTCAACTTTTAACAGGGGAAAATATAGTAGGAATCACCTCGATACCTTCTTAGAATTCTCTGATTTTTGCAATTTTGCCCGAACAAATAATAACTTAGTTTTATCCTCTGAAGTCTTTATAGAGCTGTGCTAAGTGCAAAACATAACCAAATTTGTGTTTCTTGAGGCATTATTTGACTCAGGTGTTGCACATGTGTATTCGCTATTTTGAGATATGCTGATTAAGCGACGCCATAAAAATGTAACCTATAACTTGATACTAGAGCTATTCTAAGAAAATTTCATCCAAAATGTAAAGGAATTTATTGCCCAAGTAATACCTAGCTCATTGACCTATCAGACAACAAGATCAACTTGTTAAATTTTTTATAAAGATCCTGCATTCAGGGCTGTGCCACAAATCAGTCACACTTTTCCACTAAGACGAAGATAGTCAGAGGATAGCTGAGAGAGTTGAGGGTCCTGAGTCTGGAGAAGAGAAGGCTCCAGGGGTACCTTATGGAGACCTTCCAGTCCTTCCAACTCAAATCAACTTATGACTTCATAACACATTATTTTTCTACTTTTTGTAACTGAAAATCCAAGTATAGTCATAAAACATCCACAGTAGTTTCCTATCTGTAAGGCGGATCAAATTGGTTAATCGGGCAAACCTCAAAAGAAGGAATAACACCTAATAGTGCACTAAAAGATTACTTTCAATTAAAAAAAAATAACCTGCCTTTGTGCAATCAATTTTTTGTAAAAAGAAATTGTCAACCTCAGATACATTTATACGTCCCACAGAGAATCAAAAGCATAAAGTTAATTAAGTGGGTTGACTGGAACGTAAAATAGATGTGATTATATTAAGTCTGACGTAATTAATTTCAGTGCCCAAGTTTTAGATTGTACAAGAAATAAAGGTCAGGTTGTACTAGTGGGATTATCAACAACACAAATTTTCAACCTTTTATAACACACTTGCACAGAGCAGCATGAGCAGCCTTTCAGGCAATGTTCATGTGAGCAAATACTTGAATGCCACACTTAGAAAATTACTTTGTCCTTAAACATGACAACCTACCTTCTGTCAGCAGTTCCAAGCTCAAGATTGCTTTGTTGCAGATGGGTTACCTTTCCATCCCATCTGTCGCCTACTGCACTCGTGTTAAATGCTATCCCAAGAGCAGAGCTCGGGTTGGGCCGCTTGTCCAAGGGTTGTCCCACCAAGCATGTTGAGATGGGGTTTCCTGTTGATGCAGTTGACGAACAGAGTGTGTCTTGTCCCGTCTTGTTGGCAAGTGTGATGCATAGGCTCTGTTTAGGTTGAGCAGGAATCCAAAATGCTGATGAGGATGCGACGATCATGTTACAGCAGATGACAAAAGGGACGGCTGTACCCATCATGCTGGTACCCATCTTGGACCTGTTCCTGTTGAAACACAAGCATAACCTCGATCCTAGGTTATCAATGAATAGGGTCCTTCCCATTGGCTAGAGCTCAGATTTTTTACCGTAACCTGTGCTTTTACTCTGACAGGAGCCAAAATGCCTGTAAATTGGAGGGCCTTCTGTTGTCCAGCGATTTAGAAAATTGAGAGCATAGCACACTTTTGGTATTCTTTCCTGAGGAGTCATACCCACGCTGCTCTCTGTGACCCCAAATCCATCCGTTTGGTGGTTCCCTGATGGCAGGTTCAGCCATAGAAGAAAAGGGAATAACTGTGCTATTTTCTGGCCTTTGGAAATAAAGTGTGTGGGGGAGGAGGGCATCCATGCCATTATCTTAATCTCCCCAGTGTAGTCAGCATCTATATCTCCCAGTGAAGTAAATGATCCCATCCATGTAAGAGAAGAATGTCCTAACAAGAGGGCACTGCGGCCGTTCCCAAGCGGGCCCATGATACCTGTTGGGATAAGAGTCACGTTGGTATCGGTCAGGGTCACTGACTGGGCGGTGGCCAAATCGACTCCTGCACTGCCGGCGGTAGCTGGTCTCAGTGAGCTGGCCAGGCAGTGGCTGGCTGATTCGGGACCGTATTTGTTGTCATAGTGCAGTCTCACGCCCTTCCCGTTTCCCGGTAGATCAAAGGGCCGTGCAGCAACGGGGACTTTAGATTGGCATTCATTCATGAGCTCCTCCATGCCAGTATGATTTAAACTAGTCAAATAATTCATAGCCTGGATTTTAGCCTGTCTTGGTATTCAGTCATAAACAAAGTGTATTGCATGGGAGACAGAATCATTCGTAACAACAATTTCCAGCACGAGGGGTCATAACATAGCTGCCAGCAATTGCGTCCAAAAGATTATATGTAAAGCTGGATCGAATTCCAGCATCTTTCATCCAATTCCTGACTTCCTTCACCACCTCATGAGGCAAGGATTCCCACTGTGGGGGCTGATGTGTGCCATAGATCACAGGGAAGGCTTGCGACGTATCAGCATCACCCCATGCTAATGCTTCTTTCCTGCACTGCTCTAAAGCACCGTCGTACGCTGGGGGAGCAACAACATTTCTCCTTCCCGTCCCCTTCAAATTATTGTCAGGAGGGAAAAAGTTTGGTTTATCCTCTGGATCTACTGGACCAGGATGAAAAAGATCCTTTGGTTCCTGTTCGTCCGTGTCTTTCACCAAATTACATGCAGGCACCTTCTCCCCGGGCGGGAGTGGCATGGGAATCAAGGATCGAGACCGGGCAGGAGCTGCTTCCTGTGCTGAGGGGCAGCTGCGGGGCTAGGGGTGGGAGGCAATAGGGAACAGATGGCAGAAATTTGCCCTGCCTTGTGGAATCTGTTTGAGCGCATCAGGGTGAGAATGTGTCTCTCTCTATCCGTGCTGCAGCTCAACACAGCGTACTTCAGCCGTTGCAGTGACGGACAACCAGTTACGTGGTTACTACGCCAGTTACTTTACCAGACATGTTTCAAACGATAGCAGCATCTGAAACGAGACTGAAATGATGGCAAGTTCAGGTGATGGCAAATTTGGATACACTGGGGAAACATAGTCCTGGGAATGGTGACAAATAGAGAGCCCTGCTTTCCATTGTGATACAGGAAGTTGAGGAGAGCTTGCAAGCATTAAAGAAAAAATGTATTTTTGACTCGATTATCAATCAATGTAAATAAATAACATCCAGGTTTCATTGCTGCTGCTTCTTTTTCATGTTTTAATAAAAACAGATGATAAATTGTGATGCTTGTCTATGTTCAATACATTCTACAATATGGGAGATGGTTGAGACAATTCCTCTTAGCTCTGCGTGGCCCAGGTAAGCCACGAGGCTGGCAGCGATATCCCAGCCCGTCCTGTTGCGTCACACGTGCTCCTCATTTTCCACTCCACCCAACACAGCTCACATATCTGTCTCCTTCTCCTCTTCCCCAGTGTCCATTTCCTCCTGATGATGCCACCACGTCACAGTGGGCGGGGCAGTACGCGTCACAGGGAAAGCATTGTGATACAGTCACCGAGCAGAGTCATCAAGAGGGCTACTGCCCAGGCACAGAGAGCAGTTGGTGCCGAGTAACAGCACTGCGAGGACATGGGAGAGCTGTGGAGGGGAGAGTGAGGGTACAAAGTGCCCCCAGTGCCCTCCCAGCCCACAGCGTTGTCAAGGAGTGCTTGGAACCCTCCAGCAGCTGCGAACAGTGAGCGCTAGGCAAAAGTCGTGTGGCTTGCATGGTGCCAGGCCTGGCCTCCCCTTACTGCTGTGCCTGCGTGTGGTTCAGTTGGGTCTGAGAGACAGTGCCTATGGCTGTGCCTGTGCCTTTGCCTGTGGCTATGGCTGTGTTTGTGCCTGAGGCTGTGCCTGTGGCTGCCTGAGAAGTGGGTGAGGACCTGCTTTGTGCCCATGGGCTGGCTGCTGTAGCCATGCTGGCACTCATGGCTGTGTCCATGGCTGTGTGTGGGAAGCACAATGTGCTCAAGCGCAGCCTGAGAGGATCATGCGTGAGCTCCCGTGCGTGATGGAACACTGGGGTAGGACACTGTCCACAGGAGTGCCTGTGCCTTGCCGTGCCCGTGGCTGTGCCCCTCACACTGCTCTGACTTTGGGTGTGCGTGCAGGTAAAGTGATGGCAGAGGTGCTGATGTGGGAGAAGGAGTCCAAAGACACCCCTTCACTGATGCTGCAAGAGCTGCTGGAGGTGAGTTAGCCACCTGCAGACATCCTAAAGGGCAGAGCAGCCAGGCAACAGAGCCAGGGCACCTCAGGGCTCGATTCCCTACTCCGATCTGACCTGGCCAGTGCCCTTTCCCATGCTGAATGCATCCATCCAACCGTTCCCGATTGTTTTGCAGTGTCAGAGGAGGTCAGCAGAGCTGCAGAAGGCTGCTTGTCTGCAGGAAGAAATGATAATGGTACGGAGGGTGGGAGGGAGAGATTGGAGGGAGAACCAAGTGTAGTGGGGAAGCCCCCTGTGAGCAGGCACGGGGCGGGCTCTTGAGGGGACCCTTTCCTTCTCCAGGAACTTAGGGCGAATGTGAAGGACCTGAGAGGGAAGAGGAACGCTAGCCTGTGAGTGAGGACCCAGCATGACCCAGACCTTAAGCAGAACGGAGCTGGGATCCCAACAGCCCCCCGACATCTGTGCCGAGAGCTGCCCATCCCAGCTCTAGCAGAGGCCAGGCAGCAGCCTTGTGTCTTTGTGGCCCCCTAGTGGGGAGAGGTCCCCATGCCAGCCGAGGCCTTCTCTCACACGCCTAACTGCCAGTGTCTGTAGCAGGAGGAAGACAATGCAGAGGGGAGCACCGTTGGGTTCCCTGATGCAGGAGATGGTGGCTGTGCGTCTGGTAAGAGAGAAAGCCCCACTGTGGCCTTGGGGAGGGAAGAGGGATGTGGGCCCACTGCTGACTGCGGGGACGAAGGAGGGTTTCTGAGTGTCCAGAGCATTGCACACCCCAACAAGTGTCCCTGCTTTGTGTTGTTCTCTAGGATGAGCAGGTGGCATCACAGAGGAAAACGCTCACTACCTGGTGTCGGTGAGTTGCCCTGGGGGGCTGAGACATTGGGCAGCTTTGGACTTTCGGGGGATGAAATAATATGGTATTTCTCAGCATCCTGGGTGAGATGAGCTTTTGGGGTGGGTGTTTTTGCGGCCCTGGGGAGAGGTACGAAAGTCTCAGTGGCTCCCCGTGTGGCACAGCTCTTGGGCCATTTTCAGGGATCGGTTGGAAAGTGCTGAGCCAAACGTGCCCCCGCCTCTGATAGAACCATCTTCTGTTTTGCAGGAGGTTTCTGCTGTTCCTAGGCCTGCTGCTACTTCTCTACTTCCTTCTGCTTGTGCTGCAGAGGGACATCCTCCACTGAGCGCTGCCTCCAGAGCTGGCGGGGTAGGGTTAGGGTCTCAGCCATCTCCCAGTAGATCCAGAGTGTGATCGACTTTGAAGAAGAGACTTCCCTGAGGGAGAAACCTCTTTGGAAGAAATCTCTATAACCACACATGATATGTCTAGTAGTAATAATTAAAAATGAGCAAACACCAATCCCGTTCTTCATTTCCATTCTAATTTCCTCAGTTATGTAGTGTGATCAATCACCAGGATTAATGCCACGTCTAAAATAGGATTTGAGATTATCTGGGGTATAATGGTAAAGACAGAGATAAATATACTTTACAGTTCTCTGCAGTAACGTGAAGCATCAGTTTTCTCGCAGAGCACCATACCAAACTCGAATGACCTATTCCACCACGTTTCCTACAGCATATATACAATTTTTATAAGAAATTAAAAACCGGAAATTTGTGGCGTCTTTCAACCGGTGCATACTTTGTTGCCATGTGGCTTTCCATTGTCAGAATATTGGTATCACAAGTCCTAAAATACAGACACAGTATCCCTTGGGCCAGTGCAAGTCAGCTGTTTAAGTCATTCTGTTCTTTCCAGGCTCCCTGGGCCCATGGCTGGGAATGGCCTCGGCTCTGTACAGCACTGATGAGCAGCAGCTGCACACATCGGTGTGTTATCAGCACTGTTTTTCTCCTAGAACCAAAACACAGCATCGTACCAGGCACTCTCCAGAAAACAATTCCATTCCAGCTGAAGCTAAGACAAGAACACACCTTAGGAGTTCTATTTAAACTATAATTATGCTATTCAAGAACATATAATACATGCTGATGAAGTTTAGTGAAATTATTTACCCCAGCGGGATTTTGTAGGAAGTTTCCAGAAAGCAAATCAATAAGTGTTTGCAGATTGAAAATCTGATCACACTCGTGACAGTCCCAAGAGGGAGCTGTGAAACTGTCATTGCAGTCAAAGGATCTCAGCAGAATTAGTTATCTGTCTCAGAAAATTGCTAAAAGGTAGAGGAGAGCAGTGGGTGCAGCGAAGGCAGGCAGAATCAAGAGAACAGCACTCTGTGTTGTCTGTACTAGCAGGCCTTTACCTTATTTGTGATCTCTGTAATAGGGAAGGTTCAGATTTCTTTTATGCTTCAATAAAACATTTGATCAAGACTCTATGACTATTTGGGAAGGGTCTAACGAGGTGCAATTGATAGGTGTGATACCGTGATGCGTAGAGTTTTTATTTCCAACTCATTAAATCAAATCTGACTTTGGAGAACCAGCAGCCTCTGAAAGCTCATGGACTTATTTTTGGTCTCAGCCTTACTACTACTGAAGCAGTTACTGATATCAAAAAGTAACTGGTCATAAAGAGCACTACTTGATATTTCTATTGGTAAATCATGCATAGCAGTAAATCTTACATAGAAACAAAACTGAACACCATTTTGGTGTCAGACCTTTGCAAGATGGTTTTAGAGACCCCAGCAGAAAAAGTCAGAGATGATTGTTACCCTACATCTACCCCACGAGTAAAGAAGTATCCAGGTGCAACTCGAGACAAACTTCTGACACCACACAGGCAGCTCACTGAAGATTCTCAAAGGATGACACAGTATGAGGATGACAAAATGTGATGGTGTCACAATATGAGGATTTCACAGAGTCTCCATGTCTCAATATGATGATGACACAGTGTGAGAATGTCAAAATGTGAGGATGTCACAATGTGAGGATGAGTCAGAGTCTCAATGTCACAATGTGAGGATGTCAAAATATGAAGATGTCAAAATGTGAGCACGTCACAGAGTCTCGATGTCACAATGTGAGGACGTCACAATGTCCTAACCACATATCCTTGCCCCAGATCGGTCGGGAGTGGATAGTACAGTCCTGGGTAGCCCACTGTGCGATCCAAAGAGTGAGCCCCCGGTACACAGCCCAACTATCTGTGCAGATATTCAGGACACCGTCACCAGGTTCTTTGGTTATAACCATCCACACGGCCCACAGCTCTGCCCACTGACTGCTTTGACCATCCCCCTCTTCAAACCATATTGTATCTGTAGCGGGATGGTACGCTACTGCTCTCCACTTACTTGGGTTGCCCTTGCTGGACCCATCCGTGTACCAGGCATCATCAGGAATGGGATATTTTCCTTCCTGGATGGGACTCTTCTGTGGCGGAGCAACCAAGGTTTGTTTTGGTGCATCACTGTGATACGTCACTGGGCCTAGAATCTTTTGGAGTTCTTTCAACGGTGAGGAAGACAGACTACTCCTCTGGCTGAGATAGGCGACCCATCTTGCCACCATCTGTGCCTGGGCCACCCCTGTCTTAGGAAGGTGGGTCAGATCTCTTACCCACCCCTGAATTGGAAGAGTGGTCTTACCTATGACTACAGCCATCTGGGTTATTGGCTCTACCACTTGTAATGCGGTATTGGCAGCCAATAGCTGTTTTTCAATCATACTGTATCTTTCTTCTGCTCCCTGCCAGACCTGAGACCAAAATCCAATGGCAGTCCGAACAGAACTCTGATGTTGCCACAGGCCCCAGCCAAAGCCATCCTGATTAACATGAACATCCAATTCAGCTGGCAGGGTAGGATCGAATATACCCAATGCCTGGGCTTGTTTCACCGCCTGTTTTGCTTGCTGGAAAGCATCCTGTTCTGTTCTCCCCCAGTCCCATGATTGGCCCTTTTTTGTGAGTCTATACAAAGGTCTCAGCAGCTGTGCCAAACGAGGTATAAAGGAACGCCAGTATCCCAATATACCTAGAAATTCCTGCAGCTGCTTTGGTGTTGTAGGGACTGGAAATACCTGAACCTTATCTATGATGGCACGGGGTAGCACTTTGGTCTTTCCTGACCAGACTACCCCCAGAAATTTTACAGACAGGCCTGGACCTTGCACCTTTTGAGGATTGATAGCCCATCCTCTTTCATTTAGGTAGGAGGTTAATGAATCTGCTGCCTCTCCTACTGCTTCCAGTGAGTCGGATGTTAACAGGAGATCATCAATGTAGTGGTATAGGTTGACGTTATTATTAGGTTTCCTCCAATTAGCTAGGTCACGCGCCACCAAGTTATGACAGTATGTTGGTGAGTGCACGTACCCCTGTGGCAGGACCTGAAAGGTCCACTGCCTGCCTCCCCATGTGAACGCAAATTGATCTTGCGATTCTTTGGCAATCGGGATACTAAAAAACGCATTTGCCAAATCCAGGACACAATGGTAGGTCTTGATTTCCCTACTAAGTGTGTCCATTAGGGAAGCAATATTGGGTACGGCCGCATGGATGGGCGGCGTGACCTTATTTAATTCCCTATAATCTACCGTCATTCTCCATGTTCCATCTGACTTCCGCACGGGCCATATGGGGGAATTATATGGACTATGTGCAGGTCTTATAATGCCTACTTTTCCTAGTTCCTGCACCGTTTTTGATATTCCTTCCTGCCCCCCCGGGAGTCTATACTATCTTACATTAGTAATCCGGCGTGGTTTCGGCAAACAAATGGGCTCATGTTTCGCATGGCCCCTCAATACTGCCTGTATCGCCCGGATACTAATGTACCTCTGTCGAAGTCTGAACTCTCCCACAGTCGTCTGGAGAGCCAGACCCCATAAAATGTCTATGCCCAAGATGTATTCTGGGATTGGGGCAATCGACACTTTATGCTCCCGGGGTGGGAGACGCCCAACCCCCAATTTCAGCCATGTTTGGGTGACTGGAATGGTCTGTCCCCCAAACCCACCAATCATCACTCTACTGCCCTTAAACTTTGTTGGGTCTCCATATATAATTGATGTTTCTGCACCAGTGTCTACTAGAGCCATCACCTTCTGAACATTCTTCTCTGACCAAAAGATGTCTAATTCTACATAGGGCCCTAAGGGGACCAAAGTCCTTCGTTACTCCATGAAGTTGGCTAAATCTAAGTCTTTTACTGCAGGTGGTTCAGGCACCGTAGCCCGCGACACCTGTGGATGTTTCTTCCTTCTATTTGGGACTATAAAGTCAGCCAAATTCCAGGTTGTTGTTGGTGCTGCCTGTATTATTCGTACTCACGATTTTCTGGGAGTACTCTGAAATTTTTGATCGTTTCTAAGTTATTTCCATAGTTGTAACAAGACATGGTTGGGTTGCCCATCGATTTTAGCAAAGGCAACCCCGGCCCGTATAAGATCATTGAACATGGTCTTCCGGGATACCCGTATGGGGCCTGATCGGGGTATCCGTGGGACAGGCTTCTTAGTTTTAATGGGGAAGGCCTCAGCTTCTTCTACCATACGGACATTGCGCCTAGTTCTTACGCGCTCCCGTTTCCCCAAGGCCTGCCACCAACTGGGCTGCCTGTTGGACGATAGCCTCCGAAGCCACCAAGGGGTTTAGTATGGAGACCAAAGTCCCATAAAGGTGAGAGGGGGCCTGCTGTAGTTTTAGGTCTCGCATACCTGCTGTAAATTTTTCTGTATCAGGACTTTCAAAGGTCTCTGAATACATAGCCTCCCTCATACCCAGTTCCCGGATGTATGTTTGGAGGTCCTCCATAGAGGACCATAAACCGGGATTGAGTGGAATGTCAGATTTGTTAGGCCACGTTAAGCGGCATACTGCCATCAACCAATCTATAATAGAATGATTCTCATTATTATAGTGGATGGCAGCATATAATCTTTGCCTCAGGGCTGGGTGTATAGTTATGGATGCCAGTTTTGATATCTCTGTCCCACTGACTAACACGCTTTCAGCTCCTGCATCCCATAACCTCAGGAGCCATGACGGTGTCCTTTCTCTTGGTTTTTGATGGAATCGTTGTACTAGGTCCATCAACTCATTTGCTGTATACGGGCGAGCTGTCACATGCAAGCATGTTTCAGCGGGGGGCCATTGGTCAGGAGGCACTCCCGCTGGTCTATCTTGCATTTTTTTTTGTTTTTTGAGTTATGATTGGTCGGATCTCAAACAGATCCTCCAGAGATGGAGCTTTGAGTTCTGATTTAGAAATCTTTTTTTCTGAGACATCCAGGTCCGCTACTTCAGGGACCTGGGTGTCCTCCACTGATATGGTACGAATTTGTCTTGTGGGCACATCTAGTCCAGGTGTTTTGGCTACTAATGTGCCCAACTGTCTCTTAACAATTGATTTTTGGATTCTATGTTTGTATCTGTTATTTCCAGTTTATGTAAGGCCATTATTAGAGGCCAAGCCACAGCAGAAGCAGCTAGCTGACGTTCTTTTGTAACTAGTATGTCCTTATCTAGACCTTGAAAATAATCTGTCAGCCGGGCTGGAGAAGGAGAAACAGTCCCTGTAACCCGCAGGGGTCCCCATTTTTCAATAACAGTGGCAAGACCATAATAGGATGACCCCATAAATCCTGGAATTTAAGCAGGAATTGTTTGGTCTAGGGGAGTAACATTCTCCCCCCTGCCCCATTTGAAAATATTCCAAATGAAGGACATAATTATTGTATATGTATATATATATTTTTTTAAGCCTGCCTGGCTCACCAATTGTAGGGCAAATAACCCCCAAAAATAGCACCCAAAAGAAATACTGTCAAAGCTGGTATATTTTTGGTAGGCTTAAGTAGATGGTGTACAGATAGTTAATAAGAAAATTAATAAGAAAAGAGTGGCTCACCTTCAAAGATGGTTGAGGCTCACCGATAACTCCACTAGGGAGGGATCTCCAACCAGAGATCCTTCCCTGGTGGTGGTCAGCCCTTAAATGGGGTCCTGGGAGAGGTGGAGTCAAACTCCACCCCTTCCAATCACACTCACTTGTGCCCCTGCGGCTGACCCAGTGCTCACCTCAGGTGATCAATCAGTGGTTCAGGCCGTGATTCAACAGTTCCCATACACGAACTGTACAGGCTTTTCCATCAGACTGTAAGGATAATGTGGAATTTTGGAACCCCAGGGGAATAATGGCAGCATTCTTTTTAGTCCCAGGTGTTGCGTCAGCTGAGGCACTGAACACACATAACTAACTTGGACGCTGGCTGCCCAAGCAAACAAACACTTGGCTCTAAGCAGACTGCTACTCAATATACGACACGCTACGCCAGAGAATCACACTTTTTTCAGTAGTAAGGAAGAGGGAGATGTGGGAGACGGAGAGGTCGGTTCGACCTCGTCAAATGTTGCCTTGCTGATAATATGGTGCTGGGACGGATGACTGGACAGAACAAATAGGGACTTTTTGTAGCTAGGTATAGAATAAGCTCTGTGCTGTTAATGAGGACTTGTTTTGGAATTTGCTTGCTGTCTAGTCAGTGTATTGTTAGTCGAAAAGAACTGAATACGTGTGTTAGAACAGAAAAGGACTTGCTTTGAAGATTACAAGAGATACAGAGATGCAGCAATAAAGAAATCTTCCTTGCGCAAGAGTTTACAAGACTGTAGAAGAATAGAAGAAATAATAACAAGTAACTTTTTGCAGTTAAGATTATTCACTGAATGCAAATTCAAATATTACACCTGTCATGCTCCAATATGAACGAGGGAGATGAGGTTCTTTGATTATATGTATCTGGATACCCAATGATGAGATGAAGACACAACAGGTCAAATGTTAGACCAGCCAGGTAATTACAAAGACTAGTTGCTTAGGGATATGGGGAAGGGAAGAGAGTTATTGATTTGCCCCACACAGTGGGCGCCATTTGCAGCGTCTCAGGCACGGACTCAGATGTGAACGATGCAAATCGTTTACTACAGGTTTTAACATCCCTTATATACTTTCACAGGTTCTCTGTATCTTTCCCACCAGCCTTTACATATCAACAGTAGAACTTCCCAAAACAGTCCCTAACCGTGCATACAGGCAATTATACAATCAGGATGATTTATGAGCTTCAATTCCAATTATATTGTATTATATTGTGTTATTTTGCTTTCTGATATCTTAGTAAGTTAGCTTTCCTCCTCAGATCATTGCCACTGTTTTGTTTCTAGGCCCATCTCCCTTTTCCCTTTCCCCCTTTCCCCTTCCTGGGGCGTGGGTATGCGGGTCCCCCGCACCAATCGTCACGGAAACGGGCCGAGCCAGCCCGGTAAACCATTGACACAATCTGAGCCCGCATTTCTTCCATGCTTGCACAGAGCCTGCCACCGGTCCAGTAGATCCAGAGGATGAACCAAACTTTTTCCCTCCTGACAATAATTTGAAGGGAATGGTCTGGAGATGTCCTGGAGTGGTTACCATCCAGTGGATAATCCAGCTGTTTTTTATCACTCGCTATGGCATGCATAAGTGTCACGTTGTTGTCTGTGACAGTGCGAGAAGCACAGAAACTGTTTTCACTTTTGTTGTCTCAAAGCTTGCTTCACGTGGCCTTTCTGGCTGTAAGACTCTTACTGACAACTGCCAATCATCTCGATGGTTGTCGCAGCGCCTCAGTGTCTCTGTTTGTGGTTGTGAAGGTAAGCAGAAATAGGGGCAAGCAGTCTTTTTCGAGGTACGGCTTGGAGAAGCTGATCACCGGAAAAGACGGTAATACTTGCGCATGGCACCGAAGGTGCTACTCCCTGCTGATTTATCTGTTGGGCCAGATGTGTTGGGTGGGCATGAATCAAACTAATGCCAGAACACGGAGGCAGCTGAACTTGTCGATAAGAAAGCAGGACAGACATCCTGTTGTCCCAACAAGATAACCAAACAGATGCCTCTCTTATAACAAAACACCCACAGGAATGGTGAGGAGCTCTCCCGCTTCAAGGTTTGAAAATTTACAGCAAAACTGACCCTTAGGTTTAATCCCCTGGATAACCAGAGTTTGGAATGTGATGAATATGCACGTGCTATCCCTTTAAATATGTATTTGTTTCTCTCTTTGGTGTGCGTGTTTGGGGGAGCGATCCCCCCACGTACTCAGCGCTGTAACGGGGGGAACAGCTGCTTGACATAACTCACTGGTGTGTCGAGTTGCTCGGTTGGTTTTGTCAGCATCACTAAAACCAAAGACTTTGAAGAAGTGACTTCCCTGAGGGAGAAACCTCTTTGGAAGAAATCTCTATAACCACACATGATATGTCTAGTAGTAATTATTAAAAATGAGCAAACACCAATCCCGTTCTTCATTTCCATTCTAATTTCCTCAGTTATGTAGTGTGATCAATCACCAGGATTAATGCCACGTCTAAAATAGGATTTGAGATTAAGATTATCTGGGGTATAATGGTAAAGACAGAGATAAATATACTATACAGTTCTCTGCAGTAACGTGAAGCATCAGTTTTCTCGCAGAGCACCATACCAAACTCGAATGACCTATTCCACCACGTTTCCTACAGCATATATACAATTTTTATAAGAAATTAAAAACCGGAAATTTGTGGCGTCTTTCAACCGGTGCATACTTTGTTGCCATGTGGCTTTCCGTTTTAAAAATATTGGTATCACAAGTCCTAAAATACAGACACAGTATCCCTTGGACCAGTGCAAGTCAGCTGTTTAAGTCATTCTGTTCTTTCCAGGCTCCCTGGGCCCATGGCTGGGAATGGCCTCGGCTCTGTACAGCACTGATGAGCAGCAGCTGCACACATCGGTGTGTTATCAGCACTGTTTTTCTCCTAGAACCAAAACACAGCATCGTACCAGGCACTCTCCAGAAAACAATTCCATTCCAGCTGAAGCTAAGACAAGAACACACCTTAGGAGTTCTATTTAAACTATAATTATGCTATTCAAGAACATAAAATACATGCTGATGAAGTTTGGAGAAATTATTTACCCCGGCGGGATTTTGTAGGAAGTTTCTAGAAAGCAAATCAATAAGTGTTTGCATATTGAAAATCTGATCACACTCGTGACAGTCCCAAGAGGGAGCTGTGAAATTGTCATTTCAGTCAACACATTAACTGCATTTCTTTAACAGCATCTCTTCACGTAGCAGCCAACCTTGCCATTACTTGCACTAAACAACTGACCCTCCCTTTCTAAACATGTGATTTCCTGTTCCAGATTTTACTCTGTAGTTACTCTGGAGTTATGCTGGATAGGAGCCCTGAGATTACAGGCCAGTACATATTTGTTATATTTTAGTGATGCAACACAAACTAGTAAA
Organism: Oreortyx pictus; assembly: GCA_036925125.1. Lineage (NCBI taxonomy): Eukaryota > Metazoa > Chordata > Aves > Galliformes > Odontophoridae > Oreortyx > Oreortyx pictus. Next base: position 165,172 of record JAUPFR010000008.1, read on the forward strand.
TAAATCAAATCTGTGTCCCTTACCAGCAATGCACAAACTCTGGTAGACCATTTAATAAATCACGCATTTTTATGAACTTCACTAGCCAAGGATTCCATTTGTAACAAGGTCAACTAAAGAAACGATTGGACACCAGAAGAAATCTGGCATGGTTGCGTACTGTCACTTCATCTGTTTGGAATGTTCACTGAAGAATTAATGAGCCCATCGCCACCTCTGATGAGCATAAAGATGTCATTTTGTTGGTGTAAAGTAGCTGCCTGAATATACATTGCCTTGGTGACATCAATAAAAAACTCAAAAAATCACTTCATTAAAAACAAAGTGATGAAAATTGCTATGAAATGCCCATTACCTCGGGACTCGTGATAAAAGTAATGGCCTTGTGGCAATGAGTACATCGGAATCATAAGTAAGTGAAGTATGAAGTAGTCCACTAGTAAAAGGAAATGAGAGCTACTGGCAATAGAGAATCATCAGGAGAAGTACTGCAGACTGGATTACATTTACAGATTAACCCCACGGAAGTAGCAGCTGATGCGACCAAGACTTCTAAAGCAAATTAAGAAGGAAAAAAAGCAAATCAGAAATCTGGCAGGGATCATCTAACAAGAGTCCTTCTAATAGTGACACTTCTTCATTCTCTGCTGCATGCTGCACAGAACACATTTCTGTCTGGTATATTAATGAGGTTATCTTGGTGAGTACTTGTCTTTTATTATATACGTTATACAGACCTGGTCAAAATTACTCCTCTGCCTGACCAGCTGTGGTGTTGGCCTATGGACACAGCAGTAGAAACAGAGCTGCAGAGTACAACTGATGCACATATCTTTGTTTTCTCTGATATTTATTGCTTTATTTTCCAACCAGTCCTAGAGGCAGCTGTGCATTTATGACTGAGCCAACACCAAGACTCAAGAACACGACAGCTATCTCGCTGTGGTTAAACCAGCACACATCTCATCTTGGTTAGGGACTCAGGACTCTGCTCTAGGTCTAGTGAAGTCCTAGAATTTAGTAAGCAATAGGAAATTCAAGATAAATTTAAACAAAAAATTCAACATGTAGGAGGATCGGTGCAATCTGAGTGCAGTACTGAAGTGTGCTCTTCAGTACTAGGGGTGGCTTTTAAAACACACTGGCAGACAGCCTGTAACTTAGGCTGTGCCTAGATACAAGCTTTTTACCAGGAAATGAAGGTTCTGTGCACAGCTGACTGCTTTCTTCCCTTCTTTTCCCCACAAAGTGAAATGACAAAGAGATTTAGGTTGTTGTTCTCCAACTCAGAGGTCTGTACCGGATCTGGGAACAGAAACTTGCTGTGTCTGAATGGAGAGCCATCGGACATGTACAGCCCTTACTCGCTCAGACAGGGAATTTTAGAAAAGCCTTAAGGCTTTACAAAACAAGAGGCATTTCACACTGTTTGTGAAATAGAGCATTGCAACACAAACAGAGCCCTGTGCTGAAGTGCTCTTCAGAACTGTATAAATGGCTGTTTTGACTTTCAGAAGTCCTGAAACAATATTTACCGACAGATGCCCTTCTGAATAAAAAAGCATTTCTAATAGTCCAACACTATGACATTTGGCCTAAACACAGCACTCAGAATCCACACGGATGCACATTTCAAAAGCATTTGATACCACTTCTTTATTAAGTATTCTCATGCAAGAAATGCATCTTCTCTCCTTGACCACACCCTAGGAAAGCTGCAAGGACAGCACCAATATTTTTATGCCCTTACCTCACATACTTGGTACTTCTTATGTTGACATTCTGCTTCTATTTAAACACAGGGGAAAAACTGTCCCACCTCAAACAGCCATTTAACCATCTTTCCGATGCACCCAGATAGCTTTGAAATACACAGTTAAAATAGTACCATTTGTTTTTAAGATACGCTTAATTTTACATTTACTATTATTTTGTTGTCTCAAGGAAACAGAAGTGGTGACACAGGTGCACCAACATTAAAGTGGGCCAAGAGTACGCACTGACACAGAGATTTCATCCAGAATTGCCCTGAAATAGTATAGTTATGAAGAGGCTTCCTACTGTCAACGGTTTACCGGGCTGGATCGGCCCGGTTCCGTGACGATTGGTGTGGGGGACCCACAGACCCACACCCCAGGAAAGGGGAAGGGGGAAAAGGGAAAAGGAAAAAAGGGAGATGGGCCTAGAAACAAAACAGCGGCAACGATCTGAGGAGGAAAGCTAATTTACTAAATAAGATATCAGAAAGCAAAATAACACAATATAATACAATATAATTGGAATTGAAGCTAATAAATCAAAGGAGCAAGAGAGAGTGTCCAATAAACCGAAGGCCTTACGCTAATGCTGAAGGCGATACGGCAGCGAGCACCCACTGCTGAGTCGATCCCGAAGGAAAGAGAGTGTCCCGTGACCGCAGAGGGTTTTTATCTTTTCCCTCTGAGCGGAAAATACGTAAAAATGCAAAGCATCGCAAAGTCTTCTGGGGAATGTAGTTCTTCTCTTCTGAGACAGGTATACCCGGAAAATATCAATGATCTATGGAGTTGGAGTATTAACTCTTTAACTCTTAATGCACTACATGTTGTTATGATGTGGAATACCAATATCAAGAATCATAAAACCATGACACCTACCATTTCTGATGAGCTGATATTTAGGCCCACAAGCATCAGAGAAGCTGACATTTAAGGCAAAGCAAAAGCACTCCTGCTGCCCCTGCAGGATGCTCTCCCCTACGAGCTCTGCTCTCCCAGCGATGCGGTGCCCTATTAGGAGCAGTCCTGCAGCCAGCAGCCTTCCCAGCCACGCTGCCAATACACCACGCACACAGCAGCTCCGAGAAAACACGGTCCATGATGTAAGCCCCAGCGAACAAACCAGATCCTCCCAGCACCTGCAGCAATGTAGAGAATTCACTGTCTCTAGAATGAGTTGAAAAGCAGCTTCCTTTAGATCAAATCCATCTCTAACAACACATCTTCTCAACATTTTCCATTTGAAATTGTTGTTTTTTTAATACCAAGAAAGCTTTGGTAAGAAGAGAGCTTGCAGACACCGAGCAAGGCAGCAAATGAAGAGTTCATCACCTCCCACACAAAGCACTTCCAAACAACACCCAAAACACGATTTGCAAACACCTCATGCTAATACCAGGGAAGGATTTATTGTTTCAATTACCCACGAGATTCTTATGTTACATCTGTAAGACGGTACGAAGCCATCAAAAAGATTAATTCGACCAGCAATGCGGACGTTTATCCACAAGGAGTAAACAATCCTGCTTTTCAGCCGTGTCAAACAACAGAGCACAATCCTGATTGCACAGCTCTAAAGAGATGAATGACATTTTCTAACTGGGAGTGACTTTCCTGTTGTTCAGGAGAATCAGTCTACCCATGTAAGCTTCAGATCACCTTCAGGTATATGTCAAACTGCAAACCAGACGGCCATTTGGGATAAACACTGGGCAGGTAGCGAGGACTCCTGTTCTGACACGTGGCTATAGTGAATACGCATGGAGGTGAGGCTTCACGTCAGACCAAACCATTTTTTATAAAGTGCCAAATTAGTAGAAAAGACAACGGTATCCGAATTTCTCAGTGACAGATCTTAAATCTTACACTCTACCAGCTGATTCCTATTAACCCTTTAACAAGGCTTCTCAAAGATCATGGATTGATTTTTTAACACGTTGCTGGAAAATCTCCTCCTCAACTTGTATTTTCCAGTCCAAAGTGTCTTACCCTGCTTAGAAATTTATCAGACCAAAGTTCTTGCACTCTTTTGGTTTTCTTATTGCCACTCCCTTGACTGTTTCTGACTACACATATTGCAAGACAGCAGAGAAGCACAGTGAAAGCATGAAGCATGGATGTACAAACTGGCAGCAATGCCTTGTCCTGCTGTCAACTGCCTTTGAATAATTGCTAACATTTAAGTTGATGCTTTCACTGCTGATAAATATTGACTGGGCATTTTCATGGAACTATCTGTTGTAACTTTAGGCTTTTGCTCATAAATGGTAACAATCAATTCAGAGATGAAGTCAGAATTCTTTTTCCCCTGTGTACATCTTTTCCATTTACTTACACAATTTCCTCAGTCCTTTCAATGGCAGTCACCCTCCTCAGGTCTCCTGCAGCTCTTCCTTGCCAGCTCCCATCTTTAGTACACCCTAAACAATTTACTAGCATCAGTAAATTTTCTCACCTCACAAGCAAACCTATTTCTAGGTCATTTAAGGTTCATGTTACAAACACCAGAGATCCTGGTGGCATGCCAGTGGTGAATTGACTGTAGAACCTCTACTCTTTTCCCAGTAGCTGATCAATTGTCTGTCTGGGCAAGCATTTCCCTTTCAAGTCCCAGGTGCCTTATTTCTTTAAAATGCCTTAGTGAGGAGTTTGGCCAAAAGGAGTCAATGCTCAACCCTTATCAACATCCACCAGTGCTTGCCACCCATTGCAAACAAGAGCTGACACAGGTACTGGTTATAGCAGAGACAAAAACTCTGGATGATATCTGGAAAAGCAGTATTACTGTACAACGTGAAAAAAATAAATCATAGTTTAGTATTTCCAAGTCTTCTGAAGCAAGACGTTTGGTACAAAAGTCTTCCTTTTGCCTTAAATCAATGCAGTAGAGGTGGCTAGTCTTTTCTCTAAAAGTTTCCTAATGGATATCCCCCACAGAATGCTTTGATTATGTCTATAAAGCATCACATACAGTTCAAAGCTTACACGTTGGACATTTCACAGATTACGAGCTTGGCACTCCCTAAGATTAGAGGATGTTGTTGAGGAACTTCTGTTTTTAATTTTTAGATTTCTAATCATTAACAGCCACTGACCTTGAATTAGAAAAAGATGCCACAAAGGATGAGCCACTGTGCCAGAAAGGTGAATGTAACTACAACTACTGGTCTTTCACCATCTGTAAGAGACCAGGAAGAAACCTGAACTCTGAGGTGTCTGGGCCAATTGCAAAAGTTCATAACGTGCTGACTTCTGCTATATACTTCTCTGATGAGAGAATTTCCCTGCAGTGATCTGAAAGCTACTGCAGCCAGGATCCCGGGCTTAAATGAAGGCATTACATTTTAACAATATCAAGCACGTGAGATGAGTAATTATTTGAACCACACATACTACAGAAAACCCACACCTTGCTGTCTATACTCTATGAAAACATGCACCGGAAAACAAATTCATAAATGTACACATGCATCTGTATCTTTGTAAAGAGAGGTAATAATCACAAAACCCCAGATTAGATTCAAGTGAAAAGATAGACCTGACAAACCAGCTTATTCAAGTGACTACAAATCAAAACCACGTAGATAGTTATGTCAATGCATATTTCAAAACAAGCTCACTTTTTAATTACCAAAGCTCTTGAAATGCCTTCAGTTCTGAATTTTAACTTCTATTTTTCAGCAACAGTCAAAACCAATCCTTGAAATAGTTTAAAGATAAAATCTCTATAAGTTTCTATAATGCCGTCTTACCTAGTTATATCTCATTACATATTTTACATGCACAATACAGCAAGCTCCCTTAGACCACGGATAACACAGATTATTCTCCATTCAAGAGAGAAATGACCAAAAACTACTTCCCCTCTTCTTGAGTGATTTCACAAAATTAATGTTCTCTTTCTAAACGAAGCAAATTATAATCAGTGCCCAGCCGGCAACGTTCTGCTGATCCTATGACTTTGGGTCGATTGACAGTGGCCACCAGCTCTTTCACCACCCCTCCCTTTTTCTAAAGCAAGTTATTATCACATACATCTTCATATTACCTAAGGGAGCAATAAATAGGGGCCACTAAATAAATTTGCTTGAGAAATTTATTTCAGATCTGAAAGTTTAGTGCAACTGCCAAAATCTTCTGGAGTGTTGTGAGAATTGATCTTACTACTCATTGCATTCATAGATTCACATCAAGCCTCCGGACGACAGCATAGGTGCCACTGCTAAGAAATAAGAAGTTTCCAGGAAATCCGTATATAAATTTAACTGGTTGCCAAAACATAAAAATAAAAGGAGGGACGTGATCTATATGCCAGTAGATGGAATATCAATACATAATTAGGACTTTAGGGATGCTTTATCCAGTACAGGTTTTTTAATGAAATTAAAGATAAGACAACATTCCTTAAGCCTGGATTTTCAGTTACTCTTCATTACAAGTTGCAACTTGCTGAAGAGCCATCTCCACCCATGAGACCACTCTGCTGGATAAGCAGCAAGGGCCTAATTCTGCTACAAGCTCTCGCCCTCAAGTATAAGGTTCTATTTTGAGGACAAAGTAAAACAGGGAGTGAGTTTTGGAGTACATTTGCTACATTTTGCAGGGGATACCTGAGCTTATGAAGTATCTGAAAAACAATGAAAAATAACAAAAGTGATTTTAAGCAGCGTAACCACTGAAGTACCACGACACTATCCACTCCAAAGCTGAGCCACGCTGTGTTGAAAAGAGAGGTGCTTCCTGGGACACTCATTTGATGGAAATGGTACCTAAGGACAAGAGCAGACCCCTGAGCATCCAAGGTGGATCTGATGCCTTCCAACATCCAGCCCAGCGCCGGCAGTCAGGGCATCGAGATGAGCTGTGCTTCAGTACCAACCACTTCCAACCACTTCTCATAGAGTTTCTATATCAGTTGCAATTCCTTTTGGCTTTCCTTCCCTTTTTCATGGAACAAAGTAGCATTGCAGTAATCTAGAATCTCATCTGCTGCACTCTATGTTAACTTTTGACATTGACTGTTTGGGTAGTGATGAGAGTGGAGGAGCGCAGTGATGCGGCTGCGGTACTGTGACATCAGCAGGACAGTCACAATGGGGGGTGTGTCAGGACACTATAAAAGGGGCAGCGCTGCAGCCCCACTCCCCAGTTGGTCTTTGGCGAGTGCAGCGCGCACCTCCTAAGGGCCATGGCTCAGGCAATCTTCATTGTCCTGGCTTTGCTGGGGACCTGGCAGAAGCCTGAGCTTCTTGAAGTGGAAGTGCACAGGAGCAGTGAGCAGCAGCCGTGTCAGGCCATGGCACAGCAGCTGAAGGATCTACAGCAGGGGAGCGAGGAGCAGACCAGGGCGGCCAAGGAAGTTCTGCTCTGCACTGCCTTGACACTCTGGCAGCTCTGTGCCTTTGCTGGGCTCCTCCTCGTCGGGTTCCTCCTCACTGTCAGGCTCCTCCGCAGTGTTGCTGGGCTCCTCTGCATCGTTGCTGAGCTCCTCTGCACCGTTGCTGGGCTCCTCCTCGTCTTTGCTGGGTTCTTCCGCACCGTCGAGCTCCTCTCTGCCTTTGCTGGGCTCCTCCGTGCCATCAGACTCCTCCGCAACGTCGAGCTCCCCCATGCCTATATTGGGCTCTGTGCTGTCCAGCTCCTCTGCACCATTGTTGAGCTCCTCGATGCCATCGGGCTCCCCCACACGTTTGCGAGGCTCCTCCATGCCATCGAGCTCCTCTGTGCCTTTGCTGAGTTCCTCCTCCATGCCGTCGCGCTCCTCTACTACTGAATTTCCACCTTCCTCAGTCTTAGAGGAGAAGAAACTCCACATCCCAGAGGACTTTACATTCCCGTTTTCCGCTCAGAGGGAAGGACCAAACTACACGCTGTTGTTGTATTAGGCGATTGCCGAGATATCGCGATGTAACGCGTTAGGAATAGGCGTTAAGAGGTGGCTTCAGATGTAACGCGATAGGACCTTCCCTACTCTGATAAGTGCTATGTAAATCCGCTGGGCAGGCTTGTGGGTGTAGACGAAGCATGTAAGGTATATAAGCAGTTTGCATCAGCTAATAAACACCATTTTTTGCTGATCACCAAATTGGCGCGAATGTGCAGTTACTTGGTCCTGGCCTGCTCAAGGTCAGCACTGTAGATATGAATCTCAACACACGCAAGCTTGGAGACTGCCCCTATTTTGTGCTGCTCTTCTGCAGTGTGTGCTCCCTAGTGGTTTCACCTTTAGAGTATGGCCTTTGCTTTTGGACACTCTCATTTTATTTGACTTACAATCTTTATTTCCAATTAGACTATATTATATTGTGTTACTTTGTACTCCAGTATCTTTATAGTAAATTACCTTTCCTCCTCACATCGTTGCCACTGTTTTGCTTTTCATCCCTTCTCCCTTTCCTAGGGCGTGGGTCCCCCTGCCCTATTAGGCGCAGATCTGCTGTGCCTACAAACCGGCCCATAAACCACTGACAGTGACTGTGCAACAGAACTGAGCAGCAGACTCTGCTCATCAGGCAGTGGGTATCGCTCTCACACATTTTCTCTGCTGCCCAGCCGCACTCAGGGGAACGTGACTCGGTGCAACAGTAGACAGTGCTGTGTGGAGGCCTGCAACACAGCACCCTTATTTTCCTTACCCTGTTCACTGCAGGGAAGTTGGACCAGACCAAGACCAGGTTGTGTTGAAAAGAGAGGTGCTTCCTGGGACACACATTTGATGGAAATGGTACCTAAGGACAAGAGCAGACCCCTGAGCATCCAAGGTGGATCTGTTCCATGCTGCAGATGTTCTTAACTCTAAATAAAGTAACAGGACATACTTGCCCACCACAGTTTACAATTATAGCTAGAAAGAGTACAAGAAGATAGGAACAGAGCTAGAGAGCCCTCTTAGCATCCATTGACTCAACGGTAGTACAAAATCAAAGAGCAACCACAAGTCATAAAATACCTTCCTAAGTTTCAATATTTCTGCCATCACTACAATCCCAACTTCTCTAAGACATGCTGCAAATGACAGACTAGCAGTGCCCTGGAGTCAGCGCCAAGGTTTGCCCACCAACAAGACACAAGCTTAATGCATCCACTAAACATGACAGTTTCTAACCGTTATTGAACTACAGTATAAATGCAAACACAACGAGCAGGAATTCCCCATGAAAGAACAACACTTGTACTTAAGAGATGGGTGAAAATGGAATTACTTAAGTTCACGTAACTCCTCCTGAAAACCTCCCTCGAAGCACAAGTGCTAACCATGGGTGAAGCAACACTACAACCCATCCAGAAATTGAAAACTGTAAAATGAAGGAAAAATGAGAAATCAGGCTTCATTTCTTTCTACTCTTAACTAGAACAAGAAGTAGTTAACTATAAATAGTAAGAGCAAGAGCCTAATAAAGCATTTTTTTCTTGTTGCAAAATATAAATACAGAATGTAAAGGGGAACGCCAGCTTCAAAACGACCACTCAGCAATGACAGAAAGAAAATGACAAAAGCCACGTAGCTGATGCAGAAAAATACATTTGTCAATACAGGAATTCTATAATCCTGTCTCATTGCTCTCTTTGTCGGTCATAGGCAAAGATCTTCTCTATAAAAAGGTCCAAGTGGTGTTGGTACTGGACATGCTGCATGCAAATGTGAATTCTGAGACTGAGTCCAGCTCCTAAAACTTCTTTCCATTAACTCCAGCACTTTCCCTTGACTCCCTGCTTCTGATTGTCTGAAAAGATATTTATTATCCACAAATAAAAACAACATAGGACAGAACTGACCGATTGGTGGGAAAGATCTTATGATCAAATTTTAGGCTTTTTCCAATGTAAGGGTAGGGTTAGCCAACCCAGTAGGACAATTGTGAAATGTGATTCTAATTTAAGAAGAGAATACCTAGAACAGAAGCTCATTAGAATGGCCTTCTCTTTGTAAAAGAATACGGAAAAACTCCTTGAATTGGACAGGACAGTACGTATTTTAGGGATGGTTGATTCTTCAAGAAATATTTTGGATAAAGTTTGCATTTTCTGAATGTTCTGCTTTAAATTTCAACTTTTAACAGGGGAAAATATAGTAGGAATCACCTCGATACCTTCTTAGAATTCTCTGATTTTTGCAATTTTGCCCGAACAAATAATAACTTAGTTTTATCCTCTGAAGTCTTTATAGAGCTGTGCTAAGTGCAAAACATAACCAAATTTGTGTTTCTTGAGGCATTATTTGACTCAGGTGTTGCACATGTGTATTCGCTATTTTGAGATATGCTGATTAAGCGACGCCATAAAAATGTAACCTATAACTTGATACTAGAGCTATTCTAAGAAAATTTCATCCAAAATGTAAAGGAATTTATTGCCCAAGTAATACCTAGCTCATTGACCTATCAGACAACAAGATCAACTTGTTAAATTTTTTATAAAGATCCTGCATTCAGGGCTGTGCCACAAATCAGTCACACTTTTCCACTAAGACGAAGATAGTCAGAGGATAGCTGAGAGAGTTGAGGGTCCTGAGTCTGGAGAAGAGAAGGCTCCAGGGGTACCTTATGGAGACCTTCCAGTCCTTCCAACTCAAATCAACTTATGACTTCATAACACATTATTTTTCTACTTTTTGTAACTGAAAATCCAAGTATAGTCATAAAACATCCACAGTAGTTTCCTATCTGTAAGGCGGATCAAATTGGTTAATCGGGCAAACCTCAAAAGAAGGAATAACACCTAATAGTGCACTAAAAGATTACTTTCAATTAAAAAAAAATAACCTGCCTTTGTGCAATCAATTTTTTGTAAAAAGAAATTGTCAACCTCAGATACATTTATACGTCCCACAGAGAATCAAAAGCATAAAGTTAATTAAGTGGGTTGACTGGAACGTAAAATAGATGTGATTATATTAAGTCTGACGTAATTAATTTCAGTGCCCAAGTTTTAGATTGTACAAGAAATAAAGGTCAGGTTGTACTAGTGGGATTATCAACAACACAAATTTTCAACCTTTTATAACACACTTGCACAGAGCAGCATGAGCAGCCTTTCAGGCAATGTTCATGTGAGCAAATACTTGAATGCCACACTTAGAAAATTACTTTGTCCTTAAACATGACAACCTACCTTCTGTCAGCAGTTCCAAAAAAAGGTTATTTTACCCATGAAATGCAGAATTAGGTTATTATTTCTGAACAGTGCCATCCCTATCACTTCCTTTCTACCTGGCATGCTTCTGTCCCCTTCTTCCTCTTCTCTTCACCAGCCTGAGCTTCTCAGTGTTATAGGTGTGAAGAACGATACACACCGATTGTTGTCAATAGCAAGGAATTTATTGAGTCACCAATAAACGAGTGAAACAGCGCTGGGCGGCCGGGAGTCTCCACTCCACCAAAGGTGCGCACCGGGGGCCTCCCGACCCCTCTTTTTATTCTCTTATTGTAGTTAACTGAAAAGCTTGGAAAAGAAGCTGTGGCAGTCACCAGACAGCAATAGGACCTGCAGGGGCCCCCTGACTCCTGGGAAACCATGGTAACACTATCTTGAAGTTAAGAGAAGAAGAACAAGTAAGGCCAAATATGGAGAAGACAAGACATGCTACAGATCTATTGGGTAGAGATAACCGTAGCATAGGTGATTGGTAGTACTGTGATGAAGAAGGTTGTAAGAAGAGTGTGTTGCTAACAATAAACACCATTTGCTGCTCACCGCATCGGTGTATGGACGCAGTCATTTGGCCCGGTCGGGAGGGTCTTGCGCGCAGACCCTAGGGAGACCGTAATCGTAGGTTACACGTTGGTAAAGTCAACAAATGGTGACCCCGACGTGCCTGCAAGCCCGTGGAACCAGGACCACCGAAGGCCAGTAGGGCGACCTCCGCATTAATATGCCGACGGTAACATTCGGGCAGCGGTGCCTGTGGCGTCCTGAGCGCTGAGTCCGTCAGCAGCCACGGAAGTCGGGAGCGGTGAGGATACTGCGGTAGGCAGCTAGGCGTTCCTGAATCAGGATATCGGTGCCGTGCCGGTATGGAGCAATTGATTAAGGTACTCCTTTATTTGCCTAAGGACTATTGCGGCAAGAGCGCTCCTTCTAAGAAGGAGCTTGCTAAATTGCTTTCTACTTTGATGGGGGAGTGCTTTGTTTTTGCCCCCAGGGATGTGTTACATCCCGGGCGGTGGGACTCACTGACAGCAGCACTCTCCCAGAAAACTATGCTGAGTCAAAAGGCAGCAGAGTTAAAAACTTGGGGTTTTATTCTGAAGGCTTTAAAGGCGGCAAGGGAAGAGAAGACCGCCGAAAACCTTGCCAGGGAGTTGGTGGGTTTGGGTCCGGGCGATTGGGAGTTGCTGCGGGTGGGTGGTTCTAACCCCTTTAGGAACCCGCCACAAGACAGGACAGCGTTGGAGACACCAACCACGTCTGAAACGACAGGACCGGAAAAGAACGAGGAAGAGTCACCATCGTCACCAATGGCACCACCCCCGTATCCTTGCTTGTATCCTTCCTTGTGTAACCTTACACCCCCAGTGGGGGAGGGGGTAGAAGTTAAACGGTCTGGAACGCTTGCTTTCTCTCTGGGGGTGGGGGAGTGTGGGCAGGGCGGAGCACCCGCCGCTTCTCGGGAGGGGCGGGGTTGGCTGTCCACAGTTGCACCCAGGAGTTGGCTGTCCCCGCCTACACCTGCGGGTGGGGGAGAGGGAGAGAAACGAGGGTTGAGATCACCCCTCACTTTAAATGTATTGGAGGCTTTGGTCCCAGGCTCACTTGGTGTGCCCTGGGATCCAGGACCTGCCTTATCAGGGGTTGCCTGACAACTGCTGGAGCCCAGCACAACTGCCAGCTATGCAGATAAAGAAGTAGAGAGGTTTTGATCATGTCAGTGATGGATGGATCTGCATTCTTTAGGAATTGTAGAACCTTCCAACAGTCTGCACTTGCATTTTTTACAGCTAATTGCTTAGGCAGTTCATCAAATGTAATGTAGGGCTCCGCAGTCCCCTGCTAGATTGATAGAAATGAGTCGTCAGATAAATTAATACTAGTATTTGTGGGTTGTTAGGAGGTTGTTGTGTGTTTCTTCTATTTCAATAGTAGATCAAATGTGAATTAGACAAGATTTGATGTTATCAACATTAGAGTCTGTGGAAATAGTACTTTTAATGCATCAAGAAAGCACAGTTATGATGTTATTGGTCTACCAATTACATCTTTTCTAATCTGCAAAGACAAAACCTGGAAAGGAATCCCAAGCAAAGGGATAACCCTACACTATAGAACAATTCTCTCTTTGATTCACTAGTCAGAATTTTAAAAATATGATTATGCATCACTTGAGACAAAAGTACACACTATCTTACTTCAATTCAACATAGGATTCTAACAGAGAATCTCGAATATTGCCCAATAGATATTTAAGTTCATTGATTCTTTTAATTAGCACCCATAATAGGAACCAAAAGGCCCCTGACAGAAGAATGATATTGGGAAGGAACAAAGTATTCTGATTGCTTTAAGGCAACTGATATTTATGACTGTTAAGTATTTTTAAAGAGAGCTAACCTTTATAGTTTACTCTACTTTGCAAGCAGGTGTTCCATTTGGGCTCTGCGTCATGCACTGGCCACGCAGATGCAGTGTACAAATGAAAAACTCTGCAGACCCTGGGAAGAATAAAAGCAGGAGAAAATCTGTGATGGGTGAGAGAGGAAAAGTGCACCTTGAAGCAGGGGACGCCCTGCTGGCACTGCCTATCACATCCACCACTAGCATGTTCCTCTGTCTCTCCTCTCTGTCAACCTGCCATTTCTCAAGGGTCAATAATTAATAATGCACTTGCTTAGGGAACTTCTTCCTTACACTTGTCTAAAATGGATGTCTGCGTGTGTGTGTGTGCGTGTATGTTGACTAAAACTCTAACCCTCTGTGTTGCTCTGAATGTGCAGTTTGCTTGCTTCTGCTCTAGAGATGTCTTGTCTCTCAGATCCAGCATACCCTGAAAGAGTATACCCTGAAGCTCAAGCTTCAGCCACAATTACCAAGTTAGGATGTTAGCTAGCAAAGGAAAGTAATAGTAATGCTAGTAAAGGAAAGTAATATCACTAGTGATGCTCTGGCAGGCTTACCTGCTGATGTTGATTCTATTTGAAATGCAACTGTATTCCTTCTAATCAGTTACTGGTACACGTAGAATGGGACCCTCAGGAATTCTTTTCCAGGTTGCAGGAACCTTAAGCCATGGGTGAAATGTGTGTTTGTTCATTTCTTATTAAGTTTAAGAATATTTTGTCCTTACAATATGATTGCTTTCTCTCTTTCTTACATTCAACAATATTGTTAAAGAGTGTAATTAGTTTGTAGTATGTGATCTATATGCGCTGCGCCATTTTTTGCAGTCTTCTCTATCAGCATTAGGATGTCATCAGCGGTTGTTTGGCAAGGATCAGATGGTAAATGGGAGTCCCGACTGCTGATAGATAAAACAGTCAGTGTTCAAATGTTAGAACTAAGGCGGTCGCAGTGGCTTTAGGTCTGTGGCCAAATAACACCGTGCAAAGAAGTGCTTTGAGTGCTTTGCTTCTAGGCATGGCTGTTTGGAACTCGTCAGGAAAAAGTACAATGCCCACGACCGAAGTTCGACCTGTCCAAGAAGGGAAAAGCAACAGACAAGGAGCCTCTGCTCTCTACAAGAAGTACCTTTTCTACCTTTCCAATTTCGTGTCTTCTGTTCTTGGGGGGCCTATTACGATCCCCATGGAGACGCGTGAAACGGACTAATAATCCCCTTGTGGACAAGCCCACAAGATTCCACAGTTTTGTCAGATGGTTTCTTCCGCATTTAGGAGTTAGTGAGTTAGAAAAAAGCAATTGTAAATATTTCAGCTACTTTAGAGGTGATAGAAAATGCTACCATTGATGCCATCAAAGCGATACAGGGAGAGGTTTCAGCATTAAGTAGAATAGTATTACAAAATAGAATGGCATTAGACATCCTAACAGCCAAGGAGGGTGGAGTCTGCATGGTGATTAACCAGAGTTGCTGCACTTACATCGAGAAGACACAAAGAATAGAGACAGATTTGCAGGCAATATGGGAACAGGCCAAGGTACTTCATCAAGTGTCCATGGATGATACTTCACTTGGAGTCTCGGACTTATGGGAAAGACTTACGAGTTGGTTACCTAATCTGGCGTGGTTAAGGCAACTTTTACTGTATGTATCCTGGTGCTTCTAGTGTTCGCCTGCATTATGATTTGCGTACCATGCTTCATGAGTTGTCTGCAACAATGTTTAAGCAACATGATGGACAGAGCTTTTAACCAGCGCTTGGAATACCATAGGCTTTTGAAAGATTGTAATTGGGTTCATAAGATCATTTAGAAGAAGGGCTACTTTGTTTTGTTTTTTGTTCGCTTTGTTTAAAAAACCTACACTTAGAATAGTAGAATGTTAGAATAAGAATTATTAGATAGGGTAGAATAGGACTGTTAGGAAGTTTGCATTCGCGATGCAACGGAGTAAGGCTTACCCAAGAAGACAATGGCATGTTTAGGCGTAGACGGGGCTTTCGGGATGTACGCGGTTAGGGTCCTCTTGGGTTGTAGTAGATTTGTTTAAGCATGGGGAGGGGGAAATGTAGTTAACTGAAAAGCTTGGAAAAGAAGCTGTGGCAGTCACCAGACAGCAATAGGACCCGCAGGGGCCCCCTGACTCCTGGGAAACCATGGTAACACTATCTTGAAGTTAAGAGAAGAAGAACAAGTAAGGCCAAATATGGAGAAGACAAGACATGCCACAGATCTGTTGGGTAGAGATAACCGTAGCATAGGTGATTGGTAGTACTGTGATGAAGAAGGTTGTAAGAAGAGTGTGTTGCTAACAATAAACACCATTTGCTGCTCACCGCATCGGTGTATGGACGCAGTCATTTGGCCCGGTCGGGAGGGTCTTGCGCGCAGACCCTAGGGAGACCATAATCGTAGGTTACACGTTGGTAAAGTCAACATCTTATCTCTATATTCGTGTTTTATCTTTTCTTCCTGGGCTGCGCTGGCTGGTATTTGGCAGTCGTCCTCTGTCTCCTCACAGAGAAAAGATGAATACTGCAGTCCCCTTCAGCTCTAATCACACATACTTAAAAGAAGATTTCCACTTATTTTTCTTCTTCAGTTCCTTAGAAGGTCACTACTGTTGTTCATTGTCCAGGTGTTAGAAAAAGACGCTGTGGCTCCAATTTACAAAAACATTTATATATCTATTTTTAAGACTTCTACAAACTACATAGTTCTAAGAGAAGGAAAAGAAAAACAGACGGAAAAACACTGACACATCTGTCTTGAGACGGTTTGATTAACAAGTATAGAAAGTACAGAACTCAGTTTCTATCACACTCAGCACCAGGTATTTCCCCATTTAAGATACAAAGGGAACGCTTTTTCTCATGTACAGAACACAACCTGCTCTCGTTTCTCCACCCGAACATTTCCTTACTATGTGTTTACTCACCTCTGAATACCAGCTGTGATTTTATCCACCAAAATGTAAGTAATATGAACAATGGTCATCTGCTTGGATGTCCCCTGCAAACCATAATTAAGCACGTCTTAGGCAGCTCCATGGTGGTATTTAGGAACTAGACACAATTTCACTTTAATGGGACCAGTTACTGGGACAAATGCTCTGATCTTCAAGCTAATTTTCCAATACTCTTTGTTCCTACTCTGTATTTCTTTGATTTCAGCTGCCTACCAACAATCCTGTTATGGTCCTTCCTGTCACTCCAGGCTGACTCCAATTTTCAAGCATTTGTTTCGTTCTACACACTTCTTAAGTTCCTGTCACTAAACTGTCAGGTAAGAGTCATTGCCATGAAAATGTCTTTCCTAACAATATCAAAATACTGCAACAGCTGTAAAATCAAATTCTAGGCAAACTGGACAAGCTAAAGCAAATCAACATGAGCGCTTCTCCAGATATCCTTAGGAAAGATAAGTATTAAAGACAAATAACCCATTTGTTATGTAAGTCTCCCCGCTGAGAATCTGCAACAGCTGAACAGAAAATTAAATTAGAAAAAGAGAAAAGCTCACCATTCAATCCTGGACGCATACAGCTTCCAAAACAACTCCAGCTGTGCGCACTGTATCCTTTCTGCTCTTCTTATGCGACTTCAGGGCTTCTGGTTTGCTTATTCTACATACATGCAGAGGAATCCAAGATGTTACTCATAGAGCAGTTCACTTCTACTCCTTTCCAAAGTGTTAAACGTGCAACTTCTGGTAGCAAGGCTGCTGAGAAGCCAACGTATCAGACCTGTGAAAGAAAAAGTTGGAATAAATCAGGGCATGCAGACACGGCACAGGGTGCTCAGATTCACAGACCCTCATCATGATCCCAGGATGAGAACAAAGCATTGAAAGTTGGAGTGAGCAGGCAGAGCTGATAGGAGGTTCTAATGAAATAACCTCTGAATTGGAGTCACGACTGAAAATCTGTTTCAAAAGCACGAGAAACTTCATTAGCTAGAAGAAAAATGAGAAGTGAAAGCAGGATCTGGTATAAGGGTGAGGTGGCACAGAACTTGTTAGCCTGATTGATACCAAGGGATGAGCCTTGTAAAATGATCAGTACTCGAATGACCGAATGAAGGGCTTGGTTGTCCTCACTCCCACCACAAACTAAACAAATATTTACTTCTAGACATTTCAGACTGCCCAATACAAAAATTCTAACAATATTTCCAGAATTAGAGTTCTGCTTGGTGTACTCCTAGGTGTGAAAAGAAAAAAAAAAGATAATCTCATACTACTTTTTTCTTTAATTAAAGCTTAAAACCCCATGTTTCTTCAATAAACTCCAATCGATATTGAACAGACACCCAACAGCATACATCAAAATACAGCATACACACTGGGACTATTTCAGAGCTGCACCATGCAGTGGGCACAGAGGCCTCAAGCTGAACAGCAGAGAGCTGCTATAGAAAGAAGGGGAAAGCAAAGGATGAACTGAGCCAATGGTTTGTTCTTGTCATCTTATTTATTTCCAATCATTTTTTCTTAATGAAAAACAAATTGATTTGCAATGCTCTTTTCGTAGGTAAATGAGAAAAAGGTTTGGTCTAAACAGAGAGAAAGGTCTACACAATGCTACAACTCAGTCATCAAACACCAGAGTAACATAAGCAATGAGGAGTTTTAGTGGTGAAGAAATAGAGTAGAGCAGGAGGGCTTCTTTGACCACACAGACAATCACATCTGAAACAAGTATTCAGCCTCTAAAGTAATTCTCATGAACAAACGAGCTAAACTGCTATAAGCTTTCAGCCAATTCATCTGCAGTTCTTTAAGGAAGGTGAAGAGCAATGACCCTCACTTCACCACTATCTGATGCAAAGAAGATGAATCACTTGCATAACACCACATCACTCAACCACTGCTTATATTTTTAAGATGCAAACAATCACAAGGCACAAACACAGTTCACAAGAAAATCAAACCTGCTACGGGGTCTTAGCTAGCACTACGTAAAATAAAGTTTTACACAGCTTCTTAAACAAAATAACCCATAAAAGTACTTGCACTGTCCTTCTAGGCAGCAAAGGTGTTGAACACATCTTATTTTTTGTCTTTCTGGTGCAATCGCAGTTCACCTTTGCTGCATATAGTCATCAAGAAACAATCTGACATCACACTCCCCTGCTTCAGAAGGCTCCTATCTGGCTGCTGTCTTAAGCTCAATGCCAAAGTGGAAAAAAAAAGAAAAGAAAAGAAAAGAAAAAAACAAAACCTAGAGATACATTCAACATTTGCTAACTTCCGAGGACTGAATTCCTAACTTTACAAAATTCTTTGATTATATCCTTTGAGTAAAACATCTGAGTACACATAGAGGAATGTATCACCTCTGTGTCAAATGTTTTACAGTTCAAAGACAAAGATGCTTTCCCAAAAAAGCTGACTCTCCAAGACTCTCTCTGCAGCAAGAAAATATTCACCGATATCCTCCTCAGCGATATGATAAAGAAAACCACCACAAATTGCATAGAACCTTTTCTCCAGACAAGTGACATTTAGCCCACCGTTCCTACATGTTGCTGGCAGTCTTCCACTGCTCAAGTGTGTTAACATTAATAAAGAAAGTTTAAGGTGAGCAAGAACTCTCAAAAATATGTCAAGGACTTAGGGAGAAAAGCAGTACTAGAGAGTGCAAGTCACTAAAGAAATGGAGAATAAGATCAAGTCTGTTATGATTCTCAAATTGCAGAGCTACCCAACTGCCTTATTAATTTGGCCTGCAAGAAGAAAAACAAGGACAATAAAACAGGAGAAGGAAACCTCTCAGTATCTCTCCTGACACAGAGCACCTGAAAGTCTCCTTTAATTCAAGAAATCCGGAAAATCAAGTGAGTTTTTACAAGTGTATTGGAGTCTGGGCATTGTTGCCATTTATATTTACATGCAGACTTATTCTGCTTTCCTGTTAAGCATATGTGTATTGAGAGAGGAGAGGGAGGACGTAACGCTAAAGCTTTTATTTGAATTTTTTCATCTTTCCTATGTTGACCCATCAAATCTCTCTACCCATCTTCTCCTCCGTTTAAAAATATTTTTAATTGTGCTCATATTATAACACTGCAGCACCACTTGAAAATTACACGAAACCAAATTCTAGAATTTAAGGATGAGAATTTCCACAGCCAAATGGCACATTTAAAGGACATAAAAAGGACAGAAAGCTTGATGAAAATGCTTCAGCTTCATCCAAGGGGAATCCAGGACTGTTATCAAATCAGGAAAACAGAACTTTATGGAGTGATTTATTGAGAACTGAATAAACAACTGTTTTTCTTTTCTGGTCAGAAATATACAATTAACATAAAAAATAAACAGCATTACTAAGATGGGACCTGAGTTGCCTTTAAATTTGAGATGGATGTGCCCGTTTTCCCTGTTGTAGTGGGATTGCCTGGTCACAGCCTGAACCAGTGAATGAGCATCTGAGTGAGCAGAGCGGAGGAGCCCAGGTCCACCCGACCTCTCGCTCTCTCCCTCTCGGTGGTGCTTTTGGCGGTGATTCTGGGAGCACAGATCCGCTCAGAGCCTGCGCAGGTTGCCCCCCCCTCCCTGGCTCTCTTCCTCCTGGCGTGCAGTGTTCTAACGAGAGGCAGCTGCGTTCCTTCGCTTAAACGGTCGCCGGGAGGGGTGAGTTCATCCCCCTTATCTCTGACATCTCTTTCTGTAGCGCCTCTCACTCAAATAAAAGCTCTGTCCCCACCTTTGCTTGCTTTACACTTGGCGAGCCAGGCAGCCTAATACCTTTTAAAAACATTCGCTATGACCTTTCTAAGTAACATCGTGGGGTGGTTTGCACGGGAAAAGACAACCCCCTTAAATGACCTTTTGCCCGATCATATCCCGGGATTCCTAGGATCCCCATACCACGGGATTGCTGCTATTATTGAAAAATGGGGCCCCCTGCAAGACGGAGGAAACATCCATGAATCCCCGTCCCAACTTGCTGACTATTTTCTCTCCCTGAATAAAAATGTACTGACTACTCGGGAGCGGCAATTAGCTGCGTCTCTGGTGGCATGGCCACTGCTGATAGCCTTGAACCAGATGAATGCAACTGAAGGGGGTCTGCTTGATGAAAATCAACTCTTGTGTGACCGTACTGAAGAATTAGAAAAACAAATTGCAATTTTGACAGGAAAAATACCAAAACTTGTCACTCCCTTACGGAACGTCCGGAATCTCTCTCTAGAAGTCACCGGGGACCCTGCAGAAGACAACCCACATAATCTGTTTTCTGAAGATGAAGGCACTAAAAGGTCAGATATTGAAGTTCCACTTGAGCTAGATCCCTTTGACATCCGACCAGTTGTAACTCAAAAAACAAAAAAAATACAGGAGAGACCAGTGGGGCTGCCCCCTGACCAGTGACCCCCTGCCCACAGCACTTTACATGTAACAGCTCGCCCATATACAACATCTTAATTGATGGATCTATTACAGCGGTTTAGACAAAAACCAAGAGAGGGTGTACCAGCATGGCTGCTCCGCTTATGGGACATGGGGGCAGAAGGTGTTATGGTAAATGGGCCAGAAATTTCAAAACTGGCATTCATTACCACTCACCCTGCCCTCAGACAGAGGCTATATGCCACTGTCCAACATAATGATGGAAATCATTCATTAATTAAATGGTTAACAGCTGCGTGCCATATAACATGGCCAAACAAAACTGACATCCCATTAAATACAGGTCTACGGTCTTCTATGGAAGATCCACAAAATTTTATTCGGGAACTGTGTATGAGAGAGGCAATGTATGAGGAAGATTTTGAGAGCCCAGACCTGATGAAATTCTCAGCAGGAATGAAAAATCTTATCCTGCAGCAAGCTCCACCTCATCAGTATGGTACTTTGGTATCCATACTGAACCCCCTAGTGGCCTCAGAGGCCATCATACAACAGGCTGCCCAATTGGTGGCAGATCTGGGGGAGACAGAGCGCCTGCGCGCTAGGTGCAATGTCCGAATGGTGGTGGAAAGGTCAGAGATCCATCCACCACCACGACCTAGGAGACCAGCCTCTAGGGTAATCTAATCTGGACCCATCAGGTGTTGTAGAGACAATGGTAGTTAATAAGTAATAGCTAAGCATGATTAAGCATAGACAATGGATAAATTGTAAGGAAGTAGAAGATAAGAGTCCGTGTCGGTGTAAGATTGGTGGATTGTGTATAAGCCAATACTAAGGGGTGCAGCCATGGACGCTACCAAGAGTATATAAGGAGGTGTATCGGACAATAAAAGGGGGAACTTTTACCACACCATATTGGTGCAATTTCTTTACGTCAGGGTGATCCCAGCGTTGAGCTGTTCCCCAAACGAAATCTGCACGGCAACAAATGGTGCCCCGTGTGAGGAGCAGAAGCACCTAGTTGCACTTCGCTGGGTATCCCCTGCTTGCCTGCGACACGGATGCAGATGCCTGCCACTGCAAGGCGGTGGAAGCCCACCATGGTGCGTCCACGGTGGAAGAGCCAGGCAGAGGACTGATCACCCTC
The DNA here is from genome assembly GCA_036925125.1 of Oreortyx pictus. Classification (NCBI taxonomy): domain Eukaryota; kingdom Metazoa; phylum Chordata; class Aves; order Galliformes; family Odontophoridae; genus Oreortyx; species Oreortyx pictus. Next base: position 186,988 of record JAUPFR010000008.1, read on the forward strand.
TTGGTCTTAGGTGCACCTATTTTTTGCCTCCAGCTGGACTGGGGAAGCTCCCGGGTACTATGGGAACCGGGAGAGATTTTGTGCCTCCAGTTTTCATTGGACTGGGGAAGCCTCCAGGTACTATGTATCGCTATTGTCATAGGGTTGCTGGAAAGAAATGTGGTCGATGCTGCCCACCTTATACAACAGCCTCTTAACATGTGAATTATGTGGGCAAATAGGACGGGACAGAAGGACTTTTGCCTTAGTCTGCAGTCTGTGGGGTCCCCTTTTTGCACCTGCCTGATTGGGACCCTTGGAGGTTGACGGATAGAAGACTGGGAGCCGTATGGAAGAAAAAAGGAGCTGTGAGCGCAATATTACGACGACATTTATGAATGCAGATAAACAGAATGTAACTAATTGGGCAGAAATAACACAATGTCTACTAAAAATCTTAAATGTTTCCCTTCCCCGTGACCCACCGGAGCTGCGACCACTAGGGTCTCAGGGAATCGGTAATGAGACTTGGGAAAATGGGAGGTGGAGGTGTCCAGCTGCTTGTGTCTCATGGGGACATTGGCAAATACCGGGAACCCTGAGCGAACAATTGACATGCATTATGGGTCCAAAAAACCCTTATAGGATGAAAAAGGCACACGTTACGGCAGGCTTTACCTTAGTAAATCCGATCCACCATGTGTACCAACATTGGGGGCCGTACTGCGGATATACCACTCCCATGAAGTATAATGCAGATGGAAATCACTCAGCGTCCTGTGTTAATTATACAGAGCAGGTGGCAGTATTCTTCCATAATGGAACCACCTACAACTTCACCCTGCCTAACGGCAAAAACGGGACCTCGTCGTTGTGCAAGCGCACAAGAGGTGACAGGTGTTGTTGGGGACCCATTGCACCAGCCCCACCTGTGGTATGGAATAACACCACAGCAAAGGCCCTACCACCTGGGTTATTTCTCATGTGTGGGGATAGGGCATGGCAGGGTATTCCAAGGAACGCCTTACAAGGCCCTTGTTACATAGGGAAGCTTGCTATTCTCTCCCAAAACCATAGTCAATTAGGGAATTTGTCTACAACACTGATGAGCGCAATGACCTCCAGCTCTGTCCGCAGAAGGCGGTCCCTTCACCACCTGACACATGACTACTGGGATGAGGTAAAGTTGTGGGACGCTACTGCCCGCATCTTTGCCTCTATAGTACCTTTCATCGTGACTGTACAGGCTCTTAAAAAGATTGAATGACTAGCGTGTTGGTCAGCAAAACAAGCCAGGGTAACCTCGCAACTGCTGTCAGAGCTCCTGATGGATGTGGAAGGAGTAAGGCATGCTGTACTTCAAAATAGAGCTGCCATAGACTTCTTACTACTTGCCCAGGGGCATAGATGCCAAGATTTCGACGGCATGTGCTGCTTCAGTTTGAGTGACCATGGGGAATCAATGCACAAGAAGCTGGACTGGCTGAAAGAGCATGCGAGTCAGATCGGGATTGAGGACAACTCATTCGGTAGTTGGCTATCAGATCTGTTCGGGAATATGGGGCCATGGCTGAAGCATATATTGATCATAGTTGGTTCAGGAATAGTGGTAATATTGTTGATTATGCTTTGCCTACCCTGTCTCCTGCAGTACTTGCAACACGGCATGCAACAGATGATGCAGAGTATGTTTCATCGTCAGGAAGAGTACAGCAGGATGCATGATAAGCTTTAGTGGGATAGGCTTGCGTATGGCGATGTAACGGGGCAAGGCTTGCCTGAGAGGACTATAGCATGTATAGGCGCATTGCGGGGATATCGGGATGTACACGAGTAGGGTCCTCTCAAGGAATAATTAGCTTACAAATATATTCATGGGGAGGAGGAGATGTTGTAGAGACAATGGTAGTTAATAAGTAATAAGTAATAGCTAAGCATGATTAAGCATAGACAATGGATGGCTCATAAGGAGGTAGAAGAAAAGAGACCGTGACAGTGTAAGATTGGTGGACTGTGTATAAGCCGATACTAAGGGGTGTAGCCATGGACGCTACCAAGAGTATATAAGGAGGTGTATCAGACAATAAAAGGGGGAACTTTTATTACACCATATTGGTGCAATTTCTTTACGTCAGGGTGATCCCAGCGTTGAGCTGTTCCCCAAACGAAATCTGCACGGCAACAATCAGGGTATCGAGAAGACAGATGTTTAATGACCTGATAAGAGCAGGAGTTCAATTTGAAAAGATTGATGGACAGCCTAATCAGGTATTACTACAACTATGGAAACAGTTGCCCAATAATCAAAGATTCCAGTCCTCCCCCAAAAGGGAAGGAATTTGATTCATAGAACACATTCCACAAGACACATGGAATCTGGAAGATTTCATGGTGCCATCGAAAAAACGTAAACCTCCCCAGGTGGCCTGGGCAGCCACCGTCAAGCCGTCAGAGGAAAAAGACTTGTGGATTGCAGAGCTGATGGCATGGCAGAGGAGCCAAAATTCCCCAGGACTAGGGTCTCTACAGGAGACCAGAGACCCTATGTTGAATTAACTATTCATTGGTCAAGGAAGAATGTACAACAAGTGATGGCGCTGGCGGATACTGGGGCAGAAACATCCATCATATATGGGGACCCAAATAAATTCCTGGGCACTAAGACTATGATAGGTGGGTTTGGGGGTCAGATGATCCCCATAACCCAAACGTGGTTGAAACTGGGGGTTGGGCGTCTTCCACCTCGGGAGTACAAGGTATCTATCGCCCCAGTTCCAGAGTACATATTGGGGATAGACATCTTGTGGGGTCTGACTCTCCAGACCACTGTGGGGGAGTTCAGACTAAGGAAAAGATGTATTAGTATCCGGGCAGTGCAGGCAATTTTAAGGGGCCATGCAAAAATTGGGCCTATTTGTTTGCCACAACCCTTCCGGATAACAAATGCGAAACAATATAGACTCCCTGGTGGGCAAGAAGAAATTACCAAGACCGTGCAGGAGTTGGAGAGAGTAGGGATTATTAGACCTGCACACAGCCCATACGACTCCCCCATATGGCCAGTCAGGAAGTCAGATGGTACATGGCGAATGACGGTAGACTACAGAGAACTAAATAAAGTCACTCCGACGATACACGCAGCCGTACCCAACATTGCCTCCCTCATGGATACATTAAGTAGAGAAATAGAAACATATCACTGTGTTTTGGATCTAACAAATGCATTTTTTAGCATTCCAATTGCTAAGGAATCTCAAGACCAGTTTGCATTCACATGGGAGGGCAGGCAATGGACTTTTCAAGTCCTACCTCAGGGATACGTGCATTCACCTACATTCTGCCATAACCTGATAGCACATGACTTGGCAAATTGGAACAAACCATCTACTGTCAAAATGTACCATTACCGAGATGATCTGATGCTGACATCCAACTCAATTGAGGCATTAGAGAAGGCAGTACCATCATTAACTACTTATTTACAGGAAAAAGGATGGGCTATAAACCTACAGAAAGTACAAGGACCAGGGTTATCAGTTAAATTCCTGGGCGTTACCTGGTCAGGTAAGACTAAGGTCTTTCCCAGCACAATCACAGATACAATTCAAGCATTCCCGGTTCCCACAACACCAAAACAGTTGCAGGAGTTCTTGGGTATATTAGGATACTGGCGATCCTTTACACCCCACTTAGCACAACTTCTAAAACCTCTATATCGATTAACAAAAAAAGGCCAAGTATGGGATTGGGGTAAAATGGAGCAAGATGCCTTCCAGCAGGCAAAAATAGCTGTTAAACAGGCCCAGGCACTGGGTATATTCGATCCAACCCTTCCAGCCAAACTAGATGTGCATGTAACTCAAGAAGGGTTTGGCTGGGGTCTGTGGCAGTGCCAGAGTTCCATTCGAATCCCAATTGGGTTCTGGTCACAGGTTTGGCACGGAGCAGAAGAAAGATACAGCATGGTTGAAAAGCAGTTATGGGCTACCTATTCTGCACTGCAGGCGGTAGAACCGATAACTCAAACTGCAGAAGTTATTGTTAAAATGACTTTGCCAATTCAGGGGTGGGTAAAAGATCTAACCCACATTCCTAAGATGGGGGTGGCCCAATCACAAACAGTGGCACGCTGGGTTGCCTACCTCAGTCAGAGAAGCCGCCTGTCATCATCTCCACTGAAGGAAGAACTGCAGAAGATACTTGGACCAGTAACAGTGAAACACCTGAGGAAATAACTGTCACTCGTCCAGAGAAGAGTCATGTACAGGAGGGGAAATACCCAATTCCAGAAGATGCCTGGTACACAGATGGATCCAGCAAAGGGAACCCAAGTAGGTGGTGAGATGTCGCATACCATCCCTCAACTGAAACAATATGGTCCGAAGAAGGGGATGGACAAAGTAGCCAGTGGGCTGAGCTACGAGCTGTGTGGATGGTGATAACTCAAGAGCCAGGCGATGGTGCACTGAATATCTGCACGGATAGCTGGACAGTCTACCGAGGGCTCATGCTCTGGATAGCACAGTGAGCCACTTAGGACTGGGCGATCCATGCTCGGCCTATTTGGGGCAAAGATATGTGGGTTGACATATGGAACATGGTTAGGCACAGGACTGTACGAGCATACCACGTTTCTGGACATCAACCCCTGCAGTTGCGAGGTAATGATGAAGCTGACACTCTGGCTCGAGTTCGATGGCTAGGAAATACATCAGCCAAAGATATTGCCCATTGGTTGCATCGGAAATTCCGGCATGCAGGGCAGAAAACCATGTGGGCAGCAGCTAAAGCATGGGGACTGCCCCTACAGTTACCGGATATTGTCCAGGCATGTCAGGACTGTGACGCTTGCTCACGATTGAGACCAAGACCTCTGCCGGAAACAACGGCCCATCTTGCTAGAGGACACAACCCTTTACAATGATGGCAGATCGATTACATATGTCCCCTTCCTCGATCTGAGGGCCCAGATATGCCGTAACCTGTGTTGACACAGCAAGTGGACTGTTGCAAGCCTATCCTGTAGCAAAGGCAAACCAAGCCTATACAGAACTTTATGGAGTGATTTATTGAGAACTGAATAAACAACTGTTTTTCTTTTCTGGTTAGAAATATACAACTAACATCAAAAATAAACAGCATTATTAAGACGGGACCTGAGTTGCCTTTAAATTTGAGATGGATGTGCCCATTTTCCCTGTTGTAGTGGGATTGCCTGGTCACAGCCTGAACCAGTGAATGAGCATCTGAGTGAGCGGAGCGGAGGAGCCCAGGCCCACCCGACCTCTCGCTCTCTTCCTCTTTGTGGTACTTCTGGCGGTGATTCCGGGAGCACAGATCCGCTCAGAGCCTGCGCGGGTTGCCCCCCCCTCCCTGGCTCTCTTCCTTCTGGCGCGCAGTGTTCGAACGAGAGGCGGCTGCGTTCCGTAACCAAATGGTCGCCGGGAGGGGTGAGTTCATCCCCCTTATCTCCGACATCTCTTTCTGTAGCGCCTCTCCCTCAAATAAAAGCTCTGTCCCCACCTTTGCTTACTTTACACCTGTAGTGTGGCTTTGCGAAAGTTATGGAAGGTGGAGCCTGAACTGATCTATACCAGGAGCTCTTAAAAGACCTTCAGTTTGTGCTCAAACACAAAGATCTACAGCTCAAGCTGCTGAACAAACCTCATCCAAGGCCTGAACGTGCAGCGTGGCCCTCTCTGAGATGGTACCAGCACTGGCACTACACATTTGAAGATCACAGTCTAAGTTGGGCAGCCTATGGAGATGGAGCACTATTTTAGGCAAATGGACAGAGGATCAAAAGGAGAACCCAGGCGATGGTACCCAAATCCAAACAAAGAATAACAGCGATGAAGTGAAATTTTCAAGAAGTAGATTTTTCTGCCTCATTTCTTCAGTCTCGTATTTGTCCTCTGTCCCAAGATTATGTTCTGGCAGGAACCTTCCCTCCCAGAAAGCTGCCTGCATCTCATTACTAATGCATCTCCCTCACACCGAGACTACTTCCTGCTTAATAAAAAATTCCTCATTAACAGGAAAATGCCTAATGATCTATTTTTCTTCAGAGGTGAGCCAAACCTGCATACTTGATATCACACCTGACGTGAGCCATTTATACCAACTATGGCTTTCAATTTCTCCCCATCATGACACAGGCTGCTTCTTCCAGACAGTACAGCAATCATTTAAGTCCCCAAGGAATCCAAAAAGGAATATATTTGATTAATATTTGAGATACACTAACATACAGTGCAACTACAGCAGTGGGTGCTGGTTACAATTCAGGAAAGTCAGATACAATTTTAGTCAATAAAGATAATGTAGGAAGAGAGGATATTATGTTCTGGGACAATCAAATTAGTAATTATCAAAACGATAATGATACCAGACTGGTTATTCCAGAAAGGGAGAACACAGTAAGCAGCAGCCAACAACAGAAGAGACAAGGCTGCTCCATTATGTGATCTCTTCATCTCCAGAGTACTGTTCAGTGCCCTGATAACACACAGGAGATGGTCGTCTTCATTTCCACACACAAGGAAAAAAAATTCTTTCTGGAAAAATTTTCAGGAGGAAAATTCCGGCACTCTTCAGAGCATATTTTGTATTCTGTAATATGACAGTGACATTCAAATTCTGGCCCACAGACTGGAAAACCTAATCTACATTGTAAGCTTTCAAATTCCTCTGTTGAAAATAATTATTTTATTATCTTCAAAACTAAAAGATATTGTAAGACAAAATACCAATAGTAAAAAGGCAAACTGTGAAGAAAAAGCAAATAGCGGTGGATATCAGCACGACACTGGTACAGCTCTGTTATATCAGTTTGACCACTTGGCTTTAAATATGGGATGCGAATAAGCAGTAGGCTGCCATTTAATTCTACTCCTCGTCATCAGTCTCTCCCTCTGCCTTTAAGACATACATCTATATTGAAATCTACAGATCTGTATGTCTGTAACAATACTGAAAAAATATTGTGGTTTCACATTGCCTTGATGCAGATATTAAATCAGACTACAACAGTGCCATGAGCTGATATATTTAAGTCATTATGCAACAAAGAGAGCTTTCTACTGTTCACAGTGCAGCCCTATTCCTTTTACTCTCCACACAACAGTAGAGAACAGAAAAATACCTCCACATCTACTCAAGTGATCTAAACAAGAAATGTACTGCAGACAGACCCAAGAATGCCACTGGCATTTATGCCATGAGCTGGTCAAGGTCTTCATGGGCTTTAAATGCCTAAGAGGCTGTGGCCTAGACAAAAAATAAACTTCTACCAGCCTATTATGATACTTAAGGTGAGGGCAAAAGATTTTCAAGTGTAGCCAGTTTTCAACACAGTCTGCATCTGAATACAGACCTAAGGCAAACATTTTTATCTGGATCTGCTTCATCTGCTTCAAATGTAAAGATTTTAGACTTTACTTTGAAAACAATAAAGAACCTTACAGAATAAGCTTTGAACCTCTGATAAGTTGACTATTACTCTCTCCATTTCACAGACAAACTTGCATGAAGAGCAGCAACAATCTACACACTTCCACAAAGTGGCATAGCCAGTTACCATCTCATTCCGCTTCCTGAAGACGACTGCCTTTCACATCGCTATCAGCACTACTGCTGAACTGTGCCACACATCTCCTCGCCGGGCTCACACCCACTGGTTCTCTTCAGAAACATTCAGCAAGCATCCGTGAATCACAGAATCACAGGGGTTGCAAGGGACCTCCAGAGATCATCGAGTCCAACCCCCAGAGTCAACGGGTGCCATTTTTTACTGCACGGAGGAATACAGAGGTGCACCTTTGCTTCATCAGCACATCCAAGTCATAAACCACTCTGTCAGACTGCCCCTCTGCTGCCACCTGTTGCCACACAGCAACAAAATACAACAACAGATATCTGGGGGGAAGGTTCAGCCTCTACTGCCATACCACCAATGTCCACCTGTGATGCTGTGGGCCAAAAGAATAAGGTAGGAGGCATTTCTTTTGGAGAATATATGATTGCTTTGTTGTGCTGTCTGTCCATCCGCAAGACATCAAAACAACTAAAAATGGAGTTCTTGAGAACAGCACAGAATACATCCAAGCACATCCAGTATTTTCTCTCATTTCCTTGCTAAATGTAACTCCTGACAGGTTGGTATTCCAGGCTTAACAAAAACAGAAGTCATGTCAGATTAAGTTTCTATGGAAATCTAAAAGCTGGATTCCCTAATTTCTATTATTTTCTACGTGAATTTGAGCTTCAGCACTGTCAGCATGCTTGGTAATTCAAATTTAGCTCAGGGAAATAGTTTAATTTTCAGTAAGGATTAAAAAACAAGGAGCTCAAAAATGACACTTTTTCCAAAATATTGCACCTCTTACTAGCCAGAATAACACAAAGATATCTATAACACCTTGCAACTTTCAACATTTTCATCTAAGATGCGATGAAACAAAAATAAACATTGGGATTTACCGTAAGAAGGCAAACCACTCTCACTTTTCTATTTGCTTCTAAAGCATCGGTCATCAAGGAATTTCACACAGACTTGGAAGTTTCCAATCTAGCTGCCAGTGCTCACAAGTACAGAAAATATTAAGGATTAGGAAACGCCTTCCTATGGCTATTCCAAGGGATCAAGAGCTACTGTGCAATCCCCAACTGCTCAGCTGGGTCTAAGAGCAGAGGCATCACAGAGGACGTGCAAGGGAAACCGAGGATGCTATACCTCCCGACAAGGTTGCTCTCTCTAAACAAGGGTTCTTGCACTTCCACATTTCTTACTCACAGCAGCAACACAGGTGTGAGCTGTTTAATAAAAAACAAGCCTATTTCTCCAAGTACTGCCTTTGTCATATACATATATTTGACAATACTTGTGTTTAATTGTATCGTGAGTACTTCAGAGTCAACTGGGTCAAAAGAAACAGTCCTACTGTGACATATTTAACTTGAGCATTACTGCAAGAAAAAAAAAAAAAAAGATAGCAGTGATCAAAATAAAGACATTAAAATCAGTCATAGGTAGAAGCATGCAGTTTCTCTATAGTTTCGAGTGTACCATCAATCTATTTTATTTGAGTCTGTTCACTAGGTTGATTCAAATCCCAAAGTATAGCAGGGCTAAGAAGGATGGTTTCTCTTTGCTGTGCAGACAGCTTTCGCGCTCACTGTCTTCAGGGAATCCTCCGACTGGTGCCTCCACGTTTCAGATTCAAAAGGAGATTTCAAATAATTTTCTGGCAGTTCTCCAGCATTAACTATGACAATATCAATTTAGCAGAGAGATGCCAGATTTCAGATCGCCTCTGAGAGGGTGGGATTGGCAGTGCTTTGTTAATGCCCGTCTCCCTCCCTGCTTTTATTACAAATAATTTTCATACCTATTTTCCTATCAAAATTTGATTTTGTAAAACATATCCAGTGGGCTTACAATACAACTATTGTTGCTGGAAATATCAGCACTTCAAAGGTGATTCTTGATGCAGCTCTTATAGGATTCTGAGAAATAGTCACGGACATTTATTATTTGTAACTAAATGTCCCTTTAGGTATAAAAGATATTACGCACCATGAATAGAAGTATGCACATCATATATTAATGTGACGACCAATACAGGATAAGAAATAAAATTAAATCTCTTTCATACAAGACTGTAGTACCAACATTAGCACAGGATGTCAATGGTCCCTATAAATGGAAACGTACAGCGCAGATGAAAATAATTCTGTAAGATCCTTTATTGCAATAAAAACCTGGAGACATAATGAAACCAGAGTTTAAAACACAATACACCGTCAGCTATTATAAGCCTTGTGTAAGGGTGAGTTTAGAGAATTTTACTCAGCGGTACTCCTTCTATCTTACATCACCAACATAAAAACTGTATTCTCCCGAGACAGCTTTCAGCAGCCCCTCCATCTGAGTCCCTCCACAGAAGTCAACGATACTTCCATTTATGGAAGCTGAAAAAAGATCAGTGAAAACAGCTTTGCATACATAACTGATTGGCTAAAACACAGAGAAGAGGAAGCTGGAGCAAGCGGCCAAAGTTTGCACAGCGGAGTCAGCTCACCGGGGGAGCCTGGCTGTTCAACAGATTCATAATTCAGCTGGGAAAAGAGGAAAGGGACTTCTTATGGACAGTGCTAAGGCAAGACAGAAAAGTTGAGGACCACCTGTGAAGATCTGCGGATGGACCTCCCATGTTTCAGTGACTGAGCAATCAAAGTGATAGATGAAACGCAGCAAAACTAATGTGGAGGGATGCACCCCTGGAAAAACAATCCTGGCTTTACATACAAAATGCTGGGCTCTGAGCTCAATATCAGGGCGCAGGAATGATAACGTGGTGCCGCAACTGTCAGTTCTGTGACAAAATCGGCTCAGACTCCTCCTTGACAGTCATATACAAATTGACCTAATTAGAGAAGAAATAGAGAAGAAACAGAAAAATTGTCACCATCTAAAACCCACAGCGTGCAGTTCTTAAACACAGTTCTGACGCCCCTAACCTCAAACAGCGTATGACAGACTACGGAAGGTTCAAGGAAGGGCTAAGGCTTTTCAGACAGAGATGCCTCAGAGGAGGGAAGATTGAGGTCTGTAAAATCTAGAGTGAGATGGGGAGGGGGAATGGCGAGCCTGCTGCTGACTGCTCCTCTCAGGATCAGAGCTGGAGAAGTGTCGGACAGAGCATCAAAATGAGGATGGCCATTTTTCTTAATATCTGGGTATCCAAAGGTCACGAAGGTCTCAAGGGAGACATAAAAGTGGGAGAAAACTGCGACTATCTCTGGCTACCCCACTGCCTGAACTTGCTGGAGGCTGGAAGAATCATCTCATGAAGTTTTACTATATACTTCCTCTCAACTCATACCTCCACACAGGTATCTGGTTTTCAGTGAAACACCTTACAAACAATGGAAAGGCACAAAAAACAAGCAGCACCTATGTATGAGCAAGAGAAAAACTAATCCATCTTGGGCTTAAAACATCTGTGAGACAACTGCCAAGTGCAAAGCACTGGGTGCATTCTGAGAATATAAGAACTTCACACATATAAGGGGAAAAAGAAAAGAAAGATTGCATGCAGTATTGCAACTATCCTCAGTCAGCCCCAGCCCTCAGCCACTGGAAACAGTATGAACTGAGAGCTGAGAATTTCTTTGGGACTGCACTGGTTTTTGATCTCAGCCAATTCCTGCACATGCTGCCAAAGAGCTCCCCAGCCTTGCCTGTTGGCCCCAGCCAACAGTATCAAGCTGTAAGCAGGATTTCCTTTAAAAGCAAACATTCTTGTTTGGACATCAACACCCAGTGCCCATGTGAATACAGACGCTGAATTCGTTTTTTTCCCTGAACACTCACTGAAACAGAAAGACATCACAGGTGCTCACGAGGAGCTGAGCATGACTGATGAGAAAGCAATGTAAATCTCAGCATCTAATTACAAGCACTTCTACAAGATCCTGCTGATTCCAACTGCAGATTACCAGTTTCCTCCAAACATTCACACCTTCATCTTCTGCTAAAAATATCCATCGACAGAGACAGCACAGAAGCAGTTCAGTGTGCCCAAGCTTTAATAAATCAGAGACATCGATTCAGTCTCAGGTAAATGACGCTTCCCATTGTCCTTTCAAAACAAACAAGGAGGACACAGAGGCCTGCTCATAATCACAAAATTACAAAGAACAGACGTGAAACATTAACAAGGAAACGCTCGTGCTCGCTAGGAGAAAACGCTACAAAACAGCACGCAGCATACCGAGCCAGATTGGCTTTCCAATCACTCAGGAGATTACAAACAAGGAAGAAAAATAAAATGGTTCATTTGACTGGATCTAATACGCTTTAGTTACTTTTAATTAACTGCTACACGTGCAATTTCTTCCCCTTCTACTTTTCCTTCTGACGCCCTGCTTGAAAGGCCTTGGTGCAAGGGAATTTATGACAAAAAACACCTTCTAAATCCGGGCACTTCCCATTTGCAAATTCCCATTAGCAGCAGTGCTCTAAACAAAACAGGCATTCATCTCCCTGTGAAGTAAGCATCTCACTCCATTGCCTTCCCAAGTACACACATCTTGCATTTTCTAATCAATTCACTGAAGTTTTCATTCAGTTCAACCCACAGCTTCTACGGCCTATTTCTCACCCTTCAATGAGCAACAGGAACAGGAGGACAAGGATCGCTTCACGCACTGCCCAGCCGTGCACCTCTGCAGAGGTCTGTGCCAGGCTGCTCCAAGCACTCCTGAAAAAGCAACTCAAGTCATGGGACTCAGGAGAGCAGAGATGAAGGAGAACCATGAACTTCAGAACCACAAATACAAAATGCAAACAGCCATTAAATTTCATTATACTTTGAGACCTTAAAGTCAGCTATGACAACGGTTTCAAAACAGGTTTTTTTTAAGCTGTTCCGTTGGCATTGGCAGCGCCTGCCTCTCATACACACACATTTTGTAACCCTGTGTTTGCCTCACAAGATTTGTTTCCCATTTCAAGTAGCTTTACGCTTTGTTGTTTGGGGACCGTTTAATCAGCACAGACAACATCATATACTGAAAAACACTATCTCGTTTGCAACACTAACTCAGAGAATGGCTTGGGGTGGAAGGGACCTTGAAGATCATCCAGTTCCAACACCCCTGCCACGGCCAGGCTTGTCAGGCTGCCCAGGGCCCCATCCAGGCTGGCCTTGAGCACCTCCAGGAATGGGGCATCCACATCTCCAGCAAGCCTGTGCCAGGGCCTCATCACCTTCTCAGTTAAAAATTTCCTCCTATTTTAAAGCCATTGCTCCTTGTCCTATCACTACCAGTCCATGAAAAAACAAAATCATTCTCCCTACCTCTTACAGACTCCCTTTAAGCACTAAAAGGCAGCAATGAGATCTGCCGGAACCTTCTCTTCTCTGGGTTGAATGAACACAGTTTCCTCAGCCTTTCTTCATAGGAGAGGCGCTCCACCCCTCTGATCATCTTTGTGGCCCTCCCCTGCACCGACACCTTCGCCTCTTCCTCATATGGGGAGCCCAGGCCTGGACACAGTACTACAGATGTGGCCTAACAAGGGCAGAGCAGAGGAGTACAATCACCTCCCTCATCCCTGCCGCATCCCTTTTTTAGATGCAGCCCAGGATGCAGTTGGCCATGTGAGCTGTAACAACACACTGCTGTTTTGCAACAAGCTTTTCATCCACTGGGACCCCAGGTGCTACTCCACAGGGATGCTCTCAGTGAGTTCTTCTTCCAGTCTGTACACGTATCAGAAATTGCCACAACCCATCTTGCAGTTGCTCTTGTTGAACCTCAGTAGGTTCACATGGGCTCACTGCCCAAGCTTGAACAGGTTCTCTGGATAGCATCCCTTCTTTCTGCCACATCAATTGCACCACTCCACTTGGCATCATCTGCAAGCTTCCTGAAGGTGCATTTAATCTGTATCCACATCATAGACAAAGATGCTGAAGACCACCAGTCCCAAGACAGAAACCCGAGGAACACCACTCATCACCAACCTCCGTCTAGACACACAACCATGGAGCTCAGTTTTCCAGCTGTGACCTTACAACCAATTTTTATCCACCAGACAGTCCACCCTTCAAACCCATATGTCACCAAGTCAGAGATAAAATCGTGTTACAGAAGCACATCAGAGACTTTGCACAAGTCAAGACAGACAACATCTTTTGCCTGCCCTTTGTCTAACGATGCTGTTGCTCCATGACAGAAAGTCACCATGCCGGTCAAGCAACATCTATCCTGCTTTTTTGTCTGCCAAGGCCCGGGCATCCTTCTAGGCAGGCCTGCCCTCAAAAGCTTCTCATAGAGTTTCTATGTCAGTTGCAATTCCTTTTGGCTTTTTTTCCCTTTTTCATGGAACAAAGTAGCACTGCAGTAATCTAGAATCTCATCTGCTGCACTCTGTGTTAAGTTTTGACATTGACTGTTTGGGTAGTGATGAGAGTGGAGGAGCGCAGTGATGCGGCTGCGGTACTGTGACATCAGCAGGACAGTCACAATGGGGGGTGTGTCAGGACACTATAAAAGGGGCAGCGCTGCAGCCCCACTCCCCAGTCGGTCTTTGGCGAGTGCAGCGCGCACCTCCTAAGGGCCATAGCTCAGGCAATCTTCATTGTCCTGGCTTTGCTGGGGACCTTGCGGAAGCCTGAGCTTCTAGAAGTAGAAGCGCACGAGAGCAGTGAGCAGCAGCTGTGTCAGGCCATGGCACCGCTGCTGAAGGATCTAAAGCAGGGGAGTGAGGAGGAGAGCGGGGTGGCCGAGGAAGCTCTGCTCTGCACTGCCTTGACACTCTGGCAGCTCTGCGCCTTTGCTGGGCTCCTCCTCATCGGGCTCCTTCTCGTCAGGCTCCGCGTCTTTGCTGGGCTCCGTGCCTTTACTGGGCTCCTCCTCATTGGACTCCTCCACGCCATTACTGGTCTCCTCTGCGTTGGGCTCCGCGCCATTACTGGACTCCTTCTCGTCGGGCTCCACGCCTTTGCTGGGCTCCTCCTCGTCGGACTCCACGCCTTTGCTGGGCTCCTCCTCATCGGACTCCGTGCCTTTGCTGGGCTCCTTCTCGTCGGGCTCCGTGCCATTGCTGGTCTCCTCCTCGTCGGGCTCCGTGCCATTGCTGGTCTCCTCCTCATTGCACTCCGCACCATTACTGGGCTCCTCCTCATCGGACTCCGCACCATTGCTGGACTCCTCCTCATTGCACTCCGCACCATTGCTGGGTACCTCCTTGTCAGACTCCACGCCTTTGCTGGGCTCCTCCTCATCACACTCCGAACCATTGCTTGGCTCCTTCTCGTCAGGCTCCGCACCATTGCTGGGCTCCTCCTCATCGCACTCCGCACCATTGCAGGGCTCCTCCTCATCACACTCCGAACCATTGCTTGGCTCCTTCTCGTCGGGCTCCGCACCATTGCTGGGTTCCTCCTCATCGCACTCCGCGCCATTGCTGGGCTCCTCCTCATCGCACTCCACGCCTTTGCTGGGCTCCTCCTCGTCGAGCTCCGTGCCACTGCTTGGCTCCTTCTCGTCGGGCTCTACGCCATTGCTTGGCTCCTCCTCATCGGGCTCCGAGCCTTTGCTGGGCTCCTTCTCATAGGTCTCCGCGCATTTGCTGGGCTCGTCTTCATCATGCTCCGTGTGATTACTGGGCTCCTCCATGCCTTTGCTGGGCATTGTGCTTTTGTTGGGCTCCTAATCATCGGGTACCGCAACGTTGATGGGCTCCTCAGTGCCTTCGAGCTCATCCTTGCCATTGCTGGGCTCCTCCGTGACTTTGGGCTCCTCCACAAAGTCAATATCCCCCCTGCCTATGCTAGGCTTTTCCGTTCCATCAAGGTCCTCTGCTCCATTTCTGTGCTCCTCCATGCCATCCAGCTCCCCAGTGCCTTTTCTGGGCTTCTCCATGCACTCAGCCTTTTCTGCACCTTTGCTGGGCTCTTCCGTGCCATCGTGCTCGCCTACTGCTGAATTTCCACGTTCCTCAGTCTCAGAAGAGACTTTGCTGAGCTCCTCCTCGCCATCGGGCTCCTCCTTGCCATCGGTAACATCCAGGTTTCATTGCTGTGTGGCTTGCATGGTGCCCGGCCTGGCCTCCCCTTACTGCTGTGCCCGCGTGTGGCTCAGTTGGGACTGAGAGACAGTGCCTACGGTTGTGCCTGTGCCTTTGCCTGTGGCTATGGCTGTGTTTGTGCCTGAGGCTGTGCCTGTGGCTGCCTGAGAAGTGGGTGAGGACCTGCTTTGTGCCCATGGGCTGGCTGCTGTAGCCATGCTGGCACTCATGGCTGTATCCATGGCTGCGTGTGGGAAGCACAATGTGCTCAAGCGCAGCCTGAGAGGATCATGCGTGAGCTCCCGTGCGTGATGGAACACTGGGGCAGGACACTGTCCACAGGAGTGCCTGTGCCTTGCCGTGCCCGTGGCTGTGCCCATCACACTGCTCTGACTTTGGGTGTGCGTGCAGGTAAAATGATGGCAGAGGTGCTGATGCGGGACAAGGAGTTCAAAGACACCCCTTCACTGATGCTGCAAGAGCTGCTGGAGGTGAGTTAGCCACCTGCAGACATCCTAAAGGGCAGAGCAGCCAGGCAACAGAGCCAGGGCGCCTCAGGGCTCGATTCCCTACTCTGGTCTGACCTGGCCAGTGCCCTTTCCCATGCTGAATGCATCCATCCAACCGTTCCCGATTGTTTTGCAGTGTCAGAGGAGGTCAGCAGAGCTGCAGAAGGCTGCTTGTCTGCAGGAAGAAATGATAATGGTACGGAAGGCGGGAGGGAGAGATTGGAGGGAGAACCAAGTGTAGTGGGGAAGCCCCCTGTGAGCAGGCACGGGGCGGGCTCTTGAGGGGACCCTTTCCTTCTCCAGGAACTTAGGGAGAATGTGAAAGACCTGAGAGGGAAGAGGAATGCTAGCCTTTGAGTGAGGACCCAGCATGACCCACACCTTAAGAAGAACGGAGCTGGGATCCCAACAGCCCCCCGACATCTGTGCCGAGAGCTGCCCATCCCAGCTCTAGCAGAGGCCAGGCAGCAGCCTCGTGTCTTTGTGGCCCCCTAGTGGGGAGAGGTCCCGGTGCCGGCCGAGGCCTTCTCTCGCACGCCTAACTGCCAGTGTCTGTAGCAGGAGGAAGACAATGCAGAGGGGAGCACCGTTGGGTTCCCTGATGCAGGAGATGGTGGCTGTGCGTCTGGTAAGAGAGAAAGCCCCACTGTGGCCTTGGGGAGGGAAGAGGGATGTGGGCCCACTGCTGACTGCGGGGACGAAGGAGGGTTTCTGAGTGTCCAGAGCTTTGCGCACCCCAACAAGTGTCCCTGCTTTGTGTTGTTCTCTAGGATGAGCAGGTGGCATCACAGAGGAAAACGCTCAATACCTGGTGTCGGTGAGTTGCCCTGGGGTGCTGAGACATCGCGCAGCTTTGGACTTTTGGGGGATGAAATACTATGGTATTTCTCAGCATCCTGGGTGGGATGAGCTTTTGGGGTGGGTGTTTTTGCGGCCCTGGAGAGAGGTACGAAAGTCTCAGTTGCTCCCCGTGTGGCACAGCTCTTGGGCCATTTTCAGGGATCGATTGGAAAGTGCTGAGCCAAACGTGCCCCCGGCTCTGATAGAACCTTCTTCTGTTTTGCAGGAGGTTTCTGCTGTTCCTAGGCCTGCTGCTACTTCTCTGCTTCCTCCTGCTTGTGCTGCAGAGGGACATCCTCCACTGAGCGCTGCCTCCGGAGCTGGCGGGGTAGGGTTAGGGTCTCAAGCATCTGCCATATTATAGAATGTATTGAACGTAGACAAGCATCACAATTTATCATCTGTTTTTATCAAAAAATGATAAAGAAGAAGCAGCAATGAAACCTGGATGTTATTTATTTACATTGATTGATAATCGAGTCAAAAATACATTTTTTCTTTAATGCTTGCAAGCTCTCCTCAACTTCCTGTATCACAATGGAAAGCAGGGCTCTCTATTTGTCACCATTCCCAGGACTATGTTTCCCCAGTGTATCCAAATTTGCCATCACCTGAACTTGCCATCGTTTCAGTCTCGTTTCAGATGCTGCTATTGTTTGAAACACGTCTGGTAAAGCAACTGGCGCAGTAACCATGCAACTGGTTGTCCGTCACTGCAACGGCTGAAGTACGCTGTGTTGAGCTGCAGCACGGATAGAGAGAGACACATTCTCACCCTGAAGCGCTCAAACAGATTCCACAAGGCAGGGCAAATTTCTGCCATCTGTTCCCTATTGCCTCCCACCCCTAGCCCTGCAGCTGCCCCTCGGCACAGGAAGCAGCTCCTGCCCGGTCTCGATCCTTGATTCCCATGCCACTCCCGCCCGGGGAGAAGGAAAATTGTGCCCCCTGGCCGAGCTGCCACCCTCCACTTCAGCCACGTCGCTTGCCATTCCGCCTCTGGTGTCTGCATGTTATTTGGTGAAAGACACGGACAAACAGGAACTAAAGGATCTTTTTCATCCTGGTCCAGTAGATCCAGAGGATGAACCAAACTTTTTCCCTCCTGACAATAATTTGAAGGGGACAGGAAGGAGAAATGTCATTGCTCCCCCAGCGTACGACGGTGCTTTAGAGCAGTGCAGGAAAGAAGCATTAGCATGGGGTGATGCTGATACGTCGCAAGCCTTCCCTGTGATCTATGGCACACATCTGCACGGATAGCTGGACAGTCTACCGAGGGCTCACGCTCTGGGTAGCACAGTGAGCCACTCAGGACTGGGCGATCCATGCTCGACCTATCTGGGGCAAAGATATGTGGGTTGATATATGGAACGTGGTTAGGCACGGGACTGTACGAGCATACCACGTTTCTGGACATCAACCCCTGCAGTTGCCAGGTAATGATGAAGCTGACACTCTGGCTCGAGTTCGATGGCTAGGAAATACATCAGCCGAAGATATTGCCCATTGGTTGCATCGGAAATTACGGCATGCAGGACAGAAAATGTGGGCAGCAGCTAAAGCATGGGGGCCATCAGGACAGCAGGAGATTATGCCCAACCTGCTCAGTTGCTGGTTCATGCTGTGAAGGGGTGGAGTGTAGTGGGATTCCTGGTCACAGCCTGAACCAGTGAATGAGCATCTGAGTGAGCGGAGCGGAGGAGCCCAGGCCCACCCGACCTCTCGCTCTCTCCCTCTCGGTGGTGCTTCCGGCGGTGCTTCTGGGAGCACAGATCCGCTCAGAGCCTGCGCGGGTTGTCCCCCCCTCCCTGGCTCTTTTCCTTCTGGCGCGCAGTGTTCGAACGAGAGGCGGCTGCGTTCCTTCGCATAAACGGTCGCCAGGAGGTTTGAGTTCATCCCCCTTCTCTCCGACATCTCCTTCTGTAGCGCCTCTCCCTCAAATAAAAGCTCTGTCACCACCTTTGCTTGCTTTACACCTGTAGTGAGGCTTTGTGAAAGTTATGGAAGGTGGAGCCTGAACTGATCTACACCAGGAGCTCTTAAAAGACCTTCAGTTTGTGCTCAGACACAAAGATCTACAGCTCAAGCTGCTGAACAAACCTCATCCAAGGCCTGAACGTGCAGCGTGGCCCTCTCTGAGATGGTACCAGCACTGGCACTACACATTTGAAGATCACAGTCTATGTTGGGCAGCCTATGGAGATGGAGCACTATTTTAGGCAAATGGACAGAGGATCAAAAGGAGAACCCAGGCGATGGTACCCAAATCCAAACAAAGAATAACAGCGATGAAGTGAAATTTTCAAGAAGTAGAATTTTCCGCCTCATTTCTTCAGTCTCGTATTTGTCCTCTGTCCCAAGATTATGTTCTGGCAGGAACCTTCCCTCCCAGAAAGCTGCCTGCATCTCATTACTAATGCATCTCCCTCACACCGAGACTTCTTCCTGCTTAATAAAAAATTCCTCATTAACAGGAAAATGCCTAATGATCTATTTTTCTTCAGAGGTGAGCCAAACCTGCATACTTGATATCACACCTGACGTGAGCCATTTATACCAACTATGGCTTTCAGTTTCTCCCCATCATGACACAGGCTGCTTCTTCCAGACAGTACAGCAATCATTTAAGTCCCCAAGGAATCCAAAAAGGAATATATTTGATTAATATTTGAGATACACTAACATACAGTGCAACTACAGCAGTGGGTGCTGGTTACAATTCAGGAAAGTCAGATACAATTTTAGTCAATAAAGATAATGTAGGAAGAGAGGATATTATGTTCTGGGACAATCAAATTAGGAATTATCAAAACGATAATGATACCAGACTGGTTATTCCAGAAAGGGAGAACACAGTAAGCAGCAGCCAACAACAGAAGAGACAAGGCTGCTCCATTATGTGATCTCTTCATCTCCAGAGTACTGTTCAGTGCCCTGATAACACACAGGAGATGGTCGTCTTCATTTCCACACACAAGGAAAAAAAATCTTTCTGGAAAAATTTTCAGGAGGAAAATTCCGGCACTCTTCAGAGCATATTTTGTATTCTGTAATATGACACGTGACATTCAAATTCTGGCCCACAGACTGGAAAACCTAATCTACATTGTAAGCTTTCAAATTCCTCTGTTGAAAATAATTATTTTATTATCTTCAAAACTAAAAGAAATTGTAAGACAAAATACCAATAGTAAAAAGGCAAACTGTGAAGAAAAAGCAAATAGCGGTGGATATCAGCACGACACTGATACAGCTCTGTTATATCAGTTTGACCACTTGGCTTTAAATATGGGATGCGAATAAGCAGTAGGCTGCCATTTAATTCTACTCCTCGTCATCAGTCTCTCCCTCTGCCTTTAAGACATACATCTATATTGAAATCTACAGATCTGTATGTCTGTAACAATACTGAAAAAATATTGTGGTTTCACATTGCCTTGATGCAGATATTAAATCAGACTACAACAGTGCCATGAGCTGATGTATTTAAGTCATTATGCAACAAAGAGAGCTTTCTACTGTTCACTGTGCAGCCCTATTCCTTTTACTCTCCACACAACAGTAGAGAACAGAAAAATACCTCCACATCTACTCAAGTGATCTAAACAAGAAATGTACTGCAGACAGACCCAAGAATGCCACTGGCATTTATGCCATGAGCTGGTCAAGGTCTTCATGGGCTTTAAATGCCTAAGAGGCTGTGGCCTAGACAAAAAATAAACTTCTACCAGCATATTATGATACTTAAGGTGAGGGCAAAAGATTTTCAAGTGTAGCCAGTTTTCAACACAGTCTGCATCTGAATACAGACCTAAGGCAAACATTTTTATCTGGATCTGCTTCATCTGCTTCAAATGTAAAGATTTTAGACTTTACTTTGAAAACAATAAAGAACCTTACAGAATAAGCTTTGAACCTCTGATAAGTTGACTATTACTCTCTCCATTTCACAGACAAACTTGCATGAAGAGCAGCAACAATCTACAAACTTCCACAAAGTGGCATAGCCAGTTACCATCTCATTCCGCTTCCTGAAGACGACTGCCTTTCACATCGCTATCAGCACTACTGCTGAACTGTGCCACACATCTCCTCGCCGGGCTCACACCCACTGGTTCTCTTCAGAAACATTCAGCAAGCATCCGTGAATCACAGAATCACAGGGGTTGCAAGGGACCTCCAGAGATCATCGAGTCCAACCCCCAGAGTCAACGGGTGCCATTTTTTACTGCACGGAGGAATACAGAGGTGCACCTTTGCTTCATCAGCACATCCAAGTCATAAACCACTCTGTCAGACTGCCCCTCTGCTGCCACCTGTTGCCACACAGCAACAAAATACAACAACAGATATCTGGGGGGAAGGTTCAGCCTCTACTGCCATACCACCAATGTCCACCTGTGATGCTGTGGGCCAAAAGAATAAGGTAGGAGGCATTTCTTTTGGAGAATATATGATTGCTTTGTTGTGCTGTCTGTCCATCCGCAAGACATCAAAACAACTAAAAATGGAGTTCTTGAGAACAGCACAGAATACATCCAAGCACATCCAGTATTTTCTCTCATTTCCTTGCTAAATGTAACTCCTGACAGGTTGGTATTCCAGGCTTAACAAAAACAGAAGTCATGTCAGATTAAGTTTCTATGGAAATCTAAAAGCTGGATTCCCTAATTTCTATTATTTTCTACGTGAATTTGAGCTTCAGCACTGTCAGCATGCTTGGTAATTCAAATTTAGCTCAGGGAAATAGTTTAATTTTCAGTAAGGATTAAAAAACAAGGAGCTCAAAAATGACACTTTTTCCAAAATATTGCACCTCTTACTAGCCAGAATAACACAAAGATATCTATAACACCTTGCAACTTTCAACATTTTCATCTAAGATGCGATGAAACAAAAATAAACATTGGGATTTACCGTAAGAAGGCAAACCACTCTCACTTTTCTATTTGCTTCTAAAGCATCGGTCATCAAGGAATTTCACACAGACTTGGAAGTTTCCAATCTAGCTGCCAGTGCTCACAAGTACAGAAAATATTAAGGATTAGGAAACGCCTTCCTATGGCTATTCCAAGGGATCAAGAGCTACTGTGCAATCCCCAACTGCTCAGCTGGGTCTAAGAGCAGAGGCATCACAGAGGACGTGCAAGGGAAACCGAGGATGCTATACCTCCCGACAAGGTTGCTCTCTCTAAACAAGGGTTCTTGCACTTCCACATTTCTTACTCACAGCAGCAACACAGGTGTGAGCTGTTTAATAAAAAACAAGCCTATTTCTCCAAGTACTGCCTTTGTCATATACATATATTTGACAATACTTGTGTTTAATTGTATCGTGAGTACTTCAGAGTCAACTGGGTCAAAAGAAACAGTCCTACTGTGACATATTTAACTTGAGCATTACTGCAAGAAAAAAAAAAAAAAAGATAGCAGTGATCAAAATAAAGACATTAAAATCAGTCATAGGTAGAAGCATGCAGTTTCTCTATAGTTTCGAGTGTACCATCAATCTATTTTATTTGAGTCTGTTCACTAGGTTGATTCAAATCCCAAAGTATAGCAGGGCTAAGAAGGATGGTTTCTCTTTGCTGTGCAGACAGCTTTCGCGCTCACTGTCTTCAGGGAATCCTCCGACTGGTGCCTCCACGTTTCAGATTCAAAAGGAGATTTCAAATAATTTTCTGGCAGTTCTCCAGCATTAACTATGACAATATCAATTTAGCAGAGAGATGCCAGATTTCAGATCGCCTCTGAGAGGGTGGGATTGGCAGTGCTTTGTTAATGCCCGTCTCCCTCCCTGCTTTTATTACAAATAATTTTCATACCTATTTTCCTATCAAAATTTGATTTTGTAAAACATATCCAGTGGGCTTACAATACAACTATTGTTGCTGGAAATATCAGCACTTCAAAGGTGATTCTTGATGCAGCTCTTATAGGATTCTGAGAAATAGTCACGGACATTTATTATTTGTAACTAAATGTCCCTTTAGGTATAAAAGATATTACGCACCATGAATAGAAGTATGCACATCATATATTAATGTGACGACCAATACAGGATAAGAAATAAAATTAAATCTCTTTCATACAAGACTGTAGTACCAACATTAGCACAGGATGTCAATGGTCCCTATAAATGGAAACGTACAGCGCAGATGAAAATAATTCTGTAAGATCCTTTATTGCAATAAAAACCTGGAGACATAATGAAACCAGAGTTTAAAACACAATACACCGTCAGCTATTATAAGCCTTGTGTAAGGGTGAGTTTAGAGAATTTTACTCAGCGGTACTCCTTCTATCTTACATCACCAACATAAAAACTGTATTCTCCCGAGACAGCTTTCAGCAGCCCCTCCATCTGAGTCCCTCCACAGAAGTCAACGATACTTCCATTTATGGAAGCTGAAAAAAGATCAGTGAAAACAGCTTTGCATACATAACTGATTGGCTAAAACACAGAGAAGAGGAAGCTGGAGCAAGCGGCCAAAGTTTGCACAGCGGAGTCAGCTCACCGGGGGAGCCTGGCTGTTCAACAGATTCATAATTCAGCTGGGAAAAGAGGAAAGGGACTTCTTATGGACAGTGCTAAGGCAAGACAGAAAAGTTGAGGACCACCTGTGAAGATCTGCGGATGGACCTCCCATGTTTCAGTGACTGAGCAATCAAAGTGATAGATGAAACGCAGCAAAACTAATGTGGAGGGATGCACCCCTGGAAAAACAATCCTGGCTTTACATACAAAATGCTGGGCTCTGAGCTCAATATCAGGGCGCAGGAATGATAACGTGGTGCCGCAACTGTCAGTTCTGTGACAAAATCGGCTCAGACTCCTCCTTGACAGTCATATACAAATTGACCTAATTAGAGAAGAAATAGAGAAGAAACAGAAAAATTGTCACCATCTAAAACCCACAGCGTGCAGTTCTTAAACACAGTTCTGACGCCCCTAACCTCAAACAGCGTATGACAGACTACGGAAGGTTCAAGGAAGGGCTAAGGCTTTTCAGACAGAGATGCCTCAGAGGAGGGAAGATTGAGGTCTGTAAAATCTAGAGTGAGATGGGGAGGGGGAATGGCGAGCCTGCTGCTGACTGCTCCTCTCAGGATCAGAGCTGGAGAAGTGTCGGACAGAGCATCAAAATGAGGATGGCCATTTTTCTTAATATCTGGGTATCCAAAGGTCACGAAGGTCTCAAGGGAGACATAAAAGTGGGAGAAAACTGCGACTATCTCTGGCTACCCCACTGCCTGAACTTGCTGGAGGCTGGAAGAATCATCTCATGAAGTTTTACTATATACTTCCTCTCAACTCATACCTCCACACAGGTATCTGGTTTTCAGTGAAACACCTTACAAACAATGGAAAGGCACAAAAAACAAGCAGCACCTATGTATGAGCAAGAGAAAAACTAATCCATCTTGGGCTTAAAACATCTGTGAGACAACTGCCAAGTGCAAAGCACTGGGTGCATTCTGAGAATATAAGAACTTCACACATATAAGGGGAAAAAGAAAAGAAAGATTGCATGCAGTATTGCAACTATCCTCAGTCAGCCCCAGCCCTCAGCCACTGGAAACAGTATGAACTGAGAGCTGAGAATTTCTTTGGGACTGCACTGGTTTTTGATCTCAGCCAATTCCTGCACATGCTGCCAAAGAGCTCCCCAGCCTTGCCTGTTGGCCCCAGCCAACAGTATCAAGCTGTAAGCAGGATTTCCTTTAAAAGCAAACATTCTTGTTTGGACATCAACACCCAGTGCCCATGTGAATACAGACGCTGAATTCGTTTTTTTCCCTGAACACTCACTGAAACAGAAAGACATCACAGGTGCTCACGAGGAGCTGAGCATGACTGATGAGAAAGCAATGTAAATCTCAGCATCTAATTACAAGCACTTCTACAAGATCCTGCTGATTCCAACTGCAGATTACCAGTTTCCTCCAAACATTCACACCTTCATCTTCTGCTAAAAATATCCATCGACAGAGACAGCACAGAAGCAGTTCAGTGTGCCCAAGCTTTAATAAATCAGAGACATCGATTCAGTCTCAGGTAAATGACGCTTCC
Source organism: Oreortyx pictus (assembly GCA_036925125.1). Lineage (NCBI taxonomy): Eukaryota > Metazoa > Chordata > Aves > Galliformes > Odontophoridae > Oreortyx > Oreortyx pictus. The sequence continues at coordinate 211,976 of JAUPFR010000008.1, forward strand.
CATTGTCCTTTCAAAACAAACAAGGAGGACACAGAGGCCTGCTCATAATCACAAAATTACAAAGAACAGACGTGAAACATTAACAAGGAAACGCTCGTGCTCGCTAGGAGAAAACGCTACAAAACAGCACGCAGCATACCGAGCCAGATTGGCTTTCCAATCACTCAGGAGATTACAAACAAGGAAGAAAAATAAAATGGTTCATTTGACTGGATCTAATACGCTTTAGTTACTTTTAATTAACTGCTACACGTGCAATTTCTTCCCCTTCTACTTTTCCTTCTGACGCCCTGCTTGAAAGGCCTTGGTGCAAGGGAATTTATGACAAAAAACACCTTCTAAATCCGGGCACTTCCCAGTTGCAAATTCCCATTAGCAGCAGTGCTCTAAACAAAACAGGCATTCATCTCCCTGTGAAGTAAGCATCTCACTCCATTGCCTTCCCAAGTACACACATCTTGCATTTTCTAATCAATTCACTGAAGTTTTCATTCAGTTCAACCCACAGCTTCTACGGCCTATTTCTCACCCTTCAATGAGCAACAGGAACAGGAGGACAAGGATCGCTTCACGCACTGCCCAGCCGTGCACCTCTGCAGAGGTCTGTGCCAGGCTGCTCCAAGCACTCCTGAAAAAGCAACTCAAGTCATGGGACTCAGGAGAGCAGAGATGAAGGAGAACCATGAACTTCAGAACCACAAATACAAAATGCAAACAGCCATTAAATTTCATTATACTTTGAGACCTTAAAGTCAGCTATGACAACGGTTTCAAAACAGGTTTTTTTTAAGCTGTTCCGTTGGCATTGGCAGCGCCTGCCTCTCATACACACACATTTTGTAACCCTGTGTTTGCCTCACAAGATTTGTTTCCCATTTCAAGTAGCTTTACGCTTTGTTGTTTGGGGACCGTTTAATCAGCACAGACAACATCATATACTGAAAAACACTATCTCGTTTGCAACACTAACTCAGAGAATGGCTTGGGGTGGAAGGGACCTTGAAGATCATCCAGTTCCAACACCCCTGCCACGGCCAGGCTTGTCAGGCTGCCCAGGGCCCCATCCAGGCTGGCCTTGAGCACCTCCAGGAATGGGGCATCCACATCTCCAGCAAGCCTGTGCCAGGGCCTCATCACCTTCTCAGTTAAAAATTTCCTCCTATTTTAAAGCCATTGCTCCTTGTCCTATCACTACCAGTCCATGAAAAAACAAAATCATTCTCCCTACCTCTTACAGACTCCCTTTAAGCACTAAAAGGCAGCAATGAGATCTGCCGGAACCTTCTCTTCTCTGGGTTGAATGAACACAGTTTCCTCAGCCTTTCTTCATAGGAGAGGCGCTCCACCCCTCTGATCATCTTTGTGGCCCTCCCCTGCACCGACACCTTCGCCTCTTCCTCATATGGGGAGCCCAGGCCTGGACACAGTACTACAGATGTGGCCTAACAAGGGCAGAGCAGAGGAGTACAATCACCTCCCTCATCCCTGCCGCATCCCTTTTTTAGATGCAGCCCAGGATGCAGTTGGCCATGTGAGCTGTAACAACACACTGCTGTTTTGCAACAAGCTTTTCATCCACTGGGACCCCAGGTGCTACTCCACAGGGATGCTCTCAGTGAGTTCTTCTTCCAGTCTGTACACGTATCAGAAATTGCCACAACCCATCTTGCAGTTGCTCTTGTTGAACCTCAGTAGGTTCACATGGGCTCACTGCCCAAGCTTGAACAGGTTCTCTGGATAGCATCCCTTCTTTCTGCCACATCAATTGCACCACTCCACTTGGCATCATCTGCAAGCTTCCTGAAGGTGCATTTAATCTGTATCCACATCATAGACAAAGATGCTGAAGACCACCAGTCCCAAGACAGAAACCCGAGGAACACCACTCATCACCAACCTCCGTCTAGACACACAACCATGGAGCTCAGTTTTCCAGCTGTGACCTTACAACCAATTTTTATCCACCAGACAGTCCACCCTTCAAACCCATATGTCACCAAGTCAGAGATAAAATCGTGTTACAGAAGCACATCAGAGACTTTGCACAAGTCAAGACAGACAACATCTTTTGCCTGCCCTTTGTCTAACGATGCTGTTGCTCCATGACAGAAAGTCACCATGCCGGTCAAGCAACATCTATCCTGCTTTTTTGTCTGCCAAGGCCCGGGCATCCTTCTAGGCAGGCCTGCCCTCAAAAGCTTCTCATAGAGTTTCTATGTCAGTTGCAATTCCTTTTGGCTTTTTTTCCCTTTTTCATGGAACAAAGTAGCACTGCAGTAATCTAGAATCTCATCTGCTGCACTCTGTGTTAAGTTTTGACATTGACTGTTTGGGTAGTGATGAGAGTGGAGGAGCGCAGTGATGCGGCTGCGGTACTGTGACATCAGCAGGACAGTCACAATGGGGGGTGTGTCAGGACACTATAAAAGGGGCAGCGCTGCAGCCCCACTCCCCAGTCGGTCTTTGGCGAGTGCAGCGCGCACCTCCTAAGGGCCATAGCTCAGGCAATCTTCATTGTCCTGGCTTTGCTGGGGACCTTGCGGAAGCCTGAGCTTCTAGAAGTAGAAGCGCACGAGAGCAGTGAGCAGCAGCTGTGTCAGGCCATGGCACCGCTGCTGAAGGATCTAAAGCAGGGGAGTGAGGAGGAGAGCGGGGTGGCCGAGGAAGCTCTGCTCTGCACTGCCTTGACACTCTGGCAGCTCTGCGCCTTTGCTGGGCTCCTCCTCATCGGGCTCCTTCTCGTCAGGCTCCGCGTCTTTGCTGGGCTCCGTGCCTTTACTGGGCTCCTCCTCATTGGACTCCTCCACGCCATTACTGGTCTCCTCTGCGTTGGGCTCCGCGCCATTACTGGACTCCTTCTCGTCGGGCTCCACGCCTTTGCTGGGCTCCTCCTCGTCGGACTCCACGCCTTTGCTGGGCTCCTCCTCATCGGACTCCGTGCCTTTGCTGGGCTCCTTCTCGTCGGGCTCCGTGCCATTGCTGGTCTCCTCCTCGTCGGGCTCCGTGCCATTGCTGGTCTCCTCCTCATTGCACTCCGCACCATTACTGGGCTCCTCCTCATCGGACTCCGCACCATTGCTGGACTCCTCCTCATTGCACTCCGCACCATTGCTGGGTACCTCCTTGTCAGACTCCACGCCTTTGCTGGGCTCCTCCTCATCACACTCCGAACCATTGCTTGGCTCCTTCTCGTCAGGCTCCGCACCATTGCTGGGCTCCTCCTCATCGCACTCCGCACCATTGCAGGGCTCCTCCTCATCACACTCCGAACCATTGCTTGGCTCCTTCTCGTCGGGCTCCGCACCATTGCTGGGTTCCTCCTCATCGCACTCCGCGCCATTGCTGGGCTCCTCCTCATCGCACTCCACGCCTTTGCTGGGCTCCTCCTCGTCGAGCTCCGTGCCACTGCTTGGCTCCTTCTCGTCGGGCTCTACGCCATTGCTTGGCTCCTCCTCATCGGGCTCCGAGCCTTTGCTGGGCTCCTTCTCATAGGTCTCCGCGCATTTGCTGGGCTCGTCTTCATCATGCTCCGTGTGATTACTGGGCTCCTCCATGCCTTTGCTGGGCATTGTGCTTTTGTTGGGCTCCTAATCATCGGGTACCGCAACGTTGATGGGCTCCTCAGTGCCTTCGAGCTCATCCTTGCCATTGCTGGGCTCCTCCGTGACTTTGGGCTCCTCCACAAAGTCAATATCCCCCCTGCCTATGCTAGGCTTTTCCGTTCCATCAAGGTCCTCTGCTCCATTTCTGTGCTCCTCCATGCCATCCAGCTCCCCAGTGCCTTTTCTGGGCTTCTCCATGCACTCAGCCTTTTCTGCACCTTTGCTGGGCTCTTCCGTGCCATCGTGCTCGCCTACTGCTGAATTTCCACGTTCCTCAGTCTCAGAAGAGACTTTGCTGAGCTCCTCCTCGCCATCGGGCTCCTCCTTGCCATCGGTAACATCCAGGTTTCATTGCTGTGTGGCTTGCATGGTGCCCGGCCTGGCCTCCCCTTACTGCTGTGCCCGCGTGTGGCTCAGTTGGGACTGAGAGACAGTGCCTACGGTTGTGCCTGTGCCTTTGCCTGTGGCTATGGCTGTGTTTGTGCCTGAGGCTGTGCCTGTGGCTGCCTGAGAAGTGGGTGAGGACCTGCTTTGTGCCCATGGGCTGGCTGCTGTAGCCATGCTGGCACTCATGGCTGTATCCATGGCTGCGTGTGGGAAGCACAATGTGCTCAAGCGCAGCCTGAGAGGATCATGCGTGAGCTCCCGTGCGTGATGGAACACTGGGGCAGGACACTGTCCACAGGAGTGCCTGTGCCTTGCCGTGCCCGTGGCTGTGCCCATCACACTGCTCTGACTTTGGGTGTGCGTGCAGGTAAAATGATGGCAGAGGTGCTGATGCGGGACAAGGAGTTCAAAGACACCCCTTCACTGATGCTGCAAGAGCTGCTGGAGGTGAGTTAGCCACCTGCAGACATCCTAAAGGGCAGAGCAGCCAGGCAACAGAGCCAGGGCGCCTCAGGGCTCGATTCCCTACTCTGGTCTGACCTGGCCAGTGCCCTTTCCCATGCTGACTGCATCCATCCAACCGTTCCCGATTGTTTTGCAGTGTCAGAGGAGGTCAGCAGAGCTGCAGAAGGCTGCTTGTCTGCAGGAAGAAATGATAATGGTACGGAAGGCGGGAGGGAGAGATTGGAGGGAGAACCAAGTGTAGTGGGGAAGCCCCCTGTGAGCAGGCACGGGGCGGGCTCTTGAGGGGACCCTTTCCTTCTCCAGGAACTTAGGGAGAATGTGAAAGACCTGAGAGGGAAGAGGAATGCTAGCCTTTGAGTGAGGACCCAGCATGACCCACACCTTAAGAAGAACGGAGCTGGGATCCCAACAGCCCCCCGACATCTGTGCCGAGAGCTGCCCATCCCAGCTCTAGCAGAGGCCAGGCAGCAGCCTCGTGTCTTTGTGGCCCCCTAGTGGGGAGAGGTCCCGGTGCCGGCCGAGGCCTTCTCTCGCACGCCTAACTGCCAGTGTCTGTAGCAGGAGGAAGACAATGCAGAGGGGAGCACCGTTGGGTTCCCTGATGCAGGAGATGGTGGCTGTGCGTCTGGTAAGAGAGAAAGCCCCACTGTGGCCTTGGGGAGGGAAGAGGGATGTGGGCCCACTGCTGACTGCGGGGACGAAGGAGGGTTTCTGAGTGTCCAGAGCTTTGCGCACCCCAACAAGTGTCCCTGCTTTGTGTTGTTCTCTAGGATGAGCAGGTGGCATCACAGAGGAAAACGCTCAATACCTGGTGTCGGTGAGTTGCCCTGGGGTGCTGAGACATCGCGCAGCTTTGGACTTTTGGGGGATGAAATACTATGGTATTTCTCAGCATCCTGGGTGGGATGAGCTTTTGGGGTGGGTGTTTTTGCGGCCCTGGAGAGAGGTACGAAAGTCTCAGTTGCTCCCCGTGTGGCACAGCTCTTGGGCCATTTTCAGGGATCGATTGGAAAGTGCTGAGCCAAACGTGCCCCCGGCTCTGATAGAACCTTCTTCTGTTTTGCAGGAGGTTTCTGCTGTTCCTAGGCCTGCTGCTACTTCTCTGCTTCCTCCTGCTTGTGCTGCAGAGGGACATCCTCCACTGAGCGCTGCCTCCGGAGCTGGCGGGGTAGGGTTAGGGTCTCAAGCATCTGCCATATTATAGAATGTATTGAACGTAGACAAGCATCACAATTTATCATCTGTTTTTATCAAAAAATGATAAAGAAGAAGCAGCAATGAAACCTGGATGTTATTTATTTACATTGATTGATAATCGAGTCAAAAATACATTTTTTCTTTAATGCTTGCAAGCTCTCCTCAACTTCCTGTATCACAATGGAAAGCAGGGCTCTCTATTTGTCACCATTCCCAGGACTATGTTTCCCCAGTGTATCCAAATTTGCCATCACCTGAACTTGCCATCGTTTCAGTCTCGTTTCAGATGCTGCTATTGTTTGAAACACGTCTGGTAAAGCAACTGGCGCAGTAACCATGCAACTGGTTGTCCGTCACTGCAACGGCTGAAGTACGCTGTGTTGAGCTGCAGCACGGATAGAGAGAGACACATTCTCACCCTGAAGCGCTCAAACAGATTCCACAAGGCAGGGCAAATTTCTGCCATCTGTTCCCTATTGCCTCCCACCCCTAGCCCTGCAGCTGCCCCTCGGCACAGGAAGCAGCTCCTGCCCGGTCTCGATCCTTGATTCCCATGCCACTCCCGCCCGGGGAGAAGGAAAATTGTGCCCCCTGGCCGAGCTGCCACCCTCCACTTCAGCCACGTCGCTTGCCATTCCGCCTCTGGTGTCTGCATGTTATTTGGTGAAAGACACGGACAAACAGGAACTAAAGGATCTTTTTCATCCTGGTCCAGTAGATCCAGAGGATGAACCAAACTTTTTCCCTCCTGACAATAATTTGAAGGGGACAGGAAGGAGAAATGTCATTGCTCCCCCAGCGTACGACGGTGCTTTAGAGCAGTGCAGGAAAGAAGCATTAGCATGGGGTGATGCTGATACGTCGCAAGCCTTCCCTGTGATCTATGGCACACATCTGCACGGATAGCTGGACAGTCTACCGAGGGCTCACGCTCTGGGTAGCACAGTGAGCCACTCAGGACTGGGCGATCCATGCTCGACCTATCTGGGGCAAAGATATGTGGGTTGATATATGGAACGTGGTTAGGCACGGGACTGTACGAGCATACCACGTTTCTGGACATCAACCCCTGCAGTTGCCAGGTAATGATGAAGCTGACACTCTGGCTCGAGTTCGATGGCTAGGAAATACATCAGCCGAAGATATTGCCCATTGGTTGCATCGGAAATTACGGCATGCAGGACAGAAAATGTGGGCAGCAGCTAAAGCATGGGGGCCATCAGGACAGCAGGAGATTATGCCCAACCTGCTCAGTTGCTGGTTCATGCTGTGAAGGGGTGGAGTGTAGTGGGATTCCTGGTCACAGCCTGAACCAGTGAATGAGCATCTGAGTGAGCGGAGCGGAGGAGCCCAGGCCCACCCGACCTCTCGCTCTCTCCCTCTCGGTGGTGCTTCCGGCGGTGCTTCTGGGAGCACAGATCCGCTCAGAGCCTGCGCGGGTTGTCCCCCCCTCCCTGGCTCTTTTCCTTCTGGCGCGCAGTGTTCGAACGAGAGGCGGCTGCGTTCCTTCGCATAAACGGTCGCCAGGAGGTTTGAGTTCATCCCCCTTCTCTCCGACATCTCCTTCTGTAGCGCCTCTCCCTCAAATAAAAGCTCTGTCACCACCTTTGCTTGCTTTACACCTGTAGTGAGGCTTTGTGAAAGTTATGGAAGGTGGAGCCTGAACTGATCTACACCAGGAGCTCTTAAAAGACCTTCAGTTTGTGCTCAGACACAAAGATCTACAGCTCAAGCTGCTGAACAAACCTCATCCAAGGCCTGAACGTGCAGCGTGGCCCTCTCTGAGATGGTACCAGCACTGGCACTACACATTTGAAGATCACAGTCTATGTTGGGCAGCCTATGGAGATGGAGCACTATTTTAGGCAAATGGACAGAGGATCAAAAGGAGAACCCAGGCGATGGTACCCAAATCCAAACAAAGAATAACAGCGATGAAGTGAAATTTTCAAGAAGTAGAATTTTCCGCCTCATTTCTTCAGTCTCGTATTTGTCCTCTGTCCCAAGATTATGTTCTGGCAGGAACCTTCCCTCCCAGAAAGCTGCCTGCATCTCATTACTAATGCATCTCCCTCACACCGAGACTTCTTCCTGCTTAATAAAAAATTCCTCATTAACAGGAAAATGCCTAATGATCTATTTTTCTTCAGAGGTGAGCCAAACCTGCATACTTGATATCACACCTGACGTGAGCCATTTATACCAACTATGGCTTTCAGTTTCTCCCCATCATGACACAGGCTGCTTCTTCCAGACAGTACAGCAATCATTTAAGTCCCCAAGGAATCCAAAAAGGAATATATTTGATTAATATTTGAGATACACTAACATACAGTGCAACTACAGCAGTGGGTGCTGGTTACAATTCAGGAAAGTCAGATACAATTTTAGTCAATAAAGATAATGTAGGAAGAGAGGATATTATGTTCTGGGACAATCAAATTAGGAATTATCAAAACGATAATGATACCAGACTGGTTATTCCAGAAAGGGAGAACACAGTAAGCAGCAGCCAACAACAGAAGAGACAAGGCTGCTCCATTATGTGATCTCTTCATCTCCAGAGTACTGTTCAGTGCCCTGATAACACACAGGAGATGGTCGTCTTCATTTCCACACACAAGGAAAAAAAATCTTTCTGGAAAAATTTTCAGGAGGAAAATTCCGGCACTCTTCAGAGCATATTTTGTATTCTGTAATATGACACGTGACATTCAAATTCTGGCCCACAGACTGGAAAACCTAATCTACATTGTAAGCTTTCAAATTCCTCTGTTGAAAATAATTATTTTATTATCTTCAAAACTAAAAGAAATTGTAAGACAAAATACCAATAGTAAAAAGGCAAACTGTGAAGAAAAAGCAAATAGCGGTGGATATCAGCACGACACTGATACAGCTCTGTTATATCAGTTTGACCACTTGGCTTTAAATATGGGATGCGAATAAGCAGTAGGCTGCCATTTAATTCTACTCCTCGTCATCAGTCTCTCCCTCTGCCTTTAAGACATACATCTATATTGAAATCTACAGATCTGTATGTCTGTAACAATACTGAAAAAATATTGTGGTTTCACATTGCCTTGATGCAGATATTAAATCAGACTACAACAGTGCCATGAGCTGATGTATTTAAGTCATTATGCAACAAAGAGAGCTTTCTACTGTTCACTGTGCAGCCCTATTCCTTTTACTCTCCACACAACAGTAGAGAACAGAAAAATACCTCCACATCTACTCAAGTGATCTAAACAAGAAATGTACTGCAGACAGACCCAAGAATGCCACTGGCATTTATGCCATGAGCTGGTCAAGGTCTTCATGGGCTTTAAATGCCTAAGAGGCTGTGGCCTAGACAAAAAATAAACTTCTACCAGCATATTATGATACTTAAGGTGAGGGCAAAAGATTTTCAAGTGTAGCCAGTTTTCAACACAGTCTGCATCTGAATACAGACCTAAGGCAAACATTTTTATCTGGATCTGCTTCATCTGCTTCAAATGTAAAGATTTTAGACTTTACTTTGAAAACAATAAAGAACCTTACAGAATAAGCTTTGAACCTCTGATAAGTTGACTATTACTCTCTCCATTTCACAGACAAACTTGCATGAAGAGCAGCAACAATCTACAAACTTCCACAAAGTGGCATAGCCAGTTACCATCTCATTCCGCTTCCTGAAGACGACTGCCTTTCACATCGCTATCAGCACTACTGCTGAACTGTGCCACACATCTCCTCGCCGGGCTCACACCCACTGGTTCTCTTCAGAAACATTCAGCAAGCATCCGTGAATCACAGAATCACAGGGGTTGCAAGGGACCTCCAGAGATCATCGAGTCCAACCCCCAGAGTCAACGGGTGCCATTTTTTACTGCACGGAGGAATACAGAGGTGCACCTTTGCTTCATCAGCACATCCAAGTCATAAACCACTCTGTCAGACTGCCCCTCTGCTGCCACCTGTTGCCACACAGCAACAAAATACAACAACAGATATCTGGGGGGAAGGTTCAGCCTCTACTGCCATACCACCAATGTCCACCTGTGATGCTGTGGGCCAAAAGAATAAGGTAGGAGGCATTTCTTTTGGAGAATATATGATTGCTTTGTTGTGCTGTCTGTCCATCCGCAAGACATCAAAACAACTAAAAATGGAGTTCTTGAGAACAGCACAGAATACATCCAAGCACATCCAGTATTTTCTCTCATTTCCTTGCTAAATGTAACTCCTGACAGGTTGGTATTCCAGGCTTAACAAAAACAGAAGTCATGTCAGATTAAGTTTCTATGGAAATCTAAAAGCTGGATTCCCTAATTTCTATTATTTTCTACGTGAATTTGAGCTTCAGCACTGTCAGCATGCTTGGTAATTCAAATTTAGCTCAGGGAAATAGTTTAATTTTCAGTAAGGATTAAAAAACAAGGAGCTCAAAAATGACACTTTTTCCAAAATATTGCACCTCTTACTAGCCAGAATAACACAAAGATATCTATAACACCTTGCAACTTTCAACATTTTCATCTAAGATGCGATGAAACAAAAATAAACATTGGGATTTACCGTAAGAAGGCAAACCACTCTCACTTTTCTATTTGCTTCTAAAGCATCGGTCATCAAGGAATTTCACACAGACTTGGAAGTTTCCAATCTAGCTGCCAGTGCTCACAAGTACAGAAAATATTAAGGATTAGGAAACGCCTTCCTATGGCTATTCCAAGGGATCAAGAGCTACTGTGCAATCCCCAACTGCTCAGCTGGGTCTAAGAGCAGAGGCATCACAGAGGACGTGCAAGGGAAACCGAGGATGCTATACCTCCCGACAAGGTTGCTCTCTCTAAACAAGGGTTCTTGCACTTCCACATTTCTTACTCACAGCAGCAACACAGGTGTGAGCTGTTTAATAAAAAACAAGCCTATTTCTCCAAGTACTGCCTTTGTCATATACATATATTTGACAATACTTGTGTTTAATTGTATCGTGAGTACTTCAGAGTCAACTGGGTCAAAAGAAACAGTCCTACTGTGACATATTTAACTTGAGCATTACTGCAAGAAAAAAAAAAAAAAAGATAGCAGTGATCAAAATAAAGACATTAAAATCAGTCATAGGTAGAAGCATGCAGTTTCTCTATAGTTTCGAGTGTACCATCAATCTATTTTATTTGAGTCTGTTCACTAGGTTGATTCAAATCCCAAAGTATAGCAGGGCTAAGAAGGATGGTTTCTCTTTGCTGTGCAGACAGCTTTCGCGCTCACTGTCTTCAGGGAATCCTCCGACTGGTGCCTCCACGTTTCAGATTCAAAAGGAGATTTCAAATAATTTTCTGGCAGTTCTCCAGCATTAACTATGACAATATCAATTTAGCAGAGAGATGCCAGATTTCAGATCGCCTCTGAGAGGGTGGGATTGGCAGTGCTTTGTTAATGCCCGTCTCCCTCCCTGCTTTTATTACAAATAATTTTCATACCTATTTTCCTATCAAAATTTGATTTTGTAAAACATATCCAGTGGGCTTACAATACAACTATTGTTGCTGGAAATATCAGCACTTCAAAGGTGATTCTTGATGCAGCTCTTATAGGATTCTGAGAAATAGTCACGGACATTTATTATTTGTAACTAAATGTCCCTTTAGGTATAAAAGATATTACGCACCATGAATAGAAGTATGCACATCATATATTAATGTGACGACCAATACAGGATAAGAAATAAAATTAAATCTCTTTCATACAAGACTGTAGTACCAACATTAGCACAGGATGTCAATGGTCCCTATAAATGGAAACGTACAGCGCAGATGAAAATAATTCTGTAAGATCCTTTATTGCAATAAAAACCTGGAGACATAATGAAACCAGAGTTTAAAACACAATACACCGTCAGCTATTATAAGCCTTGTGTAAGGGTGAGTTTAGAGAATTTTACTCAGCGGTACTCCTTCTATCTTACATCACCAACATAAAAACTGTATTCTCCCGAGACAGCTTTCAGCAGCCCCTCCATCTGAGTCCCTCCACAGAAGTCAACGATACTTCCATTTATGGAAGCTGAAAAAAGATCAGTGAAAACAGCTTTGCATACATAACTGATTGGCTAAAACACAGAGAAGAGGAAGCTGGAGCAAGCGGCCAAAGTTTGCACAGCGGAGTCAGCTCACCGGGGGAGCCTGGCTGTTCAACAGATTCATAATTCAGCTGGGAAAAGAGGAAAGGGACTTCTTATGGACAGTGCTAAGGCAAGACAGAAAAGTTGAGGACCACCTGTGAAGATCTGCGGATGGACCTCCCATGTTTCAGTGACTGAGCAATCAAAGTGATAGATGAAACGCAGCAAAACTAATGTGGAGGGATGCACCCCTGGAAAAACAATCCTGGCTTTACATACAAAATGCTGGGCTCTGAGCTCAATATCAGGGCGCAGGAATGATAACGTGGTGCCGCAACTGTCAGTTCTGTGACAAAATCGGCTCAGACTCCTCCTTGACAGTCATATACAAATTGACCTAATTAGAGAAGAAATAGAGAAGAAACAGAAAAATTGTCACCATCTAAAACCCACAGCGTGCAGTTCTTAAACACAGTTCTGACGCCCCTAACCTCAAACAGCGTATGACAGACTACGGAAGGTTCAAGGAAGGGCTAAGGCTTTTCAGACAGAGATGCCTCAGAGAAGGGAAGATTGAGGTCTGTAAAATCTAGAGTGAGATGGGGAGGGGGAATGGCGAGCCTGCTGCTGACTGCTCCTCTCAGGATCAGAGCTGGAGAAGTGTCGGACAGAGCATCAAAATGAGGATGGCCATTTTTCTTAATATCTGGGTATCCAAAGGTCACGAAGGTCTCAAGGGAGACATAAAAGTGGGAGAAAACTGCGACTATCTCTGGCTACCCCACTGCCTGAACTTGCTGGAGGCTGGAAGAATCATCTCATGAAGTTTTACTATATACTTCCTCTCAACTCATACCTCCACACAGGTATCTGGTTTTCAGTGAAACACCTTACAAACAATGGAAAGGCACAAAAAACAAGCAGCACCTATGTATGAGCAAGAGAAAAACTAATCCATCTTGGGCTTAAAACATCTGTGAGACAACTGCCAAGTGCAAAGCACTGGGTGCATTCTGAGAATATAAGAACTTCACACATATAAGGGGAAAAAGAAAAGAAAGATTGCATGCAGTATTGCAACTATCCTCAGTCAGCCCCAGCCCTCAGCCACTGGAAACAGTATGAACTGAGAGCTGAGAATTTCTTTGGGACTGCACTGGTTTTTGATCTCAGCCAATTCCTGCACATGCTGCCAAAGAGCTCCCCAGCCTTGCCTGTCGGCCCCAGTCAACAGTATCAAGCTGTAAGCAGGATTTCCTTTAAAAGCAAACATTCTTGTTTGGACATCAACACCCAGTGCCCATGTGAATACAGACGCTGAATTCGTTTTTTTCCCTGAACACTCACTGAAACAGAAAGACATCACAGGTGCTCACGAGGAGCTGAGCATGACTGATGAGAAAGCAATGTAAATCTCAGCATCTAATTACAAGCACTTCTACAAGATCCTGCTGATTCCAACTGCAGATTACCAGTTTCCTCCAAACATTCACACCTTCATCTTCTGCTAAAAATATCCATCGACAGAGACAGCACAGAAGCAGTTCAGTGTGCCCAAGCTTTAATAAATCAGAGACATCGATTCAGTCTCAGGTAAATGACGCTTCCCATTGTCCTTTCAAAACAAACAAGGAGGACACAGAGGCCTGCTCATAATCACAAAATTACAAAGAACAGACGTGAAACATTAACAAGGAAACGCTCGTGCTCGCTAGGAGAAAACGCTACAAAACAGCACGCAGCATACCGAGCCAGATTGGCTTTCCAATCACTCAGGAGATTACAAACAAGGAAGAAAAATAAAATGGTTCATTTGACTGGATCTAATACGCTTTAGTTACTTTTAATTAACTGCTACACGTGCAATTTCTTCCCCTTCTACTTTTCCTTCTGACGCCCTGCTTGAAAGGCCTTGGTGCAAGGGAATTTATGACAAAAAACACCTTCTAAATCCGGGCACTTCCCAGTTGCAAATTCCCATTAGCAGCAGTGCTCTAAACAAAACAGGCATTCATCTCCCTGTGAAGTAAGCATCTCACTCCATTGCCTTCCCAAGTACACACATCTTGCATTTTCTAATCAATTCACTGAAGTTTTCATTCAGTTCAACCCACAGCTTCTACGGCCTATTTCTCACCCTTCAATGAGCAACAGGAACAGGAGGACAAGGATCGCTTCACGCACTGCCCAGCCGTGCACCTCTGCAGAGGTCTGTGCCAGGCTGCTCCAAGCACTCCTGAAAAAGCAACTCAAGTCATGGGACTCAGGAGAGCAGAGATGAAGGAGAACCATGAACTTCAGAACCACAAATACAAAATGCAAACAGCCATTAAATTTCATTATACTTTGAGACCTTAAAGTCAGCTATGACAACGGTTTCAAAACAGGTTTTTTTTAAGCTGTTCCGTTGGCATTGGCAGCGCCTGCCTCTCATACACACACATTTTGTAACCCTGTGTTTGCCTCACAAGATTTGTTTCCCATTTCAAGTAGCTTTACGCTTTGTTGTTTGGGGACCGTTTAATCAGCACAGACAACATCATATACTGAAAAACACTATCTCGTTTGCAACACTAACTCAGAGAATGGCTTGGGGTGGAAGGGACCTTGAAGATCATCCAGTTCCAACACCCCTGCCACGGCCAGGCTTGTCAGGCTGCCCAGGGCCCCATCCAGGCTGGCCTTGAGCACCTCCAGGAATGGGGCATCCACATCTCCAGCAAGCCTGTGCCAGGGCCTCATCACCTTCTCAGTTAAAAATTTCCTCCTATTTTAAAGCCATTGCTCCTTGTCCTATCACTACCAGTCCATGAAAAAACAAAATCATTCTCCCTACCTCTTACAGACTCCCTTTAAGCACTAAAAGGCAGCAATGAGATCTGCCGGAACCTTCTCTTCTCTGGGTTGAATGAACACAGTTTCCTCAGCCTTTCTTCATAGGAGAGGCGCTCCACCCCTCTGATCATCTTTGTGGCCCTCCCCTGCACCGACACCTTCGCCTCTTCCTCATATGGGGAGCCCAGGCCTGGACACAGTACTACAGATGTGGCCTAACAAGGGCAGAGCAGAGGAGTACAATCACCTCCCTCATCCCTGCCGCATCCCTTTTTTAGATGCAGCCCAGGATGCAGTTGGCCATGTGAGCTGTAACAACACACTGCTGTTTTGCAACAAGCTTTTCATCCACTGGGACCCCAGGTGCTACTCCACAGGGATGCTCTCAGTGAGTTCTTCTTCCAGTCTGTACACGTATCAGAAATTGCCACAACCCATCTTGCAGTTGCTCTTGTTGAACCTCAGTAGGTTCACATGGGCTCACTGCCCAAGCTTGAACAGGTTCTCTGGATAGCATCCCTTCTTTCTGCCACATCAATTGCACCACTCCACTTGGCATCATCTGCAAGCTTCCTGAAGGTGCATTTAATCTGTATCCACATCATAGACAAAGATGCTGAAGACCACCAGTCCCAAGACAGAAACCCGAGGAACACCACTCATCACCAACCTCCGTCTAGACACACAACCATGGAGCTCAGTTTTCCAGCTGTGACCTTACAACCAATTTTTATCCACCAGACAGTCCACCCTTCAAACCCATATGTCACCAAGTCAGAGATAAAATCGTGTTACAGAAGCACATCAGAGACTTTGCACAAGTCAAGACAGACAACATCTTTTGCCTGCCCTTTGTCTAACGATGCTGTTGCTCCATGACAGAAAGTCACCATGCCGGTCAAGCAACATCTATCCTGCTTTTTTGTCTGCCAAGGCCCGGGCATCCTTCTAGGCAGGCCTGCCCTCAAAAGCTTCTCATAGAGTTTCTATGTCAGTTGCAATTCCTTTTGGCTTTTTTTCCCTTTTTCATGGAACAAAGTAGCACTGCAGTAATCTAGAATCTCATCTGCTGCACTCTGTGTTAAGTTTTGACATTGACTGTTTGGGTAGTGATGAGAGTGGAGGAGCGCAGTGATGCGGCTGCGGTACTGTGACATCAGCAGGACAGTCACAATGGGGGGTGTGTCAGGACACTATAAAAGGGGCAGCGCTGCAGCCCCACTCCCCAGTCGGTCTTTGGCGAGTGCAGCGCGCACCTCCTAAGGGCCATAGCTCAGGCAATCTTCATTGTCCTGGCTTTGCTGGGGACCTTGCGGAAGCCTGAGCTTCTAGAAGTAGAAGCGCACGAGAGCAGTGAGCAGCAGCTGTGTCAGGCCATGGCACCGCTGCTGAAGGATCTAAAGCAGGGGAGTGAGGAGGAGAGCGGGGTGGCCGAGGAAGCTCTGCTCTGCACTGCCTTGACACTCTGGCAGCTCTGCGCCTTTGCTGGGCTCCTCCTCATCGGGCTCCTTCTCGTCAGGCTCCGCGTCTTTGCTGGGCTCCGTGCCTTTACTGGGCTCCTCCTCATTGGACTCCTCCACGCCATTACTGGTCTCCTCTGCGTCGGGCTCCGCGCCATTACTGGACTCCTTCTCGTCGGGCTCCACGCCTTTGCTGGGCTCCTCCTCGTCGGACTCCACGCCTTTGCTGGGCTCCTCCTCATCGGACTCCGTGCCTTTGCTGGGCTCCTTCTCGTCGGGCTCCGTGCCATTGCTGGTCTCCTCCTCGTCGGGCTCCGTGCCATTGCTGGTCTCCTCCTCATTGCACTCCGCACCATTACTGGGCTCCTCCTCATCGGACTCCGCACCATTGCTGGACTCCTCCTCATTGCACTCCGCACCATTGCTGGGTTCCTCCTTGTCAGACTCCACGCCTTTGCTGGGCTCCTCCTCATCACACTCCGAACCATTGCTTGGCTCCTTCTCGTCAGGCTCCGCACCATTGCTGGGCTCCTCCTCATCGCACTCCGCACCATTGCAGGGCTCCTCCTCATCACACTCCGAACCATTGCTTGGCTCCTTCTCGTCGGGCTCCGCACCATTGCTGGGTTCCTCCTCATCGCACTCCGCGCCATTGCTGGGCTCCTCCTCATCGCACTCCACGCCTTTGCTGGGCTCCTCCTCGTCGAGCTCCGTGCCACTGCTTGGCTCCTTCTCGTCGGGCTCTACGCCATTGCTTGGCTCCTCCTCATCGGGCTCCGAGCCTTTGCTGGGCTCCTTCTCATAGGTCTCCGCGCATTTGCTGGGCTCGTCTTCATCATGCTCCGTGTGATTACTGGGCTCCTCCATGCCTTTGCTGGGCATTGTGCTTTTGTTGGGCTCCTAATCATCGGGTACCGCAACGTTGATGGGCTCCTCAGTGCCTTCGAGCTCATCCTTGCCATTGCTGGGCTCCTCCGTGACTTTGGGCTCCTCCACAAAGTCAATATCCCCCCTGCCTATGCTAGGCTTTTCCGTTCCATCAAGGTCCTCTGCTCCATTTCTGTGCTCCTCCATGCCATCCAGCTCCCCAGTGCCTTTTCTGGGCTTCTCCATGCACTCAGCCTTTTCTGCACCTTTGCTGGGCTCTTCCGTGCCATCGTGCTCGCCTACTGCTGAATTTCCACGTTCCTCAGTCTCAGAAGAGACTTTGCTGAGCTCCTCCTCGCCATCGGGCTCCTCCTTGCCATCGGTAACATCCAGGTTTCATTGCTGTGTGGCTTGCATGGTGCCCGGCCTGGCCTCCCCTTACTGCTGTGCCCGCGTGTGGCTCAGTTGGGACTGAGAGACAGTGCCTACGGTTGTGCCTGTGCCTTTGCCTGTGGCTATGGCTGTGTTTGTGCCTGAGGCTGTGCCTGTGGCTGCCTGAGAAGTGGGTGAGGACCTGCTTTGTGCCCATGGGCTGGCTGCTGTAGCCATGCTGGCACTCATGGCTGTATCCATGGCTGCGTGTGGGAAGCACAATGTGCTCAAGCGCAGCCTGAGAGGATCATGCGTGAGCTCCCGTGCGTGATGGAACACTGGGGCAGGACACTGTCCACAGGAGTGCCTGTGCCTTGCCGTGCCCGTGGCTGTGCCCATCACACTGCTCTGACTTTGGGTGTGCGTGCAGGTAAAATGATGGCAGAGGTGCTGATGCGGGACAAGGAGTTCAAAGACACCCCTTCACTGATGCTGCAAGAGCTGCTGGAGGTGAGTTAGCCACCTGCAGACATCCTAAAGGGCAGAGCAGCCAGGCAACAGAGCCAGGGCGCCTCAGGGCTCGATTCCCTACTCTGGTCTGACCTGGCCAGTGCCCTTTCCCATGCTGAATGCATCCATCCAACCGTTCCCGATTGTTTTGCAGTGTCAGAGGAGGTCAGCAGAGCTGCAGAAGGCTGCTTGTCTGCAGGAAGAAATGATAATGGTACGGAAGGCGGGAGGGAGAGATTGGAGGGAGAACCAAGTGTAGTGGGGAAGCCCCCTGTGAGCAGGCACGGGGCGGGCTCTTGAGGGGACCCTTTCCTTCTCCAGGAACTTAGGGAGAATGTGAAAGACCTGAGAGGGAAGAGGAACGCTAGCCTTTGAGTGAGGACCCAGCATGACCCAGACCTTAAGCAGAACGGAGCTGGGATCCCAACAGCCCCCCGACATCTGTGCCGAGAGCTGCCCATCCCAGCTCTAGCAGAGGCCAGGCAGCAGCCTCGTGTCTTTGTGGCCCCCTAGTGGGGAGAGGTCCCGGTGCCGGCCGAGGCCTTCTCTCGCACGCCTAACTGCCAGTGTCTGTAGCAGGAGGAAGACAATGCAGAGGGGAGCACCGTTGGGTTCCCTGATGCAGGAGATGGTGGCTGTGCGTCTGGTAAGAGAGAAAGCCCCACTGTGGCCTTGGGGAGGGAAGAGGGATGTGGGCCCACTGCTGACTGCAGGGACGAAGGAGGGTTTCTGAGTGTCCAGAGCTTTGCGCACCCCAACAAGTGTCCCTGCTTTGTGTTGTTCTCTAGGATGAGCAGGTGGCATCACAGAGGAAAACGCTCAATACCTGGTGTCGGTGAGTTGCCCTGGGGTGCTGAGACATCGCGCAGCTTTGGACTTTTGGGGGATGAAATACTATGGTATTTCTCAGCATCCTGGGTGGGATGAGCTTTTGGGGTGGGTGTTTTTGCGGCCCTGGAGAGAGGTACGAAAGTCTCAGTTGCTCCCCGTGTGGCACAGCTCTTGGGCCATTTTCAGGGATCGATTGGAAAGTGCTGAGCCAAACGTGCCCCCGGCTCTGATAGAACCTTCTTCTGTTTTGCAGGAGGTTTCTGCTGTTCCTAGGCCTGCTGCTACTTCTCTGCTTCCTCCTGCTTGTGCTGTAGAGGGACATCCTCCACTGAGCGCTGCCTCCGGAGCTGGCGGGGTAGGGTTAGGGTCTCAAGCATCTGCCATATTATAGAATGTATTGAACGTAGACAAGCATCACAATTTATCATCTGTTTTTATCAAAAAATGATAAAGAAGAAGCAGCAATGAAACCTGGATGTTATTTATTTACATTGATTGATAATTGAGTCAAAAATACATTTTTTCTTTAATGCTTGCAAGCTCTCCTCATCTTCCTGTATCACAATGGAAAGCAGGGCTCTCTATTTGTCACCATTCCCAGGACTATGTTTCCCCAGTGTATCCAAATTTGCCATCACCTGAACTTGCCATCGTTTCAGTCTCGTTTCAGATGCTGCTATTGTTTGAAACACGTCTGGTAAAGCAACTGGCGCAGTAACCATGCAACTGGTTGTCCGTCACTGCAACGGCTGAAGTACGCTGTGTTGAGCTGCAGCACGGATAGAGAGAGACACATTCTCACCCTGAAGCGCTCAAACAGATTCCACAAGGCAGGGCAAATTTCTGCCATCTGTTCCCTATTGCCTCCCACCCCTAGCCCTGCAGCTGCCCCTCGGCACAGGAAGCAGCTCCTGCCCGGTCTCGATCCTTGATTCCCATGCCACCCCCACCCGGGGTGACGGTGCCTGCATGTAATTTGGTGAAAGACACGGATGAACAGGAACCAAAGGATCTTTTTCATCCTGGTCCAATAGATCCAGAGGATGAACCAAACTTTTTCCCTCCTGACAATAATTTGAAGGGGACGGGAAGGAGAGATGTTGTTGCTCCCCCAGCGTACGACGGTGCTTTAGAGCAGTGCAGGAAAGAAGCATTAGCATGGGGTGATGCTGATACATCGCAAGCCTTCCCTGTGGTCTATGGCACACATCAGCCCCCACAGTGGGAATCCTTGCCTCATGAGGTGGTGAAGGAAGTCAGGAATTGGATGAAAGATGCTGGAATTCAATCCAGCTTTACATTAATCTTTTGGATGCAATTGCTGGCAGCTATGTTATGACCCCTCATGCTGGAAATTGTGTCTCCCATGCAATACACTTTGTTTATGACTGAATATCGAGACAGGCTACCATCCAGGCTATGAATTATCTGACTAGCTTAAATCATACTGGCATGGAGGAGCTCATGAATGAATGCCAATCTAAAGTCCCTGTTGCTGCACGGCCCTTTGATCTACCAGGAAACGGGAAGAGCGTGAGACTGCACTATGACAACAAATACGGTCCATAATCAGCCAGCCACTGCCTGGCCAGCTCACTGAGACCAGCTACTGCCGGCAGTACAGGAGTCGATTTGGCCACCGCCCAGTCAGTGACCCTGACCGATACCAACGTGACTCTTATCCCAACAGGAATCACGGGCCCGCTTGGGAACGGCCGCAGTGCCCTCTTGTTAGGACATTCTTCTCTTACATGGATGGGATCATTTACTTCACTGGGAGATATAGATGCTGACTACACTGGGGAGATTAAGATAATGGCATGGATGCCCTCCTCCCCCACACACTTTATTTCCAAAGGCCAGAAAATAGCACAGTTATTCCCTTTTCTTCTATGGCTGAACCTGCCATCAGGGAACCACCAAACTGGTGGATTTGGGGTCACAGAGAGTAGCGTGGGTATGACCCCTCAGGAAAGAATACCAAAAGTGTGCTATGCTCTCAATTTTCTAAATCGCTGGACAACAGAAGGCCCTCCAATTTACAGGCATTTTGGCTCCTGTCAGAGTAAAAGCACAGGTTACGGTAAAAAATCTGAGCTCTAGCCAATGGGAAGGACCCTATTCATTGAAAACCTAGGATCGAGGTTATGCTTGTGTTTCAACAGGAACAGGTCCAAGATGGGTACCAGCATGATGGGTACAGCCGTCCCTTTTGTCATCTGCTGTAACATGATCGTCGCATCCTCATCAGCATTTTGGATTCCTGCTCAACCTAAACAGAACCTATGCATCACCCTCGCCAACAAGACGGGACAAGACACACTCTGTTCGTCAACTGCATCAACAGGAAACCCCATCTCAACATGCTTGGTGGGACAACCCTTGGACAAGCGGCCCAACCCGAGCTCTGCTCTTGGGATAGCATTTAACACGAGTGCAGTAGGCGTCAGATGGGATGGATAGGTAACCCATCTGCAACAAAGCAATCTCGAACCACAAGAATCAGAACTGCTCGGGTGGATTTAAATGGATTATTGTCTGTGGAGAGACATCAATTATTAGATCAGTGTGTTAATTGTAGTTTAGCAGTTTATAGAAATCACTCTGCTTGGTAGAATTATTCTTCACCTAATTTCTCTAGAACTAGTAAGCGTTCGCTTAACTTGACAGCAGGAGTAATTCTCATCTGTGTGGACAGGTAATGGCCTGCTATCCCCTCTCACATTAAAGGAGGTCCATGCAGTTTGGGAAGACCAACTTTACTAGCACCTAACATCTCCATGATTACTCACCACCAGAAGTGCCTTAAGTGAACTGTACAGGCTTTTCCATCAGACTGTAAGGATAATGTGGAATTTTGGAACCCCAGGGGAATAATGGCAGCATTCTTTTTAGCCCCAGGTGTTGCGTCAGCTAAGGCACTGAACACACATAACTAACTTGGATGCTGGCTGCCCAAGCAAACAAATACTTGGCTCTAAGCTGACTGCTACTCGATAGACGACATGCTACGCTAGAGAATCACACTTTTTTCAGTAGTAAGGAAGAGGGAGATGTGGGAGATGGCGGGGTCGGTTTGACCTCGTCAAATGTTGCCTTGCTGATAATATGGTGCTGGGACGGATGACTGGACAGAACAAATAGGGACTTTTTGCAGCTAGGTATAGAATAAGCTCCGTGCTGTTAATGAGGACTTGTTTTGGAATTTGCTTGCTGTCTAGTCAGTGTATTGTTAGTCGAAAAGAACTGAATACGTGTGTAAGAACAGAAAAGGACTTGCTTTGAAGATTACAAGAGATACAGAGATGCAGCAATAAAGAAATCTTCCTTGCGCAAGAGGATACGAGACTGTAGAAGAACAGAAGAAATAATAACAAGTAACTTTTTGCAGTTAAGATTATTCACTGAATGCAAATTCAAATATTACACCTGTCATGCTCCAATATGAACGAGGGAGATGAGGTTCTTTGATTATATGTATCTGGATACCCAATGATGAGATGAAGACACAACAGGTCAAATGTTAGACCAGCCAGTTTATTACAAAGACTAGTTGCTTAGGGATATGGGGAAGGGAAGAGAGTTATTGATTTGCCCCACGCAGTGGGTGCCATTTGCAGCGTCTCAGGCACGGACTCAGATGTGAACAATGCAAATCGTTTACTACAGGTTTTAACATCCCTTATATACTTTCACAAGTTCTCTGTATCTTTCCCACCCGCCTTTACATATCAACAGTAGAACTTCCCAAAACAGTCCTTAACCGTGCATACAGGCAATTATCCAATCAGGATGATTTATTAGCTTCAATTCCAATTATACTGTATTATGTTGTGTTATTTTGCTTTCTGATATCTTAGTAAATTAGCTTTCCTCCTCAGATTGTTGCCACTGTTTTGTTTCTAGGCCCACCTCCCTTTTCCCTTTCCCCTTTCCCCTTCCTGGGGCGTGGGTATGCGGTCCCCCGCACCAATCGTCACGGAAACGGGCCGAGCCAGCCCGGTAAACCATTGACACAATCTGAGCCCGCATTTCTTCCATGCTTGCACAGAGCCTGCCACCGGTCCAGTAGATCCAGAGGATGAACCAAACTTTTTCCCTCCTTACAATAATTTGAAGGGAATGGTCTGGAGATGTCCTGGAGTGGTTACCATCCAGTGGATAATCCAGCTGTTTTTTATCACTCACTATGGCATGCATAAGTGTCACGTTGTTGTCTGTGACAGTGTGTGAAGCACAGAAACTGTTTTCACTTTTGTTGTCACAAAGCTTGCTTCACGTGGCCTTTCTGGCTATAAGACTCTTACTGACAACTGCCAGTCATCTCGATGGTTGTTGCGGCGCCTCAGTGTCTCTGTTTGTGGTTGTGAAGGTAAGCAGAAATAGGGGCAAGCAGTCTTTTTCGAGGTACGGCTTGGAGAAGCTGATCACCGGAAAAGACGATAATACTTGCGCATGGCACCGAAGGTGCTACTCCCTGCTGATTTATCTGTTGGGCCAGATGTGTTGGGTGGGCATGAATCAAACTAATGCCAGAACACGGAGGCAGCTGAACTTGTCGATAAGAAAGCAGGACAGACATCCTGTTGTCCCAACAAGATAACCAAACAGATGCCTCTCTTATAACAAAACACCCACAGGAATGGTGAGGAGCTCTCCCGCTTCAAGGTTTGAAAATTTACAGCAAAACTGACCCTTAGGTTTAATCCCCTGGATAACCAGAGTTCGGAATGTGATGAATATGCACGTGCTATACCTTTAAATATGTATTTGTTTCTCTCTTTGATGTGCGTGTGGGGGAGCGATCCCCCCACGTACTCAGCACTGTAACGGGGGGAACAGCTGATTGACATAACTCATTGGTGTGTCAGGTTGCTCGGTTGGTTTTGTCAGCACCACTAAAACCAAAGACTTTGAAGAAGTGACTTCCCTGAGGGAGAAACCTCTTTGGAAGAAATCTCTATAACCACACATGATATGTCTAGTAGTAATTATTAAAAATGAGCAAACACCAATCCCGTTCTTCATTTCCATTCTAATTTCCTCAGTTATGTAGTGTGATCAATCACCAGGATTAATGCCACGTCTAAAATAGAATATGAGATTAAGATTATCTGGGGTATAATGGTAAAGACAGAGTTAAATATACTATACAGTTCTCTGCAGTAACGTGAAGCATCAGTTTTCTCGCAGAGCACCATATCAAACTCGAATGACCTATTCCACCACGTTTCCTACAGCATATATACAATTTTTATAAGAAATTAAACACTGGAAATTTGTGGCATCTTTCAACCAGTGCATACTTTGTTGCCATGTGGCTTTCCATTGTAAGAATATTGATATCACAAGTCCTAAAATACAGACACAGTATCCCTTGGGCCAGTGCAAGTCAGCTGTTTGAGTCATTCTTTTACCTCCCAGCTCCCTGGGCCCATGGCTGGGAATGGCCTCAGCTCTGTACAGCACTGCTGAGCAGCAGCTGCACACATCGGTGTGTTATCAGCACTGTTTTTCTCCTAGAACTGAAACACAGCATCGTGACAGGCACTCTCCCGAAAACAATTCCATTCCAGCTGAAGCTAAGACAAGAACACACCTTAGGAGTTCTATTTAAACTATAATTATGCTATTGAAGAACATATAATACATGCTGATGAAGTTTGGAGAAATTATTTACCCCGGCGGGATTTCGTAGGAAGTTTCTAGAAAGCAAATCAATAAGTGTTTGCAGATTGAAAATCTGATCACACTTGTGCCAGTCCCAAGAGGGAGCTGTGAAATTGTCATTGCAGTCAACACATTACAGTAGGTAGAAGTCCTGTAGCTCGCCTGGTGCCAGGTGTCACACTCCAATAAAAAGGAAGGAGACGAGGTTTCTTTGATTCTATGTATTCCCCGCGTGTGATTAAGAAGCAACAGTTCAAATGTTGGTCCGAGCTGTTGATTACCGATATTGACCAGGGAGATGGGGAAGGCAGACACTGTTAGCAATAAGGCTGTTGGGGAAGGGAAGGCGAGCAATTGGAAAGAGATTCATAGATACATTCGGTCGGAAAGGACCTACAAGATCATCTAGTCCAACCATCCTCACACCACCATCCCTACCCATCAAGCTACTAAATCAAATCCCTTAGCATCTCATCTAAACGCTTCTTGAACCGCGCTAGGGACGGTGCCTCAACCACCTCCCTAGGCAGGCTATTCCAGTGCCTGACCACTCTTTCAGAGAAAAAAAATTTCCTCAAATCTAATCTAAATCTTCCCCGGTGCAACTTGGGGCCATTCCCTCTCATCCTGTTCTTAGTTATCTAGGAGAAGAGGCTGACTCCCTCCTCACCACAGCCTCCCTTCAGGAAGTGGTAGAGTGCAATGAGGTCTCCTCTGAGCCTCCTTTTCTCCAGACTAAACAATCCCAGCTCCCTCAGCTGCTCCTCGTAAGACTTGTGCTCCAGACCCCTCACCAGCTTTGTTGCCCTTCTCTGAACACGCTCCAGGGCCTCAATGTCTTCCTTGTAGTGAGGGGCCCAAAACTTAACACAATACTTGAGGTGTGGCTGCACCAGAGCTGAGTACAGGGGGATGATCACCTCCCTGCTCCTGCTGGCTACACTTTTCTTAATACAGGCCAGGATGCCATTGGTCTTCTTGGCCACCTGTGCACACTGCTGGCTCATGTTGAGTCAAGCATCAACCAGCACCCCCAGGTCCTTTTCCTCTATACAGTCTTTGTGGAGTTACTGTGGTCAAAGTGCAGTACCCGGCACTTGGCCTTACTGAACCTCATCCCATTGACCTCAGCCCAGCTGTTCACCCTATCCTACTCCCTCGCTGCTTCTCTGGTGCAGACCCGGTGCTGACCCCTCTCTGTTTCTCCGTCCGACTGCTGCTGCTGCTGCTGTTCTCCCTGCTTCTGCCACCCCTGCTCTTCGGACTCGGACCGTCAATTCGCTTACTGCCCCTACGATCCTGACTGGTGACTATCCCTGCGTTGTACAAACCCTTGCTTCTTTCCTATCTTTCCTATTGCTCGCCTTCCCTTCCCCATCACCCTTAACACTGACCGCCTTCCCCTTCCCTATGTCCCAGGTCAATATTGGTAATAAACTGGTCAGACCAACATTTGAACCGTTGTTTCTTAATCTCACGCTGGGTATACACATAATCTTAAGAACCTCGTCTCCCTCCTTTATAGTGGAGCGTGACATTTTTATTGGCGTAGTCAGCAGGATGCCCTTCGTGAGAGTGTGGTCCTTCCAGATATAATTTGAATCCTTTTTTCTGTGTGTGCCTCTTGGAGTTGTGAGGAGTGATATTTTTTGATTTAAATGTGTGTACCTCTCCAAGAAGATCACTCCGAATGCTGAATCTGGTAACTTAAGTGTGAAACTTTTACTTTTTCCTGTGTGTAACTCCTGGAGTTGCAAGGGGTGATAATTTTGGTAACTTATATGTGAGTACCTCTCCAACAAGAATCACTCCGCATATTGAACCTTAACTGTGTTTTTGTAACTGTTTATTTGGTGTTTGAAAATGGAACCTTCTTTGAGTGCTCCTCTTGGGGAAGTGAGGAACCGTGTTCCCCTCCAGGAAGTTTGTTTACCTTAGAAAGTATTTTTATCTTTTGTCTTTTTGTTTGCTCCACTCAGCAAAAGGGAGGAGTGATTGGAACAGTATTTACCTTTGCTTAAGAGGTGTGTTGTGCCTCCCTGGGTGGGGGTGAGGTGTTAGTTACACTTTTGAATACCTCCTCTCTCCCTCGGTGTAGACCTTTTCTGGGTATTGAGAAAATGAGTGACAGTGCCACAATGAGTAGTGAAGATGTATTATTTGAACTTTTGGAAAAGCATGGTGCTAGACCCTCACTAACAGGGGTAGACTGGGCACGGCAGAACTGGTATAACGTGCAGAGCGTCTCTGACCGTATTAGTGTTCTGCAAAAGAATGCTCATCCCCGAGCTGGAAAAGGGAAGTCATTTATTTGTGCAGTTTTGGGTTCTGCTCTGGTTGCAGCTGTAGAATTCCGTGACCAGCAGCTTAAAGCAGAGCCAAGCTTTACAAGCATTGCATGAATCAGTTAAAGTTAGTCAGGAATTGATAAAAGCTCTGCAAAATCAAATTGTAAACCTAGAAGAGCAAGTAGAAAGAGAAAACATAATTCTGATCTGTTGCAAATAGCTTTAAGGGGAAGTGTTAACGGGTAAGGATGCCAGTTGTACTAGTGCACCTCAAGATGTAACTTATCCAAGGGAGGAATTGCAAGGTATAAAGGCAAGTGTAGACAAATTAGAAGCCTCCCCAGCTCAGTTGCATCCTTTAGTTAAAACTGAGTATTCATACGATAATGGCGAGGATTTTGATCCTCAAATGAGCATTGAAGAAATCCCTTTCTCTGCTACCGAGCTAGCAAAATTGAAAAGAGTTTATGGCTGTTCTCCTAAAGAATCAGAAACAGAGTATGTATGGAGGGTCAGCCTTACAGGTGGAGATCAGACACTTTTAACTGAAAAGGAGGCTGAAGGTTATTGGGGACCAGGAGTATTTTTAACTACTGGTAACAATCGTGCTCCCTGGTCCCTGACACAGAGAGCCGCCTATTGGGCAGGTGGTCTCAACCCTCTAGAAAGGGGAGACCCCCTTGCCATTACTGGGACAGTTGATCAATTAGTGGAAAGTGTTCAAAAGGCTGCTTGCTTGCAAATGATGTATGACAGAAAGCTGCAGCTACACCATGAATCACCCATGATGTTGCCCGTTGATCCTGAGACAATGACCCCTCTAATCAGGGGGCTTCCAGAATCGCTGAAACCCATAGGCATACAGTTGCAAGGAAAGATACAGGCTATGCCTCTGGGAGAAAGAACCCGGGCAACGTTAGAAGGAACTGCAACCTCTAATCATCTGCAGTCAGGATGCAAAGTATGGACATGGAGGGAGGTTGCCCAAGAGTTAATTAACTGTGGAAGAAAATATGGGCCAGTGGTGTCTTCCTCCAGTAAATCTGAGCCAAGAGGAGTAAGGCTTGCAGCAGCCAGACTTGCCCTCAGGCCACCTAGCCCAAAGCTTAATGGAACTCAGAAGGTTTCATGCCCACTAAGAACGGGTAGGCGAAGCATTGAGCATAAACGTAATGGCCTTTGGACTCTGGGCTGGAAAAAGGGCATTCCACGAAATTTGATGGATGGACTGACAACAGATAGGCTCGAGATGCTGGTGACTGGATGGCCGACTAGATTTGAGGAAAGCAAAACCCTGGGTCCTAGTGCCTCTCCCACAGCACCAGAAGAGCTACCAGAGGTATCAGAAAACTTAATTCCTTCATGAGCGGGGGGTGAAGGGTGAATGTTAGGAAGCTCACGATTACCACTAAAGGGACGTTATTTGATTTGTTTTTTATTATGCATATAAACAACTACCTGAAAACTGAACTGGGATAAGTTATGTTGGAGTAATCTGCCTGATGTTATGCCTTTGATCTCCTTGCAGATCAAGCCTCACAGATGTGGGCCGCTGAACACTCTTTTGTTTGGTACTCATCTCCGTGGGGAGATAGCGTTATCTCAGGAGACGCTTGCCTGGCACACTAGCACGGGATTTGTCACGTAGACTGGAGGAATCTGGAAGATAAATAGAAGGGTCCTGCAGCCACGAAATTGGGTTTTCTCTGCTACCTGTATGGGGTTTCTCTTTGGAGAGACTTCCCGAGCTGATCACTGCTGCTGCCTGGAGAGGCCTTCTCTTAGGAGAGATCTCACGAGCTGATCTCTATTCGCTTCTGCCCCTCTCGGGGTTGACCCCTCGCTGCTTCTCTGGACAACTGCTTGCTGCTCAAGGCTGCCCGCTGCTGCTGTTCTCCCCGCTTCTGCCACCCCTGCTCTTCGGACTCGGACCGTCGGAACCGCTTACCGCCCGTAGGATCCTGGCTGGTGACTATCCCTGCGTTGTA
Source organism: Oreortyx pictus (assembly GCA_036925125.1). NCBI lineage: Eukaryota > Metazoa > Chordata > Aves > Galliformes > Odontophoridae > Oreortyx > Oreortyx pictus. The sequence continues at coordinate 240,560 of JAUPFR010000008.1, forward strand.
CTAACCCTTTGCTTCTTTCCTATCTTTCCTATCGCTCGCCTTCCCTTCCCCATCATCCTTAACAGTGTCCGCCTTCCCCTTCCCCATGTCCCTGGTCAATATTGGTAATAAACTGGTCGGACCAACATTTGAACCGTTGTTTCTTAATCTCACGCTGGGTATACACATAATCTTAAGAACCTCGTCTCCTTCCTTTATATTGGAGTGTGACACCCTGGCAGATGGAGGAGGAGCCTGCAGAGTTTGTCCTGCACCCATCTCCCCAGGAGCTGGTTGGTTTACCAAAGTAGGAGCACATTCATGCCCCGGTTCAGCCTCACCTGGGACGCCTACTGCAAAGAACCAACATCAGCGGAAAACAGATGATGAGGCAGCTTAATCTGGAGATAACTTTTGGTACCTACATCATAAATTAGCCTCATGATACCCAGAACATCTTCAAGGAAGGCTAGAACTTTTCACACAGCACCATCATTTCAAAGAGTTTGTAGCGCTTGGTTTTCTACTGCTATCGGAGAACTTCCATGCAACGACGAACATGTCGGTCTGCAGCTGCCTCTACTCCTAGCACCCTGTGACACCTGCTTCTGTTTCTGATAGCTCAATAGATGCCATCCCTTCCCAGCACACAGAAACTCATCTCCTCAAAAACAAACCTCACCTGTTAAAGTATCTATCCAGATTCAGGTACAAAACACTAAGTTTTGAGGCACAGTCAGAAAAACCACCGGCATGTAAGCAAGCAAATTCAGTCCTCTGTGCGTGTAGTTTTAACTGAAGAAAACATACAGCTGGCTTTTAAAACAACGCACTTAGTTTCTGAACTTTTGATTAACTGATAAGCTCATCATGAACAAAAACTATCTGCAGAAGTAGCAAACATTCACAGCTGTAGAACATTTTTCCATCTCCCTCCCCTTCACCCCATCCTTCCATGCATCTTGTGAAGCTCAGCTCTCCATATTCAAAAGAATGGCAGAAGGTCTCCAGCTAGGAAACACTTGGATGCTTTTGTTTAGAGGCTCTCTGAAATGTACACTTCTCATTCGGGTAGCACATAATGCTCACAGTTGGATCACCAATGCTACAACTGCCTGCAGAACTGTAAAACTGCTTTTCTGACCTCAGCAGCAGTGTTTCTAAAACTGCCTATCTCAGGAAACCATCTCACTTGACTCGCTATCTCAGATGACTTCACATCGTAAATGTCCTCGAGATTTAAAGCTGAAATGTCAGCATCTCAGAATGATGGTGCTTTCAGGCATACCTTGCAACTTCCTTTTCCCTTTTTGATCACCTTCTGTTATGTCTCTTAACAGCTAGTTCATAGTCTTTGTAGTCTTTGTCTTAAATATAGGAAACAAGTGGAAGTTCTCAGCGATGCTCCAAACACAGAGAAGTCTCTCAAGCCCTTCAGACTTCAAGCCCAGCAAGCAGACAAAACTTCTGCATATGTTTTAAGAGTTCTACACATCAGCAAGTCAGCTTCCCATTCCTGTCTGCGTACGGGTGCCTTATTACACCAGTGACAGCTTTTCAGCCTGGATGTCTGCCACAGGTTTCCTGTTTTCAGACAACCAGCACCTTGGTAATTTCATTAAGAGTACCACAAAACAGGCGTAGGAAGGGAAACACGTGATCCTTGCCCAGAAGGAAGATGGCAGGAGCATTACTGCCCATCAGCCCAAACTATATCAGCGTCTGCTGGTTCCAGTAGCATCACACCCTTTCTCCACAAAAGTTGCAACACAAAAATCAACCTGGGCACTCCTTACAATGCTCCTCTTTCAGGTACGTATCCAGGCTTATTCTTAGAAGGATGCTGAAGGTAGCTGAGAAAGCCAGCAAGAGCTCTCTGCTCTGGGGTAGGTGCTAGCTCCTCAACAGTGATAACATCAACACGCGATGGATCTCCCGATGGCACAGTCATCTTCTCAGCTTTGGACAGAAACTGAACACAACACGAAGATTAAATTACTTCAGAACAACAGCAACATTTACCCCACAACACCCTTATTACTGACCAGAATTAATTCTCAGGTAGTTAGAAACTGGAGCCTACACGTTTTCTCTCTGTCCACAGCAAAAAACAGTCCAAGTTGCAGAATGCTGGGACAGATAAGTTACAGAGCACACTGCAACGTAACAAGTTCCAACCTCCAAGCCCAATCGCCTCTTACAGTATTGCCTTTGAAATTCACATCTGAGATCAGGAACAAGCTTGCCACAAGCATTATGATACAGATGTCCTTACACCCAACAATATAGGATTATGGAGAAGAGCCATCCAAGCAAAATTTAGGCCTGAGAATAAAAGAAAAGCTGTCTGCTGCAACAGGTACTACTGAATATAGCTTTGTGCATCTGAAGCTCCAGAAGGCATCAAACGGCAGCTGAAGAGGACTCGTTTCATAGTACTTGTGGGGAAACCCATGCTTTTTACTAACTGATCTCAACAGACTGCCACGGGAGCTGTTACTGAAACTTTTACTGTTCAAGAAGTCATCCTCTAGTTCCATGCTGCTGACATAAGCAAAAGACTGCCCTCAGCCTTCTGGAATTTAACAGATATAATTATCACATTAAAAAAAAATACATATATATATGTATATACTTATACGTATGTATATATGTATATATAATAACCCACCCAAACAATGGATGCCAGCACATGAGGCTGCACATTAGGATTCTGACAGAAAAAAGTTTTCATCACTTGCTTCATTTTGGACTAGACATACAGAACAGCTCTAGGAAAAGCAGTTCTCAAGGAATTCTGAGAGCTCTTAGGAGCATCTACTCCTTCAAGCTTAAAGGAAATCGTTGATGAGCTGCTTTTGGATCAGTTCTGCTTGGATGCTGGCAGGCAGCACGTCAGAAGGCAGTGCGTTTGTTTCTCACTGAACAGACGTCACAGTCCCACTGACCTTCCTCTTCAGCAAAGGCAGATCCAGATTTGTCTTGGGCAGTACTGCTGCTGGCTTTGAAAGTTGCGGAACATTCAGTTAACAGGGGGCCACGTGCTTCCCACGCAGCTGGATTTGGGCTTTGGCATGAAGCACAGCTCTCTGCAGTTGCTTTCTTTAGAACAGCAACAACTTCCCTGTTAATGGAGCTTCGTGAAGACATTGTGCTCTCTGATAACCACCCGACGTAGCATCTGTTCCACAGCTTTCAGCACACCACTGATGAGAGCATACACTCACACTGGAGTCATTACGTTTCATTTCTTGAATTTCATTCTGTTAAAGACAGCGTTTCAGTTAAGAGAATGTAAATACACAGGTATTTGAAAAAACCTAAGGAATGATCCCTACTCTTTTGCTACTTAAAGGCATAAGTTTTTCCTCAGACCATAAACAAGAGTTTATGCCGACACTGTACAAAACAATGAGACTGTTCTCTAGAGCCAGAAAATGCCCAGAACCGAGAGGACGACAGCCCAGCTGATGGAAGCAGGACTCACACAGTACTTAGAAGGGTCCCCTCCACATCTCAGAGTCCCCCGTCAGGGTTTTTAGGCAACAAGTTCTACTCCCGCACTCAATTTCAGCAGATGTTCAGAGCAGATATTTTCACTGAGTTATGCAGCACGCCAGGAAGAATGTCAGTCCAATGCTCGGATCACCGAGTACCAAGCGTAACAAAAACGTCAGCTGAGATCAACTGCTCTGCGCTGAATATAGGGACAAAGCTGTTTGCCTTTAAAGCCTCCACTTGCTGACATGGCACTGGAGGTAAAGACTGCGCATCTTCTGCCCACTGAGGGAGAGTTCCAGGAGAAAACTGAAAAAAAAAAAAAGAGCTCATTGAGCTTTGAGTTGTTATCCAAAAGTAACACCTCCCTGACATAACACAGATAAAGTACCGTGCAGCTGTCAGTTGGTGAGAACAAGAACTCTGTCGGGAATGGAACGGAATGGTTTACTTCTGAAGCTGCAGCTCGAAAGGTATTTCCAGTGGAAAGATCTTCCTCTTGGTTCTCTTCAAGTGCTCCAAGTTCCTGGATCGCTGCATTCAGCATCTTATTACAGTTTCGGTGGGCACTGGCAGCTAGAAAATTAATGGAAATACAAGTCATGAATGCAATTCTTGCTCAGAGCAAGAGGCTGCCTTCTGAACTCTGGTACAACAGCTCACCAGGCTTCCATTACAAGAAAACAGAAGTGTTCTTTTTGTTTTGTTCCTTATTTATTTGTATTTTTTTTTTCCTAGCAAAGCCCCACGCCTGTTAAAATTAACGTAAAAGGACAATTCACACAAGCATGAATTCCACTTGGAAACTATCAACCTCACTAAGAAAACAGTGGGAAAATGCTGTTTGTTCACATCAAAGCTGTCACTTGCAGGAGTCAAAACATTCCATGCTCTGGAGTGTTAAAGAAGTTGCCCAGGATAGATCAACCCACTGCAGTTAGGTAAGTTTTCTGTCCTGAGGGAACAAGCTGGTTTTCACTCACCTTCAAGCAAAGCCTGCAAATGGTTTCACTCTGGAACAGTGAGCCACACCACTGCATCTCTCCAAACAAGCTGCTAAGCAAGAAGAAGCAAGAAGCACTGTGCTGGCTACCGACAGAGCTGAGGAGCTTTCAACAACGACCTTCATTGGGTAATGCTTTCTTTTTAGAAGATTTGGCATTCTTCTTGTTCTTCTGGCAACACATCATCATTCTCAATCTGCCTTTCTTAGGCCAAGTCAACAAGAGCATTTAGATCAATCAGAATCAGCTGGAACACAAGGAAGGAAAATGCACTGGGGGTAATGCAAGTTAGGAACTTACCTCGGCAAGATTCCAGGACAAAGCCACATTCTTCATAGCTTCTAACGCTAGCAAAGCATCGGCACTTCTGCCTTCAACTGCATCCAACAATGCAAATGCTGTATGTGCCTCTTCTACATAGGCTGCAACCTGAAAGACCTGCAGCCAAAGCAAAAGACAAGGCCTACCCAACATACTCACGGATACTTGGAACAGCTAGTGCACGTCAGCACTAGAGGTAAGGGGGGCTTCTGCGGGTAGAAAGTTGTGATGAGTAACAGGCCCTGTTTGTTCATTAAACCTATCTTCAGTCAACCTGATCTTGTTTATAGGAAGAATGCAGTGACAAACGAAGTACAAGGTAACAGATGCAGGAATGTAAAGTCTACCCCCTGCAAAATGGTATGAACTGTAAAACATGTAGATGTGATTCGTGTCAAAAGATACGAAGTCAAAGCTGCTGATACAATACCTTTAAACTGGCTTTAATTCCAATCCGCATAAAACTAAGAACAGAACTCTGTCTACATTTCAAACATTAACCCTGCAAAACGAAGCAAAGAAAGCACATTCCTCACATCGAGGAGTGAGAGAGAAGCATCCACAACTCAGACCTTGCCAGACCGGCCTGGAATGCACCGAAGGACGAATCAGAAACAGCCTCCATCCCAAAGACTGAAGGAGGGGGATTCAGGGAATCTTAAATCAGATACTACACCATGAGAACAGCCCCTCTACAGCACGGATAACTGCAAATCATCTCAATAGTTGTCATGGCGCCTTAGTGTCTCTGTTTGTGGTTGTAAAGATAAGCAAAAATAGGGGCAAACGGTACAGCAAAATTGGTGTTAGGTTTAATCCCCTGTATAACCAGAGTTTGGAATGTAATGAATAATGCATGAACTGTACCTTTAAATGGGTATTTGTTTTTCTCTCAGATGCGCGCCGTCAGTGGAGCAAAAGACTCCCCGGCCGCCCAGCGCTGTTTTGCTTACTGTCGCTTGCTTAATAAATTGTATTCGATCTAATTGGACTTGTTCCTGTCAATTATTGGAACACATCTATAACAACAGTGAGTTCAGGGGTAGAAAGGGGGGGTGTGTGAAACATGGGAAGGGGGGGAGGAGGAGGCTGAAGGGCTAAATTGGCCTTCTGTGAGGAGGGAAGGAGAGTGTGGGAACAGAGGGACAGGTAAAGGGGGGAAGCTGAGGGGCTGTGGGGTGCTTCAATGGGGTGCAAAGAGGGTCTCTCTGGGACGTGGGAACCTGGGGCTGAGAAGGGAGAAGGCACTTAGGTGGAGGGTGGAAGAGGACTCTAGGGATCAGACAGGGGGAACCGGAGGCGAGGGGTTCTCTAGCGGTCAGATGGGAGGGGACCAGGGGGGAAAGAGGCCCTGGAGATTACAACGAGGGACTGGGGGGGTCGTGGACGACCCGCGGGCAGAAATGGGGGGGGGAGGGGGGGCAGTGAGATACCCAGTGTGAGGAGGGCGGGGGGTGCGGTGCGGGACGGGACAGGGCGCCTCTCCTGCCGAACAGAGACCCCACGGGGCCCCCCACCCCCTTCACCCCGGCCTCCTCCCCAGTGCCCCCCCCGAACACCCACGTGCAGGAGCTGAGGCGGCGCTCGGAACCCCGGGATCGCCCCGCGGCGTTGCGGCAGCGCGGGACCGGAGCCACGGCCGCGCGGGAGCGGGGTGATGACGTCCCGGCGCCGCACGGCGCCGCTCCAAAAATGGCGGGCGCATGCGCGCTCAGGCGCCGTCGCTATGGAGACGGCGACACACTTCCGTGTTGGAGAAGGCTGGGGAGGTGGCGGAGGGGTTCCGGGGGAGGGCAGAGCTCCGGGCATGGCGGCGCTGAGTGGGGCTGTGGGCTGGGACGTCCAGAGAAAGATGCAGCCAAACGACGGCATCTGGGCAGGACACGGAGATGGGGAACAGCAGCACGGGGAGGTCTGCAGGGAAGAGGAAAGAAACGGAAGGAAGAAAGAGAGAAAAAGAAGGAAAGAGAGAAAGAAGAAAAGAGAGAGAAGGAGTTAGATGTTTGGGAAGTGCAGTCAGCAATTCCATGTCTTTGGTTTAGTGGTGCCGAGAAAACCAACCGAGCAACTCGACACACCAGTACTGGAGTTATGTCAAGCAGCTGTTCCCCCCGTTACAGCGCTGAGTACGTGGGGGGATCGCTCCCCCAAACACGCACACCAAAGAGAGAAACGAATACATATTTATTAAAGGGATAGCACGTGCATATTCATCACATTCTGAACTCTGGTTATCGAGAGGATTAAACCTAAGTTTGATTTATTTACTAGTTGTGTTGCATCACTAAAAAATACCAAGTATGTACTGGTCTGTAATGTCAGGGCTCCTATCCAGCATAACTACAGAGTAAACTGTGGAACAGGAAATCACATGTTTAGAAAGGGAGGTTCAGTTGTTTAGTGCAAGTAAGTTACTTGGCTGCTACGTGAAGAGATGCTGTTAAAGAAATGCAGTTAATGTGTTGACGCTGAGGTTCTGACATCATATTCAGAATCCAAACCAGTAATGTCATATTTTCCGACATGCCTGGTTGTGACCTGGGATATATGATAATGATAATGTTACACTGAGTATTGAGTTTTTCTATTCTTCCATGAGAAGCTTCTGCCCAAACCATTTTTTCTAGTCATACACATATTTTCTAGTCATACACACATACCACTATAAGACAATAAAGACAATAATAAGATAAATAAAAATAAAATAAACAAAAAGTAGAACACAACTGTGAGAACACAGAGACCAGTAATAAATAGGATGAATTCACAAGAGAGGAGGGATAGAAATCCTACACCCTGCTACACAAGCTCCCACAACTCCCACACTTAGCACCTAGCTTCAGTGTAATAGAGAGGGGGTGGTACTCACAAGTAGTTAACTCCTCCTTGCGCCTGGCCTCCCTGAGGCCTTTTCAGAGCAGAAGGTGCGGGCAGGGGTGCCGTTTCCCGGGCAACGCCTACGCCACGTCAGCCTCTCGCGAGAGAGCTGCCGAGAGCTGAAGGGACTACCCGCTCTCCCTAGGTTCCCGAGACAGAAACCTCCCGAAAAAACCCCTCTGCACCTCAAAATCTGTCACTGCAGCTCCGGTTGTGCCGATCCAAAGCGGTAGAACTCGTGGACTGAGGGATTTGATTTAGTAGCTTGGTGGGTAGGGATGGTGGTGTGAGGATGGTTGGACTAGATGATCTTGTAGGTCCTTTCCAACCTAATGAATCTAAATGAAAAATAAATGAAAGCACTATGATAGTTTCTTTCTGGTTTTTTTATTCCTGTATTTCTGTCAATTCCTGTATGCATAAATCATCAGCAGTTGGCAGCCTTACCTTTATTAACATTCAGTCGGTTTACACTTGTAGCATTCAAATTTCTGGATATTTTCATTTGCAGCTGTTTTCTGTTTCTTATAATATACTTCACTGGTGTGTATAGAAAGCTTCAAGACAAAGGCAATAAGGAATAAAGCATTTTTTTCCCATGAAATAAATGTTATATGCTAGAGCAAAATGTAGTGCATTAAAGTTAGGGTTGTCTTTGGCCGTAAAGGTGACATTTATCGTATGTATGGAGTGTTTGTATGTCACATGGATATATGTGCTTAGACAAGTAGTTTGTATTTAACTGAGTCATAACTAACCCAAACAAAGAACCAGGCTATTCACAACTCTGTAAAAATGCAGTAGAGTAAGTACTGTGTATGTGTTCATGTTGAATAGCTTCATTTGGGTCAGTGCTTTGGGCTGTAAACTGGTGTGGCTGATGAGGAAAAGGTTAAGAGCAGACGTGGATTTTCAAAGAGAATTTGGGTGAAACTGGGTTCTGTGAGCTGCAGTTGTAGAAACACAAGAACTTTATGGAGCGTAGAAAAGATGGTAGGTTATCATCTTTAACTATAAGATGCATATTTAAGGTCATGCATCTGTTTTCATTTTCTTACATAAGACTTCTTAACACTAGAAATTCTTTTCAAGCCTTCTCTCAAGTGTGGTAATAATATGGTGCTATTATTTATTCCACTAGCTTGTCTTTCCTAATGAAGCTGTTATTCTAAGGACAAAGCATTAATTGAGCACTTTGTGTTGTCTGGTGTTACTCTGTTTGGTTTTCTTGTTCTCTCTTCTCCAAACTGTGACCTCTCCACGCTACATGGAGCACCTTTGTAGCCCAATTATACTGTTCATGATCCTTCTCTAAACTCTCTCTACTTTTTTCCTGTGCCTGGAAATTCAGTAGTAGAGGAGCGCGATGGCATGGAGGAGAAACTCAGCAAAGGCACAGAGGAGCTTGACGGCATGGAGGAGCCTAGCATAGGTGTGGGGGAGCCCGATGGCGTGGAGGAGCTCAGCAATGGTGCAGAGGAGCTCGACAGCACGGAGAAGCCCAACATAGGCGTGGGGGAGCTCGACGTTGCGAAGGAGCCTGACGGTACGGGGGAGCCCAGCAAAGGCAGAGAGGAGCTCGACGGTACGGAAGAACCCAGCAAAGGCGAGGAGGAACCCAGCAACGGTGCAGAGGAGCCCAGCAACGGTGCAGAGGAGCCTGACAGTGAGGAGGAGCCCAACGAGAAGGAGCCCAGCAAAGGCGCAGAGCTGCCAGAGTGTCAAGGCAGTGCAGAGCAGAACTTCCTTGGCTGCCCTGCTCTGCTCCTCGCTCCCCTGCTGTAGATCCTTCAGCTGCTGAGCCATGGCCTGACACAGCTGCTGCTCACTGCTCCTGTGCACTTCCACTTCTAGAAGCTCAGGCTTCTGCCACATCCCCAGCAAAGCCAGGACAATGAAGATTGCCTGAGCCATGGCCCTTAGGAGGTGCGTGCTGCACTCGCCAAAGACCAAATGGGGAGTGGGACTGCGGCGCTGCCCCTTTTACAGTGTCCTGACAAACTCCCCTTGTGACTCCGCACTGGGGAGTGGGGCTGCGGCGCTGCCCCTTTTACAGTGTCCTGACACACTCCCCTTGTGACTGTCCTGCTGATGTCGCAGTACCGGCGGCGCATCACTGCGCTCCTCCACTCTCACCACTATCCAAACAGTCAATGTCAAAACTTTATAACATAGAGTGCAGCAGATGAGATTCTAGATTACTGCAGTGCTACTTTGTTCCATGAAAAAGGGAAGGAAAGCCAAAAGGAATTGCAGCTGATACAGAAACTCTATGAGAAGTGGTTGGAAGTGGCTGGTACTGAAGCACAGCTCATCTGGATGCCCTGACTGCCAGCGCTGGGCTGGATGTTGGAAGGCATCAGATCCACCTTGGATGCTCAGGGGTCTGCTCTTGTCCTTAGGTACCGTTTCCATCAAATGTGTGTCCCAGGAAGCACCTCTCTTTTCAACACAACCTGATCTTGGTCTGGTCCAACTTCCCCGCGGTGAACAGGGTAAGGAAAATAAGGACGCTGTGTTGCAGGCCTCCACACAGCACTGTCTACTGTTGCACCAAGTCAGGCTCCCCTGAGTGAGGCTGGGCAGAAGAGAAAATGTGTGAGAGCGATACCCACTGCCTGATGAGCAGAGTCTGCTGCTCAGTTCTGTTGCACAGTCACTGTCAGTGGTTTACGGGCCGGTTTGTAGGCACAGCAGATCTGTGCCTAGTAGGGCAGGGGGACCCACGCCCTAGGGAAGGGAGAAGGGATGAAAAGCAAAACAGTGGCAACGATGTGAGGAGGAAAGGTAATTCACTATAAAGATACTGGAGTACAAAGTAACACAATATAATATAGTCTAATTGGAAATAAAGATTATAAGTCAAATAAAATGAGAGTGTCCAAAAGCAATGGAAATGAGAGTGTCCAAAAGCAAAGGCCATACTCTAAAGGTGAAACCACTAGGGAGCACACACTGCAGAAGAGCAGCACAAAATAGGGGCAGTCTCCAAGCTTGCGTGTGTTGAGATTCATATCTACAGTGCTGACCTTGAGCAGGCCAGGACCAAGTAACTGCACATTCGCGCCAATTTGGTGATCAGCAAAAAATGGCGTTTATTAGCTGATGCAGACTGCTTATATACCTTACATGCTTTGTCTACACCCACAAGCCTGCCCAGCGGATTTACATAGCACTTATCAGAGCAGGGAAGGTGCTGTCGCGTTACATCTGAAGCCACCTCTTAACGCCTATTCCTAAAGCGTTACATCACGATATCTCGGCAATCGCCTAATACAACAACAGCGTGTAGTTTGATCTTTCCCTCTGAGCGGAAAACGGGAATGTAAAGTCCTCTGGGATATGGAGTTTCTTCTCTTCTAAGACTGAGGAACGTGGAAATTCAGTAGTAGAGGAGCGCGATGGCATGGAGGAGAAACTCAGCAAAGGCACAGAGGAGCTTGACGGCATGGAGGAGCCTAGCATAGGTGTGGGGGAGCCCGATGGCGTGGAGGAGCTCAGCAATGGTGCAGAGGAGCTCGACAGCACGGAGAAGCCCAACATAGGCGTGGGGGAGCTCGACGTTGCGAAGGAGCCTGACGGTACGGGGGAGCCCAGCAAAGGCAGAGAGGAGCTCGATGGTACGGAAGAACCCAGCAAAGGCGAGGAGGAGCCCAGCAACGGTGCAGAGGAGCCCAGCAACGGTGCAGAGGAGCCTGACAGTGAGGAGGAGCCCAACGAGAAGGAGCCCAGCAAAGGCGCAGAGCTGCCAGAGTGTCAAGGCAGTGCAGAGCAGAACTTCCTTGGCTGCCCTGCTCTGCTCCTCGCTCCCCTGCTGTAGATCCTTCAGCTGCTGAGCCATGGCCTGACACAGCTGCTGCTCACTGCTCCTGTGCACTTCCACTTCTAGAAGCTCAGGCTTCTGCCACGTCCCCAGCAAAGCCAGGACAATGAAGATTGCCTGAGCCATGGCCCTTAGGAGGTGCGTGCTGCACTCGCCAAAGACCAACTGGGGAGTGGGGCTGCGGTGCTGCCCCTTTTACAGTGTCCTGACACACTCTCCTTGTGACTGTCCTGCTGATGTCGCAGTACCGGCGGCGCATCACTGCGCTCCTCCACTCTCACCACTATCCAAACAGTCAATGTCAAAACTTTATAACATAGAGTGCAGCAGATGAGATTCTAGATTACTGCAGTGCTACTTTGTTCCATGAAAAAGGGAAGGAAAGCCAAAAGGAATTGCAGCTGATACAGAAACTCTATGAGAAGTGGTTGGAAGTGGCTGGTACTGAAGCACAGCTCATCTGGATGCCCTGACTGCCAGCGCTGGGCTGGATGTTGGAAGGCATCAGATCCACCTTGGATGCTCAGGGGTCTGCTCTTGTCCTTAGGTACCGTTTCCATCAAATGTGTGTCCCAGGAAGCCCCTCTCTTTTCAACACAACCTGGTCTTGGTCTGGTCCAACTTCCCCGCGGTGAACAGGGTAAGGAAAATAAGGACGCTGTGTTGCAGGCCTCCACACAGCACTGTCTACTGTTGCACCAAGTCAGGCTCCCCTGAGTGAGGCTGGGCAGCAGAGAAAATGTGTGAGAGCGATACCCACTGCCTGATGAGCAGAGTCTGCTGCTCAGTTCTGTTGCACAGTCACTGTCAGTGGTTTACGGGCCGGTTTGTAAGCACAGCAGATCTGTGCCTAGTAGGGCAGGGGGACCCACGCCCTAGGGAAGGGAGAAGGGATGAAAAGCAAAACAGTGGCAACGATGTGAGGAGGAAAGGTAATTCACTATAAAGATACTGGAGTACAAAGTAACACAATATAATATAGTCTAATTGGAAATAAAGATTATAAGTCAAATAAAATGAGAGTGTCCAAAAGCAACGGAAATGAGAGTGTCCAAAAGCAAAGGCCATACTCTAAAGGTGAAACCACTAGGAGCACACACTGCAGAAGAGCAGCACAAAATAGGGGCAGTCTCCAAGCTTGCGTGTGTTGAGATTCATATCTACAGTGCTGACCTTGAGCAGGCCAGGACCAAGTAACTGCACATTCGCACCAATTTGGTGATCAGCAAAAAATGGCATTTATTAGCTGATGCAAACTGCTTATATATCTTACATGCTTCGTCTACACCCACAAGCCTGCCCAGCGGATTTACATAGCACTTATCAGAGCAGGGAAGGTGCTGTCGCGTTACATCTGAAGCCACCTCTTAACGCCTATTCCTAAAGCGTTACATCACGATATCTCGGCAATCGCCTAATACAACAACAGCGTGTAGTTTGATCTTTCCCTCTGAGCGGAAAACGGGAATGTAAAGTCCTCTGGGATATGGAGTTTCTTCTCTTCTAAGACTGAGGAACGTGGAAATTCAGTAGTAGAGGAGCGCGATGGCATGGAGGAGAAACTCAGCAAAGGCACAGAGGAGCTTGACGGCATGGAGGAGCCTAGCATAGGTGTGGGGGAGCCCGATGGCGTGGAGGAGCTCAGCAATGGTGCAGAGGAGCTCGACAGCACGGAGAAGCCCAACATAGGCGTGGGGGAGCTCGACGTTGCGAAGGAGCCTGACGGTACGGGGGAGCCCAGCAAAGGCAGAGAGGAGCTCGATGGTACGGAAGAACCCAGCAAAGGCGAGGAGGAGCCCAGCAACGGTGCAGAGGAGCCCAGCAACGGTGCAGAGGAGCCTGACAGTGAGGAGGAGCCCAACGAGAAGGAGCCCAGCAAAGGCGCAGAGCTGCCAGAGTGTCAAGGCAGTGCAGAGCAGAACTTCCTTGGCTGCCCTGCTCTGCTCCTCGCTCCCCTGCTGTAGATCCTTCAGCTGCTGAGCCATGGCCTGACACAGCTGCTGCTCACTGCTCCTGTGCACTTCCACTTCTAGAAGCTCAGGCTTCTGCCACGTCCCCAGCAAAGCCAGGACAATGAAGACTGCCTGAGCCATGGCCCTTAGGAGGTGCGTGCTGCACTCGCCAAAGACCAACTGGGGAGTGGGGCTGCGGCGCTGCCCCTTTTACAGTGTCCTGACACACTCTCCTTGTGACTGTCCTGCTGATGTCGCAGTACCGGCGGCGCATCACTGCGCTCCTCCACTCTCACCACTATCCAAACAGTCAATGTCAAAACTTTATAACATAGAACTTTATATATACCCACTGCCTGATGAGCAGAGTCTGCTGCTCAGTTCTGTTGCACAGTCACTGTCAGTGGTTTACGGGCCGGTTTGTAGGCACAGCAGATCTGTGCCTAGTAGGGCAGGGGGACCCACGCCCTAGGGAAGGGAGAAGGGATGAAAAGCAAAACAGTGGCAACGATGTGAGGAGGAAAGGTAATTCACTATAAAGATACTAGAGTACAAAGTAACACAATATAATATAGTCTAATTGGAAATAAAGATTATAAGTCAAATAAAATGAGAGTGTCCAAAAGCAACGGAAATGAGAGTGTCCAAAAGCAAAGGCCATACTCTAAAGGTGAAACCACTAGGGAGCACACACTGCAGAAGAGCAGCACAAAATAGGGGCAGTCTCCAAGCTTGCGTGTGTTGAGATTCATATCTACAGTGCTGACCTTGAGCAGGCCAGGACCAAGTAACTGCACATTCGCGCCAATTTGGTGATCAGCAAAAAATGGCGTTTATTAGCTGATGCAAACTGCTTATATACCTTACATGCTTCGTCTACACCCACAAGCCTGCCCAGCGGATTTACATAGCACTTATCAGAGCAGGGAAGGTGCTGTCGTGTTACATCTGAAGCCACACGACTTTTGCCTACCGCTCACTATCCGCAGCTGCTGGAGTGTTCCAAGCACTCCTTGACAACGCTGTGGGCTGGGAGGGCACCGGGGGCACTTTGTACCCTCACTCTCCCCTCTAAATCTCCCCCATGTCCTCGCAGTGCTGTTACTCGTCACCAACTGCTCTCTGTGCCTGGGCTGCAGCCCTCTTGATGACTCTGCTCAGTGACTGCATCACAATGCTTTCCCTGTGACACGTACTGCCCTGCCCACTGTGATGTGGTGGCATCATCAGGAGGACATGGACACTGAGGAAGAGGAGAAGGAGACAGATATGTGAGCTGTGTTGGGTGGAGCGGAACATGAGGAGCACGTGTGACGCGCCAGGACGGGCTGGGATATTGCTGCCAACCTCGTGGCTTACCTGGGCCATGCTGAGCTAAGAGGAATTCTCTCAGCCATCTCCCATATTGTAGAATGTATTGAACATAGACAAGCATCTCAAATTATTATCTGTTTTTATCAAAACATGAAAAAGAAGAAGCAGCAATGAAACCTGGATGTTATTTATTTACGTTGATTGATAATCGAGTCAAAAATACATTTTTTCTTTAATGCTTGCAAGCTCTCCTCAACTTCCTGTATCACAATGGAAGCAGGGCTCTCTATTTGTCACCATTCCCAGGACTATGTTTCCCCAGTGTATCCAAATTTGCCATCACCTGAACTTGCCATCGTTTCAGTCTCGTTTCAGATGCTGCTATTGTTTGAAACATGTCTGGTAAAGGAACTGGCGTAGTAACCATGCAACTGGTTGTCCGTCACTGCAACGGCTGACGTACGCTGTGTTGAGCTGCAGCACGGATAGAGAGAGACACATTCTCACCCTGAAGCGCTCAAACAGATTCCACAAGGCAGGGCAAATTTCTGCCAACTGTTCCCTATTGCCTCCCACCCCTAGCCCCGCAGCTGCCCCTCAGCACAGGAAGCAGCTCCTGCCCGGTCTCGATCCTTGATTCCCATGCCACTCCCGCCCGGGGAGAAGGAAAATTTTGTCCCCTGGCCGAGCTGCCACCCTCCACCCCTGCCACGTCGCTTGCCACTCCGCCTCTGGTGCCTGCATATAATTTGGTGAAAGACACGGACAAACAGGAACTAAAGGATCTTTTTCATCCTGGTCCAGTAGATCCAGAGGATGAACCAAACTTTTTCCCTCCTGACAATAATTTGAAGGGGACAGGAAGGAGAAATGTCATTGCTCCCCCAGCGTACGACGGTGCTTTAGAGCAGTGCAGGAAAGAAGCATTAGCATGGGGTGATGCTGATAAGTCGCAAGCCTTCCCTGTGATCTATGGCACACATCTGCACGGATAGCTGGACAGTCTACCGAGGGCTCACGCTCTGGGTAGCACAGTGAGCCACTCAGGACTGGGCGATCCATGCTCGACCTATCTGGGGCAAAGATATGTGGGTTGATATTTGGAATGTGGTTAGGCACAGGACTGTACGAGCATACCACGTTTCTGGACATCAACCCCTGCAGTTGCCAGGTAATGATGAAGCTGACACTCTGGCTCGAGTTCGATGGCTAGGAAATACATCAGCCGAAGATACTGCCCATTGGTTGCATTGGAAATTACGGCATGCAGGACAGAAAACCATGTGGGCAGCAGCTAAAGCATGGGGGCCATCAGGACAGCAGGAGATTATGCCCAACCTGCTCAGTTGCTGGTTCATGCTGTGAAGGGGTGGAGTGTAGTGGGATTCCTGGTCACAGCCTGAACCAGTGAATAGCATCTGAGTGAGTGGAGCGGAGGAGCCCAGGCCCACCCGACCTCTCGCTCTCTCCCTCTCGGTGGTGCTTCCGGCGGTGCTTCTGGGAGCACAGATCCACTCAGAGCCTGCGCGGGTTGTCCCCCCCTCCCTGGCTCTTTTCCTTCTGGCGCGCAGTGTTCGAACGAGAGGCGGCTGCGTTCGTTCGCTTAAACGGTCGCCAGGAGATTTGAGTTCATCC
Organism: Oreortyx pictus; assembly: GCA_036925125.1. NCBI lineage: Eukaryota > Metazoa > Chordata > Aves > Galliformes > Odontophoridae > Oreortyx > Oreortyx pictus. Next base: position 256,963 of record JAUPFR010000008.1, read on the forward strand.
CCCTTATCTCCGACATCTCTTTCTGTAGCGCTTCTCCCTCAAATAAAAGCTCTGTCACCACCTTTGCTTGCTTTACACCGGTAGTGAGGCTGTGCGAAAGTTATGGAAGGTGGAGCCTGAACTGATCTACACCAGGAGCTCTTAAAAGACCTTCAGTTTGTGCTCAGACACAAAGATCTACAGCTCAAGCTGCTGAACAAACCTCATCCAAGGCCTGAACGTGCAGCGTGGCCCTCTCTGAGATGGTACCAGCACTGGCACTACACATTTGAAGATCGCAGTCTAAGTTGGGCAGCCTATGGAGATGGAGCACTATTTTAGGCAAATGGACAGAGGATCAAAAGGAGAACCCAGGCGATGGTACCCAAATCCAAACAAAGAATAACAGTGATGAAGTGAAATTTTCAAGAAGTAGATTTTTCTGCCTCATTTCTTCAGTCTCGTATTTGTCCTCTGTCCCAAGATTATGTTCTGGCAGGAACCTTCCCTCCCAGAAACTGCCTGCATCTCATTACTAATGCATCTCCCTCACACCGAGACTTCTTCCTGCTTAATAAAAAATTCCTCATTAACAGGAAAATGCCTAATGATCTATTTTTCTTCAGAGGTGAGCCAAACCTGCATACTTGATATCACACCTGACGTGAGCCATTTATACCAACTATGGCTTTCAGTTTCTCCCCATCATGACACAGGCTGCTTCTTCCAGACAGTACAGCAATCATTTAAGTCCCCAAGGAATCCAAAAAGGAATATATTTGATTAATATTTGAGATACACTAACATACAGTGCAACTACAGCAGTGGGTGCTGGTTACAATTCAGGAAAGTCAGATACAATTTTAGTCAATAAAGATAATGTAGGAAGAGAGGATATTATGTTCTGGGACAATCAAATTAGTAATTATCAAAACGATAATGATACCAGACTGGTTATTCCAGAAAGGGAGAACACAGTAAGCAGCAGCCAACAACAGAAGAGACAAGGCTGCTCCATTATGTGATCTCTTCATCTCCAGAGTACTGTTCAGTGCCCTGATAACACTCAGGAGATGGTCGTCTTCATTTCCACACACAAGGAAAATTCCGGCACTCTTCAGAGCATATTTTGTATTCTGTAATATGACACGTGACATTCAAATTCTGGCCCACAGACTGGAAAACCTAATCTACATTGTAAGCTTTCAAATTCCTCTGTTGAAAATAATTATTTTATTATCTTCAAAACTAAAAGAAATTGTAAGACAAAATACCAATAGTAAAAAGGCAAACTGTGAAGAAAAAGCAAATAGCAGTGGATATCAGCACGACACTGATACAGCTCTGTTATATCAGTTTGACCACTTGGCTTTAAATATGGGATGCGAATAAGCAGTAGGCTGCCATTTAATTCTACTCCTCGTCATCAGTCTCTCCCTCTGCCTTTAAGACATACATCTATATTGAAATCTACAGATCTGTATGTCTGTAACAATACTGAAAAAATATTGTGGTTTCACATTGCCTTGATGCAGATATTAAATCAGACTACAACAGTGCCATGAGCTGATGTATTTAAGTCATTATGCAACGAAGAGAGCTTTCTACTGTTCACTGTGCAGCCCTATTCCTTTTACTCTCCACACAACAGTAGAGAACAGAAAAATACCTCCACATCTACTCAAGTGATCTAAACAAGAAATGTACTGCAGACAGACCCAAGAATGCCACTGGCATTTATGCCATGAGCTGGTCAAGGTCTTCATGGGCTTTAAATGCCTAAGAGGCTGTGGCCTAGACAAAAAATAAACTTCTACCAGCATATTATGATACTTAAGGTGAGGGCAAAAGATTTTCAAGTGTAGCCAGTTTTCAACACAGTCTGCATCTGAATACAGACCTAAGGCAAACATTTTTATCTGGATCTGCTTCATCTGCTTCAAATGTAAAGATTTTAGACTTTACTTTGAAAACAATAAAGAACCTTACAGAATAAGCTTTGAACCTCTGATAAGTTGACTATTACTCTCTCCATTTCACAGACAAACTTGCATGAAGAGCAGCAACAATCTACAAACTTCCACAAAGTGGCATAGCCAGTTACCATCTCATTCCGCTTCCTGAAGACGACTGCCTTTCACATCGCTATCAGCACTACTGCTGAACTGTGCCACACATCTCCTCGCCGGGCTCACACCCACTGGTTCTCTTCAGAAACATTCAGCAAGCATCCGTGAATCACAGAATCACAGGGGTTGCAAGGGACCTCCAGAGATCATCGAGTCCAACCCCCAGTGTCAACGGGTGCCATTTTTTACTGCACGGAGGAATACAGCGGTGCACCTTTGCTTCATCAGCACATCCAAGTCATAAACCACTCTGTCAGACTGCCCCTCTGCTGCCACCTGTTGCCACACAGCAACAAAATACAACAACAGATATCTGGGGGGAAGGTTCAGCCTCTACTGCCATACCACCAATGTCCACCTGTGATGCTGTGGGCCAAAAGAATAAGGTAGGAGGCATTTCTTTTGGAGAATATATGATTGCTTTGTTGTGCTGTCTGTCCATCCGCAAGACATCAAAACAACTAAAAATGGAGTTCTTGAGAACAGCACAGAATACATCCAAGCACATCCAGTATTTTCTCTCATTTCCTTGCTAAATGTAACTCCTGACAGGTTGGTATTCCAGGCTTAACAAAAACAGAAGTCATGTCAGATTAAGTTTCTATGGAAATCTAAAAGCTGGATTCCCTAATTTCTATTATTTTCTACGTGAATTTGAGCTTCAGCACTGTCAGCATGCTTGGTAATTCAAATTTAGCTCAGGGAAATAGTTTAATTTTCAGTAAGGATTAAAAAACAAGGAGCTCAAAAATGACACTTTTTCCAAAATATTGCACCTCTTACTAGCCAGAATAACACAAAGATATCTATAACACCTTGCAACTTTCAACATTTTCATCTAAGATGCAATGAAACAAAAATAAACATTGGGATTTACCGTAAGAAGGCAAACCACTCTCACTTTTCTATTTGCTTCTAAAGCATCGGTCATCAAGGAATTTCACACAGACTTGGAAGTTTCCAATCTAGCTGCCAGTGCTCACAAGTACAGAAAATATTAAGGATTAGGAAACGCCTTCCTATGGCTATTCCAAGGGATCAAGAGCTACTGTGCAATCCCCAACTGCTCAGCTGGGTCTAAGAGCAGAGGCATCACAGAGGACGTGCAAGGGAAACCGAGGATGCTATACCTCCCGACAAGGTTGCTCTCTCTAAACAAGGGTTCTTGCACTTCCACATTTCTTACTCACAGCAGCAACACAGGTGTGAGCTGTTTAATAAAAAACAAGCCTATTTCTCCAAGTACTGCCTTTGTCATATACATATATTTGACAATACTTGTGTTTAATTGTATCGTGAGTACTTCAGAGTCAACTGGGTCAAAAGAAACAGTCCTACTGTGACATATTTAACTTGAGCATTACTGCAAGAAAAAAAAAAAAAGATAGCAGTGATCAAAATAAAGACATTAAAATCAGTCATAGGTAGAAGCATGCAGTTTCTCTATAGTTTCGAGTGTACCATCAATCTATTTTATTTGAGTCTGTTCACTAGGTTGATTCAAATCCCAAAGTATAGCAGGGCTAAGAAGGATGGTTTCTCTTTGCTGTGCAGACAGCTTTCGCGCTCACTGTCTTCAGGGAATCCTCCGACTGGTGCCTCCACGTTTCAGATTCAAAAGGAGATTTCAAATAATTTTCTGGCAGTTCTCCAGCATTAACTATGACAATATCAATTTAGCAGAGAGATGCCAGATTTCAGATCGCCTCTGAGAGGGTGGGATTGGCAGTGCTTTGTTAATGCCCGTCTCCCTCCCTGCTTTTATTACAAATAATTTTCATACCTATTTTCCTATCAAAATTTGATTTTGTCAACATATCCAGTGGGCTTACAATACAACTATTGTTGCTGGAAATATCAGCACTTCAAAGGTGATTCTTGATGCAGCTCTTATAGGATTCTGAGAAATAGTCACGGACATTTATTATTTGTAACTAAATGTCCCTTTAGGTATAAAAGATATTACGCACCATGAATAGAAGTATGCACATCATATATTAATGTGACGACCAATACAGGATAAGAAATAAAATTAAATCTCTTTCATACAAGACTGTAGTACCAACATTAGCACAGGATGTCAATGGTCCCTATAAATGGAAACGTACAGCGCAGATGAAAATAATTCTGTAAGATCCTTTATTGCAATAAAAACCTGGAGACATAATGAAACCAGAGTTTAAAACACAATACACCGTCAGCTATTATAAGCCTTGTGTAAGGGTGAGTTTAGAGAATTTTACTCAGCGGTACTCCTTCTATCTTACTTCACCAACATAAAAACTGTATTCTCCCGAGACAGCTTTCAGCAGCCCCTCCATCTGAGTCCCTCCACAGAAGTCAACGATACTTCCATTTATGGAAGCTGAAAAAAGATCAGTGAAAACAGCTTTGCATACATAACTGATTGGCTAAAACACAGAGAAGAGGAAGCTGGAGCAAGCGGCCAAAGTTTGCACAGCGGAGTCAGCTCACTGGGGGAGCCTGGCTGTTCAACAGATTCATAATTAAGCTGGGAAAAGAGGAAAGGGACTTCTTATGGACAGTGCTAAGGCAAGACAGAAAAGTTGAGGACCACCTGTGAAGATCTGCAGATGGACCTCCCATGTTTCAGTGACTGAGCAATCAAAGTGATAGATGAAACGCAGCAAAACTAATGCGGAGGGATGCACCCCTGGAAAAACAATCCTGGCTTTACATACAAAATGCTGGGCTCTGAGCTCAATATCAGGACGCAGGAATGATAACGTGGTGCCGCAACTGTCAGTTCTATGACAAAATCGGCTCAGACTCCTCCTTGACAGTCATATACAAATTGACCTAATTAGAGAAGAAATAGAGAAGAAACAGAAAAATTGTCACCATCTAAAACCCACAGCGTGCAGTTCTTAAACACAGTTCTGACGCCCATAACCTCAAACAGCGTATGACAGACTACGGAAGGTTCAAGGAAGGGCTAAGGCTTTTCAGACAGAGATGCCTCAGAGGAGGGAAGATTGAGGTCTGTAAAATCTAGAGTGAGATGGGGAGGGGGAATGGCGAGCCTGCTGCTGACTGCTCCTCTCAGGATCAGAGCTGGAGAAGTGTCGGACAGAGCATCAAAATGAGGATGGCCATTTTTCTTAATATCTGGGTATCCAAAGGTCACGAAGGTCTCAAGGGAGACATAAAAGTGGGAGAAAACTGCGACTATCTCTGGCTACCCCACTGCCTGAACTTGCTGGAGGCTGGAAGAATCATCTCATGAAGTTTTACTATATACTTCCTCTCAACTCATACCTCCACACAGGTATCTGGTTTTCAGTGAAACACCTTACAAACAATGGAAAGGCACAATAAACAAGCAGCACCTATGTATGAGCAAGAGAAAAACTAATCCATGTTGGGCTTAAAACATCTGTGAGACAACTGCCAAGTGCAAAGCACTGGGTGCATTCTGAGAATATAAGAACTTCACACATATAAGGGGAAAAAGAAAAGAAAGATTGCATGCAGTATTGCAACTATCCTCAGTCAGCCCCAGCCCTCAGCCACTGGAAACAGTATGAACTGAGAGCTGAGAATTTCTTTGGGACTGCACTGGTTTTTGATCTCAGCCAATTCCTGCACATGCTGCCAAAGAGCTCCCCAGCCTTGCCTGTTGGCCCCAGCCAACAGTATCAAGCTGTAAGCAGGATTTCCTTTAAAAGCAAACATTCTTGTTTGGACATCAACACCCAGTGCCCATGTGAATACAGACGCTGAATTCATTTTTTTCCCTGAACACTCACTGAAACAGAAAGACATCACAGGTGCTCACGAGGAGCTGAGCATGACTGATGAGAAAGCAATGTAAATCTCAGCATCTAATTACAAGCACTTCTACAAGATCCTGCTGATTCCAACTGCAGATTACCAGTTTCCTCCAAACATTCACACCTTCATCTTCTGCTAAAAATATCCATCGACAGAGACAGCACAGAAGCAGTTCAGTGTGCCCAAGCTTTAATAAATCAGAGACATCGATTCAGTCTCAGGTAAATGACGCTTCCCATTGTCCTTTCAAAACAAACAAGGAGGACACAGAGGCCTGCTCATAATCACAAAATTACAAAGAACAGACGTGAAACATTAACAAGGAAACGCTCGTGCTCGCTAGGAGAAAACGCTACAAAACAGCACGCAGAATACCGAGCCAGATTGGCTTTCCAATCACTCAGGAGATTACAAACAAGGAAGAAAAATAAAATGGTTCATTTGACTGGATCTAATACGCTTTAGTTACTTTTAATTAACTGCTACACGTGCAATTTCTTCCCCTTCTACTTTTCCTTCTGACGCCCTGCTTGAAAGGCCTTGGTGCAAGGGAATTTATGACAAAAAACACCTTCTAAATCCGGGCACTTCCCAGTTGCAAATTCCCATTAGCAGCAGTGCTCTAAACAAAACAGGCATTCATCTCCCTGTGAAGAAAGCACCTCACTCCATTGCCTTCCCAAGTACACACATCTTGCATTTCTCCTCAGTTTCTCTAATCAATTCACTGAAGTTTTCATTCAGTTCAACCCACAGCTTCTACGGCCTATTTCTCACCCTTCAATGAGCAACAGGAACAGGAGGACAAGGATCGCTTCACGCACTGCCCAGCCGTGCACCTCTGCAGAGGTCTGTGCCAGGCTGCTCCAAGCACTCCTGAAAAAGCAACTCAAGTCATGGGACTCAGGAGAGCAGAGATGAAGGAGAACCATGAACTTCAGAACCACAAATACAAAATGCAAACAGCCATTAAATTTCATTATACTTTGAGACCTTAAAGTCAGCTATGACAACGGTTTCAAAACAGGTTTTTTTTAAGCTGTTCCGTTGGCATTGGCAGCGCCTGCCTCTCATACACACACATTTTGTAACCCTGTGTTTGCCTCACAAGATTTGTTTCCCATTTCAAGTAGCTTTACGCTTTGTTGTTTGGGGACCGTTTAATCAGCACAGACAACATCATATACTGAAAAACACTATCTCGTTTGCAACACTAACTCAGAGAATGGCTTGGGGTGGAAGGGACCTTGAAGATCATCCAGTTCCAACACCCCTGCCACGGCCAGGCTTGTCAGGCTGCCCAGGGCCCCATCCAGGCTGGCCTTGAGCACCTCCAGGAATGGGGCATCCACATCTCCAGCAAGCCTGTGCCAGGGCCTCATCACCTTCTCAGTTAAAAATTTCCTCCTATTTTAAAGCCATTGCTCCTTGTCCTATCACTACCAGTCCATGAAAAAACAAAATCATTCTCCCTACCTCTTACAGACTCCCTTTAAGCACTAAAAGGCAGCAATGAGATCTGCCGGAACCTTCTCTTCTCTGGGTTGAATGAACACAGTTTCCTCAGCCTTTCTTCATAGGAGAGGCGCTCCACCCCTCTGATCATCTTTGTGGCCCTCCCCTGCACCGACACCTTCGCCTCTTCCTCATATGGGGAGCCCAGGCCTGGACACAGTACTACAGATGTGGCCTAACAAGGGCAGAGCAGAGGAGTACAATCACCTCCCTCATCCCTGCCGCATCCCTTTTTTAGATGCAGCCCAGGATGCAGTTGGCCATGTGAGCTGTAACAACACACTGCTGTTTTGCAACAAGCTTTTCATCCACTGGGACCCCAGGTGCTACTCCACAGGGATGCTCTCAGTGAGTTCTTCTTCCAGTCTGTACACGTATCAGAAATTGCCACAACCCATCTTGCAGTTGCTCTTGTTGAACCTCAGTAGGTTCACATGGGCTCACTGCCCAAGCTTGAACAGGTTCTCTGGATAGCATCCCTTCTTTCTGCCACATCAATTGCACCACTCCACTTGGCATCATCTGCAAGCTTCCTGAAGGTGCATTTAATCTGTATCCACATCATAGACAAAGATGCTGAAGACCACCAGTCCCAAGACAGAAACCCGAGGAACACCACTCATCACCAACCTCCGTCTAGACACACAACCATGGAGCTCAGTTTTCCAGCTGTGACCTTACAACCAATTTTTATCCACCAGACAGTCCACCCTTCAAACCCATATGTCACCAAGTCAGAGATAAAATCGTGTTACAGAAGCACATCAGAGACTTTGCACAAGTCAAGACAGACAACATCTTTTGCCTGCCCTTTGTCTAACGATGCTGTTGCTCCATGACAGAAAGTCACCATGCCGGTCAAGCAACATCTATCCTGCTTTTTTGTCTGCCAAGGCTCGGGCATTCTTCTAGGCAGGCCTGCCCTCAAAAGCTTCTCATAGAGTTTCTATGTCAGTTGCAATTCCTTTTGGCTTTTTTTCCCTTTTTCATGGAACAAAGTAGCATTGCAGTAATCTAGAATCTCATCTGCCGCACTCTGTGTTAAGTTTTGACATTGACTGTTTGGGTAGTGATGAGAGTGGAGGAGCGCAGTGATGCGGCTGCGGTACTGTGACATCAGCAGGACAGTCACAATGGGGGGTGTGTCAGGACACTATAAAAGGGGCAGCGCTGCAGCCCCACTCCCCAGTCGGTCTTTGGCGAGTGCAGCGCGCACCTCCTAAGGGCCATAGCTCAGGCAGTCTTCATTGTCCTGGCTTTGCTGGGGACCTTGCGGAAGCCTGAGCTTCTAGAAGTAGAAGCGCACGAGAGCAGTGAGCAGCAGCTGTGTCAGGCCATGGCACCGCTGCTGAAGGATCTAAAGCAGGGGAGTGAGGAGGAGAGCGGGGTGGCCGAGGAAGCTCTGCTCTGCACTGCCTTGACACTCTGGCAGCTCTGCGCCTTTGCTGGGCTCCTCCTCATCGGGCTCCTTCTCGTCAGGCTCCGCGTCTTTGCTGGGCTCCGTGCCTTTACTGGGCTCCTCCTCGTTGGACTCCTCCACGCCATTGCTGGGCTCCTCCTCGTCGGGCTCCACGCCATTACTGGTCTCCTCCGCGTTGGGCTCCGTGCCATTGCTGGACTCCTTCTCGTCGGGCTCCACGCCTTTGCTGGGCTCCTCCTCGTCGGACTCCACACCTTTGCTGGGCTCCTCCTCATCGGACTCCGTGCCTTTGCTGGGCTCCTTATCATCGGGCTCCGTGCCATTGCTGGTCTCCTCCTCATTGCACTCCGCACCATTACTGCGCTCCTCCTCGCTGGGCTCCGCGACATTGCTGGGCTCCTCCTCATCGGACTCCGTGCCTTTGCTGGGCTCCTTCTCGTCGGGCTCTGTGCCATTGCTGGGCTCCTCCTCATTGCACTCCGCACCATTGCTGGACTCCTCCTCATTGCACTCCGCACCATTGCTGGGTTCCTCCTTGTCAGACTCCACGCCTTTGCTGAGCTCCTCCTCATCACACTCCGAACCATTGCTTGGCTCCTTCTCGTCGGGCTCCGCACCATTGCTGGGCTCCTCCTCATCGCACTCCGCGCCATTGCTGGGCTCCTCCTCATCGCACTCCACGCCTTTGCTGGGCTCCTCCTCGTCGAGCTCCGTGCCACTGCTTGGCTCCTTCTCGTCGGGCTCTACGCCATTGCTTGGCTCCTCCTCATCGGGCTCCGAGCCTTTGCTGGGCTCCTTCTCATAGGTCTCCGCGCATTTGCTGGGCTCCTCTTCATCACGCTCCGTGTGATTACTGGGCTCCTCCATGCCTTTGCTGGGCATTGTGCTTATGTTGGGCTCCTAATCATCGGGTACCGCAACGTTGATGGGCTCCTCAGTGCCTTCGAGCTCATCCTTGCCATTGCTGGGCTCCTCCGTGACTTTGGGCTCCTTCACAAAGTCAATATCCCCCCTGCCTATGCTAGGCTGTTCCGTTCCATCAAGGTCCTCTGCTCCATTTCTGTGCTCCTCCATGCCATCCAGCTCCCCAGTGCCTTTTCTGGGCTTCTCCATGCACTCAGCCTTTTCTGCACCTTTGCTGGGCTCTTCCGTGCCATCGTGCTCGCCTACTGCTGAATTTCCACGTTCCTCAGTCTCAGAAGAGACTTTGCTGAGCTCCTCCTCGCCATCGGGCTCCTCCTTGCCATCGGTAACATCCAGGTTTCATTGCTGTGTGGCTTGCATGGTGCCCGGCCTGGCCTCCCCTTACTGCTGTGCCCGCGTGTGGCTCAGTTGGGACTGAGAGACAGTGCCTACGGTTGTGCCTGTGCCTTTGCCTGTGGCTATGGCTGTGTTTGTGCCTGAGGCTGTGCCTGTGGCTGCCTGAGAAGTGGGTGAGGACCTGCTTTGTGCCCATGGGCTGGCTGCTGTAGCCATGCTGGCACTCATGGCTGTATCCATGGCTGCGTGTGGGAAGCACAATGTGCTCAAGCGCAGCCTGAGAGGATCATGCGTGAGCTCCCGTGCGTGATGGAACACTGGGGCAGGACACTGTCCACAGGAGTGCCTGTGCCTTGCCGTGCCCGTGGCTGTGCCCATCACACTGCTCTGACTTTGGGTGTGCGTGCAGGTAAAATGATGGCAGAGGTGCTGATGCGGGACAAGGAGTTCAAAGACACCCCTTCACTGATGCTGCAAGAGCTGCTGGAGGTGAGTTAGCCACCTGCAGACATCCTAAAGGGCAGAGCAGCCAGGCAACAGAGCCAGGGCGCCTCAGGGCTCGATTCCCTACTCTGGTCTGACCTGGCCAGTGCCCTTTCCCATGCTGACTGCATCCATCCAACCGTTCCCGATTGTTTTGCAGTGTCAGAGGAGGTCAGCAGAGCTGCAGAAGGCTGCTTGTCTGCAGGAAGAAATGATAATGGTACGGAGGGCGGGAGGGAGAGATTGGAGGGAGAACCAAGTGTAGTGGGGAAGCCCCCTGTGAGCAGGCACGGGGCGGGCTCTTGAGGGGACCCTTTCCTTCTCCAGGAACTTAGGGAGAATGTGAAGGACCTGAGAGGGAAGAGGAACGCTAGCCTGTGAGTGAGGACCCAGCATGACCCAGACCTTAAGCAGAACGGAGCTGGGATCCCAACAGTCCCCCGACATCTGTGCCGAGAGCTGCCCATCCCAGCTCTAGCAGAGGCCAGGCAGCAGCCTCGTGTCTTTGTGGCCCCCTAGTGGGGAGAGGTCCCGGTGCCGGCCGAGGCCTTCTCTCGCACGCCTAACTGCCAGTGTCTGTAGCAGGAGGAAGAAAATGCAGAGGGGAGCACCGTTGGGTTCCCTGATGCAGGAGATGGTGGCTGTGCGTCTGGCAAGAGAGAAAGCCCCACTGTGGCCTTGGGGAGGGAAGAGGGATGTGGGCCCACTGCTGACTGCGGGGACGAAGGAGGGTTTCTGAGTGTCCAGAGCTTTGCGCACCCCAACAAGTGTCCCTGCTTTGTGTTGTTCTCTAGGATGAGCAGGTGGCATCACAGAGGAATACGCTCACTACCTGGTGTCGGTGAGTTGCCCTGGGGTGCTGAGACATTGGGCAGCTTTCGACTTTTGCGGGATGAAATACTATGGTATTTCTCAGCATCCTGGGTGGGATGAGCTTTTGGGGTGGGTGTTTTTGCGGCCCTGGGGAGAGGTACGAAAATCTCAGTTGCTCCCCGTGTGGCACAGCTCTTGGGCCATTTTCAGGGATCGGTTGGAAAGTGTTGAGCCAAAAGTGCCCCCGGCTCTGATAGAACCATCTTCTGTTTTGCAGGAGGTTTCTGCTGTTCCTAGGCCTGCTGCTACTTCTCTGCTTCCTCCTGCTTGTGCTGTAGAGGGACATCCTCCACTGAGCGCTGCCTCCGGAGCTGGCGGGGTAGGGTTAGGGTCTCAAGCATCTGCCATATTATAGAATGTATTGAACGTAGACAAGCATCACAATTTATCATCTGTTTTTATCAAAACATGAAAAAGAAGCAGCAGCAATGAAACCTGGATGTTATTTATTTACGTTGATTGATAATCGAGTCAAAAATACATTTTTTCTTTAATGCTTGCAAGCTCTCCTCAACTTCCTGTATCACAATGGAAAGCAGGGCTCTCTATTTGTCACCATTCCCAGGACTATGTTTCCCCAGTGTATCCAAATTTGCCATCACCTGAACTTGCCATCGTTTCAGTCTCGTTTCAGATGCTGCTATTGTTTGAAACATGTCTGGTAAAGCAACTGGCGCAGTAACCATGCAACTGGTTGTCCGTCACTGCAACGGCTGAAGTACGCTGTGTTGAGCTGCAGCACGGATAGAGAGAGACACATTCTCACCCTGAAGCGCTCAAACAGATTCCACAAGGCAGGGCAAAATTCTGCCATCTGTTCCCTATTGCCTCCCACCCCTAGCCCTTCAGCTGCCCCTCGGCACAGGAAGCAGCTCCTGCCCGGTCTCGATCCTTGATTCCCATGCCACCCCCACCCGGGGTGACGGTGCCTGCATGTAATTTGGTGAAAGACACGGATGAACAGGAACCAAAGGATCTTTTTCATCCTGGTCCAATAGATCCAGAGGATGAACCAAACTTTTTCCCTCCTGACAATAATTTGAAGGGGACGGGAAGGAGAGATGTTGTTGCTCCCCCAGCGTACGACGGTGCTTTAGAGCACTGCAGGAAAGAAGCATTAACATGGGGTGATGCTGATACATCGCAAGCCTTCCCTGTGGTCTATGGCACACATCAACCCCCACAGTGGGAATCCTTGCCTCATGAGGTGGTGAAGGAAGTCAGGAATTGGATGAAAGATGCTGGAATTCGATCCAGCTTTACATATCATCTTTTGGACGCAATTGCTGGCAGCTATGTTATGACCCCTCATGCTGGAAATTGTGTCTCCCATGCAATACACTTTGTTTATGACTGAATATCGAGACAGGCTACCATCCAGGCTATGAATTATTTCACTAGCTTAAATCATACTGGCATGGAGGAGCTCATGAATGAATGCCAATCTAAAGTCCCTGTTGCTGCACGGCCCTTTGATCTACCAGGAAACGGGAAGAGCGTGAGACTGCACTATGACAACAAATACCGTCCATAATCAGCCAGCCACTGCCTGGTCAGCTCACTGAGACCAGCTACCGCCGGCAGTACAGGAGTCGATTTCGCCACCGCCCAGTCAGTGACCCTTACCGATACCAACGTGACTCTTATCCCAACAGGTATCATGGGCCCGCTTGGGAACGGCCGCAGTGCCCTCTTGTTAGGACATTCTTGTCTTACATGGATGGAATCATTTACTTCACTGGGAGATATAGATGCTGACTACACTGGGGAGATTAAGATAATGGCATGGATGCCCTCCTCCCCCACACACTTTATTTCCAAAGGTATATTTCAAAAATATTTTCCAATATTCCCTTTTCTTCTATGGCTGAACCTGCCATCAGGGAACCACCAAACTGGTGGATTTGGGGTCACAGAGAGCAGCATGGGTATGACCCCTCAGGAAAGAATACCAAAAGTGTGCTATGCTCTCAATTTTCTAAATCGCTGGACAACAGAAGGCCCTCCAATTTACAGGCATTTTGGCTCCTGTCAGAGTAAAAGCACAGGTTACGGCAAAAAATCTGAGCTCTAGCCAATGGGAAGGACCCTATTCATTGAAAACCTAGGATCGAGGTTATGCTTGTGTTTCAACAGGAACAGGTCCAAGATGGGTACCAGCATGATGGGTACAGCCGTCCCTTTTGTCATCTGCTGTAACATGATCGTCGCATCCTCATCAGCATTTTGGATTCCTGCTCAACCTAAACAGAACCTATGCATCACCCTCGCCAACAAGACGGGACAAGACACACTCTGTTCGTCAACTGCATCAACAGGAAACCCCATCTCAACATGCTTGGTGGGACAACCCTTGGACAAGCGGCCCAACCCGAGCTCTGCTCTTGGGATAGCATTTAACACGAGTGCAGTAGGCGACAGATGGGATGAATAGGTAACCCATCTGCAACAAAGCAATCTCGAGCCACAAGAATCAGAACTGCTGGGGTCGATTTAAATGGATTATTGTCTGTGGAGAGACATCAATTATTAGATCAGTGTGTTAATTGTAGTTTAGCTGTTTATAGAAATCACTCTGCTTGGTGTGAATTATGTGAAATCTTCACATAATTTCTCTAAACCTAGTAAGCATTCGCTTAGCTTGACAGCAGGAGTTATTCTCATTTGTGGGGACAGGGCATGGCCTGCTATCCTTTTTCACATCAAAGAAGGTTCATGCAGTTTGGGAAGACCAACTTTACTAGCACCTAACATCTCCATGATTACTCACCACCAGAAGTGCTTTAAGTGAACTGTACAGGCTTTTCCATCAGACTGTAAGGATAATGTGGAATTTTGGAACCCCAGGGGAATAACGGCAGGATTCTTTTTAGTCCCAGGTGTTGCATCAGCTGAGGCACTGAACACACATAACTAACTTGGACGCTGGCTGCCCAAGCAAACAAATACTTGGCTCTAAGCAGACTGCTACTCGATAGATGACATGCTACGCTAGAGAATCACACTTTTTTCAGTAGTAAGGAAGAGGGTGATGTGGGAGACGGAGAGGTCGGTTCGACCTCGTTAAATGTTGCCTTGCTGATAATATGGTGCTGGGACGGATGACTGGACAGAACAAATAGGGACTTTTTGTAGCTAGGTATAGAATAAGCTCTGTGCTGTTAATGAGGACTTGTTTTGGAATTTGCTTGCTGTCTAGTCAGTGTATTGTTAGTCGAAAAGAACTGAATACGTGTGTTAGAACAGAAAAGGACTTGCTTTGAAGATTACAAGAGATACAGAGATGCAGCAATAAAGAAATCTTCCTTGTTCAAGAGGATACAAGACTGTAGAAGAACAGAAGAAATAATAAGTAACTTTTTGGAGTTAAGATTATTCACTGAATGCAAATTCAAATATTATACCTGTCATGCTCCAATATGAATGAAGGAGATGAGGTTCTTTGATTATATGTATCTGGATACCCAATGATGAGATGAAGACACAACAGGTCAAATGTTAGACCAGCCAGGTAATTACAAAGAAAAATAGTTGCTTAGGGATATGGGGAAGGGAAGAGAGTTATTGATTTGCCCCACACAGTGGGCGCCATTTGCAGTGTCTTGGGCACGGACTCAGGTGTGGACGATGCAAATCGTTTACTACAGGTTTTAACATCCCTTATATACTTTCACAAGTTCTCTGTATCTTTCCCACCCGCCTTTACATATCAACAGTAGAACTTCCCAAAACAGTCCTTAACCGTGCATACAGGCAATTATCCAATCAGGATGATTTATGAGCTTCAATTCCAATTATATTGTATTATATTGTGTTATTTTGCTTTCTGACATCTTAGTAAATTAGCTTTCCTCCTCAGATCGTTGCCGCTGTTTTGTTTCTAGGCCCATCTCCCTTTTCCCTTTCCCCCTTTCCCCTTCCTGGGGCGTGGGTATGCGCGTCCCCCACACCAATCGTCATGGAAACGGGCCGAGCCAGCCCGATAAACCATTGACACAATCTGAGCCCGCATTTCTTCCATGCTTGCACAGAGCCTGCCACCAGCAGAATGGGGTCATCAGGTTCCGTGCCCCCTTGCCCCTGTTCCTGCCCGACCCCGGGGCCTCCGTGAGGTCAGCACGTTCCTGTGATGTCACCAGCACCTCCTAGTGACACCACCGGCACTCTCAACCCTGAGACCCCCTCCTTCGGCCCCAGCAGCCCCTCGTGATGCCCACTGGGGTGGCTGTGTCGCAGTGATGCTGCAGGGACAGAGTCACCACTGCCCACAGGGATATGGCCACCACCGGCCCGGGGTTGGGGCCAGGCACTGGCACAGGCAGCAGCCCCAGCACCTTGGAGATCATAGAACCAACCGCAGGATGGCGTGGCTTGGGAGGGTCCTCGAAGATCAAAGATCAGTGTCTCGATGTTGGTTGGTTTGTGGTATCGGAACAAAGTGTTGGAAAGTAGAAGATGAAGAAGCGGATGTGCATGGCTGGTCTCCCCAGTGAGCCATCAGGATTGTGTTACTGATGAGAGGGAAAGAGGAAGGGAAGGACTGAGCCGCGTGTGCAGGCTGGACTCAGGCACAACAGAGTGCTGTGATTTGGAATCCCCCATGCCAAGCAGGAGGGGCAGAGGGAAATTCTGTATGTGTGAAAAGTTCGTCTTTCACATGAAGGTGACACATTTCGACCTGGGGTTATGCTCTTGACATTGGGGTTAGGCGTTTTGATAAAGGGGTGCACCCTCTTGGCCTTGGGGTTAGGCTGTTTGTTGTAGGGGTGCACCCTTTTGGCCTTGGGGTTAGGCTTTATGTTATAGGAATGCACCATTTTCACTTTGGGGTTAAGCTTTTGTGAAAATGGTTCTCCCTTTTGGCCTTGGGGTTAGCTGTTTGCTATAGGGGTGCACCATTTTAGGTTAGTGTTAATGGTCACCCTCACGGGATATGGTTAAGTGTTTAATTTGGCCCTTTGGGACTGCTATCAGGGGTTTCCCACCTGTGTGAGTGTTAAGTATATATCCCATGGGGGATAGGAAAGGTGATGGAAAAGTTTGTTCTGGAAGCCATCTCCAGGCAATTAGAAGAGTAGAGAGATATCAAGAGTAGTCAGCATGGGTTCACCAGGCGTAGGTCATGCTTGCCCTTTGGAAATGAGGCAGGCCAAACGCGTCCCTGCCCCACGGCAGGGGTGCAGGCCATCAGCCCACTGCCAGGAGCACGGCTGTTGGTGGTTGGGCACAGGGCACTGAGGCGTCACTCACTGCATCCAGAATGCAAGCCCACGTCTCCTCGCATGCTCCTCCTTCTCCTGTAGGTGAACATGGGGCAGGGACACAGGTCAGGCCCTGCTGTGCAGCTGGGGCTTGTGTGGGAGAGTGGGAGCCCTGTCCCCAGGGAGAGCTCCATCGGATGGGGTGGGGGTGCGGGCAATACCTCAGGCCCAGGTACAGGTGGACAGGCAATGCCCTGAACAAGCTAAGGCTTTGGTGTTGCGTGCTATCCGTCGAATAGCCGACACTAATTCATCTAGCACATCATTTACATCAATTAGACAGGAGGCTGCCGAGCCCTACATTAAAAAAAAAAAAAAAAGAAAAGAAAAAGCTTGAATTTAGAGCAAAAAATCCTTTTACAAATATATTAACAGTAGAAGAAGAACTGAGGAGAATTTCCCTCCTTTACTTGATGCTGCAGGGAATGTAACCACGGAGGATAAGGAAAAGGCTGAGGTTCTCAATGCCTTCTTCACATCTGTCTTTAATAGATCAGTTATCCTCAGGATACATTTTGCCCTGACCTGGAAGTCTGGAACGAATTGCATCATACACCCCCTGTGATCCTAGCAGAGACGGTCAAAGACCTGCTCCTCCATCTGAACTGCCACAAGTCCATGGGACCAGATGGGACCCACCCAAGGGTGCTGAGGGAGCTGGCAGAGGTGATTGCCAAGCCGCTTTCTGCCATCTATCAGCATTCCTGGTTGTCCGGAAAGGTCCCACAAGATTGGAGGCTTGCCGATGTGACTCCCATCTACAAGAAAGGCCGTAAGGAAGATCCGGGGAACTACAGGCCTGTCAGCCTGACCTCAGTATCAGGGAAAGTTATGGAGCAAATGATCTTGAGGGAGATCACACGGCACGTGCATGGCAATCAGGGGATCAGACCCAGCCAGCACGGGTTCACAAAGGGCAGGTCGTGCTTGTCCAACCTCATCTCCTTCTACGACTGGGTGACCAGACTGGTAGATGAGGGAAAGGCTGTTGATTTAGTCTACCTGGACTTCAGCAAAGCTTTTGACATGGTCTCCCACAGTATTCTCCTGGGGAAACTGGCAGCCCGTGGTGTGCACATGTTCACTCTTCTCTGGGTTGAGAATTGGCTAGAGGGCCGTGCCCAGCGGGTAGTGGTTAATGGAGTTAAGTCCAGCTGGCGTCCCGTTATGAGTGGTGTCCACCAAGGGTCGGTATTGGGGCCCATCTTGTTTAATATCTTTATTGATGACCTGGATGAGGGGATTGAGTGTACCCTCAGTAAGTTTGTGGATGACACCAAGTTGGGAGGATGTGTCGATCTGCCTGAGGGTGGGGAGGCCCTTCAGAGGGATCTGGATAGGCTGAACAGCTGGGCCGAGGTCAATGGGATGAGGTTCAATAAGGCCAAGTGCCGGGTCCTGCACTTTGGCCACAATAACCCCATGCAATGCTATAGGCTTGGGGCAGAATGGCTTGAGGACTGTATAGAGGAAAAGGACCTGGGGGTGTTGGTTGATGCTCGGCTCAACATGAGCCGGCAGTGTGCCCAGGTGGCCAAGAAGGCCAATGGCATCCTGGCCTGTATTAGGAATAGTGTGGCCAGCAGGAGCAGGGAGGTGATCATCCCCCTGTACTCAGCTCTGGTGCGGCCGCACCTCGAGTACTGTGTTCAGTTTTGGGCCCCTCACTACAAGAGAGACATTGAGGCCCTGGAGCGTGTTCAGGGAAGGGCAACAAAACTGGTGAGGGGTCTGGAGCATAAGTCTTACGAGGAGCGTGTTGTAGAGACAATGGTAGTTAATAAGTAATAAGTAATATCTAAGCATGATTAAGCATAGACAATGGATAGCTCGTAAGGAGGTAGAAGAAAAGAGACCGTGTCAGTGTAAGATTGGTGGACTGTGTATAAGCCAATACTAAGGGGTGTAGCCATGGATGCTACCAAGAATATATACGGAGGTATATCGGACAATAAAACGGGGATCATTTACCACACCATATTGGTGCAATTTCTTTACGTCAGGGTGATCCCAGCGTCGAGCTGTTCCCCAAACGAAATCTGCACGGCAACAGGAGCGGCTGAGGGAGCTGGGATTGTTTAGTCTGGAGAAAAGGAGGCTCAGAGGAGACCTCATCGCACTCTACCACTTCCTGAAGGGAGGCTGCGGTGAGGAGGGGGTCAGCCTCTTCTCCCAGATAACTAATGACAGGACGAGAGGGAATGGCCACAAGTTGCACCGGGGAAGATTTAGATTAGATTTGAGGAAAATTTTTTTCTCTGAAAGAGTGGTCAGGCACTGGAATGGCCTGCCTAGGGAGGTGGTTGAGGCACCGTCCCTAGCGCTGTTCAAGAAGCATTTAGATGAGGTGCTAAGGGATTTGATTGAGTAGCTTGGTGGGTAGGGATGGTGGTGTGAGGATGGTTGGACTAGATGATCTTGTAGGTCCTTTCCAACCTAATGTATCTATGAATCTCTTTCCTATTGCTCACCTTCCCTTCCCCATCACCCTTATTGCTAACAGTGTCTGCCTTCCCCATCTCCCTGGTCAATATCGGTAATCAATTGCTCGGACCAACATTTGAACTGTTGCTGCTTAATCACAGGCGGGGAATACATAGAATCAAAGAAACCTCGTCTCTTTCCTTTTTATTGGAGTGTGACACCTGGCACCAGGCAAGCTACAGGACTTCTACCTACCACCCAGCTGAGCCAGGAAGGGCTGAAGGTGAGAACCTGCTCTGCCACTCCATTGCACCTTCCCCATCCCCCGAGCTGAGAGGGGCGGTTACAAGGGTAGCAGCACGTTGCAGTCCACGTGCAGGATCTTGCTAGCCCGGTACGCCAACTGACTGTAGACTGATTGGGGCAGCAGCCTTGGCAGGAGCTGGCAGAACAGCTCCTGGTCACAGCTCTGGGCATAGAGCACAGCAGTGCCCAGCACAAAGCTGATGGCCAGCAGCAGGCAGACGACAATGAGGCCGATCGTCCTGTGGGGCAAAAGAGGGCCGAGAATGAGGCAGGCCAAACGCATCCCTGCCCCACAGCAGGGGTGCAGGCCATCAGCCCACTGCCAGGAGCACGGCTGTTGGCGGTTGGGCACAGGGCACTGAGGCGTCACTCACTGCATCCAGAATGCAAGCCCACGTCTCCTCGCACGCTCCTCCTTCTCCTGTAGGTGAACATGGGGCAGGGACACAGGTCAGGCCCTGCTGTGCAGCCGGGGCTTGTGTGGGAGAGTGGGAGCCCTGTCCCCAGGGAGAGCTCCATCGGATGGGGTGGTGCGCTCTGCCCCTTACCGTTTGCGCCTCCACCACCTCCACCAGCAGAGCCCCAGGCTCCTGGGCTGCCACCAGCTCCATCTGATGCTGCTGCCTATATAGGGAACATGGCTTGGCTGGGGGGGTGCCGGCCTCTGTCACCTCAGGGCCTCCCCAGCAGTGCGCGCCCACCACTGCTCTGGGATCAGGCTGCTCTGTCACACAATCTGCCAAGCAGAGCCCGAGCCCCAACCCTGTCCCCACCGGCCTGGCAGCAGCACTGCAGTCCCATTGCTGCCCCAGTTGCTGCAGGGACCCCTTGGGTCCAGGCATGGGGCACGGGGCCCAGTCTGCACTCACCAGGCCCCTTCCAGCAGCTCCTCCTCCAGCTCCTCTTGCAGGTGTTTTTTGTCCCGCTGCAGCACCTGGCAGACAAAAGTGTGAGCACCTGTGCCCGCTGCAGCCCTCTTCCAGATCCCCACTTCCTGGTGGCGGGCAGACCCACTCTCCTCGTCCCTTCACACTACCTTAATCTCCTCCTCTACCTCTCGCAGCTGCTCTTCCAGCTGTGCAATATGCTGCTTCTCCTGCAAGACAACGGGTGTGCCATGCGGGGCGGCTACGCTGGGACACGCAGACCCAAGGGACCAGCACCGAGGTCCTCCCGCAGCACCAGAGCCATGCTGCACCTCTTCCCCATGGGTCACAGGGAGACCTGGCCATTCATGGGGCATGGGGCAATGCCGGACCCCCTGCAGGGCTGCACAGGAGCATCACCAGCTGTCCCATCTCTGTCTCTCTGAGGACGAGACCCCACTCTGTTCTACCTGCTGCAGCCTCTTCTGCCTGTTCCGTGTTCTTTCCTTCTGCATTTCAAGGATTTCCTGGAGGAGAGGAGAGGAGGGGAGGGGAGGGGAGGGGAGCAGCAATCAGGGCACCGGCACTTCTGCGCAGCCCTGCATGATGGCAGCTCCTTGCCACCTGTATGGGAACTGTTGAATCATGGCCTGAACCACTGATTGATCACCTGAGGCGAGCACTAGGTCAGCCGCAGGGGCACAAGTGAGTGCGATCTCCCAAGACCCCATTTAAGGGCTGACCACCACCAGGGAAGGATCTCTGGTTGGAGATCCCTCCCTAGTGGAGTTATCGGCGAGCCTTGACCATCTTCAAAGGTGAGCCACTCTTTTCTTATTAATCATCTGTACATCATCTACTTAAGCCTATCAAAAATATACCAGCTTTGGCACTATTTCTTTTGGGTGCTATTTTTGGGGGTTATTTGCCCTACACCACCATCCCCTCCTGCTGTCCTCAGCCCGACTCCTCCATCGGGACTACCATCCCCTGCAGGGCCAGAGGTGCAGACCTACAGGAGGGGACTCCTCCCACCCGTGCCCCACAGCAGCACTGCCGCTCCTGCAGACCCACAGTGGGCCCTGTGCCACCACGTCTGCTCACCATGATCCTCGATTTACTGGCCTTTCTCATGGTGTCCTCCACCTTCTTCATATGCGCCTGTGCAAGGGGAGAAGGGCAACAGCATTGTCAGGGCACTGAGCGCTCCTGCCAGCTCTGCATCCCACCAGAGGTGCCCGGCCCTGTGCCGGTCATCCCACGGGCAGGGTGGCCTCCAGCCGGCAGCTTGTCCCGCTGTGCCTTCTGCGTCTTTCCTCCTCCAGCTCACCTCCTCCAGCACCTCCAGCAACTTCACAAACTGAAGCGCGGAGATTGTGCCTCTGGCAAGCTGAGCCTGCATTTCTTCCATGCTTGCACAGAGCCTGCCACCGGCAGAATGGGGTCATCGGGTTCCGTGCCCCCTTGCCCCTGTTCCTGCCCCACCTCGGGGCCTCCGTGAGGTCAGCACGTTCCTGTGATGTCACCAGCACCTCCTAGTGACACCACCGGCACTCTCAACCCTGAGACCCCCTCCTTCGGCCCCAGCAGCCCCTCGCGATGCCCACTGGGGTGGCTGTGTCGCAGTGATGCTGCAGGGACAGGGTCACCACTGCCCACAGGGACATGGCCACCACCGGCCCGGGGTTGGGGCCAGGCGCTGGCACAGGCAGCAGCCCCAGCACCTTGGAGATCATAGAACCAACCGCAGGATGGCGTGGCTTGGGAGGGTCCTCGAAGATCAAAGATCAGTGTCTCGATGTTGGTTGGTCTGTGGTATCGGAACAAAGTGTTGGAAAGCAGAAGATGAAGAAGAGGATGTGCATGGGGGAATGCAGAGTCTGCACAGAGCATCTCCATTTACTGCTTCCTCTGCACGCAGACAAGGCTGTATTGCTTACTCTCCCTGTGCAGTTACTGGAGAGGGAGCAATGCCATGCCTGCTCTGCAACTATTTCCCCCAACCTGCTGCTAAGATGCGGCCCAAAAAGTTTAGAAGCACTTTGTGTAACTGTGTGAGCCTCAGGGCTGGGCCAGCTCCTTCCTTCCCCAGTAGAGCTGTGCCTTGTGGCAGTGGAACAACACCTGCATAAAGCAAAGCAGCCCCTTGTTTTCTCTTGAAGGGCCGCACTGGCTTTCAGAGATCCTTGAGATGTGGACAGCAAGTAGAGATCTCTGCTGCAGCATGAGTCAGGTTGTGCTGCAGTGTTTGGAAGTGTTCTGCTGTGTAGAAGTTGACTTTTAAAAGCCAGAGATGTAGTTTGCATTTTTCTGGGGGTCACGAGGTCAGCTGTGGGGTAAGAGGTGGATTTAGTAGAGCCATTTCTGAGCTTTGAAGAAAATAAATAAATCAAGGTGTCTGATTTTGCTTCTTCGCTTCATCTCGCTGGGAACAGCCTGCAGTGTTGGGGCAGCCTGTCACACTCCAATATAAAGGAGGGAGACGAGGTTCTTAAGATTATGTGTATACCCAGCGTGAGATTAAGAAACAATGGTTCAAATGTTGGTCCGACCAGTTTATCACCAATATTGACCAGGGACATGGAGAAGGGGAAGGCGGACACTCTTAAGGGTGATGGGGAAGGGAAGGCGAGCGATAGGAAAGATAGGAAAGAAGCAAAGGGTTAGTACAACGCAGGGATAGTCACCAGCCAGGATCCTACGGGCGGTAAGCGGTTCCAACGGTCTGAGGCCGAAGAGCAGGGGTGGCAGAAGCGGGGAGAACAGCAGCAGCAGTGGGCAGCCTTGAGCAGCTCTCCTCGTCCCTTCACACTACCTCAGTCGTGAGGGGTCATAACATAACTGTCACCAATTGCAGCCAAAAGAAGGGAGACTGAATCCCATGATCTCTCACTGACTTCCTTAGCTCCTTCACTGCCTCGTAAGGCAGGGATTCCCACTGGAGGGGCTGGTTTGCATGATACAGCACAGGAAAGGCTTGCGACGTATCAGCATCACCCCGTCATACTGCTTCTTTTCTGCACTGCTCTAAAGCACCATAGTACGCCGCAGAAAAAAAAATTTCTTTCCCGCTCCCTTCAAATTATCGTCAGGAGGGAAAATGTTCAATTTGTCTTCCGGATCTACTGAACCAGGATCGGAAAGATCCTCCGGTGCTGGTTCGTTCTCATTTTTAAGCAAGTTACACGCAGGCTGCAGAGCCGCGGCAGTAAGGCGACGCAGCCGGGGCGGAGGGCGAGAGCGGCGCGACGAGCGGCGGGGGCGGCACACAGGGCGGAGCGGAGGGCGGGAGCGGGGCTGCGGTTTCTCTTCCTCCCCGTCAGACGAACGGGTGCAGGGGGGGGGGGGGCGGCGGAGCCGCGGATCGGGTCCGGGCAGGGGCTGCTTCCCGAATCGGGGGGCAGCGGCGAGGGCGGAACAGCCGGAAGAACTTCTTCCTTGTCGAATTTGCTGAAGCCCTTCCGTTATTTGGCACCAAGCAGGTAGAAGTTTGGCAGCCGTTCTGTCTTTAGTAATAGAAGCCTCCCAGAGTTTTGTGCCAGTTTCGTCCCAGAGTTCTCCGTCAAGTTTTCGGAAATTCAGGGACATTTTTGCTTATCCATTTAAGAAAAGTAGCTAGTTCTGAATTAGATACAGGCTGATCCTGGAACTTTAAAGCTGACCGTAATACTTCAGGATGTACTTGTTGCTCCTCCGTTAGTGCACTCCGCACGGTTCCCGATTACTCAACCATCTGTCCTGCAGGACGGTGCGGGCGCGCGCGAAACAATCTCTCTGAAGTTCAGTCAGGTGACGCTGCCGGGCCGGGCTCGCTCAGCCGCGGCGTGATTTGCCCCACGCAGTGGGCGCCGTTTGCAGCGTCTCGGGCACGGACTCAGATGTGGACGATCCAAATCGTTTACTACAGGTTTTAACATCCCTTATATACTTTCACAAGTTCTCTCTTGTAACTTGCCCACCCGCCTCTATCTCTACTACCCTCTACTCTACCTCTTTCCACCCGCCCCGATCTCTACTGAATGCATCTGTGACTGAAGGCAGGTGAGGAAAGGCTCAGTTGTGAAGTATGCTCTTTTTAATAGTTTCAGATCTGCTACTTGCTAGATAAGAGTGAAAAAGATAGGAGTCTCCACAGTGATGGACAGATGCAACCAAACCTAGAGGTGTCTGTTTTGTAGCCAAGAGATAACTGGGTATCTCACTGGAAGTGCTTTTTGAAATGCTGAGTTTTAAAGCAGAAAATGTAAACTGTGGGTAAAGCAGCGAGCGAACTTATGTCATGTGAAAAGAGGTTTGAGATCTGAATTGCTTCAAGTAGAAGACTGTAACTTGAAAAGTGTGCTGTGTGCAGTGTACGTTTGCATCCCAGCACTGCGGTGGGCTGGATGGAGCTCCACACCTGGGACCAGCACGCGTGGAGGATGTGGCTTCTGCAAGGGCTGAGCAACAGCAGTGTGCCCGGTCCCTGCCCAGCCTCTGTGTGCTGCTCCAGCAACCATGTGGTACTGCTTTGTCTTGAGCTTGGAGGAGACAAAAGCAGCCCGGGTCCTTGAGCTGAAACCCAAGCTGCTCAGCTAGCTGTCATCTGCTGTTTGTTACCAGCCCTTTCCTGCTGTGGGATCTTGAGACTTAAAAGCCATTTTACTGTTGGGGTCTCCCTGTACAACAGAGCAGACTGCCTGTAAAGCACAGAGCAGCCTTTCTGACAGCTACTGTAGGAAAAATTACTAGGAAACGTAGCCTGAGGGGCTGAGTGCTCTGGGAGTTTTTCTTAACAGTGTTATTTCCAGAATAAAGCTATTAATTTTGCCTCTTGACTCTACTCATGTTCACTAGGCAGATTTTGTGCCTTGAAATGTGAGCCTCTTCTTAACTGAGAGGAGGACAAGAAAGGTCAATGGGGGAAATGTGAGAAGAGAAAAACAAGCAAAAATACACCAGGTAAAAGGGAGAAGAGAGGCAGTGCTGGGGTGGTACGGCCACCTGTTATTTTCAAGCCGAGGTGGTTGTGCTGGGGGTTGGCTGGGGAGTGGGGAGCAGCAGGAAAGTGAGCATCAGCAGTGCAGCAGCTGAGGTGGTCAGGGAGGAAATCCCATGGTGAAGCTCACGGTGCAGGGGGTGACCGTGGGTGGAACTGCCTCCCTGCCTGGGTGGGAGGAAAGAATGAAAAAGAGCATTTGGAGCTCTGGAGAGAAGACCAGCTTTTTTTTTTTTTTTTTTTTTTTTTTTTTTTTGCCTCTGTAGCAAGCGACTATTGGTCAGAGTTCTTAATTTCCACCTTTTCATGAATTGAGTGAGAGATGGGAAAGGACTATGTGGGAACTGCCATGGCACCTGCTGTTGATTAGCAGCAAAGTGCAGTCCTGTGCCTGCCCCTGCAGGCTTCATCTTCTGATTCTGAGTCAGTCTGTGTGGCGGTGTATTAAGGAAAGGCCATGTGCCGTGCCTTTGTGTGGGCTTGCTTTTTTTTTTTTTTTTTTCCCTGTCGGCTTTCTGCCTTTTTTAATCAGCATGAAAATGTGGGCAGCAATCTGTGTAGGAAAACCATAACCAAAAGCAGTGGAACTATTTTAAGATTTGCCTCTTGAACTTTGCAGTGAGGTTATGCCTTCAGGGTCTGAATGAAGCTGATTTTCATTTTTGGGATGGGCACGTAGCTTTAAAGCCATCACTGCAAGCATGGAAATAGCAGGTATTGCTTTACGGGCTGGGAAGAATTACAGAAAATCCTCTGAACACGTGCTTGGCAAACAATGCCACAAACAGTGCTGCATGTGTGCTGTGTGTTATTTCTTAAGAATGTGTGTGTTATTCACTTATGTCGTTTTGTGTTAAAATCATGGCATATTTAAGGGGGAGCCCGTAAAAGGAGGGATTAGCAGCAGCACTGTCTGTGCTGTAGCTGGGACAGGAGGACATGCCCTTGTGCTGCCTGCTCAGCCTCTACCTACGTGCCCAATGGCTGCTGACAGGAACCTTTTCTTTTCCCAAAGACCAAACGCTTATCTTTGATCAATAAAATGATTAAAAAAAAAAAAAAGTCTGCAAGTCTTGAAAGGGTTCCCTAGAAGGTGTCGTGGTCTAAAGAAAATGAAATCCCTAACTGGATTGTATAAAACCTAGGGTGTTGTGAAACAGTAATGGGATTTCCAATTATAATTCAGGGTTGTTGCATAGTTCACCAACAGTAACCTCAAGGAATGTTTGTACCAAGCCTTCACCAGGTAGCTTGAGAGTCACTTGGCATTAAATGTAAGCTGGAAGGTAATAATCAGACTGTAACAGTCTGGAATATGTTTATCAAAAGTTCCTATTTATAGTTCCAAGTGTTTTGAACCTGTCATGCTTGTAGGTGTGTGTTTCCCTTAGTTAACAGCAGTAGCTAAATCTGAGCCACTACACGGATCTGCTGCTGCTTTTGATTGCGATTTGGGATCCTGTTTGCACATAAAACACGGCGAGATGATTTACTCCAAAATTATAGGGTGGCCCTTTAGAGAGAAGAGAAGTTGGTCTTCCCTCTAACTGATGTTTATTACAAACCTCACTCTGTCAAAAGCAGTGAAAATGCTTCTTGAAAATGCTTCCTGAACAGCATTGCGTCAGATGTATGCACTGTTGTACTTAACCTTTGTGCCCCTCTGGGGAGTGTGGGTTTTCTTTTACTATCATTTGTCTCTTAAAGCTGGTGGTGGGAGATGTGAAGTGGCTGCTTCGGGTCTTAAAAGGAAAAAAAGGAAAAAAATAGATTGCTTGTTGTGGGAAAATCATGTTACCTTGCAGGGGATCTTACACTGCAGAAGCAGCAGGGGCTATGTGTATCCAAAATCTTAAGGAACAGTGCGTTTCATCTTGGTGTGCAGTCTACTGCTGTCTGTACCTTCGTCCATCTCTTGTGCTGCTAGCATTAGGCCTGTGGTCTATTGTGTGTGAGTTGATGGAAAGAACAACGTCACGGAGTCTGTCTTTAGTTCTCTTGTATTCAGAGCTTTTAGCTGAAAGAAGAAAAGCTGCAGTGAAATATTTAGTGACGTATTTAAAGGTAGCAACTAGTCAAATATTTAGATCTGTACAATAAATTAAGTTCTCAGGGAAAAATTTTCTGGCTCTGTGATTCTCAGCTAAGACATGGGACTGAATCAGCCTGGCAGCCAACAAGGTCCTGCCATACCACATCCTGGGCACTGGCTTTCATCCCCTAAAAAGGAGCTACAGCCTAGAGCCCAAAGTTGGTGAGGATCCCAAACAACTTTGTAGCTGGTTACCTGAGGCTGCCATTTGTGCTTGCTCTTTGCTTTCCCTCACTCTCTAAATAGCAGCAGTTATTTCTGCTTTGGTATGTCTGGCGTCTAATCACAGGAGAATCTTGGATCCAAA
Source organism: Oreortyx pictus (assembly GCA_036925125.1). Lineage (NCBI taxonomy): Eukaryota > Metazoa > Chordata > Aves > Galliformes > Odontophoridae > Oreortyx > Oreortyx pictus. The sequence continues at coordinate 284,651 of JAUPFR010000008.1, forward strand.
TGCTGCAGCCCAGCAGCTGTGCTGTCACCACACAACACGGTAGTGCGTTTGGAAGAGGTGGGTATGAGTCACCAGTCAACGCTGCGAAGAGGATGCGCTATGAACCTCTTAGAAGCGTAGGCCTCTGCTGCTCTTTTAGTCACAGTCACGGTTTTGGATGCTCTGGTGAGACTGCGTCTGGCACTCTGTGTTGGTTTCGAAGTCAGAAATGTGAGACTACCCTAAAATGCAGGACCTGATCTACTCAACCCTGTGTTAGTAGTCTACCCTGGCTGCATTGCTTTGTCTTGCTTTTTAAAATCCTTGTCTTGTTGACCATGTGAACTGGTCAGTGTTGATTTGCTGCTGCTTTTGAAAATAGCTTTTGAAGCAAGAGTCCTATGCACCCATGTGCTTTTGGAAGAATAGGGCCTGTTTTAGACCACATGCTGTGGTTTCTGCTGGGGTGCACGTGTGTCCCTCTGCTCCCGTGCAGAGATTTGGTGCAGGCAGTTAACAGAGCACTCCGCTCTCTTCGTATGTTTGAAATGTGTCCTGGAGGGGCCATTACCAAGCAGCCAGTTGGTACTGGCTTCCCACTACTTAGAAGCCGCAGACAAAATATTTGCTTGATGCTGTGGTATTAAAACACAGCTTTCACTTGTAGGATGCTTTGTTGCAGGGCCCACTGATGTCTGGACTCATAAACTTAGGATTCTTCTCTTGGAGCAGACCTGGTTTTTGACCTGCTTCTCTTGGTGAAGTGCTGGAAGGTAAAACCTGAAGCTGTAGCACAGTTAGCGTAGCTCACTGGATTTTTCTTCAGTGATGACTGAAATGGAAATTATTTGATTTGTGACAGATTTTTTGGGGTAGGTGACAGCAGAGGGTACTCTGTTTTCTTTTCACCTCTGTAGTGGCTGTAGAAGGAGTCTCAGATGAAAAGTGTCAGGGTTTCCCTGTTCCATGCTGTGTACATGGGGGAACAGTGTGTAATGAGAAGCATACTGAGGAGCTGATAACTGGCAGAACAATTAATCTGTAAGGAGGTAATAATGATGGGGACAGACACTTTGACATTGCAGATGTGACAAATCAAGAGAAACTGGTTTTGAAAAGATGTGATTTGTGTCAAATGGACTCCACGCGTCTGTCTCAGTGTAAGAAGGGTGCGCAGGAGGGTTGTGTCGTGCCAGCAGACCTTGGATACTGTCTGGTCTCATTTTGCTAGCTTTTATGAGAGCCTGTTAAAATAATGGAGAGCAAGTATGATCTCCCTGGAAGCAGAGATGGCTGCTGAACACTAACTTTTTTTAATGCCCTGTATGAAAGAGAGCTCAATATTAAAACAAAGCAGAATGTCAGTTGAAAATCTCATAAAATTAATTGTGCTGAACTTATTAGTATTGTACTTCGTCTGAATAATATACATTTCTCTTTATCTCAGGACACAGACGTTGTCTGTTTCAGCTTGCTTTCCTAAAAATATTTATTGGTTAGCCCAGCAGAGGTGTTAGCAGAGCTGATGTGCAGGGGATCTCACCTGGAGTGAGAATGGCTGAGCTGCCAGGCAGTGCTTCTGGACTGCTGAGTTTTGAAGTCAGTCAGCAGCAGAGGATGAAACTGGCATTTTGCTGTTAGTCTGGCTGATGTTTTCAGGGGTTGAGAAGTGTTTCTGCAGGGGGAGCTCCTAGTTCACCCTGTTCATTCTGTTGCATGAATAAAAGCTGCCGCGCAGAGCTTCAGAGATGGGTGTTTGACAAAAACATGTTAAAAGGAGTTGGATTTGATTTCTAGACCGCAGAGGCAGAGAGTATACGTGTTCATTGGGCAGTTCCTCTGGCCCCAGCGACTAATTGCAGAAATTGTTTCAGATATGCTGCCTGATCATAAATTTGACTTTATCTTCTATGTACTGTTTTTCAACCTTCTCAGTTACAGGCTGATTTATAACTCGGTATTTTCTCATGAAGTGTGCCTCTTCTGACTTTGCTACAATACTCTTGCTTGCTTGCAAGCATCAGGGAGAGATGAGCATCTGGCTTTCCTCTAGGAAGGACTGATTTAAACAGGTCAGCATGGAAGCAGTGTGTTGTGAGCTCTATGCCTGCTGCAGACAGGCCAGGCACTTGCCTTTCCTGCTTTGGGAAGAAACTGTTCCCCCCCCCTCCCCCCCCCCCATCATTTTGGAGACAGAGCTGCCATCCCAGCAGGTGATGCGCTGCCTCTTCCACAGGGTCTTTGACAGCATCTGTGGAGGTATTGGCACTTCCCTTCTAAAGTGCTACTCCAGCGTGTTGCCAAAAAAAACCCTCAACCACTAAACAGCCAAAAACTTCTCAGTGCAATTCCTCTTTGCCAAACAAGCTGAAAAAGTAACTTAGCGACTTTGCCTTTCAAAATATTCTCATCCACAGAGGCAGTGTTGAAGAAGACAGTTGTTTGGCTAATGCAGAACACCCAAAATGATCAGGTTCTTACCTGTTCTTGTAGCTGTTCACAGGACGTAAAATAAAGCAGTATTGCTCTGAAGGGAGTGTGAAATAGAGGGTTTTTGTGTGACACTAGATGGTGCTCCATATCCGTGTGGTTGTCGGGGTGCTTGTGATAATCCTCTTAATTCTTTCTGCACTAAAGTCTCTTTAATCTAAATCGGGTTTAGTTGTGATCAGGTAGGACGGTGTTTGTTGTTCTGGAAAATATCACAGGTAGAATTCCAGCTTAAATACTCAAATGAGACCACTTCAAGATTGACAGATAATAGGATATACTTCAAATCTTTTTTGAATATTAACTGACTTCACTGGGTGACAGTGAAGCTAACTGAGCAATATATCCACTTTATAGATCATTAAATTAAAGCGCAGTTAGATTTATTGACTGCTGGAAGTCACGCAGCGAGGCAGCGGCAGGGCTGCAAATAAAACCTGGTAGTGCTGGCTTGCACTTCCCTCTGATTAGATGATGATTCATTTGAGCACAGACTTGTGAATAGAACTAGGATTGGATGCTAACAAAGCTATGTAAGGTAAATAATTGCTTATTGTGATGAATGTGCTAGCCTAGGTGTGAGTATTTAGCGATGAGTTGTTAGATTTAGGGTAGTATGGTTAGGTTGAGGTTGGATTTGACGATCTTGAAGGTCTTTTCCAACCTGAGCAATTCTATGATTCTACTTGAATATCATATTTCTTGGTGTAAGATGCCTTAGCTAGATATCGCTGAATAGTCTCTAGTTGAACAGTTTTGATCTGTGGAGTCTGCCTGTACCTGGCAGCACCCAAATCCAGGAAATCCATGCATTTCTCTATCTCCACCAGAAAAGCTCTTCTCCTACTGCTTGTTCAGTCTGAATGGAGCTGAGTTTATCTTCAAGTTATCTACTAGAGTCACCTTCTCTGCCCTCCTTTGGCCTCCTGGGGACTTTCCTGACTTCTGCCATCAGGAACCTGTAGCCACATCCCTGTTCCAAGGGAGGTGATACCGGGGTAGCTAGGAACGTTGCTTTCCTTCTGAATGGGTAACTAGCCCATTTAAGTACTGGAGGCCATGGTCCAGTTATTCAGTATTAATTCAGAGCAAGCTGTTGAGAGGCAGGGAATTTCCAGTTGCTCCTTGGCTTCCTCTGATTGCAGAATCATAGAATGGCCTGGGCTGAAGTGAACCTCAGAGACCATTGAGTTGCAACCCCTCTGCCATGGGCAGTCGCCAGCCTCTAAACCAGGCTACCCAGGTAGCCACGCCACCTTCAGTAGTCCTTATTTTCGATTCAAATACTTGGTAGGGAAGGCTTATTTGGCACCGATCTTCCCAGCCAAACGAGTGGGACCATGTTCAGGATGTGAATTGAAATCTTTGTTTCTGCCTTTTTATCTTGGTCAAACTGTTCAGGGTTGTGCTGGGGGAAAAGATTGAAAAGGTTGAAAAAAGAACCCAAAATAAAATATGGTGTTGTAAAGTACTATGGCACTGGAGTTCAGTGGCAAAATTTTCTGTGCAGGTCTGTAATGATTTGGTGTGAAAGCCTGGTTAGTGATGATTATTTGATCAGGCCATTTCAGGGCAGGTGTATGGACAGCCTGTTCAGATGTCATTACACTTAGGCTAGAGTTTGAGGTGCCACTGAAGCATCTGAATGATTCTTGGGAGGCTGTGGTACTGAAACTATTGCAGTGCAAAATTGCTATTGCAGAATGACAGCATCAGTGCAAATCTGATTTTTTTTTTTTATTGCTAGGTAGGATATGTTAAACTAAAAAGAAAATGACTGAAAAACTGTCTTAAAGTAGCTTTGTGATCACTGTATGAACTTGTGCAGTGAGGGGACTTGGCAGCTGCAAGAAGCTGTGATGTTAGCAGAACTGCAGAGGCCCTGTTGAATGTAGCAGCTGTAAGCTCATGGAGTTGTGAGGCAAAACTTTTCTTCATGTATGGCTTTGGCTGTATAGTACGAAGCTGCAGTCAGAGTGCAGAGCATCTGCTGTAACTGGCAGACATGACCAAATGGTGCAAACTCCCATCTCTCCAGCAGAATTGGCCAGCCCACCCTCAGTGTGAGAGGGCAGGAACTTGGGAACTGGCTTTTAAGAGAGGAAAAACATGATGGGTTTGAGCTACAGAAAGAGCCAGTAGAGACAGATGTTGAGGAAGTGTTTCTGACAGCAAAGATAGTGAAACAAATAATGTCTGGCTTCAGCTGACCTCCAGAGGTGGATTATTTGCACTTCTGTGTTGTCCTCCACAGTTCTATGTGTCTCTCCCTTTGCTTCTCCCTAGATGCTTTTCTGCTGGGTTCAATTGAAGAGGTGAGGCTGACCACCTCACCCTCCCTCCTCTAGACAAGGTGACAGTGCAGCTGTCTTCCCTGTCATTCAGACTGGCAATGTGTAGGTCACTTTTGTTTCTTCCTACTGTCCTGTGGGACAATGATTGCCTTTTTTTTTCTTCCCAGTCACCGGGGGCTTCACCTCACCACTGTGACTTCTCAGCTGTCGCTGAGAGTGGAATCATTGACTAGTGGGGAACTTGCTTCTGACAAGCATCCTCTCATCCCCTTATTCTTTGCCACTTCTTCATTCTTCTCCATCTTGCTTTTTCACCTCCCGTTATCAATTTTGATGCCTTGTTAAAACCTTCAGGCAGCTGCCTTTAATGCATCTGTGAGCTCATGACGAGAAGGCAGCAAAAACTATGCCCTACAGTGTCTTGTTGGGTACAAGGTGTCCAGGTTTCAAAGCAAGACTGAAGCCCAGGCATCGTGCCTACAGCCTCCTTTCCAGAGGATAGCAAGTAAATGACTTACCTTGTAAAGTGAAGATTCCCTTCCTTTTGCTTCTTGGCCTTTTCTCATTTGCTGTCTTTTTCTTCCAAGGAGCAGGCCATGACTGTCGTAACAGAAGACGAATTTCACCTCTACTGCATTTTTGCCTTTGTCAGAAAAGACAGCTGCTGCTGTCTTGCACTGCCTTGAAGATTATCAAGTAGGGATTCTGCCCTCTCCATAAAAGATATCTGCAAAACAACATCATTTGCTGCTGAAGGAAAAATATTTGCATGGAAAACGAATTCAATTTTCCAGCTGTTTTTTTTTTTCCCTTGTGCCTTCAGAAGTTATTTCCCCAAGGCCTTAGCTTGCAGTGGGATCTAGCAGCCACGATGCCTTTATCATTGACGAATCAGACTTCAGGTAACAGCATAATGCTGGAAGATGTCAGTCACTCTAAGAATTGACTTGTTATGGCTATCTGCATCACTAATTAAGGCAATATTTTACATCCTTCTGGCGTGAACTCATTCTTGTTGATACTATGGGACTGTTCAACCCTGTGGGCAGGTAGTGCAGGTAACCATAGGTTGTCATGGCTGCTCGAGTCAAGCAAGATCTTGTTTGAAAGAAAGGATAACATCTTGATGCTGAGTTTTCTGCATAGCAGCATCACAGCAGCATCACAGCAGCATCAGGCAGGTAGTGCAGGTAACCATAGGTTGTCATGGCTGCTCGAGTCAAGCAAGATCTTGTTTGAAAGAAAGGATAACATCTTGATGCTGAGTTTTCTGCATAGCAGCATCATAGCAGCATCACAGTGTGACCCAGCTTTCTCAGGGGGTGTGAGAAACTGATGGAATAACCTTATAACAGAGGAACTAGCTTGTGATTTTGACACCTGGAGGGCAATTGCTGCTGCTTCTAGTGTGGATTGGTATTCTTCTCACTCTTCTAGTGAATGCTTCTGTGGGGAATTTCAGCAGCTTTCTGCCAGGCTCCAGTTTCTGGACTCTTCTTATTATACTGTATAGGCTTGATATAGCTAATACTCTGTGCTGTATTCTGAAATTGAACAAGTCCTGGCAGTCTGTAGCCCTCCCTTACCTTCTGCTACCAAGAATGTATTCTTGTGCAGCTCCTCACACAGAAGTACTATCCATGAAAGTCTGCAGTAAAGCAGCTGCTCAGCAGGGAAAATCCAATTGCTTTGTGCTGGGCAACTATAACTCATGTGATATTTTTGATGTCTGCAGGGACATTGATTTCCTTTCCTCTGAGGCAATTCAGTCATTCTGGTCCCTTTGCAAAACATGTATTTATCTTTGGTTTTAGGTCTTTTCTGGAGTGGAGGCAGGTGTTGAGGGAAGGAGGATGGAAGTGTCTTATAAAGGAGAAAACATAGCAGAGGTGTAAACATACTAAGTAATGGAGAATAATAATTTAAGAGTATGATTCTACAGAAAGCGAGTAACCCACAAAGTGATAGTGGGGGTGCTCAGAGGGGGCTGGTAAGCGAAGCCATCTCCTCACTGAAAGATGACAAAAGTGAGCTAATGAAGAGATGAATGCATAGGGGAAACTTCAGCTCTTCATTTCGTTTTCTCAGGGAAATAGCTAAGAAAGAAAAGAGATGAAAAAAGTTTTCTGAGGAAGCGAAGTGAAAACAGTATTGTCATTAATGGCTTTTTAACAGAAGAATTTTAGTATTGGACAGTGTAGAGTTGTGGGTTATATTGTTGTAGTGTTGGTGTTCCTCTTAGCCGTACTCAGACTCTTAAGTACCTTAGAAAATGGTTAGATTGTGATTTCTAACTTGAATTCAGATTAGTAAAAAATCAGAAGTGGCAATTTTAACTTATTCATCCTTACTTCAGAAAATAACACTAAGTATATTCTTGAATGAAGTCCTCCCTACTTAGGGCCATTTTGCATTGGTTCTTGTTTCAAGCTGTTAAGTGCTGTGTTACTGAAACTGTCTCAGTGAATAACATCCCATTCAGTTAGACAGTGAGAGTCTCTTCTTCTGCCTGATTATTGACTGGGAAGATTTCTCTCCTTACATCATCGGGCCCAGCAGAGCACAGCTGGCCTAAAATAGTAGGGAAGAAAGATCATTTCCTTCATTGCTACAAAAATGTTCAAGTTGTCTATTGGCTGTAGAGTGCTCCCCAGGGTGTTTCCACCTTTTGGGAGGAGGTGGCCATGGAAGAGATCCAGCTGATGCTTGGTATTCCTGAGGCATCTCTGGAGCAAGGTGACTGCAGGGACCGCATGTCCCATGTTGTCACAGTGATGTGGAGTTTCACTGCAGTGGTGCAGCACTGCACAGCCAACCCGCTGTCTATGACACGGAGGATCCCCACCATGTTCTGCTCTCTGCTCTACATTACTGAGATTACTTCTGTTGTTTTCCCTTGCAAAAAGATGCTCTGGCAGCTCTCAAGTCTGTCTTGGTAAAACGTCTCTTACCTGTGCAGGATTTGCTAGCTCAGTGGAGGTCAGTTACCCTTCAGTGTTGCTTTCACGTACAAAAAAGCCTCCTGTAAAGCCTCTATTAGCTGTGATTTAATGGTTGTCCAATGGTGCTGTTCTGAGAGAACCTCTGCAATGCGGAAAGTGATTTCTTCTCAGTTTGACATATGAAATAAAAAGAACTTTTGTGCAGAGTGACTTGGACTCTGCCATATTAATGAATAGCTAATCCAGGCCCAAAAAGTGAAGCCCTGCAGTTGCTGCCTTACATAAATAGGAAAAGGTTGCTGAGTACCAAAAAGAGGAGCATGGCTCAGAAGTTGCATGCAGCAGGGCCTGTTTGTATCTCTGTTAGCTGTTGAGGCTTTAAAAATGAGGATTAGAACAGAACCTTAGTGCACGTAACAGCACTAAAGGCAGTAAGCCACGTGAGCACAGAACAAGTAACAAACACTGTGTGCTGTCAGGATTCAGTAAGTAAATAAACTCAGGCCGTGTGCAGCTGAATTTATTCAGCAGACCGTATCCCAGAATAATGGATGTCTGCATGTGTTCCAAATGAGGTGGAAAAAGTCAGGTGTGTGAAGTCCAGATAATGCAGCAGTAAGCACTGGATCTGGTCCCTCCTTTGCATGGCAACAAATGGAGAAAGTACTGCATTAGCAGATCTGCTACTAATGATCTCGACAGGGCAAATCAGAAACGGATGCAGCTTGAAAGATGACAACAGAAAGGTGGCTATTACACACAAGTTACTGATGTGAGGTGCCAGAGGATGAAAGCGGCATCCTCCAAACCTCCTGTTGTGCTGGCAGCAGACTTCTAGTAACAGCTTCAGAGCAGAGGCAAAAGGCAGACTTGAGGCATCTCCATCACAGTGTACCCAGAGCCATCTGCAGTGATCTGACACAAAGCAATTACATGTTTGTCGCTCGGAGCAAAACGAGGGCAGCAGCATGTGTATTCTTTGAAAATGCACAGGCTTGATAAAAGGAGGAGATTCTGGATTATCTCAGCCTTGTCTTAAAAACTGCAGGAGATGCAGTTCTATTTTCACCTGGCTTTTAATTTTATGCAGGGAAGTCACTTTGTCAATATTTTCTTTTCAGTCCTGTACTGTAGGCACTTCTGCCAGAGAAGTACTTGAGGAGCACTAGCAAAGAAGATACCGTATGGTCTCCTTAAGGGCATATATCAGATCAAGAATGCTGAAAGTTCACTCCTCAAAATGAGCTGTTGGATTATGAGTTGGCTTCTACACAGTGTGGGATCAGAGCTAGTCTAGCTGGGCTTCTCTTGTCCCTGTTGTTCTTCCCCTGTACCTTGAGTGCTGCAAGCCCTGTGTATGAACAAAGATGCCTCCAGTGTGTCCTCTGAGCTATTCTGTCTCTGCCCTCTGTAAAATCTTAGGTTTTTTTTTTCTTTATGATTTTTCTTCTTTAAGTGAATTTTGGTGTAGGAACTTGACTACCATAGTGGAGTTGTTCAGGCTGAGTTTTACTTGACCTTAAGACCACCATGTTTAGGTGATGGGGGATTTTTTTTTCCATGAGACACAAGAGGCTTTTGTTGATTATGCCTGAATTCACTCAAAAGTGGGTGACGGACTCCAAGGGATGGCTCAGGCACATAAAATGGCTGCACTGTCAGACACTGCCTCACCCCCTCACTATGCTGGAGGGAAGGACCTCCTCAGGTCCTTTTTCTTGGTTGTAGGATCTGGAAAAACCTTTCTTTCTGATTAAGGGTCAAGGGACAAAGGGGTAAGAAGCTGATGGAATAAAGCCAGTGATGACTCCATAGGCATACTAGGCTTGCACAAAACAGGAGAGAGAGGATGAACCATGGAGGAGGTGAGGTTGTGTTCAGAAAAAACCTTCTAGACATTGAGAAACAGATGAATTTGAAACTTAGTGAAAATACTTTGCCTTTCTCAGAGATGAAATGCATCAGAAGTAGCGAAAAGCACACATCCTGAGCATAGAGTTTGATCAGCTGTGGGATCTACTCTGTTCCAATTAAGGGCTCAGCGAGGAACCTGACCTGCAGATTGGATGAGCTTATTAAATTCCTTGCATTCAGCCACTCACTGTGATAATACAGGAGAAAAATTCTACATAAAGGCTAATAAGAAACCATTTTTGGTTGAGAACTTTGATGCGATATCTTCAGAGCAGATAAGAAATTGCTGATATGTAATGAATAATCTAGCTGTTGTTTGAAACTTCAGACTTCCTTCTGCACTGTTTCATGCACCAGCTGTCAGTGATGTCTGTCTCATGACAAATACAAAGGAAAATGTCTTATCTGTAGTGGAGGAAATGAAGAAATGTCAAGGGGACTGCCACCATGGGCAACGAATAAAATCAGAAAGGTGGAAGGGCAGACAGAATATCAAATGTTCTGCAGGGAATGGCGTTGGTAATGTGCTGAAACAGGATGGGCTAAGATCAAGCCCTCTTCAGGGTGACTGGTGGATGTTGGTACTTTGGTCAGGGACATGGGGAAGGGTAGGAGGGACTGTAGTGTGATGAGGGAGATCCCTGTGGACAGGGCTGGAAGGGAAACCATGACTATCTTGAGTCATATAATTAGTGCTTCAGCAGTGATTATTTCTGCCACCCCTGGACAGTATATAGGTGGGAAAACCTCAGAAGAAATGGCTGCAAAATAATTTCTGGAAGGAGCAGGGTAATGAGTCATTAGCATCTCAAATTGCAGTGTTGGTGGTGCTTGTTTCTGTTGCTATGCGGTAAAATGAATTCTACATTTAAGAGAAGATTTAATAGCGTAAGCTGTTATGCATTAATGTTTATAATGATGTTTTAATGGTTGGAATAAACTTATTAGAAAACATTTACTTTACAAAATGTGGTCCAAACCCAACAGGAGGTGGAGTACAGCCATTCGGACTAAGTGTGTGATGGAATGTCCTGGCAGTTAGCTTTTATCTTTGACATTTGTATTGAATATCAACAAATAAAATATTAGGAATAGTTTAAAACTCACGTGTTTAAGTCACTGCAGGCTAGCTGCCTTGTTAATGTAACCTATGTGAAGACGGTTGCTGTGTGATTGCAAGTTTGCTCACAGAAGTGTGGATTCTCATTGGGCTTCTTTGGAACCACTTGCTGTGCAGGTTCAGAGATCCTCTGTTTTCTGCATGCATCTTCTAAGCTCTGTGTGTTGTAGAAATGCAGTTTCCTTGCTGAGAATCCAGGGAAAAAAGCTGTTTAAATCATACAAATGGCAAAACAGATATCCCCTGTTTTGGTTTTTTTAAGGTGCTTGCTAGTTCTCAGATTAAACAGTTCAGATACACGTAGAGAATTTAGAAACAAGAAACTGTTAAGTAAGCACTGAAACTACGTGGTGTAAAGCTTCTTACTGCTACTGTTGTTATCTGTAGTGTGTAATCTCAGGCATAGATCCACAGCATTAAAAGTACAGATGAGTAACATGCAGTACGGCAAGTGTAGTTGCATAGTAGATCTTCAGAGGGGAACAGACTCGGTGTTTAATTCTTCCTGTCACCAGAGAATTTCAGTTGATAATCTCTTTTACCCCCGATTCAGTAAGTATTTAAATTCTCATTATTGGGCAAGAGAACAAAATTCATAGATTCATAGATTCATAGATACATTAGGTTGGAAAGGACCTACAAGATCATCTAATCCAACCATCCTCACACCACCATCCCTACCCACCAAGCTACTAAATCAAATCCCTTAGCACCTCATCTAAATGCTTCTTGAACAGCGCTAGGGACGGTGCCTCAACCACCTCCCTAGGCAGGCCATTCCAGTGCCTGACCACTCTCTCAGAGAAAAAATTTTTCCTCAAATCTAATCTAAATCTTCCCCGGCGCAACTTGTGGCCATTCCCTCTTGTCCTGTCATTAGTTACCTGGGAGAAGAGGCCGACCCCCTCCTCACCACAGCCTCCCTTCAGGAAGTGGTAGAGTGCGATAAGGTCTCCTCTGAGCCTCCTTTTCTCCAGACTAAACAATCCCAGCTCCCTCAGCTGCTCCTCGTAAGACTTGTGCTCCAGACCCCTCACCAGTTTTGTTGCCCTTCTCTGAACACGCTCCAGGGCCTCGATGTCTCTCTTGTAGTGAGGGGCCCAAAACTGAACACAGTACTCGAGGTGTGGCCGCACCAGAGCTGAGTACAGGGGGATGATCACCTCCCTGCTCCTGCTGGCCACACTATTCCTAATACAGGCCAGGATGCCATTGGCCTTCTTGGCCACCTGGGCACACTGCCGGCTCATGTTGAGCCGAGCATCAACCAACACCCCCAGGTCCTTTTCCTCTATACAGTCCTCAAGCCATTCTGCCCCAAGCCTATAGCATTGCATGGGGTTATTGTGGCCAAAGTGCAGGACCCGGCACTTGGCCTTATTGATCCTCATCCCGTTGACCTCAGCCCAACTGTCCAGCCTATCATTGATGGAATTTCATTTCAATAAGCTGTTTAACCTCTGTGCCTCAAATTGACATGGAGAGAAATTGGTGGAGAGACACAGATTCAGTGCCTCTCCACCCAGCAGTGCTGTGGTTAGGGGATGTGGGGGGTGACTGTGCTCCAGGGTGGTTCTGCCTTGCTCCAGGAGTCTCAGTGCATTGCATGGGTATATGAGAGAGCAAACCCGTATCATACAACAGGGTTAATCTGTGTGAAGTTAAAGGTGCCTGACTTGTTTCAGGAACTGCTCCCTCCCAGGTCAGCTTCATCTTGCATGGTGTATTAAAACAGAATAGAGCCTGTCCTCCTTCCGTTTTAAGAATAATAGTAGTGTTTTAGACAGTATTATGAAGTATGATCTGAAGTGATCTTTATCACATCTACATCTCGTACAAAACTTGACCTTCTTTTTGAATAATGTAAAAGGGAGGGAAAAAGGTCTGAAGTTGAAGAGTAATTGTTCATTTTGTTTAAATGGGAATGGAAACACAATTTGGAGGACTTTGAGCCCTTCAGTGGCTTGTGGTTAGGATTTTCTTACCCTGTTCTCAGGAGAGATGAGAAAGCTGTTCAGTCACCCCTAAATGCATCTTCATCATTGTGTCCAACCTGATTCTGAAGCTTGTAGAACACCAGACATGTGGATCCTGTTTGGATGCCTGCAGTGTCTGATGATGTGCAAGCTGGCACAGAGCATCAAGTTTTAGCGAGGAGTCTCGGGCTTGAAATCCAGGCACATGGAGTCCTTTTTCAGTCCACCAGACTGTATCAGTGGGGGTGCTGCTGCAGCAGCCCAGGTGCAGACCTTGCACTTGGATTTGTTGAACCTCATGAGCTTCTCCTGGGCTCACTGCTCAGCCTGTCTAGGACTCTCTGGATGGCATCCTGTCCCTTGGGCGTGTTGGCCATACCACACAGTTGAGTGTCATTTGCAAACTGCTGAAGGTGCATTCGATCCCACTAGTTACTGTTGATGAAGATATAAAAGAGCACCAATTCCAGTGCTGATCCCTTACAGACACCACTCTTCACTGATCTCCATCTGGACATGGAGCCATTGACCATTAAGTTATACAAAATATCTGGATCAGGCCACGCACTGATGGCTGCTATGCCAGGAGGGAAGGAAATGAGCCAGGAATTGAGTGTTCTTTCTTTGTTAGAGATTTTAAAGCCCTGAAAACTCTTTTTGCCTAGACATTATGCCTCTGAATTATATAGATTTTATTTATCCTTATTTAATAAGTCTGTGTAGCAGTGCCTGCTAATGATCTGTAATTACACAGACATTAGATAACTGACTGGAAGAAAGACCCATCAACCACTTCTTATTTCAGATGCATGTGAGTGATTTTTGTGGGCTCTGGTATGAGGGCTGCTGATTAAAAACTGTCTGTCCCATTTCACTGTTTACTGCTAGTATCCAATGTCCTAAACTGGGGAGGTGAGGAAAGGGTTTGGTTCTTCCAAGGGGAAAAAGAGACCTCAATAAAGGGAAAACTTTTTAGAGTAGGTGAACTGATCGTACTGTGAATTAGCAAAAGATTCTTTTTTTTATTCCTGATACTAACTTGGAAAAATATTCAAGTCTAGTAGAATATTTGGTATATGACAGAGGGGAAAAAATATATATTTTGAAAGAAAATAAACTGCACAACTCTATTTCTGTACAAACGTTAGTTGGAGTTACCAGCAATAAATTGTATTAATTTTGTGAGCAGTGGGGAAGATTTTTCTTTTGTCTAGTAACAGAAATAACTTTTGCAGCTTCATTGAAAGCCTGTTGGGGGGGGGGGGGGAAAGAAAAGAAATAAACATGTAAATGGTGCCAGAGAATCATTAACTAGTGGTGATAAATTTAATAAGAGGCATTAGCGCAGAAATGGCAGTGCTAGCAATTTGTACGCATTAAATTTTCTATGAGGCTTGCCATAATTCAATGAATGAAAATGATGGCACAGTACCAGGGTGATGATGCTGTTGTTTGGTATGTGTAGCGTGAAGCCAACGTGTTTTTATAGCTGTAGGACAAATCCTACAGTGCTCCAGATGAGATGGAAATTCTTTATGCGTGAATGCGTTGGGTCGTGCTGATGAAAGAAGCTTAGATAATCACTTTCAAGTGAAGAGGTGTGCTGAAGGATCTCTGAGACTGCAGAAAAATAGGTAGTGAATTTTGGAGGAAAAAATTTACTGTAGTAAAGGTGTGGCATGCATTTGAGTCATGCTTCCAGCTGCCCGTATGGTGGGTGGAACTGGCAGAAATGAGCATGTGCAAAACCTGGTGTTTGGTGTGCAGATTTTATAGGTGTGCACACCTATAAAGATGCAAATCGTGTCAAATAGTTCTCTACACAGGCAAACATACATTGCTGTTAGCTATGAGCTTTGCTTTGTCTCCTTGCCTTTGCTCTGAAGGTGTCTTGGACAGAAAAATCCTTGCTAGAAACATGATCAAGGAATGGATTTAGTCTACTGCTGTCTGTTTTGATCTCACATGAAACATATCAAATGATATATCAATTTTGCCACTAGATTTGTATGGGAACTGTTGAATCATGGCCTGAACCACTGATGGATCACCTGAGGCGAGCACTGAGTCAGCCACAGGGACGCAGGTGAAGGTAATGTACCTGTGTATTTGGAAGGGGTGGAGTTTGACTCCACCTCTCCCAAGACCCCATTTAAGGGCTGACCACCACCAGGGGAGGATCTCTTGTTGGAGATCCCTCCCTAGTGGAGTTATCGGCGAGCCTCGACCATCTTCAAAGGTGAGCTACTCTTTCCTAATTAATTATCTGCATTCTGTCTACTAAAGCCCATCAAAAATATACCATCTTTGGCACTATTTCTTTTGGGTGCTATTCTTGGGGGTTATTTGCCCTACAAAATTTTAACTAAAATAATGCTGTGGGCCATTCTTAAGGCCTCTGATGCATCTCTCAACAATGGTGGTAGAATCTATGACCTGAAGATATCTTACAAGGCACAATGAACTTTGGGCTCTTATCTCTAAATATTTGGAAGGACCATGCTTCTGTATTCTGCTTCTGGAAAGCAGTATACAAAGCTGAAGCTTGAGGAGGTCCTTGGGTTGCAGCCTTCCGTGGTGACTTGAAGCTCATGCTGCTCCTCATAGGTACACCAAAACTGCCTTGAGTGCCTCCAGGCTGGGACCTGAGACTGTCTTATGGTTCATGCCAACCCTACTGGTCTTCACTGAGCATCCCTGTTGGTCCAGTATTAGCTGCTACGTTCAGATACAGAGGTTGAACTCCTGGATTTGGAGGCAATGGCAGGGACATAACCTCTTGCTTCTGTGGCTCAGGCTCTTTTATTCTATAATGTAATATAACTTCAGTACATTTTTTATGGTCTATTTCACTACCTCTGCATGTGGATCTTGAAGATGGAGAAGCAAAACAATTATCTTATTTCTACCCTCAGAAGCATTGTGGCTGTTCAAAACATTTATTGATGGAAGATTACATACTTCTGTCTTGCTTCTTAGTTTGAAAAATGTCCTTGATTTCTTCGGAGTTGAGCTTTCTCCCGTAAATCCAATAGGTTTGCTGACAGAGAAATGCACCAAGGTTGTAGGTTGATTTGCTATGCTATTCTATAAAAAGTTATTTTTTACTGTTGCTATTCTCACTAATGGAGAACAATTACTAGTTGTAGCATGAACTTGGAGGGACAATGTATTTTAGACAGTCCACTTTGCACTTTGATTGTGGTAACTTAAACATTTGCATGACTTTTGAGACATTTAGACAAGATAAAATTCCTGTGTTGAAGAACAAAAATGTTGAGAATGTTGCTAGTCCATCTGACTTTTTAGAATTGGAATTTCTTTTCACAATACCTGTTTGAAATTTTGTTAATAAAGACATGCCATAAGATGGTAAATCGTGATGTAATTCAGTGTTCTGAAGTAGACATCACAATGATGGTACAATCTGTAAGTACAAAGGATGGGAGACGGCTGTCAAGGAATGATGTTTGGAGGTTTTTACGTGAAATACCAACAACTGAGGATGAACATGGTGACACGCTTGTTCAAAAGCACTGTGAAGCAAAAGGCAGCAAGGATGTGCTCTGTGCATCCCAGAAGTGGGGTTGTCCCTTGGGTTAGCTGTCTCTAGATATGGTATCTATATGATGCAATCACTCTACGCTTTCTGTCCTTTGTTAATAAAAAAGTATATAAAAGAATATTAAAATTTGGGGGGAGCAAAAAGCAGTGTTGCTGAATGTGAGTGACAGCTGTGGGCAGCCTATTCCAAAGGCAGAGCTGGATGTACACAGACGTTCTCTATTTTTTTGCAGAGTACTTTGGGAGAACACATGAAATGTGGAGACCTGCATCAGCTGTTTGTCTTGGTTAGACCTTGGGCAAATTCCCTCTCCCCCCCCCCCCCCATTTAACCATCAGTTTAGAGGGTGGTTTTTATCCTGTATCCTGCTTTGACCAGTGAGCCTTTCCCTCGTTGGCCTGCTCTTGGCGCTCACTGTTTGCCATGGAATCAGCTCTTCTAAGCCCCCTATTCTGGTTGCTGCTGTGGGAAGAAGAGAGCTTTCTGTGGATACAGTCTGGTTTTATGCTCCATTCCCTTGTCTCCTGGAAGCTGACAAGTGCTTTCTCAGCTGCTTTTTAGTTTCTTGCTTCTCTTATAAGTGCAGTTCTGTATTATATTCTCTTATAAGCGCAGTTACCCATACCTCTGTATTACTCCTGGAACTCAATGATGGAGGCTAGTATGTTGCTTCCTTGCATCCCACCTCTTAATGCCTTTCCTTTTACTGCTGGGCACAGTGCCCAGCAACCCACTGCCTTCTGCATACTGCTTCGAGGTAATTAATATCCAATCTGCTCCAACAGATAATCCATTTATCAAGCCCTGCAGTGCTGCTGGCATGGTGCTGTGGCCTCACTGTGCTGTGACTGCGCGTGCTAGGTCAGGAGGATGCTTTGCTGTGCCAAACACCCCTTTGGCACAGTATGTGGGTGGAGGGGTCCATCGTGGTTTTGCGTTGCTGTCTGTCCCGGGCGCTGCACTAACAGGGATAGTCTGATGTACTTGAGATGTGTCAAGCTCAAGGTGATCACAGAATCATGATGGTCTTGTGTTAATGGTTTTGAGCAGTGCAGGTCCTCCTGCCCCTGGTGTTTTGTCAAAAGTCTTCACTGTTTTCAGCTGTGCCTCTGTTTCTGTGGTGCTGCACACTTTCCATTCCCAGCCATTGCTTGGAGGGACTCTGATCGTTTCCCATGTTTAAAATGCCTTGTTGGTAGCAATTCAGGTGCTCTTCAGTGCTATTTTATGCCTCAGTTATTTATTTTTTTTAAGGGGGGGGGGGGGTGATATACAGGAGATGCATCATTTGGGTTGAACGTAACATTTCTGGTAGCTGTATTTCATGTGATAAAAGATCTCAAGCTATTGTATTGCTCTTACTGATTGAGTATTATGAGACTAAAAGAAAAATAATCAAGGAATCAAGGAGTCAGTTACATTTAGCTCTTGGATGTCTGGTACAACCTGTGAGATCTTCACTGAATGAAAAATAACAGCACCTCAACCCTTGTGAATCTGCCTGCCTTTTTTCATTCTTGTTAAAGGAATTGTTTTCACTATTATATTTATTGAGCGCTGTTAAGAGGTACCGATGGGAGACAGTGTTTCTATTTCCTAAGCTGAGCAGTTATGTTGAATGTAAATGGGGTGATGGCAAATGTCAGGCCTGACCGATGTCCTCTCCTGGGAAGGTGCTGAGGTGTCTTGACTTGACTTTGACTTTCTGTGCCCTGGCTGGGGTGGGTTATCTCTGCCTCTATCCATGTGGGCATGGAAGAGATTCTTCCTTGCCTTTATGCAGCAGCCTTTTTTGTGGTGTCATTTTTGTTTCACCTTATTTCTTGAGGCTGAGCAATGCCAATTTATGCAATCTTTCTTCCTTTGCTGTTTTTTTTTTAACATCTTCAAAGGGGAAAAAGCACATTTTAGTTCAGATATTTTGAATAATCTTTCTTCTGCAGCTTATTTAAAGAAAATGTCCTATATAAACTTATCAGTGCACAGTTGTATTTAATCAATTACATCTGTGGTGAAGATTTATCTGCAGTATTTGTGTGTATGTTTTATTTATTCATAGATTCATTAGGTTGGAAAGGACCTACAAGATCATCTAGTCCAACCATCCTCACACCACCATCCCTACCCACCAAGCTACTAAATCAAATCCCTTAGCACCTCATCTAAACGCTTCTTGAACAGCGCTAGGGACGGTGCCTCAACCACCTCCCTAGGCAGGCCATTCCAGTGCCGGACCACTCTCTCAGAGAAAAAATTTTTCCTCAAATCTAATCTAAATTAATCTAAATCTTCCCCGGCGCAGCTTGTGGCCATTCCCTCTTGTCCTGTCATTAGTTACCTGGGAGAAGAGGCTGACCCCCTCCTCACCACAGCCTCCCTTCAGGAAGTGGTAGAGTGCAATGAGGTCTCCTCTGAGCCTCCTTTTCTCCAGACTAAACAATCCCAGCTCCCTCAGCTGCTCCTCGTAAGACTTGTGCTCCAGACCCCTCACCAGTTTTGTTGCCCTTCTCTGAACACGCTCCAGGGCCTCGATGTCTCTCTTGTAGTGAGGGGCCCAAAACTGAACACAGTACTCGAGGTGTGGCCGCACCAGAGCTGAGTACAGGGGGATGATCACCTCCCTGCTCCTGCTGGCCACACTATTCCTAATACAGGCCAGGATGCCATTGGCCTTCTTGGCCACCTGGGCACACTGCCGGCTCATGTTGAGCCGAGCATCAACCAACACCCCCAGGTCCTTTTCCTCTATACAGTCCTCAAGCCATTCTGCCCCAAGCCTATAGCATTGCATGGGGTTATTGTGGCCAAAGTGCAGGACCCGGCACTTGGCCTTATTGAACCTCATCCCATTGACCTCAGCCCAGCTGTTCAGCCTATCCAGATCCCTCTGAAGGGCCTCCCCACCCTCAGGCAGATCGACACATCCTCCCAACTTGGTGTCATCCGCAAACTTACTGAGGGTACACTCAATCCCCTCATCCAGGTCATCACTAAAGATATTAAACAGTATGGGCCCCAATACCAACAAATTGCATCAATTTAGAATGTGATTTGAAGCTTCATGGGAAGAATGTACTTTGAAAATCCATTATGGAAACTTCTAACTCAGGTGGTGTTATTATATCTACTTATCCACCAAGCAGCCCAAATAACTGGGGCATGCTTCAGCCTCTTCTGCAGCACTTGCTTTGTTCTGCATTTCTAACTGCCTTTTAAAAATTAGCCTATGTAAAAAACAACCCCCTAAACCCCTTAGTGTTGCAGGGGTAACCATCTTCCTAAAAGTCTTCTGCCTTGCTCTGCACAGAGTTAGAGCAGTTCAGATTATGAGTTTGGAGGGAGGGGGAAAAACAGGTTGAGCTGTTGTCAGGAACAACCCAAGTCATGGAACCACAGAATGACTTGGGTTAGAGGGGATCTCAAGGGTCATCGTTCTAACTTCCCTGCACAGGCAGGGTTGCCAGCCACTACTAGATCAGGGGCAGGGCCCCATCCAAACTGGCTTTGAATGCTTACAGGGCAAACTCACAGCCCCCTGGGCAACTTTTTCCAGCACTTCACTGCTCTCAGTAAAAGAAACTTCCCCCAGCTTCTAATCTTGAGTGTAAAAAGCCTTTCTGCTTGTCGTATTGCTATCTACACATGTAAAAAGTTGATTTCCCTTCTGTTAATCAACTTCCTTGAAAAACTGGAAGTTTGCAATGAAGTCTTTCTGCAGCCTTCTCTTTTCCAGCCAGAACAAGCCCAGTTCACAAGGGCCCACCTTTCAAGGTTATGGAGACTCCCCTGTATGGCATACCTTCCTTCTGTTTTATCAACTGCATTGTTCAGCTAGGTGTTATCAGCAAACTTGCTGAGGGTGCGCTCAGTCTCCTCATCTCTGTCAGGGGAGGTACACTCTCTTTAGCCTTTTTCTTCTGATCGATGTACTTGTGGAATTCCTTTCTGTTGTTTTCAACAGGTTCAGTTCTTCTTTGCTTGGCTTTCCTAATCCTGTCTCTGCAAGTGCGGACAGCATTCCTGTGCTCTTCCCAGGTGACGTGTCCCTGCTTCTAGTGTGTGTACTTGCCCTTCATTTGTCAGTTTCACCAGCAGCAAGGTCCAAGTTCTTGCCAGGCTTTGCTGATTTCCTGCCTCCCCTGCTTGCTTTCATATTCTGAGGAATGGAGAGCTCTTGCAGCCTCAGAAAGGAATCCTTATAATGCTGCTAGCTTTGTTTCCACCCCTTTGTCTCTAAGGACTTCTTTCCAGGTGATCTTGTTTAACAATTCCTTAAACAACCTGAAGTTCACTCCCTTGAAGTTCAGGGTCCTGACTCCATTGTCGATGGACTCCAGGTGTCTCTTGGATTACTTACAACTTGCTGCATTGCCCTGCCAGTGGGGTACCTCTGTGACTGGAGGAGATGAGAGCCTGGGAACATGGAACTTCTTGTAGCTGATGCAGAATGACCTCATCAACAGGCTCCCCTTGATCAGATGGCCTGCAGTAGACCCTAGCCACCAGCTGTTCTTTATTGTTTCCATCCCTAATTCTAACCCACAGGCTCTCAGCCTGTTCCTGGCTCCTCAACAGAGTGCAAACTCCTGCCCCTCCTACCTTGCTTATCCCTTCAAAAAAGGTTATAGCTCTCAGCAGTGTTATGTGAATTATCTCACTCTGCTTCTATGATGGCAGTTAAGATCAAAGTTTTGAGTGCACCACGGATTCCAGCTCCCTGCTGCATGCATTGGTATAGAGACACTTGAGCTAAACTTTTGAACACCCTGCCTTCCCAGAGAAGCCCTCCCACAAACCTCTGGGACGAATTTGAGGTTTTTCCCCACTGCCTTCTAGAGTGACAGCATTATCTGTCTCTCTGTTGCTCTGCAGTGCACCCCCTTCCCCCAGCTCCAGTTTAAAGCCCTCACAGTGAGCCCAGCTAGCTTGCTCCCTGGTATTTTCCTGCCCCTTCTGGTCAGTTGCATTCCTATCCCACGTCACCATTTCTAGCTTATTAAAGGCACAAGTCCACGAAGAAAAAGAATCCTGAAGATGACCTTACAGCTGTCATTCCCCACTGCTATTTGCTCTCCATCTCCATGTCATGGGGGAGCTTGCACCCCTCTATTGATCTGACTGTGCTTGACCTTTTCCTGATATCGCTTACATAAGTGATCTGTAACCGAGGACATGCTGACTTTGATATTTTTTCATAATGCAGTATTTCACTTTACCTTCCTAAACAGAGTAATCTCTTGCAGTTTCGTGATATGGCTTTATCCAAATGGACTGTAATAATTGGAAGAAGTGAAGGTTTTTTTTTCTATCCCATTTTTCAAAAATTTTATTATCAGTGTCTTCATCTTCAGTCTCCACTGATGCTGCCTAGAAATGCGTTTAGAAAGGTTAACGTTCAAAAATAATGAGACTATCCTCAATTGTACTGGTGGCCAGGATAGTGTGCAGTAATAATGTCTTCTGATGCAATAAAACATTCTTTAGACGATAGTTTTGAGAACCTTTATAATTCAAGGTTAAAGATACCAAGATAAGTCAAGCTAGGCTTAGTGGGTTTTGTTTTTTTTTATGGCATTCAGGAGAAGTCCTCTGCAGCTTGTGGAAGTGGCTGTCTTAAAGTGGTGGTTCTCTCTGTCAGTGATCAGCTTGTTAGATGAGGGACTAATGAGAAAACAAGGGAGTTTCTGGAGATAACCGTTGTAATTTTTGTCTGGCAGAACTAATTCTTACCCATTGAGCTCAAATAATTAACGTACTTCAGTCTGATCTGAATTCATCACTGTATTACCTCAGTTACAGAAAATATTATACTATTATAATTCTGTGCTTTGTAGGAGAAACAGAAATGGAGATTTTTTTTTTTTTTTTTTTTTTTTTTTGCTCTCCTTCAGTCCTTCCACCAGCTCAGGCTTTGGAAAGGATTTTGATGAGTATTCCAGGGGAACAGAAGAGCAAGTTTGCCTCAGTTGGGACTCTTATCCTGGAAGACAAAGGATATTTCTCTAGGCTGTGCAGAGTCACCCCTTCTCTATTTATTAATTTAAGGCTCAACGGAGGGACATGACCTGGCTGGATCACTGGGCTGAGGCCAGCAGATGAAGTTGAAGTGTCGAGTCCTGCACACTGTTTGCAACAACCCTGAGAAACACTACAGGCTTGGGGTAGAGTGCCTGGAAAGCTGTGGGCCTGAACAATTGGACCTGGGGGTGGTGGCTGATGCTCGGCTGAGTGTGAGCCAGCAGTGTGCCCTGGTTGGGGTGTGGTGGGGACTGGCCTTCTTTCCCAAGAAACAGTGATAGCGTAGGTGATAACCTCCAGTTGTGCCAGGGAGGTTCAGGCTGGGTATTAGGGGAAAAAAACAAGTATTCTCTGAAAAGAGTGGTGATGCCCTGGCCCAGGTTGCCCAGGGAGATGGGGATGTCACTGTCCAGAATTGCAGAGATGTGACACTGAAGGATATGGCTCAGTGGCAGGTGGGAACTGGGCAGTCTGGGGTTGGACTGGATGATCCTGTAGGGCTTTTCCAATCTTAATGATTCCAAGCCTGTACTACACAATGGAGAAATGATTTCAGGAAAAGCTACGAAGTACAAAAGTGGTACAACTGTGCCTGGGGCATGGTGAACTGGTGGGGAAGGGCTAACAGTTTTAAACTGTTGACAAGATTGAGTACCAAAGCTTCTCAGCTCCACCAAGATGCAGTGCTATTAGTCACAGAAAGCCAGCATCACCTGGCGGCAGGATATGCTTTACAGTGCTGTCCAGGCTGCAAGGGTATTGAGGGCAGTAGTCTGACTCACAGCAGTGGTAGCTTTCTCTCCTACCTGTCTTAAAGGTGAGAAAGCATGTGAAGTATTTAGTAAGCCCTCCTCTTAAAAAAAAAAAAAACAAAAAAAAACACTGGTATTTGCCATTTTTTGACACTTGTCAAACTTTGTCAACTTTGACACTTGTTTTGCATTTCTGCTTTACCTCAAGGTAGCACACTGTTGTTTGGAAAATAATTTTCTCCAGGTGTTACGTGATGCCAAACAATAAAACACAGGGTTCAGCAGCTATCTGAAGTGTAACTGGACCACTGCTGCTTTTTAATTGTCATTCATTCATTTTGCTATGCGAGGCAATTTGCTGTAGCAAATAATAAAATGTTCCTGTTCTGTTGAAAGCAGAGCTATGGAGTAGAACTCTTTGCTGGTCTAAAAGATTTCAGCCCTGTAATGGATGCCTGGAGATGAGAAAAGAGACAGGGCAACTTGTCTCCAAATTGCTGACCAATTCCTGTAAATGTCAGGAGCCTCAAATTCTGTTTTTTGTATTGCATGTTTGTGAAGATGGGTGTAACACTTCTGAAATGCATGTAATAGAGACAAGGCCACTCTCTGCTTGCTTCAGGAAAATATTTAACATTTTAATGTGAAATTTAACACACAACTTAGTTGCTTAAAAGGCACATTGCTAATGCGAGCTTCAAATGGATGTATCGGTGTCTATGACTGTATTTTGCTGTTTGTTACTGTTAGTATTAGATTGTCTTCCTTTTGCAACCCTTGGAACTTGTGAGATGAATCTGCTGGTGGGTGAATCTTTAATGTAAGATTTTGGGGATTCCCATGAAGGGTCCAGTTTTCAGCTTTCTTTTGAAGCAGCAGGTTTAGACACAGAGTGATCTTCTGACAGTTCTTTATACCCAAGTGCTTTTTTTTTTTTTTTTTTTTTTTCCACTCCCCAAATAACCAGGCCGAGCTGGGATGCGTACGCTGCACTCCCTGCTCTCACTTGGCTCACTGCTGGTTCTCAATGCCAAACTCTGGCACAGTGCTTGATCTTATACACCTCTCTGAGAAGTGCATTTGACTGGAACGACTTTGACTTCTTTGCTGCTGTTCTTTGCCTTTTGAAGGCTTGAGACATGCTCCATCATTAGTTGATTTGGATGTCTCTATGCTTCCCCCCCCCCCCCCCCCTTTTTTTTTTCTTACAGCCTTTCTGCCTATGCAGGGGTGTGTGTGCACCTGTATGCATGAGTGATGTTTCTTGCCTGGCACATCTTGCTCGGTGTCCTGTGCTAGGTACTGTGATAAACTTGTGTTACACCTTGGGGGCTGTGGAGGAGGTGTAATGAGGACAGCAGCCTTTGTTGTCCCTGAAGCTGATCTCGTGCAGTAAAGGTGCAACTGTGGAGTGCTCTAAGGAGGTTTGTGATGGAATTCCTCGAGCATTGATTGGTGGCCACAGGTAGACACTAAACGCATTGATGTGCTAAATGAAATGGGAGAAGATGAGGTCACAATTAAAACTGTTAATCTTTCCCACAACTGGCACGCAATGGAATGGGCTGGTCCCAGCCTGAACCAGTAAAGGAGCACTTGTCCTCTCTGCTGCTTGGTGGTGCTTCTGGGAGCATCTGTGCACGCAGAGCCTTTGCAGGTTGCACCCCCACCTCTTCCTGTGCACCAGTTTGAACAAAAGGCAGCTGCCTTCCTGAGCCCAAGTGGTTGCTGGCAGGGGTGGATTAATTCCCCTTTCTTTGGTATCTTGTTCTGTAGCACTTGTATCTCAAATAAAGGCTCTGTTGTTGCCTTTGTTTGTTTTATACTGTGTTAGACTTGAGATCTGATCAACGTACTCCTTAAGAAGGCAGATTGACGCGGATGTGCCTTCCTTGCTTCTGGAGATGGTACAGCTCCTAGCAGACCTATTCCTTAGTGCAAGGGGGAGAAAATGGACTAGAACGGTAGGAAGGAGAGGAACAGGGCCATCATCACCTTCTGCTGGCAGCAAAAAGGGATGGCACAGAGAGTGGGTGACTAGCGCAGCCTGCTTAAGGAATGCAAAAGATGTAAATTGTAATTTAGCCTAACCCTCAGTGTTCCTTATTCTAAGAAGAATAATCATTCGAAGAAAATAAGCCCAGTATTTTAAAGGAATGCAGCGGAGTTGGTGCTGCATGTCCTGGTAGCAAACCACCATGGGTGTCTAAAGTAGGCTTCAGAAATTTGGGAGTTATGTCCCCTCATAACAAAGAGAAAGCTGAAGGAGGTTAACAGCTCTCACATGGGGATTGGTAGACACCACATACCAATTTTCAGGCTGACTTAAGTGAAGTCCTTGATCTTGAGATGAGCGCTTAAATTAATTTCTGAAAATTGTTCCTTCAGTTTTATGTTCTACCCATGATAATAAAATAGAGTACATTTGTAAGTTTATGGCACTTTGGGGCCTTCTTTGAACTGTTAATCTGCCCTGAAATAGTATAAATGAAAATGTGAGCTGCTTTTCATTCAACTGTTCTGGTTAGGGAGTTGTCCTCAATAGAAGTTTCATGGGGTTTTCAGAGGGTTTTTTGTGTTTTGTTTTTTTTTTTAAACAGTATTTGGCCTTTGCCTGCTCTGCTTTCCCTGGGACCAGGAGCTGTCTTAAAACTTCTTTTCTACATTTTTCTGCCTCATGGTTTTAAATCAAACATTTTATTCAAGTTCAGGCTGGAAACAGTGTGAAGTTTCTGCCTGTGGTCTGTAGGACCACAGACTTTCCAAAGCTCTGTGCAGCAAAAGTCAGCGAGTCTGTTAAGTCAGTTTTAATTTGCTAAAGTTGGGGATACCCATCTTAATCACAGAATGGCTTGGGATGGAAGGAATCTCAAAGATGATCCGGTTTCATCCCCCCTGCCATGGGTAATGTTGTCAACTGCTTGACCAAGCACCAGACCTACCAACCCCATAAGCACTCATTTGCATCCTTCCTCAAAAAAGAAATCTAGTGGACACAAGAAAGAATGTATGTGGCTCTCCAGTTTAAAAAGTTGGTGGGATGCTTTGTAAGCTTCCAAAGTTTACAGAATACTGACAATAGAAGTAGCTGTATTAAATTTAATGAAATGCTAATGCTGATTTTTATTGAAGTTAGTTTTATTTATTTTCCCCTACAAAAAAAAAAAAAAAGTAGTGTAAGTAATGCTAATGTAAGTACTGTTTGGATATTAAGTTGTCTTCATCTTGCGGTGAAAATGGAGAAGAGGTTTGGGCAGTGTGGAGGAGAGCCCTGCAGTTACTGAGCCCTAAGGATGTCGTGCTGTGAACAGGATCTGAAGTCCTGATGACATTTCAATATATGCTGAGGAAGCAAAATGATACGGCTCTAATATTGTTCTGATATGGCTCATGGAGAGACTAAAAGTGTTACTCTTCTCCTAAACAGGAAGTGGTGTTTCTGATAGAAATGGGTATTCCCTTACAGTGCCAGTAATGAAGTTCAGAGCAAAATAATTGAATGCTCTGAATCCAGTGCTAGTGACACACTGGCATCTTAATGCAACAAGGAATTAAAAAGCCTGGTTTACCTTTGTGCTAATGATTGATCCAGGCAGAATGTCTCAACACATTAAAAAAGGAAAACCTGAATACCTAGGTTTCCCTCTGCCCTGTTTTTTTTTTTGTTTTTTTTTTTTTCCCCGTAAGATCTCTTCCTCTCCAAACTTGTGTAGCAACATGAAAAGCAATGTTGTTTTTATTGCGCTTGGTAATTGGTGCAGTGTGGTACCTCCATGAGCAGAGACAGGCGTTGTCCCCCTGCTCTGTACGTAACACACAGCTTGTGAGAGGCAGCTCTACGAGCCTGGCTTCTCCAGGTGCTTCTGCTTGAAGTTGAGCAGCCCAAGAAGCAATCTGTCAGTTGGGTTGGCAGCTACTAACAATGCTCAGGCCTTTCATCAAATCTGCCTTCAATTCCCTGAGATTCAGGAGTCTTCCAGTCCCTGGTGGCTCAGAGTGCATCAGAGCATGGAAGGAGAGGAGCTGAACTTCAGCAGCTCAGTTAATTGTTTTCATCTGCACATCCCTGTAAGTTTTCTGTGATGACATCTGCTGTGGGTGCCTGGAAACAGCTTTTTTTTTTTTTTTTTTTTTGCTTATGACAACAGAAGAACACTGTGCACGTTACTAATTTTGTGGTTTCACTTTGCTATCTCTGTTGTTTTCAGTGAAGCTATTCCTATTTTCTCTTTGTAGCGTTGGTGACATCAGAAACGTGCCTTTGTCTCTTCATTTGTAGCTCATCTCCCTCCTTCAGTCCCCTGGTATACTGCAGTGAAGAAATAACAGTAAGGTTCTATGTATGCACTAAATCCAGTTTTCTTTCCTTGCCTTTCCAGGCTTTCTTTCTTTCTGTAGCTTTCTTCAGCTACAGGCTGTCATTTCCACTAGAGCCCTCCAGTTTCTTTTTACTCTGTTCAGTTCTGAGATAGGACTGCTGTTACGTTTCTAGATGGTTACTGTCTATGCTCCTTTAAAAAAAATAAGTACATTATTTGTTAACTTTTCTCTCAAACCAGCGTTTGAGAGAAATGAGGTTGTCAGAATGTGATGTAAGTTGTGGCTTTATGTACAGACTCAGAATGTGAGTGAGTAGTGAACATTAAGTAATGTTTGTTGTCAGTGCAGCTGGTAGTTAGCCAGGACATCAGCTGTGTGCATATATATACACACAGCCTACTGTTACACTGATGCTGGGGCTACCCCTTTATTTCTGTTAGGATGTGAAAGCCTCAGATAGACCTCCTCCTGAATTGAGTTAAATGAACCTTTCATGAAGAAATCAGCATTTCCCAGTTTATCAGTTTGCACAGAGCTCTAATGGGCAATGAGAGTACAGAGCTGAGAAGGTTCCAGCAGCACAGGCAGTTGATAGCCCTCGTCTGGTCTGGGTTGAGAGGGGTGGATGGTGTGGGAGGTTTCTTTCTGGCTTTCTAGATGCTTACTGAGCTGTCACAGGACACCTTGAGATGTTCGTCCATCACTTGTTTAAAAGTAACTCTGCGTATTTCTTGTCCAGTTTGCTCACTATCTAGTAAGGCATACACTGAATTTGAGACTTGGGTGTACTCATGAGATGCATTGCTTTGCTCCCAGCACTGTTAGTGTGTGGATGACAGTGTGATCCCCTTGGGCACACCCATATCCTCCAGCAAAACGCTGGCCACCCTTACCATGTTTCTGGTACCACACTTGCTGTTAGGGGCAAAGTTTTTTATTTTTTTAGTGTGATACAGGTGAAGGATAAGACCTGTTTATGTGAAATGCTTTGGAAAATATGCTTTACAGAAATGCTCCTGTAACCTTTCCTTAGCTGTAGTGTGGCATAATGGTGAAACTCTTAAGCAAACTCTAATGAGAATGCAGCTTCACAGAGCATTCCTCAAGTGCTTTAGATTCTTTCTGGCGAGTTACATTCAGTGCAGTTATGTTTTCTAGATCCAAAAGCTTTCTTTATTTGGAAAAGTTGAAATCAGTTTAAGCACTTGGATTGACGTTTCATATGGGTTGTAATTCTATGAAAGATCATTCACAACTTCCAAAGAACATATTTCAACTTTGAATCCATGCTGAAGCAGAGTTCTCAAGATAGGGGTTACTTCTACTGAGTGTGGAGAGTGATTGTCTTGGGGAATGTGACTCAGCGTGGATGCTCCAGTTCTCAGTTAACCTTGAGTGAAAATGAAGCATCAGATCTAATCTAAAAGTGTGAGTTGGAGCTGCTTTGGGTGTAAATACTAAAAAGTTGAAGTTGGTGGAATGACATAAGTTCACGAAGCTTCTGATTTTCCTGTTCTTGAGGATGGTTGCTGAGGAGCTGCTCTGAGACATGCTGTGGGTGATGTCTAAGTTTGTATGAGATATTAGCAACTTAGGTATGAAATATATCTGCAAATCCTTCAAGATAAGGAGTGTGTTAGTCTCCAGAAGGAATTTTGTCCTGTAATAGCCAATTAGCTGTGGGACAGATGGCAAATGTGGATGGTTCTGGCTCATAGTGGAAAGCTGTTGCTACAGAGAGAGGGTGTTAATCTTCTACAGAATAAAGGCTGAAATAGAAACGAGTGTCCATTTAGCGTAAAATTAAGATGTTATGAATAAAATTAGCCAAGACATGAAAGGGAGAAGAGAAATGGTTACCATTTACCTGTCAGTGCTGTGAACCTGGAAAATAGACAAGAGGACCTAGGATAGCTCACTTGTGAGCACAGCTCTGACTGCACGGTATTGCTGAACCCTGGCAGTAAAGTTGCGTGGTTAGAATATTAAAACCCTGGGTCTGACCTGTCTTGTAAAGCCTGAATGATAAAGAGGAGCTCAAGTGTCGTTGTGCAGAAAGAAATTACCACTTGGGGACTAATCAGAAATATTAGTTCGAACAGCTAGTGAGAGACCAGCATGTTCAAAGTGATTTTTCTCTCCCCCAGGGACAGGAGCCCAGAATAAGCCAGGAGAGCGCCCTCTGAGGAAGGGCTGGGGGACTACTCCCTGGCAGGAGGCAGGCTGTGCAGCCCAGCCCAGCGCTCCCAAAGCTCCTGCTGACATTGCTCTACATGTGAGGTAGGAGCCTCCTTTTGAATAAAAACCTAAGAATGTGTTCTTCTTTAACCTGGAAAGCTTTCTCCTGTGTCTCACAAGGGCGAAAACAAACGTTAGACTGCTCTGACAGACTGAAATTGAAACATGGGATTGAGAATTGAGGGTAGATAAGAGACAGTGATCATAACTTTATTACGTGTGTAATGTACATAGGATGCAAGCCAATGCATTACGTTTTTAGTGCCTGAAATAATGTATCTTAAAAGCTGCAGAGACCATTAGCTAAGCAAGTAGGAAGGTGTGCAAATGGGAAAAAGTGGTATTTTGGTACAGTGGTATTTTGGAAAAAGTGGTATTTTGGAACAGTGTAAGAATATCTCATGATGTACCTTGAAGCACCTAGTTAAGAAAAGCAGGACCTACCAGTGGACACATGCATTGAGAATTTGTGTTTAGTGTAAAGATTACAGTGATGATAAAACATTCAGACATTCCAAACAGCAAGAGGAAATGGTAAAGGAAGGAAGGAGTTGCAAAAACTACAGTCATTTGTGTTGGAAACAAAGAATTTGAGCGTTTGGAGAAAGCAGCTACCGTCTCTTTTTGTTCAGGGATGATCCACCTTGCATATGTTGGGAAAAGTGGGAAAGGGTATTTGAGGACTTAATTGAGGAGTAGTTGATTACCCAGGCCTGGAGTTGTCGGCGTGGAGTGATTTTCCTGGCAAGATTTCATGTGGTTGGTGCTTTGCCTCCGTGATATTTTGTGGTTGAATTGGTGATTCGGGAAAGAAATAAAAGCTGGTAGGCTCGTTTGTAATAGATATTTTCAGATGGTACAAATAATTGCCATCTGCAAGCTCCTCATCTTGGAAATACTGAAGTGATAAATAACGAGAGATCAGATCACTGGTTCAGTGCGTTCTGGGCTATTTGGTAAATCGGATATAATGTACCTTGTACGAGGACTAAATGTGAAATGAGGAATGGATGAGCTGCTGTGACCATCGCCTTGCATGCAGTCTGTGGGTGGGGGAGAGAAGATGTTGCTCTGCACATGACCCAGAGTACTGCTGGTGAGCCAGCCTTGTGCCCTGCTCATTTGGGGGCAGCCAGGGAGCTCTGAGCAGCAGAGGGACTGGGCTGGAGTACAGGCTGGAATTGCCTTAGGAGGCTCAAGCATCTCCATCTTGGTTTAATGAAGAAGAATTTGAAGGGTAACTTGATGATAGTCTGTAATTGTCTCCAAGGGAACCATCTCTTCGATGGCTGTAGAGATGAGACTTCTCCCTCCCCCCAGTGGGTGAATAATGAAGATTTGGCACATCTCTCTTCACTGTAAAAAAGATTTTCTATGGTTATTTTAGAAACTAACAGTCCCTTTTTTTGTACACAGACTATGATTCTGATACGAACAGGATTTAATTCTGGTAAATCCAATGAGGGGTATGCCAGACAGAAAGATTGTGCTGTCTCTTTCTCACTTTACCTTGAAGGCATTTGACTGGGAATCTGATCTGTACAGCTCTCTCATTCAAGAACTGTCTTTTTTTCTTTTTGTTTGTTTGTTTGGTATGGCTCTTTTTCCTTTAGGTACTTCTTTTTTTCTGGTTAGAACTTTGCCTTGGAGCAGGCATGTGTGGTTGATAGGTTGTGTTCGTACAGTTCTCTCACTGCATTCCAGTGCAAAAATCTGTTCCTATGGAACAACCTGGAGGTAGGAAAGCCTGCCAGGACAGTGCCTGCAAGCTGGGTGGGTTTCCAGCTGTACGTCCTTCCAGGAGACTCAGCTGTGGATCTTGTAGTGTTAAAGATCACTTAATTCTCTTTGTACTCTGAGGCAGAACACGTTCAAATGCTTCTTATCTCCTCGTAGCATCATTTTCTGTTTAAAATTAGTCTGACTTCCTAACTGCAAACAGAAATTCTATTTCCACCTAGCTCTTCTTATTCTGAGGTGCTTGAGAGAAGAAAAGGATGCTCCTGGCATCACTGCAGTCATGAAAAATGCAGCAGTCCAGACTCTCCTTTTTTGTCTCTTTAGGGTCTCTGCTGCAAATTTGACCATGATGCTATAAATTAGGAGCTCTGTTTACCCCCTAGAAAAGCAGAGGTGCCTTGTGACATTGAGTTTAAGTAAGTCCCCTTTTTGTCCCAAGCTTTCATCTAGCAGATGCAGACAAACTGCTGAGTGCCTCATAAATTCTCAAGGCAACTCTAAAAAATGCTTCAAAAACATGATTGTTTGTGGAGAAAAGGTCTGTAAATTTTTGAGCACCAAGCAACACATAATTCAGTTGTAGTGAATGGCAGTGCAGTGATTCAGGGAGATGGAAATACGGCTTTAAACAAGTCATTTAGTTTTCTTCCTTCTTCCTTGAGTTTAGTTGGTTCTTTTCTCCTTGCCCCTTCCTCGCTGTGTCTCTTCCTGAACAACTGCACAAATGAAAGACATAGAAGGACACTGGAGTGTACTTAGGCCAACAGCCTCTAAGAAAAAAGGAGGATGCATTTTCCATTCTTGCAGTATTTGAAACTGTTGTAACAGACAAATTTTGGTACGTCGGTAGCTTTACTCAGAAGTCTGTCCCATTGCTTGATGAATGACATTATCATGAAGCTTTCCCTGGAGTCTTGAATGTTTCCTCTGTTTTCTTCGTTTGATAGCCCCTAAAACGATACTGATACACCAAGAAGCAATAAAAGCTGTCAAGTGTTAGTGGATGCTGCATCTCAGCTGTGTGGTGATTACCTTGCGAAGCAGAGCTGAGCTCCCTTTGGCTTGGCTCTGCTTTGCTGCATTGCTCACGTCACAGCTCTTCGTCTGCTGTTGCTGTGATCCTGGAAATGGCGCTAAGAATGACAAGATAAAGTGCCCCTGGTTGGGCTGTACCAGGGCGGCGTGACTGTTATCTTCCTGATACTCTTCAATGTCTTTGCAAACTCAGCCTCAATTTGATTGGCTTGTTTTCATATCTGAAGTGTGCAACGCTTCAAAGTTGCAAAATATTATTGTCTGCTCTGTACCGGCATAATCTTGATCCTGACAGAATTCACACTGATTTAAGAAGGAGCAGTGCTGGCTTTATTTCACCTAGTGTTTCTGATTCTAGGACCCTTTCTTTCTCCCCTTTACTGAACCTTGCAGTGCCCAGTAATTTAGCATCAAGCTACATTACTTTTCTTCCAGGTGATGAAGATTATGGGGTGAAAAAAGAGCTTAAACCTTTTCCTTTTCCTGAATTCTTCATGCCTTATAACACTAGGTACTATTTTCTATGTAGCTTTCAGCCCGTGATTCCTATGCTTCAGAATCAACTGAATTAATTTTCAAGCATGTTTTTGTAAGACTCTTCAGTGTAGCGAAATGGTATTTCCCCTCAGCCTTTAGTTTGGTAACTGTTAGACATCATTCCCTATCTGACAGGATTAGTTCTCTATGAATCTATGCTGTTTCTCTTTGATTCTGTTACTCTCCAGCTATTTACAGCTTTTTTTTTTCTCACTGTTCTTATATATATATATATATATGTATATATGTATGTATGTATATAAAAACATGTTTGTTTTTCAGTTGTATTGGTTTGGGTAAAATTATTGCATAGAACACACCACTGTTACTGATTGTTCAGGTATCTTTTTCCTGATTTATTCTGAGCTTTCCATGTGCAAGCAAGCAGAGTTCAGTCCTCAGTGACCTTCAGGGTATGACTCTCACATTTCTACATGCATGTTCTATGCAGGGTTTATGCCCCGTGCCCTTTCCTGGCAGCTGTCTGCTCTGGGTCTGTCAGAGCTTTGGGAGGTTTTAGAGAGGCACCTTTGATGTATTTACATGAAATATCTCGTTCTTGCCAAACTGCTTTTGCTTGTGTGAGTTCATCTGTGACAGGGGCCAGTCATGCTTGCTTAGCTTTCTCTTCCACCTCAACCTGAGCACTTTGCCCTGGTGCTCAGTTTTCCAGCTGAAATTGCCTTTTCACTGCAGAGAAGGCTTTGGTGGTAATAAGGTGCTTTGTCTGCTAGGAGGGACCTGAGCTCAGCTGCGTCTGTGTGGAGCAGTCCCAGAAATGCTTTTCCTTAATGACTTGTTTGTGAACCAAAGTTGACAATAATTCACTGAGTTTTCACCCTGCTCTGCTAGTGAGCTCCACAGGGTAGTGAGTGGAATTGATGTCTTAGTTCCTAAGGCCTGCTGTTCCCACTCGGTCTGTCTGTCCATGCATGCTGTAAGTGTATGTCATCCCCAGCTAAAAATAATTTTTTGGCTGAGGAAATAATTGGTCTTTCTTTTTTTTACAGAGAACTAGAATTGGAGTGACCTGTGAGCTGGGGAAGTATGCAGGGAGGGGAGGTTTGCTTTATTTTGCTAATGTGCATCTCAGTAGATGATGGACAGGCTTGAGAAGTGAGCGCACGTGAACTGAATGAGGTTTAACAGGACCAAGTGGAAGATGTTGTGCTTGGGCTGAGGTGATGTGAGGGGGGGAGAAATGACATACAGGCGATCAAAGGACTGGAGCATCTCTTCTGTGAAGAAAGGTTGAGGGAGATGAGCTAAACAAAGCTTGTGGAGGAGAAGGTTCTGGGTGCACCTAGTTGCAGCCTTCCAGTGCTTGAAGGGACCTTACAAGGAGGGAGAGACAGACTTCTCAGACAATCTGATAGTGACAGGATGAGGGAGAATGGCTTTAAACTGAAAGAGAGTGGGGATGTGCTAGATAGTAGGAAGAAATTCTTCAGTCAATGGGTGGTGAGGCCATGGCACAGGCTGCCCAGAGAGCTGGAGGTGCTCAAGGCCACAGATAAGGCCCTGGGCTGTGGGGGTAACCAGCACATGGCTGGAAGAGTGGAACTGGATTATCTTTACGATCCTTTCCAACCCAGGCCATTCTGTGGTTATTGTGCATGAGATGAGGAATAAGAGTTTGGTGCATCTCCTGAAAAGTGAAGTGATGAATTTAATCTCTGTGATGGGATGTTGTGCTGGGGTCCAGTATCACTAGCCATGGTTTATAACCTGTCTGCATTAGGAAGGGAGCTGTAGGACACCTCTGAAATGTCTGTGCAGCTACTCAAAGCATTTGATGGAGGCACAGTGCAAGCAGATGTCATTTCCAAATGAATTCTAATAAAATATCTTCTGGAGCCTGAAGTAAAGATTGGACATAGAAGCACAGCACCTTAAGCTGCGATCCCAGGGTTTGTTCCTGCTAAGCTTACACTTTTAAATTGTTTAGTCAGATGAAAATAAAGTTAATGTCCAAAGAAAAATGAATTGCTCAAAAATATATTTTTCAGGAATTATTTCCTTGGTCAGCTCCAGTACATTTTACTCAGCCCACTGAAGCAGTAAATACACATCAGCTCCTCGGCAGGCTGACCTTTGCTGTGTCCTGTGAATGTTTTTTCTTCTTTGAGATTGAGCTCCTTTTCTACTTCAGTGATCTCCTGATGATGGAAAAGTGACTGAGCTCTCTGGATCTTTGCACTGATATGAGTATGGCACTGTCTGCTTTGAGCCTGCAGTTGTGCTGTGCTCATCTATGAAACAAGGATGATCGCAGAAAAAGGTTTGTTGCCACTCTTTCCAGCCCTATGCCCAGTTTGGGAGGTCTGCTGGTACATGCCTTGTTCCTTGCAGAGAGACTGCAGGCTGTACCTGGGCAGGTGATGAATTTGGGAAATCCCTGCCTTAGAGCATTAGGCTCTTCTAGCATCTCAGAAAATCCTGTTGCCTCTCAGCAGTTTCATAAATTATGTCTCGTGAGAGTGAGGTCGTTGCTTCTAGCTCCAGAGAGAAGGGAAATGTGAATGGCGTCATGGATTACATGCTAAGTAGAAAATACTGATGATTCATTAAGTTCAGCATTAAGATGCATGAAACTGCATAAACTGTTAATGCATTCCTGTTGTTGCTGAGTGCACTTCAGAATTTCAAGCTCTTCTGCATAGCCAGGATTTTCTAGCAATCCACTTGTTCTACTGCTGCTGAGAAGCATTCTTACCTAGGTTGCAGCCCAGTCTGTCTTCTTGGCTGTTCATTTGTACAGTCAAAAAGCCACCTCTGCAGTCCTGACCCAAAGATCGCTAATGTGTGTGAGAAGCGCAGCTGGAATCCTTTCCCCTGGTACTGATTTAGGGAACGCGTTT
Source organism: Oreortyx pictus (assembly GCA_036925125.1). Lineage (NCBI taxonomy): Eukaryota > Metazoa > Chordata > Aves > Galliformes > Odontophoridae > Oreortyx > Oreortyx pictus. Next base: position 320,432 of record JAUPFR010000008.1, read on the forward strand.
GTTTAGATTTGGTTCTGCTGCACCACATGCAGGAGAAAACCACATGTGGATAAAACACCCCGTGTCCCAAAGGTAAGAGAAGAATGAGGTACTCTCCCCAGAATCCTCTTGTAGCTCATCCGTGGGATGCTAACCTCTGTGCTGGTGCTGTGGGATGCCTCAGGACACGTCTGAGCATTTTTAACTGGTGGCACTGGAGGCAGTGTTTGCTGAGCACCTAACTGAATGACTCCCGAGGAAACGTGTTGCTTTCGCTCTGCTCAGCTGTCTGTGACCAGCACTTTGAAAAGTAGGCTTCTGAGGGGAAGTTGAGAGTAACAGGTTACTGTCAGGTTAAAATCAAACATTTGCAGTTGTCCTGATAACAAGAATTGCCTATTGTTAAAATTTAGGTGTAGCTTTAGAACTCCACAACTAGCCATGCTAGTATGACAAGCAGGGCTAGGAATTAATTGGAGATATCCAGAAATTTGGAAGGATTTGAGGAGGAAGGCTGCTGGGAGGTGGAGGCTGAGATTGAAACCCTGTGAATCCTGTTGCAGCAGGAACAATCTGAAAAATGTTACAGATCCAGGAATTGTAGAGTTAAAAATGAAATAAAAAGACTGAAGCAGAGACATGCATTGTCTAAGTTGGATTGATGGGGACTTGAAGTCTGGAGGTGGATTTTTGCAAAGCTAGCAAAAAGAGAGAATCAAGCGCTTGGCTCAATGAAGACAAGTGAAAGCAGTAATCTGAAGATCAGATCCCTGCACATCCATGGTGGAAGTTGTTTTAGCATCAGCAGACAGGTATGGTGGTAGTGGAAGTTTTGTGAGAGTTTTGTAGCCTTGCGAGAGTTCTGTTGCAGGTACTTCAGAGAAGAATAATGTTCAATATCAAATTGTTGATATAAATGGGAGTGGTATTTAATCTGTGGAAGATCTTAATCTCTGGTGTTTAATGATCTGTACCCCCAAAATGTTACCTTTAATGCTGAACTCCCGTGCCTGTTCTGTTTTAATAATATTTTGGCTTTAATGAACGCAAAACTCCCTTCTCCTGAAGATGGCAGGATGGAGGAGGGGTTGCTGCCCTGAAGACAGGGAGATGCTGGCTCCTGCTTCAGCTGTATTTTGGCTTCAGCCAAAAGACTGAAGACTTCAGACTTGAGACCACAAAGGACCCTACTAAGTGATTGCCTAAATAAACAACTGTTTCAGCAGGACGATTAAAACAAACCCCAAACCTGCAAAAAATAACCAATTCAGAAACACTGCTGCGGTCAGTATATCCCATGGGTCCTTTCTCTGCTTTCTTGTCAATATGAATTCAGAAGAACACATTTTGATTAAAGGTAGCGCTTTGAACTTTGTTTATGGCAGCTTAGTATTCAAAGAAGGGATGCAAACCATGGCCGTTCCTGTTTCTCATTTGTTGTTTTTATTGCATAAACCTCTGTCTCCCCTGTCGTTTGTAGGAGGAACTACAAGCTGCTGGTCTGGGTGGCTGTCCCATGCTAGAAAGGAATCCAGTCACAGAGTTATTGAGTTGGTCTCTTCCCAACAAACATGGATCCAATTATGTGACATGGAATAGTGGCAGAGGCTGAGATGGAGATGCTGGAGTGTCAGGGCTGAGGGAGTCTAGGTGCTGCCATGGCAGTTATGTGTCATTTCCAGGAGGGATGTACCTAATTGCTGGTTCTTTTTCCAGGGAAATGTAGGGAAGAAGGGGATGAATAGGTTGGTAACTGCTGGAAATCCTTCAGGCTGCATAAATAGACTGAGATCTCTAAAACAGCCGTGTAAGACCAGTTGCCTCCCCTAGGCAAAGGGAGTCCCAATTGCTTCCTGCCTTCATTTCACTACTTGCTGTATTCCCATAGTGTTAGGGAGGACTTCACATTTATGTCCCTGCAATGTTTTCTGCACTGGAGATGTACATGGAGATGCTTCTTACCAAGTACAGACCTAGTGATGTGATCCAGTTTTAACCCTTGGTTGGGCTTTCACTCTTTTGAATTGAGGAAAGCAGCATCTTTTATCTTAAATGTAGGTACACCAACACGGACGTTTATGGGAGTGGCAGCTACAGAGATTACTTAATAATTTCCTAAATCAATTGCAGTGTGTCAAATAAACTACTGGATAAAATGACTTGTAGTGTTTGGATGCTATTATTTCTTTCTAGCATGAGTAGGAGTTCGGGTGGTGCGTGTGGTGATTAATCTGCACACCAGTAAGAAAAGATATCTTCTTGGGGGATGTAGACACGCCCCAAGGTTGGGTGGTTTCATTCATAGTGGTTCAGGATCAACAAGAAGCTTTGGAGACGGGGGATTGCAGGGTGGCAGGGTGCTCTGATGACGCTTCCTATTTGTTGTGTATTACTGGATACTGTTCTTTATTATTTTAGAAGCTGTTAGTCAACTAGAGACTTGAATAAAACGGATGGAGAGGTTGTGGCCTGTGTCCATTAACTTGAGTGGAAAAAAGTTGCATGCAAGTGTAAGTTTAGCAGCAGCGTGTAACAGCTTGAGCGTAGCTTTAAGTCCCTGAACCTATTGAGGGCAGAGGGCTGACAGAGCCGGAGCTAATCTGGGGCACTGCCGGGGTGCACAGCTGCGTTTAAATATACCTAAGAGCCAGAAATCTGAATTTGATTAAGTCTTTCAGGAAGCCACCAAAGGTGAAAGAGTATTAAAACTACATGTGAATACTGAGACCAAATCTGATTTTCTGTTAGATTTAATAGAAATACCATTTCCTTGTTACAGTATTCCTAATGGGTTGTTTTCAGATTGGAGGATGAAAATAAGATGAGTGGGACTTCTTGTGCATTGTAATGATTGTACTCATTTAGCAGAGCAGAGCAGTTAAAATGTGACATATTTTGATCGTTACAGAATGTGTTAAATGGTAGCAAGACCTTTATTTCTGATTACGTGTCAAAAGACCTGAATGCTTCTTGATCCCAATCACTACCTTGCCTGTGACTGCACTCTTTACTGCAAGGCTAAGTAAAGAAAACATTATGAAAATGGGAACCCTTATCCACTCAGAGCAATATTAAATCTATCTGAAAGCATCTGGCATTAATCTTTGTTACATGAACACTGCTGATCTTGCAAGGGCTGTTGTGGATTTTGACCAGTGCAGAAGCAGGATATGCTTAATTTCTGTTCTATCCTTTCCCTTCCCACAGTGACCAAATTGAGGGAATGTAAAATTAGCAGACAACGGCAGGTTTGAATATCGTTCTTTTTGTGGTTATTAAAAAGTGAAGTTGTTTGTTAAAAATGTCTTTGGAGTCTAATCTGAAACAAGTGGCTTTTGAAACGATTCCTACAGGTGAGTCTTTCTGAACCATCCCTGCCTCTATTCAATTAATGTGCCAGTAATGCTGAATGAGGTCCTTTACAGTCCATGGCTTCTCAGAAGTTCTCTGACAAAGAACATTAGGCTTTCTAAGTTGCATAATTTGATTTTGTTTGGCCCAATTGCTTCTGCTTTTGTACGATAGGGACTGGGAATGAAGTGCATAAAACAGCCGTTATTGCTGGCTTTGCGTGCTGAGGAAAACCTGTTCTCCTTGGAAAAGCCACTAATAAAACATGGTGTGCTGTTAACTCCTTTATTCTTTATTCACCTTGAAATCTGATGGAAAAAAGATATCCGTGTAGCCATAAGATGAATATCAGTTTTGAGTCTGAAATCATTGCTTGTGCTTGGTGGCAGACTGTGGAGATGGAATGAAGTAAACACCAACTGTGTGAGACAACTCTCACCCAATAAACAGCAGTGATGATATTTTCCAGGAAGTTTGTGTTTGGAAAATGAAGAAAGGGCAAATAAAATGGGGATTTAGGGGCTTCCTGGTTCTTCAGTTCAGGATATGAAGTACCTGAAGACATAATAACATGAATAAACATCTTCCAGAAGGAGCCCTTGATGCCTGACGTGCAGCGTAACAACCCAACTACTTGACAGATTTGTTGCTTATTTTCTTACTGATGAACAAATACTGTTACTAATCTTTATTCCCTAACTTTTACGGAGTCGTTGTCTTGCAATTTGGGTATCACGTGACTTTCCAGATTCCTAAAAAGTAATCTATTTGCAATATTCTAACCTGTCATTCTATTGACTAGAGCTGAAGCAGTGCACCCTTTCAGTACCTAGTTATACAAATTTATTCTCTGAGTACCATGGTTGGAAGATGCAAGCCCTTATTTTCATGTTTTTAGAGGCACAGCAATTACATTCTCTGAGGAGGCCTACACGGGACAGCACAGCTAAGCCCCGTCCTTTGATCTAGCGTACAGGACTTGACAGTTTTTTTCCAGTTGGTTAAAAATGCTTTTTTTTTTTTCCCCTTCCATGTTTTCTCTTCACTCGTTCCTTAGACAGTTGGTGCCATTGCCTTGAGCAGACTTAGATTTGTACATGTTTACTGCACTCAGATATCTGTCCTTGGCCTCAGCTGCCCTGATACGGCAGCGCTCCCTGAATTAGTTCCGGCTATACATGAAAGGTGACAGATTTTATCACACTCATTGGATTCCGTTTGTTTTGGAGCCACTGGGACATGAGCTGAAAGGTCACAGAACCTATGAGAACCCCTCATACAGCAGCAGATCAGTTATGAGGCTGATTTAACGTGCAGTATTTACAGTAATTATACATTTCTGTTTTTCCTGCATGATGTGAATACTTGATACGTGAATTGACTTCAACAGGTAGAAGAACTATTATAAGTAAATTTGATAGTCTGAAATGTCTCTGAAAACCGATGTGCATTGCTCCTAATGAATGTCTCCAGGAACGCATCTGTTAGGAAGGCATTTCAGCAAAATTTGTTGTAGTGAGAACTCATGGTCTCGATTTTTGCTTGATGCAATGACTTGATGTGTTCCTTCTCAAGTTGATGAAACCAGGGAATGAGCAGCACAGGCACTTAGATTTGTATTTCTGACTGCAGGGGCTTGCTCACTGGGATTGCAATTGAAATGTTATGAACTGATTTCATTAGTGTTTGAATGCATGTCATCACTATCTGATGGCTGCTTGGAGGCATGGGTTAAAAATGAGCATTCAAGCTTGGCCATTATTTTAATGTGACTGGGTGTCTGGATCACAAAAATCAACCCTGGGAAGGATCAGCGGCTTTCCACCATTTCTCTGCTGTTCTGCAAAGCTGGGCTGGAGTCAGGAAGGGAATGCGCAGTTGCCGTTGAAGAGTACCTACTCTGTCTGTGCATGATATGCACTGCTATTCACTTAGTGCCTGTCAAACACAAATATAAGTTCTCATTTGGGTTTAAGTCAGTATTTCTTGTATTTCGACAAATCTGCATTGCCTTGGTGATAACACAGGATGTCAAATTCTCCCACCTAAAAATGAACACTGATGTCACTTGATTTTACCAGAAAATAAGTAGCTTATTACTAATTAAAAGTTACTCTGCCTTAAAATACGTGCATTGAGTTGGAAACAAATAAGAAACGCTGGAGTCTTACTGTTGTCTCCTCAGTCTGCTCTGCCATTGTGAGGCCACACTGGAGCACTGCGTACAGTTCTGGGCCCCTCAGTTCAATAAGAGCAGAAAACATCTAGAGAGAATCCAGTGGAGCACCACAAGAATGATGGGGGGGGCTGGAGCATCTTCTGTAGGAGAGAAGGCCTGGGGCTGTTCAGCCTGGAGGAGAGAAGTCTGAGAAGAGATCTCAGCACTATTTATAAACATCTGAAGGGCGGGAGTCAAATCAGTGAGGGAGGACTCCATTCAGAGGTGAGGAGCAATTGAACAACAAGGGGGCAACAGACAGGAAATGGAACGCAGGGCATTTTTTTGATTTATTTATTTACTTTGAAGCTGCTTATGATGATCACTCCTCAGAGATCTGGGTTAATCTAGTTGCAACATTATTAGCAATTTTCTATTTCCCTGTTGTTGATTTAGGTAGTGTGACAAATATTTGACACTGTGGGAGGTCCATGGATATTTTACCCTCCTAATGTGCTTTTACCCCCAAGCTGCCTAAAGATTGTACTTAACTTTCATGTTGATGCACTTGAAGGAAAGGAGAAAGTGAACGAACTTTAAGCAGCTCCTGGCAAGTGCTCTTACCCAACAGGAAACAGTCCTAATTTGCAATTGCAGGATTTGGGCAAGATTTTGTGAGGTAATAAAGAATTATTTGAAGCAGGAAAATATTTACTAGCGTCTAAGGTAGGTTAACAGTTCTTTCTGCAGAAGTCTCCATAGAATCAAGGATTATACCCCAAGATGGGAGCGTCCTTATGTTCCTTTTCTCCCTATGCTCAACTTGAGCTTGTACAGTAACAGATGGAGCTGTGGAAGACATTAACACCCACCCTAATGTGTCTAGCATTGGGGGCTGACAGTTTTTTCAGTTACTGGATTTCTGGCTGTTTTCAATGGGAGGCATTCCTTATGTCCCGCATTAGAAGCAACGAGGGTGTTGATTTCACATTTCATGAATACTAATATATTTGTTGTAAATGTTGTTTGGTTTTAAGCAGCAGTATAATTATAAACATCTTAACTGTAAGTTTCCTGTGATGTGATGTGAGATCATCCCAACTCGGTATAGGTTTCAGAAGCTATTTTGCTCCAGCTTAAACGTGAATTCATCTTTATCAACTCTAGAGGATTTGAGCTCCCTTCCAAATTGCACCAGAATGAAATGCCTGCAGCAGGCAGTAGAAATACTACATGCCTCTCATGGATCATATATTGTGTCCTTTCACAAGCAGTCAGGGAGAGAGATCAATGAACATAAAATATGAGTTAGATGGTCTGGAGAGGTGATCTGTGAGCCTTTCTTTGTTCATCTCAATGCTGTCTAGACTGATTAGATCCCATTTAATGAAGCCCAGCCACTTTTCAGGAGTGAGACTTGAGCATCAAACCTGTGTGGACCTTCCAGCAGGTTGCTGAGATTACTCATTAATAGTTCCAAAGGTGCCTAGGCTTCTTTAGTGTTTATTAACGTAACATTAATTAGAAGTTTAACCTCTGGTTTGGCAGCAGTGATCTCTTTGAAGCGCTGCAATGGGGAACTGTGCAGTAACATAGCCTGTGCTCAACATCTGGTTGCACTTGTTGCTCCAGTATGTGTATTTGAACCACAAACCTAACATTCTTATGTCGATCTCTGTAGAAAGAATGCAACCAAGTTTCTTCATCAGTTAAGTGAGGTAAAGTTATTAACTGAAAACATAGCTTAACATCCACTCTCAGTCTGTGGCTCTTTTTTTTTTATCCCTCTTCCTGTAAAAGTAAAAGCTGCAGTTGGGTCTTTGTTAACAATTATCTCAGTGGTAGGTGAAATTGGTTGAGCTTCACTCTCCCAAACTTACGGTGGCTTCCATGATGGACAGATGTGAGTGTGACACAACTGGCCAAATTCAGCTCAGTCTTGGATCCTTTCTGCAGCAGTGGTCACAAGTGGATGCCTTGGGAAGAATGCAAGGAAAACTCTCTCTCCTTTCCCTTTCTCCACTGTCCTCCACTGTCCACAGCCCTCCCCACGCATTCAAATACTTTTGTCTTCTTGACTCTTTGGTAAAGTTTTCCAAGTCTGAAGTAGCTTCTGTTTTGTAACAGTCTTGGACTTCTTCCCTACAGACCTCAGCAGCATCATCACAAGCCCTGGTGAACAGGGACACTGAACCCCAACCTGTGTATGCTGAAATCAATTTGGAAAGGGCACTGAGGTAGCTTGGACTTACAGTTAACTGACATAAAAATAGCTGCTTAAAAAGTGTAGCATCATTTTTATTACGAGTTTAACTTCAGCATTTATTTTCCTGGCATGAGTAATCCCTGCATCTGTGCTGCTTGGACAGCTGTGCTTAGCATACAGATTTGTTGCACGGTGAGCAAAGGCAAAAGGAAAACGTGATAATGAAGAAAGAAATGAAAATGTTCAAAGCACTGATGATCTCTTGCAAATAAATAAGTTTCCACTCTATTTTGGGCTTTTCCTTGTGTTTTGGGCAAATTTGTCTGCTGGTGTTGCAAGGATTTATTTTCAACATTCAGCATCTAGATATTTATAAATAATAGAAATAAACACTTGTCCTTCCTTGCTTTGCTATAGCTTAAACAGATAAAGGGCAACCTATTTCCTGCTCTATCACAATACAGATAGGAAGACTAATAATTGATTCTGGTGTTTCTGATGGAACATGCCTTTTTTTTTTTGTTGCCTTAGTGTTGGATTATAACACTGAGTACCGTACTGCCGTTGTATTTAAGGAGCTCTCAGCTTTTTCAGATGCCTTAAACACCTATCAGATGTTAATAATGAAAGCAGAATGCAATACCGTCTCCAGTTGAAAATGCTGTTGTGCAGGGTAGTGTTGGGATTTTTTTCACCAAAGAGCAATTTTGTGCTTTGCTGCATTCTACAGAGTAATTGACTTCAGGGTTTGTCACTTTTCTCAATCACTTCTTCTCTGGACTGTTTAAAGGAGCTCTTCTGTTGGCTAGCTTTCCATCCCAAGTGGCTGTGTGTGTGACGTGATGACCATCAAGCTCACACAGAAAATTTGTGGTTAAACTCAAGAAAGGATGAGCATGTGCTCAAAAAAGGCAAGATAACTTGCTTATTTCTCTTTACACTAACTGTTTTTCTACAGTATAATTTTTTCCTTTGCTTGTTTGCTTAACTAACTTCTTACTTCAATAACTGAGCATTGTGTACACTCGATGAAGTTTTTTACCCAATGAATATTATAGAGAAACTGAAACCAGAATGAGTTCTCAGTTCTTCTCCAGCTAGAAGTGTTTTGCAAATGCAGCAGCACTCTTCTCAGGTGGTGCTGGAGTGAGCAAGAGTTTGATCTCTGCAGTCAACTGTCTATGTGCCCATAAAACAGACTCAGAACGCTCCGTGGAAGTTGCAGTATCATTTACCTTACTGTAGGTGAACTGGAGTTGCCAGCAATGGGAGGAATTATTGAATTCTGTGATGAAATAAAAATAGTGTGTTTTTAGGGGAATTTCTGATATATTTTCTAAGGAATATTCTTTATTAATGAATATATATATTTTTAAAAAGCAATTGCTTCTTGACTGATAACTAAGAAATAAGGGATTCAAGATCAGGCTGGATGGGGCTCTAAGCAACCTGATCTAGGTGTAGGTGATGCTGTTCATTGCAGGGGAGTTTGGCCATATGACCTTCCAACTTAAACAATTCTATAACTTCATCTGTATCTCTGTATAGACTGTATATTCTGAGAATAAGGGATGGTTTCTTTTCAGCACTCATCCATAGGTCCCACAGTGCTTGTGCTAAAGAAAATATGAACTGGGAACACAGAAAATGGAAGGAACTGTCAGTCTGGAACCTTAGGGACAGACATCGAGGTTTTAGAAAGAATTTGTTTAGGAATTCTAGGCATGCCACAATGAGCAGATGAAAAGCAGTCTAGGTAGGCAAAGGGCAGTCTATAAGGAAGCTGTTTTATCTAACTACAGCTGAGATTTGGCTCCCAACACCACAGGAAGCCTTGGGTGATCTGTAGGTGAGAACTGAAATGTGAAAATGATGGCAGTGTGTGATGAGTACTGTGTCAGGACAAATTTGTGTTATATCTGTGTTGGGCAGGCATGTTCTGCTTTTGCTAAACTTGGCTGGTAAGAGTTCCTGTTTGTTTCTATTTGCAATGACTCATCTTTGCAGCTTTCCCTTGTGCTGCCTTTTGTTCTATTTCACAGCAGCTTTACTCAGTATGTCTGAATTCAGGTTGGACGTGCGCTGTTCGTAACTCTTTGTCAGGCGCTTCCAGGCCTTCCTCAGCATTGATTTAAATAATTTAAAATGTTATCTTTCCCACTGGTTTCTAGCCCTGAGCAAGGAGCCTCGCTGTGTTTAGGTCCCCATACAAATGACCTGTTAGCTGAGCAGGGTTTTTGATAACCTGAAAAATGGTATGCTGCTGCCACTTGCGCTGCTCTGTAGCCGTGGGCTGTAGCCATTTACAACACAAGGGGATTGGTGCAGCACAGACTTTGCAACACAAATACACACCAGTGAGTTATATCAGCATTAACCTTGTGCCTTGAGCGATGCTGTCTTTTGTGTGCTTGCAGTCAAATCCTATGTATGTCAACATCCTTTGCTTGGAATACAGAAAGGAAAGATGTATTTTCTCAGACCAGAAATCCTTCTGATCTCATGTTCTGCCTCTGGTGGTTGCCAGTAACAGCTGGGAGCTTGAGAACTTGGAGTTTTACAGGGACTGACAAGTTTGAGCTGGCCAGGTGCCTTTTGCTTTGGTGCAAGGTTGGTCTTTCACTTTTTAGAGGACTGTGAATTAGTGTCTTAATTTTCTGGCCTTAAATAATGTTGAGAAGTAACTAAAGTTGAGTAGAGAGTTGCTTTTGCACACAGAATTTGTTTCTCCTTCTGCATGAGAAGGCTTTGTTCCTGTCACCTTGTACACCTTGGTCTTTATCACAGACAGCTGTCTTGGACACCAAACCCTTAGAAGACAAAATAGCCTTTCACAAGACTTATTCAAGGAGTCAAAGCAGCATTGTCAGAAGCAGGCACAAAAACATCTCTAATGAGTCTTCCTTTGTAAGGAAATTTACCCCAATTAAGATTTTAATGCCCCTAAGCTCCATAGGCGTTGTGAGCATGCTTGAGCTTAAGTTCAGTCTATGGCTGAAATAGAACAGAGGAGGCATGAGTTAAACGGAGCCAGCTTTTGCTCTCAGAAAGTTACAGGAGCCTGTGAACGAATTGAAGCTTCTGTAGTGGCTGTGTGTCAGTGTTACTTGAAATACTATTGCTACCCTACATTACTGCAGATGTAACAAGAACTATCGTGATTGTGCTTATTATGATGAAATGCAACGTTTTGTGAAGGCATTTCAGCCAGAATATGCAGACGCAGCCATGTATTTTGCATGCCTCCCTAGAGAGGCTGCAGTTTGGTATTGCTGGTCTCCTTTTGAAGGGATAGAGAGCTCTTGGCACCTGCTTGTCCAGGATTTCTTGAGTTTCTTTCCTTACAGAAGACCCAGCTGTGGAGGAGAGGTTTCCACCGGCTCCTTGAAACCTGGCTTCCTTTGGAAGCTGAAGCTTGGTAAAATTGATTCAACCAGCAAGCTCCCTCTGAGGCTAGACAAAAGGAATTTCTTGTTTTCACTTTGATTGAACGTTTTGGGGAAAACAACACTTCACATTATTCTGGGAAGGATGAGCATGTCCACAGACAAGTATTTCACTATGTATCACTCTTTTGCAGCTCAAAATTCCTTTTTCACAGATGTTCTTCTGCAGGGACGTGTGCTCCTGAGGAATGTGTACGTTTCAACAAGCTGAACGATTCTGTAAATTATTCTTCATGCAGAATTTGGTTAGGTCTCAACTTTCTGTATGAAATTCTGGACTATCTGTTCCACATTGCTTGAATATTATAGTACATCAGTAATGAGGATGGAATCTATTGTCATAAGAAAGCTGCTATCAAGCCTTGTTTACAGCCTGTGGTTAAAAAAATATACTGTAGGCTGTATTTGATATATTTACTTCTTCATTTTGTAGCCTCAGTGGACAGCAATGAAAAATGCTGCCTGTTACAAGATCCTGCATGTTATGTATTCCTTTTCTAGTCTTCATGTCAGTACTAATAGTGATGGCAAAGAAACATTTGGTTTCTGCGTGCCTCCTGGTTCCCCATGCATCCTTTTAACAGCGGTTATGTAGGGCTGTATCCTGGGAGGGCGAAGAGTAGTGGTGTCTTGGCATGGTTATCAACAGATAAATGCTCACTGAACTTGCATTAGTTCTCATCTGTAAATGGGTCCCTGTGTAGGAAACAATTTCTTGGTTTTGATTCTCAATATGATCTCAAGGGAAAAGGCCTGTTTCTTTCATCATCTCTTAGACAGGATCCTGACACCAGAATCCTGGGTCTGTTCTAATTTACAGTATCCTTAATAGGGAAGCAGTTCAGCGCCTTCCTTGCAAGTAATTGTTATGGAAAAACTACTGTATTAAAACCCAGAAATTAATTTGATGTTGTGAAAAATATGTACTTAATTTCTTTCTTCTGCTTTATGTTTCTAAGTGTTTACCCATTCTTTATCATTTGTAGGTGGTGCTTCAGTGTTTATTTAAATTTTTCCATTTTCTTTTTCCTTCAGGGCTACTAATAAAACCCAGTTAATGTCACAGTGTAAGGTTTGGCTCTTGTCCTGCTTTCATATAATGTACCTCTAATCCACCATGTTGATAAAAGTAACTACTTTTAGCTGCAGCAAACTGCAGTATTACTTCCAAACAGGTCAGCTATTGAAGAGATAATCCCATGGCAGAAAAGGATCTGTGAGGCGATAAATTTCTTCCCGTTTCATAAACATGGAGACCTGTGACCCATCTGGTTCTGCCTCGAGGAGGCATTTACTTGTCTGTGGTTCAGCAGCTTCTCTGGGAATGCTCTATTCTATAATGAAGAAAGGAAATAATTTGCTGTGAATTTTTCAGGCTTAGTTTTGGGTTCTGACACAGTGAGGGAACAGCAGGTAGCAGAGAGCAGTGAAAATCTTGGAACTGAAGATACCCTCTGACAGTCCAGCTGCAGGACTGAAGATGTCCTCTGGGGAGAGGAAGGGGTAACCTCGCAGGGCACTCGGCATCCCTCGAGGCTGAAAAACTCTTGGAGTTGTAGGTGCATCCAGCAATAACTGCTCCGTTTGGGTTGTGTTGTGAAGTGGGCAATTTGTGCAGAAAACAAACAGTAGAACTGCAGCGTGCAGTGATATTTATTCTGAAATCATTGATATTTAGGTGCTATCTTTCTCTCAATATTGTTTTTCTCTTCTGAGAGGCAGCCGGCTGAAAGGCAGACTTTCTTTGAGCTTAAAAAGCTCAACTTTTTATATTGCAGCTGCATACCCAGTGCCTCAGCCATATGTCTGCCAGGGTTTAGTGCTCTCTGGATCGATAAGAGATGCGTAGGAACTTGCTGCTTATTAAATTAAGTGGGTCAGCAGAAACAGTCCTTGTGGGTGCATTGTGTCAGAAGCTTCTGGAGTAGAGCAAACTATCCTTTGGGAAGGTGAATATTTCACAGCGAGGACTCGAGTGGAAAACTGTCCAGCCAACAAGATGGGGTTGAGTTGGTCAGGACCAGCATCCTTTCCTGGGGGGAAATGAGTGGAAAAAACCTTTTTTTTCTTTTCTAAAAATAATAAAATAATAAAAGTGCACTTCCATCCAGGCTTGTCCCCAGCTGTAGCGTTGTCATCTCATTCCCATACTGGCCTGGAAGGAGATTCATAAATGATGCAGCAGAAATCAGTAGACACTGCGAATGTGTGCTTCAGTGATGGTGAAAGATAAACCGTTGGAACCACACGCTTTTGGGCACCAGCATTAAATTTCGTCCAGTACAGTCTGTTCTCAGCAGCGTTGCTTAATGACTGTTTTGGAATTTAGGCTTGCAAATTTTCTTCCATACCTACTGCTTCCTCAGGTGTCTAAATGGGGGATTTATAATCACATTAAAACACCTGTGTCTGAGGGTCCTAATTCATTCCCCGCAAAAAGACTTCTGAAGTTAGCTGACATATTGGTAATACTTGCAGTAACAGCTTAATAGCAGCTACAGACTTGGAACCTCTCAAGGAATTTCTAAATAGAGGTATTTATTGGGGTTGAAGTTCTCATTTGGAGCACTTGTAGTTGCTGGGAGCATGGCACCGCTCTTAGTGGATGCTTAGACTGATGACTGGCCAGATCCCCTTTTGAACAGCTGCCCTTTGCAGGCAGGGTTAGCTGCACGCTATAACGAGATCCCGTTATTCTGCTCTCTCAACAGGCTGTGAATAATGTGATTATGCAATTGGATTTCCTGTGGATCATGCAAAGAGATAAATGATGTACATGCCACATCGTTATTGATTCACGCACCATTCGCTTCTTAGCTCACTCAAAGGAACATAATTACTGCTGTTATGCTTCATTTAAAAGAATTGCAACTTTTGAGCAGTGCAAACAGCTACCACGTCTGAATGGATATTCTTTCTGGGCCAAACCTTAATGTGTTGTTTTATGTTTTCCTGATTGCAACCAAACAAAAATTTGACCTGTGTGAAGCTCTGTCTTGCCTGTTACTGTTCTCTTGCTGCTGCCCTGCAAACCACGGAGTCTTTTCAAAAAGCAAAGCGTAGCATACGTGTTTCCACCTTTTACAACGTGCATTCTGTTTGGTGCTTTATAAATGATCGTATCAAATTTTATTTTGCTGAGGTAAGGTTCAAGGTGGATTTTAGACTAAGTGCAAACATCTGCGATTTCAGTTTGTATGGAACAGTGCAGTGTGCAGGTCGTAATCCCCAGATCCCAGCGTGTTTGCATGAGGCTGCGAGTTCAGCCCTCTCACACATGGTTGGGACAGAACAGCTTGCTTAAAAATAAGTTATCTTTCATGTATACTTCAGTCAGTTTAAATGAATAGAGTGGAATGGCAGCAAGGGTTTAAAGTGAGAAAGCAACGGTGAAAGTATGTGTTAGCGCAACTCTGCATACGCGCAAGGAGGACAGGTAATGCCATGGCTGAGTAAGCAGCTCAAGGTGCTCTGTGTTTGTGGTTTCTGGGCTTCTGAAAGCGTTCTGCACCAGGCGCAGAAGGATTGAGTGGTCTTCTCTGTGCTGCTGACTCCTTCTGGGAGGAGGGATATCCAAATGCAGTAAAAAGAAATGGAAAAATCGGATCTTCAGGGGCTGACAACTCTCTGCTGTCAACAGAGAGGGTCCTCAGGGGTATGTTTTGGCATGAGTTTCAAACTTAATCCTTTAGGGAATGCTGGGCTGCAGACCATAATGCCTGACATTTCCAGAACAAGTTTTCCTCCCAGTGTATGAGTCACGTTGAGAAATATGTCCTGTAATCAGGGAAAGAAGCAGTTTTGTTCAGAAGTGTCATTCCTCTCAAATGGAAGGCACCAGGGAGAGTTTGTTTTGCGCTACAGTAATTTCTCCGCTGTATTTTGTTCTGTTTCATTTACCCTCTTGAAAGCAATGTTTTAAATGACTCGTCTTAGTAATAAGGATTATGCAAGCAGGAGCTTTTCCTTCCTTGCAGAGTGGCAAATTTGTCATTTTTAGTGGGGCTTCTCTGATATAGACGAAGACAGAAAGCAGCCCTACGGCTGAGCAGTGATGGGGAGCCAGAACAGGGTTTGGCTCAGTGGGTTTTTGTCTCCAGACCTGGTCTAGTGTCAATGAGAGTGAAAAGTAGAGGAAAACTGGTGTTAGTTTTCTTGTAATATCTTATTTTAAATAAATGAGGCAGAGAAAATGCTAGAAGTAGTTCAGGCAGTCTTTTTTTTTTTTTTTTTGTCCTAGATTGCTTCTGAGCTCATGGAAAAGTTAAAGCTGCAATATACAGGGATGCTCTGCATTGTCAGGGTCAGTGGGTCTCACCAGTATCTTAGAAAGAAGCAGAGCTGGGAGTAAGGCCAAGTGTTTGGCTTCATCTTGACATAGCTAAATGCATGACTGCTATTATTTATGTCCTAGGAGCAGCTTTTTCCCGAAAAATATTTCTCCTTGATGGCATTTTATGAGAAGATAACTCTGTAAAATTCTGTTTTGCAGGTTCTGCCAAACTTGCAGCCTCCGTCTGGGTTTGGTTTCAATTCAGCTGTGCCCCATGGATGGGCTCAGCCCTCCTCCCAGTGCTTGACAGCAGCAGTTCTCCGGTGTTTAGCTCCATGGTGTTTGCTCTCATTTCTGTCCTGTGTGTGGCTGTAATTAACACAACTGTTAGTGAAAGAAAAGGGACTTCCGGATGCTTCTGTCAAAGTGGCATCTGCTGCTTCTGAGCACTGTGAAGCACTGTCTTGTTAAGATATTTCTGTGATCATATTCTACCTGTGTGAAGGGTAATGATTATCAACAAATATCATGCTTTCAATGTGCAAACAGGCCTTCATATAAAACTGCAGATACCACCCAGGGGAACCAAACAGATGAATGTGTGTTTTTGCACTCATAATCCAAGCTCCAGTGCACAGCAGTAATTAGATTTTCCATTCTTGTTCCTTCAGTCTTGATGCTCTGTGTGACTGACACTGTATCTCCTCTGATTTCTGTACGAGGGTCCTGTTTGTGAGCATCAGGAAGTCTGGGAGGAGATGGGATGCAGTGGAGAGGAGATAGCAGCTGTAAGTGGGAAGCAGCCAGCCTGACCTCACCAGGATGGAGCAATTCATGCCATCCATGAGTTGTCTGACTAATAGAACCCAAGACTGGAAGCGTAGACCCATTGTAAGGTTGCTCTGGGGAAGAGGAGAGCTGCTATAAACCTCATTGCTGTTTTGTCTTTGCTTTAACCTTGCCCTGATTAAAAAACAAAACAAAACGAAAAAAACGTCCCAAAACCAAAGCAATTGATCCGGTTCTTCATTCAAGTGAAACACAATAAAGAGCCCAGGTTAGGGAAATCCTCCTCAATGCCTGGAACACCCAGGTGTGATGCTTTTTGTCTTCTGTTTGCAGTGATATCTCTTGGGATGCTCTAATTTCAAAACAATGCCAACTTCCCTTAATTGGCTCAGGGAGAAAACGATGATCTGTATGCCGCTGGTAGCACGGTGTTACAACTCCAGTAATTGCACCCAAGCATTAAGGTAGAAAGGCTGTGAAAGCACCAGTCGTGGTGCTGTAATGTTGCAGCGTGACTGGAAGCAGAAGCTTCACTAGATCAATGTGCTCTGAGGGCTGAAAGTGTGGTAGAGGACTTAAAAAATAGGTATATACTCTTGGCCATTCACGTTGCGTTATTATGCAAAATTGTGTTTTCCATGCCACCTTGAGTAGTTGATCAGGAAAAAAATCATTGCAGAGGTTCTGTTTTAAAAGGATTGAGATAAGAGTGCTTCACTCATTGAAAGGCAAAAAAAAAAATAATCTCTTAATGTGTTAAAGAAATGCCGTGAAGCGGCCCTGCCAGGAAGTCAGTGTTAACATGAGAGTGATAGGTATCAGGCTGACTGTAACTGATGGGCCATATAGATCAGCTCCTCGGGATGATGGACTTAGATGAGCTCTTCGGATTTCTTCCATCCCCATCTATGATTGTGATACACATCCTTCTAGGGATGGAAATTGTGTCTGAGAGCGGCTGTCAGCAAGGTCGCGTTTCAGAGCAAAAGCACAAGAACTGGGTTACTTTCTGCAGGAGATTTTACACCTGAGGAAAATTTCCTTCCGTCTTACAAGTGGTCGGAATGAGAGACACTGCTGGTTCGTAAGCTTGCACCTGAATTTTTACCTTAGCAATAAATGAGAATGAAAACTGCGTTCTGATGAGAAATGACATTTAGCTGTTTTATGTTGAAGATGTTTTCAGTCTTTGCATCCTGGAGATAAGTGAACCAGATTGAGAAAATAGCAGAAAAATATTTATTTTCTGTCCCTCGAGTTTATGCTAATTCTTATTTGCTGAAATCAGCATGAATTAACATGGGATTTAAAGTTAAATTAAAACTGTGTTCCAGTCCAAAGAACTACTCTCTGGTGACCCACAAATAGCAAACGTTTGGTTCTTGCACCAGTGCATCAGTATCTTGGTTTTCCTTTTGAAGTGTGTGACACTCAGCTTGAATCCTAGTGCCTGTACCTGGCATGTATTTTAGAGCCCTGGATTTTCAGTGTGCTAGTGGCTGCTCCCAAATGTAGCCCTTAGCATGCTTACTGAGCAAAAGGTGAATGCAAATGTGCCCATCACTTACTTGCCCGAATGAAGCAAAGTTGATGAAAATGGGCGTTGAGGCCTTACTAACTCTGTGTGCTTGGTATATACACCCTATCCTCTGTGTAGGAGAGACTGGAATACTCATTTGGGAAATGCCTGCCTATTTTATAGTCCTTTGGACAATCTGTGAAGCTCTGGAGGGAGAATTTGGTTAAATATAAAGAGCTGTTTTGCAATAAGGGCAGGTAGGCACTGGCACACGTCACCTGGAGAGGCAGTGGATGCCCTGGTTTTGCAGACACCTCAGGTCGGGCCGGATGGGGCTGTGAGCTCCTGATGGAGCTGTAGGTGTCCCTGTTCATTGCAGGGGGGTTGAACTAGGTGGCCTTTAAGGGTCCCTTCTGACTCAAATGAGTCTGTGATTGTGACTCTTTTTTCGATGAAAAGGAGACAGTTCCTAAAACAAAGTTAAAACTAAAGACGGTTGTTCACTGCAGTAGCATGTTGCATTTACAGTATGTTGTAACACGTGGCCATCGTGTAAGGACTTCACGTTTTCCATGTGAAATGTTATGTGCTGTCATACAGTACAGTCTACGTATACCTCTGATACTAGAGGAGAAATCATTAAATCTGCTTTTGACGTGTTTTGGTGAGGCCGTGGCTTGGGAAATATTTACTTTCTGTTCCATGTGTTGGTTGTAATGGCTACTGTTAAGTAAGGGAGGTGATAAACTTCTTGGCTATCTTCTTGCAGTTCATGAGAAGGCTCCTTACAGTTCATCTCAAGTGAAGACCGGGAAACTTCCACTGACAATCTTCCTTCTTTGAGTCCAAGCATACCTAAGTGAATATTTTAGTAATAACGCTCAGCTTACAAGAAGTTCAGAGCCACATGGTGAATCCTTCAGCATTCTTCCTATTGCCCTTTCTACCAAAGGATGTACACAACAGGACAGCCTTTTGGATGTAGTAGACAGTAGGGGGATGGTGTCTTGGTGGGCATGGAAGGTCTGAGAGCAATCAGATCAGCCAAAATCTGGGGCATTCTATGAACTTCTGGACACTTAGAAAGCTACTGCGGAACTCGGCTCAAACAAACCTGATTGGTTTGGAGCCCATGTTCTCTGTATGGTTGCCCTTAAGAGATTGATTTGAAAGACAAGCAACCGTGAAATCTACCACATCAAGGTTTTACAGTGTTCAGGAAGAGGATTTTTACGTACAACTCTTACAAGCCACAGAAACTGCTGTGTATATAGACATACATACATATACATGTGTGTGTGAATATATATATATATATATAAATATGTATAAATATATTTGTTTTAGTGTCTGCCTAATGTATCAGTGCTGATTACAGCATGGTTAAATCTAAATAATCGCACGCAATTTTTAATCGTGTGTTTTCTTGCAATTAATTTTAACAAGCCTTTCCCTTTCTGTGTTTTAGAGGAGAGGAAAAAAGCAACAAAAAACCCTAAATCAAGAAAAATCCATCTTACCAATGCAGGTCCATAGCAGACAAAAGAACCTTAGTGTGTCATTAGTTGTGTTATTATTTGCTTATGGGAAAGATGAAGTTATTGTCATTCAGAAATGAGTTTCTATCTATACGAAGAAATGTGAATCAGACCCCAGTTAAAAAGAATAAACTCCAGGTTATCTGCATGTCTTTAACTGCATGGATCTTGCAAAGTTCTCATGAAAGCTGAGACGTGGTCTCCTACAACTTATTTGCAGGAGCTGGCACTAATTGCCAAGGCTCAGAAGCCTGAATCAACTCTTAGTGCCAACTGTGGGGGAGATGAAAGCAATCCCAGGGCCTGTGGTGCTTGCCAGCAGGCACGTGGAGGTGGAAATCCAGCAGTGATACATGAGTTTCACATGACTGCCAGGAATGGTTGCCAGGATGCCCATGGTGGCTTAGGCCTTCTTGGCTCATGCTCGTTACCATGGTATGCCAGCAATGTGCATTGAGCTCAGGCCAACGTTGGCATCCTCCTTTCTAGAAAAAAGCACGGTTTTTTTGCAGCCCTTCTGTGAATGTTTTCTTTAGTAAAACATTCCAAATGTGAAAAGAAATAAATTGTTTTTCTTTGGAACCTCTAAATAAATAATAGAGAGTTGGCGCATGGAGCTAGAGTTTTGCCATCTGGTAGTACAGCCCCAAGCAAGTTTAGCGTGTTGTAATGACGAGTGAATGCTTATTTGCTGAAATGGACTGTGATTTCATTGCTCTAGCACTGAGCAGGAGCATGCAGAATATGAGCAATTTACTAGGGAGTTTTTTATGAGAATATTTTTGGAGGGAGGCAATGGATTCTTTAGAAACAAAATTAATAGACCACCATAAACTTGTGTTTAAATTATCTGCTGGTTTAAGTTACTTTGTGAAGTTAATTGTTTTGCATTTGAATTAAATATTCCTGCAAGATGTGCTGATGCCTAAAAGCATTAAAAAAAAAATGTACAGGACCTAATGTTGATATGGCACAATGCACCATTTATGAGGTCTTTGCAGATGTTTGAGGGCTTATTTCTCCTGGAAACAAAACTAAATGGCCACAACTAAAACAACAGTATGTTTTTTATTTTTTGTTGTGTTAAGAAGTGACTTTTCAGTTGCAGCTGAGAGCAACTGGGGGAGATGATGTGCAGCCATCTCTACTATAGGACTGATAACTTTGAATTATGAATTAGACATACAAAAAAAAAAAAAAACAGAAGACAACTGACAAGTGAGACTCAGGGCAAAAAAAACCCCAAAAATGTATGGAAGTGAAAGGAAGATGAGTAAATAATGAATCACTTGTTGAGGAGCATAAATAATCTAAGGGGATAAAGAAACCACAGCTTGTTATCTTTAATCATAGAATCGCCAAGGCTGGGAAAGACCTCCAAGATGATCTAGTCCAAATGTCCTCCTACCACTGATATTTCCCTACTAAACCACGTTCCTCAGGACAACATCTAAATGCTTCTTGAACACAAAAGATTTGGTGAATAAGCCTTGGGAACAGCAATGTACTGCAGGGGTGAGCCTTGGGGACAGCTGTGTTGACTGTTCTCAGTTTCTTACACACTGGAAAGGGTATTTCTTCCCGTGTAGTTGTTTGACGGTACTGGCATGACCCAGCTCACAGTGAATTAAATACCAAGATTGGGTTGAGGTTGGACTTGATGATCTTGAAGGTCTTTTCCAATCAGAGTGATTCAGTGAACACATTGAATGTACATGGGGAGATCAAACCTGAAGAATTCCTCATGAAAATTTCCAGAATAAGTAATAAAAGTTTATACTTGGGGAAAATATAACAGGTACTTCTAGTAAAAGCAGGGAAGGAAACTGCAGGGGAAGTTTTGACATTGGGAAGTGGGATCTTATTTCGCAAGTGCACTGCTGCTACCTGAGGAATACTCTAGGAAGATATGGAGGACTGCAGCTTTGCTCTAAGTGAAACAGATAGTCTGGCCGGTCAAGCAGGGAAAGTACTTTGGCCTTCTTTGGTTTATCTGCTCCTTCTGACTGACAGAACTTGTCTCTTTTTCCTTCTGCCCGTTGTAGAAAAGATGGATCCCTTTAGATCATTTCTAAGGCCCACGGCTGAAAATAAAAGGAAAGCATTGGGCAGTGATTTTGAATACTCAATGCAGAAGACAAATGCTGTGCTGAAGCCCTAGTACTGTTGTATAGCAATAGCAGTCTTTATTAAAAAGTAATTGTAAACATGCTGTTTTGTTGAGCAAATTACTTCTTGATACTAGTTGACTGAAAAGACCAAATCGGCTGGTTGCAGTGAGTCGGAAAACTATCTATTTTCATTCAGATTCTCACAATCCTCCTCACAAAACAACAATTATTGATCCATAAACTGTAATTTTCAGTTGAGTTAGATGTTATTTTCGATGAAAAAAGACCAAGTAAAGACACTTTAATGAGCTCTCCAGTGGCATTGTTAACCTATTTCTTCATTTTTTTTCTTTACTGCTCATGAAAGTTGCTGAGCTGCTAGCAGGCTCTTATTTACTGGAGTGGCATGGGGTGAACCGTGACATTACTGCACCCTCCAGTCACCTCTAACGTACTGGGAGCTTGGCCAGCTGCTGCCTTGGACTATTAAAAACTCAGTGCCTGTTGGGTATTTAGCTTCTCTGAGAAGTCTTCTAACGAGTATATCTGTTAATGAGAGTTGTGTGAGCTCTTGGCTGTGCTGCTGCTGCTGTAAGATGCCTCACTACTACCGGTATTAGTTAAGAAGAGGTTTTCAGCTTCAAGTGGGAAGCTGACTAACTTCTTTCATCAGTCTGCTTGGGTGTTAAACATGGCATCTGCAAGAAGGAAACATAAGAATAAAATATTCTGCTCAGCTTTTGCTATAGATCATTAGAAATAGTGTTATCACATGCTTCCTCTTGAGACGCCATGTACTTCTAATATTTTTTCTACTGATACAAAGCTTTTTTTTTTTTTTTTCCAGAAAAAAGCCTTAATTTCTCATCCATCATTCTGCAGCCTAAAATGGGTGAGTGTGTCCCCCTCTAAGGAGACGAGCAGAAACTGAGGATGGGTAGATGTCTTGTTCAGGATCCAGCAAAATGTTGTAGGCAACGGCAGGACCAAACTGCATCTTTCGAGAGTCAAAGTGCATTTCTTTAAATTTCCACATTATTTTCCTTAGCTTCCCCTTCTGATTTATCTTTCCTGTGATGGACATTGAGAGTTGAGCTTCTTTGCTCTGGTTAAACTGGAAGTGATGCTGAATGTCAGATATGATCTATCCCAAAAGGGAAAATAGAGAGTCTTTCTAGCAAATCCAATTTTTCTTGAGTGTGTCATTTCAGAGAACCTCCACAGTGAGCCAATATTTTATAACACACTATTGATTTATTGTTCAAATGCCACAAATCCTCCACAAGGAGGTCTGATGATAAAAATTTATGGAGAATTTATGGCTTGGAATGTGGGAGATGACAGATATATCTCTAAAAGCATTGACAGTTAAGTTGGACTTTTTTGTCATTGAATGCTAAAAGTGATATTTCATTAGATGCACTTAGACTTGTGTCCTGCGTGTTCATCTATTGTTTTGGTAGCTAAAGTTGGAGAATATATTAATTGGTGCCAGTATTTTCCACTGTGGGCTCTTGCTGTAATGCACTGCTTTATACAGACGTACATTTTGATGAATATGCAGTATTTCACTCTTACAACAATAACAAGTGGTAAGTTTGGCCTACAATTAAGATTTCTATAATAAAAATGATATACAATTGTCCATTGCTTAAATATGTATTCCTTTGATCTCTGTCACTGTTAATTAAGCTCTTGGACTTGTGCATTGGAAACATGCAAGCACAGATGTACTTGTGGCACACTTTCTTACTGAGGTGACAATTCATTGGCTGATTTAAAAGGACTAGGTCATTAGATGACAATTTTCACAACAATATGATCAGATGATAATATCCTCCAGCTTCATTTTATGGGGGCTCATGCAAGAAACAAAAATTACATTACCTTCTTCAGTAATTAAGACCCTATTATTAAAAAGAGGTCAGTCAGGTCTCTGCAGAAGGCAAAGCTCATAAGAAACAATTACCAGGGCTCAGTAGTGTCACGTGCTCTCTTCATATGACTACATGTCAGGTTTCTTAGTCCCTGGACACAGGAATATAAGCTCTCTTGCTGTTAACCCCAGGGCTATCTGCTCTTGAGCCAACATCCTTTTATCTCTTCAAGCACTGCAGTGAGGAGCTAGGTCCTTGCATGCATGCCCTGAGAGCATGGGTTTAAGGGCTGCTTTCCTCAAGTGACTGTGGTGTTGCATCTGCTTAGGGTTGGATTTATCAATAGGTAATATTTAAGAATAAAAAAACATTTTAAGATGAAGTCTGCAGAACTGAATGAAATAGCACTGTGAAGAGGAAACACAAGCATTGATACAGTCCTTCAGCACATCAGCTAGCTTTTACTTCTCCTTCCCTTCTGGTTTAACTGGAATCTCCCTCTGCTGGCTTGAATTTAGTCTTTTTTTGTCTGTTTAAGGAAGCTGCTTGGATATTAGGAACAGACTCTTGGATGTTAGGAAAAATGTATCCTCTGAAAGAGTGGTCAAGTGCTGGAATGAGCTGTCCAGGAAGGTGGTGGAGTCATTGTCCCTGGAGTTATTCATGAAATGTGATATTGTACTAAGGGACATGGCTTAGAGAGGAAATCTTGGTGGTAGGTGGATGGTTGGAGTGGATCATCTTAGAGGTCTTTTCCAACCTTAGTGATCCTATGCTTCTCCTGCTTTCTCCTAGCCAGACCCATATCTTCTGTCCTGTCAGGAGAAGGGGTGTGTGTGAAACAAACCACATTGCTTTCTTTGTGCTACATTAAGTCAGGGGGCTGTGGCTAAATGCTCAGCCCAGTAGTGCCTTGCAAGACCTAAGCTCCATTCTCGAGCTCTGAGATCTGCTGTGTTAAATGAAAAGAGCCTGCTCAGACGTGGAGAAGGCTGAGGTACTTATGGAGTTCTTTGCTTCAGTCTTCACTGTTAGTCAGGCTTCTTAAGTCTCTCGTGTCCCTCAACTACAAATGGTGGTTGGGGGGAGCAAAATCCCAGTGTGTGGAGCAAGTCCAAGGGACTGGCTAACGTGCTTGCCAAATCAGTCCTCATCATATTTGAGAAATCGTGGCTGTCAGGTGAAGTCCCTGGTGACTGTAAAAAGAGAAACATTGCTCCCACTTTTAAGGAAGGGAGAAAGGAAGACCCAGGAAACTATGGGTTGCTGAGCCCTGTGTCTGTGCCTGGGAAGGCCATGGAGTGGATTCTCTTAGAAGAGATGCCAAGGCACATGTGAGATGAGGAGATGATCTGTGACAGCCTGTACTGCTTCACTGGCTACTGGAGGACCCTTCTAACCTCAGCCAGTCTTTCTGCAAATACTCCCTAGTTGTGCAGCAGTGGGGCACCCTACACCCATGTTCTCCTGCAAAGTTCTGCAGATTCACTCACGGACAGAGCATTTGGTGGCCAATTCATTTATTGATATCTTTGCACAGGCTCCCAGAGGTCATGAATTCTCTTCAGGATGTTCAGTGGTCACTGCCTGTGTGCTAACAACTCTCTGTTGCAAGCCTCCACCAAATCAGATTCTGCAAAATGTGACTGGGCAATGGTGAAAACGTGTGGAAGCAATTCCTGCTGCCTGATGGCAGGATCTGCTGCTCAGTTCTGGACCACAGGCAGCCAGGGAGCATCTGGGATGGGTGGGTTCTCCAGCTTGCCCTCAGTGTGCACACCAAGGTCCAGCTCTGCCTGTGCTGTGCTTCATCCTACTCGATGCTCAGGAAGGTGTCCGAGTCATCGAGCTGCACCCCAAGCCTCATCTCAGTGTTGAAGGTTCTTGTGCAGGGGGTGGTCAGCTTGACCTTGCAGGAGCTGAGGTAGGGCAGCACTGACAGGCGGCAGTCGCGCCACTGAGGCAGATGCCAGCAAGCTGCTTGCACCAGGCACTGGAACCAGCGGGCGGTTTTCTCCCCGTGCAGGTAGGAGCCCGTGCAGAGGCTGTGGAGGAGGCTGGGCTCCTGTTTCCCGCTCAGCTCGTCGCAGCTGCACTCCAGCTCCACACGCACGCAGCACTTCCTTGCCGACATCTCCTCAGCATCGCCCCGCTCCGGGTGGAAGGTGTGCCCGGGGGGAGGCCTCAGGGGCACGAGCAGGCTGTTTCTCTAGAGTTGCTCCATCCTTCGTGGACACAGGCCACCCTGAAGACCTGCTGTGGCCAGGGCATGAAGCTGTGGCAGGAGAGGCTTCGGCAGGCCTGCAGAAGGTCGTCCACCAGCTGCTCCACGATTTGGCACCTGGCAGCCATGTCTGGTGTCAGCCAAGCTCTGCTCAGGTCACACATCTTGTTGGAGTCGCTGTCTTCCTCTGCCTCACTATCCTCCTCCTCCTCGCTTGAGGAGCTTTCCAACTTCTCTCTGCTCTCCAGCTTTCCTTCTCTTTTTCCCAAGGCACCAGCAGAGCCCAACTAGCAGGACAAGGAGCCTGACAAGGAGCCCAGCAAAGGCCCAGAGCTGCCAGAGTGTCAAGGCAGTGCAGAGCAGAGCTTCCTCAGCCGCCCCACTCTGCTCCTCGCTCTCCTGCTGTAGATCCTTCGGCTGCTGCTCACTGCTCCTGTGCACATCCACTTCTAGAAGCTCAGGCTTCCGCAAGGTCCCCAGCAAAGCCAGGACAATGAAGGTGGCCTGAGCCATGGCCCTTAGGAGCTGCATCACTGCGCTCCTACACTCTCATCTCTCCTGAAGCAGCCTGGTGGTCAGGGTCTACTACAGGCCTCCTGGACAAGGGCAGCCTGTGGATGAGCCTCAGCTTCAAGAAACGTCGTGCCCGCTGGTTCCTCTTGATCAGGGATTTCAACCACCAAGGGTATTTGCTGAGAAAGCAGCATGTTGGGCTGCAAACAATCCTGGAGACTCCTGGAGCGCGCTGAGGAGAACTTCCTGACAAGGAAGTATGCATTAGACAGAGCAACCAGAAGTGAAGCACTGTCAAACCTGGTGCTTAGCGTCACAGAGGAGCTCGGTAAAGAAGGTAAGATTGGAGGCACTCGGGGCTGTAGTGACCATGCCCTGGTTGAGCTGGTGATCCTGAGGAAGATGGCAAAAAGCAAAGCCAAGAACTTAATCTTCAGGAGAACAAACTTCAGGCTATTTTAAGAATTACTGGATGAGATCCCCTGGGAAGCTGTCCTGCACCATATCCTTATCTCTGAATCGAAGAGATATGGACTTGAAGCTTGGACTGTTCAGTGGATAAAGAATTGGCCGGATGGTCATAGCCAGAGGGTAGTGGTCAGTGGCTCTGTATTCAGGTGGAGCCCGATCATGAGCAGTGCCTCACAGGGCTCCATCTTGGGAGTGGTGCTCTTCAATGTCTTTATGACAGATTGAGTGTACCCTCAGTCAGTTTGCTGATGATATCAAGCTGGATGGTGCAGTTGAGACAATAGAGAGGGTCCCGAGAGACCTCACTGTGATCTTGAAAGGAGCTTACAGGCAGGAGGGAGACCGACTTTGTATTCTGATAGTGTCAGGACAAGAGGGAATAGCTTTAAGCTAAAAGAGGGGAGATTTTGGTTAGATGTTAGGAAGAAATTATTCACTTGCAAAGAGGTGAGGCCCTGACACAGGCTGCCCACAGGTGTTGCAGATGCCTCGTCTCTGGACATATTCAAGGCCACACTTGATGGGTTACTGGACAGTGGTTGGCAACTCTGCCTATGAAAGGGGGTTTGGATCTAGGTGATCTTTGCTATCCCTGTTAACTCAAGTCATTCTGTGATTAAAAACATAGTTTTCACAGTGAATTTGAAACATTTTTGTGAGCATGATAGAACAGCTTAACACAACAGCACAGGGAATTTGAAGGCATGCTCGGATGGCTTCCCACTTGTCACATACATGGCTTTGATTATAATCAGTCTTTCTGGCATCTGTATCGCAAATAGATATTTCTCTGTACTTAAAAACAATGCTAATCCCTTTAGACTTCTTTCCAAACTTTAGGAAGATATGCATTGATATACAAGAAAGAAGTAGAGCCATAGGCATTGTTGTCATAGGACAGCACCAATTTTATTCCATCAGTTGAAGTGGATTTCTTGACACTGAGAAATGAGCACAGCTGGGCTAAATTTTTGAAGTACTAATTGATTGCTGGTTATTTAAGTGTCTGACACCCTGCCTTAATTTGCTCTTCTATAGAGCAACTGATTAAATAACAAGTACAATTCAGACAGCACCATGTTATTTCTTTTAAGGAAAGAATGGTAAGTGGGAGATAAAAAGACACAGATCTCAGTTTTTAGCTGTTTTTCTCGCCTTACTTTGTTTTGGAATGCAATGCAAGCAAATTATTATGCACCCATCAGTGGAATGTAAAAAACACTTTGCAGAGTTTTGTATACAGTTTCTAAATTATACAGTAATAAAATACCAGGAATTCCTTGCTCTGTAGCAAAAGTTTTAAGCTATGTTTGTGACTAAGTAAAGGAACATCGCTGGGATTTTACTAAAACAAAGTCAGTACTTCCTGGTGTGCAAAGAGAGTATCATCTTCTTCTGGCAGAGATAGAAGAGGTGAAAGTTGAGTACCCTTTGTTGTGTAAGTCATTTAAGGCAAGACAAGACTTAACTGGAGAAGAAACCCTCTGAATCATGTGGGAAAGTGTTAATTTTCTTGGTAGTTACGTAGCTGTCACTTCTACTTGGCATTATTCACATCCACAAAGCTTTAATGTGGTTGATTTTTTTTTTCTCGTTTTTCTATCAATCACTGTTCATTGTTATGCATTGCCAGGATTACTTAAGAATTTCTTGTTTCTGGTGGCTGGGTTCAGTGTCTGAAAATGACCAAAGTGACAGGGCTTCAAATTCATGGCTGTTTTTCCAGTTCTGAAAGGAATTCAGAGAAGCAAAAATGACATCACAGCTCAGAAAGAGGGATTGCTGCATGAGCTTACCTGTAAGCAGAGATGGAGGACAGAGACTGCGTGGTTACCTTGAGCCCAGTGCAGGCTTGGCTGCTTATACTAGTTTCCATCACCAGCATACAGAAGTGTTCACTTGTATTGTTTGACTTCACCTGTCAGGTGCTGCCTGGGTTCTGTAGCAGGGGAGACCTTGCTTGTGAGCATCACTGCAAACCTCTGCAACCAGCCATGTGAAGTAGGGAGAAAAGAAGGAAGGTGGGAAAATCTGATATTGCAGAGTTGCTTTTGGGCTCTAAAAGGTAGTTTCAAAGCAGCATCTCTGCAATAATGCAGATAAGCTGGGAAAGAAAAATGCTGATGTGCTGTTGAACTTATCTGTGCCTGTTATTAGGAATCTTGCTGTGGGGAGGAGCACTCTAAGTGGTCCTACGTTACAGATGTGGGTACCAGAAGTAACTTGTGCTTAAAAGCAGCAGGATTGGACTGGGAGAGGAGATGTCGGTCTCCTTTGAGGTTAAGATTCCGTTTACATTCTTAAAGTCTGGATGTCCTCAGAGCCCATTGTACAAGCACACTGACTGAAGGTTAGGTGTGTGTTTGTGCAGTTTTTTTTTCTCCCTAGCATTAGCTGGTATCTTACACCTTTTTTTTCCTTTGATTCAAACGTTTAGCTCTTAGTGCTATGGTATGACAGAATCTGCTTTGAGTTTACTGGACTCCAAACAGCAGAGCCCCTGGCCTGTTATTCCATGTCTAACCTGAAAGGCAGCATTGATGTTCAAATCTGTGATCACTGGAAAATGACTTTGTTTTTCAGTCTCTGAGGAGAAATGCATCACCCAGCCTCGATGCAAGCATTATGATGCTGTATCAGAACGAATCACAGAAAATTTATTGGGAATGTTAAGCTGCGCTTTATGACAAGTTCCACAGGAAAATGCTCAGCCTGTGCTAGGAGTCTTTGCTGAGCTTCTGCACCATTGTACAGTGGGAGTCAAAACTGAAGTACTAGAGTGCTGATGAGCCTTTCATCTGTGTAACTCACAGCCCTCAGGGCGGGGAGGGAAGAATAACCTGCAGAGCAATGCTGCCCACCGCTCTCTGGAGAGGAAAAACTCAGAATATTGCAGTTAGTGAAAATGAGGGGAAGGCTTACGAGTATTTAAATCAATACCAAAATAGATAAACACTTGTTTTTAATTTAGCAAGCTCACAGAGTATTTCATGATGCAAAGATGAAAAGTAAAGAGACAAGGGAACATTGCTCTTTTTTTTCCCCAGTGATGACACTAGGAAGCTAAGATTTAATATAACTGATGAATAAAGAGTAGATAAGCTCAAATGTGATTAGTGGAGCTTCAGATGGAAAAAATACAGCAGAAGAAATAATTATTCTTGTCCAAGGAAAACTACTTTTACTGACAGTTGCAACTTTTCCTCCCAAATCCATGCTGGAGGCGTTGGGAAGCTAGCAAGTCCAAACTGTGGCATATCAAGAACTGTAGTGATATGGCACTCCAGGACTCAGTGGGCAGGTGGGAGTGGGCTGGGGTTGGATTCGGTGATCTGAGAGGTCATTTCCATCCTGAATGACTCTATGATTCTGTGAATATCTTGCTACTGGAGAGCTGTGTTTCAGAAATGGAGCAACTTGGTGCTGAGTAACTCAGTACAGGTGAGTTCAGATGATAATGTGTCCTTTGTACAGAATGCTGGCTGCTGAGAGAAAAGAAAGAGCTTAAGTTTCTCTGCAAGAGGATCCATGTTTCCAGGATAGTTGGTGTGTTCAACCAAGCAAGAGCAACATGGTCTATAAACACGGAAAATGGACAGTCCTGCTTCAACTGTTGTGCTTGGAAAGGTTCAGGCTCGGTGACAGTGATGTAGTTGGAATGCTGAGTTAACTGGTAACTTGTCTTTTTTTCTGCTCAAAGCAGGCAGAGGATAAATTTGTCTAACTTCATAATTAAAAGGAAAAAAAAGCAAGTTAATGACCTGTTTCTGGCACTGAAGAGGGATGTGTAACCGATACTGAATATTCAGTATGTAAATCTACGTGACATAAAAGAACTGAACTTTCTCAAGGGGAGGAGAAAAAACAGTTTGATTTTTAAAAAGGTCTATTATATATTTCCATGCCTCCTGTCATCTTATAATAACATTTCATTAAAAATGTCCTGGATTAGGAAGCACTTGATATCACTTTGAGTGTATAGAATAGGATAAGTGTCAGGGTTTTGTGACTAAAAGTTCCCCATGCTGTATGCACTGCGATTTCAAAGTGTGTCTTGGAATAAGCTTGCAGACATGAAATATGTTGAATACTCCAGTGACTAAATACGGAGAAAATTTAGGTATACTGTCAGATTGTAACCAGCTTACTGACGGAGATGAGTGGACAGCCAAGCTCCACCAGTGGAAGATGGATGGTTCAGGGATTGTAACTTTAAGAATGCGGTGTGATAGTGCAATTAAGCCATGTAAGAAAAGCAACTCAGGATAAGATGGTAGATTTTTGTACCATATTTTCATTGTAAAATAATGGTTTCTTAGTTTAGCACGCGTGTTGGCATGAATGTGAGACTTTGAATGTTTGGATTGCACCTGGGATCATTCAAAAGCACATATGACGTAGTGCTGTAGGTAATGAAATAAATAACCTGTAAATTAATTAAATGCCGCCTTAAGCATATCTTCTTTGAAGACTAATTTCCCAGTGAATTTCCCAACAAGAACAGCCACTGTCGTGCAAGAAAATGAGAAAGGTACGGAAGACATTGGCAAATGAGCAAACCCTTTTTCAGCTATTAGACATCTGAGGGCCCTAAAGGTCTCCTTCTTCCATCAGTCTAGAGAATGGGCTGAATGCTGGCATCTTCCACTCTATGTTGGGGTTGTGTGCGTAAGTGCTGGCCAGACTGTTTTCTTGCAAACTTTACATCTCTGTTTACGGATGAAAATTAACCTCTGTTTATTGGCTGGGAGCCATGGCAAAGCTGCTTGAGTTAAAATCTGCAGCAGGTATCATGTGATGCCTTTAAGTTTATGCCTTGCAGTTGGTGTATTCTGGACTTACCAGAGCCAAGGTCTGGCACCTCGAGGTGGAAATGGACATTCAGCTTCTTACTATTTCATTTAAACAGAAGTGTGACACACCTTGTGTGCTTGCAGAGTGCTGTGCTGCTAATGACTCCAGCTGCTGCTGATGTGGTGTCACATCAGCAGGATTTGTAAAAGTGTTTATGAGCAGGGTGTGAGTATGGGATTTGGCCAACTTGGCAGTATGATGGAGGACCTCTGCCTTGTTCTTGCTTCAGTGAAAGGAGAAAATCATCCTCTCTGGAGTCAGATTCCTCTTTGTGGATGCACTTACTGATGCTGCCTTCTCTTGGATCATGATGTGCCTGAGTAACCTCCAAATCCTCCTTGAGTAGGCTTTGCTTAGTGTCACCTCCGATCTATGCTTATTTTTCTGAATACTTGCTTCTCCTCGACACCTGTGAGGAGGTTTTTTAATATTCTGCAGCAAAATATTGAAACTTATATGTGGTGATTTAAAGCACAAATTAGAACTATATTCAGTTCTTCATTCTGCAAGGATTTTTACAAAGTTCTACGCGGGATGTCTATAAATCAGCATTGTAAAAGCTTATTGTATAGTACTCATATATTATATAAATGTATTTGGACTCTGAAATCTGCCTTCTTGTGTCATGCCTGGATCGGAGGAAGCTTTAATCCAAGGAATTGGAAATGGAGTTTGACAGAAATTTTTATTATAACTGGAAGTTCAGATATTTGTCTTCCATGAAAAGAGCCAAATAGTAGAAAAGAAATCACAGCACCAGTACAACTGAGTTCCGGTAGTGCCTTAATGCAGCACCATCTCCTGAAGGTTTCCCCCACCCTAAAATCCCTGAATGTCTTGGTGTAGGAAAACAGCCAACACACCTAAGAGCATATGACAGTTCCTGGCCTCTTTTAGCTTACATCCTGGGCTTCCAACTGAAGGCACTTATATTCAGTGAGGACTTAGGAGAGAGCTCAAGAACTGTTTTCTGCATCTGTCTAGTGGCACAGGAGGGGCTGTGCCACTACTGGGTATTGCTCCTTTGCTCACCTGCCTGTAGAGGTTCCATTAGGACCAAAGGCATGGGGAAGGGACATCCAGAGTCAGGTGTCCTACAGTGGATCCATTTATTTCTGGCTCAGGGATGGAGGTAGCCATGGAGCTAAAGGAGCCTTATGTGATCTGCTCTTTTCCTTTGTACCCATTTCTGAAAGAGCAGCAGCATTAAATTACCTTTGCAGCTGTAGCTCTCAGTTTGCTTCTGGACATGGCATAGGAGATGTTTGGGAGGCACAGTAGGATGTGAGCCCAGAGAAAGTGCTGAGATCCATTGACGCTGACATTAGTGGAGCTAGTTGGCAGCTTTGTCTGGCTGGAGAACTGAGAGCAAAAAGAGGGCAAGATGAAAGCCTCCCTGAAGTGTCAGAGATGATTTCCTTTTTTTGGCGTGTGTGACACTAATGACAGCATTTCATGATAAATAAATGGTAATCAGTGCACAGATGCCCACACAGACCTGAAAGTTTCTGATTTCAGGCCAGGAAGAGTGTTGGCACTCCAAAAACTAGAATTTACTGCTGGAATTTAAAACTCTTCAGTTTCCCCAAAATATCTTGGTGCTAGCTGGTTTTCTTCCTGCTTCTAGGTGAGGGTGAATTACATAGCATCGTAATAACATGGTAGAGTGATAATGTAGTAATGGTTTTTGATGAAAGGAGACATTTACTAGAATTAGAGCCCTTCAGAAGGCAGCTTTTTGTGTCCCGTAATATTTATTTCATCGTTTTGTGTGTTACAATTTAATTTACTGTGTATAAACCTAAATACTGATTACAGGCCTTTTTGAGCTCCCATGCAAACTGAATTAGTAGCAATTTTAACAGTTCTCTAAAATTACTGTCATGCCAAGGTCATCCATATCTTAGGTTAAGTACTCCCAAAGCTTTCCTGTTGGCAGGTTCATATAAAGTAGCTGCTCACATAGCAGACCGGAAAGGCCCAGGGACACTTGTGGAGGACTTTATGAATATTCTGTACTTCTTGCTTGAGTTTGAGTGGCCTTTCTCTGGATTTCTTCTTCTTGTAGTAGAAAGCCTATCTCTCTCTTTTCTTCTCGGGCACAGCCATACTGAAATGAAGGCTCAAAGGGCAGTGCTCTGAGGATGCAGGGGCTTCTGAGAAGTCACCTGGGTGGTTTCAGTGTCCTTAATTTCAGTTCAATTGCAGCCAGATGCTGTCTCCCTCTAAAGTAACTGGGTAAGGATGAGAAGCGCCAGAAGGAGCTGGTCTCATTAATGTTAAAGACTTATGCTGATGCATGGTAGTTTGATATGCAGTGTCTTCTAAATTTTATGAAATAATACCTTACTTTTTTTTTTAATAGTGCAAATAGCTTTAAAAGTTTCCCTGAATTTTTACATGGCAGATGGATTGTTGCCATCCTCGGGTTCTCCAACACCATAAGTGCAGCTAAAGGAATCAAACCGAACAGCAAACAGATGCTGTCCTATGGAGTAGGTGTGCTTGTAGAAATAACTTGACTCTACCGTTGGTAATTATAAAGCGTGCTGTAACAACAAATGTCGAGGCACCACACTGGGAGTCTCGGGGCTATGAGGGAACCTGTGGGACCACTGACCCACCTTTGTCCCCCATCCACACTGCTGTGTTTCAATGCCCTGGACTGGAGGGGCTCCCTGCCCCTGCCCTGCCTGCAGGGCTGGTGTTGGGATCATCCCTTGGGCCTCGCTGCTATGCAACAGAAAGCACTGAAAGGATGCACGGAGCTCTACTAGAAAGAGGTGGAATAAAGTCAGGGATAAAGTTAGTATTTAGATATTGTGCTTTTTTTTTCAGCGTTTATTTAGCTGTCTGTGGAATGTGGAGCTGCCAATGGGTTACCTGGTATTTTATTTTTTTTTTATCACTGCTTTCATCAGACATGAACAGGGATTTGAAGGCAACTCTTTAAAAGGTGGACTGCTGTGGAACACAGGGCAGAAACAGCAAAGTTGGAAAGTGTGTCAAAACCTGTGTAATTTAAACCTCTATTATAGCATGAAAGGGCGAAGTGCACCAGAAAGAAATTGCTTAATTTGTCATTGGAAAAAAATACGTATTGTGGCTGCTTTATTTAAAAGAGACGGACTCAGTGCTGTGCAACAAAGTGTTTCACGGGTTGTCAGTGACACATTGCCTTGCAGACTTGCTTAGGATTCAAAAGAAAGCAGTATTTTTAGCAATACAATTATCCACCTTGAAAAAGGCGGTTTCATTCTGTATCTTGGTGGAACTGACAGTATCTTGGCTTCTGTATTTGTCTTGCGTTTGGGCAGATCATATTTTTTTTTATTAGAATTTGTGGGAGGAAAAAAGCGATAGAAATGAAATCCCTTGTGAAATTGCTTGAAATTGCCTTTCACTTGCCTGAATAAATTTGTTATTGATTTTTGCCCTTTCATAAGAATGAAAGGTTAATGAAAACAATCACATCGCTTTCATCCCAAGGTAGATATTATGTAATACGTAAGAGGCTCAGCCTTTTTTTTTTTTTTTTTTAAAAGCTAACAAAAACGCTCTTGTTTAGGTGTTAGCCTTAAGAAAGATCTGCTGTCGTGATGAGAAATGAGTTATACTACATTATCTTTGAGATATTGTGCATGACAGATTAATAATTGAGGTCTTTTTATACTGTACTCTTGGTTATTGGAGATGAACACCGTCATAACTGGGATTTTCCATGGAATAAGGAAGGTGTGCCGATATATGGACAGCACATAGGTCTTGTGACAGCATTTAGGGGAAGCAAGGTGTGTTTCTAATGATTTTACCCATCTTGTTGCATGAGCAGTGGAGGCAGGCTGATTGGGGTTAGCACCACAGGTGCTCCCCAAGCGATAGTGGAGGTGGTCTGCCTTTCATGGTCTGTATTGCTATTTCCAGATCTAGCATCCAGTTGTTTTCTGCAGAGGAGAGAAAAGCTGAGTCTCTGCGGGCAGCTCTTCCAGTTGATACAACGCCCAGGAGGGATGTGAAGTTCACTTGGGCTGGATGGAATGAGAAATAGTCACATGGGTCCATCTTAAATGTGATCCCAAATGCATTTTTGTTTATTACTCATGGCTCTTCTTGGGGAAGGGCTCACCTTGACCTTTCAGTTGGCCCTGGCTCTTATGTTTTATGCAGAGCGAGCAAGTATGGATAGAGACTACTGGACTTCAAAGTCTGTCTTTCTGTCCTAGTGAGACCTACTTTAAAAGGAAAACATAGAAACTCTGGTTTCCCCATTGGGTCTCTCCTTGTATTTGTATTGTTTCTGCTGCTCTGGCATCTCTGGGTTTTCAAATACATTGCAAGCTTCTCAGACCTTATAAAAATGCAAACGAGGAGGTTCAATCCATTTGTTATTCATCAGCCACATACTCCTTTAAGTCTTGAGTGAGATAAAGATTCATCATAACACAGGCCTTCATGCAAAAGTGAGTTTTTATTCAAAACGTGCAATCAGATTTGATTTTTTTTTTATGTGCAGTTGCTACACCCGCCATTCATTTTAAGCTATTATATAATATCTAGTGCATGAATAAACCTTTGGGCTGGAGAGCAATGAACTGGAAGAAAGAATGTCATTTCTATGCCAGTGGTTAAAGTCTAATCACACCTCCCAAAGGAGGCAATTTCTGACAGAATGGCAAGTTCATTTTCCTGAAGACAGTTGGTTGATAAATATAACATGCTGTTGGCAGGTGGAGTAATTTTTCAACTCCTGAAAACCTTCAAAATCCAATACAGCTGAAGAGACTGCGTGTCAGAGGCAGGATTGGGATTCTTTATCAATCTCCAGCTGTGCCAAATAAATATCCCGTGCAAGAACTCAAGTTCCCAGATATCCCATAAAAGCAGCAATGAAAAACATGCTTCAAACCGGTGCTTCTGTTCATATTCTTGTACTGTTTTGCTGGCATTTATAAGAGGCTTTGAAACAATATATCTGAACCATTCTTGCTGCAGAATAAGTATGCAAGAAAGCTTTCAGATTCAAATGCTCAATGGCAGGGTGATGTTATACAAATTTCTCCAGAATTTGTTACCTCCTGATGCTCTGTCCTACAGATGTAATTCCATTTGCAGTTTGTGTATTTAGTCTTGAAATCAATGCCTGTGCTTCAAGCGAGATATGTAAGACGTGAAGCACAGTTGAAGGCTGCTGGGCACTTATGCTAAGCTATAGGCTAAGCTTAATGCAAGCTTTGCTATACACCGATGTGGTGCTGAAGAAGCAATGCTGCTGATGCTGTTATGATTCTTCTTTTCTTTTAAAAGTTCTTTTGTTGAAGAGGGGAAGCCCTGGGGGGACTCGTTACTATAAAAGCTGAATTTGGGATAGCGTGATTCAAACAGAGATAAGAGTCTTTTAAAAACCAGTTCAGGAAACCTGTAGAAATTTTCCTTTTTCTTTCTGGTGTTTTGTTTTAGTTTCTTGGAGTGCTTGTTGTGAGGTAGGCCTCTGATGTGAGGTTGTGACTGGGAATTTACCACTCAAAAGTAGAATTTTGTTCTTCATTTTTTTGTGTGTCTGTATTTTTATTACATGAAAAACAGTAAACTTTCAGTATTCCAAATGTAACATGTATTTACATCATTCCTGCTGACTTAGGTACCCAGGGACAGAAGTAGCTCCATTGTGACCCCCTTCTCTATTGATTTTTTTAAAAGGCCTCCATCAATAGAGGGTGTTCACAAAATGATTCTAGAGCCATCTGGGCTGATTTTATGTTTAATTACTTCTTGCCCAATTTGACATTGCTGTTGGCTTAATCTTTAAGAGAATGGCTTTAATTATAGTTCCATTGTATTTTAAATAGGATAGTTATTGTGGGGCATGCAGAATACCTTCTTGGTGAGAAGTGGGTTCAACTTGTCTAATCTATATTGGAGTTTGCACACTTGGACAAGGAAATTTCTATCCAGTGCGTTACTTGCAGTGAATACTCAGATTTCAGCTTTTTAATACAGCTTTCCTGACAGCTGACTTAGTTTTATTATTTCAGCCCCACTTTTTAATGGCAAACGTCTAACTCTGTAGCAGCACAGAGAAGCATTAGCACTACTCTTTCACAGTGGAAGTGGTGGCTGTAACCCTTGGGAAAGCTGTGGGTGTCTTCTGATTTCTGGTTTCTCTGCTTCCCTTGAGTCCCCTCGCCCTCCCACTTGAATCCCACCTCTGCCATCCTACATGAAAACTTGGTTTGCTGAGTGCCTGTGTTGCTCTCTTGGAACCCAGGAAGGTGAGGCTTATACTGTCATGTGGTGCTTTCAGTGAGAAGACCAAGAAGATGTGAATACTTGGTCCTTGTCACCCCCGTACTTGGAATTGTTGACTTCACTGCCTAAGGCTGACAGTTCTCACATCGCTCCCCCACGGTTAAGCTCCTTTCCTCCTTTGACTTACAATTCCAATACAGTTTGTGTTAAAAAGAGTTTAATAATTTTTGGAGGATTTGGATGGTTGTGAAAACTTGTAGTAAAGAAACATAAATATTGATTTATCTTTAAATGCCTTTAGATCTTTAATACCCAAGGGTTTGTGAAAATATTGGTAATAAAACAGTTTCTGTTTTCAGTGGGAAAAAAATTATCTTGCAGCTCAGTCTACGAATCCACAGGGTTCTAGGAATGAATAGGAAGTATGAGCAGGTATTTCTAAATAACGTGATATGTGATAAGATGCATGTCTCCTGAAAACAAGTCATCAGATTGGCAGACCTATCCCAATCTTTCTCAGGTAATTTTCCCATTTCCTCGTGATCTCAGCAATGCTGTTCTCAGTTTGACTAGGATAGCCCATAAATTCAGTGGCTGGGTAACTTTGTGTGTGAAAAGTTCTTCAGTCTCTTAGAATAGAAACTTCCTCGGTGATCTCTGCAGGGCCATTGTTTTTAAATATTTCCCCCTAATGCTGTTTTTCTTTTTGCAGTCAGTTTTTTTTATAGCTGTTGCTTAAAAAAATAAACTCAACTCGAAATGCTGATGCAGGGCTACTTGTAGATCTCCCTGTGCTGGGAGATCAGGCTAGAGTATTCAATTAACCTCATAGCTATAATTTAAATCAGGAATTGCACTTTATGCATAACTTCCTACCTAAAGCAAAACCCACGTACCCATTTATTAGCAGAAATAGAAAGCAGAAGGTTCATTTTAATAATGCCTCTAATTAGTTATTTAATATTTGTGAAATGCAAAACTGCATGAATTATTATTACAGACACCATCTGTAACAATGCAAAGCCAGAAGCAGAATGCCAGACCTGTGCAGAGGGCTATGTGCTTCTGAATTTTGAGTAGCCAGGAGCAAAATAAGTCCGAGAACCTCCTCTGTGCTTGAAAGTGTGTGTGTGTGCTGCCATTAGGTGCTGTGGTTGAGAGATGCTGCTGGTGGGCAGGATGTGGGTACAGTCTCTTGCTCAGGTTGTGAAGGCCTTTATTGCTGCTCGCCCCTCTGGTCGAGGCAGTGCCCAGATGAGCTGTTCTCACCAGGTCCATCACTGGGGAAAGCTGCTGCAGGGTGCAGGCAGCTAATGACTGCAGAGAGCTGTGGCAGCATTGCGCGTTGTTTGCTTTTGTTTTTGCTCTATTTGTAGTTTAAGATAGACCTGGAGAAGAATGGCATTAGTAAGTACTGTGAAAAGTACATCCAAAAGGCAACGAGAGGCCCACAGGGGGTCCTGGTGGGTAACAGGTTATCCATGAGCCAGGAGTGTGCCCTTGTGGCCAAGAAGACCAATGGTATCCTGGGGTGCATAAAAAGAGTGTGGACAGCAGGTAGAGGGAGGTGATCCTCCCCTGTGCTCCTCCCTGGGGAGGTCACATTTAGGCTACTATGACCAGTTCTGGGCTTCTCCGTTCAAAAAAGACAGAGATCTCCTGGAAGGAGTCAAGCAGAGAGCCACAAAGATGTTGGAGGGCCTGGAGCATCTCCCTCGTGAGGAAAGGCTGAGTGACCTGGGTCTGTTCAGCCTGAGGAAAAGAAGGCTGAGGGGGGAACGGAGAAATGTTTATAAATAACTAAAGGGAGGTGGGAGACAAATGGATGAGGCCAGGCTCTTCTCAGTGGTGCATTTTCCTCTGTAGTTCTGCCTTGCATTTGACTTCTATTATTAAGTGCTTTAACCCAAAGGAGGAATAAGAAGGGGAAAAAATCAGCAGTGTATCAGAAAAATTACGAGCATAGAAAAGTAAAAGCAGGAGGTGAAAATGAAGTACTTGAGGAAAGTAATAAAAGGAAAGTCACTTACTTCTGCTTCAGATGTCCTAAAAAAAGAAGTAAAATTACTGAACACAAAGCAGTCTAGAGAGTTTGGTCTGTAAATTTCAGATAGAGTTACACTTCAGGCTGCAGGGAGCTGGGTTTTTACTGTTGATAGCAAAATCCAGGTGGTGGCATCTCACCCGAGATACCTCAGTAAATTCATCCCTGTTTGACTGTTACTTAACCTACTCCCAGGGGCATAACATTTCCTATCCAGAGAAAGTGAGACATCTGAAATTCAACTCTGCCAGCAAGCATAGGGTATCCCCATGGCTTTCTGAGGTCATCAGAGTACAAAAAAGCTATAAAGAAGGCTTCTCTGTTGTTTACACAGACATTCCTGATTCTGCAGTGTCACTGCACTATGATTGATCCAGTGCACGTTTCACTCTGCTTTATTTGGACAGAGGCTCTGGATAGGAGCTACGAAGATGAACCCTGTTCTGTTGCAAGTTCATGGTTTCTCTGCTTGTTTGCCTACTGTCTTAGGCTTATAGCAAAATATGTGGAAGGAAAATTGCACACAAGCACTGACTTTTAAGGCCAAAAGGACCTCTGTGATTACCTGCTCTGATACAATTTCTAGTGTACCTTGCAGTTCTGGAAAGTACTGATGTGTGGTAGCACTGATGATTGCACTTGAAGCCTTGTTGTTTGTGTGCAGACGTAATGTCCTACACACAGAGGAACAGGCAAGCTAATGATATCCCTGTGCCTTTTTCTAATTCTCTTATTTTTGTTGGAATAGATACTGGGTACAATAGAACTGAGCTTTAAAACCACTTTATTTTCTCCCTTACTATCTCGTTTTGTACTGGAATGCGGTTGCTGGTGGAGCTAACTTGGTGTTGGAAATCATTATTTTTTCAGCCAAGGTTTGATTCAGTTTGCTGGTTTGGCATGATTCTAACTCTTGTTTCACGGGTGTAAAGCTAATGATAGAGATTATCTTATCTGGACCTTCAGAAATTGAGGCTTTGCATCCATCAGATTTTGCTGGAAGAGTGCCTCTCTGGTATTTCAGAAGAAGTAATGATTTCCGTGGTGATTCACCCCTATAGGTTTGTGTGATATGCGTCCACGTTCTGTTTTGTAGGTAACTTGACTTGGAGTAATGTTTTAGTTGGATTGGATGCCCTCCTCACAGAGACAGCTGATACGTAGGCTTGAAGCATAGGAAGCATCATTTTAGTTTTCCTTCATTTTCTGTTCTGATTAGCAACGTAGGAGCTAAATACGTTTCTTCACCTTCACTAAGTCTACCACTGTCTCTTCCTTTTGAAGTAGCACTCAGCATCAGAGGCCTGGCTTTGCATTCACACTGGGGTCCCAAGCATCAGGGTACGTCCATGTTAGCAATGTGTTTATCCTCCTCACTTGCTGGTCAGAAGGACTTGAGTGGCCTAACACAGCCCATCCATTGGCTGCATTTTAGGTTAGTCCCAGGGTCTTCACGAGACTTGTGCTCTTCTGCAGTGCTCTGGAAACAGGAAAAGAAGGTGGCCTCCATAAGGAGCGATATAGTTAGCCTGCGAGTTACGTGCTTTTCCTACATCAGTGCTAAGCGAGACAGTTCAAAATGTTTTATTAGCTTGGTGACTTTATTGTTGTTGTTTGAAAGTGATGCTGATTTGTGGGAGAGAAGGGCAATATTCAGGCCTGACATTTTTGAATGATGAGGGAGTAGCAAAGCAACTTGTGATCCTTCCGCTAATTACCACGGTACTTTAGTTTTTGGAAACCTACTTAACTTGGGGCTGCTCAGAGGCATTAAAATGCTATTTGACAATTATGATTTGTATATCACATCGCTTCCTTTGCATACCTGTAGCAGAAAAGCTATCATTACAACAAAGCCTAATTTGAAACTTTTCCATATTCATGACATTATACGAGCTTGGAAAACAAACGCTACCTCAGCAGAGCACAGTTAGTGATCACATGGAGTAACTGATCTTTAATTGGTTTTAAATTAGAGTCGTCTCTATTTCACTCCCCTGCAGCATACCACTGAAGCTTCAGGTGAAAAAGGAAGTGTCACATTTTCTAAGAAGCCATAAGAATGCCATTTCTGTGGCGTTGGCTTAAAGGGACTAAGGATCCAATTATTTTTCACCAGGATGAAGACTTCTTATAAGATCATAGCCAATTAAAAAGGGTCTCTGGTACTTCATGATCCCTAATATACTGCTTTTGGTCATAACAAAGAGAAATCAAGTTTTTTTCCACTGACATCTTGAAAACACTTTTCTTTACGAGCTCTCATTCCAGTAGTACTTTAAATCCTTCATAACTAAACCACAGTGCAGTTAAAAATAATGTCACCAATCCTGCTTAAATCTACATTTCTGAAGGGTGAGCAGGTGTGAAAATTTGCTCAGGCTGTGATGTGGCATGCAAATAACACTGAGGATGTGCTACAGATTTCTTAACTGGTTCTAGACAGACAGAAAAAAAAGATGCAGCGTACTTTCAGTATTTTTTCTATAATGAGAAAATAATCTGCTTTCTGTCTACAATTATTTGACTGCTTTTTAATGTGTATTATTCATCAGAAATATGATTCAGCAACCCAAGTCTCCTTGATTCCTGATGAGCTTAGAACTAATTCCTTCTGTGTAGGAGAAGGGGGGAAAAATAGAGCAATTTTGAACTTGAAATCTTCCTTAACCAAACTCTGACTACCATTTAAGTTCTACCGTTTTGTATTTAATATGGAACATAGCAAAGCAGAAGAGAATAGGTGGTGGCAACAGAGCTTGAGGGGGTAGCTTGACCTGCAGTGACTGTAAGGTGAGGTCTAAGTTCAAGTCTTGGAGAAAGAGTTGGAGAGTGGATAGCTGAGTTTTTGACCCTGGATTTCTAGAGAGCAGATATGAGATGAATTCCTGTAGGTTTGGCTAAGCAAGGAGCATAGCTATAAACTGAAATACAAAAAGAGAGAACACAGAAATGCAGACAGAGGCAGACAGTGGAGGAGCGTAGAAACATTTCTCAGGCCCCAAAGGGAGGAAATGAGGAAGGCCGTGGACTGGCTGGAGCTAAAAACTACAAAAAAAAGTTGCAAGAGGTGATTTTACAAGAATGCTAGTAGAGAGGAGGGAGTTGAAAGGAACTATTTGTCCATACACAGATGAGGAAGACCAGCTTGCTGTAGGCAATGCAGGAGGAATTTCAGTGTTCCAGGGCTGCTGTTCCAGCGACTGAGTAGAATGGAAGGCCACATTCCCCGGGGAAAAAAAAAAAAGAATGCAGTTTTTCCTGTCTCCAAGAATCTGAAAAGTTGCACTTGGGAGTGTTGTATAAAAACACAGCCTAAGCCAGAAGCTCTGAAATAATAACCAGGCTCTGATATTTATGCATAAAGAATAATAGGACCACCTTGACTGCCACAAGTGGTTCACCAAAATACCTGTTTGTTCCCAACTGTTTGAATATTCCCAAGGTTGCTTTTAACCATCTATTTAGAAGGAGTCCCAAGGAAAAAAGCAATCTGAAAAGGATGTTCTTCAAAATGTTGGTACCGTGTGGTGAAAGCTTTAGATCAAATTTAAGTTGTTAATCTTTTCTAGCCCCTTCTAGTGAATTCCTTCTGTGCATAGGGATTGGTAATCATCCTGAAGGCATGAATATCTTCAAAAATACAGTAACCATTCCCCCGTGTGCTTTTTACCTCCGG
The DNA here is from genome assembly GCA_036925125.1 of Oreortyx pictus. Classification (NCBI taxonomy): domain Eukaryota; kingdom Metazoa; phylum Chordata; class Aves; order Galliformes; family Odontophoridae; genus Oreortyx; species Oreortyx pictus. The sequence goes on from JAUPFR010000008.1 coordinate 363,710, forward strand.
TCTAAAATGCTTTTTTTCAGCTCTGTGAAGCAGGATTCCTCTAGCAGACTTAAAGATTTCCTGAACATTCATGAACTTTAATCTATCTGTCCCTTGTGAATGAAGCCTGGATAAAAGTAAACAGCTGGGAGGCGTGGCAGTGACAATGATCCAAACATAATGCAAGCAAACCAGGTCCTGCCTGCTGGAAGTGTCTGAAACACATGTACAAATGTTATCGGTGGTACATACAATCTGGAGATGAAAACTGAGGTGCCTCAGTTTCCTTTTTATGAGATTTTCTGTCTGCAGTGCTATATTTCAGGGTATAATACAGAACTGCTTAGGAGAAGTGATCTGATTGTCTTGATACTTTATCTGGACGGTCCAAGGATACTGATAAGAGGTATTAGTACTCTTAGCTACTGTTTTATGTGGGGAAAGAATTGGGAAAGAAATTAAGTTCAATTTCTGCATAATATATTGCTGTTTTCCTTCATAACTGCTGATGTGCAGGTTGCTTTATTAGCAAGTAATGCATTTTATTGTTCACAAACACTAGAAAAATTAAGTTATTCATGCTTTGATACAAAGCACTGCTGTATTGTTTTTCCTGTTTCAGGAAGATGGCATTTACTTTGCTTATTACACAACTTTCTGTTTTGATTATTATGCAAAATGTTAAATATTTTCACATTTCAAGTGTGTTTAAACAGGACATCTCTTACACTGGGCACATAAGAGAATATTTTGATTATGCTGAAAATCTTTTATGCATGTGAGAAAGTCTTTGTTTGCATTACCAGTTGTGCACTGAAAAACATTCACCGTTTTAGAGAGCCAACACCAGCACCGAATGACCGTAGTAGTAGACACAGCGTTAAAGCATTTTGTCTCTGGAAGAGGAAACTGCCCGTTCTAGTTATGCAACCATCGCTAAATTATGGTTTTTAAGGGCAGGCAATGTGTCTCCCTGACTCCCACCATGAAATGTTAATTGTGGCTTTTGTAGTCTTAGTCGTCCAAACGGTTGATTCTGTGGAAGGAGAAACTTGGCACCACTGCCAAGTACATGGCTGCACTGTGTGGGGCGGGCAACGGAGAACAAGAATTTCCTGGCTGAACTTGGTGTGGAAGCCAAAATTAAGGCTGAGCAGCTCCTGCAGTCCACAGCGCATCTTGAGAACCCGTGAAATACAAGATAATTGGAGGCTGCAGAAAATGCAGTAATTGAACTAGCAGTCCCGTGAGTGGAGGATGATAGCAGAAACTGGAAATAGAGAACTGAAAATTAAGGGAGTTGCATCTGGCATTGCAGCAATTACGTGTGCTTAGGTTATCGTCAACCTATTCTTCACTGTGCAAAGATGACAGTGCCAAACATGAATTTTTCTTTGCTGTGGATTCTGTGTAAATCTTGTTTTGATATAGCTCTGAAATAAGCATATTTTATCTAAAGCTGCATCATAAACACAGAGGGAAAAGGGAGTTAAAAGATGCCAGGTAACACAACTTAGGTTTGTGAGAGGACTGTGTTTTCAGCACTTCTTTCCATTTATTTCCTTCCAATTTATTTGAGTACATCTTCCCCATCTTGGAGACTATACGGATTAATCATAGTACCCATCCATTACCTAAAATAACAGATAATCAGATTTTGTGTTTATTTAAGCATTAGGTCATTTTTCTGTGGGGAAACACCTGCAGTTTGCACAGAGCTGATGAGGATTAGAGTCTGTTATATAACTACCACAAGTAATTTGTCTCTTAGCTAACAGGTTCACATAACAATTTTGGGGAGGGGGACCTCTGAAACTCAGCTGGTCTAATGTCCCACTTGAGGTTCTACCAGTTTGCCAGTTGGCTTCAACATACAGATCCATCAGCATGCTCAAGACCTTGTCCAGTTGAGTTCTGAGTATCTCTATGGATGGGGATTCCCCAGCTTGTTGGGATTCCCATGGCTGACAGACTCTCACTGTGAACTTTTTTTCTCTGTGTGGCAGTTGACAGTATAAAGATGTTCCCACTCCTTCTGTTGTGATGATTTAACCAAGTCAGCTCGCAGCCTCTCCTCCTGTGTGCTGTGGCAGCCCCTGACTGTCTTGGCAGCCTTGCTAGGCTTTTTGAGTACACATTTGGTTTCTGAAAGCCTATCATAATTAAGGCTTTTTTTTTTACTCTTGACTATTGGCTCAGGTTGATATTTTCTTGGCATATTTAGCAAATGTTTTGGAGTTTTTTGTGCTATAGCTTTCTCAAGTCATGAAAGACTTAGGAATGACCACACTTCAGGACCCATGATGTGAATGGAAGTGTGTCGGAAGAGCTGGCCCAGAAGCCATTATTTCTGGGAAGCTTTCACTTTGATGGGCTCCTAAATCTAACAGCCCTAATTTGAATTAGATTGATTGGCTACTCGTGATTAACTAATGTTTCATATTGTTAATGATCAGAGCTAATCACTGGAAACTAAGGAAGGAAAATGCACTTCATCCGTTATTGTGGTTGTTGTTGTGATGGACAGCTGTCATAGGAATGAGTGCACTTCTTCTGGCAAATGCATCAGACAAACACCATAATTTCCACTTTTCCCAGCAATTATAGCATGCTGTGGGGCCTTCAGCAATAAATTACTCAATAAAAGGCTGTTGTCTTTGGAAGTTCATTAGAGGTGGTGCAATGGCACAACAGAAATCATAGGAGGCTACAGTTTCGTACTGAGAAAAACCCTACAAGGAATAGGGAAGAGAGATATATTCTGCCACTTGATGTCAGTGCATGATCACTCTTAAAACTACGCAGAATTTTTTTTTTCCTGGCCCAGGAGACTTCTGGGCAGAGGCAATTAGGCCATCTTCCCGTGTGTTCCTTGCTGTCAAGATGTTATTGATGGTGCCAGCTGACAGAAGAAGTAGGTCAGTACCAATGAGGACACTTCCCAGATTTCCTTGCCAGTGATACACGCCTTTCCATGCAGAAGAGATTGCTCTTGTGTAACAAAATAATGGTTTTAGACCTCAGATATTTTTGGACAGTTTACAGACAGGGGCTCTTTGCTTTTCAAGGCACTCAAGTGCATTCTTGCTGTAATTAATAGAAATGGCCTTGTTGAGGTCGTCTTCTCCTTTGCCTGCATTGAATGGTTGTGGAAGTATCTAAAATCTCAACTTTTGCCAAATTGGACTCCACTGACTGGTTTCTGCTTTCCTTCAGAGCTATTTCAGTCTAGAAACAGTGAGCAGGTTGATTTTTTTCCTCTGGACTTACACCAGCAGAGGAGGCAGCTGTATCAAATATCTCGTTCCTAACTGTGGCATCCATGGGCAGAATTCCCTCTTGGCTTTCTACAAGAGTGAGCCTAACATGAGATGTTCTGTGCATACTTCTTTGCTCTGAATTCTTACTTTTTTTGCTAATCTGAGCAGTTTCCTTGATAACACAGTCTGTTAGAAAGTGAAATGGAGATCCAAATAGAAATCTGTTTAATTTTATACAGTTTAATTTTTCTTAAAATGAGCAGGCTGCTGTGTAATATCACTAAGTATTTGTTTGTGTGTGGAAGATTACTTGAAATTTCCTCAGTCTATAAGCTCACAAATGTTTATTTCCATGTCGAAATAATGAGATGGTGTTGGAATAATTAGTACATTTGGCTTAGCATAGGCACTTAATAGTATTTTAAATCTTTAAGCCATTTGCATTAATTGTAATAAATCACTTATTTAAATTAGACATGGCTTTAAATAGAAGGCAGTGCAACTCCAGGGGTTTTGAAAGCTGCTGGATGGAAAAATGCTGCTGAAACTGAACGGCATTTCACAGCCAGTAGTAGAAATGTGCCAATGGGTATCCTGTAACTTTAGAAAACCAAGATCTTGCACAGTGCAGCCAATGTGAAGATTTACAGACACTGAATGCCTAACCCTGAAAATGCACCTGCTTGTGTGATGTTTATTATAAATCTTCTGTATACGTTTCTTTTAGAAGACCCAACTATGTAAAAATATGATTAGATTATAACTGTTGGTCCAATCAAAAACTTTGGAGTGCAATTTGAAATATATTTGAATGACATGGACACTGCAGAATAGAACTAGTTCAGAAAATGTATTTTAGCACTGGACATATCTCCATTCTTGATAAAAAAAAAAAAAAAAAAGAATTAATGGCAAATCAGTGAAAATGCCCTGGGATGGAAATCTGGTTGAAAAGTAAAAATAGCATCTTGAAGACGCCAGTGGTGAGTGACTTGCTCAAAGGCGGCTGTTGATCACAGTCTGAACCTCTGTGACCGCAGTGGAGGGACCTGTTACCAAAGCAACTACAGTGTACCACAGAATGCTGCGTGATGCCCAGCTAAGGTTTACGTGGGGTTTTGGGCTGTCCCAAAAGGGCTGCAAAGGTTTATTTCTCATCTCTGGCATCGCTCCTTTCTTTCTCCACACCTCTGTTATGCGAAATATCTCTTTGATATACAAAAGCACAAAACATCAGGTAGTCACAGTGCGTTTTTGTGCTGCTTAGCTATATGCCTTCTGGTTCTTTACTTGATGGGTATTATGGGGTATTTACTGGAAGACAATGGCACTCTGGGAATTAGCGTCAAGCTAAATTATTAGTAGCTTAGTATCTCATTATTCCTTTCTTCTGTGAGTCAGCACCATTTTCAGAGCACCATCTGGCACCACGCAGCCAGCATCCCCACGTTACAGTCATTAATAACAATTTGCTGATGCACATGTATTGGCAATCATCTAGCCTTGGGTGATGTGAGAAAAGGGTCCCGACAGCTATGGCAGAGGAGAAGCATCCTCCAAGCAGGTCCTCCTGCAGAAGCTGCCTTTGCTGAAGCTTTGTAGTGTTTCTTAAACCTGCCTGTCACAAGAGGTGCTGCGCCCCGGGATACCAGAGGTTCAGGATATTAAATGTCTGGACCTGCTGTGCTGGGGGGATGTTGGCTTTGCTAGTATCCGAGGCTTGCAATCCTGGGACAGCCTATGCTGAGGTGCCCCTGTGGCAGCTCCTCTGATTGTCCCCCATTTCTGTAACCTTTCAGACCATTTTATTTTGATGCAGCATGAAATGGTGTTGTGAGAACATTGCTCTTAGACCTTGATTTACTGTCTCTTGAGTCTTGGCATTTTAGGGGCTGCTGATAAAATGGGACTGGGCACGAGCTTTCTTCCTGGAGGTCAGATGAAATGATCTTCGTGCTTTTTTGTCTGTGTTTTGATGTAATCCATGACCCTGCCGTTCAGGTTGATGTAGGCAGCTCCTGAACATCTTGCCTGTGCTATGTTGAGCTCCAGCTGCTGTCTGGGAGGATTTCCTTTGGGAACAGTGTGCAGTGCACGTGGCAGAGTGCTTCCAGCCCATGGTCTCTTCTGCATGTGGTCTTTTGACTACTTCTGGGTCTCTGAAGCCTATTCCCCACCTAGAGGGATGTCCCTACTACTGCTCCAGACCTCAGTTCCCATGCCTGGGCGAGGCAGTGGAAGGGAATCAGATGCAAACAGCAAGACAAAAACTAGACCTGATTTTGAATTGGGCTTGTGCTTCTAATTGCATCGTAGAGGTATCTTAAAAAGCATTTTATGGTTTTTCAATGGAAGCAGCAGTGTTTGGCAGTGTTTGCTACTGAAGGTAGGCATGTATCTAACTTGTTATCTCTGGTAGCTTATTATCACAGTGAGAATCCTTTTGGCTTATCAGAAGTGAGGGAATAACAGCAGAAATCTCACAGAAGACCTGTTCTCTTAAGCAAACAAATCTCTCAAGCTTGAAACTAGACTGTAAAAACTTTCCAGTTCATATATATATGTCTGGTACACTGTATCAGTAGTTTGTTTTCTGCTTAATGTGCCTTATTTTGCTGTTTAGCATTGGAGTTATACCTGTTAATGTGAATGGAGTTGCAGCATAGTTAATACCTTGAAATTTGCAAGGTATTTGGTGAGCCTGACTTTACAAAAATGGTCTAATGGCAGTTTATGCCTTAAGCAATTAATGCTATGCCATTCAACAGCTAAAGTAGCATTAACGTATTGTGATAATCATTGTTGCATTGCTCCAGGCAACATTTCCTGTACTGAAATAAAACTGTAGGTGCTTGCTTCGTATTCATGTATAAAGACCTAAGATTCTCATGGACGTTAGAAAAATTAACACGTTTTTAAACTAAATAATTGAAAATGAAAGTGGTTTATACATTGACACAGTAGTTACTACAGAATGTCATTATGCATTACATCTCTCTTCATACAGTCAGCCTTTGCTGGTTGGATGTGATGCCTGAGATGATGGACAGTCTTCTTCTTGTCATGGACTGATTTTTTTTAATAAATTTGTTTGTTTTGATAGGTGTTAAGGAGGGAGCCGCATTTGCTCTTTAACGTGTAACTTTGAATGTACTTATTTGGTCTTGGGGGCTTTGTGTGACACAAATTTCATTCGTAGGGCTTTATTTTGTGTTGGAAAGTCACTGTTAGCATGTGGGGTTGTTCCTCGGGCTTATAGTTTATCTATAAGACAGCAGGAAAAAAGTCATTTTGCTGAATATATATCTTTAGAGATCTATCACACCATCATCAGCCTTCAATGGCAAACAATTACGAGGCTTCAAAAATGATTAACATGCAAGACTTATTTCTTTGTGGCTTCACTTATGAGAATGACAGAAATTTTAATGCCTGATTTTTCCCTGGTATATTCTTTATGATTCAGTAAAAGCAGGAGTAGGAGAGGTAGATTATACAGGGTACAAGTCAAACAGGGAGAAATATTTGCATAAGTGAAAAAATATGCAAGTAGCTCATTTTATTATTACCACTTCTTTGCCAGTCTGAAGCCTTCTGCTAGGAATCTGTGCTCTTCTGTCTTCTCCTGGGTATCTTCCTCCTTAACTCTTCTAGGAAGGGATTTTTGACAGCTCGTCCTGCCCTGGACTGAGCAGTAAACTTGTAAGCGTGGCTAGGGCTGAGCTAGTCTTCAGTCATTGCTGCCGTCTCCAACAGAACTGCCCAGTTTATCTCTACAGATGACTTTCTCTTTGGTCTCTTTGCATCAGGTCCTTCTGATGCAGAATTATATTGCTTTTGTGATACCACATAGTCAGATGAGGGATACTAATGAATACTGTGGAGGATTGGGAAAATATAAAGGAGTCCCTTGTTTTCTGATGGCGTTGGCACCTACATCATGTACGCTTTGTCTGAATTAACTGCTACTGAAAAAGAACTACATTGTTTGCTCTAGTCATCTGTCGACACTCCTCTGGGATCTAAATAGCACATCTAATTACTAAAAGAAGGTAACAATAACAATGATAAATGTATTTGTCTCTTGTCAGATGTGGGCAGCTATGAGGAGGTTTGTACCTTCTCTGGTAGCTGGTCAGGACTCTATGAACTGAAAAAGCGAGGCTGAATCAGGCCCTGGGCAACCTGATCTGGCTGTGGTGTCCCTGCTCAGTGCAGGGCAGTTGGACAAGATGGCCCTCAGAGGTCCCTTCCAACTCTAAGTATTCTATGATTCTAACTTTTTCTGGAGGCAGGCTCAGTCCTGGAAACTGCTCTGTGCCACAAGGCACCAAATTGCAGTTTGCAACTGCCCTACTGTTCCAAAGCTGGCCTTCATTTCCAGATTTGGTTTATAGAGCTGTTGTTAATTGTGTATCCTTTTGGAAGCTACACCCGTTGCCAATTTCTGGAGGACAAAAGGATCGTGGCACCCGAAACTCCTTCTTGGATAAACTAAATATATCGATCTCCTCACCTGTAAAATGTAAGGCACGTTTTCCAGCCTTTCACTCACCTGCGGGCTTTGACAGCTTGCAAAGGTCTGATGCTTTGGAGATGAGACTCTTCCTATTGAGTGTAGAGAAAAATGGTCTACCCTATTGCTTTGGGGTATGTCAGGTGCTTGTGATTTGCCTGCTTGTGCACAGAACAGTTTTTTTTTTTTCTCATGTGTTTCAGGCTGTTCTGGTAAACTGTAAAATGTTAGATTTTAAATGATTGCCAGGCTTGACTCAAATCAATATGAGGGAGATGGAAATGTATTTCAGGATGTTTCTTTGCTGGTCAATAAATGTGCCGTCAAGAAGCGCTGAAATCAGCTTTGAAGAAGAAAAATGCAACAGTAGCAGATGCAATTACAGTGACTTGGCTCTCTAAATCACCTCCCCTGTTCAGGGGTAAAATGAAATTTAAAGTAATTTTAATTTTTTGTTTGCATTTCCCCAAAAATTGGGGTTTAGATCTGAGATGAGAGAAATAGTAGGAGAAGAGGCTCAGAGTTGGTGTGAGCTTTTGCTGGTGTGGCCTTTATGCTGATGAGGGACATCAAGACGCTTTGTGATTAAAATTGCTGACATTTCTTGTTAATTACAGTGTAGCATGTGTGTATCCTAGATGTGGCCTTGTTCTTGAGGGGTTTGTCCCCATCATGACGCTGGAAAGGGAATTGCTTTGGGTGGAAAAGGTGATGGGGTTGCCTGAAAAGTATACTGTTTGCCCTGGAAAACACTAAATGTGCATTGGTTTTCACAGATGTGTGAACTTGTAGAATATACACATTTCTAACCCTAAGCTTCTACTTTTCAGATGGTCTTCTCCAAAACGTTGATTGTCAAACTACAGAGATTCGGGGTGTTCTTGTAGCACTGGTAGATAGCGGTGGATCCAGGAAGTCCAGCCTGGCTTTGGGAAGATATCGGTGCTCGTGGAAGAAGCGGAGCGATGCTGGGGGCTGCTCAGACTTCAGCACAGGGTAAGGGGAACAGGAGCTGAGGCTGCTGATGGCAGTCAGCAGGGCTGCTTTCCTGTGATAAAAAAACAAAACAACCATGGAGTATCTGCTGTAGAAACAGTGAGCGTTAAGAAAGAGTTTAGAGAAGATAAAGGAGGATGTGCCCAGTTTCGATAAAAGAAACTGTCATCAGTTAAAACACTGCAGAAAAATTGAGTATTCAGCTCTTGGGCTGAACTCAGAATGTTACAAATCAATGTGAAGAAGTTGTCGTACAGTATTAGATTGACCATAATACTTCTGCTTTTTACACATCCCTCTGTTCTCCTGCTGAAAAATGTATGTCTTTGTTTCTGTTGAGCTCTCAATTTTCCTGCCCCCTTCCACACTTTTCAAAGCCTCATGGTAGAATGCTGTGATACATTCTAGAAGCACTGCTGTGACTTCAGGGGAGCTGCTTGAATCAAGCGAGAATTGCAGAAATAGAAATCGGTTCCTTTTGCTGTAGAAAACAAACCAAAGGTAACAGGTCAAATGTCAGAGACAACCATTGTCTAGAATTATTTACTGAGGTGCTTACTGTGGAAAAACAAATTTCCAGTGTGTACGGAAATCTGTTGGACATAGTTTTGCTGTCAGTTTGGGGTCAGCACATGGGATTTGTTTTGAACTGCTCTCATTTTTTGATATTCAGGTATCTGATAGGTACGTGGTCGTGAACGCATCACCATCTGTGAGGAGCTGCCTGAATTTAGAGCAACAAATGTGAAGAATGAGTAATCTAATCCTGGATGGTTTTCATTTTCAGTATCAACATTGCTTTGACAGTAGTTCTGAAACAGGACACAGCTCAGACTAGTTCTCCAAGGAAGGGCTGTTTAAAGGCTAGGGAGGAAAGGCACACGTCCTGAAGTCTGGCCAGACACCACACACTCTTACCTAACCCTGATGGGCAGCTGCAGAAACTTAGTTCCATTCTTCCTAAATGATTTTGAAATCTTAAAAAACATTTTTTTTAATTTTTCTGAGCGCAGTGCTCTTACGATGTGACGTTTATGTGGCATATAACATATATGCTACCAGGTCATTGTAAATGAAAAAGATTGTATAATATTTGCAGCACTTGTGTAAAATATAGCTGATGTGGAAGTACAGCAGCTTTTGTTTGTCTGTTGAGTTATGTGAACGGCACACTGTGGTACCAACAGGGTTTCTTTCATCTGATGTGCAGCCCTATCTGTAACGGCTTACTAAGTTTTATTACAGATGTTGACATTTCCAAGAAGTTCACTTGTCAGATTCATACTGTTGAGAAGAATGGACATAAGGTCCACATTATGCCCTTAAAACAAAGTAGATTGAGCTAAATTCTCTTTGTTTATTAGTAAAACTTTTTGAAATGTGAATGCTGAGTGTTGTGTAGGCACAGGCACTGATCAGCTGCAGGGACCAGGCAGAGTGCAATACACATATAGCTTTGAATGATAAAGATAAATGTGGCAGTGTATCTAAGGTTTGCATCACCTCCAGTTCTTAAGCACAGCTAAAAAGCCTCTCAAAATGTTGACTTAATTTTAAGTTTTGGATTAGTGATACAATTGATTTTTGACTGAGAAAAGCTTATGTGGCACATAGAAGGAAGATAGAGGCACTAATGTATTTACAAGCTTACAGTCATTTCTGAGAAAAGGCTCAGAGGTGACAGACCAATGTATGTGAATTACTTCGATGATGTTAAGAAATGGGTGCTGATTATGTGGTTGAGGCTGTTGAAGTAAAGAGACGTAAAGCTGAAGTTGATAGAACAGACTGTAAGAACATTTGGGAAGGTGTGGTTTGCACAGAGTACTAATTATAATCTCCAAACAGTTGCTGCAAAAAGCAGTATGAAGTATGGGTTGATGTAAAGCAAGGAAAATAATTGGCTTGAGCACTTAATGCGTCAGTGTATGTGATAATAGGAGGGTACTGATCCCATTACTGAGGTGTATGATAGCAGCTGATCGTAAACACATGGCTTGTGCTGAATGCTATTACAAGTCCCTTCTGTTCCTGAAGGTATTCCTCAGTCTGTTGAGGATAGCTGAGTCTTGTCTTACACTCTGAAGCTGGCTCGACATAACCTGCAATGAATCAATTGATGTCTCCCAAAATAATGTCTGTCCCCAGATATATAAAAGCGTTCTTTGACAGTTTTGATGTTCCTTCTGAATACGACTGCAGAGCACCAAAGCAAAGACCAAACTTTTTATTCTACCAGAAAATACTGCATTTTAATGCATTAAGTAATGAAATAAAATTTTCTTTATGTTAATATAATGGCTGATATATATGTGGAAAGTATATATGCCAACGCGTGCTGTAAGTATTTATTCCACCTGGGATGAGAGTTACTGAGGAGGCTATATAAATGATCTAGAGCAAGCCTTAAACAAATATGGTCTGTTGTTATACTCTTTACATGTTTGAAGTGGGTCCAAAAATGTCATGACTTTCTTCTTCCTCCTTTGCCTTTCTTAGCTTTGATTTTTCTAAAGTAGCAAAAAGGGGTTTTCATTGCAGCAAATCTCATTTTTCTTCTGCGCAAGTATTGACTGAATACAATCCACTCGTCACTGGAAGTGCCCTCTTTAACTGGAGAATGCCTTCTATGAAAGTGGTGAAATGGAGCTATGTGGAGGCATCTGGAGGTAGCTGTGTTCTCGCTGGCTGGTTCAGCAGAGCTGGGAAGGTGGGTTATTTGATGGCTGGAAAGAGATGCTAAACCAAAACAACCCGTATTTTGAAGCACAATACATATTTGGACAACTAAAAGCTGATGCAGATGCTCAGGATCTAATGGTGTTCAATGAAGTGCTGCACATCTCTACAAAAGCAGTGCATCATAAAACAAAAGCATTCACCAGTGACTTAAATGATTACTCAGAGCTATTAATAGCGATCTTCCTCTCTAGGTGATGAGGAGATGTGCTCAGACAGAGCGAGCCTCTTACCTGGCAAGGACATTTGTATTTGTAGTGCCAGTGTTGTTGCAAGGTTGTGTGCATGCCTGACTTTTTTGCATGGTGAGTGACTCATCAGGCTACCGTTTCCAGACAGGTGTCTGCTTATACTCTCAAATATTTCTGTAATGACCGGAAAGGCTGATCAAGCTTCTTACAAGTATTCTTCATTTATCACATAGCCTAGCCACTGTAATTCTCTTCGGTCTTGACACACTTCTTCTCTCTCGTATTGTGTGCTACACTTGAAGATGTGTGGAAACCTTAAAGAAATTAAAACAAAACTCACTTGAGTGCTTTGCTGTTCAGGCTCTTGAAAGTGGATCTTTTCAAGGACTGTTACTTGAGATTGTGAGATCGCTCTGCTGTTTGACTCACGTTATTCCTTACTCTTGACTCTTTAGTATTTCTTTGTCTGACTATATAAGCAACGAGGTTGTTGACACTGTCCTAGGCTGATGGGGCTGACGGCAAAGCTCTCAGTTAAAGAACAGGGACTTGATCTCTTCTGAGTTATTGTTCCAGTCCTCACCTGCAGGCTGCTGAGGATAAGCATTGCATCTCAGCCAATTGTTACTTCTATTTTTAATGTTTATAATCAAACAGTAGAAGCTGTCGATGTTTTAGCTGGGGAGACTCTTGCCTGTGCAAATGCTTCCCCAAAACCAGATGCAGTGCTGGCAGTTAATGCTCAGTACTGGAATAAGTAAAAGTAGTTGTAAAGATTTGTAAAACTCAGTGAAGTGGCATAACTGAGAAAGATTTACACCTTCAAAGTATAATGTCAGTATCTAGAGAAGGGGGATGTAATATGTGGCCACTCTCCTTACAGCTTCAGCTGCTAGCTTTTGCTGGCATCGTGCATTCTACGTAGAACTCACTCTCAGGGTTTGCACGGGGAGTAAGAGAAAGATTTCTTGAATGAAAATGATCAATTTCAAGGTCTTTGAGACAAATGTATCAAAAAAGCTCAAAATAATGCAGCATCGAAGTGTTTTAATGCTGCTGCTGGAAGTTTTTGGGTACTGGTGGGGCATGCTCAGATCTTGACCGTGCTCGAGCCTTGTCGTCACTGGTAGTGATGCAAACAGCCAGGCAGCAAGGGAGGTTCCCATATGCCTGTCTCTGTCCTGACAGTGTGCCTTTGAGGTCTGATGCAAACACATCAGGACACCGGCATACTGCTCCAGCCCTTAATATTTATGCAGTGCTCAGCATGTATTTGAGTCCTCCTCACTGTAAGCGCACATGCACTTGGAAGTGACTTGGTAGGAGAGAACAAGGGGAAAAGGGCATGGGATGTTTCCCTCCTAAATACTGAAGCTTCCCGCTCCCCCCCCCCCCTCTTTTGGTGTCAGCTGGACTAAACTGTAGCAAACAGTGAATTCCAAGTAAAACATGTTACCTGAAGTTCACAGCTTTAGGTGTTACTATTGGATTCTCTCTGAAAAAGCAAGCTCCTCCCCAGGTAGTTCTGCTGAGAGTTATAATACAATATAATATTGCAATAATTTAAAGATCTGCCAGGTGGCACACCAGGGTATTTTACTGAGTACTCCTAGACATGGGTTTGCCTATTGGTGCACAAATGTTATTTGTCATAAAATGAAAGATTTCTAGATGAAGCAAAAATGGGTGAAAGACTTTGTCTGTACGATGAGTAAAATATTGCCCAGAGAATGTAAAAGCATTTTAATCGAGGCAGACTGAGAGAGGAGTGATAGCAGGAGCACTGCGTACAGCATAGGCAGACGATCTTTGCATGTACTACATTTATGGGCAGCATAGGGGCAGGCTTACTGATAAGCACCAGGTGCTTTTCTGTGCTGGGGAGATTCAAAGATGCAGTAAATTCAATTTAGCTGAGTAGTTGAGCAAGGTTTACAATCACTTTGTGTCACGAAAGAGGAGCAAAGCAAGCAGACCTTATGCATGAATGTGGCCCATAAATGTCAAAGAAATGAAGGGCGTGGGATAACTGTGCATCCCTCGAATTCTTTGTGCCATCCACATGCATCCAAGCTTCCAGATTTTGCGTGCATAGCTTTGAGTCCAAATGGATGGATAAGTACACAACTGCTCACAGTGGAGGTGCGGACAGTATTTGTACCAGAGCGCATATGTTGTGGGCATTCTCTGCTCTGTTATTTCACCTTATTACTGAAGTGACTGCAAGCATTCTTTTAAATGCTTGAAAATTTGCAGTTGTTTCTGACAGTGCTGTTGAGCTCTGCCTGTAAAGAGCATGCAAAATAATCACGCCACTATTCTTGTCCCCATAACTCATAATAAGGAGATTTGCAGGTTTTTTCTGCTGCTGCCTCTTGATTAACTTGGCATTATTCTCAAAATCACAACACTCTTTGTGGCTCGAGCGTGCAGATTTTTGCTGTGATGTAACAGACCATTACAGCTGTTACCATCATTAGTTACCATATTAAACTGGCTGAGGTACATCAAGCAATATCACAGGCTATAACAGCTGTAAACCTTTAATTTTATTGATAATATGCAGACAACTACAACCCATAAACTGTTTAAATGTTTGAGACAAAAGCAGAGCTGATGTTGCTGTCAGTTTTATCATATTTATGTAAATGTTTCCTTACTCATGGCAGAATAAAACCAATTAGTTAGAGGCTGTAAATGGAGCATATTAAGACTGCTTGTTAAGGGAAATGTCCTGCAACTGTTCTAGCTGACAATAAGGGATGTAAGATCTCAGGAGTTTGATGACTATGGTTTCTTCTTCCAAACCCTGTTAGTAGGTTATACCTCTGGATTTGTGACAGGCCCCATCAGCTGGCCAAGCCTTTGAATTGAATGCACTTGGCCTTGCTTGTGAGCCTGACATCTGAAATCTGGGAAGGAAACTCCAACTCCAACATGGTGTTAGAAAGCTGCATTTCTTTATTCTGTTATTATATGTACAGGCAACTAGACAGGCAACTGCACCTGCTCAGAGTTCAGGTTCTACATTTGGAGAGTTCAGGCATATATATACAGTACATGGGCATGCAAATTCATTCTTTTTCAAGGACTCAGATATGTGCTAATGTTCCTTTGGCCATGCTCAGTAATATCCAGGGTGGTCAAGTGCCCATCTACTTCTTCCCCATTTCCCACCATCAGCTGCATCGCTGAGGCCTTTGACTCATTTTCAGTCACTTCTCCCCAGTTTGGAAAATTTCCATTGCTTATTAGGCCGTAGTGAGCAACTTTTAAAAACAATACATGTGGAACATGAGGAAGATGTCCTCGCATCTTTTGAGGCAAAAGATAAAAGTACTGTATCATGTCCCCAGTGCAAAATTGAGGAAAACAAGACTAAACTAAAGTTGAAATGGAAAGTTTTAAAACTATCACTCATGGATTCCTTTTGCTCATCCGATATACTGGTTCTTAAACTGATGTGCTGATCCCTGCTGTGAAACAAACCAACCTGTATCAAGCCCTTCACAGAAGACATAAAAGGATCTTGAGTTTAAAATCCCGATTTCATGAGATTACTCACTGGAATAAGTAACTTGCTAAAACAAACTATTAGATGAGACAGAGCAATATGATAGATGAATACCTAACTCTCCCCCTACGGCAGTGCTCTTGCAGGTCTATCCCTGCTTCCAGGCTTGGGTTCAGTGGCTTTTGGAGTGGCAGCAAGCTCTACAGCTCCTTGTCCAGCTTTCCTTCCTGCAGTCCTGCCTCACCTTGCTCCCTGCTCCTCCTTACAGCTGTATCAACTGAATCAGAAAGGCTTTTCTTGACCTGCTCTCATAAAAAGATCAGTTCAGGGTCCTCCAGGGCTCTTTACAGGTTTAATCTCTTATCTCTGTTGTCCCTTTAAGTGAGGTTTGTCTGCTTTTTATCAGAGCAGGAGTTGTTTCCTTTTCATATAGGTTTAAACACACTTTGACTGTAGCAGGACTAGTTGTAAAATGACTTGGTACTCCAGTGAGGTTTAAAGGTCTCTCCTCGTGCTTTGTTGGCTATATGACACCTGTCAGTGAAGTCTGGGCTCTGCGCTGGCCTTTACACTCCCTTAATGGTATGGCAAAGCCTTAGATGAAATGGATTCCAAACTAGATAATTGGACATAGTACACTGTTATCTATGTAGTGACACATTTTACTGATGGGCTGGTGCTCTAGACTAGATCTTTTCCAACCTTAATTATTGTGTGATTCTTGAATGAGACCAGCCATGTTCCCGCTGGCTGCCATCAGATTTGAATCCAGAAGTCCTTTCTTTTACCCTGCAATACCTAGATTTTACAGATACATCCAAGTGCATCATCAAGTTAATGCTGATAGGGTGAACTGTAGCAATTTACCGCTGTCATATAATGTGATCACTTAATTTGTACTAAACATGCTCTTGCGAAAAGCGTAGCAGAGTATTTTGGATTTTCTGCAGTCTAGGGGTATGCCTGTCTGCAATTACTGCAGAACAGCTCGCCCAGTTGCATGAAACTGCTTTCTGCAGTTGAAGAGTTTCCATTGTATTGGTGCAGGTTGTTCCTGAAACTAAAGCCACCTTTTTAATAAGAGATGCTGTTTTCTGAATTCTTCTGTAATTTGGCTTACTGTCTGGAAATAGACTCCAAAAAAAAAACGGTATGAATCGTTTGCCAGAAAGCATAACCACGCCAAGGTTTGGTATTTTCTTTTGTTTGGTATCCTGTAATGTGGTGCAGAAGCTGTGAGCCAAGTTTATTAGTATTGTACTGATATGTAAATAAGAGCATCTGTAATGTGCTTAGTTATAATAGCTGCAAATCGAGTAGTGCTTTGGTTTCCTGCTTACTAATCAGGCTGGCTGTATTTAACTGGGTGCTTTTCAAGCTGCATTTTCCAGCTAGTCCATAGAGGTATGCTTATGATAGAAAATGCTACTACTTCAGTAGTTAATACAGCAGAAACAGACAAGCTAATCTATTTTAGAATCTTAGAAACTGTGCTGATCTCTTTTCCTGGGTTGAAACCGGCACACCTCAAACCCCTTAATTTTTCTGTTGTTTATATGAAGTGTCATCCTACTAAATTGCATGGTGAAAGGCGTGCAAAAAGCTCATGATGGTTGCTGGAGTCCAAATCTAAAACAGCTTTTTAAAATTGCTTCCTGTCAAAGGATGATTTATTATTTTAATTTCCACTACAGCAGTAACGGTGGTAAAAAGAATCTTTTGTATGACTTTTTTCATCTGACATAACCTCATTATGGCTTCAGAGTATTTACTTTGCCAGAACTACAGCCACTGCGCGTGTCCTTTACCTGCCCAGAGCTCTCCAGAGATCACTGACCTATGCTATCCTAACCTCTTGCTTTCAATTATTTTATTCAATTTTGAAAGTCTAAAACCTCCCCTGGGGGAACAGTGTCAACTGAAACTGAAATTCAGGCTTGAGAGAGCAACTCAAATATACCGTGATCCCACTGCCTAGTCCTGAACTGAAATCCAGGGCAGGAATACAGTGATGAGGGAGTGCCAAATGTACACAGTTCAAAACGGTGTGAAGACACTGAGCTTTGGCTGAAGGTTCAGTTTACTATTTGTGTAATGTAATATAATTACTAACAATTGCTAAACGTAATCTCTTTCCAGTGTTGTCTCATTATTTCCAGTGTTGAACTTTCTTCTCCTTTCTTTCTCACTTGACTTTCTTTCCCCAGTATTAGTGCTCACGTTCTGTGGCTTGTGCTCACATTCCAGAGCAGCCCAGATGGAAATTTCATGGCCAGTGTGGGTTCCCCCATGACAAATTCTGTTTTCCCTTTCTTTTTTTTTTTAATCTGTAAGTACTACTGTCACCATTATGGGGCCAAGCTAGCTTATTTTCTTCACTGGATAAATTCATTTCTCTCTCTTTCTGCCATGCCTATAAAGAGGGTGTGACAGTGTCCTGAGCTTGCCCTCGTCCTTTCCCATCTTCTACTCACTGATTTGAGCTGATTTCTTGCTTGGATTGAAGGCTTTTGGGGAAAAAAGTTCTTGGTTTGTTCAGCTGTGACAGAAGGCAGAACAAAGTTATCCATAATGAGGTGCTTCAGCCATAAGGTGTAAGAAATGTAATAACTACACTAGTAATGCTGATAAACTGCACACTAATGATAATTCACTGGTCATGCTTTCAGCTTTTTGCTGATGAAAATAGAGGACTGTCTTGTGCCTTCCTCTGCTACAACTGAGAGCTGGTAACAGGGAAGGCATCACCCCATCTTTGCTTTGCTCTTAGCTTTTCATAGCCTCTGCTCATGGCCACCATTGGAGACTCACTGAAGTACTGCCAGTGCTGGCCTGCTTGCACGTCTTGTAACAGCTTACTGCAGCGATTCTTCCTCCAGCCAAGATTTTAAACGTTGAGTGCTCAAACCCTGAAGTAAATATTGCCTTTCTCTCATATCTTTCTGACCTGCAGCTTACTTTCAATACAGAAAAGGATCTGTACTATATATTTGGAAAGTTCCCTGGACGTTCTGTATACCCTTGCAGTCAGTATAGGTAATGCAAATAGCATAGTGCCCCAGGGGAAAGGAACCCAGCCGACTTATGAATGAATACGAAAGATGAACAATAAGAGCAATAATGTTTCTTCTCAAAACTGAAATGCAAATTTCATAAATGGATTCTCACACCACCTTTACTAGTTTAGGCCTAGAAAAAAAAAAAAGAAAAAGAAAGAGATTTCAGAGGAAACCCTCCACTCTTTGACATCAGTAACTCTATTGTGGCGTTGTGTTTGAGGTATTTTTGCTCTGAAGGAAAAGAGTGGAAGAGAGGTGCCATTGAAGTACTTCCAATACACATCAAAGGTTAAAGTAACAGCAGCTTATGAAAAGAATTCAGTTAAAGACTGCATGTTATGTTTTTTAGAAATAAATAGTGCAACGGGAAGCTTTAAAATGTGCAATCAGGAGAATAATACTCCAGATTCATATATTTCAAAAATGAAAAATTGACAGTTTTTCAGAGATGTTCAGAGAGACTCATTGTTGGGAGTTAGAAAGAGTCGGCCTAAGGAGTTAGAGATATTTTGTTAAAAAGCTTGATACTAATATTTCAAGCTAGAAATTAGCTGGAGTTTTACCATAGCTTGCTTTGAAACTTTTACATTTTTGGAAGTTATTGTACCTTTTGGGATCTTGTGATGCTGAGCAGCACTTAGGAGAAACGTGCCTTGTAGAACGCATAAATACATCAATTTTGAAACTTCGTTGAAATACCTGTGGGTGAAATGTTAAAACTGCTACAAACTGGATTATGTATCCTGTATTGTAAATACATGGCACATGTATGGTGGGCATGTGGCACATGTGCGTTCTCTGAAGGAACAAGGAAATGCTTTTAACAAATCTCAAGGCTGAAGGAACACTTGAAGTATAACTTTATCATGAAGCAAAAGCAGGATCTTGAGAACAGTAGCTTTAATGAAAAGTTAATGATGAACGAAATGGAATATTGTCTGATTCACACCAAAGACTTGCAGAACTTGCGGAAATCCATTTGCATTACCACTCGAGTGCTGCATTGTTAGATGCCAAGAGACCTGTATGACCTGAGCCATCAGCATATGCACAGGTTTAAGTTTTGTTGGGCACGTTAATCTGCTATGAGGACCATTGGCTTTGAATTACACACCCTTTTATTTACACTGCTTAATTGTAGCATGATCCCATATTGTTGTTAATTATCATGCCAGTTTCTCTTCACCAGATGCAAAGGTGTTTTAATAATTGCCTGTTTATTTTTTGTCAGCGTCGCTATGATGTTTAGCACCTCTTATCAAGATATCCAATTGCTGACACTATTGAAAACTGAAAAGAGCAACACTTAACCCTTGATATTTCCTGCAGGTGATGTTGACTTGCTTAGTACTATATTCTGGAGGAAAATATTCGCAGGCTGTTTTTTTTTTTTTTAATACAATGAATTTAATGGTGTAATTCTATTTGATCTGTTGTGTGATTTAATCCATTGTTTATTCCAGCCATGTACAGGATTGTGAAAGGAGTGGATGGCTTTAATAGTTATTTGATTGGGACTGGAGGAAGGGTGTTCTGTGCTTTTAATATACAGCTCAGACACTGCTGTCACACTTCAGAGAGGAATATTCCTAAGGAATAAAGCGAATGGAATCAAAAAATGTTAAATTAGACTAATTTGGAAACTGTACAGATGACATGCTAATTGAGGATGATATTCTGGAGGAATATGAAGGAGAAAAAAGTCTGTCTAAGGATGGAATTGGAGGAGAAAATGCTGCATTTAGAGATTAAAGCCATGCAATGAAAATAGTTGGGAACTAGCAGGGAACTTTCCTAAAGATTATATCTCTTCTGCCTTTGCTTTCCAAATGGAAGATGCAGAAGGGCTTTGGATGTTGCTGGAAACCAAAATGCTTGGAGCGCTGGTGCTGGGGTGCTGCTGTGGGAATTGGGCTTCCCATGGGCTCACATGCATCTCAAGCAGCTTCTGATGTCCCAGCTCCCCACACTTGCAGTTGGATGCAGGAGATGAGTGGAATGCCTTTAAAGTCAAATTCAAGGTTGTGGCAGCACTGCAAATAGCTCAAGTCTTTAGCTGTTATTCAATGCTGGCTTAGTTTGGGCTGGCACCGACTAGTTTAAGGCAATTAAAAGATCTACAGCAGCCTCTACCTGCTCTTTTTCTGGAAGCAAAGGGAAGCATTAAGCACCTGTCACACTGTCTTAGGAGGCTGGGACAGGGGTCTGTCTTAGGGTTGGTGGCACAGGATGGGAAAGCAGCTGCTTCAGGGATGAGCAGTTTGCCAGTGAGGTTCTGGCCTTTGTTCCCAGGCAGCAGTTCAGGTCAGGAGCATCAAAGTTTCATCATGCAGGAGCTGCAGAGTTTATGCAGGGCTGGATTACACAGAATTTCTTGGGGTCATTCAGGAGCAGAGAAGGACTGAAGGTGCTCAACCACATTGCTTTTTAGTCTCCAGTGGCTGTGAGAGTGTCCATCCATAACGACGCTGAGAAAACCTATCACAAAATAGCTGATAGAAAGAATAGCTTGAGAAAACTCAGACACCTATGGCTGCACAAAGTAGCCTGCAAAGAGCAGCTTCAGAAAGACGGTTTAGAAATTTCTTTTTGCAGAAAAAAAACTTTAGACAATACAAACCGCTGTGCAAAATAAAAACCCCAAACTAAGACAAAAGCTGTTTTCCTTACCTTGAATACCCCAGGAACCAGCAAGATAAAAGAAATATATGGCAAAGCAAAAACAACAGCTGTGAAACTACTGCTTTGACGGAGCAGCAAAGTGTTAAAGTTTATGAGGAACAGTAAGCATTTACCCAGCAGGGAAATGATAGTGCCCAGCTGCAATCATACCAATGGCGAGAGAACTAAGATTTAGCACCGTGCTAACTCCAAACAGTGCTGGAGAGGGGAAAGGAAGCAGGCGAAGAAGATAAAGGAGCTGATGCACAGTCCCAGAAAGAGAAGAGCCTGCTACTGTGCATAATGCAATAAATGTGGTCCCGCTGGCTGCGAGAGAGGCTGCAAATTAACCTTAGGCGGTGAAGAATAAAAATAGTCTCATAAGTGAATAGGTCAGTGCTCAATTAGAGAAACAAGCACGTAGCCATTAAAATCACAAGATGGAGGACTGCGGGCAAGTGGAGCAAAACACGGAAAGGGATAAAGGGTGTCTGAGAGGAAAGTAATGGGGGAATTCTGGTGCTTCTCCGTTGGAATAAAAGTAACGACCTTAACCTATACAAAACGCTCAACTGAAGGAAAATTCATGGCTCCATTAAAGGCTGCAGATATTAGATACAGGTGACTTCTAACGAGGAATATTGAAAATGGAAAACACCCATGATGTCCTTAAAGATAGTGCATGCAGAGCCCGAAATGAGAGCATTTACTTTGGTGTCAGAGGGCTAATGGCTGCAATATTTAAGAGAAAGCTGAAGTTTGAGAACAAGGGAAAACCCAGATTGCTCCACGTTGCATCTGCGTGTGTGATCTCAGCATTGCTGCTGCTCTGTTGCATCTCGAGGTCTCTGCCAAAGCTCATCCCAGTTCTGTGGGGTGGAGCATGTGCAGCAGCTGGGTCAGGCTTTCAGCAGGCTGGCTAATTTACTCCGCAGTAGCCAAACGAGACAGCTTCATCTTATGCTCTGCTGGTGAGGACCACAGCAGTGCTTTGGTGGAGTGAGGTATCTTTGCTGCCAGTAGTTAAAAGGGTCCTGAAAGAAATGAGCCAAAGAACAGCTTGGTTTTAAAGGCAGTAGTGATAAAGGAAACCAGCTCTCACTCAATTATTCTGCTGACAGAAAGAAAAGGTAACAAAAATTCCCATGTGGTCTCATCGGGAATATTTACCTGCTAAATGGTAGATGAACGAAATGCTTCACAAATACTGTCCAGATTTAAAGTCTGGGTTAGTTGCAAGGAACAACTTACAATTTAGGGAAGAGAAATTGAAAGTAAAACCAGAGGTATTCAAAATTAGATAAAAATATGCCAGGCACTTTTAAAATTCCCATGCCTGTACTAGAGTGTTGTTTTATTGGGTCACAGTCTTGTGGCAACAAGGCTTTTTAATGCTAGTAGAATCTCTTATTGTTTAATTATTATGACTCTTAGTTCAAGTCTCAGGTTCGGTTGTCTGTACTTGATTGTGAAAGCCAGCACGGCAGTAGAAGAACAGGCTGGAGATGTATCTTTATTTTCTAGGTTTTCTGGATGGAGGACACAAGATTTGTGTAGCAGAGGTAGAATTGCTGGCGGATGGCCCTCTGCACCGCTAGTAAAAGGCACAAAATCACAGCCAATAAAAAATAATTGGAAGAGAAAATCATGAGAATGAAATGTCAAATAGCCCTGAAAGCATTAATGTAGGAGGGAAAATTATTAGTAAATATATAGCAGGGTCTATGCCATCTCCCTTTATGAGTAGAAAAGTGCAATTATAGGTTAAGGGCAAATGCCCTGGTGTTAAGTATCTAATTGGAATTATTTATCACTGTTTATTAGGAGGTGGGTTGAGCACGTCAGTCACAGATTAAAATTATATGGCTAGACAGCAAGAATTCTGCATAAGTGGGTAGAATGGTACAGATGGTACCGGAATGGTTGCTGAAAAATTAGAAGCTTTAAAAATGGTAGGATATTAAAAAAAAAAAAAGGCAAAAAAAAAAAAAAGCAGCAATTCTTGCTTTTTTTATTTTATTTTTTTTACAGGGCAGTTCTTTGAAAAAAGAGCTGATGAGGTACCCTATGTGGCATCCTAAATCATTAAATCCCAGCAGTGTTTGTCTGCTACTCACTGTACTCACTATAGGATGATTAGCTCCGATGATGTCACAGTCAGATGGTTCCAGTTGAGTGGGGACATTGGAGGGGTGGCAGGGAAAGGCTGTGGTTGTCCCTGTGTAGCTGCAGCTGTGCCACCTGCTTCAGCTGTTCTCCAGATTCCTGACGGTGTTCTTGAACAAGAGCATCCTTGTGGACAAAAGGAGCCAAGCCAGCCAAAGTTTGGTGTGGAAGTGGTTGGCACCAGCACAGCTCGTGTTGATTGAGGACAAGTTTGAGTTGGTCTGTGGTCTGGTGGCTGCTGATTTCTGCTGTGCTGATTTCTGATGGTTAAGTAGTACAGAGGCGGGCAGAGGTGAGCGGTTCATACAGAAGATGGGCTGTAATAAGAATGGCTGGAGACAGGAGGTGTGGCAGCAGCGAGCTGGGCTCAAAATTGCTTTTAAAAAATACAAGATCTATTTTCTTGACTTGGAGATGCAGGATGTAATTTTCTATTATTGTGGCAGGTCTTAATTGCACTAACATTTATTCCATTACTGTACACAAGATAACACCTGTTCAGATATTTCCTGTCCTGTAGATAGCTAGAATTCAGATCCAGAAATTGTCTGCTTGGTAGTGAACCATCATTGTGGAAGTAAGAACCTTGCAGAGAACGCAGCTGTCATGGAAAGACTGCTCTTTAAGCACTTAAAAGCAGTATGAACAAGGAAATCTGTAGTCTGAGCATGGCTGACCAACCTTTATGTTTTTTTGATGAGCCAGTCCAAACGAGAGCTGGTGGCAAGCTGGAATGGAGCAAGCAAAATGCATTCTTTGAAGTGCCGATGACTTGGTCTACATCTCTGCAGGTGGCAGTGTCCCATCTTGGGCCTGTGTCTGTGGCTTGTCATCCAGGGGAGAAAGGGTGGGTTTGAAAGGTGAGCCAGAGATGAGTGTGGTGGTGGTGGAAATTCAGCCACGCTGGCTGAAGTCCCTGGCTGTGATGTTTGCTACCTGGCAGTTTTTGCATGCAGCAAACCTGACAGAAAACAAGAGGGAGATACCAGGGAATTGCTTCGATCCAGCTGGCTTCTGCGCACTTAAGGCAAGTGAAATAAGCAGATACATATACAAGATAATACAAAAGTAAGTGGGAGTTGAAGCTGAATATGAGATAAGAGAAAGCCTGGTTTCGAATTTCTTGTCACTGCTTTTAAAAAGAAGCTTTCAAGCAGACTGATAGCTCTGGGGGGTCGGAAGGTGCTTGGGTAGCATTTCGCCTCCAAGGGCAGGTCTGCACTGCAGGGTTTGGGTGTCCTGGCTTTTGTGCACGCAGGGCTATGTTACTGGTGTTTGAGCTGTGTCCAGCAAGGAATCCAGGGATGTTAACAGCTCAGAGAGGGGTTGTGCTCCGTGAGTTGACTTTAGGTAGGTGTTGGGAAATCTCTATTTGCTGTGATGGATTTATCCCACTAATGCAGGTCAGGAGAGACTCGTGTGTCCTTCAGCTCTGTCTGCACTTGCAGGATTCATTGCTGTGTTGCTTCTTGCAAGCATTGTAGGAGATATTTCTGCATGGGAATATTTTAAACATAGTGAATTTTGAAGGTATTGATGTGTTCAGGGTACTGCATAAGTAATCTGAAAGTGGGATGATTGTGGCTGGACTGTCTCAAGAGGCAAATAAAATAGTGTGGTTGTGTTCACCCAGCTGGCAGCATTGTCCAGACTGTGGGGGGACAAAGAGGACTGAAATTGAATGATATAATGGGGCTTGTAGCACAGAGTTGTTACTAATGCTCCTTTTTCTGTCTTTATCATATTGCTGCTGTGATGCAGTATAATGACAGCGTGCCTGCTCTCAGTTTGGGATAACTGCTATGGGCTTGTGATGCCTTGATCCCTCTAATTAATAAATGCTGGTAGCTCAGTCTTGTGAATCTTCCTTATTTTGGAAGGCATCTGCATGGAACTAAAATGATTTATTAATAAAACTAGAAGGATGAACAGGGCCTATTTAGAAGTTTGTAATGCAGGAATGAAGAAATTGAATACAATCTAAAAATGTTTAAATGTACAAAATGTAATAAAAAAGAAGACATTGGAAAACAGAATAGCTTCAGAGCCTAAGGAAGCAGAATAGGAAGTAGATCCATTGTTCAGGAGAAACATCCAGATAATGTGTAAGCTGGGAGAGTTGTCTGGCAGTACTTGAGTAGGTACATCCATCTCATGGCTGGTTTGAGAGATCTTCAGCCCCCGCAACATGAATAGCATTGAGAGCTGCATCTCCTCATACTAACAGTAAACTGGTAGCTGGTATTAAGGCTGTGTGAGTCTTCCCACTTTTTCAACTACTGCTGTGATCATGCTCAAGAAAGAAGTCTAAGTATAGGAACTGGAGATTATGGGCCTTGGTGCACCAGACATAGAAGAGTCTGAAGAAATGAGGCTTGTTGAATGCAGTGAAGAAGAGAAGGAGGGTGATTTAACAGCTCCCTACAAGGAGAACTGGTGCAGAGATCCAGCGGTTGATCCCATCTGTTGCTGGAAACTGTTCTGCTCCATAAGGGAGATGGAATGGGAGAGTCCCCTAGGACAGTGTGGTCCTGTGATTTTATGGAATCTGGGCTGCCTGAAGGTGTGAGGCGCGACAACTGTAAAAGGAAGCTTGGAACAAATTAGCCGTGTAAACATAACTGGGCATGCTATGCAGCTGATGGTTTACACGTACTAAAGTCAAACCATTCAGGTAAGCAAACAAACCAACAGCAACCAACTGCTTAGCTTGGTAAGGAAATGTCAGAATCTAGGCAGGGTTTCCCTTTTGCTTTGGGCAGGGATTAGGTGATTAGCTTGCTGTCTTTCCAAGGCCACCCCAGTGCAGGCTGCCAACCAGCTGCTTCATGATAGGATTTCTCTACCAAGAATTCCCTTTAGAAATCTGTGTGGAGAGAAGCGTTACCCAGTTGCATAAATGGGCATCTTGGTGACAGGGCTGCCCTGCTTGGCTGCCAGCTGCTGCCATAGGTGCCACCATCAGTCCCTTCCCTGGGTCTGCTGCACTGCCCTGACATTCTCTGCTGCAGCCTAGGAGACAGCATTCAGTGCCCTAAGTGTTGGCTATGTCACAGGAGCAGGTGATGGGATTTTAAGGGATGATGTGAAAATCACAGGTGTTGGCATTTGGAAATGAACAGCTTTCAAATAACATCATTTCAAAACATGATGGATGTGTTGGGATGGAGGAAGAAGTTACAGCTGCTGCAATTTTGAATTATATCAGCCTATAAATAGAAGTGATTATGAACAACACGCAAGATTTTTAAGTCATATTTTTCATTTGGTTACTTTCTGGTTTCTGCACCGCTCAGCTCAAGATTCTGAGGTCAGCTACCCTTTATTTGATGTTCAGGATGCAAACCACGAGTGTTTCAGTGGTTTTGCAATCAAAGGTGCATTTCAACTTTGCAAGGGAGCTGTTTTCTTTCACCAGAAATATTCCCATGGTAAATTGTTTCCATATATACAGCTGCAAAATATTAAATATTAAAGACATAAATAGTCTTTCTTCTCTGAGTATCTTTAGAAATATTCATTACCCAGACAAAAAAAAAAAAAGCACATTCATTAAAACAGAGCTGTCTGGAGTTTGAAATATCTAAACCTATGTAGTACTTTTGTGTTCATTTCTTTGCTTTACTGAGTAAATTAAAAAGAACTCTTTGTTCTTATATAAACATGAATAAATGAAAAATCTTCATTTGTGCAAGGGTTTGATTCAACAAAAAGTCATCATTAGGCCTTGGAATAGTGTTTTTGCAATGCTTATATGAATAATGATCTTCATAACTGTTACTGTATGAAGCCCAGAAGGATATCATGGGCTGGCATCTAACATCACTCAATTAATTTTTGTTCTGACTTGCATAGGACAGATTTGTGTGTGTGTGTATACAGTATAGGGAGAAAGGGGCTAAATCTGGTTGGAGAATTTCTTTCTTTGGAGCTGTAGGGCAGAATGTCTGTAGCACTGCAAAGCTGGACCAGGTTCAGCAGGAGCAGACACAGGCATGTTTCCCCTTCGGAGGATTAACCTTTGAGACTGAGCCAAAGCTTCAGCCACTGACTGAATGCGTGCATGACTTGATCGCACAACCACGAGCTGTTCCATCTTTCTTCTTGCTTCTCAGTAACGGGATGTTTGTTTGGAGGGAAAAATTAGATGTGTAGTATTGGTTCATGGAAGGAGTTTCATCCTCGGAAGCCATTATTAATGACTTTCTGGTAATCCCTAAGTAAATGTACTCTAAATACATTCAACATGGGACACAAGATAGTGTGAGTTCTGTATTAATTCCGCTACCTTAGTGTTTGCACTGGTAGTTTCTGTATGTAAGCAAAGCACCAGGAGCGTAGAGTGCTCAAAGGACAGTGGGGCCACTCAAAAAATAGTCAGTGGTGTTTTGTCTGAGTGCTGTTTGAATGGGCAGATGGGAACAAATTTGTTCTGTAATCCCAGGACAAATGCCAGTGCTGATGGCTGAATGCTCTCTGCTCTACCGTGAGCTGCAGCAGCTTGCACTCATGGTTCAGTGCTCACCAATGAGGGGGTGGAGGGAGATGTTCCACTGCCTTCGGATGCTTCAGTCTAAGGGTTTCTGTCTGTCACCTCCTCCTTCTTGATTTATTGCCATTCCTGAATATGTCTAAAAGCCAATAACTGAGGGATTAAATCATTGGTGCACTGGACCTAAGTCCTGTGAAATTAGTGGGGCATCTCCTGTCAACCGCAGTGATCTGAACTATACCAATGGAAAAGGGAGAGGAAAACTTGTCAGAAGCAGACAGAGATTTCACTTTGCCCCAGAGCTCTTCCTCCTCCATGCACACTGTTGGGGTCCCTCTCTGCAAAAGTCGATGCTGAGGGATAAAAGCAAGCCCTGTTCCATGCATCGACTTTAACTGATGCTGGAGGGGGTAGATTTTGCTTGCTGCTGATGGCCTTGCCGTTGGTGCTCACTCACTTTGAATGGAGGTGTACTATAAGCACATCATTCATCCCAACAACTTGTTTTCTACTCTGTGGCACACTTAAACTAAATTAATGTTCCTGCTTATCAAAATGTGTAGGAGAGTGGGATTAAGTTACATGGCAAGTAAGAAGTTTTAGCATTTCTGATGGTTTTATTTCCCAATCCTTGTTTTGTGACTGGAGATTTGGAAAGTGTCTCTATTGGTCAGTGAACCTCTAACACAGATTAAGTTTTCAGCAAGAACTGATGCACTTCAGTGTTTGAAGAAAAAGATTTGTTGTGTGGTGAGGTTGGATTGAACAAGTACAGAATGCTGATTTTTTTTTTCCAACTTTTTAGAATCAGGGAATGCAGGATGAATTTTGCTCATTTTGGAGCCCACAAGAATTTTGCTGTGGTGATTTAAGGAGAAGGAGTTGGCGTGCTGTATGCAGATTGCAGGCTGAAACAGTTACGCATTTAAAAAAATTCATATATGGAACATAATTTTGTCCAAGTCTGTGGAATTAAAGTAATTACATTTTCATCCTCTAAGTCTCAGCTTGCAAATGTAAATGTATGCACATTTAGAGTTCAGTCTTGCTATGAATTTTGCCAGCAGGAACTTGCCACTGGCTTTCTGGCACTGATAAAACCTGCTTGAATGCTCAGTGTCTGTAAAACAAGGTAATTGAATTACTGCATTTGAAATGGAACTTATGTAAAATATAATGAAAATATATGTTTATGTTCATTTCAAGACCAGGAATGTTAAAGTACTGCCTTGTAAAACAACTTTATTCAGTGATCTGAAGACAATTGTTAGCTAAATTAGTGCAACTCCTGAGAAAACACAAGATTGAGTTACTCCGGATTTACAGTTGTCAGTCTGAGTCAGGGATCTGTCTGAAGGTAGACACATCGTTCCAACAGTTCTCCAACTTGGAAAAGTTACAGAAATATTAAAGCATAGAAGTGCACGCTGGGTAGCTCATCAGTTCAGAATAGAACACAGCTGAAAGGTTTGTGATTAGGAATTGTCAAGTCTGTATTTCCAGTAACGTGTATTATTTTTGTTACAGTTGTTTAGCCCTGTTTGTTGGGTCTTACTGAACCCTGTTGGAATCACAGAATGTTAGATGTACATAGGCCAGCCCCTTGTTGCATGTTTCAGTTTTGGTTTGAATCCTAAAGCTACTAGCACTAAAACAGGGCATTTACTTGAAGGGAGCTAGGGTATAAAAATGAGAAATGTCAGAGAAGTGGTTTTGTATGATGAGTACGTAAATCACATTGTATCTTGGAAGCTTTTTCTACTCATGGAAGGCTGAAAACTCAGTCCTGCAATTTAGGGAGGACTGGGTATTAGAGTGACTGGGTCTGTGAGATGCTCAGAGAGGGACTATAAGAGATCAAGAATTAGCAAAGCAATGAGAATTCCCTGCAAGTAATTCTGCAGTGGAACTAATGGATTGGAAAGTGCATTGAACTTGTGGAGGTGGCAGCAAATCCAGAATACCTCTGGGGATGGCCAGGAGTTAGAATGCTAGGTGTTGCTCAAAAGTTTTCAAAATCTGTAAGATGCTTCCAAGGGTAAATGGATTTAAGAGGGGGAGGAAAAAAAAAAGAAAAGCCTGACAACACAATGGTGGGTGTTAATAAAAGCATCAAGACAATTGTTTGGACAAAGGAGATGATACGAGCTCCATTAGCTTGCAGGAATTCTTCACCAGAGCAGAAGGCAGTGATGCAAAAGGAGATGAATAGACTATTATTTGTCTGAAAGCTGATGCCTTCGGTTGGGTACTAGAGCACAAATCAATGTGTTGCCGGAAACAGAGATGTTAGCACTGTGAGAAAAGCTAGAGGCAGGAGAAAGTAAACAAATGAAATCTGGGGCTTTTACCAATGAGCTCATTTCCACTAAATGGGTATTGCTACAGAAGACATGAGAAAATCACTATTTGGAAAATGTAGCATGTGATTGTACTGGGACGGGGAAATGGGGAACCAACCCAAGGCATTGATAGAGAAGTGCCAAAACACTTAAGTCTTATCTAAAATTATCATCATTTGGAATGCAGGAATGTCATGGCTCCAAAATATAGAGTTGCTCTCAAAAAATGGAGTCTGTGGTCCTTCTGAGACCAATGATTTCTAGCACAATAGTGCTGTTCCTGCCCCATGATATGTTTATGTAGTCCACTGAGGTGAACAATGTAATCATAACGGTCCCTGATAGCACCCAGGTCTTGTGCAGCCTCACATAGGGTGAATTAAAGGAACAAGGCAAGTATGTTACAAGTATCCATCATTTGTACTTCTCTCAGTTGCAAATGGGTGATGTAAGCATATGCAATTTCAGTAGAAAAAATAATGAATACAGAGAATTAAGTCTTTCTACAATGCAGTTTTTTCTGGATTGGTAATTAGCGGGTTTTCATGTATCCAATCAGCCTTAAAAAATCTCCCTTGTATTAGGTTTTGGTGGATGGTGGTTCTGACAAGTTAACAGAAAGTAACAGCTTGTAAGTTGTCATTCTTGTAGCTAATTAGATGAATCTGGATTCATATCTCACTATCTAGAGATCACAATAATGGCAACTTCTTTTGTCTTGGAACTCTGTGTTACAATGAAGAAAGAATGATGACAACCTTGCTCTCACACTATTTGATTTCGTGATCTTTGTCAGAAGACTAGCAGGAGAGCTGTGAAGGTCAGAAACTGTTTTTTACTTTTGTTGTCTCAAAGCTTGCTTCACGTGGCCTTTCTGGCTATAAGACTCTTACTGACAACTGCCAATCATCTCGATGGTTGTCGTGGCGCCTCAGTGTCTCTGTGGTTGTGAAGGTAAGAAGAAATAGGGGCAAGCAGTCTTTTTCGAGGTACGGCTTGGAGAAGCTGATCACCGCAAAGGACAATAATACTTGTGCATGGCACCGAAGGTGCTACTCCCTGATGATTTATCTGTTGGGCCAGATGTGTTGGGTGGGCATGAATCAAACTAATGCCAGAACACGGAGGCAGCTGAACTTGTCGATAAGAAAGCAGGACAGACATCCTGTTGTCCCAACAAGATAACCAAACAGATGCCTCTCTTATAACAAAACACCCACAGGAATGGTGAGGAGCTCTCCCCCTTCAAGGTTTGAAAATTTACAGTAAAATTGACCCTTAGGTTTAATCCCCTGGATAACCAGAGTTTGGAATGTGATGAATATGCACGTGCTATCCCTTTAAATATGTATTCGTTTCTTTCTTTGGTGTGCGTGTTTGGGGGAGTGATCCCCCCACGTACTCAGCGCTGTAACGGGGGGAACAGCTGCTTGACATAACTCACTGGTGTGTCGAGTTGCTCAGTTGGTTTTCTCAGCACCACTAAACCAAAGACTTTGAAGAAGAGACTTCCCTGAGTGAGAAACCTCTTTGGAAGAACCCCCCTGCACGGTGCCTGCTTGCTGCGAATCTTCCCGTCTTTCTCCCATCCCCCACAGTGACCAGACGAGTTCCTGAGATCAACGGCCTACGGACCTCGCTGGATCCACGGTGGTGATGTTCTCTCTCTCTCTCTCTCTATTGCTTTCTGCCAAGTCCCCTTGCTTTTCATCTCTTTTGTATTGCTCACCTTCCCTTCCCCATATCCCTAAGCAACTAGTAATTGTAATAAACTGGTTGGGCTAACATTTGACCCTCTGTGTCTTAATCTCACCATCGGGTATACACATACATATAAAGAACCTTGTCTTCCTCCTTTATATTGGAGCGTGACAAGAACCAAGCCAGCAGACCCTTTTCCCATTGACTCATGGGCTTCTGGCAGATTAAAAGTCAGTTTCTGTCAGTACAAGAACTGAAATTATTAAGATTTTCCTCATGTTTGTATGGAATTTCCCACATTCTCTTCTGTGCTCATTTCCCCTGGTCCTGGTCCTGGGCACTGCTGAAAGGAGCCTGGCCCCATATACTTCACTCATGCACTGTAGGTGCTTTTAATCATTGGTAAGATCCCCTTGGTCTTTTCCAGGCTGAGCAGCCCCAGATCTCAGCCTTTCTTTGTAAGTGAGACAGTCCAGGACGCTAAGTGTCTTTGTGGTCCTCCAAAGGACTCTCCCTAGATGTTCCCTGCCTGTCTTGAACTGGAGAACCCAGAACTGAACACCGTGGTCTAAATATGGCCTCACCAGAGCAGAGGGGAGGATAACCTCCCTTGACCTGATGGACACGTTCTTTTTAACGCACTCCAGGTTCCCGTTGGCCTTCTTGGCCACCAGGGCACACTGCTGGCTCATGGCCAACCTGTTGTTCACCAGGACGCCCAGATCATTCTCTGCAGATCTCCTTTCAAGCAGGTCATCCTCTAACCGGTACTGACTCGTGCAGTTATTCCTGCCCAGGTGCAGGACCCTACACCTGCTCTTGCTGAACCTCCCAAGGTTCCTCTCTGCCCAGCTCTCTAGTTTGTCTTGCTGAATAGCAGCACAGCTTTCTGTCGTGTCAGCCACTCGCCACTCCTCCGAGTTTTGTATCATCAGCAAACTTGCTGAGGGTGGACTCTTTTGCTTCATCCAAGTTGTTGATGAAAATGTTGACCAAGACTGGACCTAGTGCTGACCCCTGAGGAACACCACCAGCTACAGGCCTCCAACTAGACTCTTCACCACTGATGACAGCATTCTGAGCTCTTCCAGTGAGTCAGTTCCCAATCCACCTCACTGCTTACTCATCTATCCCATGTTCTCTAAACTTTCCTGTGAGGATGTCATGGGAGACCTTTTCATTTACATTCAGAAAACTACATCCAACAATGAGTTTGGAGTGAGAAGATAAAGACGGAGAACTCCATTTAATGCAGAGAGCACCTGGAAGAGCATAAGCAGAGTGAGGAATCTTGTAGTGCTTTTTAAAAATGTCACAATTGGTTGTAAGTTAAGATTTCCTTTCCTGTTTTGCTGACTACAGCAGAGGCTGCAGCACATGCCTTATTCTTTCTAAAGGGTTGTCGTGGCCTTCACTGCTGTGTTGGAGGAGAATAAAATGTTATTGTATGTGGAGGAGAAACATTTCCAGAGTGCATATTCCTGCTATAGGAATGCTCTATAACATGAAAATTGTGAAAAGTTCGTATTAGGTTAGGTTCTCACTCTCTTTGGACTACAGGAAGGACTTTGGTGACTGGCTGAGAGTAGGACCCCATGCGTGCAATGACAGACAGAGGGTGAAATCTGCGCAGATAAGCTGTTTTCTGCACTGCACCTGGAATTGTTGCAAACCTGGAAATGGGTCTCTTAACTCGTGGGGAGAAAAGCGGTGTGGAAGAGAGAATCGTTAACAGACCTTGACTCTGGGAAACTTGACTCCGACCTCTTTTGTCTCAACCGTTCAGTGACATTTTGAGGGGTGCGGCTGATGTGGTTTCTTCCTGGTGTGAGCGCAGACTGCTTGATAGGGAAAAAATGCTCTTGGTCTGGCTAATTAATTTAGAAACAGATTTTTATCTCTGAGATGGTTGCTGCTTTTCTGTGAGGCTGAGATTAGGGTTTGTTGGGATTCAGAGGCTACCCATCTTTCTGTTGCCTGAAAGTAAGACTTAAATACTAATAGTGGTGAAGGGGCAGTTCCCTGCAGACCCATCCAGACCAGATGAAGATTGCAGATACATAAAGCACAGACCTGAGAGGTGACGAATGCTGGAATTTACGCTCTGGGTCTGGCAGCTGACCAAGAGGTCACTCATTTTATTGAGATGACATGAAGTCTGGTCCTTTTTTCCCTTCTTGGTAAACCATGGAAAGCTGTTACTGAAGTATATGAGTAAGTAATGAATTTTTTTCTTCTCTGTCTCTGGGTTATAAAATATTGCATGATAGATTAGGAAGATTCACTAAATCTGCAAACAGTAAATAGAAGTGACATTCTTTACTTTTTTGAGTTACATTGTCCAGTAATGAACATTTAAATTCACATGCCATAGGCAGCAATGATACACGAGGGAGGACAGCTTTGTAGGCCTCCTCTCTCTGCATTATGTTTGTAATATTAATTTGTTGTCATTTCCCCTGTATATATTGTTTTTACAACCGACAAGAATGTAAGAAGCCAAATGAAACCACTGTTAATGACAGTAGACCTCTCCGTACAAATAGAAATAAAACAGATAAATTTTGAAAAATGAGAGAAATATTAAAAAGATGAATGTTATCATTAGCTGAATCTTTGGGGAAAATTTTGCTGTCTCCAAAGCAACATTAATAAATTGAGTCTACAGCAAGACAGAGCAGAGATGTGATTAAAGAGGGGCAGTGCTTAGCTAACTGGCTTTAAAATGCGTTTCCCATCTGCATGGTGCTCACTCATTCAGGGCACTCCCATCGAAGGGCCTTGTCTACTTAAAGGGCAAGAAGGGAGGTTTCTGAAAGCACAAAACTTTTAGTCAAATACGGAACTGGCATGTAGTGACAAGATGAAATTATAACCTATTCTGGTAGAAGTCCTCCCTCAGATGGCAGGACTGTAATTTAAGGAGAATGGAAAAAAAGAAAAGTGTATCACTTCCCACCTGTTCACTTCTATTTTTCACACGTTATGAGGGAAAAAAAAAAAAAGATGTTCTAATTAAAAAGGCCTTTTCATTCCCGTCCCATCATGGAGAGGCAGTGCTAGGAATCTGTTGCTCTTTTATATAAAAAACTGCTCTGAAAGTAATGTCTCCAATTTATCTCTGTGGAAGCTATAACAGGTACAAAGACCACAATAACACTATTTGGTAAAGCAGATTCTCAGCTACAAAACGCTATTTTTTCAACACAGTAACCACCATTAGCTGTGCATTTTTGCCAGCAACGAACAAGAGCCTACATGCTGCACGTGCAACAATCTGCCTGGCTGTCCAGAACGTGCCTTGTCTTTCTTGTTGCTGTTGCCACTGTTGAAACACACCATGCACAGCATCACTGTGCTCACATCCACAAATGTTTAGCAAGCATCAGTGAAGATCAGTGAGTGTCATTTTTCCAGCATGGGGGAATTAAGATCCGTACCTCTGCTTCATACACGCTTCCACATCAGATGCCATTTTGTCAGGCTGCCCCTCTGCTGCAATAAAATGTAATAGAATATTGATGGGAAAGCTCAGTCTCTATGGCCATACCACAGACACCCACCTCTGATGTTGTGGGACAGCATAATAAAATAGGAGACGCTAACTATGGAGCAGCAACAATTACTTACGTATATTTAAAAAAGCTTTTTCCAGGTTGTAGATAAGCATGAAACTCTTTTGTATTTCACTTAACGCTTAGAAGATTTACCTCACAGTGCTGATGGAAGCCCCACAACAGTGTATAAAATTCCTAACCTTTATTAAAGACTAGAATCTTTGCAATATAAAGTATTGCATGCAGATACTGTAGGGACGTTCTTCATTCTCCTATGTTGTTCTCCAGTGTCAGTTCCTTATATAAAGCTGAGTCTTGGTGATCACAGGTGAACTTGGATAACAGTAAAGTTGGCCTTTTTCTAATGACTCTGGTGGCCTTTGGATGGGCTTCTCAATTGTTAATTATTTTTATTTTTTATTTTGGGAAAACTTGCACTTATCCCAATTGATTCACTTGGGTAAGCTCTGAATAAAACTTGGTGATACTATTAGTGTTGAGTCAATATATACAAATTACTGTAATTTTTTTGGTTGGCCTCAACTACATGGGCTTTTGATAATACTTGGTAAATCCAATAATATATATGAGCTTGTGGTGAGACTTAAAAGTCTGATCATTTTTATATGGCTTATAGTGTTGAAATGTCTTTTTGAAAACCACTATAATCATTCATTAAGTCAGCAGTTACAACTTTGGTTGATAGATTCACAATTAGAAGTAACTATTCTGCAGAAATCTGAATGACAGATGACAACGATTTGCTTTTAATCTCTCCATTTAATAGTCATTCAACAAAGTAAGTATGAATAAAATTAATTAGTAGCGATGAGAAAAATTAGATGGTATGTCAGATTTCTTTTCTTTTGGGGACACTGCTTGAAAGATCTGGTGAAAATGATAGTTACTGCAGACAACTAGGACTATGCCAAGTACCACTACACTTTTTAGTCTAGTAAATTTTTAAAGATGTATAGTGAACAGTGGGAAAAGGCTGAAGTCCTTACCTCATCAACAAATAGGAAGAGGTGACCTCCTTTCAGGGAAGATGGGGATGTCAACTCACCGTGATTTTTCTGTTCTTAATCAGCTTTTCAGGGAGGAGAGGAAACCATGAAGCAAGTTGGAGCTAAGAGCAAGTCAGCCTCCGTTCACAAGTACATATTTTAGGGGGATTTTGTTGTGAGCAAAGCCAAAGTTGGATACTGTAATACTTCACATGAACAGTGTACCTGTGACTTTAAGGATTTGTCTTTTCTTGGGTTTTGTTTCATATCTTTCTGCTGCTGAAGTTAGAAATTCATCCTATTCAATATTTGCCTTCTACAGTCCCACTTGCTTGCTCCAGGAATTGGGCATCTTTGCTTGAAGCATGTTTATCTTCAAGGCTAGTGATTTTAACTGCTTTTCATTCTTTTACTCACATCTGCTATGTTCCCACAGCTATGTGCAAGCACTTTTATATGTTTGTGGCTTATGGATAACTTTTTCAGTGGTCACAGGTCCCTGAAAGATAGGAAGGCAAAGATACAACGGGCTGATAAGTGCGTGCTGAGGTGGTACTAAGGTCTTCTGAGAAACACTCTTGAAACTGTGCTCCAGAGAGAGGTGAGGGGACTGGACCGAGTTTCTCACCATTGTTGTATCTCATTTTGAGGATGACTTGTTGGTGGTCTAAGTTGTGTAGTACCCAAGATCTCTGGATGGAGACTATGTGGAATAGTCTCCACATCAGCATCCTGCCCAAATGGTTGTAAATAGTAACCTGAACAATTTGGGAAGGGTTTTGAAGGAAGAAACTTGGAAACTGTCTTCTCGGGAAGTCTTTCAAAGTGCAGTGGGCAGCATGGGAGGAAAAAATAAGGATACTTAAGCGCAATGTGCAGATGTTCACTAGGGACAAACTACAGTTTGACTTAGGAGGGCAGATATTGGAAGGGCAAGAGAGGGGCATCTGGATGGAGTGGAGTCTGGAGCATGGAGCAAATGACTCAAGGATGAAAAGCCATCAGTACTTGTTACTGAAGTATGTGAAGATGGCTGGCAGAACAGGAAAGAGAGGACTGGTGTTCAGAGCTGATAAACACCACCTTATAAATACCAAAGAGGAAAGAAGTGGTAGAAATATTTGGGTTTATCCAGGTTCCAAATCCTGCCCTGTGTAGGTATGCAAACACTTAAAGCAGAAGAAGAAGAGAAGGAAGTAGTAGAAGAGCCTGGATGTCTTGCATGATGAACATGGATGGTTTCTAGAGCAGAAAAGAAAACTCAGGTGATTCATCTTGCAGCTTGAGAGGGTTGTGTGGTGTCTTGAGATGGCGTTAGCTCTGTGAGACTGATAAAATGCAAGTCCTCTCACTCCTTATCCTTCAGCTGCAGGAAGGGAGAAGGAATAATATTCTTCCTTTCATCCTTTCTCCCTTCTCTTTCCCAAGGACTACGCTGCGTGCCTTACCACGCTGCTAGCCTCTGAAGCAGCTGTATTCTAAGATGTTTGCTTAGCTGCACGTGATCTCACTGCAAGGATCCTAACTGCAGCAATGTACTGGCTATTTTCTGCCTTGTGTTATTTTTTCCAATTGTTTTTCAGTCAATGCACATAATAATTATTCCCTGTAGAAATGCCTTTTAAATAGAATTGCAATTCTCTAGAAATTATGAGGAAAACTACAGTATAATGAAGCACATAAAATCGATGCTGATGCTAAAATAACTTTGGGCATTCAGCAGAGGAGACTCATGCATCTTTGTAGCAGTGATCTAGCAGCACATCTTAACATGAGTAGTCTAACATTCTTAAGATTCTCCCAGCAGGTTTTGTACTGCACAACATTTCAATTAACAATGGATTATCACTAGTGAGGGAGGCAAGGATTCACATGACAAATGATGATAATTTAAGTAATGATCTAGGTGATGTGCACTTGCATACTAATTCTGTTGTGGCTTGGAACATGAGACATGACTAATTTAGACAGCTTTCGTGTGACTAAAAGGAACCAAATATCAGCCTACATCTGTTCTCTTTTTGGAAATGGCCTGTATTTTAAAGAAGTGATACTGTATCAATTTTAAAGGCATTTCATTCCTCCATTACATTCTTTTGGACTTCTTTGAGCAAAGGCATTGTCCACAAATGAAGTTCTTAGCTTCCAGTAGTGTGTCAAGAGCACCATATATACTCTCTCCCAGGTGTGTGAGTACAGAAAATAATTATCAATGGTGGGAGCAATTTTGGTGCTCCTATATATGTGCAGTGTCCCTTCCACATGTGGTTTTTCTCAGCATCCCATTTTGATGCATGTGACTGAGTAATGAGGCTCTTCATGCAGACAAACAGGGCTGAAACTACCTTGTCTTTGCTGGGGGCTGCTCTTGGGTAGGAGACAGGACAGCTCCAGGAGAATCCCATCAGCTACTGATAGGATGAAGGGGATTGGTGAGGGCGTGTTTTGGAGGGGAAGGGGAAATCCTGTGTGAGATCAAAGTAAGACAGAAAACAGTTAGCGTAAGTTTTTCTTCTGTAATGTAGTTGTTGCCTTTACTAGAGCAAATCAGTCCTGCTGGAACTTGTAGTAGATTTGTACTGTGTCAACTGTCCTCAAAAGACATTTCAATGAATGCAAATTGCAAGTATAAAGCAACAGGCAGGACTGGTCAAATTATTTCCGAGATGGGATTTCAGCCCCTCACACTATTCACCATCCTCAGAGATGCCTCAATTCTCCATTTCCTGATGTACATGAAGAGCTCAGTTGTAAAGTTGCCTCACACTTTGCTGTTCCCAAGCCTGCATAATACTGTGTAATTTTGTAAATGATGTTAACTTTAATGATTTAACAAGAAATATAATTATAGTTTCTACAGCAACCATGGCTTTAAATATCCTGAATTATGTACGTGTATAATCTCAAACATAATGAAATAGTAATGCATCTCATTGCATGTAAATTACATTCAAAGTTAAAACTTTTAAGAGAAAACTGGGTTGATGGAAAAAAAATGCATGAGAAACCCCTAGTTAGCTAGACAATTTCTGCTGCTTCATGCTCAGAATGTTAAAAGTAAAATACGTTTTCTTCCTGAGCCAGTTAATTCCTTGGCAGAAAATATGTGGGCAAATACTGTTTGTAAGAAGTGTTGAATGTTAGCATCAGATAAAGGTTTGTGAAAATGTCTACTGCTGCAGAGCCGGGGTGTCACCACCAAGAGTCATTTGCACAGCCCTATTGGGATGGGACTGCTGGCACTGAAACACTGAGGACACGATTTTTGTTTTGATCTTACTTGGGGTTTGTTGCATCTGAGAACACTGAGTCCTGTGTTTGGTAGCTCTATTCTTCAGTGAACAGCTGCCCAAGAAAATTCTGCCTTCCTGAACAAATTATTTTTTGGTAGGCCAATTATAGCTCTAACTTACTGTAATGTGCATGAACCAAGATAAGGAAGGCATTGTGAAGATGGGTATCAGCAGTGTTATGAGCAGGGAGGCAGTCAGAGTGAAGGAGTGCAACACGTTGGCTGATAAAACAGATGCTCCTGAAATAGCCAGGAAACCTGCCAGTGGGCTGGAAACACCAAAGTGATGGAAGCACAGGTCCTCCCTACCCACCTAAACACCCATAAGAGCAATCTCCAGACAGCAGAAGCTGTGAATGCTTTT
This sequence comes from Oreortyx pictus, assembly GCA_036925125.1. NCBI lineage: Eukaryota > Metazoa > Chordata > Aves > Galliformes > Odontophoridae > Oreortyx > Oreortyx pictus. The sequence continues at coordinate 403,546 of JAUPFR010000008.1, forward strand.
GCCTTAAATGCTTCAGATCGGTACCATGGCGTGGGCTTGGATCTTTTGCAGTTGCAGCACTGTCATCTCAGTTATGGAAAGTGAGGCCAATCCAGCTTCTTAATTCATATTAAAAATTGAAGTGTTTATTATTATTTTTTATCTGAATTGGGGATTTTTTTTCTTTTGTATTTACATCAGTGGAATATTAAAAGCTCTGTGGTGATGCAGAGAAGGCTTAGGTGGGGCACTGCATGCTTGAAGTTTTAATGAGGCCCTATACTTAAATTATGAATCCTTACAAATCACTCTGATAGTCATTAAAATATGTTGTCAATGAACGTAAAAACACATGGATCTTTTAGTTTGCCTCTGAGTACCTGTATTATTCTTGTGTTTTGATCCCAACACGTTCAGTGATTCTATTTTATTTCTGAGCAGTTCTATCTGTAGACAAGCATTTCAGTAAAGTGATACTGGGGAGTCAGTGAACTTTTATACAGAAAAATTGCACCAGAAGTTAGAAGTTAACTAGATGCAGGCAGGGATGATGATTTTGTCTAGCAGTAGTGTTTAAATTATTCAGTGTCTCCAATCTCTTGCCCCTGACTTAACTGTGATGGATTTAAATGCAGTTAAAGAAAATGGACATTAATTGCGCACATTTATTTTGAAAAAATTTTTCTTCAAATGTGAGCAAAGTTGTCAAGTCACCATATATAAGGCCACCTCTTATGGCAGATTTTCTTCCTCAGTATGCATGGACAGTGAATAAGCTAATCTCTTTTTCTCTTTACAGGATGCTTTTGTTGAAAAAGTAGAATTTATGTTTAATACTTTCACACTTGATTTCTCTCCTTAGGCTTATATAACCACCAGATGTCTCTAAAACCATATTCTCTCATAAACATTTTATAGTCTTTGAAGATGCTGAAAATCTAGGATTTATAGGACTATTACATCCATCTACCCAGGGATCAAAAACTCTATTATAATTACCCCAAGTGCAAAGTCAGAAAACTTATTTAGTTGAGCAGATAAGTTTGAGAATTTTCAGAAGTCCTCATTTAATCTGTATACAGTAAAATTTAATATATTAACCTCCTTTTGAGATGTAAAATTAAAATCCCTGTAGGATACAATACTTTTATCAAAAATGTAAGTAAAGGAAGCTTTATTAAGCGGGGGAGCAGCTCTGTGAATCTGAATATGCCATATGGTATTTTGCTTCCTTGTTCTTATTGGGGTTCATTTGGTTTCATACAAATAGACATTTTAGATTTGAAATGAGGAAGTCCCAAACGGGGTCGAATTTGGAATAAACTGTAGAAAACAACAAACCTCGTGTTCTGAAGCAAATATGCTGTCCTGCATCTTCCTGTATTAAATCTTGAGGCTGGTAATTCGTGCAGATTGGATGACAGGCAAGATGCATTCTTGTAGGTACTCAGAACAGGTTGGCCATGAGCCAGCAGTGTGCCTGGTGGCCAGGAAGGCCAGTGGGATCCTGAGGTGCATTAAAAAGAGTGTGGCCAGCAGGTCGAGGGAGGTGATATTCCCTGTATTCCCTCTGCCCTGGTGAGGCCTCACCTGGACTGTTGTGTCCAGTTCTGGGCTCCCTGGTACAAAAAAGACAGGGACCTCCTGGAAAGAGTCCAGCAGAGGGCTACAAAGATGATAAAGGGTGTGGAAAACACCTCCCTTATGGGGAGAGGCTGAGAGACCTGGGGCTGTTCAGCCTTGAGAAAAGAAGACTCGGAGGGGACCTGATCCACATCTCTCAGTGTCTAAGGAGTGAGAGTCCAACAGATGAGGCCGGACTCTTCTCTGCAGTGTATGGTAATAGGACGAGGGGAAATGGCCACAAACTGAGGCATGGGAAGTTCCACGCAGATGTGCATGGGAGCTTCTTCACAGTGCAGTGACGGAGCACTGGCACAGGCTGCACAGAGAGGTGGTGGAGTCTCCTTCTCTGGAGATGTTCAAGGCCCACCTGGGCTGGGAGCTGCTTTGGCAGGGGGCTTGGACTAGATGATCTCTAGAGGCCCCTTCCAACACCTACAGTTCTGTGATTCTGTGATACGCTATCTGAACATTCTGCCCTGTTGTTGCCCACGCCAGCTGGGACCAAAAATCACATCTTCTTGGTAACCCTCACACATTGCAAGTGGTGAGAAGGAGGAAGGTGAACCCCAGGGTTTTTGTATGGGCTATCACCCACGTAGGGAAGTGGAGCAGGTTGTTCCCAGGGGCAGGGAATGCCCACTTTTCTGGTATTTCATGAGGGAAAAGACTTGGAATTAACATTGCACTTGCAAGTTATGCTTTACCTATGCCTCGGGGGCATTCAGAACTGTAATCTAAGGTTGATTTACATCTAGCACTTGAACAGCTGACATGACTGTTGAGTTGGAAGATTGTTAAGAAGCTGCTGCACTGGGCAGAGCCACAGGTGTAAGCACGGACACTGAGGTGGTGCCTTGGCTGTATGGGCAATTAAAGCCTGCTGTAGGGACTCTGGGGACTGCAGCAGGGTGGCAGTGCTGCTGAGTGCTCTTACATTTCCCCTGCAGCTGCCTCAGTTCAGCTCTGCCTACCCTTGATACCAGATTGTAGGGTCTCTCTGGTTCTAAACATCTCCCAGAAATCTTAAACTTCAGTATGAACTTCAAGTGCGGCCATGTGAAACACCCAACTGGCAGAGCTGCAGCTCCACTTTGGAGTTCTGAAGTTCTGGGGACATTTTCCTCCTGTCCTGCTGTAACTGCCAGTTCTTGGAGCACAGATATGCTCCATCTGTGCTTGCACTTCTGCTGGTGCTCAGGTTGGAATTTTGGCATTTCTTTTGCCCCAGCTAAAAGAATGATCTGCAGTTTGCATCTCCAATAGCATGGCTTCTACTTTCAGCATTTTTCTGGTTGGACTTTTGTTGGAGCTACATGTTCACTTCATGCAGGCTACTGCAGCTGTCAGGTGATTCATTGCCAGCTTTAGCCAAAGTGATTTTTTGCTATTCTGTGTTTTATCTGCTTCATGTCTGCATGAATGGTAGGTAACAGCTCTGCACCTGAAATGTATTTCCTGAAAGAGAACCTTGGGTGGAGAAAACTCATTTGAGAGGCATTCTGAGCTCCCTAGAGGCAGAGCTGTGCTGCTGTTAACCATAAGGAAGTGGTTTTCCAAGGTCTAACTGTTGTTTTTTTAATGATCCAGTCTTAATAATGTTGCTTGGCATGTGAATGTTGTTATTGCATTTATTTAGAGAGAAAAATAAATATAGAAAGATATTTTTCCTTAGGAGTTATTTTTGCAATTAGAAAGAGGTAGGCAAGTCTTTGTGTTTACAATGGAAGGAACAATGCCTACATTTAAGAGTTGGCAGTTCCTGATCACCTTTCCATCTCCAGTGTCCCCCATGTGTCCTCCCATTTCTCCAGTTGGTTTCTGGAGGAGCATGGACGTGTCATGGGTGGGTATGAGGGATGGCTGTGCTTGCTGGCAGACAGCACGCACACACTGCTTTAGCAGCAACATGTAGCTACCGAGCTTGGCCTGCAGCGTTTCCATCAGTGGGAAGCTCAGTTCTAACCACTTGTAGAAAGGCTGCTGACCACAAGCCAGGCTTTATGTCTATGCCAGTGTTAGAAAAAAAATTGAAGGAATTAAAAAACTTCTGAGACCTCTGTGTTGTAATATATTTGTTTGCAATGGGCTGATATGCTTAGGGATTCTTGGAGGAAAAGCAATTTCAGGTTGGATGGAGTAAAACTCAATAAGAAGGGCTGGTCAGTCTCATTCTGTGCTTCACTTTTTTCCCTGTAGTTCAGTGGGAGTACTCTATTACAGGGCTGCAAAAAGCTATTTTCTTTCACGTTACACCAGAAGCTATTTTTCTGGTGACTACTTTGCTTTGGTTCACTAAGTGTGAAACAAGACCTAATGCAAAAGGCCAGCTGAATTAAATGTGTAGACCCTGATTCATTCACATGTCAAGCACATGTTTGTAACATCAGTCTTGTTTAGAGCTTCCAGACACACTGAAGGATTTGCAAGGGTTTGATCTAGTAAAGAACTATAGAAAAGTTTCCATTAATTTTTTTTTATTAGCAATAACAGCTTAGATTTATTTTAATGACCAGTATTTATTGTGCTAGAACCTCATTAACAAAGTGCTTATTAGTGTTGGAGTTGTTACTCAGTAGTACCAATTGTATAAAAACAGGTCTAGCATAGGCAATCAAAGTTAAACATGGGCAGTGAGGCTCATTTCAACTACATTCAGCCCTCTAAAGGTCAGGGAGCTGATTTAATCTAGCTGCTTAGTCTTTCCCATCATCATGTCCCATTCACAAAGATGCAATGGCTAGGAAAAACTGTTTTCCAAATTACTGCTGTTCTTCCAACAATCAGAGAGGAATCCCATTAACGAACTCCAATTAGACATTTAGTTGCACTGCATTACATGTAATACATATTTATATATATATAGAACTCCCACACAAATATTATTCATTAGTCTTTCCTGGTCTGCAGTTATAGTTGGTAGTGGGCAGATGAACCTTTCAAACCCTTTTTGGCTGATTAAGCTGTTTATTACCTTGTTCTGCAGAGAACACAACAGATTAATTATCAGAGTGAACTGTACTTAAATGGTCACCTGTACAGCATCAGGCAGAACAAGGTTAAGAGATGCATGAGCACATTTCATGGTAGGAGAAGTGATTTATCATATTATCTATCTTCTGTAGGAACTATGAGTCGATGCAGTGTGTGAATCTGAGGCAAGGAATGTGTGCGCTATTCAGTAGTTTGCCAGAGCATGAAAAACAGGTTATTGAAATCAGTCATAATTAGCCATAGATAAAATCCTAATAAATCACTAGTGATGCCATAGTTCTCTCAAATTGGAAAAAATGGAATGATTATGAGAGGGTCAGAGCAGTGAGCTGTGAAATTATTCAGGAAATGAAATAATGACAAGAAGAACAGATAGCAATGCAGGGGTGCTTGTATGGGAGCATCTTAGTGAAGGCAGTGCCCGTTTTCTGACAGACAGACCTTTAGAGATGGAAATAAAATGAAAGCAGAAATGATTATATATTCCTGGGAATCACCAGCCTCCCTCCAAGACTGAGGCTTCAACCATTAAAGCTGGCGGAAATGTGCACTGCAGTTTCTCCTTTCTGAACATTTTTAATGGGAATGTCTAATTTCAATCAGAAAGCTTCATCTCTCAGGTTAGACAAAATGCCAAGACCTTGCTGGCTTCGAGATGGATTATAAGACAGGGCCCTGAATTATTCTGGAAGAAGTAAATTAACTGTCCTTCCTATCCAGAGAACAACCTTTCCAGAGCATCCTATCCAAGCTGTCTCCAACACTTCCTTCTTGCTCTTCCCTGCTCCTCTGCTGTGGTCCTGAGCTGGAGAAGCTGCAAGGCAAGTACTGGAGCCGGGTATCATCAGCTCATGCTGGCTGAGTTCCTGCAGCCCAGCAGCTCTGGGGAAGGTGCTTGCTTATGGGCTCTTGCTGTAAACCACTTCTAAGAGAATCATAGGTGACTCGTATATTTTTGATGTCACCTGGTTGACCTACAGTTGTGCTCTCTGATGGGACTTCTCATGTCTGTGGTTTCTATGGACTCTTCTTGTTATGTGCAAATAAAGTTCACTGCTAGATGCCACTTGACTTGGAACAGTTAGAGATACTTAACCTGTTACTCTATTATTATTGTGCTTTTGTATTATGTGTGTGTTATTTGAAGCGGGGGGAAGTATAAAATCGTAGCTTACTGTGTATATGGCATAGAATGGAGTTCAAGTTCAACACTGGCATTACAGCTGCTGACGTACCATGACTTTATACAAACAACTTTTTACATGGAAGTTTGCATACTGCAAATAGTTCTCTAACACCAGCATACAATGTTTGTTGTCATTCATATGAATCTTCTGCTTTTTAAATTAGTGTTCTAAATTAACGTATGAAGTACTTGCAGACCTGGAGATTCCTAGAAAGCGTGAGTTAAATTCGGTCTTTGTAAAGGAAATCAAAGTAGGTATGACACATTTAAATCCCCAGTTTACTATGTAAGCAGCTGTACAATTTATTTAGTAGGATATTGGCTTGGGTGAAGAGGGAAAAACAACTATCTCCAGGGTATTCTGTTAACACTGTATGAAGATTTTAGATTATGTTTGGAACACAAGGTCAAGTTTTGCTCATCCATTTTCAAAATTGATAAAGAATAGGTGAGCTGTTTTGGAAAAAAAAAAAGTATATGTATATATATATAGTAGTCAAGATAACAGAATTTTGATCGAGGAGAATATTGACAAGTGTTGGGTTTTTTTGTGTGTGTGAAAATGAGTTCGAGAACATTATTTATTATGTATTATACAGGAGAAGACAAGTACTACTTTTCTGGCAGTTATTAAGCTCCTAGTATTGCTCTTACAGAGTTTCTGACATGTTTATCTACTTAAATTCCTTCCTCCTTTTTTTTTCTCATGTATGAGAACTTTTCTGCACAGAAGTTCCTTAAGACCCCAAACAACTGACAAAGTTGCTTGGGAAGGGTTTCAGAAGGTTTCAGCATACCAGCAGCCACAAGAGTTGGTTTTGAGAGAGAGGGATTAATTTTTGTTTGTTTGTTTTGCTTGGTAATGGAGCATTTAACTTTGCCCAGCCCAAAGCTCAAACAGATGAGTCTTGCCTACTTTTTAGTTTCTCATCTCTTCAATGTGTGTGACAGGCTTGTCTTGGAGATGTAACACACTTGGGCTGAAAGTTCAATTTACAGTATCTTTGTCCATCTCTGCAAGGGCAAGATTTCCTCCTCCAGCTGTTGCCAAAGCAGTTTCAGGCTGACACTGAAACAATGGTCTGTTGGGACGCACTTGGTTGAGAGAAACTTTGAAGCATCTCACACTTCCCTGAAATCTGTACACCATGTAAGGGGGAAGAATGAGGCCAATGCTTAGTAGCAGAATGTGTGTGAAAATTCTGAATCCATGCAGGGAAATTGTTTGGCTAAACTAATTTCCCAGTTTGAAAACCTTGTAAAAAGAATCCCTGTGCAAGTAGCATGCAGATTGTCTTCCCATCACAGTGCTAAGGACTCTTAATTACGTTGTCTTGGCATTTTTATCAACATCCTAAACAATTTCTTAATGTACTTTTGTATTACAATGAAGTTACTGTGGGCTCCCGGCAGTGTAGCATCGAACTAATAGTGCCATTGTGATCACGCACATGGACTGTATAAAAATGCTGTAATGTTTATTTTTACTCATGATAAAATTACAAGAAGGGAATTACATGCAGTGGTTTCCTTCCCTGAGAAGCAGAAGCTATTCATAAGATTTCAGCCCTTCTCAGATGGGAAGGGTTGGTTTTGCTCAATGTCTGATGTCATTACCATGGACAGGGCTCTCCCTTGAAAACACACACCTTTTTAATATAATGTATTTCAGACGTCTTGATTCCACTTAGGCCTCTTGAGCCAGAGGCAGGCAAGGATAAAATATTTTCTCATACTTCAGTATCCCCTACTTGTCTAACCGAATGTGAACCATTAGAAGAAGTATATTTTGTTTTGGTTTCAGGAAATGAGCTTTCCCATCAAATAATGTTTTGATTTGTTACAAAGATGGTTAGGTCTAAGTACCCTAAGATGGCTCTCACGTGGTCCATCTACTGAAATATTTCAGTTCTTTTGTGAAACTTTGATTAAATGGAATCTCTGGAGGGTTGTTTTTCTTGTACCAGGAAGAGTCGTTGTAGTTAAATTCGTTATAATCTGGAGATCTTCCTTTCCCTTCATTGAGCTTTAGGTAATAATATCTTCAGTTGCTAAACTACTTCTTACATATTTGTTGTCGCTATGAAACCATTTTAAATAGTGCATCAGTGAAATATTTTGGGTGGAAGTAAGAGATTACAGGCCAAATCCAGTAAGCCACCAGCATTTTCCCTGTAAGAATAAAGGGAATGAACAGGCTTCTTCAGCTTGACGATTCACAAATGAGAAAGCAGTGTAATTCCATAAGCCTTGGTTTCATTGTGTTTATTTTTTAAATTAAGCAAGGTCATATTTGCTGCTGTGGAGACCCAGATTTTTTTTATTTGTCTTTTATTCTGCATTATGATTCCTGTTCGCAGAATCAACTCTGCAGGGCTGTTTGTAGCTGAACTTTTATGGGACCAGTACTAATCTTGTTGCCATAATATTATCCTCTTACTCAGGCTGAAAGGCCAGTCTATGACTGAAAGGAAATATCTGCAACTGGTAGGTCCTTGAGTCTAATTTGCATGTAAATTAAACATTTCAGACTGCAACTATGATTTCTGAATTCATACAAAGGGCAGTATTCTTGGAAAATAAAAATGCATAACATTAATAAGAAGAATATGATTTATATAGTGGCTCTTTTATCTTCCCAATTTTTATTCACTTGTCTTTTTTTTTTTTTCTTGAGTTCTGTGGCAACAGCTGATTATTTCTGCTTGTTATGTGGATCAGGATGTGACAAAACCTTCTTTGTTTCCATTCACATTAATAGATGACTCTCAGGTTAAATGCTGTCTAAAGCCTAACACTGTAGGAATTATTAGTATCTAGCGTTATTTTATTATAGTCAAGTGGTGAAGGTATAAGAGCAAATAGAGGGAAGGAAATTGTAATCTATGGATTTGTCCTTTGGCTTGTTTTGGTTCTTTCTGCTGTATTCAGTTCTATTAAGCACTGTTCTTATTCTTTGCTTGAGGTGAAAGTTGCAGAAGATAGCTGTGTAAGGATAGGTAAGAGAAACAAAAGCAACAACTAAACAATGAAGGAAAGGTGAGAAATGGAAATCAGGAGGAAAGAAAAGGGTGTCTGCTTGATTCTAGCTTCTATTGAGGAAGTGTTAATGGATCCTGTAGGAACCAGGGAACTTGCTGAAATTTGGGCTGTCTGTGTGCAATAGATGCTCATATCTTCTGCTGAGTTACCGATATTTATTTGTGTTACTCGTGTTACTCAAATCACTTCTTTTTTGGAAAGATTCAGGCTCATCAGTACAATCAAAAGGGCAAATAAGGATGAGAAAATGTTGAGGAAAAAAGTAGATTTTTTAATGAAAACATGATCTTTCACAATGACTGAGATATTCCCTGTGCTGGAGCTGCTTTGTGCTAATGAACACATGATCCAGTAAGCTAACCACCGAACGCTTGTATCTTGGAAGCAACCAGAAGCCTCTGCCACATGCAAGCTAGCAAGTAATAAAGATTTGGAGATAAAAGGGGTTGGCATGCATGCAGGAAGAAGTCTGTTTGCAGCAGCAAGGACTTAGCCTTGCTTTGTTCTGGCTGCCTTTCAGGAGTCTGAGCACCACCAGTCTCACTGGGTGCCCTGGGAATTAAAGAAGCTCAGTATTTTGCAGCAAGGAGGTCAGCCACGTATTCATGATTAGATTAGAGAGTGAACTTGTGTGGGAAAGAAGAGCACTGCTCTTGGCTGTCCTGTGTCCACATGAATTGCTCCCAGGGTAAGGAGGCATGCTCCCGGAGTAACTCCAGTTCTGCACTGCCAGCTGTCTGCTGTGGCAGCTAAAAGGAGATGCAGATTACAGCTTTGCTGATCTCAGCTAATGCACACAGGATAAGGTAAAACCCACCTTTTGCAGAGCTGTGCCTTCTTTACTCATTGCAGTGGTTTAACTTGGAAATGGAAGCACACTGGTTCTTTAGGAGCACTGTTGCTGTGCATGTCTTCAGAGGCCAGCCTGTGTAAAAAGGAAAAACCACCAAGTGCCTTTGGTGGAGAATGTTATGAAGAAAACGGAATGTGGATTGCTATCCTTATTTTAAAACCATTCTAGACACGGTGTCTTGGAGAGGAGACAAATCTGTTCACGCTACCCCAGGTGCATGAATAAGGCAGGATTTTAGAGAAAACGCAGGGAAACAGCAGAGATTTGATGTCTGGTTTAAGCTCAGATCATTTTCTGCTGCCTTCACCACAGTTCCCTCTCTATCTGAGGTCTACCAATGTATTTCTCAGCTGCTTTTGGTGTGCCTGAGGGGGCACACTTGGATCAGTGTAAAACTGGCTAGTGTAGTGGGCTGCTGGCTTGCAGGAATAATGTGCAGGATTTCATCTTAGTTAATGGGCTCCCTGGCAGCTCCTGGGGTGTCTGTGGTAGCAATGCCTGTACAGGCCTGAAAAATACAGCAGTTGAGCAGTGTTAGTGTGCAACTGAGACTGCATTTCAACTAGGTGTGTAGCACGTTAGTACGCTGCTCCGTTGTTTTTCTGTGTGGAAAGAAAAATAGCTGCCTTGCCCATGTATCAGAGTTGTGCCTGTTTTAATCAGCCTATGAACACTCAATGTGAACTCAAATGCACTTAAATTAAAAAAATAAATTAAAAAAAGGAAAAAACAACAAAAACATCTCTCAGCTACCAAATGTTGTTTACTCTTTTAATTTGACAAAGGCAAAGAAAGTCCCCTCTGCCGACGGTTGGTATTAACAGCTTTTTCAGACCACCAGGAATTTCTGCATCAAAAAAATATATATGTGAACTCCAGGCTTTCTAAGAAACCTCTGATCAATCTCAAAATTTCTCTGCTCTCAGCTGCACCGGTGTTTTTGACCCTTCCAAAACACAGGGGATATTACAATGTGCATCCTTTCTATTAAAAGGAAGGTGATATTGAAGTTAAGAGTGCAATTAAATATCTAGAGAGATGGAAAGCTCTAGCTGAAAGGACGCTGTTATAGTTCTTTCTGAAAGTTATCAGTACAGAAGGGCTGTTTTAATATACAGCAGTAGTTTCAGAAAGCATCAGATTCTTGACACTGTCATTAGTCACACCGCTTCTTCATTCAGAGCAGCAGTATTTCACTTTGTTACCAAGCACTGATGGACTTTTTCATTTCAAATAATTTCATAGCTTGATGTTAACAATTGAGACTGTGCTGATCAAATGATAGGGATCTGAAATTACTTGAGAATGTTAACAAGTCAAACTTCACAAATGGCACTAAATGTGAGTGTTTGTGAGAAGCACAAAATGGGCGTCTGTACAAATGGAGAGCTGGCTTTGCACGAGTCACTCACTGGGAAATCTTCACAACTGGCTGTATTTTCTCCAAGGCTGTTCCTGCTCAGCTCTGCAGCATCTCTACCTCTTTACTAGGTCTGGCTGCTGTTGTGGTAATTGCTACAGCAGCTACATAAAATAATTCTGAATGTGACCTGAAAGGAAAACTAATCCTTTGATTAAAAGCAAAGGAAATTCAGGGAGGTACCATGTCAGCCTGTGTGCTTAAACTTTGGTAGGTCTTCTGGCTGATTACCACTTACCCTTTTGCAGGAATGCCTCCTGAATTTCTTATTCGTGGTTACATAAGCCTTGTCAACACTCATGAAAGGGACAGGTAATTCTCTGGCGATCCAGCGTCCCGGAGATAACACCCTGTTTAGAAGTGAGGACAGATAAAGCATACAAAAAATGCCTTAAGCCCTCTTTATATCAAGCTTTCTTCTCACTAAAATCAAAGATGTTCTGCTAAAAAATTACTCCTGTTAGTAATAGATACTGACCCCAGAATGAACCATGGCCTCATTTTCTGCTCCCATGTGGAAGCCTGGGGAATGTTGTAACCTTCTGGACAGCCAAGAAGGCTGTCGCTGTGTAAAATATGTATTTAGAAACGTCAGATGGAGTGGAAAAATTAAACTGTGGGTATCTGTCATCACTGAGAATGTAGTCTTTTCACTAATCTAATGTAGTCAACTGTGGTTTAACGTGGTGATGACATAGTATGTTGTGCAGCTGAGAAATGAGTTGAAACATCTTGTGCTTTGTGTGATAAGACGTTCTCTTGGTAACTCGTGTGGCAATCCTACACACACAGTTCAGAACGTGAATATCAGCCGTGTCCTCAGAGTGAACCCAAGTTCTGTTGAGGAAGAAGGTAGAATGGTCGTAGGGCAGGTATGAAACCTTAGCGTGGTCCGAGATTATAGAGACGTCAGAGTTAATTAATCAAACACCGTTTTGGCAAAGAGAGGATGGGGTTCAGCCTGTGCATCAGTACTTTGGAGTGTATGTGGGTTAGGCCACGGGCAGAAATTCCCACCAGAAAGAGTTTTGTCAGAACAACCAACCCTCAGGATGCGTATTGACAGTACTGATGGTCAGCTGGGCAGGGAACAGCCTGAATTGAAGGCAGTGATCCTGGACTGCAAAGCTGGACTGTCATGCTGTGTGCCAGATGCCCCGCAGTGCACCGCGAGCTGCTTCTCCATCACTGGCTTTCAGTTTCCTAGAAGTAAAATTTTTATCATGCTGTAAATGAGTTAATTGAGGGGAACCTGCTACTAGGAGTTTGCATGGCAGTTTGTCTCTAATTACTGAAATATCACTACTGCGGTTAACACCATGAGATGGTAATACGAAAAATACACACATGAAACTTGGAGGGCTAAAGGGCAGTAACTGTTTTTGGATGAGCAGCTTTGGCTTCTGACAGGGAAGAAATAAAACAGATTTATTATTATCGATGGTATAAATGCAGACTGATTCAATTTTAGAGTTCATTTTAAAAGGGAAAACTCAAATTAAAAAGGGAGTTGTAGCATTACCTATTGAAACACCAGTCAGATGAGCACAGATCAGAGTAACGCCTTCCAACAGTTTTGGTTATTGTGTTGGAACCAAATTATGCAAAGAGGCCATAAGTTTTTGTCAGAGTCTGGGAGATGAGTGGGCTGTCCCTTTGGACCATCAGTGCCCCCTTTACTGAAGGAGACACAGAATCACAGAATTGTAGGGGTTGGAAGGGACCTCTTGAGATCATCACTCCCTGCCAGAGCAGCTCCCCAGACCAGGCTGCACAGGTAGACAGGTAGGTTCCCAGTCATAATGACTACTTCAGGCACAAGTGATCGCCAGCGTGGGAGCAGACAAGGGCCATGTCCTGCTCTTGTCTGACAGATCTTTCCCATTCCCTCCCCATCCGTGTAATTTTGGCTTCAGGTGTTTTGCCTCAGCATCACAGCTGGTGGTTGTGTGAGCTGCTTGGTGTACCACCGAGATACCGGTCACACGGGGACACTGCCGGGATTTTGTTCTTCGTTATTCAAAAGCATAAAGAGCATTGTGCTGGGTAATGGAATATAAGTTCTGGAAAAAAGCTGACTCTTGAGCTCTGAAGCTGTGTTAGGCTAAGAGGGGTATAATTTAGCTGGCATTTAGCAGTTACAATGAAACAAGGAGAAATACGTCTTCAGTATTGACCTGCTGGGTCTCAGTCCCATAGTAACCACATGTGCAGTGCTCCCTATCAGAAAAGTTATTGTTAATGCCACTGAATACATAAAATAGTATCTCCATGACAGTGTAACACAATTAGACTCAACTGTTCTCTCTGTATGATGAGTTGTACTTTATTGTGCTTGAATGGAAAGATCAATGCACATCAGTTTTGCTTTGTTGTATTGTAGAAGCAAAGTGGTGTCTCAGGGACAGTATGATTCCATTTACATTCTTCTCTAATAGAGGGCTTTGGACAGTAATAAAAAAATCTTCTAGAAGTTGTCCTTAAAATCCAGAAAATAAAGGCTATAGAACTGCTTGTGATGTTGTCTGAATCCTTTTTAATCTTGCTCTGCATTTCGTTCTGAGCAAAGATAAGCAGTAGCACTCGGGCTTCGGTGTCGTAATGCCTGCAGTCATGGCCGAGGCTTTTTGTTTATTCAGACCACTAATAAACTTTAAGTTATTTGAGAGTACGTGGAGAGAGATGCAAAAAAGTTGGTTGAAACAGAGAAAGAGGGAACTTGGGGCTGCAAGCTCTTTTCCCAGAAAGGGGCTAGCGTAAGCTCAGTGCAGCTTTATAATCTGTGCTGGTTTGCTGGCAAAATCTAGGTATGCACTTACCATCTCCTGTTTTGTACTTTTCTAGATTGCTGAGTGCTAAAAGTAGGAAAGACTCATTCACTGTTCCTCCCATTCTGTATTTTTATTATATATCATTTTATTGAAGTTGCTTCTTTAGTGTACTGAAATGGTGAGACTCAGTGTCCCACGTGGTTATAGAGCAAAAAACCTAATGCTATCCCTTTAACCTCTCATTTGTAGTTAACTTGCAGTCATATGTTTGATAAGTCTCTGCATAGCTCTTGAATCTGACCTATCAGAGTGTGGTGGGTCAGTTTGGAAAAAAAAAAGTTGAAAATTCACTTGGTGCACACAGTGAGTGCTGTGTCTTGCTACTTCAGAGCTGGAGTGAGGAGAGCGACTACGGATAAATCATCAGAAGTTAGGGACTAATAAATACTACTGTCACTTTTAAGATACTCGGAAACAAGCAGCGTGGTGATTTTGGTAGTTTTTTTTGTGTTTGGTTTTGGTGAGGATGTTTTTGTTCTCCAGGTATGTTCAGGTAGGTAACACGTGGTGAGGATTTGGCTGCATTGTTATTTGAGAAGGGTGGAAATTTTGCTTTCATAATAATGCACAAGAGGAATAAGATGTATGCTAATTATCTAAAGAAGCAGTTACTTTGTGGAAGCACAAGCTGAGCAAAACCATATTTCATAGAAGCGTTTTTTGCAAGAAGAGTTGCCTAAGTTGATTGGAGTAGCATGCTGGGTGAGGTTCGGGGGCATTTGGAACAGACAGCTTTTAAAAACCTATTCTTTGTCAGAAAGTATGTCGCCTGGCAATGTTTTATTCAGCTGAGCTACAGACAATTGGACTTCAGAGTTGCCTGCTGCTTGCCTGAATCTTGCATATCTATCTTCCAGTTCAAAGACAAATAATAGAGCTCTTGCAGACCTATTAGCATTGCAGGATCACGATTTCCTGTTAGGGTACAAGCTTAGCCCACCTGTGTGTTAATGACAGCCTTTCTTTTTTTTTTTTTTTTTTTTTTTTGCTGCAGTTTGTTGTGTTTTCTTTCGAAACCTGGCTGCCCATTTCCAAATGTGTGCATTTGCTGAGCTGGCAAAATTGAAGATGCTTAGGAGAAGAAATGGAGGCAGACATTTTAATTTCACAAACACCCTGCATTAGGGAAGCTTCTTACAGCACAGACTGAAAACGTGGCAGAGATTTTAGCAATGCAAGTAGTCAGCAAACTGCTATGTTCGTTTAAAATCACTTATTTACAGCCAAGCTTCTTGAGGGAAAAATAAGTCCTTTTTCTTGACCGAATTTTTTTATCATGATAACTGAATCATTCTGTTTAATAAATTATCAATAGTGATTAATACTGAACAAAATGATGCAGAGACCAAAGTAAGCCAACTGTGCACAATTAAGTGTGTAACCATCTGTAGTGTTTGTAAAAGTCTTTCCTTAAACTCAGTTGAATTTTTTTCTTTTCAGATGGTCCCTGGGAAGCAAAGAACTGAAGGTTCTTGGTGTTAGGTGACGGAATGCATAAATAATTACTGTTGTTAATGTACATACAAGCCTGAATTAGAAATTTTGACTCGATTCTTTTTCAGAGGACACCATAACTGTTGGTCTGTACTTTTTCTCATAAAGATGACATCTTCTTCCAAAGTGAAGGTGACCCTCTGATAGATGAATCATAATATTTTTTACAGAGTGTCTACTAATCTTTGAAATTAAGATATCATTGATGTGAGTAGATCAGGAGGAATACTCTACCTTCTTTTTCTGCTACTTTTTTTCTTATTTTAATTGGCTCGAGGCAGGTATCTGTATGACTGAGCTTACAGAAAAGGCTGTGTTTCTTATAGTCGAGGGTCTTTGTAATGTAAATGTACATACACACAAGGATTTTTCTTTTTCATATCAAAACCTGGATCTTGAGGGAAACAACAAAAAGTGCAAAAAAGTGCAAAAGCTGCAAAACCCAAAGAATTTTGTATCTTTCATTTTCTACTGTCACAGGAGAAGCGAAATATGAAAAATACCTGAAGCTAGCAATGTGACTAGCCTACTGTTCATTAAAGGCTGTGCAGTGTTTTCTTGCTATGAAGAAAATTGAGAATTCAGGGAATTCTAACAGTTATGAGTTTTGAAGACACCTTCTGTCTGTGATACAAAGATGATTACTATCAGACTAGTCAACCTAGGCTTAATTTGGGTCATGCTATTGAAAACACTGTGAAGGAAGCAGACTGCAAGACATCTAGGTGAGCTTTTACTCTGGGCATTCTGCATTGGTATGTGTCTAGTATTTTTCCAGATTTTCTGAAATCAGATTTTATGATTTCACAAACTCTATTATATCCTTGTCCATGTTGTTTTATGCCACCACCACCGGGTTCTCTGCTGAGGTAAATGACTGATTTTTTTTTTATTTTTATTTTTTTGGTCAATCCCAGTGTTTCTCAGATTGTTACAAGATGCTGGTTAAAATATTTAACTTGATGTTTATCCTCTTCAGTCAAGTTTCTGAATCGTAGTCCAAGCATTTGCTGTTGTGGCTATTCTGTTTTTGCTTTCTCATGATGTTAACCCACCTAAATTACACTCTAGCCAAAAGTCTGGCCTCAAAATTTTCATGCTTGCCCTTCATTTTGACCATAAATCTTTCCATTTGCCCATGTCATTTTTTATGCCTTATGGCAGTGCTGTTATCCACTCTCCTTTTAGTCTTTTTCCCCCATATTTCTCTTTCCCTGTCTCATCAGGAACTGCCTTCTGAGCACAGACAACTTCTTCCAGGTTTGTCGTGAACCTTTTTGCCTCATTCAGATCCCTACTGAAAACACCTCTCTGCTCACAGAAGCAGTAAGCAAAAAGGTAGGTAGCCAGAACCAGGAGAAACACCACAAAGTCTTTGAATAACCAAAAAACTGGCATTCATCCGTATTTTTTCTTGATGCCTTGTTTCTTTACAAACAGTATTTGCTGTTATATCTGATATGCACAGAGGACAGTTTGAGAGATGATTGCATTTTATATAAAGGTACCATCCACCAGGAGTCACAGAAACACAGAATTGCAGGGGTTGGAAGGAACTCAAGAGATTCAGGCCAACCCCCCGATAAATCAGGTTCCCTACAATAGGTTGCACGGGTAGAGGTCCAGACAGGTCTTGAATATCTCCATAGAAGGAGCCTCCACAACTTTTCTGGGCAACCTGTTCCAGTGCTCTGAAACCCTTACTGTAAAAAAGTTCTCCTGCATGCTAGTATGGAACTTCCTGTGTTCAAGTTCTATTCCACTACTCCTTGTCCTATCGCTACACACCACTGAGAAGAGCCTGACCTCATCCATCTGCCTCCCACCTCCCTTTAGATATTTATGAACATTTAACAGATCCCCACTCAGTCTTTTCTCCAGGCTGAACAGATCCAGGTTACTCAGCCTTTCCTCTGAAAGGGGAGACACTCCAGGCCCTTCATCATCTTCGTGGCCCTCCACTAGACTCCTTCTAGGAGATCCCTGTCTTTTTTTGAACTGAGAAGCCCAGAACTGGAGATGGTATTCTAAATGTAGTCTCCCCCAGGGCAGAACAGAGGGGGGGATCACCTCCCTCGACCTTCTGGCCACTCACTTTTTAATACACCCCAGGATACCATTTGGCCTTCTTGGCCACAAGGGGCTCATGGCCAACTTGTTGCCCATCGGGACCCCCAGGTCCTTCCCTGCAGAATTCTTCTCCAGCAGGTTATCCTCTAACCTGTACTGATGCATACGGTTATAAGACTCTACACATGCTTTTGTTGAACTTCATTATTTTCCTCCTTGCCCAACTCCTCAGTGTGTCCAGGTCTTGTTGAATGGCAGCACAGCCTTCAAGTGTGTCAGCCAATCCTCCCAGCTTTGTGTCATCAGCAAGTTTGCTGAGGGTGGACTCTATCCCTTCATCCACATCACTGATGAAGATGCTGAACAGGACTGGACGCAGCAGTCATGCAGAAATTAGTCAGCAGAAAGTCTCTCCTGAATCCCATTACAGGAAAGTAAAGGTCACCTTTCCCCCATAATTAGAACATTATTGAAAACACCAGGAAAAAAGCAGCAGATACTGTTTATATTGGACTTGATAACAAGTGGCTGTTGAGAGTATCCCATTCGTAAGATGTCTGTGTCTTCTCTTAAGCTTTTGTCTGCACCTGTAATGCCTTGTATAAATAAATAATTTGTCAATGAATGACATCAGCAGTGAAATGCTGATCGTTTCTTGAAAGCTCCTGGAAAGCAGATCCCTGCTGCAGAGGGGGATAGTGAGCTTAATACTGTCTCACTCTCACAGTCTGCCTTCAAAGCCCCAACACTCTGTGAAGGCAGAGCTATGCTAGCATGCCTATGGAGATGCTCTGCCCTTGTTTGATAAATGGCAGGCTGCTAGTGACTGCCTTTGGGTGCTTACCACTCTGGCCCATCTCGTGGAAGCTGTCGATAAAGGCAATAGGTGCTGTAATTGGATATAGATGAACAGATATATAGTTACTTGTGCAGTCTTAGGATATAGATTGCTGCTGAGTAGATATTATTAGAGTGACCCACCATGTCACCCTTGACTGACCAACTTCTGGTGGAAAATTGCTTTTCCAAACCTCTCTCTGCCACTGTTTGAGATGTGGTAAATGAGATGTATAAAATGAGGACAGCCTGGCTGCTCCTGCTTGTCCAAATCCTGTCCTGTTACAGTATGATTGGATATGAGTAAGTGACTTGGAAAAAGCTGTGTTTGCTTGGAGGGCTGTGATGTTGCCACATGACGAAGGCTGTTTCTCAAGTTATTGAGCCTGCCAAAAAGGTAACGTGCAATGCAGGCATAGAGAAACATTGCATCTCTCCAGCAGCACTGCCAAGACCCACCACCATGTTACTCATGTAGCAAATCCGCCTAAGCAGAAGTGTTCATATATATACTTATACACATACAAATATACTTACATATACACTTATATACTTACATATATTACTTCATATATACTTGCCCTCCAAGTCAGAAGAAAGTTATGCAGTTAGCTGAGTTTTAAAACCCTTTTATGATTTAGTCATTCAGCTTATCTATGTGGGAACTATCTGAAAGCTAATGCAGAAGAAAGCTGCCTCTGAGATGATCATGATCCATGTTGAGGTTTGTGAAGCTACTGTATAGCCACTGAGAAAGAGACCTGAGATGCTGTGAGGGGTCTGTAATGCTGCCTCTGCCTGGTGCTTTTCTAGGTGGCCAATATTGGGTATCCAGGTGCATGTGTTTGCTCTTGATACTTTTCTTCTTGTGAAGTAGTTGATTTTGCAGCATTTTTAATACCTGCAGCGATTAGAAAGGTGTTTGCATTTTGCACCTCCAAGAAACGAGTGAAGCTGATCTGTTTGGGGTTCACATCTGGAAGGATTTTGGGAGGGGGGGATTTCTCCTACTAAATTACTCTGATCTTCTTCCATTGCTGCACAAACCACAGATGTAATTTGCACCACAACTCTGTTGAGAAAAAGTGTGAAATGGAGATAGTGAATCCATACTTTTCCCATCTTGCTGATGCTCCAGCCTTCTCCCAGGGTTGCTCAGCCTCTTCAGTGGGCCCTACTTCCTTTCTTTGCTGGGACCTGCTCTGGCAGAGGTTGTCCTGAGATTCAGAGAAGCTCTCTGAGCTCTAGGGGCACCCATAATGATTTGTCTCAGGATGATTTCAACTCACTTCATACTTAAGATGTATTTTTAGCTATGAGAGAGAGAAGATATTTGAGAATTCAGCTTTATTGATCTCGTTTTTAAAAATCTCTGGACTTCTTATCTAAAAAATGTATGAAAGGTATAATAGATTAGAAAGGCTGAAGCACATCTCCTATGAAGCTAGGTTGAAGGACTTGGGTTTGTTTAGCTTGGAAAAGAGAAGACTCTAAGGAGACCTCATTGCTGTCTTCCAATGTTTGAAGGGAGCCTACAAGCAGGATGGGAACAGACTTTTTACGTGGTTTGATAATGACAGGACATGGGGGAACATCTGTAAACTAAAAGGGGAGATTCACATTAGATGTTTGGAAGAAATTTTTTACTCAGAGGGTGGTAAGGCCCTGATACTGCTTTCCGAGAGCTGTGGTTGCCCCATCCCTGAAGTTGTTCAAGACCAGGTTGGATGGGACAGTGGGCAGCCTGAGCTGGTGGTTGGCAACCCTGCCCATGGTAGGGGGATTGGAACCAGGTGATCTTGAAGCTTCTCTCTAACCTGAGCCATACTGTGATGTAATTTCTTCTATTTATGGAGGCTGGAAACAGGGTAAATGCCAGTGGTTTTCTTTTTGGTGTTTCTGCATCAATCTCTGGCAGCAGTGCTGTGAAGCAAGCAGCATTGCTGTTTTTTCAACTGGTTTTGATGAATATAGCTTCTAATTAACTTCTCCATTATGATTTTTAGGAGAACTGGGATAAAAGATGCAGTGTTCTGAGCTTTCATATGCAAACTCACTTTTAGAATGATATTCACATATTTTATAGCTAGTGGTTTTAAACGCTCTCAAATATTTGTAATAATGTTTATGTCAAGGCAAATCTCTTAAATATGAGAAAAATATCTTAATTTGGACAAATAAGGTGTGTTGAGGTAGAATATTCTTAAGTAAATACAAACATTACTGAAATTACTTGCTTGCATTTTTCATTGCAAACTCTAAAATATTTTTTGGACAGTTTTGAAGGTTCTTGCACTTTTGAGATACAGTACTTCCAGTTCATAAATGAGTGCAACACTGAAAGAGACAAGACGCAGAACTATGCAATATAGAACCACCTTGTATTGCAACATGGCTTTATCTTCTTACGGGTAGAGTTGCCTGCTAGTTTCTGTGTATTTAACCCTGAACCCTTAGAATTTTTGAGTCATTTTGGAGTAATAACTGGTGGACAGACTTTTCCCATTAGTGGCATTACCGTGTACACTTCTGAAACAGATTCTGTAACCCACCTTTTATTCAGATGGATGGTCTCTAAATTCACATCACTCTGGAGGTCATTCTATATTTATGGGTGTGCACGTAGACACATAAATATCCACATATAAAAGATACACATATTTGAATACATACAGCTTGAAGCAGTTTCCCCAGGAAGTTTTCTCAAGGCATCTCATATGGATTTAAATCTAGAAATAAACTTAGCAACTACATGTGAACAAAATTATTTCGAGAGGATGCTGATGTGCAGCAGGAAACAAGCTAGAGTTGTTTTCTAATCATTTATGTTAGAAACTAGAATAAAGTGCCCTCTAATAAATTGAGGTGCATATTGACTGACAAGCTCTAAGTGATTTTTATTACTTGGGCAGCACAAAGCAGCCACTGATGCTTAAGTTGGATTTATGACTGTTTTGCTTCACCAGCGTGGAGAGGAGAAGTCCAAATAAAGGCCTTGCTGGCCTCATCCATTTGTGGAGTTGATTGCTCAAGGTAAAGCACTGCAAATTAGGTATAACTAATTCAGTCTGTTTAATGTAGGAAAAAGGATGACTGCAACTATGCCTGTCTTCTTTTCCTTACAATGATGTTTCATATCAGGTGTTTCTTCATTAATAAGTACATACTTCTCAGAGAAATGAATGTGTGTGATCCTTTTTGCAATTAATTGCTACCATGTACATGTGTTCCTCCATCAGGTTTACAGTAAGATCTGACCATATCAAATTTCTTTTTGTCAGCAGTATATACCTAGCACTCAGTAACTTGTGTTTTTTGAGGAAAAAAATACAAAAGCAAGAACAAATGAAAACTTCACTGAACATTTTGCTGCCTGTTGATACAAAATTATGAATAAGATTGAAGTGCTTGCTTTTGTGATAGAAAGAAATAGTCATATTTAGGCACAAAATTAACTATAGTATTTTTTCTTGTTTCATTGCCTTCACATGCTCAAGGCATGAGTAAGAGGTCACCACCGTATGTATTAGACACAAGATAGTCCCTCTGTGCATGTTCTGGGAGAGCACAGAGGTTTTTCTAAAGGAATTTTAATTGATGGCTCATTTAACCATCTTAGAAACATAAAACCATTTGAAAGCAGTTATCTCCTAAATTCTGAGGTCGGTTTTTGCCCTGCAGGAATATACTTTGACTTGTGAGGAGTGATAATGACTTTTTGCTTTATGATGTACCAGTTAATTAAAAGATGCATGTTGCAGTTTCAACCTATGCTTTCATAGAGACTGTTTGATTTTTGTTAATCAGAGTAAGTTGATCTACATGTTGCAATTAGAAAAATTCAACTAAAGGAAAAAAAATGGAAACTGCTGAATGTGGTACTTTTCCTGGCCATGCATCTCAATTCTTCAATGCTCTGAAAACTGCGTTTTGCAGTCATTTCTTGAATCAGTTTTACTACTGAACACTCTTGTGTCTGTGATGGAGAACACACAAGTACCATACATGGCATAAAGAAACATCTTTTAAATGTGATCTATTTTACATTGTTTCTAGCTAAGGCCTTAATAGACTCCTATATTGTATAATAGGCCGTGATGCTGTAAATAATCACAGAATCACCAAGGTTGGAAAAGACCTCAAAGATCATCCAGTCCAACTGTCCATCTATCACCAATATTTCCCCACTAACCCATGTCCCTCAGTACAACATGTAAAAGTTTATCAAACACCATCACCTCCCTGGGCAGACCATTCTAGTGCCTGACCACTGTCTTGCTGAAGTAGTATTTCCTAATGTCTAACCTGAATCTCCCTTGGTGCGTGCAACTTGATGCCATTCCCTCTCATCCTATTGCTAGTTACATGGGAGGTCAAGCCCCACCTCACCACTACCTCTCTTCAGGTAGTTATAGAGAGCAATAAGGTCTCTCCTGAGCCTCTTCTCCAGATTGAACAATAGATTGGACACACTCCAGGGCCTCGATGTCTTTCTTGCAGTGAGGAACCCGAATGCGAACGCAGCAATTGAGGTGTGGCATCATCAGGGTTGAGTATAGAAGGATAATCACCTTCTGCTCCTGCTGGCCATGCTATTTCTGATACAAGTCAGGATGCCATTGGCCTTCTTGGCCACCTCGGCACACTGCTGGCTCATGTTCAGCCAATACCCGCAGGTTTGTTTCCTCTACACAGTCTTCCAGCCCCTTTGCCCCAAACCTGTAGCATTGCCTGGGGTTGTTGTGGCCAAAGTGTAGGATGTGGCACTTGATCTTGATCTTGTTCAACTTCATCCCACTGGCCTCAGCCCAGTGATCCAGACTGTCCAGATTGCTCTGTGGGGCCTTGTTACCCCCAGGAAGTTAAAACGTTTCCTGCCAGCTTGGTGTCATCTGCAAATTTACTAAGGGTGCACTCCATGCCCTCATCCAGGTCATTGGTAAAGATACTGAACAGGACAGGCCCCAGTACCAACTGCTGGGGAACACCAGTTTTTGACCAGTCACTTGCTGGGTTTAATTCCATTCACCACCACTGGCCATGGCTCAGCCCTCCAGCCAGTTTCTTACCCAGCAAAGAGTGTACCTGTTCAGGCTATGGGCTGACAGCTTCTCCAGGAGAATACTATGGGAGACAGTGTCAAATGCTTTGCTGAAGTCTATGTAGACTACATCAACAGCCTTTCCCTCATCTATCATGTGGGTCACTAGATCATAGAAGGAAGTTGAGGTTGGTCAATTAGTACCTTCCTTTCATGAACCCATGCTGGCTAGGCCTGATCCTGTGGTTGTCCTGCACATGTTGTATGTTTTCCCTCAAGATGATCTGCTCTATAGCCTTTCTGGGCACTGAGGTCAAGCTGATAGGCCTCAATCCTCCTTACAACCCTTCTTGTAGATGGGAGTCACATTGACAAGTGTCCAGTTGACTAGGAATGCAGATAGATGATGGAAAGTGAAAAGTGGCTTGGCTATCACCTACGCCAGCTCCCTTAGCACGCTTGGGTGGATCCCATCTGACCCCATGGACTTCTTACAGTCCAGGTGGAATAGTAGGTCTCTATCTTTTTTCCAGCTGAATCGTAGGGGGTTTATTCTGCTTCCCATCTGAGACTTCCAGGTCAGCGGTAGTGCACCACAAGGATAACTGGTCTGACTTTTAAAGACAGATGTAGAGAAGGCATTGAGGACCTGCTGATAGGTTACTTGAAAAAAAAATCAAGGGAAGGATTGTTGTTTCATATATGAGAATTTACTGTCAGTTGGGATGCTTTTCAATGGATTTTAAACCTTCTCATCTGTGGTATGCAGCAATGTATAAATATATGGACTCCTGGATTAGGGTAATATTATATTGTGAGAAAATCTATGGAATCAGGAGTAAATTCTTCTTGGTATTTTTGGTTCAGTGACATAATGTTGACTCACAGAAAACTTGAGCCACGATCATGTGATGGGGAGAGGGAGGGAGGAAGGATTGGACTGTTCTGAGAAGGCCAGAATTGGAGATTGGAGCAATTCAGATCTTCATATGGGCTGTGGATATCTTCATCTGAAATTGCTTTTTACGTGTTGAAAGGAGTGCCATGGGGAGTAACAGCATAAAAGAATAATAAACAGATTAATAAATGGACGAGTTGCCTAAGCTATGTATATGTGCAAAATATCTGATAAGAAAAGCATTAAAGGAAAACAGTTTTCTTTCTAGGCAAATCAAGGCCTCATTGTCTGCATAGGTTCATTCATTAGATAGAGTCAAATGTGACAGGGAATTAGGAGGAACAAAAGGCTTCCTGTAACATTATGTCAGAAGACCAATTGTGAATAAGAACGAAGATTTAGGTGCCATTCTGGCTTATGATATGTTATTGTCTTTTCCTTTTGGTGAAATACAACCGTGGGATGTAATTACTGCATTAATAATGTACCTTGTAGTCATCTTTTCCACTTGAAATATTTTAGGTGTGAGCTAAAATGTCCTGGTGTAATAATGACCCATTGCAGTAATAACAATGTCAGATCAGGTACATGACTGACCTCTTTGTATTGCTGCAACTGCCCTTTTCGTACCATATTAATGTGACTTTATTGCCATTAGTTTTGTGATGACAAAAGCCTTGTCTGTGGTAGGCTTCCCTTCACTGGCAAAGTTTCACCTTCAGGCAATCCGGTGAACCATATTTGTGCCCATAGCAAGGATTCTCTATCCATGGATATGTAGCTATTTGCTTTTATGCATGAACATGTACTTTCTGTTTCTCAAAATGTTTCCAAAGAGTTTAAATTCTTTTAGGAAAAAGAAGTGACTTATTTTCTTCCTCAAATGACTAGTAGTTTTATGCAGTGTCCACAGGGAAAGGCTGTTTCAAAAATTAAGCTCAATAATTATGACCATTTGGACTTGTGGTTAATGTCAGATTGGGATGGGAAGGAGATCTATTTAAAAACCAAATGTAGGAGATGACAAACCTTAGAAGAAAAGCATACTGGTTTAATTAGAAGTATGCCTTAAGTTTAAAGTGCTGTTGAGAGATTATCGGAGAGCAGAAGGTGACTTCTGATCTAGAAGATGCAGCTGGCCTTTGGTTTATAGCTTGGCATTTCCTGTACTGAAAGTACTTTTTCGTTGCAAGTAAATTAAAGGATTTTCTTTCTTTGGTCTGATTTTAATAGGCATAGCAACTTTCTGGAATTTTCTAAGTGGAATTTTGAGGAGGATGAATGTTATTTTCTCACTTACCCTCATAAGTCCTTGTTACAGTCCTTTGTGCTGTTGTTTTGACATCAATGGAAAGTTATGCCTTAGTACAGCTTCCTGTATATTGTATTCTTTTTCCTTTGTGCTCTAAATCTCTCCTATGGTTTTTGTTATATGCACAACCGAAACACTTTTTGAAAAGCTAAAGGTCCTTATTTATGTCAGTGCTAGCTTTGAAGAGCTTTGGCAAGTTTTTAAAAGAGCCTGTTTCGAAATCATTTTCTCCTTAGTTTGCTTTTGTGTTTCTCCAGTTGTCATTTGCTAAAAGTAAGTGTGGGGGGGGAGCACTCCTTCCTTACTGTGCCTAAAGCTGTGCAGATGAGCAGCCATTCCTTCCCATCATAAATAGCTTCTGGTGTGACCTCAGCCCTGAGTAGTGAAGGAGCGTGTAAATATGATTGGGTAAAGAAGATTTTCAACACCTTGAAGAGGTGATACAAATGTTAACACAGTCAAACCTTTCCCCAAGGCTCATGAGGGAATAGGTTACAATAAGGAAGGCGGTTGGTAAGGAGAAAGGAAGGGAAAGGTCCATCCAATAAATGATTTTACAGAATCATAGAGTTGTAGGGGTTGGAAGGGACCTCTAGAGATAATCTAGCCCATCCTCCCTTCCAAAGCAGACTGCCTGGATCACTTAGAGTAGGTTTTGAAGAAAGAAAGGGAGAGCAGTCTTGAATGGAGATTTCCCAGTGTCCAGAAGAATGTCTCATTATGAGAAGACAGGGATTTATTAATGTAATTCCTCAAGGGAGGGAAATTTAATAGAAATGCTCACTGTTATCAGTATTCTCTGGAGAAGTTCATATGAGGTTTGTGCTGAGCTTTTGCTGTTCGGTGGTGAATGGTGCTTCTGGAGGCTCAGGGAATCCTGATCCTGTCCTACTATTCACCAATTTTAGACTTCAATTTGAGAAGCTTTGTGCGGTGTACTTGCTAGAAAAGCATTTGTACTGTGTCTCAGGGGATATTATTTGCTCTGTTATTCCAGTTACTTACAGAGACATTGGATATCTCTTGAGAAAAAAAGATTCTACTTATTGTAATAATAAATGAGGTATATTTTTGAGTTCCTTTCTGAAGAGGTGTTTAGCATTGTTAAAGGGAAAAGATAACAAAAGAGGACAACTATGGAACAAATGCTAACAAAAATGGCCAAAATACACTAATCTTTCCCCAGAGTGAAAAGTTTAGAATGATGATATTCAGGAATTCTTAGGTACAGTTAAGCTGTAAGGAAGAAGATTTCTTTTTATAGAGTTGCAGAATCGTTAAGTGATTTAGGTTGGAAGGGACCTGGAGGAATTACCCAGTGCCACCTCATTTTTTAAAGCAAGATTAACTTAATTTTGAGTGTCTCTGAAGACGGAGGTACCACAGCCTCTCTGGGTACCTTTCACACCATTTGAGTACTGTCCAAACAGAGTTCTTTCCCTTCAGCTTGTAACTGTTGCCTTTTGTACTTTCTCAGAGCATCTCTGAATACAGCCTTCTTTTTCCTTCCCCGGGATAGGATTTTACCTGCCATTTAAGGAGAAAATGACCAGTGGTGAGTACTTCTCAACTTTAAAACTGGACTACTATTGACAGCTCTATGTTGTGGGAATTAATCCACCTGAACTGGCCAATTTTAAAAAGAACTAAACGTCTTGAGCTCCCAGTTTGACGGAAAACAAAAACTTGGGCAGAATAAGAGTTCTTCTCCACAGCTGAATACTTCTTCCATGCTTGCAAAATAGAAGGGAAGAGAAAGCTTAGAACACCTTCAGTTATGATTTTCACTGCACATTATTGTCTTATGTCTCTGAGTGTGAATTGGCAGGCAAAATGGAAGCTAGTCTTGCCTCTATCTCTAAGGCTATGGGTACAAGGAAAAAAGTAAAATTCTTTGGTACCTGGAAAACAACTTCCAGTACGAGCTAGCTTTGAATACTTTTCTCTTCGTATCAGGAAAAAAAAAGGGATGCAAAGTACGTTAAGTTTCTGCATTATAAATAAGAAACTACAATAAAGGATAAAAGAGTGATGTGATAATAAAGAAAAAAAGCACTCAACAATCTACAGATGAAAAGCACCACACATCATAAGGCTGTTGTTAAAAGTCAGGGATTAATTAGCTTGCACATCCAATGTGCCTGGGACTAGAAAGGCAGTTCGAGAAAAGTAGTAGGAAAAATTTTAGATTATTGATGGTGATGCATTTGCTTGAAGAGACTGTCCACCCCAGACCTGTCAAAAGTAAAATAGACATGGCTGATTTCTTCCTGTGGGACGGAGACATAATGAAGGTACTGTGCTGAGGTCTTCAGCACCTGGAAATAGAAGCGTAAAGGATGCTTTCTTCCTCCCTCTGCTCCTCTTCTTCTTTTTTTTTTTTTTTTTTGTTTAAACTGGGACATGAAATTGAAGCAGAAGTTGTCGTAACAAAATGATTTCTTTATACTTGACTTAAGAGTTTGAGCCATCTGTTATCATATTAGGGGAGTAATGGGCAGAAGAGTACTATTTTATTTTGTATATTCAGCTTAAAGAATTCAACTCAGAAGTGAGATATGTATTTTCTTATAGTTCCTTTTTGGCACAGGTAGGCTATTATTTTTTCATGTTCTACCAATTTTTTAAAGAATGAGTATAGCTACAAGAGAAGAACTCTTTTCGTAAATTACTCAGCAGAAATCCTTTTTCACATAAATGTGTAGCAATGGCTTGCAGTCCTAGACTATGTGGGATAGTAAAACGATACAGCAAGGTTTGAAAAAGGGATAAGAAATAATGGAGACAAAGAGAACGCCTCAGCTCTTGAGAGACGATGTGGATATATTTGCAGCTGAACAAAAAGTTTTGCTGTCATATGGCTGCTTCTCTGACTACTGGATATATTGGCAGCCGTAAAGATGGAGAGAACCATTCAGAATATAGAGCTTCATCTTATTTATATCCTATTATGTTCCATACATAAAAATTCTCTTTGTAGAGAAGGGGAAGCTGACATGAAAAGGTATACGTTCGATACACAGTGGACTGTATTATACCTGCGGTAGACATTAGAGGTTTAATAAGGTATGGTGATTTCCTCATTCTCCCCATTTATCAGAAAGATGAGGCTCAAATTGACTTTTCTCATCAGCTTTCATAAAACATTGCATTGAGTTGACACAGTGATGTTTTGGTAGTGGGGTAGTTGGCTCCTCCAAAAGGGACATGCTGCTGCCAGAGCTGGGCCAGGAGTGACACCGGTTGTACCTCTGGGACAGCAGACTTAAAGGAAAAACTGCTGCACAACAGTGTGGAACAGAAGCTCTCTGCCAGTCAGGAGAGGCCCATGGTGGAGCAGGCCTTCCTGAAGCCCAAGGGCACCACGCAGAGCAGATGTCCACGCATACCTGTGGAGGAGCCCATGGTGCAGCAGTAGATGTGGGCAGGAGGAAGACTCAGATCATGGTCACCCCAGCAGGAGCAGGGCCTGGGCCGGAGCTGCTGCCCATGGAGAGGAGCCCAAGCACCTTTATTTTAGGATTTTTTTTCCAGGTCACACTGTAACAGTTATTTAAAATACGTTTTTTGATGTAGCCCCAGGTTTTGATTAGAAACTTAACTTTCTGCAAGAGCTGATGTTGTAGAAATAAGAATATCTGTGTTTTAGAGCACTCTTTTATGTGTTCTTCTTGGACCAACACTGTTAACGCTCCCAGAGGCATCATATGTATGTTTTCAGTACTGGTATATCTCTTTCAAAACTTGCAGCCTTAGAGCTTGGATCTTCAGGCTAACAGCTAAGATGAAATTTTTGCATTAACTTTTCTGTGCACAGCTGTCTTTTTTCTCTCGTTTGCTTTTTAGTTCGGTTTGGTTGTACCAGTAATACTTTACCTGTCTCAGTACACTTCAACAAACTACTCAGATAACTCTTTATATTACAGAATTTTCTTGTACGGAGTATTGAACCAAAATAGGCACTCATTCAGTGTAATGGAGACAGATTTGAATATATGCGAGGTCCTATATTTGACCTAGTGAGAGATTGCCATTTGGTGTTGTGTTCTCCCTTCCTATACACACAGCCTTCCTTCACTGAAAAGCTGAATCAGGGCAAAACAGTATTTTATTTTGTACTTTCTAGAATGGCCTGCGACTGCAGAAATATGACTGTAAAAACTCATCTCCATTTTGCTTGTAACTACTGATTCAGTATTCATGGATAAGCACATATTTAGACATTGAGGTATTGCGTTATATCATTTTTTACTGCTGAAACAGGCGAACGCTATTACCTATGTGCTCTACAAGGCAGCTTGTTGATTTAGGTGGACAATTTAGATTGAAGGCTTTGGGAGTCCACCTTCCCATGCGAGCCTGTCTGCAGAAGAGGGGAAAGTTTGTTTTGCTCTTTCTGCATCTCTCTCCTTGTAAGCATCTATTTTTAAGTTTCTGCAGATGGAGTTGCACGTTCTGGCTGCGGCATATATTCTGCAGTGTCTCCTTGATCCTGCAAAATGGCTAATTGAGTGAGAGAACTCGGGCAGGGATGATTTATGCCACATGAGCATGGCTCAGATTTCAGAAAACACTGTCAGACTCTGCCGAACTGTCACGTTATCAAGTTGTTCACTTCTTGCCAGGTCTTATAAGGGATCATTAGCTTCCTGGTCTGGCTCAAATTCCTTTGTTTTGAGTGGAGTGTGAAATCAGTCTCTGCTTCTCATTTTCTCTCTACTACCTGCTGCTGTTGGTGGTGGCCTGACTCAATAAAGGCTGATGATTGATAGCAGCAGAGAATTGGTTCTCAGCGGCAGAATACACAGCCCTGTGCTGCAGGAGAGCCGTGTTCCACTGTAAACACTGATAGTCTCAAAATTCAGAAAGCACTGGGGAATCTGGGGAAACGGTGCCTGCATACTTTAGCCTCCAGGAGCCTACTGTGGTTAAGTCATATTGCATCTGTTTGAGCTACTTTCCAAGGTAAGCTGTCACTGACCATGTGAGCGTGCCTGGCAAGTGAATGTGTACCACAAGTGGTTGCTGGGGATTTACACGAGCAGCTTGTGCAGTGGGTGAGTGCGAAGCACCTGCTGTGCAAAGCTACATGCATTTGTAAGGCTTTCCTAGCAATAATAAACAATGCAACCAGTATTACCATGATTTATGGAGTAAGTTGGAAACTCTCTTGTGAATTACAGCTTTGATGGCTCTAGTGTGAACGTAATTATTCTTCCATACATAAATATGCAGTGCTGTCCTAATCATTTATGTTACTTCTGAAGCCCTGGGAATAAAGAAGCATTTTGCTACTGAGTACCCATATACATAAGTCTTGAGTCTCAGCTAAAATAGTGAAAGAAATCTCATGCCAGCAGTCTCCAGAAATGAGCTAGATGGATTTTTGCTTCGGGTGTTCTACATGCTCTCAAGGAGAAAGCAGATGGATAACGTGGTGAGTGAAGAGACAGCAGTAAGCGCCTCTGCTTTAAACGATAGATTCTAACACACCCCCTCCTTTTAGTGACAGCTCTTGTGTGCTTCTCATTTCATTACTTGTATCAGGCTTCCTGAACAAGATATTTCTGTGTGAATTTTTCTTTTCCCTTTCATAAAGTTGTACTGGTGAATTCTTCATGAAAACTTCAGTACGAAACTTTGCAAAGGAAAGTCTTTGTTGATTTGTAGGCTATATACTGAAGCATTATATGTGGCTATCATTCCCACTGAACTTTAATTTCAAAGCCTCACACCTACTGGAAAACCTTGGAAATAAATAAATAAATAAAACCACAGAGGGATTTGGTTATAATAGACTACTAGCCACTAGATTACTGGAATTTATTTAAGGTCTGAGAGATTTCTCACTTTTCTTTCTTCAGCTGCAAAAAATAATCTGACACCCCCTGAATGAATGAATCAGATTTCAAGCAGTGGCATGGCAAGTCACCATGTTTCTTTACATCTGTTTCATAAGCCTCCCTCAAAATCCTTCAGAATAGCCTTTGCTCAAATATGGGACCGCAGAGACATTTATATCTTTATCTGTTATTGTAGACAGCTACACCTGTATCAGCCGGTGTTAGCACAAAAACTGTGGCACTTTTTCTGCTTAAGTGGCTGGTTTCCTGCTGCTGTCGTTTGTGATGTGCTGAATCTCTTCCAAAGTTTCAATATGAGCAAATTCCCAGGTTATCAAGGCTTGGAAGGAGGAATTTTTTCTCATCTTGATCTGTGTAAACCAGCTGAATCGTTAAAGCAGAGAGAAAAGCCCAAATGTTTCCTATTGGAGTCTAATCAGACCTGAGAAGATGGTGAAGACTGGTAGGATCAGAAGCAGCTTCTTCCTCTTACTCTAGCTAGGCCTCTTGTACCTTGTTTTAATGTTCAATAGCATATAAGATCTCTGATTTGTGAAGGCGCATTTATCCCGATGAATGTCAACCATAGACATTTAATCACCACAGTAGTCAAGGGAGTGGAGTGTATGCTTCTATGAGCAGTTCAGATTAGGAATTGTTCTTTTCCTCTAAAGCATCAGTGAACATATGTCTCCTCAGGTGAGTCTCTAAGGGTAGTAGCCAGTCATGATCCATCTTATTCAACAAAGGTTCATGACAAGCTACTTTTTTGTTATTTTTTTGTAAGAGAAAATATATTTGCCCTTAATTATATCCATAAATTTAATGATAGCCTTTCTTTAGATTGTTTGATGTTGGAAAAAGCTGCCCAGGGGGGTGGTGGAGTCACTGTTTCTGGAGGTGTTCAAGAAATGTGTAGATACTACATGTAGGGATATGGTTTAGTAGGCACAACTGCTGATTGATCTCAGGGGTCTTTTACAATAGTGATTCAATGTGAAAGATATAACACCAATTACATCTGCTTCATAATCCCAGCAATATTTTTCCTTTTTTTTTTTTTTCCACCAAGCAAGTTTATTTTTATCTGAAGGGCTTTCCATCTGCTGATAACCTCCTCTGAGTTCACTGCATCCCATCTTTTCTATCTCATTTTGGCACAGAGCTCTCAGCTTCCCATGCTCAGTCACCCAGTTTATTCACTTTCTGAATTGCTGTTTCACTTCTGTGTGGTGGTGCGGAGCATGCTGCAATGCTGCTGCTCCCCTGTGTTCATCTTTTACTGCAGTATTCTGGCCTACCATTTCTCTTCTCTCATCTGAAGGTGTTATGCAGTCTCTTTACTTTCTCTTTGCATGGTGTTCAGCTCTTGGTTGGAGCTCAGCAGGCTTATTTGATAGGGTAGCATCTTAATATCTTACCAGCTATTTGGCTGTCTCTGCTGCTAGCAAAGCCTGATGTGGAGTTGGTTATGCTTAAATACAAAACCTGTATACTGTTTGCTCTTGCTAGCATGAAGGATCAAATGTGGGACTGCAGTTTCAGAAGTTTTGATTGTTAGGAAGCAGCTGCAAGTGCCCTCAAAATTTGGAAAGCAGTGAGATGCACAGAGCAATCAGAGCTGGGATTTGTTCAGAGGAGGGTAAGGTCTTGATTCAAAGTCTCTGAAGTCAGAGGCACCACTCCTGTTATATGCCTGTGATGCAGAATTACAGGCCAACCATCAGTAAATGCCAGCCTTGACAAAATGCCATGCTTTTCCCCTCTGTTCCAACTTATAAATGTAGTGGTATGTTTTAGACTACCAATCATCCGTAATCAAGAAAATAGAAGCAACTAAGCACTAAAATGCAGTGTTGAAAATATATTATTAGAGATCTGGGCCAAATGAGATATCCCTCAAAAGGGGTAATGAGTGATGTTTTTAGCCTATGCTGCAACAAGATGTGACAGAAAGGTCTTTCATATTTTCAAGCATAAAAGGTCTTTGCTTTGTAGTGGCTGAATTCTGTGTATGTTTTATGGCAATTTTCTTTTAGGAATAGCTAGGAGACGATGTTTCACCAGTAAAGAAAAATGGATTCTGAAAGATGCACGCGCCTTTGATAACCTGACGTTGTATAACTTCATGTAGCCTAATCGGTCTGCAGAGTCATTTGTAGGAATTGCTTCCTTTCAGCAAGGAATGGCCAACTCAGTAGTTTGACTGCTGAACGGCCCAAAGCATGAAGTTTATCTTTTGCACTCAGAAGAAAAAAAGAGTTTTGTATTAGCTCTCAAACTCCACACCTTGCTGACACCGACCTTTATCCAGCGAAAGTGGCGTGACAGTAAAATTGTGGGGGAGCTTATTAAATCTGCACATTCAATGCTTCATTTAAACTTTGAATAATAAAGGACCCTCTTTTAATTAAAGCTGTCAATTTACCATCTGCACAGATCGCATTTTTTGTAATCCCATTCTGTATTATCCGCAAAACAGCATTAATGTAGATAATTTGTGAAGCGTTGTTTTCTGCATGACCACGTACAATTCACAGCTAGATCAGTGTGCACAGTGGTTCCAAACAGAGAGAGAAAACCTCCTGGAAACCGTTATTCTTTCCTTGGACTCCATCTGCCCTTCCCTCTCTACCCAAGTTCCTGTTGCTTCTGGGCCAGGGTAGGGTTGGTGCTGGCTCAAAGCAGCTGCTGGGAACTGGTTTTTGGGAAGATTAGTGGGACCAACAATTTAGCTGAGGTGCTCTCTGCTATGTGCATATATAAAGCATTTCAAATCCAGTGCAATTTTCAGGACAAAAGTCTTTTTCACTTATCTTTCCATTGAGAAAGAAGCAGTATGATACTGAAAATAAGAAAGCAAGGACTGCCCCAAACTCATCCTGTTGTGCGGCCTTGCATCATGAGGAAGGGAGTCAAGTTCTCACTGTTGTTTTCTCCCCAGTTCTTTGCATTCTGCTCTCTCCTTTTTCAAAGTAATTTGTGTTCTTATCCAAACAGTTTTTGTCTGCTGCAAAAAGGTCAACATGAGATTGTCCCATACACGAGGCTCTCTTCTCATCACTGCTTTTCCTAGTGATCCTTGAGGTATTTTGAACAGTGCTCGCCAAATTTTAGGAAAGGTACTGAAATCAGTGTAACTGACAAAGAAGAGGTGGGAATATAAGTGGCTGGTAGCAAGTCAAACAAAATGGCAACAGTTACTTGCTCTTTTGCAGAGCCAGAGTTGGGCAAGCTCCTCTTGAGGTGGTTCCATGGTTTTTTTCAGCATCCCACCATGAATATCATGGAAATATTATGGTCCCTCTTGCTCACACGTTTTAAGGCAGTCCTGTATGTCATTAGCTAAAATAATTTTGTTAACGCAACTCGAATGAGTATGTCATAATGTTTTAGATTGACGAGACAAATGTTCTTGAGCGAGGTGATAATTTCCTCAGATACTAAATTTTACCAATAGAGCAGAGCTGAAAGAGATGATCCTAGTTTGCTCCTGAGCTGAAACAATAATTGTCTGTCGGAGTATGTTACCAGTACAACCTCAGGGTTACACTACCAAACACTGTCGGGAAGCCCTTATGACAAAGCAGGTTCCTTTACACAAAGCAATACATTTTCTGTGCATATACCACACAGAGCTGTAACTGTTGAAGGCCAGCTGAATCTGTGGGAGAGAGGGGAGTATAATTTTCATTTGATTTGTCAGCTCTGACTGTAGTTTCTGTAAATCTCACTCTGTTGCCTGTCTATGTGTTGTAAAAACAATCACACTTAAAAATACCATTTGTATGTAAGGATGAAGGATTGCAAGGAAGGGCATATTTCTCTTCTGAAATTTGCTTAAATTCTTTGAAAAGTACGTGGTATAGTGTTCAGGAAAGTTTGAAAGTTGCTGCATATTTAAGCTACTGAGGGCTGATTTCAACCCTCAGCACGCCTGAGCATTGAGTCCATTAATACTTGTTACTGTGTCAATAGACAAAACAAACTCTGGGCACTACCAATTAACTTCAACAGCAAGCACATCTTCCCAAGAAAAATCAAGTGAATGCACATCTTTTATTAGGAGGCGGGAGACCAGAGCCAGCATTTCAGACATCTCGTGACCTTTGTGTGTGTCTGCTATCTCATTATCTTTGACAAGGATTAAATGCAATCTTTGGAGCTGATCAGCGCCTTGGTCTCTCTGAGGAGACTTTATTTAATTTATTGTATTCTATTATCTCATCTTTTTAACTGGAGACATTTCAATCCATTCTAATGATAGTAATATTGTGCGTGTACATACATGCAGACATAAATAGAGCCGGCTTTGGTCTTTCCTTAGAAGGGTGTTAGAAAACCACTCTAAATATGTTTAGATATATCTAAAATAAAAATTGTTAATGTCTTAAGAAAAAAAGAGGAACCGTTCAATGGACACCATGCATTATTCTTAAATGAAGCTTTTGCTGTAGTCAATGAACAGACTGAGTTCGAAATAGGTTTCCTGTGAATTTCTTGTGAAATGAAAATTGTTGCTTCTTAAATTTGATCTTTTCTGCTTCTCAGCACAGGGCTGAGCACTGCTTCAGGAGCCCCTGAGTGGCTGAGTTGAATGGTATAGGTGAACTCTGAGATCAGCCATAGCTAGAGCAAGAACTTGTCTGACGTTCTAATGGCAAAGGCTGTACTGCTTGTATCAATGTACAATGTGCCAGAACCAGAAGAAATGACTGAATACAATGACACAATTGCAAAATGGGGGCAAATACAGTACCCCTAATTGTCCTCTTAAATAGCCCATTGAAGAGGACGTAGATCCTTGCTTAAAGTCCAGTCCTCATGTACAGAGCCACTGCCTTGCTGGTGGAGCACCTCACCTGGATACTTGCATGTTGGTATGTTGGTTTCTACTTAGCCTTAATTCACTATGGGGGTAGCACGGCCTCTGTTCAGCAGGAATTTGTATACTGAATTTATAATATAATTCAAGCCTGATGAGCAATTAACGTGTATTGTACTTAGTTGCATGTACAGAGGAATGCCTGGGTCATGCAGATACCACTCAGATACCACTCATCTAAATTTCCAGGACAATTCTCAATGAAATAAGGAGAGTCATGGGGAAGAGCCAGGCAAGATTCCACAAACAGTGTATTTTTTTTTATTGACTGAAGCAGGTAGTTGTGTAAGTTGTGCAAGAGGTTTCTTCTTAGCAGGTTGTGTTTTTGTTTTGTGTTTGTTTTTTTGACAAGATGTTTAAAAAGTTGTTCTGTCCAACTTCCAGTTTTCCAGCTTTGATTTTCCTAGATTGAATGTGCTTTCTTACCTGACATTTTTAACGTTCCCTTATAATGATGAGACCTTGGAGGATAGCAGTTACATTAGGAATACTGCAGAAGGAGGATTTTTGCTGCCCTGTGCAGTTGCTGACAAACATAAACATGGATACAGTAGTTTTTCATTAGCAGCACATTATAAACATATGTAATCCGTAGGAGAAAATCACAATACATCGTGATTGAAATAATAAACGCTTTGAAGCTATGTGCAAAGAAAATATACTTTGCAATTCTGAGATTATACCTCATTAGACAGGAAATGACTAGCATCCCTTCAGATGCGATTTGAGAAAAATAGCCTTGCACTAAGGAGATTTGTGTGCTGTCTGAAGATGGTTCTCTGTGACTGTGTCTAAACAAATGTTTTGGTTCTGAGTGGCAGAAAACCCTCTTATTCTTCTTCATACATCTGAAGCAGAGCTGCGGATTCTTCCTTGATTTCTGAATCTCAGTGCTTGTTGGGGTTGCTCTCCTTCAGGAAACTTCCCATCTCCAGCTCACAGAGAGGGAAAGATGGCAGATTGAGAATATTAAGTATCTGGGTGTCAGTGGTGTCCCTAGCTGGAACACGGTTTAAATAATCACAGCTCCATTGAGTAGAATAAGCTTGTTCAGCTTAACAGGATTGATTGTGGTAGGATACATAGTTTATCAGCAGCAATGAATTTAGAAGCTGCTGCTTTACAATTTTGATAGCTTTGCTCATGACTGTTCACCAGGAGATAATGATTATTCTAAATGGTAAATGAAGTATGGAATATTTAGCTCTCCAGAAAAATGTTGTACCTGAGCTGGCTCAAAACTCTCTTCTGAGCTGTAGATTTCCCCCTCCCCCCCGACTTGTCATAGACTGCAGTGTAATAACTGTGATGTCATAGAATCCTAGAATCATTTGAGTTGGAAGGGTCCTTTAGAGGCTATCTGGTCCGACTCCCCCGCAGTGAACAGAGGCACCTACAGCTCCATCAGGAGCTCAGAGCCCTGTCCAGCCTGATCTTGAATGTCTACACGGAAGGGGCAACCTTCACCTCTCTGGGCAGCCTGTGCTTCACCACACTTAGGGTAAAATGCCTCTTCCTTGTATATAATCCAGGTCTCCCCCCTTTCAGTATGAAACCAT
Organism: Oreortyx pictus; assembly: GCA_036925125.1. Taxonomy (NCBI): domain Eukaryota; kingdom Metazoa; phylum Chordata; class Aves; order Galliformes; family Odontophoridae; genus Oreortyx; species Oreortyx pictus. The sequence goes on from JAUPFR010000008.1 coordinate 441,413, forward strand.
TTCCCATTGCCCTATCACAACAGATCCTGCGGAAGAGTTTGTTCTCTTTTTTTCTTCTGTTCCCCCCTTAGACACTGAAAAACTGCTCTCAGGTCTCCCCACAGCCTTCTCTTGTCCAGGCTGAACAGCTGCAGCTCTCTCAGTCTGTTTTAATGCCGTGAGAAGTTGTTAGGTGAGACAAGAGTTTGTGTCATATATCCAGCAAACTGGTTTCAGCTTCAAGTAAAACACAGCCTAGGCTGGACAAATTATTTCCAGTTCAGGAATAAAACAAATGCTCTTGAAAATTAAATACCAGGAGTTGTTTGCAACTGCTGGTGCCTTCTGAGAGGACAATTACTACCTAGAGAGTCTGGTTAGAAGGAAGAGAGCTGAAATGTGTAATACCAGTATATTTTCACTGAATGTCACTGGCTTGCCAGGGGGCTCCCTCTGCCTCTGCTCAAACTAACATCAGGGTCTGTATATATTGCAAACAGCAGGAGTTGTATTCATTGTTTTCTTCAACATTTTTCATCAGATACTGTTTCTGGATACAGAAACTTTAAGCAAGCACTGCAGTACTGCTTTGTTGCTTCAGTGCTTGAAGCCTACAAGAGACAGCAATATTACTTCTGGGTTTGTGTTCCTGTTAAGCTTAATTATTATTAATTTTTTTAAGTTGCGCATTATTATCCTTTTCTTAAATGTTTTCCTTCGGAGCAATTCAAGTAAATAATTTCTTTACAAAGTCACAGTGCTTCTATGTGGGAGTCTGCTTGGCTGGCAGCTGGAAAACAAGATAGATCTTGCCTGGATTCTAGAGACTGCATCTCCAACAGCATTTACTACCTTTCTGGTTGCTCATGTTGTCCTAGTTTACTGCTGTTTAGAGTGAGGAGCTGCATTCAATGACAAAGAGCAAACTGCTGCTCATGGCTTGATGGCCTCTAGCATGCAGTCTGCAGGGGAGAGCTAATTCTTCAATGTTCAAACGAGTACTGAGGCAACAAGGCCTCTAGAAGACTAATTATCCTGTCTCTGTCGTTTGATAGCTCTGAAAGTTTTTTGCCCTTCTTCACCTGGTCTGCTACCTCTAATAGATGTGTTTCAGCTCTCCCCTTTAGGATCTGCCTGTGAGTCATGCCCTGAAAGTCCTCTAAACGTTGCTCTGCAGTTATCTGCTGTTCTGTAAGAGTGGAATGGTAACTTTCAATTTTCTTGTTAAGGAAAAGACAGAGTTTACCATCTCTTTCAAAGTGCAGAACTGTTGTCTCGGCAGCAGTTGGGAATACAGAAATCAGACCCTCAAAACTGAGTAGACTGTCACACAAATGCCTGAACCAAGTGTTGTTGCTCTTAATGAAACCGGGTACTTTATTCACAGCCTGAGGATTTACTCAATTCTGCAGTTTTGACTGCTGTTCACAGCAAACAGTTGCACAGCCTGACTGCTGTGGGAAGTAGGGAATTCACAGTTATTGGAGTGCTCCATGGCCTGCCATTTTCTTGAGCTATACCTGGGGGGATTCTGACCGAATTGTCCCATAGACAATGTTCAGCTCTGCAGTGTTTCTCTCTGACTTGAGGCCTTGTGGGAGTTGCTGCTAATTTTGTAATTGTATATAAAAATTGTGAAGCTGCCAAATATTCATCTTGCCCTTTGCAGTTGGTTCTCCATCTTCCAGCTCTTCAGCATCTGTACGTGTATATTTATATACATACAGTAATGCTGAATAAAGCTTGAGGTTTTTCTTAAGAATGAAATTGTGTTTGTTACACCCTTTTATTTGGAAGTGAATTCTACTCACTGAAGTGGCTAGGGTGATGCACATGCTCTCTTCTCCAGAAGTGACTTAGATCTGTACCATGTCAGTGAGATGGAATATACAGCTATAGCTTACACATAGTGTTGTCTGAATTATATTACCCTTGAAGCTCTTGTTTGTGTATTCTGCTTTGACAAGTTTTGCTAAAACACTGTTTTTTAAAAATTGAAGCCCCAGAATAGCTGGTGTGATGGAAAGCTCGGGAACTGCCAACTTCAAATTAAGCACTCCTGAGTTTCCATGCTTGAGCTGTGATGCTCGATAGTTTCTATTAATGCAGCCAAGATATATTGCTAAATTGAAGGGAAAGCACAAACATTGGGATTTCAGTGGCAAAGTGCAGCAGTGAGAGTGCATGAAGTGCACCAGCTTTATTACCTGGGCAGACCTATAATTGATTAAAATACATGGTGTAGAAGGGAAAGTGTGCATCTCTGCTCAAAGCAGTGCACAGACATCTCTGTGAAGGGAAAACCCAGCACACTTCCACTATGCACCTTTCAGGCTGCCATGGGAACAGTGTGAACACACATGTGGGAGGCTGTATCATCCATGCAACTCAGTTTTTCCAATTATAGTAGCTTGGAACATTTTAAAAAAATCACTGCTAACCCTTCTTGATTCCTTCATCTTCTTGACTGTGTTCTTCCTATAGCAAAGTCTTACTACATGGGTATGTATTTAGATATACAGGAAGCCTTCTTCTGGCACAGTTCAGAAGGACTCACCCAAAGGAGGCTCTGAACATCAAGAAATAAACATGATATGGCAATGACTAGGCATAATTGTAATGTATTCCCCGCCAATCTACAGGGAGTGCTTTTTTGTGGGTAGGCAGCCTGGGTGGTCATACCAAGCATCCTCTCGGAACTGAGCAGATCACAGCTAAGGTTGTAAACACTGCCTCTTGAGAAGTCTTATCAGTGGAGGTCTAAAGGCTGCGTTTACTGTGAGAGTTGTATCTCTGGTTTCCCACTGCTTGGGTTGAAGCTAAAACTTTGCTAGCTTTGCTTTTCAGAGCAGTTCTCTATGGAGGTAAAATCTGCTCTGCTAATGGAGATTTTATGCAACTACAGTGGCAACTGGAAAGGCAGTAACTGTTCCCTATAGAGACTGCTCAGGGATGCACAAGTTTTGCACACACACACTTATACAATATTAATATAAAAAATCTTAATACTACCATAGTTGGGAAAGATAGGGAGTCTGTAAACAAAACACAAAGACATGTGTGCTCTGGTGATTTTGTTCAGTAGTAGTACTGAACACGTTATATATACCGTTTCCCTTCAAACAGAAAATACTTGCCCTAAATGCGAGGAAGAAATGGCACGACCTCTTTTCTGTTTGGAAAGCTGACTGGGAACTGTTAGTCTTCAGCAAATTGCATAGGAAATTGAGCTTTAATTCAGCATCATACTTCCCTCAGACTCTTGAGAAGAAAACTTGAAGCTGTACTTCAATACAAAGTCAGCAGAGAAGCAGAAAGAAGTGTCTCGCTATGATTTTCTCACCTGTTGTGTTATTGAGAACAATTTCAGGCAGAACCAGTTCATCTGTTTTTCACAAGGTGCATATGTAGTGGGACTCTTGCTTCTTAAACTGGATCCAGAAATGGAAATGCCAAAAACCAGCAATTGTAGGCCTCATTTGGATTTCCAGGGCACTGTATGGCCTTGGATTTGCATGCATGTGTGTTCAGGGGCAGGATTTCCTTCTCAAGCATTCTAATAGGGGAAGGAAACCACATTTTGCAACAGGCTCAAGTATAGTTGTCTCTAATAGATACAAAATACTGAATTTCCCAACACTAGAAAATACAAAATTGGAAATATATGTACTGATGGGATGAATAAGCAAGAAAGATGGGACCCATTTATTTTTATATAGAAGCTGGAGGGAGAAACTGTTGGTTAAAAAAAAAAAAAAAAGGAGCAGTAATTGAGCAATGTTTGGAAAAGAGCATTTTTGGTAATGAGCTACCTAATAGAAAAAATAATTTACAGGCATGTCCTCTCATTACCCATTGAGCTGTATACAGAGTACTTCTGGAAGAGATACTCCACCCTTTGCGTGAGGTGTTGTGAATAGTTTTACAGTGCTGGGCACCAGATGCTTTGTGAAATGTTTATGCCTCTCGGAGTTGACAGCTTTGCAAAGCTGCTTTTTCCTTTGCTGTTGAATAGTGAGCATTAATCAGCTTTAATGATCACTAGTGGATATACTAACGGCTTACAAAAGTTGCACTCTCCATTCTGCTGCAAATGGAGCCTCAAATAGCTGTAGTTGCCTACGGCTGTGTGCTAGAAAGCCTGTTTTCTTGTGTGGATCACACTCTCACCCTTTAATCAGAACTTGTTCTGAAAATGGCAATGCCATGTCTCTAAGGGTGATCTCATTTTTGAGGGCAGTAGCCGAGGGGGATATTGTCATCTGTTTCAGTCTGTTCAGAGAATCAAACTGAGAAAAACACATTTTGAACTTCAAGAAAAAAACCATTATTCTGGTTGTTATGTTGTTCAGCTGGGAGCTTCTCTGCACAGAAATGTTTTGGGTTTCATTCATGCAGTTCCCCTTCCAGGAATGCATCAGGACCTATCTCCATGTTGGCCCTGAGAGACTCACCTCCAAGGGAGCACCTCACATGTCACAGTGTGTACTCCAGAGACAAGTGTCTCAACTCCTGTTTGAGAGAAGATCAGCTCATGGAGATCAGCTCATTCTTGCGGTGTCCTGGAAGGGGGGATTTGGCTGCATAAGCACAGCTGTTTGGGATGCTGCACAGAAACTGCAGTGTCTGCACCTAGCTGTCAGGTATGAGTGGCTACAGGGAGCAGCTGAGCCCTTAAATACCAGCGGGGAGCCCAGGTACCAACCTTGGTCACCTAAAATGATATAATTACAGAGGGAAGCCAGGTGCCACCCCAACCAGCTTGTCAACTCTTTTGTTCTCTTGGCACCACTGACTGTGTTGACTGGGGGTTCGCAGTCAAACTCGCCATAATAACGTGAGTGTAGACAATTAAGTTCAAGCACATTTACTGCAGGCTAAACTGTGTGCCCAGTCTGACTTCACAGGACTCTGTAATCAGCCATAATTGAATGTTTTTTCTACCTTAGAATAGATAGAGATGATACTGAGTATATTTACTAGAAAAGTGCTGTAGAAATGCTTACTACAACAATGTAGATGTTGGGGCATTGGGAATACATGGTCATATCTATGGTATGAGCTCAGCATTGTGTTACTACAATTTTCTGGAGTCTTAAGCTTAAGAAAAAAACAAAAGATTTTTTTTTATTATTTAAAAAAAAGTTCAAATACAAATATCGATCAACTTTATTGATGTCTGCGTTTTTAAAGAAATAAATGAAGTTGAATTTCTGCTTAAAAGTGAGGCTGTTATTTATTATCCTGTTGAGTGAAGGAAATGCCACAAAAAATCCAGTGATTTTTGACTGACTGGGTATGGTAAAGCTTCAGTGGGTTTTCAGCATCAAGGTAAATTATGCTCTTGTTTGTTGGATGCTAAGGATGTGAAAATAAGCGCTGTCATGCAGCGTCTCTTTTAACCACTCAGAACTCAATGTTTAAGACTAAATCTGGAATAGAGCATGTGGAAGTATCTAGGGAAAGATCTACTTTGATTCAGCTAGCTCACAGAGCAAAGAAGAGGGAGGGGAAAAACGGAGAGGGATGCTTTAGAGAAGGGCTGCAATTCACTTGCTTCTCACCTATCTTCTTCCTCAGTAAATCTGCAATAGTAAAAATAATAAGCTTTTTGTAACGTTAAAAGTTATATTTTCATCCTTGAATGCACATATGATGAATGATCAGAAGTAGTCACAGGACAACTCAGCTCGCTATGCCTTTTATTGCAGTTTTGATCAGTGTTGACTTCTATGTCAGTGTGCTTGGAATATTTTGCTAGCTCTGGAAGTTTTAAAATAATATAAATTTGTTTTACCTACTTTTATTGCCCTTATAGATTGACCCTAATGATGCCTTATATTAATTTTGAAGACATTTTATCGTTTTAGAGTGCCTCAGTTGAACACAGAATTAGAAATGGGATAATTAAAATGGCATCAGGGAATTTTATTATTCCCAAGCATTTTATTTGAATACCAAGCTGAAATTATGATAAGTTGTTTTGAATCAGTAAGATTCAAAAGATGTATTATTTTCAGTAAGTGCCACGAGTATGTTCAGTATCTTAGGAGCTTTTATTTGATACAATGCATATTTGGCAGAACATATCATTTCAAGTAGACAGCGCTGAGATGCTTCCTGAAATGAATTGCATTCACTTTGATAAATCTTATATAAGACATAATCTCTCTCCATTAGCATATGGATAGCATTATGCAGGGAAATTCTGCATTTAATTTAAATATTTTGGTTTGTGGTTGACACAAGCAGCCACTTTAGATTCACAGTGAGCATTGAGTTGCACATTTTATTATACTTTTTGCATGCAGAATGGAATTGTGTTCTAAATGTAAACGTACCATCAGTAGGCTCGGTAACTGTGACTGTAGGGATGTGGATGCTGCAAAGGAAAATGAAGAATGTTCCAGCTGCATCCCACAGGTGCAGGTATCCCAGCTGTGCTCCTCAGTAATGCTGTCTGAGAGGAAGACATTGGTGAAAAGGTCATGAGGGGTTGCTTCCGTTTTCTGCTTGCAACCAGACCAATGTCATAAAATGACATCAGCTTGACAGACTGCATCGCAATGGAGGTAATGATGCACTGAGAGGGGGTAAAGTTGGCTGTTAAGAAAGGAAGAGGGGGATTGTCCATGAGAGTGAAGGTCAGTTGGTAATGTAGGCAGATGTGAGAGTGGGGGGAAGCAGCTGCCAAATAACAGCAATTGTTTTCAGGCACAAGTCACTGCGGCATCATCAGAGGATGGTGGGCTTTTGAAAGGCTCTGCCACAAAATTTCCTTTTTTTTTTTTTTTTCTTTTTTTAAATTAAACCTACCACCAGAAAACTTCTTTGTGAGTGCAACCATGTAAAAGCAGACATTTATTTTAGCAAGGAAATACTTCTTGTGAAAATATGAACAAATTGCTTGTGCCCAGAAGAGCATGCTGGTGAAATGTCTTGTTACTTACGCCCTCAGAAATGATAAACTGAATTATGGGACAATCTGGGCTGTCTCAGCTCTGGTGATGAGCAGTGCATCAAATGTGCAGATAGGACTGCTGAATTTGTCTTGTTCTTCTGTATACTGGCAAACACTTTTGAGCTCCTCAATTATAAGAGTAGCTTGGACAGATGAAAAGAACAGAGGAAATCTCTCACTGGAGTAAACTTTTCTAATTTATAGCAAAATACTGTACTTGGGATTATAGCATTCTTCACTTGTCTGTGAAAATTTTACCCCAGAAAATGTACTTGAATAGTAGAGATCCTTGAAGGTTATTTTTCTTTGTGCAGAAGGTTAATAGAAATGAAATCCATGAAATAAGAGTTACAAAATTATTATTCCTTTTCACAATGGAAGACTGAAAGTATATACTGGAGTTTTGTTGCCAGCCATGTTTGGATGCAACAAGAAGCACTAAAGACATGCCTCGTGGGCTGGAGCTCATTGGGAAAGCTGAAAACTGTACTGACATTGGAAGTTTTTCTTTTGCCGCTTTTCACCACTGTTGATGCTGAACTAACTCCATTTCTGATATCAAAGCAAATTTTCAAAGAGGAATGGCGAACCATGGCTGAAATTGTAGAAACAACCACATTTTCTGAAATTCTGGGGATGTTAATGGATATTTTGTGGTGCTCTTGAGTCTGGGCTGACATCTCCTATTTCAGTTTGTTCACCAAAGCAAGCAAGCAGCTACTCTTCTCCTGTTTCTCTTGTATCTGTGTGCTTATGAATGGAACCTTTGTGGTGTCACTCAGCACCCCTGAGAGCTCAACCCTGCTTTGCCCCATGGAGCTTATCACTTGAATGTGACTATACCCTCCCCTACCTCATTTCCATGGAGATCTACGTGACAGACCAGGTTACTGAGCCCTCCTTTTATCAGTCCTTGTATTAGTATCAAATACTGTTTGAGTGTATGTGAAAGAGCTGCTATTCCAAGACTTCTGTATTGCTCAGTGACACACCACCAGTTGGTGGTTTCTTTGAGAGTTGTACCTTCTGTACCATCAGTTAGCTGACGCTGAGGCGCCACCATAACCTCAAGACATTGCTGCTTGCAGCATGAGGACAGCAACCCAATGGGAGCACTATTAAAACAAGTTATGGATCAAGTAATGCAGGGTGGAGAAAAGGGAAATTAAAGTGTATTTACAAGATTGTTTCATTTCTCTTGTCCCACTTTCCCTTTTTGCACACACTTGTAGACAGTACACAACTTAGTATTAGCCTCCCTGCTGCATTATTAGCAAGTAGGGTAAAGTTTGCAGAAAGTCCTGAAATGAGGGGAAGCACATAGTGTCCTAGTGAAAGCACAGGAAGCATGAAGTGTCCTTTAGCCATCTGTTTCTCAGTCACCTTTCAGTGTCTGGGCATCAGGTGCTGTGTGATGCTTTCAGGTATGACTTTTATTGCCACTGGTGACAGCCCTCTAATGCAATACGTTTCACCAGCTTGAAGGGCTTTATGCTACCCACGGCCCTTTGGTGGAGGGGTTCACTCTGAATAAGGGTCCACAAAACCAACCAGAAATCAGGAGCCTTTCTTCTGTTCCTAACACTCAGTCCCACCTTCTGCCCTTGCTTCCAGCCAGCCCAGAAATGTTTGCTGTCCTTCTGATGGAGGATGTTTTTCTGTACCAATGAAGAGCCAGTTTTGGTCTGGAGGTCACTGTGAGCAGTCATTATCACATGGCTGCTGCATTCCTGCAAGGGACGGATGCTACTGTAGGAAAGAAACGAAATGTAAGTACAAAGAGGAAAGGTTTAGTTAGACATCCTCTTTTATAGTGACTGCATGGATTGCACAACTTTCATTTTCTTTAATTCTAGGGTACACTGCTGCTGACTTCCTTATCTTCATCCCTATAACATAAGTGATCATAAGGAAGAAAAAGAGCAATCACCAATTCCTTTTCCTAGGAATTACAGAAAGGGGGTTAATGTTGCTAGGAAACATTGCTAATTTGCACTTTGCTGCACAACCAGGAGGACTGCACATATACAAAGCAAAAGAAGTCAGTGCAGAGGTAGAAAATCAAAAGCAGCACCAGTAAAATCAGTCACAGTTTTTTCCCAACTTAGTGTTTTCCTTGAGTAATTGGAAGAAGCATGCGAGTGAGTTTTCTGGAATGGATGCATTGGTGACAGCTTTAATTAGGCTCTATGTTTCTAGGTGTTAAGGCAGTATGGAGAGTAAAAAGGTATTGTGTGGAGCAGATCTTTCTTTTTCTTTTATAAGCAAATACCTTTTTTGGCATATATTTTCTCCTGAAGCACGGTTTTATCACTTCTCTTCACATCTCAGTTAGCTGTGGCAGAAATTTTTGACTTCTAAAATCTTTGTGTCCTCTGTGAGACAGCTAACGCAGCTGCCATTCAGAATGACTTCAGTGCACCAGAAGCAGAAATTTCTGGGAAATGTGTTTTTTGACTTCCCCATCCATTAGTCCTTGGCCTCCAGTTTGCTGACGTATGTACCAGAGGTAATTTGTCAAGTGTTAGAGAGTGTTTTTACTAGTTGAAAGAGCAGAGCATAGCTGCTTGGGAAAACAAACCTTCGTGCACCAAAGCCTGATTTTGGTTTTGAGAATGGAATGAAAAATCTGTTGAACTCTTTGTGCTTTACATTACTGGATACACACCTTAGCTTCGGGTCTCCTTCCAGAAATGGGCTTTACTTGTTGGCTGATACTATGTTTGCCACTGCTTTGTGCTGTCCAGATTTGGACATGCCTGGGGCACGTGGAAGCAAAGTGCCCTTGTGGCAGCTCCCTTATCCTCCCTGGTACACTTGTGCTCAGTGAGGAACAGCCACAGCTGCTGCAATTGCTGTTTCTGAGCAGTAGCAAAACCATTGCTCTTGCGAGAGATCTTGAGTTTGCAATTCTTTCCTGTTTACTGAGGTGAGCAGTTGAATTTCTGAGGACACGTTTCTTGAGGCTGCACAGATTGCCTTGGTCATGTGCCCCTGGAAACTTGCTGCATTTCAACTAGAATGAGACTGTTGTCTTCTCTGCAGTGCCTGGCCTTTGTTTGTTCCTTTGTTTTTGGAAGAGGTGCTGAAGAGTTCACTGTTACAGGAATGTAAGTTCTGTGACAGACCTGGGACAGTATCCCTATAGTTCACTAAATGCTTTGCCTCCACTGAAGAGGGCTCAGAATCTCTAGAAGAAACTGAAAGACCTGGAGAAGACAACAGCCTCCAGGCTGGTTCAGCATGTCTTTTACTGGCAGATAAACTCCTTGCCAAAACTGTACCATTTTGAGGAGGGGACATGTTCTAACAAGAACAAATGATAAAATGCTTCACTACTTCTTTCCCAGTTGTTACCTTTGCCAGAGAAGCTGTGAAAAGGAGCTACTGTGTATTGCCTACGGATATTTCTGTTGAAAATCTGGATGGTCTGGAAAGAAATTGGATATATTAATGCTCCAGCTGTTTTTATTCAACTTCATTTCTATCACCAAAGTAGAGGAATATCTCTAGGGGAAAGAGCAATGGTATATGTCATGATTAAGTCATACAAAATGGCCATAATCCATGCTGAAATAATTCTGAGGGTCTTTTCTTAGGAGACAGAGGAAGAAATGCAACTGTTTGTGGTTTCGTTTGAGTCTTATCATATCAGGTTTGTCCATTCAGTCCCACTTTATTTTTTTTTCCTGCTGGTAGAAGTCTTCAGGGTGGTAAGTGACTTCTAGTGGTAATGTGTTGGTTACCTTATTAGTAACTGAAGAGCACTGTATAGACAATATAGGTTGTGTTGAAGCATCTGTAGGGTCTAGCTTTGTATGGAGGTGAAAGAAGCCATATAAAGCAAAATCAAAGCTTTGTCTATCTGTCCAAGGATACAATGCCCTAAATGTGTCTAGCCAATAAGGACACAGAGTTTAAGATTCTCTGCTGATGTTGGAACAGAATTGAAAGCATCACTAAAATGCCTTCATAATGACATCTCTAATCATCCATAATCCAACCTGGAAAATTGTGTGCAAATATATGCACAGGCACATAGTATTATACTGACCTGCTGCAAGAAAGCTGCAACAAAGCACCTCTGTGGCTGGTGTTATTTAATGGGTCGGTGAATTCACCTTGAAACCAGCACTGGGACTTCTCTAGCTTCTGTGACTTCAGGAAAGCCTTCAGACAGAGGTTTTTTCTTTTTTGTCTGATGTAGTGGGAAGTCCTATGAGGTGGTGAGCAGCCTTTGTACAAGCGTGCGGGTGAACAATAAGCTGAGAATTGTCCAACATAGTTGACCAGGAGATGAGTAAGGTTTGCCCTGGGATACTGGGAGGATTCCTGAGATCTCAGTTCCTAACCCGATATGTGTAAGTCCTTCTCCTGCAGAACATTGTATCCTTATTTCTCTTCCTTCTGAGGACAGAGTTAGATGAAAAGTAAAAGTGGAACGTTGCATGTATGAAGAAGTAAACTGCATGTTTTCATGTCACCATTTCATTCCTTCCCTAAGACAACAGACTTGAGAAATTGTCCAGCTGTGCCAGACTTGTAGATTTGTCTTTTCTGTGCTGTAGAGATTTGGACTGTTGTGGCCATCTTCTGGTACACAACAGCTCCTGGGACCCTACCAGGTACTACAATGCAAATGATCCTAAGGCTATTTCATTATCTCAGAAAATAGTGTTTCTCCACAACTTCAATTTTTTAATGACCACTGATGGTGCTAAGCTAAGCTGTGAATTGAGGCAACTGGCTTTGTACTGATCTTCTTCCAAGGTATGGTTGCATCAGGATTTGCATGCTTCTGTACCAAGAATTTAAAGGTATGGGTTATTAATGTTTGCTATGTACTTCCAGCATTTGTCTTGCCACAGAAGGAAAAGCCAGCTCTCCAGTGTGCAATTACACACGTGGCAAACACATTTTCTGGTGAATTACAGTGATCATTCACCAAGTTGGAAGAGTTTGTATTTATCAGATCATACTGAAAAGAGCAATCACCAGCAAACAATAACTTTTGTCTTTTTTTTTTTTTTTCTTTTTCCTGCATCTGAAATAAGAGTTAACAGTAAACTCCATAAACGGTAGTGTGCAAAGTATTGCCACGGCTAGCTGCAGTTAGTGAAAACCAAACAGCAACAGCCCTCCCCATTTGTTAATTGATCCCTTATCGGTGAAGTTCAGCTGTTGATTCAGTCAATGATGCTTCACATTTCAGGCAGAAAATTAAGTATGTCCAGATATGGGAAAATCCAGATAAAGCAGTAAAAACCACTATAAATGTTTTTGGAGCGCACAGTAAAACCTGTTTATGAATCAATAAAACTATGACTTAAGTGTTTGGGTGTTCTTCATCTTTATAGTTGTAGTTTGGAAGCCAGTGAGCAGATCTGGCATGCACCAGAACTGGTGTAAAAGCTGCCATCCATTTTCAAACAGACTTTGGGTCGTTTCCAGGTGCTTGTTTTGAACTCCTACAGAGAGGATCCTGTTCCAAAGTAGAAGCTGGAGGAAGATATTTATTCCTTGCTATGTCCTGTCTTTGCAATGCTGCTGAAGCAGAATGTGCTTATATTTTTTAAAGAAAAAAACCTTTAGTGCTGCCATGGTCTGTCACAAGCTGTAGGGCTCGAGTTGTTGCTTTTTGGTTATTCTCATTCTTAATAAACTGAATTTTCCTTATCTGCATGATATTTTGCACCAGAATCTTTCCATGTATCATAGAAATCTAAATGCAAAAGGTAGGTATTCTGCAAGCAGAAGCAAGCCCAACAGTGATTTTTGCATTTGTGAGTGCAGGAATACTCACTGAGTGTTTGCTTTGAAAAAGCATTCCTCAGAATAATATTTGGTGCCAAAATTTGAGCCAGTACATTAAAACTGTGCAGTTGCTTTCCATACTTCACCAGAAATAGCCTGAAAGTGCAACCATAACTCTTAATAATTCTTTTTTTTAGAGAGGAAAAACTGATGACTGCACAGCATGCTCTCCTCACAAGCCACTTAAAAGGAGCAGAAAAGCCCTTGTTAGAAGTAGAATGCTTTTGGAGCTTCTGCCATCACTGAATTCAGCGTGTTTCTAATCAGGATGCCACCTCCCAATACCATCCTCGTGGGCATGTCCAGCTCGTTCCTACTGCAGATAGGTGTGCTCCATAGAGTGTATTTAGGCTCCAGCATGTAGCTGCCACCAAGTGTGACTAGATCATATACAACAGAAATCGTTGGTTCGGGTGGGCTTCTTTGAAAAGGTACTTCTAAAAGCAGGATAAAATCCTCTCTGTGAGTTCTGTCTTAGTCACGCCACCTTTCACGGTTATTACCAACACCAACATTATTTTATCTCCACTGTCTGCTTCTGCCCTGAAGTGAGGACCCAGTTGTGCAGAGCAGCCCCATGGAAGATGAGCAGATTTGGATCTAACTCTTTGAGACTTACCTCTTGATGGAGTGCAGAGCTTATCCATCATATTCCTGCTCCTGATTATGTGGACCTGCTCCAGGGAATAGGTATTGCACCCTGTACTCCTCATTCGTGCAGTCTGAATCCTGGCTGTTTTTATTTCTGCTCAAAATAGTTGAAAAACGTAATCCTTATTAATACTAAATACTGTGTGACATATGAAAGCTTCAGCTGACGGCACTGATTAGCAAGTGAGACACAAAACGAACACTTCAGACAGCAGAAATGTAAGCTATGGAGAAATAAACTTATTTAAACCAGATTGAATTTTGCTGTGGGATATGGCTTTTTGCTGCAAGTTTAATGATGAAATACATTCTTAGTCATTTTATAAACTTCTGGAAAATGAGACTCTGAGCAGTAGATGCCTTGGATATAAACAACTTTTGATGCAATGGCTTCAAATAATGTTGGCCAGGAGTAAGAGAACAGCTCTGTTTGATCTTTCTTACACCTTTGCTAGGCATTCCTATGACTACTTCTAGCCTCAGAAATGCAGGAAGTGTGTGGTTTTTGTCAGTAACTATAAAATGCATTGCTAATAACTTCTAAAAGCTATTTTTTTCCTACTAACTTCTACTTTCTACTGCAGGAAAAGCTAAAACTTTTTCATGGCAGACAGCATCTGAGTAGCTCTGAGTATAAATGTGCGAATAAAAGGAGCAAATTACTAGACTGCACATCTGTGAGGAACAAGGCATTTTCCATGCCTCTGCAAAACATAGCATAATTAAGGGCTCCTTCTTCACTGGAGTCTCTGGGCACTACCCACAGTTATAGAAAAAGTTTTACTTTTGTTATAGTCCATCACCAGTAACCACAGCACTGAAATCTTTGAACTTTCTTCGATTCTCACAGCTGTTAATTTGAAGGAAGTAATGTTTATGGATGGGTTAGCGTTAATGTGCCAGATGAAATAGGAAATAGCCACTTGAAATATCTGAATATCATTCATTTGCAGAATATTCTTAGAATCAAAGAATAGTTTGGGTTGGAAGGAACCATAAGGCTCTTCCAGTTCCATTCTCAAACCCAAAATGCGTGATACTTTCATATTGCAGTCCCTATTAAGATCCTGTTTGGATTTATTGGCGTTCGTTTTGAAGCAAACCAATTGGAAGGTATCTATTGAAAATACCCAAGTCTGATCTACATCTTTGGTAGCTTCACACAAGCTGCTTTTGTCATGGATGTAAAAGCAAATGAGAAAAGAATGAGTAAAGCTGGCTCTGATGGCATGGGACACTTACTTTTCTCTACAAATGTTGTGCAGAGCTCGAGAGAGCGGTTATTGGTGACACCCACCTGACGCTGCCCATGGGCTCCTTTAGAAACACGTGTGTCTTTTATCTTCAACGGGCAAGTATCAAAGGGTGCTGAGGGCTAGCACACGTCACCGTCACCTCCTGGAGTTTTACAGGATGAGTGCATGGAGCCGACATTGTTTCTGGGACATTTCACTTCAGTTTGCAGGAAGTTTGGTCCTTGAATTTGTTTTTCTTTCAGCCTTCATTTAGCAGAGGGTCTGTGTGGGGGAGATTCTGGGTCTGTGCTGCATCTGAGCTCTATCCTAAAATCAAGATGAGTTAATTATGTCTAAGTCTGAAAAAGGAGAATAAAATACAGCAGAGAGAAAAGCTGTGAACTCTTTCACCTTTCTCTATTTTCAGCTGAGAGAGCCAAGTGATATCCTTGCATTAGGAACTAGACTGAAAACATGAATATATTTATCAAATGAGCCTACAGGTTTCCTGGCAGGCAGCAGGTACACAAGGAACCCAAGAACAACAAGGTACACAGGGAACCCAATTTGACACTCCTAGCTGTCCGCTTGCTACCAGCAGTTTTAATAAATCACCAAGCTGCATCAGAAAAGGTTAAGATGAAGGTGAAATTTAGTGCTTTTCCAGACAATGAGCAAGTGAATTACCCAGATCCCTGTGATGCTTAAGAAGTTTAATGGAAGAGCAGGAGCTCCCAGTGTTCTCCCATTCATATGGTGTTATCAAAGGAACAAACCAAATCACTCTGCTCTTAATGATTAAAAGAAAATCTTGCAGTGCAGTGTTAGAAAGAAGATTCAGTAATGGCTTTGCACCTGGGAACAAAATGGAAGCGCAGTAGCAATAAAGCTTGATTGCAGTACTGAAACTTGATTGGATTTGCCACCGTGGGGTCCTTTTGGAGGCAAAAAAGTTAAAAACATGCAGCTACAAAACAGAAAAACACATTAAAGGAAGCCGTAATATTTTCTGTCATAAACTCTGTGTAGCGTTTGAAAGTGAATTAACAAAAATCCCTGAAAGTCTGGAAATAAAACTCAGGAGATACCATGCTCCTTGGGTTAGATACTGCTGACAGTGAAACAAGGAAAGGACTTGGGGAACCTCCACCTGCAGGGCACAGCCCAGGGACTGGGTGGTTGTCTTCTTTGTCTGACCTTGTTCAGTGCTGGAAGTTGTATAGCTGGAGTTTCTGCACCACTTCTCCTTGTACAGCTCTGCTGCTACTGGAGGAATGTGTGCTGCCCTGCTCTGTGTGCAGGGCATCTGCAGTGGGAGCTTCAGGGTTGGAGGGAGGCCAAATGAGAATAAATGTGCATGCTGACGTGGGTGTACCAGTGAAAATCAAAGCTCTAATGCCCAGAGAACAGCTCTGTTTTGCATGTAATTCACTGAGCAAAGTGTGTTTGGAAGTCCACCTCTTGGGCCAGTCTGTGCCAGAGGAAGGCTGTGTTTTGCTTGTCAGCTGTCAAGTCCGTGTCTGTAGAGCAGAAGGCACAGGAGTGACTTTCAGTGTTGGAACAGCTTTATAATAGCTTCAAGGCTGAACCCAAGAAGAAAGGGCTGGCATTTTAGACACGTCTTTCTTCCGCATGTCCTGTGCCTGGTGTAGTTCTGAATTGCAGCTGATTTTAATAATTTGCTCATAAGAAGCCTAGAAGTTAGCATTTAGACTGTGAGGCTTGCTCCCAGAAGCTCAAGATGAGGTAATCCAAACTTAAGGAGTCTGTCTGCACATCTGCCTCGTGCTCCCCTTTCTGCCCCAACCTGGGCAGGGTCACCATAGGGTGCTTGTTTGGAGTTTTGCTGTTTTCTTTATGAAAGAAAAAAATATATATATAAAAGTTTGTTTTTCTTTTTCTTCTTGCAGAAAAGGGAACGCTTTTGTTTTTCTTTGTGACAAAACACTTGAATTATTCAGTGGATCTAGACCATATTTTCCATGGAGCATTTATCTGTGTTACTGCCCACCCGGAAAATCTTCTGGGGATGCTCTCAGAAGACTAGTGAGCTAGAAAGTCTGTATTGATTCTCATGAAATTGATATTTTGGGGATCCTTTTCTTCCGAAAACAAGAAATAGGAAAAATAAGCCCTTTTGTCTCTGCATTGATTTGGAGTTGGATATGCTTCAAAAATCTCTCTGTTGCTTTCCCATGGCTAGGGAGTTCCATTTTATTGTCTGTCTGAGCCAATGACATTTTCCTTAGGTTTTAGGCTTGGTGGGAAGACAGGTGTGCTGAACGCTTTGAAATGCTCAGATGCTACAGCAGCAAAAGGAAGTTCAGAGAAACTGATTTGAACTCTATATGGATGTATGAGAGAGCAGCCATTCCTCAGCTAGAAAAGAGAATGCAGCTAACTTGGTGATCAATGTCTGTACTTGAAATGAATGTTCCTGGATTCAGCTCATATAATTACATTAGCAGGTCTTCTGAGCTTTTGTTTGTGTACGTGAATACAACTTAAATTCTGTGATATATGATCATCCTTTCAAATCAGACAGCAGCCTACTAAAATAGCTTAAACTTGATCTCTCTCATAATAAAGTGTATTGTGCTAGATGAATTTGAAAACACTGCAGTGTTCTCCCCCCCCCCCCCCCCAAACCTTCCATGCCAGTCTCACTTCTAACACAAAACTTGCAATCTGGTTTGTATTCTTTTTTAAGCTCTGGGGATAATGCTTTCCAGAATGCAATTTTCCTTAGCGTAAATTATGTGAGACAGTGATTTATATTTAATTACAAGATAAAGAATCTCATTATACAGCGAATAACCTATAGTTTTAAGACTAAAAATAATTTAGTCTAATATGACTGCAGAATTCATAAACTTTCAGCAAAATTTGATGTTATTCTGGTAGTTTCTTGGAAGCAGTAATGGGGATGCCATTAACTGCTGCTGAAGGCTCCTCCATGTTGCGATGGCAGATAGCAGAGTCCCATGGGACCTGTAGCCAGCTCCAGCTGCTATTGGCTTTCTACCCCAAGATGAGCAAATCAGAGCTGCAGGTAAATGCCTGTGCATCACACCATGTCCCCAGGACCCAGGGTAGGTAGCTATGCAAAAAAATCAGTGCCGAGGAGTGCATGAAATGAAAGCCACTGCAGTGAGAAAATAGCAAAGCCAAGGAACAGAACCTACATCCTTGATTAAAGACTTTATTACGTTGTTCTCTGCCCTGAATTCAGAGCTGCACCAGATAATTTAGGAAGATTCAGGTCCTGAAAGTACAGTGTTCAGAGGTACTAAGCAGCCTCAAACCTTCAAGCCTTCCACATGCTGTTAGCGAGCTGTACTTGCAAATAAAAAAGCAATTCTAGTTCCTGCATTCAGATCCTCAGCCCTGAAGACCCAGCCATGCTAAAATTTTACTTAGAGAGTCAATTGTCTGTTAAATGAGAATCACTCATGTCAAACATTGAGGGCTGCTTCCTTCCTCAGAAAGTCAAATTTGTCTTAAAATTAAGACAATCCCTATGTCTATAAGGCAAGGGAGCATTGAAATTCTATTTTCATCTGAAACATCTGGAGATTGAATAGAAGACTTAGAAAAAATGTTGCTGTTTTGTTTGCCATTTTTATTTGTTTATGAATCCACAGGCAGGCTTTTTTTCTTCTCTATCTGAAGTCTGTTTAGCGAGAAAGGAATTTTTCTGTGATTCTCAAAAGAAGCATCTTCATTGTGTTTTCCCCCCATAGCACTTGTTTATGTGGCAGAGAACAACGGTGAACGAGCAAGAAAGAGAAATTACTTGATATTTGAGGTGGATTGGAATAGCGGAGGCATTTTTTACCTGAAGAGTGTATTTTTGTAGGATGTCTACTAACAGCAATAGATGTTTTGTAGAGCTCTCCAGAGATCTGGGCATCCATAGCATTGACAGCAGCAGTGTTTTTCATGGTGATGTCTTTGTACCTACAGGGAGAGCAGAAAAAAATGAGACCAAGTGGCTGCGTGAGGTAGGAAAGTAACTGGGATGCTTTGAGGTGATGCTGCTGCTTGAGATCTGCTCCAAGGCTGAGGACAAAGCAGTACTGATCAGGCAGCCACAGTGTGTACAGGTGGATGGGCATGGAAAAGGGACTAGGATTTTCCCTCTGGACCCTGGCCTCTTATTGAGATTTATTTATGTAGGAAGGATTGCATAAACGCAGCCTATAAATCTTCAGAGGGTGCTGATCAAAGAGTTTAACCAGGGAATTCCTCGAGTTTTCTCTCACCATCAGCAGTGTTAAAATAGTTCCTCAATGTATTTGTGAGGTTGGATAGAAGCAGGAAAATAAAAGCAAGGAGTGAGTAGAAAAGCAGCATTTTGATTGGCAGTTCTAATCCTACAATTTACCTGTTCTCATGTTGCTGGGTTTTCAGTCCCAGGATAGGTAAGGGGTGCAACATGGCAACTTCTGAAGCAAGAGTCAGCAAGCAGTTACTGTAGGTTCTTGTACCAAAGTCATTCATTTATTCCTATGGCTTTCTGTGGGATGAGTGACTGCTGTGAAGTGTCACTGCTTTATTTGTGTTTTGTTCTCATAGTGGCGACCTATATATTCTTCTGATACTTTGGCATTTCTTTTCTCTGCAAGGTACTTCTGTGAAGACAGCTGATTCTCTTCTGAATCACTTGAATTTGTGACTGTTGTCCAAGTTGGCCTTGATTATGGCAAAGAGGGGACAAGGGCAGACTCACAGCTCCCTTCCTCACCCTGCATCCCCAGAAAGTGTGCTGTCACCTATGGAGTTAATCTTATTTTACACCTTCTGGCTTTTTTCAATGAGCAGGGTGTTGCAAACAATGGGGATTGTGTTTTGATCTACTTCTGTGTTTACTTGGCTGGCAGGGACTGGAAAGCTTGTCTGTGTGAAATGCTGTCACAGATATCGGCGTGGTCTCGGTTTTTCATCACAGCACTGTCTAATGGGCAGATGGCTGTGGATTTTTGTTCTCTCTCAAGCAAGCCCTGTGGGCTTTCTGCAGGAGTGGTCAACAGTGAGACAGCCTGTTGTAATTCCTTCTGCTGGCTTGAACAGGGAGGCATCTAATGTTGTGATGACAGGTAAACTGAGAGATCATCTGAGAACTTGTTTAAAAATTGAGTGCTGCTGAAGTCTAGCTTGTTACATGAGCTGAGTGAACATGGCCCTTGTGTGCTGGCATGGACCTTACCACTATTCTAACACAGAGAAAAACAGGATCTTTATTTGAAAATACTTCCTTTACCAGATGTCCAAATTGCACAAGTAATTTCAGTATGTTCTATGTAAATATGACAGGTGGGCAGAACAAGGGGGAGAACAATTTCCAGATGCTTAGCTGTTCAGCTTGAAAGAACCTTGTATGAAGAGCAACATTTTATCCCTCAGAAACTATCCTCAGAAAAGTCCTATGCTTTCTGTACATACCTTGTACAGAGCTGCATCTCGTGGAAGACGTACAAAGGCTGCAGAGTGTACCTATACCCACCTGATTCCTCAGGCGAACTGGGGTTTTCTCTTACCCCAGCTAACACCATGGGATGTACTTCACTTCTGCATGGAAGTTGCAGCCACAGGAATATTTCCTACTTTTCCGAGATCTGTCTTGGCCTGCAGTTTATTTCTGTGTCTGAGGCTGTGTAGTGATTTTTGAGTTATAGTCCTCGATGTGACCAGAGATTTAGTTTAAGCACTTTCCCGTCTGCCTCCTGCTGTGTACCTGCCGTGATTTATCACAGAGGGCTGCTCTGCTGCTGCCTCTTGGCTGAGCATGGGCAGTTTCAGGCCTCTTTGGCAAAGGGATGAAGTTTTTTGCAAATAGCTCTGGCTGCAGTCCAGCTCGCTGCCCCATGGGGCTCTCTCTCTGCAAGAAGTTTGCTTGGTGAAAAACTTGAATAGAGTGGATTGGAAGGGGGGAGAAATTCTAACTAGAACTCTAGAGGAGACACACAGTGCTTTGTGCTTTGCCAGAAAACCCAGCATAGCCATTAAAATCTGTAAATGACTCGGTGTTTAGCAAGTTGGGATATCCTTGCATCACTTATTGTACCCTGGAAACACCTGCAGCTGTGTATGAATTAAACTGCTCTGTGGTCTATCAGCTTTGTGGTCTTTTGAAGAACTAGCCACGAGATGCTGCCCTTTCCGAGGAAATTCTTTCCTAAACCTGGATGTAGCCATGAGCCTGTGATTGCATGTACCCGCACCCTACAAAACACAGAAATATACAGAAGCACTATTCTTTCCTTTTCAGTTCAGGGGCAAATACATCACATGAAGAAAGCTGATACACCATGGGATGACTTGTACTGCCAGAAAGTGCAGAATTTACTTAAGGTTACCAAATATCTTCAGTTCAGACCTGAAAGTGGAGACAGATGACCCATGGCTCGTCACTCACAGATAACTCGCGAGCAATTGAAATCAGTCAGTAACCCTCTGTACTCTCTGGATTTTTGTGCCATTCACTGGAGCAGGACAAGCATCATTGTGGTGAGCAATGTAAACATGAGAGCTCAGCACCGGAGCCTGATACCACCCCCTCTATGAGGAGGAAGGCACCCAACGTCAGCTGCTGTTCATCCATAGCCTACGTGTGGACTCTTCATCCTTGGTGTGTGTGAAACACATCCTCCCCTCCTGAGGCGTCAAATGGGATGAGATCTCACCCTTTGTGTAACAGAGATCCAAGCAGGGCCTTAAAGCTACCAACTCTGGACTCTGCTGTGCGTGTGTATACACACGTGCCTACCTACATCTGTGTCTGTGCACACACAGGTGCATGCAATAGCTGGAATGCACTTTTCAGGGAAATAAGTTAGTTTTCAGAAGGCCAGGGGGCAGGTATGCAATGGTGGTGGTTTTAATTAGAATTAAAGCTGGAGATGTTTGTGGAAGCAAGTCAAGGTACAGGGCTGCTTAAATCCCACTGTTAGTACGGGATAAATAATAGCACCAAGAAATAAGGCAATTGGAGAGAAGATGTATATCTAGGAAGAAGTTCTGCCTGTAAGGACAGCAAGCTTTGCTGAGCACACATAGTAAAGAGTTGATAGATAGGTTGGATTCCATCACAAATGTCACTTTTTAGCTTCTAGTGCTTCAGAGACAAGCCTCTGTGTGCCGATACTGGAGATGGTGCTGTGGATCTGTTACTGGAACCTATGGCTGCATTTTGCATAGGCACTGTGGCCAGTGCTGATCTCTTTGTAGACTAATAAAGCAGGCAGCAGCCGCACAGAGACGCAGGCACTGCAGAAACATACCTTGCTGTTGGTTTAAATCAGAGTTGACTTTGTGAAACCAAAATCTTTACTTCTCACAACTTTTTCCTAAGCAGTGCAAAGGCTTCTGAACTTTAAGCAAGACTTCTGGGCTCTGGTGCTTGTGTGTTGCTGGTTTTGTTCTGTTTTGTTTTGTTTTTAATAAGAACACGATTAAGTTTTCCAGGATGGTCTAGTATGTATCCTGCATATTTTAAGGTGGTAAATCTATTGACTCCAAGATTAATTGTTATGTACTGACTTGAAGTGTTTAGAACTTGTTGACGTCTTCATTTGGACAGAAAAAAAATGTCACAAACAAAAATTGCACGTCAGCATTCATTTCACAAGGGTAGTTAAATAGCTATTGGTAACCTGCAGAGTGAGGGTTTGTCAGAAGCAATCACTTCGAGTTCTCATTTCATTGAAGTTAAATAGTCTGAGGGGGGGGGAAATGTGTTTACACTCTTTAATCCTCATATTATTTCAGTGTGAAAAGTAAGTGTATAAATATGAGGAAGCAGAAAATAAATCAATAGGTTAACGTATTAGAAAACTGAAAAATGGTTTCTGGAGGCAATGAAATAACCTTTCAGTAACACTTAACTTGTTAACACTGGCTTTTATTTGCATTGTACACTTCTGTAGAGAGATGCCTATTAATACTGTCAGGACTTTTCTCTCCAGGAAATAACCACTCTAAAAATTGCTCCCTTAATCTGAAAGTATGTTCTGAGCACTATGATTCAAGATGGCTGTGGAACGTAGCTATTTCTCCAGCTTGTGTCCAGAGAGCTTTGGTGAAAGTCTCCAGATTTTTGGCATATAAGCAGAAACACTTAGCAAAGTTGTGATGGAAGATCCTTGGCCTTTATTGACATCGGCATTATCCAAAGTGATCTTGAAAACAAGCCTATGTAATGACCATGATATCATGTTATTTGGAGGTGAGTAATAACTGCGAATTTTCCTAAAGGTTAGCACTGCTTCTCATCCATTGTGTGCTGCCTTTTGGTGTTTCTCATTTGTTTGACTTGATGTTACTTGTTCTCCCGTTTAAAAGTCTGTCTTTGATTTGTTAGACCATCATTAGCACTCCTGATAAACAGCTCTCACTTGGCGATACAGTTGTTAGCAGTGCAACACCAAGCAGAAGATAGCTGAAATACAATTGATGTATAAATAATTTCCAGCAGAACAGAAACTTAATAACTTTGACCATACGATAAAGAAAGTAAAGCGTTTAAATTTAAGGTCATTATTATCGCGTACATTGCCACCTGATGTCTCATGGTAAGAGTTAAATGCTATTATGTTATGCTAATTGTGACTAGTAACTAATGAATAGCGATGCGCTAGCAAGTTGAGCACTCCAGGCGTGGTACAATTGGAAAGCAACTGCTTTGTCACAGTCTGAGTAGGAGTAAAATCCCCGTAGCCTGTTGTGCTACCTGGTAATGGCTTCAGATAACACCAAGGAGCTTGCAAATTGGATTCCAGGCAGTTCTGAGAAGGGATGCATCTGTGTTTTATTCCTGAAAATGTTAAACGTTGCTTTCTCTCCGAAGTCCCTTTCCAGGGATGATCTACTGACTGAACAGCACTAGGAATTGCATCCAAAAATACTAGTTTAGGTTGGAGTTCTGGAAGAAATTTGTCAGGATGAGAAGCCCATGTGGCAGTGTTAATAAACAGATGGTCTCCTGATGATCTCAGAGTCAATAAGGATAGATAATAATGATCCTTGCTCTAGAGATGATCTCTTTATAAAAGAGATTATAGAGAGAATCTCTCTGTAATCCCTTTTGCATTAAAAACGCAGCATTGGTATTTAGTTGCAATGATCTGGGTGAATCCCAAACATCTGGGGAAATATGTGAAGTTTCTGAGTCATTTGTGTGGGTTGCTCAAAATTTCAGCCTTGTAATAGGTCCGTGAAATTCCACGGAAGGAAAAAATATTTGTAGGCGCTACTGAACTGTGGCTTTTAAACACAACACTGGCTTCTCCATCTAAATACCGCAGAAATTTTCCATAGCCTTCCAACTTGTAAGTGTTCCTGAGAACTGCAGGCACAGGAAGAGCTCTTTGTCTCTTACAACCATATGAGGGTCTAGCATCTCTCTCTTCTTTTCTCTTGCGGATGCAGAGAGATGTCAATGATTTGGGTTTTCCAATTGGAAATATTAGAGATTCTGTGTGAGTTATGATTGAGGAAATAGACTAACACAAGAATGACAGAAAGCAGGGCAGGAATAGGGAGGCTCTTCGCATCTCCTTGCCTGCTTTTGAGCTGGGAATTTGTTTTTTGAAATTTCACTTCTTCTTGGCGTTTGAGAGCTCACTTGGGATTTCAGCTCTTGGACCAGAAAGCCTGGACCTTGTCTCCAAAGCGAGGGAGTAAATCA
Organism: Oreortyx pictus; assembly: GCA_036925125.1. Classification (NCBI taxonomy): domain Eukaryota; kingdom Metazoa; phylum Chordata; class Aves; order Galliformes; family Odontophoridae; genus Oreortyx; species Oreortyx pictus. The sequence continues at coordinate 465,741 of JAUPFR010000008.1, forward strand.
AGATGTCTGTGTTTTGAGCTCAGCTTGTATTTTATGGGTTGTAGAAGTTGGCAGCCTGTCATCTTTATACTGGTTTTCTTTTTATGTGATGCTTAGTCCTGTTTAAAGAAACAGAGTCCATGTACAATATGAGGACTGCCTCAACACCAGTCCAGAAGGAACCACCATGGAGTTACATTTAGCATATACCTGCATTCCAGATTCTGCGTTAAGAATGTGTCGTGAGAATTTTGCAGCTGGATGAAACATTAACATTTTCCTCCTCGGTACAGTTAAGACAATTATAGTTCCTTTGCAGTGTAAGAAGCACAAAGGGTTTACATAAATGATAGGGGTTCAGTCGGTTTGTGCCAGTGCCCTGTGCTTCCTGTCATGAAGTCTCTCTGAGGGTACTTCTTAACACGTTGTTCTCTCTCTTCAATGCCTTGCTCTCTCTGATCTAATGGAAAATCTTGTTTTAAAGTAACCTGTCCAGGTGGGTGAGTGTTCACTGAAACTGGGTTTCAGGTCCTTCATCCTCTAATTAGATGCTCTCAGCAGACTCAGGAGTGTTTCCAGATGAAATATAGGGTGGAAATAACAGGAAAATACAGAGTCTTCTTTTCTATTCAATGAAACTTTTAGCACATTGCCACAGTCTGACACATGCTGCCGTAAGATTTTCAGTGGCACCGGTGTGGCCTCAAATGTCTTGTCCACTCTAAGTGGCACTTTAAAGGCAAAAAGAAAGGAAAAGAGAAAAAAGATTTTTGATATGTTCAGTTTCCTGCCATTGAACACTACCTCTGGTCGCAGGCTGTAGTAGCAGTTCTTGCTCAGTTTTGGCAACCTGCATCTCATTTTTTTCCTCTTGAATGAGAAACTGAAATCTACTTGAAACTGGAAGAACCAGGAGTATGTATCACTTTGGCAGCATCTTCTGCACCTGTAAGAGTTAGCTGTGGTCAAATGGAGGCAGAAATGGGCAACTGTGTATGACATTCAGGAATAGCTGGTGGTGAGGTTTGATCTTACTAACAGGCAAGAGGAAGTGGGTATCTGTAGCCCTTTAAGGTTTGAAAGCCTAGTTGTTAAAATTAAGACAGAGATGAATATTGTTTAGGTGTTAACTCTACTTTTGTGTTATATATCTGTGTGCAAAAAAAATAGAAAGCTTACCAGTGGAGAAGATGAATAATACTTCATTCTGAAAACATTTTTATTTCATTCTCTGTTTTACAACTGAATCTGCATTCAGAATTACAAGTTATGTTGTTGTTTTTTTTCCTGCCATTTTAGAGGCAGTATTTAAACAATTCTGTTACGTGAACGTGCATATCACGTATATATCACGAATATATCAGTGAACATGCACCCCTGAAGCATCCCTGCACTTCTGACCCACACATAGCACCAGCGGAGCAGTTACTTGTGTTGAAGTAAACCAGCATCAGTCAATCATCTCCTTAAACTACAGAAAGAGAATCCCTCCAAGCCAGCACTGACTTTATTAGATTTTCACAAGGCTGGCACTGCTTGGATTAGCCACTTTAGGAGCACTAATGCTTGAATAACTAATGAGAACATTTATACCCTCTGGCAGTCAAAGCCCTGTATTTATTGCTGTGGTACCAGGAGACGCTGCAGTGCGACCCTGCACATCTGTTTGGTTGCTATTTATGCTTTTCATGTAGATTTGTGTACTTCTGTTATTTCCCTACTTTTTGTGGTTAGGCAGTATCTAAGATTTAATAGCAAATTTTTCATCCAGAGGAAAATGCCACCTTCCTGGAGGTAGTCATGGGCCTTCACCTCTTTGTATATGGGGGTGCTAACACTGGATTAGGGCTTATGTGGCTATTTTTTTCCCTCCTGGTCAGAATATTTCTCCCTGTTTTCCCTGCTGGGATCAATCCCATCTCCTCTTAACACAAGCTTTCCTTTTCCCAGCCACGTCCTGGCTTCATCTGAGCCTCTTCCAGTCCTGATGACTGTTTCCTGAAGAAGGCCGACCACGGCTGAGCTACGGAGCTCTTCAAACACTCTTGGATTGACGGTTGGACTGGATGATCTTACAGGTCTTTTCTGGCCTTTGTGATTCTCTGTGATCATTACAGGGTGCTTCATTGCTCTGCGTTTTGTTGCCTTTTCCTTATCTCTCATTTAGTGATTTGTTTTTTCTTGCACCTATTCTCATTAATTGTTTCTCTTTTGACCGACAATTTACAGCTTCTTCCCAATACTGGGACCTGAGATAAGGCATTTATCATCCTTAATCTCAGCTCAGTCTGAATTTTAGTGGTCCTTTCTCCCCTTCTCCCTTTCTCCCTTTCTCTTCTTTCTTTCATGACTAACCTTTTTGATATAAACTGAGAAGGAGCCATTTTCTGTAGTGAAAAAAATATGTGATGACCCTTTTATCTTAAGGAGGGACAAGATAACAGCAAAGTGATTTTTTGCAGGATTTTCATTCCTCTCTTTTGGATCAGGTGAAGTGAAATACCAGACTTGACCTCACAGCAGCTCTGACAAGGGAATTTAGCAGACTTTTATCTGACCTGACTGACTGCATAATATGTGGTTACAGCTTTGCAAAGTGGAGGCAAGTAACCTTTGCTACTCAGTTTTCCCAGGTGTGAATGTCTGGAAAGTGTGAGGTGATAGGGAACTGCTTTCAGTATTTGTAGCAACTAACACAGTAGAAACAGTTTATTGCTAAAATCACTTTCTCCACTCTTATTTCTGTCAGGAAGACTATCCTGTAAATGGTGGCCTTGTGACATTTTTATCTTTATTTCTTTTCCTTTCTTTTTCTTTTTTTTTTTCTTTTTTTCTGTCACTTCTTTATTTGTCCACATAAATACTTCATTACCCTGTAGTAATGCTGGCCTCCAAATGGAGAGATCTTCCATTTATCTATTGTTCAAATGCAGCTATTGCTGGAACCTCTCTTCACTAAGCAGAATTAAATGAGAGCTCTCGCAGACACTCGGAAGTGTTAAAGGACGTGCTAAACATTTGGTAGATAGCTTGTACTGTATTTATACCTTTTCAGCTACAACTGTCACCGTAGCTCAGATTACAGCAGTGTATTTTGCTCTCACTTTATCTAGCTGAAATGCAGGTGCAAATTTGGCTCACTCTAAGTAGTTTTGCAGCACGTTTTTTGACTTTTTTCTAAGTTGGCAGATAAAACAGTTGAGAAGAGCTTTGTATTTCTTTTGTTCATGTTAAGCTTTGTCATAAGATGAAATTTTACTACAAGAGATATTTATATTCTGAAAATGTTAACTTTGCAGTGATAATGTTAATGATGTTACAAGTCGGATAACTGCAGCGCAGCACTGCTGACATTGAGCTGGGGAAAAGTTTCATTTTGCAATACATAGCTGAAAAACAGCTCCTCACTTACCCAGTTTTTCATTGTGAAATACTGTTGTTTAGTATTTCTCTCAGTGTCCACAGTCTTAGAATATAAGGATTCATTTTCTAGATGACAATTTTAAATATGGAGACGTATTTAAATAATACATGTGGTGGTTCTGTAACCATTCCAAAGTCTGAATCAATTTGGCATGATCATACAGGAATATATATTTTTAATTCATTATTACAGAAAATTGTATCTTAATGGCTTTTTCTGCCCACTTCATCGCACTGTCTGTAATTGTGTGAATACAAGTACTTTACTGGAGAAGTGTTTGATTACTTCTTTGTGTGGTCATTTTGATTGCTGTCTTTTCTGCAGTAGAAGTTGAAACACTTCAGTGTAATTGCTCTTTTATTTTTATATTTTACTGGCTGAGATGGTTACCTTTTTTTCCCCCCCCAAAAAATTGATTTTGAAAGAGCTTATGTATTTTCCTTTGCTTACTTGCTTCTCTTCTGCCATTTATTATCATTGGAAATATAGTTTAATAATTCATAGAAGGCCAATACAGCATTTTAATGAAACATCAAAGGGCTATTAAAATCATATCATGTTGGTGGAATATGTTAAATGTTATCAGAGCTTGGTTATGCATTTGATAATAAGGATCCTGAAACTTGTAAGTGTTCAGGACTAGCACGAATCACAGCACAGTTGGGTTGGCAGGGACCTTAAAGCCCATCCAGTCCCAACCCTGTCATGACTGAGACATCACCCACCAAATCAGGCTGCCCAGGCCCCTGTCCATGGCCTGGAGCACCTCCAAGGATGGGGCACCCACAGCTCAGGGCAGCACTGCCAGAACCTCACCACCCTCTGAGTAAAGAATTTCTTCCTAATGTGTAATCTAAATCTCCCATCTTTTCCTTTCAAGCCACTACCCCTTGCCCTATCTCTGCACCCCCTAATGAAGAGTCTCCCTCTAGCTTTCCTCTTAAATTACTGGAAGGTCACACTGAAGTCTCTCCAGAGCCTCCTCTTCTCCTGGCTGAGCAACCCCGGCTCTCTGAGCCTGTCTTCATCTGCCTTGCTTGTTCAATATGTGGGGCTGCAGTGAAGTTCTCATGTCGGAAGAGATTTATTCTACAAACCCATCTGTCTGTACTCTTGCAGTATTCATGCAGACTGTCCTTTGGCCAGTCATTGTTGGAGTTGGCTGAAGTGTTTTTTAAAAACAGACAGCTTGTCTGTTTCCTGCATGTACCTGGGAAATTGTGAACACAGAGCAGTTCACTGTGGCTAGAGTAATTGGTGTTTTTTTAATACATCTGTGTGTACATAAAACCTAAGCTACTCCTAAAAAGACACTTGTGTAGAAAGATCACTCAAACAACTGATTGCAGGATCGTTAACTCAGAGGTCACCCATTGCCAGGGATTTGCAAATTTGCTTTATGTCTCACTTTCTCTAATCTTCCATATGATTTTGCAGTTGACTGCCCAGTCATTTCCATATCTACTCATACTTTTCACAAATGTTGCAATTAAAGCATGAACACATCCGAGTTAAATTGTCAGGAAAGTCATTAGAGGATTTTAGCAAGAGGCTGGGATAAAACAGCTTACACTCTGAACTCATCAGGAGGAAAAGACCTGGTTTTATTTGTCCCCATGGATTTAGATGAGTGTCAGGACTTGATGGCAGTCTGAGTGGAACGAGGAGTGTAAGCTTTTTTCCTCTGGTTCAGACATCCAGAAATCTGTGTGGCCAGTTGGATGCAGGCTATTATCATTGAGCTACGCTGTTTTTAAGCCCATGAAGTCCCTGGACATACAGTAAATCTGTGGTGACATGATACACTGTGAACAGGCACATTTTGCTTCTTAACTTGTTCCCACTATTTACTTTGTTCTCAGTTCTCACTGGCTACAATCAGACAACAAATGCAGGAGTAATTCTTTGGAAATCATTTAGTAAATCTAAGGGGTAACCCTTAGATTCTGTTGGGACTATTTTGTCTGCTGGAGTGCAGTGGGGTGCAGTTCCTGCTTCTGTTGTGGGAAGAGCATATGTCTTCTGAACCAGAGAAGGTGGCAGTGAACTGTAGAATTGCATTCCAGGCAGTCAAGTATCAACATCTGGGAAACTAAGTGTTACAGGGTGAAGGTGGAGGGCTGGAACAATTAGTTGTGTTTCCAATGAGATGCGTTCTTTTTTCCATTGCTTAGAGAAGAAAATGTTTCATAGCAATTTGGTACTAAAGTATGGATATGTATCAGCTGTGGGAATGGATGTTATGATATGAAAAGAAAGTCAGCGTGGGGACTGAAAAATTCATCTGCAGGAACGGAGGGTAGACTGAGTGACATGAATAGGACTGGGAATGGCAAGTTCAGGGTAGAACAATCTCAAAAGGGACAAAAATGAGGTACCTCTCAGAATGGCTTTGTTGCTTATGGATATTGGCTCTGTGTGTGTCCATTTTGTGTTCACCTCCCATTCTCCCTCAAAAAACCCACTGGTGATCAGAGAGTTCCAGTAGTCCAGCAGAGTGAACGCCATGGGTGAGTATATGTTGCTGTAGTGCTTTGGCCTAACACAAACACTGGGATACAAGGCCACTGCTTTCCTGGATGACAAGAGATTGTGGAATGGTCGCAGCTATGCTAGCCTTCCTTCAACAACTGGTCATCTTGTCTGTGCTCATGCGGGACGTCAACACTGAGAGTGTGTGTGGCAGAGAAGACAGCTGAAAATACAGCTCTGAAGGAACAGAAGCTCACAAGAGCTCTTGCAGCAGGCTCTGCACTGGTCATATGGATGTGCAGCACATGTGGCAGATCAAAACCATCAAGTGTATATTGAACAGCTGTAAATTCACTGCCATGTGGTTTGAGGAGGGCTAGGATTCCCCACAGTCTCTGCCCTTGGTTAAGGGAATGTTCCAGCCTTGGGGAGAAATGTCCAGCTACAGCTCCTCCTGGCTTCCCATTGCACTGGACAGCCTCCATCCACAGGGAGAGGTTTTGCAGGTGAGTACTGAGTCATATGGGCTTGCTGCCACTATAACACATCTGAACATAGGTTGTTGCTACCAACGGAGTAAGAAAGCGATGAATTCAGATGTAACAGGCAATTAAACATTTGACTGTGCATGCTAGTGAGCAGAGAAATGTTCCTAGAAGCAGTTTACAGAGCAAAAGGCATCTGGAATTTAGCAAGGGTGCTTGGGCCTCCTTAATGAAGAATGTTTTTATTCTCCAGGAGGGCACAAACCAGAGGAGAAGGAAATGTACTGTTGCTGCTTCCCAGTGCCCTAGCTGTTGAGTTCTCTCCTGTATTTGTAGTGATGGTGCTGCTTGTCCCAGCCAAGTGTGCCTGGTGCCATGGCAGCATTTGGAATTTAGCATTCACTTCCATGTATTTTCAACCCCATATTGTCCTTTGGACTGGCAGCTACTGAGTGTCTTGATCCTTCAAGTATTTGCTGGCCCACGGTTTATTTAATCTCATAACGAAATGCGTTTCTATGATCCATTTATTTCTGTACTACTGGCAAGCTTATGATAGCTTCTAGATGACTTTGAAGAAGCCGAAGCTGTTTGGCACATTAGATGTGTTTGGCTCAAAGCCTTACAAAATTGCTGAAATACGTTTCACTGCATGGAGCGTTTCATTTTTACGTATGCACCAAAATTAATTTGCAAGTGTTGTTTTAGCACCATTAAGGACATGCCACTGTGAATGCAAATGCAAGGTCAAAGGGACGGAGCTGCCTGACACTAATCAAACTGAAGAAGTCATGTTGAGAAACAGCCTGTTGGGCAAGTACAGCATTTTAAAGATGTTCACATTATTGTGAGTAAATATGCATTAGCCATTAAGTTCTTTGTTTAGAATGATTCAGTTTTCTCACCTGAAGAAGGTAATGAAGAGTTTATATGCTTCCTACTATTCTTCTTGTTCTGTAATTGGGAGTAAATACTCCAGCTGATGACAAGTATCACTGGGAAATAACCATTAACTTTAACAGGAGATGCGTGGCTGTTTCTTCATTGTATCTTCTATTTAAAAGTCTGAAAATGTACCGTATGCTCTTTATGGGAAAATCAGAATTAATTTCTTTGCAGTTCTCTCTCCATCCTCCACCACTAAGAAAAACAGCAGCAAATAAGCCACAAAAAAAAAAAAAAAAAAAGAAAAAGAAAAAAAAGAATAAAAGAAACAATCCCATAAGCCCTGGATTAAATATATTTGCAATTTTCTGTTCACTTCAAAATTGAGAATCCATTTGTTAATGTATTTTTGTGCATCTCTAAATATTGAATTATCCCACAGTGAGAAAGGCCAAATATCTACATAAAATATGCATGCACATATCACTAATACAATAAACAGATTTCCTCATAAAGTGCACTTGCACATGTGGTGTCATCTGTAACTTTTCTGGTACAAGCAGTAGTGAAGCTGAAAGAATAACCTTTTGCTTTTCTACTTTGGGATTTTACATCTTCTAAGTTTATTCTTCTTGGAGAATGTTGCCAGAGGGCTGGCACACTGAACCTTTTGTCGTATGAATATTTAATAGTTAAAGGTTAAAAGTGTGTAAAGGTTTGCATTAAAATAGCAGTTGACAAAAATGTTCTTCACTGGATCACGCAGAGGTTGCAACCTTGAGAAACCTCCAAACAAATGCAATGCTACCGTCCATAAGTAAAGGGGAAGAATATTCCCCTTTTGCCCTGCAGGGATAATGTGAGTAACATCCATTCGGAATCACAGAGCATCTAAAACGTTTTTACAAAAGGGAGTTTACAGCACTATCATCCTTCCTTCCAGGAACTAATAAAACAGACTGCATGTTAAATCCTAACCCGTCTCCCGTGCTCTCAGGAGAACAAAATGAAGCTGCTGTCAGGATTATAAAGGCTGATGGGTTGTTCTGTGGTGGATAGCTCAGGCTCTTGCTGACCTTACTTACACCAAGGGGCAATATTTTTTGCAAGGCTGAACTACTCCTAAACACTCTCTCCACTGAATAATATACACATATTTTCCCAGGCAAGCTTCCCACAGAAATATTTTATTAAAGATATTTAATTTCACAGCAGAAAGCCCTGTGCTGCAGTTATAGCACCGCACAGTATCTTCATGCTATTACAGTGGAATTTCTGCTATGTCTGTCTGTTGGATGGTGTTTTCCCTTCAAATCACATAGCATAAATCAGTGACCTTTTCTAGTAACACTGTCCTTCTGGGGATTGAGGCTGATGCTTCCTTTTAGTATGTAAAGCTTGAAGAATGAGCACTTCACAGATATTGCAGGGAATCATGTCAGGTTCACGACAAGAAGTGAATACATTGACATTTCATGGTCTCGGTGAGAAGTTCTTCTCTTTTGTGCTGAAACAAACTGGGATATAACTAAATGATATTTCTTGGACCTATGTTGCCATTCTCCCAGAGCTCCATTAGTTTTCTCAAAAGCACTACCTTCCTTTCTCCCTGGATGTCTCCAATGTCCAGGTACATCTGCCACTCAACCTAATTTCCATGTTCTGGCATGACTCTCTTGGTCTTTCACCTCCTGCAACCTCTTCCTGACAGAGATCAAATCTAATACATTATGGGCTCTTTGAGGCTTTTTTTTCCTTGGTTTAATTGCCCTTCATCCCTCTTTTTTTTCCTCTTGACTGCTTCTGGTTTCTCAAATCATAGCCTTTTCACCACTGTGAATGTGTCGCCAACCTGTCAACACTGAAGATAAATGAATTTACAATGTTTGTTTTGTAGTTGAGGAAAGCCTGGGTGACTGTGATTGCACAGCATGTAGCCTTGTATTTATATTAATGTAAATATTGCACTGAGGTTCTGCTTTATCAAACAGTCTGGGGACTAGGTCTCACGTGGTGTAGGGAATGAAGGTCCAGCCTTTCCAAATTAGTGGCAAAACGGCTGATGAAGTGTCTTGGATGTCCATTTCCACCCACCTCCTTCATGCTGCCCCGTGGCCTGAAGGTGCCAGCCTAGTTGGGCTCCTACGTGCCGCAGTTCACTTGTAGGAGACAGTGGGAGAGACGATGGTGGCGGGTGGGAAGATGGCAGTGGCTGAGGGAGCTTTCTTGGCAAGCTGGCTCCATTCCACCTCAGACACAACTGTACTGCTTATAGGTAAATAGATGCAGAAAAATGCAAATATAGTTTTATAATTTTAGATAACTTTTTAAACCACATATGGCATAAACAAAATTCGATCTGTTGTTAATCAAAATCCGTTGAAAAAACGCTAAATCAAGTGATTGAGCATTCGTTAAAACAAGGGCATGAATGAGATCTTTTTTTCAAGGAGCCTGAAAGAAATAGACAGCAGCTTCATAAAACCTGAGGGAGTTGCAGCTCTAGCTATCCCTTCAGGATGTCCTGGATGAGCTGTTCCTGGATTTCTTATTGTAGTGTTGGCACAACAAAAGCTAGTGAGATTTAAGTTCTTTGTCAGACTGTCACCGGAGGGAATGGAAGGGGAGGATGAACTTGAGTAATTGTGATAGAAGAGTAATCTGCTTATTTTGTGTAATAATGAGATACAGCTGAGGAGAATTTGTGTTCTAAATTAGCATGCAGGAAGGTGTGTAATGCAAAGTATCTCTGACAAAACAGATGACTTCAAGAAGTCTGACAGGAAATAGTTATTAATAGTTGTACTCAATAGCACAGTAACAATGCTCTTTTAGAAACTTTCTTTTCTTGCTGATACAGTTCTGGAAGTAGCTGGCAGTTTATAGCTTGGAAAGTATGGCCTTCAGAACAGTGGTACCTGGAAGCAAGTGATCAATATGTACTTCGAGGAGCTTTACTTCAGTGCACTTTTTAAGCTAAGTAAACAGATGAGATCTGAGGCCAGAATAGTCAGAGATGCAGCTGAAAAGATTTAAATGTGCTTTACTTTAAACTGGAGTTTTCTGGGGGATGCGGGCCATTCCAGCTGATCCCCACATTTGCATTTCCTGTTCATTACTGCATAGAATACTCCCGACTTGCTCAACTAGTGTGAAATTGATGCTTTTAGGAAAAGAGGGTTTATTGAAGTAGGAATGGTTTTAAACTGAGACAGGGGAGATTGAAGTTAGATGTTAGGAGAAATTTTTTCACTCAGAGGGTGGTGACACATTGGAACAGGTTGCCCAGAGAGGTTGTGGATGCCCCATCCGTGGAGTCATCCAAAGCAAGGCTGGATGTGGCTCTGGGCAGCCTGGTCTAGTGGCTGGTGATCCTGCCCATGGCACAGGGGTTGAAACTAGATGATCTTTGAGGTCCTTTTCAACCAATGCAGTTCTAAAATAAGTTTGGTTTTCTTTTGTTTGTTTGTTTGGTTGGCTGGTTACTTTTAGCAACTGAAGTTCTGCTAACAGAAGATGAACCTGTATTCTGATCCTAGTAAGGGTGTTGAAAACCGAAGTAATGCCTATTAAATCAGTGATTATGTAGGACAACAATTTGGTTTTCAAATAGTAATTACGTGAGGAAAACTCAACATCCACGGGGATTTTGTGCATGGATGACAGGGCGCCTTTATTTCACATCTCTAGTCGGGTCCCTCTTCTGTTCTTCACTGTACTTGCCCCTATATTCCTCATGCTCATGTTCTCCTCCCATCATGCGTCCGTAACGCACAGTCCTGTTTAAACCCTGATGGGAATGACTTCTAACAGAAAAGCAGAAATTCTCTGTTGGGAAAATGTTGCATACTTAACTTGACCAAAAATATTTTACTGTATTGGTTTGACATGAAGCATTTGGATGTGTTGAAGTGTATGAGCTGGGCTTAAAAACCAAACTGAAACAGAAAAACAAACATTAAATGTAATCCTGTGAATCTTAACCACGTGGGAAATGTACCCTTCTCCCACCTGTCTTTTATGAGCTGAAATACTAAAAGGAAGAACACACATCCTTTATGTTCAGACAGTTATTTTGAAGTAATATTAGCCAGATTAAGTTCCCTTGGTGCAGGCTTATGTAGGAATAGAGCCTGGAGTAGATCATCTCTCATTTTCTCTTCTCTTTCTTTTCACCAACCAGCAATTTCTGTGTTGCTGCTCTTCAGCAGTAACTTTCCTGAAGTACCAGTTTCATACTGTTAATGTCTATTAATGTGCTTTCCTTTTACAGATATTGTTCAATAATAGCACTTATTCTGTCATTTTTTCTCTAATGAAAGAGAAAAGTACATCTACTCAATAGACCAGTATCTTTGTTTTAGATAACAAGCAAACTGTTAATGAAACTTCCTTTTTTCAAGTATCAAGTGTCCTTGTAAATTATAATGATATAAAAAACATTTTACAATTATTTTATTCTTTTTTGTCACATAAGAAGATATCTCTAAACCAATGACTGTAGATCTAAGTGAAGGCACTGATCACAGCACACCTCAGGAAAATTCAAGTGCTTATTAATTTTAATGTATCTGTGTGTAGTTATAATATTTCCTGCCTTCTTGCTTGGGTATTTATTTATAGTCCTCGTGTCTGTGGGAGTTAGATGCTTAGGCATCCGGATTTTTGTGTGTCTCTTAATCTGATTGTCCTTATTCTATTTAGTAGATCAGAGGGTGGTGGTGATACATGTTGCAAACAATAGTGTGATTCCAAGACAATTGTGGTATTCATGGGACTGCTGGCTCCTGCAGTTAGTGACAGAGGAAGCTAAGAAAGGGACTCCGTAGCTCAGCTGTTAGGGGTTTGTTTCTTTGTATTTAAGTCCTAAGACTTTATTCTACCAAATAATGATAATTTACCTATGAATTCAATCACAAAAGAGTGTCAGAGGAACAGTTGTGCACTCTATTTTGATTTATGAAGTTAATGTTCTGCTTTTTATCTAATTCAGGAATTTCCTTCCTCTGTGCAAGGAAAAAATGGACATAGTAAAGTATACAGAAGAAAATGAAGAAAGGATATTTCAAATTCTGCTATTGTCTGTAATCAGCTGAAATGCATTTAAATGTAGCAGCTGGAGAGAGGTGTTGTGAAAAGATGCTTTGCCACCTATGCTGTGGCAGTCTTGATCATAAGTGTTCTGTGTGAATGCTGGATAGTTCTGGGAGCAGGCTGCTATCTAATGTATCCTCTAACTGCTGGTGTAATGGGAAGCATGTGTTCCCTCAGCATCTGCTGCCAGATGCTGGCAAGCACTTGGGGACTGAGGCCATAACCCTGTTCCTCACTGTTTGGGCATGCTGCCACCAGTATAGCTGGCCAACTTGCACGGTTTTTAGGTCAGTTGAGAATAGTACTTCGTTCTTTTGCATACTTTTAGTTTGCTGCTGTTTTCGTTTGCATATTTCAGTTACCTGACAGAGCAGTGTCGTGGCTTTAGGAGTAATGTTCCAAGGTTGATGCTCCTGCTACCATGTTAGGACATTTTGCACCTCCTGCATTTCTTCATATGACTGTTGGAAAGAGCTGCCTATGTTCCTCTGACAGAATCCCTGAAGAAGCAGCAACTGTTTTTGAGATATCAGTCTACTCAAATTAGATCTTTTTTGTGTGGATCTGAAGGCTAATCAATGTCTGAGGAAGCTCCAGTCAGCACTGCCCCTCTGTATTCTAACTGACCTATTGGATCTTCAAGCTGTTGTGGTGAGTTCACTCATTCTTGCTTCCTACCAACTCAGGAGGAGTGATTAAAGTTGGGCTCCTTATCCTGTTCTTCCACACACAGGCTGATGTTGGAGAAGGAAACCTCCTGCTGCCACTCTCTTTCCTCCTTTGTCTTGCTATTTTCTTAATGATGGTTGGAAATACTCATGGCTTCTGTTTCACCTCCCAGAAGTTCCTTTTTGAGAGGAAATAAAAGGAATTAAGTGTAACAGCAGAAATAACAACAGTCTTTGTGTGCTATCTGTTACAAGCTTTTTAAAGCTTAAGATCTCTTTTTTCACTGCTATGATTTGGAAATACATACAGCAACAGTGATTGTAATGCAAAGCTTTAGGCCAGCATGAGCTCAAAATACATCCTTCCTGAAAAAGAACTCCTTCTTCAGCACAACAGGATGGAAGATTTCTTTTAGGGAGTGTTTGTAACATCGATGTCAAGTTTTGATTTGTACCTCAGCCATTTCTGTTGATTTATTGGCTGGGAATAAGCAAAAGCTGCTATCCAAATTTTCACGTTAACTTAGTGCAGCTAAATACTTAGATTGGAGGTATGTGATTATTCCTGAAATGCATTCCTACTTGAGTAAGATATTCAAACCTATAAATTAATATTTCTTTAAATAAAAGTGTGAATTTTACTTAATTTTACTATTCATGTCCAAAATACATCTGCTTTATAGTTTAGGAAGTCATGGTTATTCCAGTGCATCCAATTGTGTTTTCGGGAAAGTGAAATACTGCTTTTATGTTCTGCTTATCAAGTAAAATCCTGTCTTCTCTTTTGCCCCATACTGGATTTATCGAGACAAATTTTTGTGCTTCTGGGGTAGTACTGAGGTAAAAATAAGGAAATCAAAAACTATATATATGTGTATTTTCCTTTTAAACACGCATCCCTTGAGAGCAGTATAGAAATTTTTCTTGAGAAGAAACATGAATGCATTTCCCCTCTGTAGAACCTTGGTTACTCTTTGCTGACAGAACTTGTTTCTCATTGATTTGAGCTCTTCTGTTTACTTAGTGACAGAAATAAATCCCAGATAGTTCTTAAAAAAAGTGTAACATCTCATTTGAGTGTAATAAACGATAATTGAGAAGAAATGAAAACTGGTTTCTCCTTGGTGAAATACAGGCTTCTGAGGCAAATATAGAGACTGAAGCAGTTCTGCATCTCGAGTTGGATGTTTGTGTGGAGCGCACTGTGAACACTTTCCACCTCAGTTTGGCCTTGATGTTATGAGTATTTTTCATTTTAGTGTGGACACAACTGTTCATATTTTATGTCCTTATAACTTCATTACTAGTTGTGGCTGTATCTTAAATCAATCTAGAAACTTCAGTTGGTACATAAAGCTTAAACAAAATAATGAAGCTCGAGCGCAGCAGAATTCAATTTTCTCTACTCCATTTTAGGTGACTTTTATGGTAATTCTGGAGAGTAGCAGGTGACTATTACTCTTGAAAAATGCTTTTATTATCAAACGACATAGTTGGTAATAAGGCAAGCTGACCTGCAGAGCCCTGTCATTCAGAGTATAGGGGATGCTGGAAAAACTTTTCTTGTGCACAAAACCCTTCTCTTTCCTGTGCTTGGAAGTCTTTTCAACTTCGGTGGAGGCAGTAAATGAGATGAGCATGTGTATCTCGTAAAAACTAGACTAAAGTCCTTCAATATTCACTGGGAATGGAACACACTTTGCGGTCTTGGTAAAAAATACCACATTGGTAAACAGCTTGAGATGCAGCATCTCCACTTTTAAGATGAAAGATTGGTTTGAGCTTTAACTTGAAGTTAAAGCTCCAGGGAAACTATGTATTTGAAACTGTATCCTTTGCCCTGCTGACGCATCCCCTCAGCGATACCTGAAAGCTCGACTTCTACTTGATTTTTTCTCCCTTTTTATAGAAGATGCTTCTGTGCCAGTCATTCCTTTGGAAAATATATATCCTGGGAATGTTGTCTTCCAAATAGGAAACGAGAGATTTTTATCTTGACCTCGACCATCTGCTAGGTCGAACTTAAGACAGCTTTTCGTTGAAATATTTGTGAGCATGTGCCTCAGGTATGGGAGATGAAAATTTGTGCAGGTGATTTGGGGCAACAACTTGAATTTGGGTCTAGGGTAATCAGTAATGTCCGGTTTGGAATAAGCACACTTTGTTTTTCTTCTTGAATGTTCCTAAAGAGTGGTGCTCTGATTTCATGCTTCAGACTTTCAGTACCCATCAAGGATCAGATTGGCCTTATTTCCATCAACCATGGACTTATATTTCTAAGAAGACTTACTAAGGTGGAAAACATGTAGAGGATTGGAGAAGGTGTCTCTCAGCTCCACAGAAAAGGGCTGTGAGATCTCTGGGAATTTAATGTGATTTAGATTTACATTTTGCTGTTTTTCCATCGGCTTCTATGAGAGGAGACTGTATGACATGCTGCTGGTGTATGTGCTTTCTGGGTTGCAGAAATGGTTTGTTAGCCCCTTCAAAATGATTAGTTCTGTTTTTGTAATAACTAATTTTAGTATACTGAATTCCTGTCAAAGTCTTTATGCAAGGTTAAGGTGCCTACATAATTTTTAAGATCTAAAGAGATGGCACTTAGAAGTTGCATACCAGAAGGCAATGGAGAAATAGAAAGATTAGTTATGAAGTATAAATTATATGCAGGACTTAAAATTTATGGTCAAGCTTATTCCCTGGCCTGGTGATTAATGTACTTGCATATGTCATGCTGTGGCTTGTTACAAAACAGATATATGGAATAAGTGGAGTAAGCAGAACCAAGTTTAATTTAGGAAAGTATGTTGCACGGGTAGGGTATTTCATGTTAGTTTTGTGTTGATTGGAGTTTAGTAAGTATTTGTAGTAGCTGCTTTGAGTTTGTAAAAAAGAGTCTGAGTAAATGACCACATGGAGTAATGCCTCCTGAGAAATTTTCAGGGTGTCTCCCCCAGGTATCTCGGTTTATATCTTTTCTAATGCCATTTGTTTTTTCATGAATCTTGGTGATCCAACCTGTCTCATTTGCTATGTCCCCATGGAAACAGCCTCTGCCTGTAGGGAGCCTCTCTTCTGGGAGGGCATGGGGGAGGGGGCAGCCACTGCTGCACCTGAATGCTGCTATAGAAGTAAAAAAACCTACTCAGTGTAAATATTTCTCACAAAGTATGGGGAATAAAAGAGCTGCAAAACTTCTCCATTCCTGTTGAAAACTGAATCTATTGTGAAAAAACTGCCTTCAGCCTTTGTTCTGGTATCAAGACGTACTGAATTAACCTTTGCTAGTCTCCTGGCTTCCTGAAGGGTTGCTGCTCAGTGGTATGGTCTTGCTGGAGTTTTTATTTTCATAGCAGGAAGCAAGGAATATTATTTATATAACAGTAAGACCGGAGACTCTCAGGTAAAGATGTTACATTGTTATGGGCACAGTGGTAACCAGGAATAAGTGCCCAACCTTACCCAGAGAATTTATAATTCAGTCCTTGTGAAAAAGTTACAGAATTGGCTGCTGCCAAGAATTCTCGGATCCAGATAAAACATGAGATCCTTGTGAGTTAAAGTACGCCTTTGAATAGAGACGATTCTGAAATGCCCTTTCCTGAGTAAAACGCACCTGCATTGACTCTTGATGCTCCTGGAGGGAGCTGCATGCAGGTACTGGCCATGTCAATAAAAAGAAGTGTGCAGTAAGATTCCATTCATTCTAAGATTAAGAAAGGGGAAGCACAGAAGAGTCAGAAATGACAAGTGGCATGGCAGCAAATGATAACAAGCTAAACTGAAATGCATTCCTGAAAGAGTCTGGATAGATTCTTTCTTACAAGTGAAACAATCCTTTTCATGAGTAGGACACATGGTTCCAGTCTATTATTATATCCCCCATCTGTGGTCTAATAAGCTTTTTCTGACCTAATTTTGTGACTGAACAGAGTTTAAATAAACATGAAAATATGTTATGTGATGGAAGAACTGTGTCTTTACAGAGAAAAAAGCAGCCAGATGGGTCATGATGGAGTGACTTCCCTTCTTCTAAGGGCATAACAGAGATACTTCAGATCTTAAGAATTCATTATGCTTCACTGGGGTATGAGTGTGTTCAGTCTCAATGTGAATTGATTGATAATCACTGTACTAAATTTGTTGACCTTCACATGAAGGTTTGAAGTCAACAGTAATGATTCTGTTGCTTGTTGTTTTCCAAAGAGGAATACTGTTTTTGTAAGAAGATGCTTTTAAGGTCCCTTGCCACACGAAGCCAGGCTTTAATAGATGGATTTCCACTGATGCTGAAATGAAACTGTTGAAGACAGCAGGTCAAATATCACAATAGATGTATAGGCAATTCTTAGGAATACTTATTGCAGCAAAACATAGTGCTTTATATGCTTCAGACAGACTTTTCTCTCATCTGGAGACCCAGGTAGGAGCAGAAACTCCATAGTCACTGATGTGCTTGCACTGTAGCTACTTCAGAAGGGAATCCTGACTAAACACAGTGCTGTCTGTACCCACTAGGCTTCTCAACACAAACACTGGGCAGGCAGGACTTAGCATGCAGCAGAATTTCGCAGTGCCCCAAGGCTGAATTGGGTGTGAGCTGCGTAACAGAATTCTGTAAAGCAAATGAAATGCAGATATTTTTTTTAAAGATATTTTTAATGATTCTATAGAGTATTAAGAAGACTAGAAAAATACATTAAAAACTAATCTTTTGTTAGCTTGCTGGTCTTAATGTTACCCTCTGGCTTACTCTGGTCATGCTATTAGCCCATAATTGAAGTAGATTTGTGTCATATGTGCTTGTTCTATTTCTGTAGTTGCCTTTATTTTCTCGTCTTGCATCCAGAAGATAAGAATTCATTAACTCTCATCTCAACATTAACCTTTCAGGCTTTGTTCTTAATAGTTGTTAATAGTTCTGGGAGTAGTTGCTCCTTTTCATTTATTTGTTTTTATTTTTTTCACTGCAATAAGTATGCCAAGTCACTCACATTTAGTATTGACAGCTTCCTGAATTATGACTCATAAAGCCACTAGAGAAATCTCTCTTTCTTTTTAAGCAAATGAGATCCATTAGTGATCTAAGCACAGTTCAGAAAATTAACCTTGCAAATCCAGCAGTAACCTTTGTGCATCATTGAACTTTCAGCAGTGGGACATAATCCAGCAATATAATGCTGGTAGCTCATTCGCCACCGAGTGGGAGTGAGTTGGTGTTGGAGTCTGAGTTGGATTGGTGAGTTTTATATCAATGGAATGGTGCTTCTGCATCGTAAAGGAAAGTAAAGCAGGCTAGTTTATTTTGTGATTTTCACATTTCTTGTTTCTGCAAGGTGTTATTGTTGTTTTTTTCTTCATTTTTTTAATTGATTTGTTTGGTTTTTTTTCCCTCTTACAGAGGGAATTTGTCATTTTGTCATTTGCCACTGTTCATCAAGGTCAGTGCTGCCACTGTCCTGCCAGCAAGTGTTAGTTTCACCTTGTGGTAGGGCTTCATTGAATAAAATTGCTCCTGGAAGACACACCTGCAAAAATAACTCTACCCTCCCTGCGTATTCTCAGCCAGTGTTCTCATGATTTGCTTTCAGTCTGTCCAACTCTAAACCATCTGTCTGCCTGACTGACAATACTTAGAGGCCATCCGGGTTACATGGATAATCAGACTTGTGCTACTCAGTAGGACTGGCTCTGTGGAATCTCTGTGAAATGTCTGCCGCTGAAACTGTGGAAATACTGTTGCTATGGTCCATCTTCTGATGTTAGAATAGGTCTCTGCAGAGGTTTTGCTCTCTGTATATATAGGAAGGGGAAAAAGCCAGCAGTGTGTGGTACAGCCTTGGTCCTTCAGGCTGACTGCTGGGGAACTGTTGGAAATGGAAGAGAGTGTGCCACTACCACTTGATCCTGCTTTCACCTGTCCTTCTGTTCTATCGCGCTTTTCCTGTCTGAAGACAAGGCCTTCATTAGTTTTCTCCATTAAATGAGCTGATATTGTAGATACATAAAAAAAAAAAAGTTTACTTTCAAATGTTCATAGTGTAAATGTTGAACTAATGCCCCACAAACTTGTCTGGCTGGAGAGATATTCAAATGTACCTCTGAGAGTCTTCCCCATGTGGTGGTAACATCTGCTTCTGAGCATATGATTTTTTGGATCAGCTTTGCGGCCTCACAGCTAGCCAATCTCCATGTGGAGGCTTCAGAGAATGGAGTAATTCTTTCCTAGTTAGAAAGGAAAAGTGTGTGTGAATCAAAGGAGTGGTCTGCAGGGGCTTTCAATTCCTGACTCCTACTTAAGCCCTATAATGATGCCAGAAAAGCCCGTTAGGACAATTTTGTGAAAAAACAATTTTTATCGAAGACATTCCTTGTCTGGGTAGATTTTTGACAGCAGATGTTACAACTAATTAAAGTGCACCTTCTGAATTTAGAGTGCTGTAAGGACTCATTATTTTTTCAGGCTAATGCATCTCAGTGCATTTAACTGCACTTTCTTGCCTTTCAAGATGAGCAATCTTATGCAGGGGAAAATATAAACTTAAATAAAATTAATATTAAAGAAAAAGGTTATAAGATCTTACCAAAGGGAGGTGGACTGTAAAAATATGGAAGAATTTTTGCATTGTAAAACATTCTAAAAATTCCATAGTAATGGGATGTTTGCAGACTTTACTCACTGACTGTCTAAGTGGGTTCAGTCAAGTAAAGGCTCAGTAAGCTGTCCATGTTTGGAGTCTTGTGCCTCTCAGTTTTAGGATAGTGTACAGTTTAGGTTCTGAACACCATGCTCTTTATGGAAACCATGCATATGTTATGGATTTTTGAATTAGTGTAATGTGACTGTGGGATCCCATTGTATAATTTAAAAAAAATTACTTTTCAGAAAGCATATAATTTTCATCTTCCTTTTTCTGTCAGTGTTTCTCGAGTTGACATTCAGGCTGTCTGCTTCTTCATCCTTTTCACAGGTAGTTTCTAGCTGCATAAACTACTACCCTATGTCATCATCTGTCTTGTATTTGAAAAGATGACTGGCCCTTCTTCTTAACTTCTCATTTTGGATGTCCAGTTAATACACCGAGCTTCAAGAGGTTAAAATTGAGGGTGAGCCTCCTCCTCTTGCCATTCTTAATTCCATGAATAACTATTTTCAGCTATTTCTACATCTTGCTGACTTCTCTGAAATGTAAGTCCACGTAACCGTCCAATTCACATTCTCATGTATTGTGTTTACTCTCTCACCGTTTATGAGTTAAACTGCTCAAGTTTGCACTCTTACATCCTTCTGGAAAGATGATGCTAAGATATTATTTGAACAGAAGTATCTAGATTCTGTCTCTTTGTGGACTTCCCTTCAAAATGCTCTCTAACTCTTCTTGTTCTTGTTTGAAAGTGTTTCATTAATCAGCCCTAAACTAGCTGATATAAATATAACGTAACCTTTCTCTCCTGTCTACATATATATTTTTATATGTTGTAGATATTGTGTTGTTTTTTGGTTTTCTTTTGCACTATGAAAGTAGATATTTTGGTTAGGCTGACTTCAGGTGCTTGTTTTGTCACCTAGGTATGTGCACAATAGTGAAGGTTTTCATGTCTTTAATTTAAACAATATTAACAATCCAGATATTCTGTTCTTTTTGCTTATTGCATTGCTGCTTTTCTTCTCTAACATTTTTGCAGCCTTCTCCTGAGTGTAACTTTATTTTCACACCTTTCATTGCTCAAATCTTATTCATTTGCTTGGAATGTTGACGTGAAGGATGGCAGAATTTTAATGGTATTGACTGAGTGCTGACCTGAAATGCACTGTTTAAATAGGCTAGTCTGCTGCACTCAATGGGGTCTGAATATGCATGATTTCTCTTAAGAATTGCCTGGAAATAATTTCTGAAAGTGTGAAATAGAAATGCTGCTGTGGCTGGGATATTCTTCCTGCTTACTTTGAATGCTCTTTTGCAGGCATTTCTCTGTGAAAACTGCTTTTTTAAATCCAAGGTTAGTATACTGAACTTTGGTTGATTTGCTTAATAAGTTATTAAATACTTACAATGTCTTCACCACAGTTTTGTTACTCATCATTGGTGAGCACAGCTTCAGGTTGGGAAAAATCAATTCATATAGCAATGCAGCTAAACATTTTGGAATGGCTGAGATAATGATTGACATCTTTTAGGAAGAAAATCCATTGTTGGCAAAATATCTGAACGTACATCTGACTTGCAATTTGAGGACATACAGTGAAACTAGTCTGAATATGATAGAACGTAAACTCATGCTTGAATCATGGTTCCAGGGAAACTGTAATCCATAATTATAACGTAGTTTCTTGTCTTACTGGAACTTCTTGCATGAAAAAGGTCAGTTGAACTGGACGCATGGCTTCAATTGTTGGTCAGAATTGCTTTTTCCATCTGTTTTCTTTGTAGTAGTTAGATTTCTCAAAGAAATGAGTGTATCAGTATTCAAAAGACGCCCATGGATGCACTAAAGTCTTTTGGTAATTAAAGCAAAGCAGATGGTCGCTCATGACATTTATAATATTGCTTAAATTTTATTTTGATTCATTAATGGAAACCATAAAATCACAAAACGAAGCAATAAGGATGAGCCAAAAACAGAAAGCAGACTATTAGCAGTGCTTATATTAGTAAACCAATGGAAATTAACAAGTAAACATAGAAAACGTAACTGCGAGGTTGTTTACACAGCTTGCCTTTAGCATAAGTATTACTGGATGTACCAGGTAGAACTGCCTGGAGAGCTGAATGAATGAAAGAATGTGCTACTTAATTGAATTTGGAGTACACATCTTAGAAGTTCATCAAAAAAAAGAAAATAATCCAAGACAAAGTCAAGTGTTTGATTTTCTATTTTTCCTGTGTGTTTTTTTTATATTTTTCCTAATATAAGGCATTTCTACGGAGTTCCTTTTTGATTGTTTCTCCTGGCATCAAGAAGAAAGGTTATACTCCAAATATATTTAATTCTTGATTTCTTTTTTCAATTATTTTTTTTAAATGCTGTGCTGTACTCTTCTCCCTACCTGAGCATCTATGGCCCCATCCCTGTGAGCCTTGGCTTTTTTTTTTTTTTTTTTTCCTTTCAAGCCTTTAAGCAGACAAAGCAGCAAAACTCTGTCTTGAGCTGGAGTTGTAGCTGAACTCCCTTAGGATGATATTCAGCCCTTCTAGATGGTGATGCCTGGTGCCATTGCCAGGTGAGGAAGCAGGCTGTCAGAGGGGCTTCCCCTGGATGGGGGAGGGCAGGATCCCTTGCAGGTGGTCCAGCCTGTGCCTTAGGGATGCCTGCAGCTGGGCAAGTAGTATTCAGGGAATCGCACAGGCTGTGATTAGTGGCAAATCCTCAGAAATGCCTTAGGGCAAAGTTTTAGAGCTTTTAAAATTTTGCCAATGGCAGCACATAAAAATACTGTAAAACTTCGCTTGTGCTAAAGCACCACTCTTCACCTTATGTGATCTGCAGCATTCCCTCATCCTTGGGACCCCCGCTCACCACAGTTCCTTTGGAGGGTCTTACACCATCCCATTTTTAGGATGCTGCAGGCTTGTTGCAGTGGCTACCATAAGCTCTGCAGTCTGACAGAGACCCTGAAGCACTTCCTCAGATGATTCACCTTTTGCTCCTATGTAGGTCGGAGGTGGGTAAGAGGAAATTGAGGTGTGCATATCTCAGAGTACATTCTACTGTGAACCTGGTGTATGTAATACGCCGCTATGCAGATAAGCCTTATTTCTGTATCTATTTCTGAAAATTAGGTTAGTATACTAGAAGTGGAACTAGACAGTTCTAATGTGTTTAATTTTTAACATTATGTCTCTATTTATAGTAGTTGCAGCAAGCAAAGGATACTTAAAACTGTGCATTTTTTTGCATTACAGGCACTGTGTAATGGTATCAGCTCTAATGCCAACTGTGCTCTGCAAGTACACTGCTCTCTTTTCTGTGCCTGAGTGGTTTCCTGTTTCACTGCTCCTGCAAAAATGTCTTTGGATGGGCAGAATCATGCAGTCATGTTTGACAATTTCTGCTTGGCTTGTTTGACCAGGATAGCCCTATGTTGTTTTCAGATTTAAAAAAAATACAGTGTATACCTCATTGTCACAGATTTACCCTATAATGTGGGACTCTCCTGTAAGACCCTTTGCAGCCACTAGTTTGGAACGTGTCTCACCCCTAGCACCATGCGAGGACGTTGCTGTCCTGCAGAGGATGCTGCTTTCTAATTTCTGCCTTTGTATATCCCTGAGAGGAATTGGCTCCTCTACTCCATCCTTTTTAAGATGCCCGTCAGGAACGCTGAGCTGAGAGGGTGCCTAAAAGCTGCCTTGAAAGGGGTCCTTGCCAAGTAGAAGGGTGATTCTCATCCCTACTTCTACCAAGTCCTCAGCAAAATGTATAGAAATCTTTGTGTTTCCTGTGTGCTGCCATCTGAATAAGGACCTCGGGGTAGAAATCTAGCGTTTGCTCACTTTCATTGCATGCTGGCAAAAATGGGATGTACTGAGGCATTTTGTCTATCATCATTACAATATAAACAGAAATAAATGTATTAAATATTTTATTTTTCTAAGTTGGTGAATGATGCCATCATACGAGAGCAACCGTAGCCTCTAATGAGGTAAGATGGATGCTGTCTATATGTCTTGTTCATACAATGACAGCATTAAAATGCAAAGAAGCTGCCAGTCAAAATGCTGACAACATGCAAAGCTATAAAGTAAGGAAGCAAGTGCTTTTGATGTTTAGTGATGGAATAAATGTTTGTCAGCTCTTTCAGTTTAATGCAACTCTACAAAGAGGAGAGAAAGGGATATATTATGAACATCCATCAATCATCTATTCCATAACATCTCACATACCTTTGTTCTGTGATAGGATCTCAGTCAGAAAACACTGGTCCAACTACGCATGATGCCATTATCTTGTAATTAGATCAGTTCTTTGAGGTGGAGAGTTAATGCAAGGAAAGGAATAACCATCAGAAATTACTGTTTTAAATGCAGTTCCATTCCCCCGAAACCTTTTTTTTTTTTCATGAGAAGGCTGAAGATCAAGGCAATTTTTATTTCTATTTTCACTGCCTCAACTCCTTATTTTGTTGCTTCTTAGCTTTCTATTTCTGACATAGACTATCCCTACTGTATCAGAGTTTGGAACTCATTGGTAAAATCTTTCTGTTTCCTGTTCCTTTTCTCATTCTTTTTCTAACTATTTTCTAACCACCTGTAATGCTTTGGTCTTTGCCATAGTGGCTAAGTGGGATAGTTTCAATAGACTTGGGAGGCCACGTTCTGCAGTCATGTCTATTCCCTGCAGCCCCTGACCACTCCTTCCATATCGGTATGCAGTACAATTACTATCATTCACCTGTGTGTGCTTAAAATTCACTGCAGGAGGAACACAATATGGTAGCACTTTGTGCAGCATCTTTCTAGGTGCTTTGTGGGATGAATAATAGAACCACAAAGATAAATAATATATTTAGGGGGATAAATAATACATAAAAGCAGAGAGAAATTAAGAGGCAAAGCAGGAAATGAGTTTTACTGTAACAGAAGTTAGAATCGGTAAAGCAAGGAAGCCACAGATGGTTAACTTTCCAGCTTGCTTTTATTTCATCATTCAGATCTGAACTGTGATAATCACAAGTGAAATGCTGCCTAGGCCTTTTACTCATATTGCTTAGAAAGCTGACCAGGACATTTACAGCATCAGGTGAACTAAAATACAGAAAGAGAGCCATCACTATGAGACTGTTTGTCCATCTTTTTCTCTAGTGCCTGTCCAAAAGATAAAGGCTTTCAATGAAAGATTTGCATGTTTGAGTAATCATAAAGCACACAGCTCAAGTTTTATTCTTCCTTAATTTATTATTTGTTTTCAATGGAAAGATGATTAATAAGGGAACCGGAATATCTCAAAACTATGATATTAAGATAAATGGAACATTTCAAACATGTAGGTTGATGATATGGAAGACCTGTGGAATAAAGTCAAGAGGAATGCATTAATGTGAATTTAAAAAGCCATTGCAAGGAAGGTCGTGACCTCTGATGATCTGAGCATGATTTCAGTAGGGAAACACCACCCATATTCGCGGCCTTCATCCAAAGAATTCATTCAGACGAACTGTGTCTTCCCTTAGTCTAAGTTGTTCCCTGCCTAATGCTGTGTTCCACTTTGGCTTTAATTCAGCCTGGGTTGTAAGATTTCAGTACCTTTGTTTCCGTGGAATATTTGTGGGTTCACCTGGTCATTTTTTTTTAGGATGCTTTTATTGCTATAGTAAATCTCAGCAAGATAAAGTAAAAAAAAAAAAAAAAAGGAAGTAAAAGCTTTATCTCTAAAATCACTCATTATGTCAAATGAGAGAAAACTTTTATTTTTGCTGTGGAAATCATCTAATTGGTGAACTTCATGTAGCAAAGCTAAGCCAATCCCTTCTGTCTTCGCCCTCTCATCCTGAAATGATTTCAAAGAGGAATGTGTGATACTCATATGACTAGAGAGGCATAACCATAACTGTAACAAGGCAAGAATGTAAAAGCAGATTTTCTCTGAGAGCTTGTTAGAGGTATGGAGGAGATGTTTTATTTCTTTATTTATTTATTTTTGGAGATCTCACCCACAGCCTTCATCAACTGCGAAAGACATCAAAAGCTGAGTAGAAGAGCTTGTTGTGAGTCTCTGAGGCAGAACTGTAATTTAAAATGCTCTATTGTGAGCCCTGTGGGTTTGAATATCAGATCTTTAATACAGTGATTGATAATGCAAGGAGGCCTTCTTATTTATACTACATAAGCATTAATGCACCAGGGAGCAAAAGTATCTTTCCCTTCGAGCAGCTGATGCTAAGATGCAAGGGAAACAAAATCTGCCTTCTACTGATTTTTGTTTTTTTTTGTTCAATTAAGCTATTCCATACCAGGAAAAACTCTTCCCTGAAAACTGAAGATTAGTATTTCTGTTTCGTTTGTTGGTTTGTTTTTTCTCTCCTCTTTTCTTTGTTATGTGGTTAATAGCCAGTAAAGATGGATTGTCTCAGCTCTCCTTCCTTCATTCCATTTCTCTAAGTAGTCTCAGGGCCACACAGTCATAAGTCAGGGCCACTGAATTCAGTTTCTTTATCTGTGATCTGTACTGCGGTGGTGCAGCAAGTGTGCAAAATGCACATTTTTACTAAGTTCTAAGCTTTACCTCATATTGATTCAGCAGCAAGCTTCACAATAAAACGTCAGTAATTGTAGTAATTCTTATCACCTTCTGAACAAAATTTTGTATGATTTGTTTGGGATTTGGTTGTCAATGTTTCTGTAACTGACTTTGCGTCCTTTTTCTTGTAAAACAGAGTCTGTTCAATGTTAGACAAAAGAAACCCAGAAAAGAAACTAATCCAACCAAACCATAAAATAAACCGACAGGGAAAGAAAAACTAGCCTACAAAATGTCCCCCTGTGCAGAACACAAATACATTCATTGTTGGGTTCCATTCTCAGAAGACTGAACTCTCATGTGTATTTTAGTTTAAGCTCGGTTATTGAATGTTGAAGTTGCTCTAAACTAAACCAGTGGTGCGTCGTAGATGCAAGGTGGGTCAGGCAGCGTGGTGCCTTGGCAACTGATGCTCCATGGAAGAGTTCCAAAACTAATGAAGTGCAGGCACTGCATCAATTTCCAATTCTTTTGTGGTAGTCAACCCTCTCACAAGTAAACTGTCGTTCAGTTGTGTTTAGAAGCTCAAAGAACATTTATTTAGATAGCAAAGAGGTAAGAAATGACCTGAATTCTTGACCATGAAACTTGAGCCTTCTTAGTGTATGTGAAGTGAGGAAACAGCTGGTGTGCTGTAACAAGGCTTCCTCTTTTTCCTTGAAGTCTCAGCTGTGTTGTGCAGGCTTGCCTTTGTTGTATACAGAGTTCCTTCTTTCATTAAAGAGGTCTTAGAAGCTGATATGAATTACAAACTACCCAAGGTGCATGGAGAGGAAAATAAGATCAAAGTTGCCCTATGTGCTAGAGCGGTTTGGTACAAAGGAAGGTCTTACTTTCTCCTGTCAGATAATCTGCCAATTGATTCACTTTTATGTTAGCTGCGAGTTTCTCATTTGTAAGCCCTTGTATAAAAATGAAAAACACACCTCCCTGAAAAAGCAGTAAGAAAAAAAGCTGTACCTATTTTCAGTGTGTATGAGGGGTTATCCTGCATGTTTTTGGTTTTTGTCTTTTTTTCAGTTGGTTGGTTGGTTTGTTTCAGGCATGGAGGCAAAATAATGTGAAAAAAATCTCATTTTCCTCCCACTTTATCGCTATGTATGCATTATGTCTGGTTCACTGAAAAGTTGGTTTGAAACTTTTCCTCAGATATTGCAGACTCTTTTTCTACATGCCCCTATCTTGTTATAACATTCTTGATTTATCATGTTGGCACTGAGAAGGCAGTAGATATAAGCACTGCTGGTGTTCTTCCTCTCCTCGTTCTCTGATGATTGATAATGTCTGTGTGCTGGGGGTACTGATGAAGCTCTGCCTTTGTACTGCTTAGCAAAAATGACTTCTCTTCTTCCTGCTCCAGCCCACTGCCTGCTTTTGCCTCAGGCCTCCACTATGGTGACAGTGCTGCTTCATTCACACTAGGCACAAACGGGGCTTTTAGAAGCTATGAATGTTCTGTGCAAATGGTGGACATTGGTGGCATTGTGTGATTTGTAGTGGAGTTTCTTTGCATAGGAAACAGTAATTACTGAATTAAGATGTGAAGTAAAGATCCTGAGAATTAACTGAAACTGAATGACAACCCCTCTAGTCCTTCATTTAAGGGTTTTAATGAGATCGAGTATTACTGATATTCACATCTTCATTTAATTGCTGAATTTTCTCTGAAGCCTTATTTTGTGACATGTTCTGCTTGTGATATTTAAAAAAAAGATTTAGGAAAATTCAACAGGGCTACAGAACAGCTTTACTTTTGATATGCAGCCTATAGAAATGTGCCTTACAGTAGGAATTGCTCTTCAGCTTTTTCACTTTCTAAGTCTCCTCTTCAAATGAGTATTACAGAGAAAAAAAAAAAAAAAAAGGAATGCAGTCTACAGCCTCAGAGTCTCATACTGAGCTGAAGAAAGGAGAAGCAAGATAACTTGAAATTGAAATGACCTGATTTAAAATGGAGTAAAGGTGCAAACTGAAACTATCTGATTAACTTGCAGTTACATTGGGGTCCTACAGGTTTTCTGCTACTATAAACACCTAAATCAAACCTAGATATCTTTCTAAAAGATGGAAGACTTGAATTTAACTTCTGTTTGCCTTCTTGCTACTGAAAAAAAAGCTGCATTAGAGGTGCAGGGGGTGGCTGTAGGTGGCTGTAAGGTCATAAAATATATAAACTGCTGATTTCTGCCTTTTTCCAGTGGAGAGCCAGCACAGGTTGTGTTCAGTTTGTCAGATCATCCTGCCAAGCAGGAAGAACTCATTTCTGTATTCTGAAGAAACATTCACAACTCGGTCTTTTTTTTTTTGGTAAGTTCTGTGAGACAATCATCTCTTGCGGTTCTAAATATTTTACAATTTTGGCTGTGTTTGTTTCATAGTACAGTTTCATTGTTCCTTTTTCGTTTGGAATAAGAAAATTAAAGTACTGGTTCACTATTGCAACTAGGCAGCTAAGCAGCTCTTCCTCCACTATTAAGGTGTCTGTGATTTATTGAGAAAAAGCAGGGCCAGGAGAGGTGACAGTAACTGGTTCCAGCAGAATATTTGCCTTGCTGTAGATAGCTCCACTTTGTGCCCTGTGGTCCCAGCTGATGGAATGACTTGCTCATTAGGATTGAGAGTCTTGATGGAGGTGACTGTGACTGGTGAGCATGGGAACAATCTCCTTCCAGGTCAGAAGTGGAAGCAGTGCTGGAGCAGAGGGTGCTGTCCCCGGCTGCAGGCAGTGTGCAGGAGGGAGATGCTGAGCAGTGGTGGGCTGTGCTGCCTTGCACAGTGTGGGGTACAGGGCCACTGCTCCCCTTCTGCTGTGTAGAACAGCCTGTCTAATTTTTTCATACTGGTGATTGAAAATATCTGAGCATAGTTTAGGGTATAGAAAATAAGTGTAATCATCAGTGTAATGTGGTAAGGATGATGAGAAGAGTCTCAAGTCGGCTTATCCTGTTAGATTCATTTTGTATATATTACGGTTCCTTCCCAGCAGAGCAGCTGGCTCAAAGCTGACAGTTGTTAGAGCACTGGTTTGGAAAAAAGAGAAGGCTGTGTTCAAGTTCCTGATTAAGAACATTGTTTTTAATGCACAGTGCAATAGGTAGCACAGGCGATTGAGACAGACATAACTGTACAGGGATGAGAAGTTCTTTTCTTAAAAAATGAAACAAAAAAAGCATTTTTGAAGTCTTGTAATTCATTCTGCTGCAGCAAGACAAATTGTTTGATATATCAATTTGCCTGGGATAAGCAAGAGAAACCCACTTGTTTGCTGCTCAGAATGACCATGAGTTGAGTCAGTCAAAGTTGGACATGAGCTGAAATTTGTCTAAATTTTTGCACATAATTTCCTGAAATTGCCTTTTTCTCCAGTGACATCTCTGAAGAAACATATATCTTCTTCTGGTGTATGTTTGAGATCACCTTTCAGAAAAGGCTGCTCAGGTTGGAAAGACCCTGGTTGCAAAGCTGTCTGTAATAGTGAATTATTACTGCAATCCTATGGGTTCTGGACCTCTGCAGTTTCCCTGCCTTTTATATATCACTCATTTACACTCACAGCTCTGATCTTAAAGAGTTAGGACAGGGCTGAGAACATCTTTCTGAGCTCAGATAAATGATGGCCCTTTCCAAGGATAAGGTTTCCTAGATTTGTGTTCGTTTTCCTCATCTTTATTTGCTGAAATAGGAAAAGTGCATGTAATTTTTTTTGGAATAAGAAGGTGCCATTAATGTGGACTTAAGTTAATTTCCTCCAGAGAGTTTCTTCATTTAGATGCACCAAAGGCATTTTAGAAGAGATGAAAAAAAAAATTAATACAAGAACTACAGGTGAGATTGCTGTTGTGTCTGTATTTGTTAAAAAACTCTGGTCCACTAACTTTGCAAGTAACAAATTTTTCAGGGTGGGTGAACAACTGTTCTGCACTGTTGATGAAAGGGATCTGCAACAAATACCCTCAAAAGAAACTCATGACCAAAACAACATGAAAGATCAACATTACAAGATTAGAAATAACGTAAAAGATGAGAAGCCTTTGAAAATCAAAGCAGCAACGATCTTTGTGTCATAACATAAAAGAGTTCAATTTTCTTTGGATTTTAAACACTGAGGGGAAACATCACAGATGTACCCGTGTTGTTTGGAGGTGGAGATACTGGAAGCTATTTTTGAGGAGGTAGAATAGAACAGAAGAGTTCATTTAGAGGGGACCTTCAAAGATCTTCAAGTCCAACTGCCAGACCACCTTAGGGCTGAGCAAAAGTTACAAGAATCACCTCTTCTTACCAGCTGCCTATGTTTATGCAATGTTTAATGCACTCTGAACTGCAGTTTGCCCTGTTGTAGGGCACACTGCAGGCTCACGCTGAGCCTGATGTCACCAGCTGCCCCAGGTCCCTTCCTGTTCTCCAGCCACGCTTCTCCCAGGCTTTGCCAATGTCTGGCGTTGCTCTATTCTGGGCACAGCTCTCAGCATTCTGCTTTGTTGTACTTCAAGTTGTTGCTGTCTGCCCAGTGTTCCAACGTATCTGGATCCCTCTGCTTGGCCTATCATCCTTCCAGGCAGACACCAGCTCCTCCCAGTTTCACGTCATCAGCAAAGGCGCTGAGGATGTATTCCAGTCCTGTGTGCAGGTCACTGAGAAAAAGGCTGAACAGAACCATGAACTGCTGAGTGCATCCTTGTGTCTAAGAGGAATGAGGATAGCTAAGTTCTCCTGTGGGCATGATATTTATGTGTGGCAGTAGCACATGGGCCCTGCTCTTCATATTAGGTGAGGAAAAACATTATATCTGTTGATTTTGACAATAGAGCTGAGGACACTCCTCAGACTATTTCTTCATTCGTTAGATTGCGTATTTTTGTACCAATTCTCTCAAGGAAAACTGCTACTACTACAAAGGGAGCTCTTGAGAACTTGAGGATAATAAATGATTTCTATGTTTAACCTGATGTCAAAATCTTTTTATATAATCTAAGCTATGGTTTGTTTATGCTACAAGCCTTGTTTAGATTTCAGCTGCATATCTGTAGGAGCACAGTAATTGTCGGATGGATCATGCGAGCCATGTTCCCATTTATTAAAGCATTTTATGAAGCACAAAACACACCTGAGCGTTCTTGGATTCCTAGCAATAACTTTACTTGAAAACTGTTCAATATTTTTATAATAAATACATAAATCTTTCTACTGGTCTGAGATGCAAGTGTGCAAGATGCAAGACAACAGTAGTCATCTTGTCTACAAGCTATGTGACTCGGCTAGACTTGGGCTGTGCCTACACAGACTACCGTAGCTTCTAGAATAATGGTTTTACTCTTCTGTGTGGCTCCCTGCTAGCAAAGCTAACAAACGAGAATCTGAGAATATTGTTATGTATAGTATGTACTACAAATTAAAATTAAGTTCCAGCAATTTGGTTATGTGCAACTAATTCAGTTGCCAAGTGTGTTTTCCTAAACACTGCTGGGGAAAGGGAGTTGATTTTTCAACAGTTGGTATGCAAAGGGTAAGTTGGCAATAAGGACAATGAGGATTTTTGAGAAAAATCTGCATTTTCATTAAATTCATTGTTTGAATTTTCAAATTGTAGTTTGAAAACAAACCAAATAGAACTTGTCACATTATTCTTTCTGGAATCTCAGGAGCATTCCAGCTAATCAGGGATTTTTGGTTAAGTATTACACAAACTAGGAATTACACTAAAAGACACGTGTCAATGAATACTTAGAAGATCAAAGAGTAAACTTAGCTTTTTCTTCAGAAAAGATTAACCTCAGTTGCCCACAAACAAAATGTCAGAATATTTCTGTAGGAATGAAATGCTGAAAATTAGAATAAGCATTACCTGATAACTAATTGTCTGGAACAGCATATAGTGGCAGATGGCTTTTGATGACCCTTAGGGACTTCTTTAGTTATCCTCTGCCGTCAGTAAAAATACTTGTCAGGAGTCAGATCTGAAATGAATGTCTACTGATCATGGTTTTGTTGAAAAATTCATTTTGTATAAAAGTTGCTGTTCTTTGGTAGCATGCATGGAGCAAAGCTCAACAAATTCCTACTTGCAATTGGAATTGAATTTGTGTAGATATTCTGGCTTATAGCGGAGGTCATTTTCATTCTTCATACGAAAAGTGAAGTTAAATAATATGCACTAAGTGTGACTGTACATTAAAACAAGGGAAAGCAGATGCAGACTGGAAAACCATAGTTCCAGTCCACAGCTAAAAGATATATTCAAACGAATCTGAGCTATGTGAAGAGGATAAAATGTATTGGGAAACTCATAGGAATGAGGCTTTTAGGTATCAGAAATATTTCTTCTTTCTGAGGTGTCAATGTAAAATAATTTCAAAGCAAGAAGATAAGAACAATATATTGCCTTCAAGTGAATAAATCTGTATGTGATGTCAAGCTGCTAATTTGCTGCCTGACTGCGACCAGACACTTGTTATCAACATGTGTTGCATGGGGCACTCTTGTTCCATTCCTTCCTATCAAAGAAATTCTGGGTGTAGTACACCCCCAAATCACCAAACTCTGCACTTTTCATCTGAATCAATATGAAAAATGCTGAAGTGCATTTTTCTTTACTCTAGGAACCTCTGAACCATTGACAGTTGAACGGCCCTGCATCAGTCATTACTCCAGAAAGCATACCTTGCATCTTTATTTTCCTCAGTGATGTTATCTTCTCTTGCTTTGTGACCATTAGGTTCTTCTCCCTGTTAATATGTTTGTAGTATTGCCTACTGGAGGGACTTTCATGTCATTCAGATGTGTAAAAATGCTTCCCCTAGATTTTGGCTTGCAATTATGTTGGAAAAAAATTGTGCAACGCTGTCGGTGTCATAGGAACAAAAAACAAATAAACAAACAAAACCTGGAAATAGTCCATAATACTTGTCCTGTCTTAGATGGTGAGACTAGCCATTTCTAACTAGCTGCAGACACTGTAATCATTAGAGTCAGCAGAAGCTGAATATTAGAAAGAGAAAGCCTCTAATTTTTTATGAGTCTTGAGACACCTGATTATTCTTGTAAGAAGTGACCTTAATGTAGCTTGTAGCTGACTGTAATTGAGTTTGAAACAGTGAATTTTCTGTGCATCTCAGAATTTCTTAGTTGAAGAGCTTCTGTTCAGATTCTGAAGCAACTCACCAGTTAGCTTTGGAGAGCAGCCTGCTTAATGATTTGGCACAGGACAGGTCCCTAAATACTCTTATATCTATGAACTATCCATTGTGATTCACAGTGTATGTAGGCTTGTATACATGAAAGATTTGAGATTCAAAGTAAGGCTTTTGAGAATGGCATTAAAGTGATGAGAGTGATCAACGACAGATAAGCCCATGATGGTAAGAAGGAGAAAATAACTTCTTAATGCAAGGAAATATCATTGAGTCTGCGCTAGCAAATATGTGGGAATATCTGCTATATTTACTGCTAATGGGAGTTTTGCTTGCAGCTTCTCATGCTCTGCAGCTAAGAATGACTCTCCCTTTTAATGTTGTTTTAACATGATTTTCTTCTCATTTCATTACTTATTGTAGATCATCAAAATTGCTGGCTTTCAAACTTTAACACGGTCAGGTAATAAAACTTAATAAAACCAGGAAACATATATAAGTCCTTGCTAATGCATCCTAATGCTGCAAATGTTAGATTAGCCATTACTTTACCCTTGAATGATTAAGTTAAACTTTTCTTTATGGAAATGAAGATGATCTCACAGTGTGATGAAAATGTGCTTCATCTGGACTCTTAGTAGCTCTTCCAGCTTTGTGAAATTATTTTCTTAGATGGATATAACATAAACTCCCACATAACTAATCTAGAAATGAAAGTCTTTTCCATGGTCTAAGAGCAATTTAGCCCTTAGTCTGGGACAGTGTACTGAAGGAGTCCAGTGAGGGTAGCTGTTTCTTTACAGGTAACTGTGATTCTCTTAAATCTTGTTACTACCAAGCTGCTGCTCAGTTATGGCCCAGGAATCATTATGCTAGGCACCAGCAAACTGTTGCTCTCACCCTTCCTACATCTGGCTGCTGAGTACCGTGCTGGACTCTGGACTAGGGTGCTGTTTGGGAGAATATTAAATTCAGAGCTGTTGAGGAGATGTGTGAGTACGACACAGCAGAATCTGTTTAGAAGGAACAGTGAAGAACTAGCAATGCAGAGTTTTGAACCTATGTTTGTTTCCTTGTGGAAAACTGCTGAATGAGGCATATGCAAAGACATAACCTTTTATAGGGTAAATGAAATTATTGTGGCCAAGATAAAAGAGAAAAAAACCCAAAATGTATATGACACTAGAATAAATAATGTACAACAGCTGGAAAATAAGAGATAATTCATCCTTGTAGGAGTAGTTCAAACACTGCAGGAAAGAATGCAAGACAGAATAAATGGTACTCAGTATTATTCTCTGTAAGTGTTTGAGAAGCTATTTGCTCTGGAACTGAGAGAAACTTAGTCTAACCTATGACTATAAAAATAAAGAGAAAAGTTTAAGGAGTTGAATTAAAACCAAACCAACCAAATAAATCACTATTTCGGTTCAATGGGAGGTAGCTAGCTTCACTGTGGTATCATCAGAGCCTGGAGTATGTAAGGTTGAATTGTCATGAAACTTGGTCTTCAAGGTCATCTGAGGAGGGACAATTATGCATGGGGGAGGAGGGGGGAGAAAAAGCCAAGAATTTCAGTTATGAGGTGAGTCTTACTGCAAGCGACATTAACTAAAACTGAATTTCAGTCCTGTGCTGATTTGAATGAGACTCTGGTCAGTTTAAATCTTGACATGTCTCCATTGCCAAATTCATGAAATATGAACGCACAATACAATCACCCTTTGTATTCAAAAAGCTGAAACGAGAGGTTTTAGTTTTCTTTCATAAGGAAATAGCTCTTCATTGACTGCTCTCTGTGAGCATCTTTGCTATCAAACCCTTTGTGCCAGCACCAAATAGCTCTTGAATCTATTGACCAGCTGCAAAAGTATCTGACAGAAAGCTGGTGTCTCAGAAATACTAGTGTTCTGTGGGAAACCTGGAAAATTGAATCAGCAATCCAGAAAGATGCATGTAGCTACTAGCCAGTTAGGATTTGCTTGTCTCAGTAGGCTTTTATCAAGTAGCAATGACATAGGCTTGCACAGAGGGAAAATTTCAATGTATTACTTAATACAGAAATGAAGAAATCTACAAAAAAAAGATACGGGAAAACATGGTTAAACCTCAATAAAAAAAAATCACAGGGAAAAGATGATCTGTAGGGGAGCTGTTATGTGATGGCTTAAATTGGTGACTGAGCAGCTGGTGAAAGGGTGAGGCTGGCCCAGGGAGCACAGACACCTTGTTTGCACCTGAGCTCCTCAGGTAACCACAAGGTGTGGACCCAGAGTGAAGCCCCCAGGGCTCATATAAGGGCCAGCCACTGAAAGAAGAGCATCTCTTGGGCCTGAGCTGCTTGCTGAGGAGTGCTATGTGGTCAGTTTGCCCCTTCGCCAGTTGGGCGAGTTCAGCCCTTTTTTCTGCATGCGGCTATTGACCTACCTGTGAATACTTTGCCCTGTACTGCCAAGAGCCTGTCAGAAGCAGTTTCATTTCTTCGTAAGCAGAACATGATCTAAAGAGCAGGTTCCTGTAAAGTATTAAAAATGCTAGAGTAAAAAGTGTAGAATGTTGATTAACAGACTTAAAATGAAAAGGTTCTCATATTGAGCCTCATCAGAATGACCAAATCCCAGGGCACTGGTAGTTTTGACACTAGAACTGTGAAGTGCTTCCAAATTGCTAAGTCCCCTTGATAGGACTTCAACAGGGCTGTTGATCTGACTGTGTCACTGCATGGCATTATGCATCAATCTCTCTCTTCAGTTGTTCCAATCTCTGCCTGGTGGTTACCTTCTCTAGCCACCTGCCTAAAATAGCTGCAGAAACATTTTAAGGAAGCCAAATGAAAAGGTTTTGACATCTAGACTACAAGTTGTATTTTTGACACTGAGCACAAATACCAGAAATACAAAGTAATGTTCTACCAGTTTATTCCATTAAGGTGTCTGAGAGCTACTGCTGAGCATGTAATCACTTTTATGTTTTGTTTATGGTCTTTGCAGCACTCGTACCTGATTCACTGTTTTCCCACATGCTTTGGAATACACTGAGCATTAAAGAAATAAAAGCTGGTTCTGTTCTTTGCTTGCCTATTCCATTTCATTATACTGGGAACTTACATCATCAAGACACAAAGGATAAGAACCTACAGAATAAGTTAACAGACATGAGGCTAAGGCATAAAAATTGATGCAGCTTTTCATTGTTATAAGTCCTATATCAAACAATCATTTGAATTTATAATAGCCACCCACTCTAAAAAGATTTTTCTTTCCTTTCAGTGCTTGAAATGTTGCACAATGCACAGAGTCGTGCACTATTCAAGGTTGAGGTGACTTAGGCATTCACTTACGACTTCTAAACCTGATTGGCTTTAACCTAATCTCATTCTATGTCTAGTTTAAGAAACACTAACTCAGTCCGCATATTTCTGATCACTGCTTATTTGTACATGCATTTTTGCTGGTGTAGGTGTTGTTTTGTCTGTGTGTGCAGTTAATGATCGTTCCAAAAGGTGATATTTACTCTTGGCATTTGATTATTTATGAATAATTCTTAGCTGGCTGGCTTTATAATTAGGAGAGTGATGAAGATCTTGAGCCTCCCTCTGCCCTGCTAAACCTTTACTGTTTACCAAAGAGCAAAAAGCCTGCACTGGAAATAAAATATCATAATTTTAATTAAAATTATGATTATAACAAATGAAGTGCTGTGTGTTGTTGACTTGGTTGTGAGAAAGTTCCAGTGTTCATCTCTGACTACGCTGTCTAAGGATGCTTTTTTTGTCCTAATTTGTCACCTCCTGTTTAACTTCAGAGAAACATGTTAGGCAGCTGAGGGAACCAGGAGCGACTCTGTCCCTCTGAAAATCAAGCAAAGCCAGTGGCTATGATTTATAGAGACTTTTCTGGTCCCATGGCATCCTCTTATGGAGGTGTGAGGTGAATGGGGCACAGGTATTTGGGTAGAGAAAGTTTCTGATAACCCCTTCTCTCAAGGTGCCTTGGGTAGATGACTGAGCAGTTTTGAGGTAGCGCTTTTATTTGCTTTTAATATCAGCTTAGTTCATGGCTCAGAGAGAGAAAGTACTGTCCCAGGTAACCTATCCAGTGAGATGAGATCAGATAATTAATTATATTATATACTTTCTTAACTAAATGCTAATCCATAGGCTTGAACCAGCAGGTTTGAGTATGAGTTGAGAAATCAGTTTTTTCACCATGTATATTTCTGGAAGTATGTCCCATTCGTAAGTAGCTGATGAATGCAGCATTACAAAAATTAACATTAATTGTCTCTCTTGCCTCAGGAGGCTTCTAAACTGGTGTAATACCTTTTGGAAATGTAAT
The DNA here is from genome assembly GCA_036925125.1 of Oreortyx pictus. Classification (NCBI taxonomy): domain Eukaryota; kingdom Metazoa; phylum Chordata; class Aves; order Galliformes; family Odontophoridae; genus Oreortyx; species Oreortyx pictus. Next base: position 503,454 of record JAUPFR010000008.1, read on the forward strand.
ACTAACAAAACTTGGGCAATAGCCCTGCTATGCTGGTTATGCTGTATTTTGCAATATGTTCAAATGTAAGGTCCAGTAACCTACCATAACAAATCTATTTGAAGTTCTAAAGCTTATTCTTTCACAGTGAAGCACAGCAGGGGATTTTGTGACCAAGTTACAACAGAGGGATACAACAGTAATCAGATATTTAAATGTTTATTCGACCCTTTTTCTGTTGTATACGTAATTGATAAGTGAACATTTTAATAGAAAGGAATCCAGTGTCTCATTCAACCACCTAGCAGACAGGTGAATTACTCTTTTTGTTGTGAGAAACTGAACAAGTATGTACTAGAAAATTCCTTGATAATTATTCAGAGGATCAAGTAACAATAAATATGTAGACTTGTGATATTTGATTATCAATTGCATGCTGGTGTTCACGGTTACCTTGTGAGCACTGCACCTTCCTTACCATTGGTATGTTCTCTTTTGATTTGCATTGGTTTAGTGTCCTGAATGGCTTTGAAAAGTATTATGTATGTAAATAAAGGATGTTGGTCCTTTATACAGCTTGATTTTTAAGACAGGTTGTTTATTCTTTTTCTTACGTTTTTTGTTAATGAACTGGGGAAATGTTATAAATTGTATATTTACTTCTGTTATGTTTAGTGTTCATCTAGAAATCATTGTGTTGATTTTGTGTAGCCCAACACTTTGATGTTTGTTGAGTGAGGGAAATTTGCTGAGCACGTTATCCCATAAAAGTGAGCTGTTGCATCAGGCACAGTCAGGTGCATTATCAGCCTTACGCTACCACAGCCTGCACAGCCTATGTGAGGTTGCAGGTATCAGCCTCATTTTATAAATCATTTGATGTTGACATAGATCTAGCGAACGAGATGAGCGTGAGCCAGAAGTTTGCTGAAGATGCGTGATGATGTTTGTCAGTACTCCTGAAAACTAATGATGAGCTAAAGTAGAGCCAGGGGGGAAGTATGTATCTGATCCTTAAATGGGAAGAAAATTTGATGTCTCTGAACTCAGCTGGTACCAGTAAACCAGACCAGACTGTTTTCTGTAGCAGTTGCATGATGGTATCTGTTGTTTTTAAAACAGTAAAATGATCCTCTTGGAAATCAATTTGTAATCTAACCCATTTAACAGTGGCATAGTGTACTACAAAATTTTACAAAGAGTGGTATAATTTGAATTTGTGTTTACAGCCAAAAATAAATTAAAAGCAAAACACCCCAGAAGTTTAATTTCCCCTGTGTTTTATGCACTGCATTAATTAGGCAGGTGAATGATCACCTACAGCTTCAAAGAAAATGCCAGTGAATATTTAAGAAGAAGTTGTACAACATTCACAAAAATTTTGCAGTGATATAGTTGGTAGCAGGAGGGGCTGGCAGTAATTAGGTAGAATCTCTTTCTGCTCTTCCAACATGCTCTGATGCTCCAAGAACAGATAGCCAAGAGGAACACCGTATCCATGATGTTATTCCTCTACTACAGCCTGTTCTTCAGTGCTTAGATTTTGCAGTCACTAAGGGAAGATTTTAGGGGATCACAGGGTCACTGTTTGATACGCATGGCCTTGCTACCAATGACACAAGGAAGTGGTGAGAAGTTCATAATCAGTTTCTTGTATTTTAATTACTTGACAAATATGAAGAGTAGGTGACTTCTACCTAAGAAAGATTCAAACTCCTACTTGTTAGTATTTTTACATAGAAGTGACCTTAAGATACACTGATTCTCTGTTTTTAATCCTAGCATTTTTGGGTCTTAGCAGGTTTCTCTGCTGTTTCTTAGCCCAGGGATAAATTGTAAGCTTTGCTTTGTGTGCTTCTAAGCAAGTTTTGTTTTCTCAGACAAATACTAAACTAGAGACTATGAATATTGTTATCTTTTCAATGATGTTTGTAGTGTAAGTTTTCTCTGTGTTCTGCATAGCTGTCTTGTGAGATGTTGCAGTGAGATTAGATTAATTCAATTTCTAAACTTCAATAGAAAAAAATACCAGAATGCTGCTGAAGTAGATTCAGAACAGCATTTTTGGTTTTGGGTGATTTAAGAAGAGTGGAGTAGAAGTGAGCAATCACGTTAGTGATGGTAGCCAGTGAGATTTTGTTTTGCTCTGTGTTTTCTTTCAAGGGGTGGTAGGTAATTCCAGGACTGGTTAGTTGTGACCATTAAATATCAGAAATATAACATCTGCAGTGATGGCCTTAATTGATTTTTTTTTTTTTTTACCTTGAATCATGATAGTTTATGCCTATCTTTCTATCTAGTTACATATTTCACTTTGGTACTGAGTTGTTCAGCTCCTGTCCTTCACATTCCCAAGGCCTGCTACACCCCAGAGCTAGATGCAAGTGTATGTTATAATAATACTTTGGATGAAATATTTGTTTTACTACCTGTGTAATAACAACTGTTGATTGGAAAAGACTGAGTTGGTTTTCTTAATGCTCCTTCCTTTCAGGGAAAACGATGGCTTTTAATATCTTTATCTAAATGAAATTTTAATTATAGCACTACACTCCTAGGAATTGAATTATCCTAAAAATGCCTAAAAACTAACAAATATCATGCTGTTTTTAGAGACCAGACCAACAAGTATTATAATTTTGTATAGGGCAGAATAGAGATCTTCATTTAATCTGTGCAGTGTCACTTTGCTATCTTGAACCCAGCTAGGCTTTATGGATTTGCCTCAAGCTAAAGAGAGTTCTCCTGCTTCTCAGGACTTCTAGGTGTCTGTAAATATTGCACTAGTTTAGAGTACTTAATGCTTGCTTCTAGGGACCATGAAAGCTAATATAATGCCCTATCTTGGACATGTATATTACAGAGCAAAATGGCGCCTTGAACTAGTCATCCAGAAGGCAGAGTCTGAGAAATCACCAGTAACTCCTCCTTTAGCCTCCCAGAAACACGTTCCAATAATATTTCATCACTGCTCATGGGGAGAACTACACTAAACCTTTCTCGGGGTTCCTAGTGAAAAGCTTGAGAACAACGGTTGGTAAGGATAAAACTGAGTCCCCCTCAATGACAGAGGGAATTATAGCTCTGTTAATTGTCAGTACTGGGTCAGTGAGCAAAAAATATCTTTACTCATTCCGATTAACAGGAGTATGTTATTGAATCTCTTGGCACAGCATCATGCCTTTATGAAAACAAAATGAAATCTTGTGTCCGTATGAACCTGGCACTGATGTTAGCCTGGAGATGATGTAATTGATCCTTATTATGACCTTCTGCCAAGCACCAGCCTGAAGATCAACCAGCAAAATGACGAGGGCAGGCAGGTTAGGGAGGCTGCAGCCAATTGAGGAGCATACTGCAGGTCCCAGCAGTGCAGCTGCTCACATCCTTTGAAGAGGCTGCCTTCCCTCAGCTCTGTGCATGGCTGCTGCATCCTAAGCTCCACTTGGCTTTACATAAACAGCTCACACCAGAGGATCTCTTTACCTTTGCTCCAAGCTAAGGAGCATTTACACGATCAGTAGAAGGGCTTGGAGGAGTTGGTAAGCAGTACCAGAGACTGTATTTTTCATGTGACTAAGACCAAGTCAGGACTCAGTTTTATTTGTCAGGACAGCTGATGTGAACAATTGTGATGGAGCTAGTCTGAAGTACTAGAATCTCTGTTCTGCCTTCTCTCCAGCATCCTTCCCTGTTGCTCTCACTAAACTTCCTGCAATTTGCTGATAGGGTTGAACTGCAAAACATGTGCATCTTGAAAATAAAACTTATTTCTGAGCATAACTGTTAGGCTGATTGGGGGGGAACACCTTCAAGCCAAGTTAGTTAACCTAAAAGTACTTTTTCTCACACTTTGCAGGGATGCATTGTTTTGTACCAATGTGATCTAGGTATGGCCCTGTAAAAAAACCTGACATTTTCCTCTATGTGAGGCATATGAATTACTGTAGTTAGATGCATTGTTCATACTTGTTTTGGACAATGAGTAGAGTACAGTGTGTGCACTGCAGACCAAAATAATATTATGATTGTTTTTCTAATAGAAAAGTATATATTTATTAAGCGCTCAGTGGTAGAACAATCGCTTGCACCTTGAAAATTTCCTTCTTTTTGAGAGAGGAGAAAATAAGTTTGTCTGCTATGCCTGCTATTAACCAGTCTTCCAAAGTCATCAGCAACCTTGTCTGTTTTTATAACTGTCAAAAGATTTGCTAGGAACACGCAGGAATAGTTTTGGTATCTGTTAGAGGATGGCATTTATATACTGCTTGTTATACTTGTTTTTTAATCCTTTCCATTCATAGATAAAGAACCCACTCTGTCTTTTCAGCTGCAGCGCAGAACATGACCTTCACTTTTTCTCCTTCGCTTTTCATAACAGTTTTTAGAATAGAAAACAAGAGCTTATTGTCCATTATTTAAAAAACGAGCTCCCTATTGATTTGCAAATAAATAGCTGCCTCAGAATGTTTAACTGTTTATTCTGCTTACGGTGTGCAACAAAAAGTATTCATCTGTCATGGCCATCCCTGATATCTTTTTCATGGAGTTGTAATTTAATGCTATTTCTCTCCAGAAGTTATGAAAGGATTTAAGAAATAAGAGTAACCACTCCATGCAGCTCACAGACATTGTCAAAGCATATAGAGCACAGAACACATTTGAATGTTCTACGCTGGACTAATGCTAGCTAGAGTCCTGATGTTTTGAAGTACCCAAGAGAGCATACAAACTTCTAAGAACACCACATTGTGAGAAGAAGCAGGAATTTCCCATCAGAACTTTGATATAGGAAAAAGTTGTGAGAATTTTAATTCTTTATATGTGTATTTACACACACACAGATGTGATGTAGACATGGGAACCCTTAACGTCATGCAGTATTATCTGAGGACATGACTTTCTGCTTTATTGTTTAGTTCTTCTTGGGTAACCTACATCACAACGTCACTGGAGAACATGCTGTCCAACTGCAATGCACGCAGAAGATTAATTCAGTATCAAAAAAATCACATGATTTGTCATGAGAGTTAAATGTTAGCCATATGCAAAGGTGTGTGCATATATGTTTTGAACACTTTTCTCTTTCTTTTATTCTCTGACATTTCTAGCTATCACGAAGAATATATAGAATGCTCTCCTCTCTGTCTGACACTGTAGGTTTCATCCATAATTTATGATTTCTCAGAAATGCTGTTTCAATTTCACCTTGTTTCAAAGTCTTATTTCAAAAATGACAGGGGTAACAGGTACAAAATATAAATACCTGCTTTTGTTAAAACAAGAAAATGCACGCTTAGGTCACCTACTTTTTAGTAGACTACTTTCAGCAGCCCTGCCTAAGGAACCTTCTGAGCATGCTGATATTAGGATAAACAGTTCACCTGCCAAAGCTTTGATTCTTCTCTCTGCCGAACTTCCAGTGCTTTAAATTAAATAAAAAGTACTTAAGAAATTAATGTGAATTTTTATTACCCAACACATCTGGTATTTTTTTCTTTAAGGGCTAACTTCACCTCTTCGGTGTATTACATTCTAGAGATTTTAAAATGGAAATCCATATAATGTTTACTGATAACAGACTTATTAACTATTACATACAGAAGAACCATACCGTGTAGAGTCCAAGACTTGAGATCTCATTTAAGACATTCAACATAGACAGTAAAAAAATCACTTCATGACCTTTTGAATTGTTCTCAGTTAAGAATATGCCAAAAATGTCAATGAAAGATATTGCTTTTGTACTATGTTCTGGCTCCTTTTATTCTAACCTTGGATCATCTAGGGTAAGTTGCTTTCTATTTGCCTTAATCTCATTAAAAAAAAAAGGTAGTGTTCCCATTTAAGACATGTAACTCAGCAAACAGAGGGCAGGAAAGGTACTGTGAAAAAGGGAAAATGCTGGTTGATCTCTCCAGGTGATTCTCCAGACGTCTCTAACTTGGTGAGTGTCTCTTCCTCAATCATAATTCACGTTTAGATATTTCACAGGTAATTTATTCTCTTTGTGCTGCTCATTTCTGTTTTGTGTGACTCAAAATATGTCAAGGCACGCACAGTTTCTTAAGAGAATGCTAAATGCCACTGTTTGAGGTGGATGGCCAGTTTTCTCCCAGCACTTCTGAACGCCAATCCACAGAATTTATTATCAGATATCTTACACCCTTTTGGCCTTATATTTGTGTTTCTGGGCCCGTAGAACAATTGTTTTTAACCTTGATAGATTTAAAGATGAGAATCTTAGGCTGCAGAATACTTGGAAATGGAGGCAGGGAATGCTGCAACAGATCTTTTTCTCACAAGAGCAAGAAGGCAAAACTTGGGACATAAGCTGACTTTCTTGAGCTTTTTAGATGTGCTATGTAGTTAAAAATCTGAGAAATACATGAGAATTGTTTTCATCACTTATTTACAATGGACTTTTGTGCCTCAAAGCTTATGTTGTCCTTCAAGTTATCTCACATGGTTTAATGCAGTCAATGCTATTTACCTGCAAACCTTTTCTTGCTTGTGTCCCTATGCTGTCATAACTACAGCAAAACATAAAAGCATCCCCATTTGAATACTTCTATAAGGAACAAGAGACATTCGCAGTCTGGTTCAAAAAAAAAAAAAAAAGCTTCTGTTCTGTTTCAGGTTTCACCATTAGTTGCAAGTTTCTCCATTAAATTTCAAAATAGACTAAAATCTAATGGTGCTTTAGTGGGACTCTGAAAGAACCTGGTTTACTGACTCTGGGTTTTCAGTGATGGCTGGTTTCCAGTAGCTTTCTAGACACCCTGTAACCACAACAGGGATTTTTAATCACAATATCTTGTTCAAGTTCCTTCTTACAGTAAACTCTTCACACACAACCTCGCTTTCATTAGAAAATAATGCTTTGGCTATCTTAGAATTTTGATTAACATAACTTTATAGGATAAGTCAATCTCATGTATGTTAAAGCAGCTGGAATTTGGATAGTATCATTTATGCTATGAAGCCGAAGGATTATAGCAATCCAAGCCACTGAGGAAATCTAACTCAAGGACTCTACGAATATAGAAAGAAAATGTGATGGGACTAAGGGAAATGGTATCAAACAGAACAGGGGACGTTTAGATTGAATATAATGAAAAGGGTTTTTTTGCAGTAGTGGTAGTGAGGCACTGGAATGTGTTGCCCAGAGAGATGGTGGATATCTTGTCCCTGGAAACACTGAAGGTCAGGCTGGACAGGGCTCCAAGCAATCTGATCTAGCTGTGGTTTTCCTTGTTCGCTGAAGGAGAGTTGGACTAGATGGCCTTTAAAGGCCCCTTCCAGCTCAAACGATTCTTCTGATTTGCTAGCAGTGAGTCATAGGTATGCCTGGGACTGTAACATTTCTATTGTAAATCTGTCTGACACATTGCAGACTTGAGAATAATGTACTATTGTGTCTTTTTTTTATTTAGAATATATTTTAATGGATGTTGTTTTGTCAGCTAGACAGCTCTAGGGACCATGCACATATCAAAGTGACAGATGCCTGGCTGTTAAAATACTGTGTCACATTCCTGAGAAAAATTCAGATCTTTTCTGTAGACTGTACAAAGTCATTAACTTTTGGAAGTCTCCTAGCTAGCTACACACATAATCTTATTTTCTCACAGCATTCTTCTGCTCTACAAAACTCAAATCCAGCTTTGATGGTAATTTTTGCTGTCAACCTTCAAAGAGAGCTCTGGTCTATGGCTATCAGTGCTCACTTATGCTTGAGAAAATAAGGTGCAGAGGCCTGGAATGGGGGCTTTCTGTCTTGCAAGAAGTAGGAGTTTTTCATTTTATTTTATTATTATTTATTATTATTTTATTTATTACACTTATAAGTGAAAGACAACTACATGTGACAATGCAGACTGTGTAATGCAAGGACCTGAAAACAAAGTAGAACCAATGTCTCTAACTTTGGCATAGTTAGCTGTATATTTTTTATATAAGTACCTCTACTTAATACCTATAAAAATTGGATTTTGGCATTTAGACACTTGACTGGCAACAGTCTGATTTTTGGGATGCTGTATATTGATTGTTGTTATGAAGGTGAAGAGGCTAATGAGGCTTGAGGGTTACCTGGCAGTCCTCAGATGGTGCTGATGGATTTGACAGGGTAGGCAGCACATTTTAGAATATTTCCATGTGCCCTCAGAGCCTGTTGGGCTGCAGAAGGATTTGTGAGGCAAAAACTGGGGAGAGAAATATTTTGTGTTGTTTTTCTCTGACACCTTGCTGCTTAGTCTCCTTTGCTGGCTTAAAATAATGAGTGGAGTTGTTACAGATGCTGTGCTGAAAGGATTTTTAGGGGTATTTCAGCAGAAAATGACATTTGGCCATTTTCCAGGCTAGGGATCTGTCTGCTCCCAAGGCCGTGGCAGATGATCTGCAGAGTCATCATGCAATGCAGCAGGTATGAGCTTACTGGTCCCAGAGGATCACCTCTGTGTTCTGGAAGAAAATCTTGGAGCTGGGAGAGGTTTCTTGGCCTCAGAGTTGGGAACTGTTGTGCTCAAATGTTGAATAATAAACTGAAATGCAAGAGGAGCAAAGGATTTGGGAAGAGGAGAATATACAGGTCAGTTTTGCGATCTTTTTTGTTTCCTATGTTACGGGGAGTTTGCGTTGTCAAGGGAAACAAAGAGAACAGTTGTTTTCTACCTATGTGAAAAAACTTTCAAGGCTATAGTTAGCACAGACTAGCAATTTGCATTTTAGAGCAAAAAATGTTCAGTATTGCTAAAATATGCCACAAAAACAGTAGGCTTCAAAATGTAAATAATGTCTTCAAATTTTGTGATCCAGAGCTCTCTATCCCTAGAAATGAATAGGGAGCTTGGTGGTGTGTGAAAACACATAGGCGAGTATTCCAACTCTGTTGACAATTCTGAACCAGAGAGATATGTTTTGCTAAATGTTTTCATGTCAGTTAAGGCTTGAAGACTTGCAACTTTCCATTAATGTGTAAAGAGGCTTTTTATTATTAATGTGTGAGTAGAAGTACTAGATCCATCATCAGTTACATTCAAGACAAATGAAAGTAGGCAGAAAACAAACTGGGAAATGGATTCTGGTCACTAAGTGTGATGATGTAAGGGTGAAGCATGAAGAGGCATGTAGCATTTTGCACGTTGGCATGACGTATTAAGACACATTGAAATTGTGTCATGTAGTTGTTCTTTCACATTTCTTGCTGACACTGAAATGCTAGTTCTTCACTTTTTCTTTGCTGAAAGACCTTGACAAGATCTGGGATAGCATGAATATGGGATAGTCTAAGCTGCTTGACCTGGAGTCATCCGACATCCAGCCCTTCCAGCACAGTGACTCTGCTTATGACTGTCTCTACACTTCAAACTAGATATTTGAAAAGTCTTTCTAGATCCAGATCTGAAAGGACTAGGATGGCTTCACACGCATTTGTGTAAGAAGGGAACATTTCTATTTTTGTGCAGTTTTCATTTTGGACAGATAACAGCCTGTGAAAATTTGATGCTGTTGAAGGAAGAAGTGGGAAAATTTTAACTTCTGAAATGCATTCCACTACTTACACAGAAGAACGTGATAGAAATTTAATTTATATTTGCCAAAGTGCTATGAGCAATGAAACACAAGATGGAAGGGAGCACTCTAGGCAGAAGCTGTAGAAACAAACGGAGCATTTTTCAAGTGAATAAGTACCTAAATATTTGCAGAGATGCTTTACTCATATTATGAAGAAAATTGTTTTCCTCTAGAGATCTACTTAATTCCCAATTCATTAATGAAGGAGCAAAATTCAACACCAGTTACAGATGCTCTTTAAATTGCTTACATGAGGAATTCAAAGCAGCTCAGAGATCTGCCACTCTACCTCCCAAGTATAGCATGCAAACAAAACCAAATTAAGATGTTTGGTTTTACAACCAATGATAGCCAGACTACTCTGCTCTATAGTGGTGCTGCTGTCTGTTTCCCTGCTTAATTACAACTGTCAGCTTTCTAGTAATACCAACCTACAGCTGTTCAAAATGAAGTTGCAATGTTAGTCTCCCTACTCTTTTTTGCTCCTGGCAATAAGCCGTGATTGTTCAGCTGCAAGATGAAGAGATTTACTTTTGACTGCGAACAAATAGGATGTATTTTGTGTAGGAAGGTAAAAATTCAGAAAGACAGGAATACAAACTACAGAGGGGTCTCTTGGAGAGGTTTTTTCTTTGTACTAGGAAGAAAAATATTCTTTTTCTTTCTTTTTTCTTTTTTTTTTTTAAGTGGATGGTTTCACATGGAAATTGGTACTCAGAGAATGCCTTTTATTCAAGTCAAATGTTGTTAATTGGGATATTTTTTTCATTTCAATTTACTGCTTGGTGAGCCAGTAATACCTACTTGCTCATCCATGACGGTAAACTCCAGAGATGATTTTCCTTATTTCATGACTTAGAATAGATTTTAAAAAATAGAGGTTTATACAGCAAAGCTAACATAGAAATTAGACATATATTTGGCGTGAAACTCCATATGACCATGTTGTACCCACATGTGGGTCTTACATATCATAATTAGTATCATAATTAGTAATTAATCATCAGTATCATAGTAATTTTTTCCTGAATTGCCACTTCTTACTACTAATTTAGATTTTAGAGCACAGCAACACTCAGTATTTCCTAGAAATGCCTAGGTTAATTCTCATTTCCTTTACCATTTCAGCAAAGTAGATAACTGGGTGTATTGTGAGCACACACGTCTTCATTCAACCTTCTGCTGAAGGGCAGGAAAGAAACATTATTCTGAATTTTCTTTTCTCTTCAGTTGCGGCAGACTCGTCCTGCCCAGGAGGCGTTGGTTAGTTTCTGTTGGGAGTGGTTTACCATTCAGCATCAAGCAGAATTGCTTACTGCAAACTTCTCATTGCAATTCCTGACGGTTACGTATTTGTAGTAAGTAAGCCATTGTTTAAATTGGGGTTTTCTACTACTAGGGCACATGGATGCATTTGCATAGGGTAAATGGTCTTTCACCAAGGATTTTTTGCTGAAAGTAATATCTATTATAATATTTTCTTCTTCTTTTATTTTGAATTACTAGACCTTTGAGGTGTCTTCTCAGCCTGCCCAAGAGATGAGCTGTATTTGCCAGATACTCAGCTGTTCGCTAGCTTAGTAGTTTCCTAACGCTTCAGTCTCCCTTGCTATGAGAGGCAAACAATCACATCTTGCTCCCTGGAACATGTAAAATATTATCAGATAGCATATATAAGCAGCACGCAGAGATTCTTAATTAAATTTATGATCCAATTGGCCTTTTGTGTTGATGCTGCAGTTCCTGAGACTACCCCCAGCTGAGACTGCTGAGCTGATAATGGATGTCTGCCCACATCCTACTTTGTGCAGCTCCTTAGTTTCCTGCAGGCATAATTTCATTTGATCAAGTTTCAGTTTTAAGAGGAAAAAGTACTGATATCACATAGGCTGAGGAGAAATGAAAAGTTTTGCATTTGCCTGAAGCCATTTAGTCCTACTAAGCTCAGTATGGTGATACAGGTTGTGAACTCCCCAGAGCTGCTGTCTGGTTCCCAGTTTTCAAGGGATTTCTGTTTGTTTGTTACTGGAAGAATGGAATCCTCAACTGTGATGTTTTCTTATTCTGGATGAAAATTTTGGACATTTCCTTAGTTCTAACTCCTTGTCAGTAGAATTTTCAGCACAAAGCTACAGCTGTACCCCAACTCTTCCTTCTTGTTTGGTGTGCAGACTGTTACTCTGCCTTCTACTTCTGGTTTTGTCACCTGATGTTTGGTCACCAGCATGCATAACACTCTTTTTTTCTGCAGAAGTCTTGAGAGAGCAGCTAATTCTTTTGCTGTGTTCTTGCACTTTATTAGAGCTGGAGGTAGGAGAGGTATTCTCCGACCTTGATTGAAGTGTTATTCTGACACAGAGAGTATCTCAAGAGGGATGAGGATATGATAAGTCACTGTGACTGTCTTATGTGTACTGTCATTTCCTAGGCACCTCACTGTCACGTAGTGAGGTTTGACTCTTACACAATGCATTTATGCATTTGTATAACTTGTAAAAACTTTTCTCAGTGTCATAAATTTACAGCAAGAAGAACTGTGCAGTTTGGAAAGTAGAAACTAAAAAAAAGAAAAAATATCCAGAAGTGATCACGTATCATTATCACTGAGTGTCACACATGAACAGCTCTGCAGCAATCTCGGGACGCTGTCCAGGTCTGTGCGCCTGAGGCTGTTTGTTGAGTACCTGAACAGTACTGTGTGAGGACAGAGCACAAACAAGTGACTTCAGCCAAGGAAGGACTTCCAGAAGTGGTTATTGTTGCCCCATTGTGGAGGAATGGGTCTGATTTCTGGTGCTGAGCTATTGTATCCTGAATTTACAGCTCCTCCTGATGTTTTGCTGCATTTGTTTGGATCTAATCAAGCAAATTGTAGGAGGACAGGGTAGGGTTAATTCTCATGATGATCCTTAAAAAAGACAGCAGTGAACAGCTGATACCAGACCTTGTCATTTTTGTCAGTCCTGTTCATTTCTCCCACTGCCACTAATATAACATCTGTTAATAGTTCAGGAAGTCGTTAAAAGTAGAAATCTAAAACCACACAAGTGAAAACCAGGAGGAAACCAAAAGAAAATGTATTGTATTTCATGCACTTTGTGAGCATTTAGCGGAACATTAGAAGGAGCTAAAAGGTTTCTCCCCTTTCTCTATTGCAGTTTGTACAGCCATTGGCCTGTTGCAGAGTTGTGTTCCACTTTGTCCTTCTGTTTGTACTGTTGTGACATTGGCCTTTGATTATACACTCTGTGTCAGAGATAACTGTATGAACCTTTCTTGGGCAGAAATTGGGCGCAAAAGCACTCTCAGGTCCATGATTTTGCATGCACCATGGCTGTTAGAATGGAGAATGCTTTTCACCATCAGCTTCTACTGTTAATTATTTTTTATATAATTCAAAAACCTCATGAAATTAATTAAGCAAAAGAGTGCTTTGTTTTTGCCAGAAAAGAAATGCATGCAGAACTGCAGTGACTAATTCCAAACTTTAATGAAGACTGGGCTCTGCAGGAATAAATAATGTCAGACATCCTCCAGGCAAGTGGAAAAAATGTTATTGAACTGGGAGAAAAATTACTGAACAATGCAGGAGAGATGACAAAATAGTCAGAAGTGTCATCAGGTGTGGTTTTAAACTTGTTTTATCTTACCGTGTTGTGACAGAGGGGAAGAAAGGAGATACTGAAGGATAATTACAAGAAATCTCAAGTTCTAACACACATCTCTTCCTGTCTAATATGTGTGAAATGGCCTGTACCCACATTTCATGGAAGCTGAGCTCTGCACTGTCATAAGGAGTTGGCCAGTCTGTAGTTCAAAAGCCAGGCACCTGAGACTGGCAAACCTAGAGAATAGTGATCCTGGCCTGCAATATAGATGGGGAGAGCTTTTCATTTTCTCTTTTTTTTTTTTTTTTTTTTTTTTGGAAATTAATCTCTGCAAAACTGGAAAAAAATCTCCCGAATCATAATTGTTTCATGTATCGTAGGCTGACATCTGAGTGCCCACCCAATTCTGTTTGGGGAAGAAACAGGAATAGATTTCCAATGTGGCTTTCACGCTGTGAGATTTCATTTTAAATGTTAGGTGTGGGGGAAATTAGCATCCGAATTATTAAATATGTTTTCCATTGGGGGATAATGACTTAGAAGATGGCATAGCATTCTGGAAGTCTCACTTGATGTTAACCTCTTGTTGCGCAGTCCTGCAGTAGGTGTGTGGATTTTACATCTGTTGCTGGATAACAATATCAATTCCCTTTGCAGCAATGTTTTCATTTAAGTTTTTCTCCCCTGTATGCTTTGGAGATTTTCGTACTCTTCAATGACACAAAAAAGACAAACTTATTAGCAGTTTGTTTCATATCTCTGGTCAGTGCCTGCATGCTAAATATTTACACGCCTTGTTTGAGTTCCTATTCCTTCCTTCCTTCTGTTTTTGACCATTGCAGTAGTTAGCCCACCTTCTTCAGTCAAATACCTTTTTACCTAAAAATCCTTCACGTTTTGGCATAAGGAGCTTAATGTTACGCTCCCCTCTTCTTCACCCAAACCTTTAATCTCCACACATACAAAGAGCCTTGTCCTTTGCTTTGTAGGTAATTATTTAAAACTCTCATGTACTTATGTAGCAGTTCTTGGCTGGTTGAATGCTGACCCTTATTATAATGAAGAGTAATCTCAAATTGTCGCAAGGAACTTGCACAAGACAACCGTGAGCTTTAAAATGAAGCTGTGTATTTCTGCAAATGCTTGATAAGAAGCTCGACGGCTGGGAACCTTCCTGGAATTCATAACAATGAAACACTGGAGAATGACAAATCCTTTAGTCTACCACTACAACACTTCATTTCTGAGCAAATGCAATACAGAACTTATAAGATTACAAAAAGCTGTGGGTGCCATTTGTATTCCAAGATGATGTTTGCTGCTGACCAAAGAAAATATTTCAAAATCACTTTTGTGTGCCCTGAATATTTTAGGCCATGATTGGATACTTTATATACAAACAATAATCCATTCTTCAGCAGTCCTGATGCTCATCGGGTCAAACGCTGTGTTTTCAAGTGTGGAGGTGTAGGAATGGCAAGATCACTGATGTGTGAAAATTTTATAGAAGCAGCCAATTACTTTGAGCAAATAGCTGCTTTTGATCTTTCTGGTGATTGAATCGGCGATGTCTGAGGACAGCAATGTCTACTGCTCTTCTGTAAGTGCAGCAAGTTTTTCATGCATAATAACATAATTTCGGTAACCTTCAAGCGTTTTGATTTCAGAAAAGCTTTTTCTTCCTTTTCTGGTCATAGAACTTTGATGGTTAAACAACTTTGTGCTACGTTTGAGCTGAGCATTTTATCCCAGGCCAGAGTTAATTTAACAAAGTATTTCTGCATCTCTTTCTTAGAGCACCATTTTACTGCAAATGACAGGCTTGGCAGAAACATAAGGAAGCCAGTTATCCTGGAGGCACTTGTGGCATTAGATCTATTTGTTTGGCTTTCTTTTTCTGTCAGCTCTGCACTCATAAAGAAGGATGCAACAATTGATCAGTTCTCGATTGCCAGTAGTCCACCTGCTGTATGGCAGAAGCCAGGAGAAGAGGATGCTTAGGGCCCAATCCATACAGCCTCCACAGAAATTAAAGAATTGATTTTTATTTGTGTCGTGAGTGCCAGAGCAAACGATTACTGCTGTGCTGTCACTCTAATTACAGGCTAAACTGAAGCTTAGATTACGGTGTGCTGAAACTGATTAAAAGTCTGTCGGTAAGGAATAATGCAATCATGCCGACTTGACAAATGTTAACAGAAAAGAGAATATTAGCTAAACTTTAATGTCTTTTAGTAAGGTTCTGCCTGTGGGCCCTCGGCCCCAGCGTATGTCAAGGTGCTGGGAGGATGGAAGGGGTTTGTCCAAGTGCCATTCCCAGCGTTTGCAGGACTGATTATAGGCATCAGCTGACAGCTTTTTCAGCTCTTTGCTCTGTATGCAGCAAATAACAGAGAATGAGCAGTTTGTGTAACAGTGGGATGTTTCATGCCTCACTTCCTTCAGAAACCAAAACCTCATCATTTCTTTCTTTTTCCTCTGCTTAAATTAAAAAAAAAAAAAAAAAGAGGCAACAGAACTGGTTTGATTAAACTTTCTTCCTTCTCTTCCTGCTTCCCCTTCTCTTCATGAGATGCTGCTGCTATCTGGAGCAAGTAAAGCTTAATTAGTGCAATGTATTTTTATAAGATTCTTTATAAATCATTAGTGCAATACCTTACATCTTTGCTTGGTAATGTACAGATTTCTTACCACATGTGCTGTGACAAAAAACTTCCCAACAATTACTGCAAACTAGTGTGGACAATGTAGCAAAATCTTCTGCAGATATTCTGCTCGTGCCTTACAGATATGTCTCAACAGTATTAGTTTGCCTTTACTGGATTCATAGTTAATCTGTAATAGAGCATATTGTGCACACAGTTACACTCTCTGGGATTGGTACTGCAGTGACTTAAGCCATCCATCTGGAGAACGGAAGCAATTTAATAAGATTTATATAAACAACACGTCTGTCAGTTTTGCAAGCGCTTTATAGTTGAGTACATCCTAAGTGTTAACAGCATGAAGATCAAAGTGATACATTTAGGATTTCTTCCAAAGCTTTGTTATTTGTTATAAAGAATGTGCCAATCATTGAGAGTAATTAAATAAAGGTCACGTTTGTTTTTATCCTGTCAATACACACAGAAAGATAACATGAAGTGTATTTTCACTGTCTGGAACACTTTTAATACCTCACGATAAAAAAACAAGAGACAGACTTCATTAATTGGATAACATCTATGGCTCTGTAGTAGTGCCACAAATGTAACTTTTACCTTACTGGGACAAAATATGCTTGCTAGTTTAGTAGATGTTTACTGATTACTTTTCCAGTCTGCAGGGAAATATGCAGAAAAGCGATGCCAAGATAGGACCAGTTAATGTCCCAACAGCTTGCCCACTTGGTGCATGTTGCAAGACTCCTACTTGTGTCATGGTTTTATGATTTTTGGTATTGGTATTCCACATCATAACAACATGTAGTGCATTAAGAGTTAAAGAGTTGATGCTCCAACTCCATAGATCATTGATATTTCCGAGTATACCTGTCTCAGAAGAGAAGAACTACATTCCCCAGAAGACTTTGCGATGCTTTGCATTTTTACGTATTTTCCGCTCAGAGGGAAAAGATAAAAACCCTCTGCGGTCACGGGACACTCTCTTTCCTTCGGGATCGACTCAGCAGTGGGTGCTCGCTGCCGTATCGCCTTCAGCGTTAGCGTAAGGCCTTCGGTTTATCGGACACTCTCTCTTGCTCCTTTTATTTGATTTATTAGCTTCAATTCCAATTATATTGTATTATATTGTGTTATTTTGCTTTCTGATATCTTATTTAGTAAATTAGCTTTCCTCCTCAGATCGTTGCCGCTGCTTTGTTTCTAGGCCCATCTCCTTTTTTCCTTTTCCCTTTCCCCCTTCCCCTTTCCTGGGGCGTAGGTCTGCGGGTCCCCCACACCAATCGTCATGGAACCGGGCCGATCCAGCCCGGTAAACCGTTGACATTTTTGGCGCCCAACGTGGGGCTCGAACCCACGACCCTGAGATTAAGAGTCTCATGCTCTACGAGCAGCTGCCTTAGCCGGGCAGAGACATACTCTTAGAGTGAATCTCTGTCTCTTGCTAGCAAGCTTATCTGTACTGCTGGTACTGTACGGCATAACACGACCTTGAAGTCTGGGCATACTGCCATTTGTTCTGGGATATTTGTAAACTTTTTTGGGTGCTGCCAGCTTGTTTTAGTAAAAAGAAAAAAAAATGCTCTCGCTTTTTAAACTGCTCTTAAAGGGGCTGCATTTCATTGTTTTTTCCCTTTTAATGCTCAAAACGTACTGGGACCTTTTCCCTGAGCACCTGCAAGATCCTGAGAACTTGAGCAGATATTTGAGACAGGGATGTTGCGGCTCAGACAGATCTGAGGAGGCCCAAATTATTTGGAGTCTGGCTTATGCCAATCAGACCTTATTCAGTACTATCCCAGGGAGGCACAGTGTTTCTGAAATAGAGCGAGAGAGTCTCCGAGCCGAAAGGGATAGTGTCCAGATCCAGAAAGAGAGTCTTTTAGCTGACAATCAGACTCTCCTGAACAATTTAGACAGCCTCCAGACAGAGCGAGACACCCTCCAGTCTCAATTAGATGCTCTCCAATCCAATATGGACGCCCTCCAGACTGAGAGAGACAATTTCCAGACCGAGCGGGACGCCCTCCAGACGGAGAGAGATGCCCTCCAGACCGAGAGAGACACCCTCTGGGCTCAACAAGAAGCTCTCGTGTCCAACATGGACGCCCTCCAGACTGAGAGGGACGCCCTCCAGACTCAACATGATGCTCTCCAGTCCAACATTGATGCCCTCCAAACTGAGCGAGATGCCCTCCAAATTGAGCGAGATGCCCTGCAATCCAAACTCAATAGCCCTCAGTCTCAACAAGATGCCCTCCAATCTGAGCGAGATGCCCTCCAATCTGAATTAGATGCCCTCCAATCTGAGCGAGACTCCCTCAAAACTGAGCAAGATGCCTATCAATTTACATTACTCCGTTTCCAAAATGAACTAATCCATGTTCGGGCTCAACAAGTCAGGCTCCAAGGTGAACTAAATTTTGTCACAGCTGAACGAGATGGACTTCGAGCCGAGCTAGAGAGAATGATCATTAATTCTAACCAATGTGATCAACAACAAGTGACACCGGAATCGATGTCAGTCGCTCCTGTAAGAGGGCGGAAAATGAAAAAAGTCTCGACTCCCTTAGAAGAGAAGAAAGAGGAGGAGCTGAGAGTGGAAGAAGCAGACTCCGAAAGAGAAGAGGAGAAAGTAGAAGAATCAGACACTGTAAGAGAAGAGGAGAAAGTATGTCCAGAGTTGTTCAAAACTTCAGACTTTCCAGTAGGAGGGCTGAGTCACCCTACAAGATCACGGTCACCAACGCCCAGGAGGGCAATGAGTTCTGATAGTTTAGGAGATGAAAGAGAGGTTATTACCAGTTTTACTCGACCTCTGAAAATGAATGAAATTCGAAGTTTGAGAAAAGACTTTACACGCCACGCAAGTGAACCTATTGTCACCTGGTTACTACGCTGTTGGGACAGTGGGGCCAACAGTGTGTGGCTAGATGGTAACGAAGCTCGCCAATTGGGTAGCATTGCCAGGGACTCTGCCATTGACAGAGGCATTAGTACATGCCACAATAGACCCTTCACCCTCTGGAAGCGGATGCTGATAGCTGTGAAAGAAAGGTACCCCTTCAGAGATGATCTGTTGCCTGAGAAAAAGAAATGGTCTGATATGGAAAAAGGCATAAATTATTTGAGAGAATATGCCATAGTGGAAATGTTACATGACCCTGAATTCATTCATGATGAACCGAACCAAGAGCATGATCCTGAGAGGATCAGGTGCACACCAGTTATGTGGCGTATATTCACAAGGACAGCACCAGACAGGTATGCCAGTACATTAGCAGCAATGTATGGCAGAAGACAAAGAAGACCCCTTATAAATGATCTGATTAACAGACTTCAAGACATAGAGTTACATTTAACCCCTCTACGAGCTTACGTTTCAGCCTTCGTAAAGGTGACCGAAAGACTGGACAGAATGGAGAGCAATCAAGAAGATATAATGGACGAACTGGCTACTGTGCTTAATTCTGATGAAACCGATGGATCTGATGAGAATGAGGATTCCCAAAACAGCAACATCTCAGCTATCAAAAGAAGACGTTCTCCTGTTCGAGGAAGTGACAACAGTAAAACTATGTCACGTATTGCCTTGTGGCGTTACCTTCGTGACCAGGGGGAAGATATGAAGAAGTGGCATAAGAAACCCACTTCTGCACTTCAGGCACGTGTAAAAGAGTTACAAAATAGGTCAACCACCAGGGTGAACTTCTCCAAGAAGGTGACTGCTCCAGTGACTGCTGGACACGGTAGTAGCCGTAAAGTCAACAGAGGTAACAAATAGAGGGGCCCTGCCCCCAGCCAGGGGGGGGAAAGGGATAATAGAGTGTATTGGACTGTGTGGATTCGATGGCCTGGCACATCAGAACCACAAAAATATAAGGCATTGGTGGACACTGGTGCACAATGCACTCTAATGCCTTCGAGTCACCAAGGGACAGAATTAATCTATATTTCTGGGGTGACTGGGGGTTCCCAAGAGCTGACCAAGTTGGAAGCTGAAATAAGCCTCACTGGTAAAGACTGGCAAAAACATTCTATTGTGACTGGCCCAGGGGCTCCATGTATACTTGGTATTGATTATCTCAAAAGGGGATATTTTAAGGATCCCAAAGGGTATCGATGGGCTTTTGGAATAGCTGCTGTGGATGCAGATGACATTAAGCAGCTGTCTGCTTTGCCTGGCCTGTCAGAAGATCCGTCTGTTGTGGGGTTGCTACAAGTGGAAGAGCAACAGGTACCAATTGCTACAAAAACGGTGCACAGACGGCAGTACCGCACTAACAGGGATTCCTTGCTCCCCATTCATAATCTGATTCGTCAGCTAGAAAGCCAGGGAGTGATCAGTAAAACTCACTCTCCTTTTAACAGCCCCATATGGCCAGTGCGTAAAGCCAGTGGAGAATGGAGGCTGACGGTAGATTACCGTGGCCTGAATGAAGTCACACCCCCACTGAGTGCTGCTGTGCCAGACATGCTTCAACTCCAGTACGAACTGGAGTCAAAAGCAGCCAAGTGGTATGCCACCATTGACATTGCCAATGCCTTCTTTTCAATTCCTCTGGCCACAGAATGCAGGCCACAGTTTGCCTTCACCTGGAGGGGCGTTCAGTACACCTGGAACCGTTTGCCCCAGGGGTGGAAGCACAGCCCAACCATTTGTCATGGGCTGATCCAAACTGCATTGGAACAGGGTGGTGCTCCTGAGCACTTACAATACATTGATGACATCATTGTGTGGGGCAATACAGCAGGGGAAGTTTTCGAGAAAGGAGAGAGAATAATCCAGATACTCCTGAGAGCTGGCTTTGCTATTAAGCGAAGCAAAGTGAAAGGGCCTGCACAGGAAATCCAGTTCCTAGGTATAAAGTGGCAAGATGGACGTCGTCACATCCCTACAGATGTGATTGACAAAATCACTGCCATGTCTCCACCCACCAGTAAGACAGAGACCCAAGCTTTTCTGGGTGTAGTGGGTTTTTGGAGAATGCATGTTCCAAACTATAGTCTCATTGTGAGCCCTCTCTTTCGGGTGACGCGGAAGAAGAATGATTTTGTATGGGGCCCTGAGCAGCAGCAGGCTTTTGAGCAAATCAAGCAGGAGATAGCCCGTGCCGTGGCCCTGGGGCCAGTGCGGACGGGACAGGATGTAAAGAACATCCTCTACACTGCTGCTGGAAAGGAAGGTCCCACTTGGAGTTTGTGGCAAAGAGCTTCTGGAGAGACCCGAGGCCGACCCCTTGGTTTCTGGAGTCGAGCATATAGGGGGTCTGAGGAGCGCTACACTCCAACTGAGAAGGAGATCTTAGCCGCGTACGAGGGGGTTCGAGCTGCTTCCGAAGTAATTGGTACTGAAGCGCAGCTCCTTCTGGCACCTCGACTGCCAGTGCTGAACTGGATGTTCAAAGGAAAGGTTCCCTCTACCCATCATGCTACTGATGCCACTTGGAGTAAGTGGATTGCGCTGATTACACAGCGAGCTCGGATGGGGAACCTCAGTCATCCAGGAATCCTGGAGGTGATCATGGACTGGCCTGAAGGTAAAAAGTTTGGAACAATACCAGCAGAGGAGGTATCACGTGCTAAAGAGGCCCCACCATATAATGAACTACCAGAAGATGAAAAGAGATATGCCCTGTTCACAGATGGATCATGTCGCATTGTGGGAAAGCACCGCAGATGGAAATCTGCTGTGTGGAGCCCCACACGACGAGTTGCAGAGGCCATTGAAGGAAAAGGAGAATCAAGCCAATTTGCAGAGGTAAAGGCTGTTCAACTGGCCTTAGATATTGCTGAACGAGAGAGGTGGCCAATGCTTTATCTTTACACTGACTCATGGATGGTGGCAAATGCTTTATGGGGGTGGTTACAGCAATGGGAACAAAATGGCTGGCAACGGAGGGGTAAACCTATTTGGGCTGCTGAACTGTGGAAAGATATTGCTGACCGAGTAAAGAATATAGTTGTGAAGGTGCGCCATGTAGATGCTCATGTTCCTAAAAGCCGGGCAACTGAAGAACAACAGAATAACCATCAGGTAGATCGAGCTGCCAAAGTTAAGATGGCTCAAGTAGACTTGGACTGGCAACATAAGAGTGAATTATTTTTAGCTCGATGGGCCCATGAGACCTCGGGCCATCAGGGAAGAGACGCAACATATAAATGGGCTAGAGACCGAGGGGTGGACTTAACTATGGACGCTATTGCACAGGTTATCCATGACTGTGATACATGTGCCACAATTAAACAAGCCAAGAGGATGAAACCTCTTTGGGGGGAAGGGCGATGGCAAAAATATAAATATGGGGAGGCGTGGCAGGTTGATTATATCACCTTGCCACGATCTCGCAATGGCAAGCGTTACGTGCTTACCATGGTGGAAGCAACCACTGGGTGGCTTGAAACATATGCAGTACCCCATGCTACCGCCCGAAACACCATTCTAGGTCTCGAGAAACAAGTCCTATGGCGACATGGCACTCCAGAAAGAATTGAGTCAGATAATGGGACTCATTTCAAAAATTCTCTTGTAAATAATTGGGCCAGAGATCATGGCATTGAATGGATTTATCATATCCCCTATCACGCACCAGCTTCTGGTAAGATTGAAAGATACAATGGGTTGTTAAAAACCATGTTGAAAGCAATGGGTGGCGGAACATTTAAGCATTGGGAGAAGCATTTGGCAGAAGCCACCTGGTTGGTCAACACCCGAGGATCCATCAATCGCGATGGACCTGCCCAATCCAGCTCTCTACCTACTGTAGAGGGAGATAAAGTCCCTGTAGTGCATGTAAAGAACATGTTGGGGAAAGCGGTTTGGGTCTTTCCAGCTTCTGGAAAGGGCAAACCTCTCCGTGGAACTGTCTTTGCTCAGGGACCTGGGTCCACTTGGTGGGTGATGCAGAAGAATGGGGATGTTCAGTGTGTACCACAAGGGAATTTGATGTTGGGGGAGTGCAGTCAGTAATTCCATGTATATACATCTATATATATATGTTATGTGTGTGTGTGTGTATATAATGCATGTTAATCATTGTTCTTCTATATGTATCAAGCATGATGTAATGATGTGGAATAAGGGGTGGAATGTCATGGTTTTATGATTTTTGGTATTGGTATTCCACATCATAACAACATGTAGTGCATTAAGAGTTAAAGAGTTGATGCTCCAACTCCATAGATCATTGATATTTCCGAGTATACCTGTCTCAGAAGAGAAGAACTACATTCCCCAGAAGACTTTGCGATGCTTTGCATTTTTACGTATTTTCCGCTCAGAGGGAAAAGATAAAAACCCTCTGCGGTCACGGGACACTCTCTTTCCTTCGGGATCGACTCAGCAGTGGGTGCTCGCTGCCGTATCGCCTTCAGCGTTAGCGTAAGGCCTTCGGTTTATCGGACACTCTCTCTTGCTCCTTTTATTTGATTTATTAGCTTCAATTCCAATTATATTGTATTATATTGTGTTATTTTGCTTTCTGATATCTTATTTAGTAAATTAGCTTTCCTCCTCAGATCGTTGCCGCTGCTTTGTTTCTAGGCCCATCTCCTTTTTTCCTTTTCCCTTTCCCCCTTCCCCTTTCCTGGGGCGTAGGTCTGCGGGTCCCCCACACCAATCGTTACGGAACCGGGCCGATCCAGCCCGGTAAACCGTTGACAACTTGTTAACTTGAACCCAGTGAGAACCCCCTCCTCTGGAGCTGTTTTGTTTTCAGTTCTTGTTTACTGGACACATCAAATTAGTGAAAACCTTTGTCCTGGCACCTATTGAGTATCACTGGGGTTTTATCTGCTGTCATTCTGCATACTGGAGATCTTCCCCAGCTCCTGCTGGCCACTAAAGGCACCAGCTCCTCCTGGGCTTCCCACTTCTTGCTGTAGCCCCTGCATGAGGAAGGGCTCAGCATCCCGCCTGCCCCAGTTACATTAAATGCTGTAACAACAAATCATACAAATATTTAAGAAGATCAGGATAAGAAAAATACATACTCTAAACCATTTGTTACATTGAGGAATGGTGGAAATGTCTGGCTAACAATCTGCAGATGCCTAACTTGCAGGACTGCTTTACAGGAAGGACTCTCCTGTTTCAGGACACATTGTTTCCATTCGGCTTTCTACCTCTGTGCTGCCCCATCTCAACTGACCCTTGGTATGTTCAGGAGGCAGTTTTGATATTTCCTCTTAGAGCACTTGCATGTCTTTGGTTATGTTCATAATTAGTTGCAGAGCAGATGTTGTTCTCCCATGCTTGGTCAGGCTTTTATATTTTTAACTTTGTCTTTTTCAGAAGCCAGTATTGTTCTGTGGAACGAGGAGAATGAAAAGAAGTGTTACTGATTATGTACAATATTATGTACAATAGATTCTTAAAATATCTGGTAAAATTATCTCAAATCTGATGTAACTCGAGGTCACTTAGTAATGCATCCTTGTTATCTTTTTCCTGGCCTTCCTGTCATTCTAGTTTACATCCATCTCCAAGAGGCCCTGTACTTATCCACCTGAACTACCCATTTAGGTCTATCTGATCATGACTGGCCACGCGCATACCTGTAATTATTTTTCCAATTTCCCACAGAAAAGTGGAGGAAATTAAAATCGAATGTCAAGCTTTAGTGCAGTAAGATGCTTCAGACATGCAACTATCTGCACAGTTTATGGTGTCTGTGATGATTAATAGCAGCAATGAGGGGATCAGCAAACATTGCTATTTTTAGTGTTGCTTAACAGAGTTTATAGTTTGCATGTGGGGGCTTCAATTATGCTTTGTTTTTACTCAGGTAAAAGCTGGCAATTATGTATGTTGTTAGGTACTTGTGTTTCAAAATGAGTTGCACCTTTGTGACAGTGCTGCTAAAGCGAGGGCAAACGAGATGTAAATTCACTTTCAGGTCTTTTGTTTTAAACTCGGGTGAAAGAGAAAGAGGAAAAAAACCTGTCCGAAGTGATTTCCAGATGACACATAATAGGAGCTCAGCTATGATGTCACCCCCGAAAGTGCCAATGGAAGGTGGACCAAGCCTCAGGAGATCTGGCCCAGTTCTCCAGCCCGATGAACTGATGATGTTTCATTCATGTCTGTTTGAGTAATAACTGAAATTTTGGCAGTACCTCAAGAGTCAGATTAGTGGTCACAAGTTACTGTGAATTCTCAAACTTCTGAGCAGGGGCTCTTGAGAAGGATTCCACTAAAATCATTTCAGTATTGATGTGAACGGTTGCAGGTCAGTGAAACTAAGTAGTTTGAAATTTAGCTTTGAAATGGTTTTGTGATTTTTGTGAGTGCATCATATTCACAACTTTGTTGAGGAGCCCACGGGCTGTTGGTTTATCAGAGACAAGAATGCAGAAGTCACCAGAGAGCAGTCCACTTTATTCAATCTAGGATGTTATTATTCACATAACCTTTATGAGAGCTTGTGATCTAGTAAATCAAGGACTTAAGAGGAGATTATAATTCAAGCCACCTTTCTTGGTGCAATTTATTTCCTAAAAGCATGAAACTCAAAGTTGATGAGTGGGGGAAAAAAAAATCAGATCAGCTGGAAACTCTAAGCAATCTGCAAAAAACACTTGGAAAAATCAAATGTGGGTTATTTTGTTGATGTACAACATCATTGAGATGGTGAATGGAAACTGTACACTGTGAAACGCAGCAATATTGCTTGTTCATAAGTAATTGAAAGTCTTCAGGGTAAAGTATTCAGTTGCTATAGACACCTAATGAAAACAGAAGAAATATAAAGAACCATTGGAGGATAACCAGTACGTGATGAAGGGCTTAAGTGCAACTGTATCAAATACACCTGGGTTACTGAATGATGTAAAAGAAAAGCTGATGGCCAGACAGAATGAAGGGATCAAACACAGTAGATAGCTGGTAGGAGAGTCTCATGCTACGCATAGAAAGAGAAGCTAAAAGAAGCTATGCACAATCATAAGAAATAGTAGGTTTAAAAAGTTGGTTTTCTGACTGACACATCTACCACTAGACACACATTAGTCACTATTCAAATATTCACATTTGGAGATAAATGTTCTGGTAGTACAACAAAAATACTTCAAGAACCAAAAGTTAATCAGAAATAAGGTCCTACTGTTCTGTGAAATGTTTGTCTATGATGTGGCTACTTGTAACTGCAGAGCTGCTTGAATTTGCTACTGCTGTTTTCTCAAATAGTGAGAAAAAAACCTGGAAATGATGTGCAAAGAGGAAAAATCTAGGTAATCTTTTTTTTTTTTTTTAATATACAAATATACACATCAAAATTGATTCTGATATGCTGACATTGTTAGAAGAAGGTAAATTATGGGGTCAGCATCTTTTTGATTGAAGATCTAAGGATTCCTGCAATTATAAGGCATACCAATGATAGTGCTTCCCCATCAGGTATTAACACAAAGTGAGCGAACAGTAATGTGAAGAGCATCAGTGCTGCAGCAGAAACCAGAGCAACAGCAAACACACAGGGCTCATACCATCAGGCCCTGTACTCACACCACTGGTCTGCACAGGGGAGTCTGATGTGCGAGAGTGAAACTGTACTGCATTTAGACTTCTGCTGCATGTCCTTAACAAATAAAAGAGGGTGAAAATGACTGTAATCGGGATGGAGATTAAGCTGAAACAGCTAATATGCATCTGTGTTCTTTTTTCTCCTGAAACCTGAAGCCCATTTGCTTTCCATCTCAATGCAGCCTGCCAGTGTTCAAGAGACATTTGAATAATATTCTCATTAATACGCCTAAACTTGTGGTCAGCCCTAAAGTGCTTAAGCAGGTAGACTTGATGATCTCTGCAGGTCCCTTCTAGCTGAACTGTTATATTCTGGGTTTTGCTGCATTATTGACCAGGACAGACTCTTCTTGCCTACAACCTCTCCAAACACAAAACTTAGCCTCAAGAGATTTTCTGTTACACATCAGCATTGAAGTTATCTTCAGAGAGTTTCAAGTCATAACTAGTCAAAATAACTTTGTTTTCAAAGAAAGTAATGGTGTTGTATGAATCTCAGATTACTTCACATCATCTGAAGCTTTGTAATCACAGAAAATATTTGATAGGAATTTACAACTGAGCAGTATCTGACACTGTTGACAGTCTTTTGCTTCTGCTTTCCATGATCCTTTGGCTTAGTTGCGAAACTGTTTTATGGTTCTCATCTTTTTTCTCAATGAGAACTTGAAAAGAAATTATTGTGGGCTTATTTCAGAATTTCAGCAGGGATATTCAAGAGCCAAGAGTGTTGTTGTTGTTTTGTTTTGTATGTTTTTCCTTTTTGTAAAGAAGAAAAACAGTATGTCTATTGCCTTGCGCCCATCAGCAACTCCTCAGTCAACAGTGGTCATCAATGATTACCCTGGTTGTGTGTCAGGCATCAGCAGAGAAAATTAATCTCTGCCTCTTGGTAGTTCCCAGCAAATACAATCTAGCAGTGCTGTATGCAACTGAGATGCAGAGGAAGAAGTTGCAGCTTCAGTAGGAGAAAGATGGGAGGAAAACAGCTGGAGGTCTTGCACTTGACTAGAAATCAGTTAAATAGGTGCAAAACTGTCTTTTGCAAACTATAGCTTGCATTTCTTGTTTTGTTTTTTTGGGTTTTTTTTTTTGCATTATTAGTAGTCTCTTGTGAATGATTTTGCACACGTTACATATCAGACGGATTGGTTTGCTTGAAGGCCTGTTTCTTACGTTGAATTTATTTTGTGAATCTTTACTGTGGTGTCCAGAGTTTCTTTATTGGCATATTATTTTCCTTTCTAATACTCCTTTCACATTTTTCTGTTGTTGTTTTCTTTCCTAATGAAGTTCCTCAGCTGCCACCTGCATGTCTGTGTTCTCCAGGTCAAGGCTTCTTTTCTTCTTGCCCTCTAACAGCTGTTCATCATTTCCATCAGCTACAAAAAGGATGTGATGAAGATGCTACATTCTCAGCTCAGTCTGAGAGAGAAACTTCATCTGTAGTTCAGTTTTCGTAGCTCCTGGGACAAGGCAGATTTCCACAATGATACTTGAGAACTGTGGAAATAATGACCAGAAGTTCCTCAAACCATAAGTCAAAAGACATTATGTTGCTATAAACATACTGGCTTACGTATTGTTGGTTCTTTTTAGAAAATTAGAGCACATATACTACATTTTTCAGTGTGATGTAGAGTCCTCATGCAAATCAGGCAATGCAGTTCTGTTTCTGCCATATTTGACTTAAGTATGCTGTACAGAAGAGAATTTTTTTGTGTTATTTTATTCTAAAATGCTCAGTATTTAACTTACCTATAAGTCGTCTAGGTAAATGCAGCCTGTGAATGATGTTCCCAAAGCAAAATACTGTCTGCAGAGTATTAACAGGGTGCTTAGTCCTGGCTTGTTCTCATGGCCATGTGCTAAGCCGCACTGAACTTGAGTTTCTTTGTTCATGGGACTGATTCCATATGCCTTTATGTATATGCAATGAGGTAGCATTTTGGATCTTAAAAATAGGATCCACCTACTGTTCAGTAGTGTCAGTGCTGTGTTATTTGGCTGTTTGATGTTTCCAGAGTTAAATGTAAATACCCATGTTCTAGAGTGAGCAGATTTTCCAGCTGATGAGGTGAGCAGAGAGTGGAGAGTAATTCTATGTTCATGGTGGGTCCCATTTCTATCGAGAGGTTGTTGCCACTTGGTCAGATCCTGAAAGGAGCCTGGACTCCAAAGGATGCGGAATTTGAGTTACTGACAGAATCTTAAACAGAGCCCTGCCATTGTACAGTAGGAGCCATGAAGCATCTTACTGGATGGAGATCTCTCTAAAACAGAAGATGATCATTCACCAACTGTCCTTCATATAAAAAACAGGCTTAAAATTAATCCTACATTAAAATCTGTAATTTTTTTTTGTTCTTTCAATTATTGAAAATGTGATATCAAAACATCGCATTATCAGCTGCTACCAGAACTCCACCCTTTTTTTTTTTTTTTTTTTTTTTTTTTTCTCCTGCAGGCCATGTGCTGTATAACAGGTATTGTCACCTCCTGGCTCAGTTTTTCAGGCAGAAGTGCAGAGTAAATATCACTTACCATCCCACTGCTATTTCAGCAGATGCAGTTTGAATTCAGTAGGTGCACTCTGGATTCCTGTTGATAGCTTGCCAAGGTTAGTTGATCCCTATATGAAAAATGTGCAGTTCCCTCAGTTTGGTTGCTCTGCTCTATCAATTTCTTCCTGCATACAAATATGAAAGGAGATGGACAGGATCACTTCCAGCCCGGGACTCCTGATTAATCTCTGCACTTACGTACATAAGTCATTTTGTTAAATAACTTCACTATGCAGTTGCAGTTAGGATGCTTGATGTCTTTACAGTCTTTACAGTAGCACCCAGAATTCTGAGAAAGGCATTTCACCCTCTGATAATCATATATATGACTTCCAGTGTCAAAAACGTGACCTAAATGGACCTGTGCTGATTTCCACTGACAGCCTTGTTTCTGGGCATTTTGGGGTTTCCACTCACCCCAAGGCTTAGCGGAGGAAAGGGGGCAAAGGAAGTCTGTAAAGTCTCCTTTGCTGCTGAGGATACTCTGGACCAGTGCAAGAGATGGCGCTTGTTTTTCTTGTTGGTTTTTGTATTTTTGGGATTCAAGGTCTCTAGTAAGGTATTAAAGAAACAGCAGTGACTTGAATCCTAGTGTTAGGCCAGAAAGGTTTTTGAAGTTTTGTAAAGGTAAATAATGCCAGTGTTATAATTATTTTATTAAGATGGGTGAGAAAATTGAGCTTTTTATCTTCTTATATTCAATCTAAATACACTATTTCATTCCCTTTTTATCCAATAAAATACCTGAAAATAGTCTTACTGGGAACACAGATAAGAAAATGCTAGCGATTAAAGATAATGTTGTGGAATGGCTGGCAGGGTTTAGTGCATCAATAACCCTGACACGTAATTAAAGTAATTGAAAATGCCCTGCGTGTGTTCTCTGATAGAAGGCAGTAAAAAGATCACGGAGGTGTCAAAGCTCTTTCACAATAGGTATATTTTAAAATCAATCTCCTTTATTTTTAATCTTTTATTTGAGTTCTTCAAATCTCCATAAAGCGAAACTTAAACCTGTATGACTGCCTTTAGCTGGTCCTTCTGGTGTAAAGCTCCATGTTTCATTCACTTTGTTTCTAAGGTCAGAAAGAGGAGACACAGGGCCAAGGAGCTCCTCAGGCATGCCTGTACAAGCCCAAGTTGGGGTTGTGACTTTCTCCTTTTCCTATGCCTTTTCTGCTTCACGTTCCAATCCTGATTTCCTCCCCTAGTCTCTTCCTTTTCACCACTTTTATTTTTTAATTAGAACACTTGTTTTCCTCTTTCTCCGAACCCTTGCATCGACAGACTGAAACTAACACTAATGTGGCAGGAAAACTGACTCTTTTGGAAGGGAATGTCATTCTGGCCTCAGATTATTTCTAGGCAGACCTCAGGCTTCGTTGATCCAGTGCTCTAGGTTGGTAAGACTCAAAAGTATTTCAGAAATACTGATTATAAGAGAGGAGACCAAATCATATGAAACTCTGTTGCTGACTTCAAGGAATGCACAAAGGAAATTGTTTTCCATTGAAAAGCAGTAAGAAGTCTAGGTTCACTTTTAGTCTCTGCTTTAGGCTCTGCCGAGGGTTGAACTTGTTCTTGGTTTTAATTGATTGGAAATTGTTGAAGGCATCTGGCCTTTAAAAAAGCTTAACATAAAATGTCAGCTTTCCAAAGATATGTTCTGTTTGAAATTGCTCGCTGCTGTTTGTGAGCTAGTGCTGGGCACTGACAAGAAACAGGGATGTCTGCCTTCTGTCCCTCTCTCCCTCGTGAAACTTCTCTATTACTTGCCTTAATCCCTCTTTTTATCCTAGAGGTAGAGTGATGATTGGCTTTGGACATGTAATTGCAAATATGTCCACATTTGACCATACTTATATACCTGTAGTGAGCTGCAGAGATTTTTTTATTTCCATGTTGAAAATGGAACTTTGCTTGCAACTTTGATTACTAGATACAAGTAGATAGCGTGATTTTGCTGCGCATTTCACTGAGGGACTGTGCTGCCTGAACCAAGTAGTGTCCGTGGTCCTCACTTGAGAGAAAATTGAGACCACTCCCGTAAAAAATAGCTTCTTAAAGCTGAGGAAATAATTCTGCAGAATTAGTGATAAATTTTGCATAGTTCTTGCACTGGGAAATGATCTCATGGTCTCCAGAGGCTCAACCTGTGCAGGTACTTGCAGCCCTTACAGCCTTCAGAGGCTCTAGAAGGGCACAGGGTATGAGCTTAGCACTTGGGCCCCTGACTGATGGCACTTTGGCACCGTCACTCTGTACTGGCTCTGAGAGTGCAGATTTGGAGGGTTTCTATACTCATCCTCCTTTTGTGCAACTGAGGAGTAGTGATCCAAGTTTTATCCTTGCCTCGGGAGGAAATAACTAAGAATTGCATGACTAGAAGTTAAACTTAGGAACGAGGGAAATATGTTCCATACATAAAGTCTAGTGCATTTTCTCTTAATAAGCGTAATGGGGAAGCACAGGGAATAATCCATGTTTCAGTTAGTTTGGGAATGCATTTATGGAAGTCACTTGAGTTATATTAGCATACTGCTGAAATACATTACTGCAGCACTTGGGATCTGATGGCAAATGTGCTGTGTAGTGTTAACCTTGCATGATCACCAGGGTAGATGAGTCCTTGGATATATTAAATCATGCTGAAGTTGGGGCATCTTAAGAAAATGGAATGAAATCATAACGTATGCTTAAGTAGGCATATTTGCATAGGGAAAAAATTAAATGTGTGGGATATAATTTCAAAAAGCTACTTAACCTTCAAAGACAGTGAGAAGGATGTGAGTGTGGTACAGAGTCTGCTTGTGTGCCTACTGGACGAGGATGGCTTTTTGACTCTGTGGATACCTACCTCAGAAAAGCATTGTGTACTGCAAGGAGAACTTGCCATCAGTCTGGACTTCTCTGCCCAGTTTGTTTCATCTTTGCAGAGAGCCTATGATGAACATGTTAGTTTATCAGTGCACAATAAGCTCAGAACAAAGCAGATCATAGTCTGTCTAAAGCACACTGGAGGGACTGAATACTATCGTCAGAAAGGCTGAGAGAAAAGATAATGAGAAGAGTGGGTTAGACACTAAAACCATGTTTATATTTAGTTTTCTTTTATTGTTAGTTTCATTTTTCAATTACTGATGTTAAGTCACTACACAGCTCGACCAGAAGGCAAAGATGATAACACAACTGATAATGTGCTCCCAGTGGAGGAGTGTACGAACAATACCCATGCATATAACACCAAACTTGTCATTTACAGAGTAATTATAACATAAGAAAAGTTAACAGTATTAGAGTAGTTTTGCAGCGTGTTTGGTTTTGTACATTCAGCTCCCAACGGTTTTAGTGCTAGACTGCATTGTATGTAGTTTGACTCGTTCATTGGCCTTCTTGCATTTGCCTCTGTATTTTCTTATAGCAAAACCATGGATTATGTGAAAACTGAGCTGGGGGGAGCTATTTCTTGCCCTACAGGAAGTGTGGTCTCCCAAAGAAGTCAGTAGCTGGCACTGTTTGCTTTAATATGAATTCCCAAACGTCTCATGTATATGACATCTGCCTCGTGCTGAAATAGGCTCCACCATTGGGTTGAGGAATGCTGACCCAGCCCTGGGCTTTTCTGACAGGGCTGGGTTCTGGAGTGGTCTGGGTTGTGAGAAGTGGTTGCAGATGGGGTTTAACAGTGTGTTTGCTAGAGCAACATGTTCAAGGTTAGGGTCTGCAATGTAGGCTGGCACCTTAAAGGCAGGAATGACTCAACACAGAACATCCAGGGGCACGTGAGTGAAACACAAAGTTCTTTTGCACTTCGTTCTTTTGTTCTCTAACTCTTGAAAACATGGCACTTAAATGACTCACGGGCTAAGGTCCTTACCCCTAAATAACCAAGGACCCAGAAGACCCAAATGAATTGGTGTAAGAGCCAGTGTAGACCCACAAACATCAGTGGTTCTCAAGCGATTATTTCCTGGCAGCTGTAGTGAACATAAAAATACACCTCTGTGGACTGTAACACTGCAAAGTTAATTGGATGTGTTGGAAAGCTACAAAACAGCACCATGATAACTGTGTGCCATTTAGTTGTGGTGTCAGTTTCTGCCTGGAGAATTTTATTTGAAAATTGTCAGCCTAAGGTGAAATGCCAATAATATAAGTTTATAAGTGCAGAGAATCTCTCTGATTGCGTGAAGGAAATGGGGGTGGAGCAGTGGTGGAAGGTGGAAATGCCTGCAAGACAAAACCTTTGAAAGTCTTGCATGGCAAAAACCTAATTGGATCTATTTTTCTCCCAAAAGTGTTATGATGGATGCCAGAGAAAGCTTTAAGAAATCTGGTGTCCAGATGCATTTGTTTCTCATGGCTAAATGTAAAACTCTTGTTGACAGCTGGTGTCTGCAAATGATTCCAGGAAACAGATGATAGCAATGAATTACTGCTGAGGAAATCAGCATGACAACCAGAGAGCAGAACTGCTTTGCGTGGACCCCTAACCCTGCCCCACAGCTTCTGAGCTCGCATTGGACATGGTTGATAGCTCCCCTCAACCAAGATCAAGTACTTGGGTGAGCATCTGAGGTAATTTGGGCCAATTCCTGTTGGTTTCATTAGCTGGGAGCACGGCCCAATTAAGAACTGTAGGGTTTTGCAAGTCACTCTCTGTGGGTTCAAGCTGAGAATTTATAGCTGATTTGCAGAACAGTCTGGACGTTTTTATCACAGACCAATAAATTTGTGTGTGTGTGTGTGTGTGGGAGGGAGGGAGGGAAGGAAAAAGTGCAAGCTGCAGAGAGAAAAGATCATTTTCCCAACATGATGAAAAGGGAATTAGCTGTGTTCATCATTAGGACCATCTAGCTTCTCCATTATCAAGAGTTACTAAGAATAATAAGTTGCACAGATAAAAATTTGACTGCAGAGAGCCTAATAGGAAAGAAAAAATAAAAGTGACTGGGACATCATACTCAGGGCCCCTGTTAGAATAGTAAGGCTGCTGGATAAGATGTAAGGTCCCTGAGTACACCCCCTCTTAATGAGTGATGAAAAGCATCTTGTTGTTTTCCTATCTTAAAATGAGGTAAAGAGTGAAAATCTCCAAACTTATTCAAAAATATTTTTTTCCTAATCATGCATCAGTCAGACCAGATCAAGTGCTTTTTAGTGTTATACTATAGAAATGAAAAACAGGCTATCAGCTCCGTGACAAGGTGCCAGCTTTGCACCTTGCTTTCTCCAGGTTCAAGTGGTCCCTCCTGCTGTCCTTGTTTTGTTGTATTTGTCTTTTTTTAATCATCCCAGATTTACATCCTTCTGGAAACCCTCTGGGGATTTTTTTTTTCTCCCACTGAGCGATGCAGAGGTTTTGTTGTGTCCAGGTGATATCTATGCAAACAGATCAGAGACGTGAGACTTTTTTAGGCAACAAGGCATGCAGATATTCCACCATGAGCACATTCTCAGCAGTTCAGGGAATGTGGTGAGCATTGCAGCAGCATGTTTCCTGTCCACACAGGTCTTGTGAGATCCAGCCATACTTTCACTAGAGACTTTGCTGTTTTTGAAGTATCTTAGAGCTGACACAGCCTTTGTTAGAGACAGCTGCTGCAGTTATTACTCAACAGGAGACCCTGAGACATCCATGGGACCTCGTGTGTGTTGAAAGGCAAATGCCTGGAGCCAGCCATTCCTGTGGGACTGTGCTTCGGTGTCTCTCTCAAAGGCAAACGGGAAGAAGGGCATTGCCTAGTGAGCTCTTTTCAGTCCCCTCTGCATGGCTGTAGCCCATATGCCTTTATTATACGGTGAGTGCTAAGCTGGCACTGCAGAAGATGCCAGCATATTGATTCCTGACCATGATTTCTGCTTGTGAACTTAATTTCTTTTTTTTTTTTTTTGTAGTGATTGGATTTGTTAGCATCACTACTTAGCTGTCATGATCTGTAGACTGCTGATTAACTTCGTATGTATTCTATGATGTTTTCTGTTAGTTTACAAATGGTATCCTATCAGGTGAATTGTTCAAATACTGGTTAAAGCTACTTGAAAGCAACGGAAATTTCAGTGTTATCTTTTACATGTAGCAATAAGGTACTGGCAAGCACTTTGTGCACTCAATTACTTGAGCTAAATGTCCAATAAATAACTCTGGCTTCCAGGCTAAGCATGAGATAGAGCACTCAGTTAATAAAACAACTTGCCAGTCTTTCTCGAGGAGAAACAGTAATGTAAAACGGTTTGAAGCATAATAGTGGAAATGATGACATGAATTATCATTAATAATGTAAAGCAACTTTATATAAGATTTGTGGTACTTTGAGGAGTTTTCAAACTATCTATTTGGATTATTTCAGCTGCATATGCAGTTGTGATGGGAGTAGAAGTGTTGAAGCCTGTGTGTGTGAGCAAAACTTTACATGTTACCTATGGTTTATGCAAAGAGTAAGCAAGTGCCAGTGTAAGGATGACTCCCAAATGTATGAGAAGAAGGAAGGTGATGGTGGGGTGCAGGATTCTTCCAACTTCTCCCTTTTTATGCACAGTTTGTATTCAAAGGAACCCGAATGGAGTTTTTTGCAGGTGTTATCAATACTGGATTTAATAGATCATAAATGATCTGAAAGTTAACTCACGCAGCTAAATGAGCGAGGCTGGTGGCCACTGCATTGAAACAATCATTTTACTATTGCATTGTAGTGCTCAGAATGAACCAGAATGAACTGTGTTATAATTAGAAGTGGACAGTGGGATTGAGTGCACCCTCAGCAGGTTTGTGGATGACTCTGAGTTGAGTGATGGAACTGACTCACTAGAGGGAAGGGATGCCATCCAGAGGGACCTGGGCTGACTTGAAAGGTGGGTCCATGCCATCCTCATGAAGTTAAACATGGCCGAGTGTAGTCCTGCAGCTAGCTGAGGTCAATTTCAAACACAAAAACAGTTTAGGGCTGGAAAATATCTTGAGAGCAGTCCTAAGGGAAGTACTTGGGGGTGTTACTTGATGGAAGATGCCATGAGCTGGCAGCGTGTGCCTGCAGCCCAGAAGGCCAACCGTATCCCAGGCTGCATCAAGAGAAGCATGACCAGCAGTTTCAGGGAGGTGATTCTGCCCTCTGCTCTCATGAGAGAACACCTGGAGTACTGCATCCAGTCCTGAATCTCCCAACACAAGAAGGACATGGATTTCTTGAAGCAGGCCTAGGTAAGAACCACAAAGATGATCAGAGGGCTGGAGCACCTCCCCTAATGGGACAGGCTGAAAGAGCTGGCTGGCATCCTTCAGCATGGATAAGAGAGGACTGTGGAGGGTCTTCTAATAGCTGAAGGGTGGCTATGGGAAAGCTGGGGCAGGGCTTTATATAAGGGCATGTAGTGACAGTACATGCCAAATGGCTTTAACCTGGAAGAGGGTAGATTTAGACTACATATCAGGAAGAAATTCTTTACTGCGACAGTGGTGAGATGCTGGAACAGTTTGCCCGGTGTAGTTGTGGACAACCCCTCCCTGGAGGTGTTCAAGGCCAGGCTGGATAGGACTAGGAGTAACCTGTTCTAGGGAAAAGCGTCCCCCTTGACAGCGGGGAGTTGGAAACCTAATGATCTTAAATGTCTCTTCCAATTCAAACTATTCTATGATAAGCAGAGAATATCAGAGACCTTGAAGTTCTGAAATGGGAGAGAACAAATTGACAGTAATTAAGGTATCATTAAGATAAAATTAATACAAAGATGAATTAAGATATGGTAATCTATATAATATATACATGTAGGGTTAAGAATAGGAGCAACTGACTATAATGCTGAAGGTCAGAAATGTCATATGCAAAAATATTACAGAAAAATAGTAAAAAAAAATCTGACGGGAACAGACAAAAATGTCCTTCATGCAATGACACAGAAACAGATCAGAAGGAGTTAAACGTAAATATTCAGAAAGTATGTGTCCTGCTGAAGAGTTGCACATTTCCTTTTGAGTTGTATTTTTTTTTAATCAGTTGTGTAGCTATTTTATACTGATGTTGCAGTGTATGGGAAACTTCAGGGGGCTGGTTTTCTATAGGTGGATGCTAGTCCCTCTGGAAGCATGGAAAGATGAGCCTATGTAAGATAAATTTCCCTGAAGGTTTCCTAAAGAAATGGGCAGTTTTATTCATTGTTTTCTGACTTTAAATGAGCAGCGTGCTCTGTCAATTCACTCTCTCCACATCTACTCTAATTTTTACGTTCTCTCCATGCCTCTGTGTAGTCTCGTGCATAAGTCCCAACCCAAATGCCTTTAAACCATATCCAAAGGCTTCCTTTGTCTGTATTGCTTGTATTTTCAGTGTTTTTCTGTATTGTTTCAGCTTACTCCAGGAAAGGAAGTCTCTTTCTCTTTGTGTGTTCACTGAACAGAGAGCAGCTCTTCTGCTGCTAACCACACAACCCTTTTAATGAGGTAAATAAATAAATGTAAAAACATTTCAGTAAGATTATCTTTTAGAGTCTCCTTCTCTGGAGACATTCAAGACCTGTCTGGATGCCTACATGCACAACCTGGGCTAGGGGGGTTGGACAAGATGATCTCTAGAGGTCCCTTCCAACCCCTACAACTCTGTAATTCTGTGATACTGTATATGCAGTCTATCCCTAGAAGGACTGAATGCTGTCATTGCTTGCCTCAAGAATATAATGCATTGTCTCTTTGCAAAGATCAGAATCTGTAATATTTCTAGTGTTCTCTAATCTCTAAAGTTACCTGTTTTCTGTTACTATTTATTACTAGATCTACGCAGAAGCAACATATTTAACTCCACCATCAAACTTCATGATTTGGTTTGGAAATGCTGGTTGGCAGCTCAACCGCAGCAAAAAGGAGGGAAGACAAATACTTCTGTGAAGACTAGAACTATTTGTCAAAATCATCACTAGAAAGTTACAACATTCTTCAAGCCTTGCTGTTTTCTTCTTTCTTCTTCCACCTTGAATTTAAAAATATTTAATGTCTTAATCAAAACTCACACTCTTTGTGGATATGAAAACAAATGGAGTGGTTAATACTCATCTTGTGGTTAACTCAGTGAAGGAAATATGCTATGGGTAGACCAGAACTTGCTCTAAATTATCCTGCAAGCCTATCAAAAACTCCATGAACAATCAGTCATGATAATGGTGATAACTGAACACTTCACAGAGAGGTAGCTCAGGTGCACTGCTACACTGTTCTTCGTTCTATGGAGATCAAAGATAAACTCCGTCTTTCCCAAATTGATCAGTCTATGCATCTATACATTTATCTATAAATCTCTCCTTTAAAAGCATTTTCTTTTGAAGATGTTTCCCTAGTTACCTACATAATGTTTTTAGAGTAAACAGAAATGGCAGGGATGCTCCTAGCACAGCAGAAGCTCGGCTTATAACATGGCTTTGTTCTTCTAAATGGAAATACAACTTCACCCAGAAAATCAAGGTAAATACAACACAGACCCAAAACTATTTTACTTAGAGGAAGACTGAGAACCTGTACTAATTATCCTTAGCACAGCTGCCCATAGCTTCAAAGACTCACAGAGTAGGGGTTTAGGGGCCTGCATCACAAACAGGCTGATAAAGCCAATCTCTCACACGTATGTACTGAATGTTGGAAGGGAAATTAGGGCAGCTCCCATGACTGCTTCTTGCCATCAATAAACAGCCAACTCCACATGTCCCTGATGTCCTGTCTTCAGCGGCTCATCGTGATCGCTTTGCTACTTCTCTGCACTTTGCTGCCCTTGTGCAAATAACAAAGCAAGGCGGCTCTGAATTTCATCTTTCAACTCAGGTGGTCGTGTTATCTTAGATACAAAGACAGAAGAGCAATGATCAAAACTACTTCCATTTCTCTACTTCTTCCTGAGATCTTTTCCTCACATCAGTTCAGACAGAATGTGTTACATGTCTCAGCATCAAACACCGCTACGTGCAGAAGAAATAAAACAAAAAACCCATGACCTCCACTCTCCAGCTGATACATCTCGAGCAGAGGCATCCTCCAAACTCCACTTCCAGACACCTGCAGCACAATACCTTGGAAATGCAGGAACATTCGCTTTCTTCAAAGCTTCTCTGGAGTTAAATCTCTCATCACTTTCAATCTAGAGGAGTTCTTGGGACAAAAGCTTTTTAATTACTGGAAAGATTCACAAAGAATTTCCAAATCATGACAAACACAAGTGTGCATTTCTGAATTCATCGTCCTCACTTCTTAAGAACTCTCCTGTCCTACCTTTACCCACTCACATTCCAACAATCCAACATTCTTGACGCCCTCTAGAGACTTGCTGTGAAGGACAGAAACTGTTTCTACTTTTGTTGTCTCAAAGCTTGCTTCATGAGGCCTTTCTGGCTATAAGACTCTTACTGACAACTGCCAATCATCTCGATGGTTGTCGCGGTGCCTCAATGTCTCTGTCTGTGATTGTAAAGATAAGCAGAAATAGGGGCAAGGAGTATTTTTCGGGGTATGGCTTGGAGAAGCTGATCACCGCAAAGGACGATAATACTTGTGCATGGCACCAAAGGTGCTACTCCCTGCTGATTTATCTGTTGGGCCAGATGTGTTACACGAACAGAGAACAAAACTTAGAAATGGGGGTGGGCATAAATCAAACTAATAAAAGAACATGGAGGCAGCTAAATTTGTCGATATAAAGCAGGACAGACATCCTGTTGTCCCAACAAGATAACCAAACAGATGCCTCTCTTAAACAAAACACCCACAGGAATGGTGAGGAGCTCTCCCCCTTCAAGGTTTGAAAATTTACAGCAAAATTGACCCTTAGGTTTAATCCCCTGGATAACCAGAGTTCGGAATGTGATGAATATGCACGTGCTATCCCTTTAAATATGTATTCGTTTCTCTCTTTGGTGTGCGTGTTTGGGGGAGCGATCCCCCCACGTACTCAGCGCTGTAACGGGGGGAACAGCTGCTTGACATAACTCACTGGTGTGTCGAGTTGCTCGGTTGGTTTTCTTGGCACCACTAAACCAAAGACTTTGAAGAAGAGACTTTCCTGAGGGAGAAACCTCTTTGGAAGAAATCTCTATAACCACACATGATATGTCTAGTAGTAATTGTTAAAAATGAGCAAACACCAATCCCGTTCTTCATTTCCATTCTAATTTCCTCAGTTAAGTAGTGTGATCAATCACCAGGATTAATGCCATGTCTAAAATAGGATTTGAGATTAAGATTATCTGG
This sequence comes from Oreortyx pictus, assembly GCA_036925125.1. Classification (NCBI taxonomy): domain Eukaryota; kingdom Metazoa; phylum Chordata; class Aves; order Galliformes; family Odontophoridae; genus Oreortyx; species Oreortyx pictus. The sequence continues at coordinate 543,584 of JAUPFR010000008.1, forward strand.
GGTATAATGGTAAAGAGAGAGTTAAATATACTATACAGTTCTCTGCAGTAACGTGAAGCATCAGTTTTCTTGCAGAGCACCATACCAAACTCGAATGACCTATTCCACCACGTTTCCTACAGCATATATACAATTTTTATAAGAAATTAAACACCGGAAATTTGTGGCATCTTTCAACCAGTGTATACTTTGTTGCCATGTGGCTTTCCATTGTAAGAATATTGGTATCACAAGTCCTAAAATACAGACACAGTATCCCTTGGGCCAGTGCAAGTCAGCTGTTTGAGTCATTCTGTTCCCTCCCAGCTCCCTGGGCTCATCGCTGGGAATGGCCTCGGCTCTGTACAGCACTGCTGAGCAGCAGCTGCACACATCGGTGTGTTATCAGCACTGTTTTTCTCCTAGAACCAAAACACAGCATTGTGCCAGGCACTCTCCAGAAAACAATTCCATTCCAGCTGAAGCTAAGACAAGAACACACCTTAGGAGTTCTATTTAAACTATAATTATGCTATTGAAGAACATATAATACATGCTGATGAAGTTTGGAGAAATTATTTACCCCGGCGGGATTTTGTAGGAAGTTTCTAGAAAGCAAATCAATAAGAGTTTGCAGATTGAAAATCTGATCACACTCATGACAGTCCCAAGAGGGAGCTGTGAAACTGTCATTGCAGTCAAAGGATCTCAGCAGAATTAGTTATCTGTCTCAGAAAATTGCTAAAAGATAGAGGAGAGCAGTGGGTGCAGCGAAGGCAGGCAGAATCAATAGAACAGCACTCTGTGTTATCTGTACTAGCAGGCCTTTACCTTATTTGTGATCTCTGTAATACAGAAGGTTAAAATTTCTTTTATGCTTCAATAAAACATTTGATCAAGACTCTATGACTATTTGGGAAGGGTCTAACGAGGTGCAATTGATAGGTGCGATACCGTGATGCGTAGAGTTTTTATTTCCAGCTCATTAAATCAAATCTGACTTTGGAGAACCAGCAGCCTCTGAAAGCTCGTGGACTTATTTATTTTTGGTCTCAGCCTTACTACTACTGAAGCAATTACTGATATCAAAAAGTAACTGGTCATAAAGAGCACTACTTGATATTTCTATTGGTAAATCATGCATAGCAGTAAATCTTACATAGAAACAAAACTGAACACCATTTTGGTGACAGACCTTTGCAAGATGGTTTTAGAGACCCCAGCAGAAAAAGTCAGAGATGATTGTTACCCTACATCTTCCCCACGAGTAAAGAAGTATCCAGGTGCTATTCGAGACAAACTTCTGACACCACACAGGCAGCTCACTGAAGATTCTCAAAGGCTCACTGCAAAGCATGCCAGCGTTACAGAGGAGGGTACAAGCACAGCTGCTCCTCCAGCAGCTTCACTGTGCAATAGTGATACGCAGGAAGGGTCGGAAATGCAGAAATCCACAATTTATGGCAGTGACCCAGCAGCAGCCAGGCTCACAGCCACCTTCAGCACATGGCTCTAGCTCTCCTTCCTTTGCAAATATTTTCATCAAAACAGCATCACTGCAGTTTTTCTCCTTCTCACAGGCCCATGGCTGCAGCACGGACCACTGTTCACATCTGTTCACCTTGCAGAGGAAGGTCTAGCAAGCTCTTTCCCTTTTCTTTCCCCCTCCTCAAGAAAATAACAATATATGAGAGCCTTCCTCACCTCAGCAGAAGCAGAATGAGATGAGGGACTGAACTTTCTCCAGCTCCACTGGTGTAAGTTGTCATGGACTACCAAGCAGTTTTGCATTTTAATGCTCCATGGAGAAGCTGACACTCCTTTTGGTTTTGCACCAAACTGTTACTAAAATGGAACAGAATCAGTTTGAACAACAAAAATGGAACTTCCCCATCCATCTGCAGAAGAAGGAAATGATCTCAGAGGGCATAAGAGCTCTTTTCTCCTTTATTTCTTTAATTTTCTTTAACACTTCTTCACCTATCTTCTTAATCTGTGAGCATGTTTCATACCCAACAGAGCAAAACACTAGCTAGAACACAAGGGATAATTCATGAGATTACTTTCTTAAAGACAAATTTCTCCATGGGCTCCAGAAGGTAGTACAAACAGCAAATTACAACTGACAGTTCTTCACATCATGATCTACAGCAGAAGACAGGAAGGTTTTGTAGTTGACCAGCACTTTTTTATTCAAGTGACACATCTGAGATTGCTCCATGTGGTTCAAGCATTTGTAAAGAAAGATTTCATCGACTGCAAAATGATTCCCATGCCTTCTACAGAAAATGTTTCTTTGCTACCATGAAATAAAGAAGACAACAGAAAACGCCAGAAGGAAAAAGGCAAGCTCTTTTCGTGGCCTTACCCTGCTGTGCTTCTGGTATTTAAACAGAAGAGTCATCTTTTCTCAAAGACATTCTGAAATGCTCTTCCTATTAGAGTATGCATCAGATGTAATCAATAGGCAGCTAGGGATCAAATCTTCACAACCAGGCAGAGCCTGGCAGATCTCATCCTGACCTGAACACCCAGTTTATCAGATGCTCAAGTAGGTAGAACCATTTGGGGACCTGATTTGGACCCTTGTCATAGGCAAAATGCTTTGTAGAACCAAAATTTTGTCTCCCTGAGCATTCTTACTGTGGAGAAATAGCTGTCTTCATTCCTGGACTGTAAGAAGAGGTTCATAAAACATAAAATAGATCAAAATCCTTTTGTTGTGTTGTTCCAAATGCCCAGTAGTATTAAGGTATCACGTTTTACTTTCCAAATTGTGAGAAACTATGATTCCTCGAGAGCTGCTTCTGTTCCCACTGCTCAAATTGATTAAAAATGTGCTTTATGTTAAGGACACCTTTCCTGTCTTGTAAAATTTGACTGCGACAAGTCAGACATGTTCTTTTAAAGAACAGATAACAACAAAAACAGCACATACAAAGACTAGGACCATGCTGATATACTTAAACATGGGTTTCTCCCATTGAATTGAAGTTTGCATAAATGTCATAGCAGACTACTACTTAAAAAAAAAAAAAAGGAAAACAAAGGCATTACTTGCCCTCTGTCCTCAGTGACAACTCCTTCATTGGATGTCGCTGCAGAAAGTAAAGGAAGGTGGCTGAAAAGTTCTATCTCAGATGGAAATAGCTTGAAGCAAAACGAAGCTGTAACTTTTGTACCAGAGGAGTAGGAAAGGAGATGTAGAGCCACAGATGATGAATGTAAACAGCTGGAAGTTGGTAAGCAAAGTACTGGGAAGTAAAGGTGGCAGAATAGAAAAGCAAAAATGGCCTGAGAAGAGAAATGGCACTGAGCACTTTTAAGTATCACATCTACAAGAGCATCTTTTACCACAATTCAAATTGTGTTTCATTCATCGGAACTTAAGTATTAACTGATTTTGAACATACAGGAAAGTTAAACAGCAGCATCATATTTGAGACAGAAGCGTGTGATTCTAGTGTTAATTTAGCTAGTTAACAGAAGCAACTTTGATAAATTACTTCATCTGTTTGCTATTTTGACTCAAGGACTAAAAGTTTAGTCAAGCTAAAAAAAAATCACCCAAGATTAAACGTTGTATTAGTATTGATATTGCTCTAGTCTTGAGAGAAGAGTATAAACGTTGTGCATTAAATAATTCAACCTCCATAGGCAGTAGCAACTTCCAGGATAGAGCTTTTGACAGGAATTTCCTGTAATCGCAGGTGCTACAAAAAGCATAGCCAGGGCTGTTGAAGTTACCAAATGCAAAAGAGGGAATTAGAGTTATTCATTCCAGTTCATTACTCATGGAAGCCACGATTTCCTATTGCTAGTGGTGGTTACTGAAGAAATGTCCTTCTGCCCATACCCTCCATTTCATATACCCTCTGCGTTATCAAAGAAAATTCTTTAGAGCTGGGGAGAAGAGAAAAAAAGTCAAAATTTCTTTTCTGGACCACACAATGCATATTTGTAATATCACTCTCTCATTTGAAGGTTCAGGAAATCCACTTTCCCTGGGCTCCAGTTCTGCTCCCCCTTCCTTCTGCCTCACAGAGGCACAGAACTGTTTGTTCACTGGGCTGTTTATTATTAGAACGTCTGCCACAGAAGGAGAAAGCAACCAGAAAACCTCCCAGCTACAATTGTGCTCTGAAGATACCAGGCGATATTTAACACATCTGAATATCATCACGATAATTTGCCACAGAATAAAGGAAGGAAGCGAGCAGGAGAAAAGCACTGAGACATGAATCTCCAGGCTTCTCCCCAACTCAAACAAAGAACAATGTGTTTATACCCGTGTAAATCCCGTACCGCACCTAAAGACATTTTTCATCCATGAAATTTTTTCATTATGTTTCCTCTGCGTTTTCATAAACGTGAAAATAATGAACTGAATGAGGTCTTCACCCAGCGTGAACAGGAATCTTCTGTCAGCAGTCACATACAAAGAAGCACCAGCAGAGCTGGCTCCTGTTGCTTCTGCTCAAGAAGCTCGTTACATCATCCACAGCACACCTTGGACCTCAGGACCTGCTTCAGTGCAGGAGATTTTGTCAGAACTTATTTCTTCCTATGCTGTGAGTGTTCCAAAAGCCTCAAAAGAAACCTTTCTCCAGAAAAAGGAAACGTGTGCCCATTTTCTGGCTTCCCTCTCCTGTACAAATTAAAGTTTCAAAAGCCTCTAAAGGAATAGGCTGGGAACCTCAAGAAAATGCAGGTTTTCCTCTTCCTTCCAGAAGAGGAAAGAAATTCACTTCCATATCTGCCTTCAATTAAAACAAAGAAAACTTATCAGAAATATAGAGAGTGAGAAGTATCGCTTGCTCTGTACGCCTTTCAACAGTGGCCTAATTTCTTCAGATTACAGACTGTATCAATGATTTATTCTGAGGGAATTACACTCATAGGATGACAACTAACAAAGTAAATGAGGGCACTGAGCAAACTAATGAAAGCAGTAATATGCCAAAAATCACCAGCCTAAAGGAATGAGCATCAACAACTGCAAGCAAAATTGTTGGTAACGCAAGCGATGGGAACTCAACATGACTTAGAAAGATCAAGCATTACTTTTCAGAATGGTTGACAGCAGGGAAAAAGTAGAGAAAGATCATGAACTATCATATAATTGGACTACAAAGGTGCTCCATGTAGTGTGGAGGTCACAGTTTGGAGAAAAGAGAACACGAAAAACGGAGCATGACACCAGATATCACAAAATGCTCAATTAATGCTTTGTCCTTAGAATAACAGCTTCATTAGGAAAGACAAGCTAGTGGAATAAATAATAGCACCATATATATCCCTTGAGAGAAGGCTTGAAAAGAATTTCAGTGTTAAGTCTTATTTAAGAAAATGAAAACATATGCGTGACCTTAAATATGCATCTTATAGTTAAATATGATAAACTATCATCTTTTCTATACTCTATAAAGCTCCTGTGTTTCTACAACAACTGCAGCTCACAGAACCCAGTTTCACCCAAATTCTCTTTGAAAATCCATGTCTGCTCTTAACTTCTTCCTCATCAGCCACACCAGTTAACAGCCCAAAGCACTGACCCAAATGAAGCTATTAAACTTGATTACATACACAGTACTTACTCTACTGCATTTTTACAGAATTGTGAATAGACTGTTTCTTTGTTTGGGTTAGTTATGACTCAGATAAACACAAACTACTTGTCTAAGCACATATATCCATGCAACATACAAACATTCTCTACATATGATACATGTCACCTTTAAAGCCAAGGACAACCCTGATTTTAATGCACTACATTTTGCTCTAGCAGACATTTATTTCATGAGAAAAAAGAAAAAAAAGAGAAAAATAGAAAACAGAAAACAGTTACAGATGAAAATATCTAGAAGTTTGAATGCTACAAATGTAAACTGACTGTGAATGTTAATTAAAGGTAAGGCTGCCAACTGCTGATGATTTATACATATATGAATTGACAGAAATATAAATACAAAAACAGAAATAAACTATCATAGTATGACTAGAAAAACTGGTTTGGGCAGAAGCTTCTCATGGAAGAATAGAAAAACTCAATGCTCAGTGTAACATTATCATTATCAGATATATCAGGTCACATCCAGGCATGTTGGAAAATATGACATCACTGGTTTGGAGTCTGAATATGATGTCAGCACCTCAGTGTCAACACATTAACTGCATTTCTTTAACAGCATCTCTTCATGTAGCTGACAAGTAACTTACTTGCACTGAACAACTGAACCTCTCTTTCTAAATACATGATTTCCTGTTCCAGAAAGAGCTTACTCTGTAGTTATGCTGGATAGGAGCCCTGAGATTACAGGCCAGTACTTATTAGGTATTTTTTAATGATGCAGCACAAGCTAGCAAATAAATAAAATCCGTGTCCCTTACCAGCTGTGAAGGACAGAAACTGTTTTCCTTTCTTTTGTCTCAAAGCTTGCTTTGTAAGGCCTTTTCTGGTGACAAGTCTCTGACTGATAACTGCCTGTTATCCAGATGGGTTCAGTGTCTCTGCTTATGGTTGTAAAGATAAGCAGAAATAGGGGCAAACAGTCTTTTCTGGGGGGGTACGGCTTGGAGAAGCTGACCACCACAAAAAGACAACAATGCTCCTGCACGGCAATGAAGGCGACATCCACTGCTGGCTTATCTGTTGGGCCAGACATGTCACACAAACAAAGTGAAAAGAAAAAAAACTAAGAAATGGGGGATAAAAGGTCTTCACTGAACCAAGGATTTTAGAGAAGGAATCCCAGAAAAGGACTCCTGGAGAAAAAATCTTTGATGGAGAACTCCCAAAGAGCAAACGGAGAATTCCCTGAGGGGAGAAACTCTTCAGACGAACCCTGAGGTCTGCTTGCTGCGAAGCTTCCCTGCTTTCTCCCATCACTCGCAGTGACCAGAGAGTTCCTGAGATCTACGGACCTACTACGAACCTCGCTGGAGGTGATTATATCTCTCTTGCTTTCTATCAAGACTCCTTGCTTTTTATCCCTTTTCTATTACTCACCTTCCCTTCCCCATATCCCTAAGCAGCTAGTAATTGTAATAAACTGGTTGGGCTAACATTTGACCCGCTGTGCCTTAATCTCACCATCAGGTATACACATAATCAACGAACCTCGTCTCTCTCCTTTATATTGGAGCATGACACCAGCAATGCACAAACTCTGGTAGACCATTTAATAAACCAGGCATCTTGATGAACTTCAGTGACCTTGTTACAAATGGAATCCTTGACTAATTAAAGAAACTGTTGGACACCAGAAGAAATCTGGCATGGTTGCGTACTGTCACTTCATCTGTTTGGAATGTTCACTGAAGAATTAATGAGCCCATTACCACCTCTGATGAGTATAAAGATGTCATTTTGTTGGTGTAAAGTAGCTGCCTGAATATACATTGCCTTGGTGACATCAATAAAAACTCAAAAAATCACTTCATTAAAAACAAAGTGATGAAAATTGCTATGAAATGCCCATTACCTCAGGACTTGTGATAAAAGTAATGGCCTTGGCAATGAGTACATCGGAACTATAAGTAAGTGAAGTATGAAGTAGTCCACTAGTAAAAGGAAATGAGAGCTACTGGCAATAGAGAATCATCAGAAGTACTGCAGACTGGATTACATTTACAGATTAACCCCACGGAAGTAGCAGCTGATGCGATCGAGACTTCTAAAGCAAATTAAGAAGGAAAAAAAGCAAATCAGAAATCTGGCAGGGATCATCTAACATGAGTCCTTCTAATAGTGACACTTCTTCATTCTCTGCCGCATGCTGCACAGAACACATTTCTGTCTGGTATATTAATGAGGTTATCTTGGTGAGTACTTGTCTTTTATTATATACGTTATACAGACCTGGTCAAATTTACTCCTCTGCCTGACCAGCTGTGGTGTTGGCCTATGGACACAGCAGTAGAAACAGAGCTGCAGAGTACAACTGATGCACATATCTTTGTTTTCTCTGATATTTATTGCTTTATTTTCCAACTTAAAAATTGAACTTTGACATCCTGAAAACCATCTCTCTCTAGACGATACTAAAGCATGCTAAACACTTCCAGATTCTCCTATGTGCAGTAGATAATGACTGATCTCAACCATAAATTATTTTTCACACACACATTCTTATTTTCCTTACTCTTACCAAAAATATCCTCCTCTAAAATAGTCACAACCCTTCAGGCACCCACTGTCAGGTTAATCTGGTATCGGAAGGCCATGTTTTCCAGTACAACATCAACTTTGAACTGTTTTGAAGCGAAGCCTAGCATGAGCAAAACACAAAGGTTCTCACTACAGCAACACTGTAAACTTCAGAAACTTAATGCCCATGCTTCTCTTGAACAACAACACAATGCAGAAGGAAAAAGAAAGTCAGAAGCAGCATATTACTGCCAAACTTTGTTAGAATTCAAATCTATAAATGCAAACTTTATGTAGGAAAGAATCTTGTTTACCTGAACCTTTCCGCCTTTATACTCCCAAGGTATACACAATCACACAGATGTTACAGCAGTGACAGTACTGATGTAGATACAAAGGTTGCAATCCTGAAAACATTTCTGAGACTGTTTTTACCTGTTTATATACTACTTCTAACTCTATCTTACTTCAGTTTTTATTTTTAAATGTTTTTAAATGATACTGTGGAATTGCTGACTGGGAAATAGAGCCTATTTTTCTTGCATTGACTAACATCGGTAATAAAGGGCTGTGTGCACTGCTTGCTTACGACCAGCACCACAATTGAAATATGCTACTCCCTGGTTCATCACGTGCCAGCTTTTCTTAGAGAAAACAACTGCAGAAAGGAAAATACAAGAGATGAGGCCAAATCTCTCTGCAGTGGGTAGCGACAGGATGAGGGGAAATGGCCACAAACTCAAGCACAGGAAGTTGTGCACAAATGTGCATGGGAACTTCTTCACAGTGCAGGCAATTGAGCACTGGCACAGGCTGCACAGAGAGGTGGTGGAGTCTCCTTCTCTGGAGATGTTCAAGACCCACCTGGACGCCTACCTGTGCAACCTGGGCTGGGAGCTGCTTTGGCAGGGGGTTGGACTCAATGACCTCTAGAGGTCCCTTCCAACAATTCTGTGATTCTGCATTTGCACTTCTGATCAATTATGGATGAGTAATGTAAGAACATTTTGTGACAGCATGCCAACAAGCTGAACTGGAAAGTCCTATCCACTTGTCATATTTCTACACCTTTGTTCAGCCTTCCTCCGCAACCGGGCAGTTCTCAATAGACATAAATGGGTGTTACAGCTGGCCCATAAGAAACCAGACAATCATCCGCCTTTCTATGCTTAAAATGAGTTTCAGACTCATCTCTTCATGCGTTACGTCTCTTCTCCAAACCAGTCCTAGAGGCAGCTGTGCATTTATGACTGAGCCAACACCAAGATTCAAGAACACGACAGCTATCTCGCTGTGGTTAAACCAGCACACATCTCATCTTGGTTAGGGACTCAGGACTCTGCTCTAGGTCCAGTGAAGTCCTAGAATTTAGTAAGCAATAGGAAATTCAAGATAAATTTAAACAAAAAATTCAATATGTAGGAAGATCTGTGCAATCTGAGTGCAGTACTGAAGTGTGCTCTTCAGTACTAGGGGTGGTTTTTAAAACACACTGGCAGACAGCCTGTAACTTAGGCTGTGCCTAGATACAAGCTTTTCACCAGGAAATGAAGGTTCTGTGCACAGCTGACTGCTTTCTTCCCTTCTTTTCCCCACAGAGTGAAATGACAAAGAGATTTAGGTTGTTGTTCTCCAACTCAGAGGTCTGTACCAGATCTGGGAACAGAAACTTGCTGTGTCTGAATGGAAAGCCATCAGACATGTACAGCCCTTACTTGGTCAGACAGGGAATTTTAGAAAAGCCTTAAGGCTTTACAAAACAAGAGGCATTTCACACTGTTTGTGAAATAGAGCACTGCAACACAAACAGAGCCCTGTGCTGGAGTGTTCTTCAGAACTGTATAAATGGCTGTTTTGACTTTCAGAAGTCCTGAAACAATATTTACCGACAGATGCCCTTCTGAATAAAAAAGCATTTCTAATAGTCCAACACTATGACATTTGGCCTAAACACAGCACTCAGAATCAGCATGGATGCACATTTCAAAAGCATTTGACACTGTCTCTTTATTAAGTATTCTCATGCAAGAAATGCATCTTCTCGACAATACACTAGGAAGCTGCAAGGACAGCAACAAGATTTATGCCCTTACCTCACATACTTGGTACTTCTTATGCTGACATTCTGCTTCTATTTAAACACAGGGGAAAAACTGTCCCACCTCAAACAGCCATTTAACCATCTTTCCGATGCACTCAGATAGCTTTGAAATACACAGTTAAAATAGTACCATTTGTTTTTAAGATACGCTTAATTTTACATTTACTATTATTTTGTTGTCTCAAGGAAACAGAAGTGGTGACACAGGTGCACCAATATTAAAGTGGGCCAAGAGTACGCACTGGCACAGAGATTTCATCCAGAATTGCCCTGAAATAGTATAGTTACGAAGAGGCTTCCTACCATTTCTGATGAGCTGATATTTAGGCCCACAAGCATCAGAGAAGCTGACATTTAAGGCAAAGCAAAAGCACTCCTGCTGCCCCTGCAGGATGCTCTCCCCTGCGAGCTCTGCTCTCCCAGCGATGCGGTGCCCTATTAGGAGCAGTCCTGCAGCCAGCAGCCTTCCCAGCCACGCTGCCAATACACCACACACACAGCAGCTCCGAGAAAACACGGTCCATGATGTAAGCCCCAGCGAACAAACCAGATCCTCCCAGCACCTGCAGCAATGTAGAGAATGAGTTGAAAAACAGCTTCCTTTAGATCAAATCCACCTCTAACAACACATCTTCTCAACATTTTCCATTTGAAATTGTTGTTCTTTTAATACCAAGAAAGCTTTGGTAAGAAGAGAGCTTGCAGACACCGAGCAAGGCAGCGAATGAAGAGTTCATCACCTCCCACACAAAGCACTTCCAAACAACACCCAAAACACGATTTGCAAACACCTCATGCTAATACCAGGGAAGGATTTATTGTTTCAATTACCCACGAGATTCTTATGTTACATCTGTAAGACGGTACGAAGCCATCAAAAAGATTAATTCGACCAGCAATGCGGATGTTTACCCACAAGGAGTAAACAATCCTGGTTTTCAGCCGTGTCAAACAACAGAGCACAATCCTGATTGCACAGCTCTAAAGAGATGAATGACATTTTCTAAATAGGAGTGACTTTCCTGTTGCTCAGGGGAATCAATCTACCCATGTAAGCTTCAGATCACCTTCAGGTATATGTCAAACTGTAAACACCAGACTGCCATTTGGGATAAACACTGGGCAGGTAGCGAGGACTCCTGTTCTGACACGTGGCTATAGTGAATACGCATGGAGGTGAGGCTTCACGTCAGTCCAAACCATTTTTTATAAACTGCCAAATCGGTAGAAAAGACAACGGTATCCGAATTTCTCAGTGACAGATCTTAAATCTTACACTCTACCAGCTGATTCCTATTAACCCTTTAACAAAGCTTCTCAAAGTTCATGGATTGATTTTTTAAAATATTGCTGGAAAATCTCCTCCTCACTTGTATTTTCCAGTCCAAAGTGTCTTACCCTGCTTAGAAATTTATCAGACCAAAGTTCTTGCACTCTTTTGGTTTTCTTATTGCCACTCCCTTGACTGTTTCTGACTACACATTGCAAGACAGCATAGAAGCACTGTGAAAGGATGAAGCATGGATACACAAACTGGCAGCAATGCCTTGTCCTGCTGTCAACTGCCTTTGAATAATTGCTAACATTTAAGTTGATGCTTTCGCTGCTGATAAATATTGACTGGGCATTTTCATGGAACTATCTGTTGTAACTTTAGGTTCTTGCTCACAAATGGTAACAATCAATTCAGAGATGAAGTCAGAATTATTTTCCCCCTACGTACATCTTTTCCATTTACTTACATAATTTCCTCAGTCCTTTCAATGGCAGTCACCCTCCTTAGGTCTCCTGCAGCTCTTCCTTGCCAGCTCACATCTTTAGTACACCCTAAACAATTTACTAGCACCAGTAAATTTTCTCACCTCACAAGCAAACCTATTTCTAGGTCATTTAATGTTCATATTACAAACACCAGAGATCCTGGTGGCATGCCAGTGGTGAATTGACTGTAGAACCTCTACTCTTTTCCCAGCAGTTGATCAACTGTCTGGGCAAGCACTCCCCTTTCAAGTCCCAGGTGCCTTATTTCTTTAAAATGCCTTAGTGAGGAGTTTGGCCAAAAGGAGTCAATGCTCAACCCTTATCAACATCCACCAGTGCTTGCCACCCATTGCAAACAAGAGCTGACACAGGTACTGGTAATAGCAGAGACAAAAACTCTGGATGATATCTGGAAAAGCAGTATTACTGTACTTTACAACGTGAAAAAAATAAATCATAGTTTAGTATTTCCAAGTCTTCTGAAGCAAGATGTTTGGTACAAAAGTCTTCCTTTTGCCTTAAATCAATGCAGTAGAGGTGGCTAGTCTTTTCTCTAAAAGTTTCCTAATGGATATCCCCCACAGAATGCTTTGATTACGTCTATAAAGCATCACATACAGTTCAAAGCTTACATGTTGGATATTTCACAGATTACGAGCTTGGCACTCCCTATGATTAGAGGATGTTGTTGAGGAACTTCTGTTTTTAATTTTTAGATTTCTAATCATTAACAGCCGCTGACCTTAAATTAGAAAAAGATGCCACAAAGGATGAGCCACTGTGCCAGAAAGGTGAATGTAACTACAACTACTGGTCTTTCACCATCTGTAAGAGACCAGGAAGAAACCTGAACTCTGAGGTGTCTGGGCCAACTGCAAAAGTTCATAACGTGATGACTTCTGCTATATACTTCTCTGATGGGAGATTTTCCCTGCAGTGATCTGAAAGCTACTGCAGCCAGAATCCCGGGCTAAAATGAAGGCATTAAATTTAACAATATCAAACACATGAGATGAGTAATTATTTGAACCACACATACTACAGAAAACCCACACCTTGCTGTTTATACTCTACGAAAACGTGCACCTGAAAACAAATTCATAAATATACACATGCATCTGTATCTTTGTAAAGAGAGGTAATAATCACAAAACACCAGATTAGATTCAAGTGAAAAGATAGACCTGACAAACCAGCTTATTCAAGTGACTACAAATCAAAACCATGTAGATAGTTATGTCACTGCATATTTCAAAACAAGCTCACTTTTTAATTACCAAAGCTCTTGAAATGCCTTCAGTTCTGAATTTTAACTTCTATTTTTCAGCAACAATCAAAACCAATCCTTGAAATAGTTTAAAGACAAAATCTCTATAAGTTTCTATAATGCTGTCTTACCTAGTTATATCTCATTACATATTTTACGTGCACAATACAGCAAGCTTCCTTAGACCACGGATAACACAGATTATTCTCCATTCAAGAGAGAAATGACCAAAAACTACTTCCCCTCTTCTTGAGTGATTTCACAAAATTAATGTTCTCTTTCTAAATGAAGCAAATTACAATCAGTGCCCAGCTGGCAACATTCTGCTGATCCTATGACTTTGGGTCGATTGACAGTGGCCACCAGCTCTTTCACCACCTCTCCCTTTTTCTAAAGCAAGTTATTATCACATACATCTTCATATTACCTAAGGGAGCAATAAATAGGGGCCACTAAATAAATTTGCTTGAAAAATTTATTTCAGATCTGAAAGTTTAGTGCAACTGCCAAAAGCTTCTGGAGTGCTGTGAGAATTGATCTTACTACTCATTGCATTCATAGATTCACATCAAGCCTCTGGATGTCGGCATAGGTGCCACTGCTAAGAAATAAGAAGTTTCCAGGAAATCCGTATATAAATTTAACTGGTTGCCAAAACATAAAAATAAAAGGAGGGATGTGATCTATATGCCAGTAGATGGAATATTAATACATAATTAGGACTTTAGGGATGCTTTATCCAGTACAAGTTTTTTAATGAAATTAAAGATAAGACAATGTTCCTTAAGCCTGGATTTTCAGTTACTCTTCATTACAAATTGCAACTTGCTGAAGAGCCATCTCCACCCATGCTGCTCCACTCTGCTGGATAAGCAGCAAGAGCCTAATTCTGCTACAAGTTCTCACCCTCAAGTATAAGGTTCTATTTTGAGGACAATGTAAAACAGGGAGCGAGGTTTGGAGTACATTTACTACATTTTGTAGAGGATACCTGAGCTTATGAAGTATCTGAAAAACAATGAAAAAGAACAAAAGTAATTTTAAGCAATGTAACCACTGAAGTATCACGACACTATCCACTCCAAAGCTGAGCCATGTTGTGTTGAAAAGAGAGGTGCTTCCTGGGACACTCATTTGATGGAAATGATACCGAAGGACAAGAGCAGACCCCTGAGCATCCAAGGTGGATCTGTTCCATGCTGCAGGTGTTCTTAACTCTAAATAAAGTAACAGGAAATACTTGCCCACCACAGTTTACAATTACAGACAGAAAGAGTACAGGAAGATAGGAACAGAGCTAGAGAGACCTCTTAGCATCCGTTAACTCAACAGTAGTACAAAATCAAAGAGCAACCACAAGTCATCAACTACCTTTCTAAGTTTCAATACTTCTGCCATCACTACAGTCCCAACTTCTCTAAGTCATACTGCAAATGACAGACTAGCAGTGCCCTGGAGTCAGCACCAAGGTTTGCCCACCAACAGTGCAAGAGTTTTAGGCAGCAAAGGTGTTGGAAACATCAGACTTTTTTGTTTCTGGTGCAATTGCAGTTCACCTTTGCTGCATATAGTCATCAAGAAACAATCTGACATCACATTCCTCTGCTCCAGAGGGCTTCTATCTGGCTCCTGTCTCTAGCTCAATGCCAAAGTGGAAAAAAGAAAAAAAAAACACACCTAGTGGTACATGCAACATTTGCTAACTTCTGGGGGTTGAATTCTTAACTTTACAAAATTCTTTGATTATACCCTTTGAGCAAAACATCTGAGTACACATAGAGGAATGTATCCTATTGACACCTCTGTGTCAAATGTTTTACAGTTCAAAGACAAAGATGCTTTCCCAAAAAAGCTGACTCTCCAGGACTCTCTCTGCAGCAAGAAAATATTCACCGATATCCTCCTCAGCGGTATGATAAAGAAAACCACCACAAATTGCATAGAACCTTTTCTCCAGACAAGTGACATTTAGCCCACCTTTCCTACATGTTGCTGGCAGTCTTCCACTGCTCAAGTGTGCTAACATTAATAAAAAAGAGTTTAAGGTGAGCAAGAACTCTCAAAAGTATGTCAAGGACTTAGAGAGAAAAGCAGTATTAGAGAGTGCAAGTAATTAAAGAAATGGAGAATAAGATCAAGTCTGTTATGATTCTCAAACCACAGGGCTACCCAACTGCCTTATTAAATTGGCCTGCAAGAAGAAAAACAAGGACAATAAAACAGGAGAAAGAAACCTCTCAATATCTCTCCTGACACAAAGCACCTGAAACTCTCCTTTAATTCAACAAATCTGAGAAATCAAGTGAGTTTTTACAAGTGTACTGGAGTCTGGGCACTGTTGCCATTTATATTTACATGCAGACTTATTCTGCTTTCCTGTTAAGCGTATGTGTATTGAGGGAGGGGAGAGAGAGAGAAAGAGAAAGTAACACTAAAGCTTTTATTTGAATTTTTTCATCTTTCCTATGTTCACCCATCAAATCTCTCTATCCATCTTCTCCTCCATTTAAAAATATTTTTCAATCGTGCTCACATTGTAACACTGCAGCACCACTTGAAAATTACATGAAACCAAACTCTAAAATTTAAGAATGGGAATTTCCAAATTCAAACAGCACATTTTCCAACAACTGACTGAAAGCAAACAAAATAAAATACTGCAAAAATTAAAAGTTATTTTTCTTATATCAAATGAACTACTACAGTGAGGATGTTTCCTATCGCAAGAGGCATTACAACTTGAGCAATTACTATGTAAAATATTCATGAATTTAAATTACAAGGAGCAATCTTATACTGGTAAAGACAAATCACCTCATTAAAGCTTGGAGATACTCCTGGATTCAGTTATAAAAGAACTGAACACTTCAGTACCTTGGTAACCTTTACTTGAATTATTTTTTTGGGGCATTGTTAACTGTGAAACAGACTGAAAGCTTGATGAAATTGCTTCAGCTTCATCCAGGAAGAATCCAGGATTATTATCAAATCGGGAAAACAAAACTTTATGCAGTGATTTACTGAGAACAGAATAAACAACTGTTTTTTCTGGTCAGAAACATAGAGCTAACATAAAAAATGAACAGCTTTATTAAGATTACTAAGATGGGACCCGAGCTACCCTGAATTTTGAGACAGACCTGCCCAGCTTTTTTCCCTGTAGTGAGGCTCCCAAAGGTTCCTGACAGATCCTTGAATGCATGCAGAAAACCCAAATTTGATGAGAACAAGAAGACTAATTAAAAAAGGGAAATGAGAATGACCAGGAAAGTAGGAAGAAAAAGTACATGTGCAATTCTGCCCAGTCACTCCATCCTTCCAGGCAGATCCCAGTGTCTGGCACTGGGCTCTGCGCACCCTCTTTCAGTCTTCCACGAGCTTTTAGGTTTACATTTGCCAGCAGCTGGGCTCACTACAGGAACAGGAGGAACTGGGGCCTCTTCCATTCCAAGAAGCATGTCCTATTATCAGCTGAGGTTCACTGTGGTCACAGGAAGGACTGCACAGGGTAGCAGGGTTTGCGAAAGTTATGGAAGGTGGAGCCTGAACTGATCTACACCAGGAGCTCTTAAAAGACCTTCAGTCTGTGCTGAGATAAAAAGACCTATAGCTCAAACTGCTGAACAAACCTCATCCAAGGCCTGAACGTGCAGCGTGGCCCTCTCTGAGATGGTACCAGCACTGGCACTACACATTTGAAGATCTCAGTCTAAGTTGGGCAGCCTATGGAGTCGGAGCACTATTCTACGCAAATGGGCAGAGGATCAAAAGGAGAACCCAGGCGATGGTACCCAAATCCAAGCAAAGAATAACAGCAATGAAGTAAAATTTTCAAGAAGTAGAATTTTCTGCCTCATTTAGTCATTTCAGTCTCGTATTTTTCTCTGTCCCGAGTATGTTCTGGCAGGAACCTTCCCTCACAGAAACTGCCTGCATCTCATTACTAATGCATCTCCCTCACATTGAGTATTTTTTCTGCTTAGTAAAAAATTCTTCATTAACCGGAAAATGCCTAATGATCTATTTTTCTTCAGAGGCGAGCCAAACCTGCATACTTGATATCACACCTGACGTGAGCCATTTATACCAACTATGGCTTTCAATTTCTCCCCATCATGACACAGGCTGCTTCTTCCAGACAGTACAGCAATCATTTAAGTCCCCAAAGAATCCAAAAAGGAATATATTTGATTAATATTTGAGATACACTAACATACAGTGCAACTACAGCAGTGGGTGGTGGTTACAATTCAGCAGAGTCAGATACATTTTTAGTCAATAAAGATAATGTAGGAAGAGAGGATATTATGTTCTGGGACAATCAAATTAGTAATTATCAACACGATAATGATACCAGACTGGTTATTCCAGAAAGGGAGAACACAGTAAGCAGCAGCCAACAACAGAAGAGACAAAGCTGATCCATTATGTGATCTCTTCATCTCCAGAGTACTGTTGAGTGCCCTGATACACAAAGGAGATGGTTGTCTTCATTTCCACACACTTCAGAAAAAAAATCTTTCTGGAAAAATTTTCAGGAGGAAAATTCTGGCACTCTTCAAAGCATATTTTGTGTTCTGTAACATGACATGTGACATTCAAATTCTGGCCCACAGACTGGAAAACCTAACCTACATTGTAAGCTTTCAAGTTCCTCCGTTGAAAATAATTATTTTCTTATTTTCAAAGCTAAAAAATATTGTAAGATAAAATACCAACACTAAAAAGGCAAACTGTAAAGAAAAAGCAAATAGCAGTGGATATCAGCACGACACTGATACAGCTCTGTTATATCAGTTTGACCACTTGGCTTTAAATATGGGATGCAAATAAGCAGCAGGCTGCCATTTAATTCTACTCCTCGTCATCAGTCTCTCCCTCTGCCTTTAAGACATACATCTGTATTGAAATCTACAGATCTGCATGTCTGTAACAATACTGAAAAAATATTGTGGTTTCACATTGCCTTGATGCAGATATTAAATCAGACTACAACAGTGCCATGAGCTGATGTATTTAAGTCATTATGCAACGAAGAGAGCTTTCTACTGTTCACTGTGCAGCCCTATTCCTTTTACTCTCCATACAACAGTAGAGAACAGAAAAAAATTAAATACCTCCACATCTACTCAAGTGGTCTAAACAAGAAATGTACTGCAGACAGACCCAGGAATGCCACTGGCATTTATGCCATGAGATGGTCAAGGCCTTCAAGGGCTTTAAATGCCTAAGAGGCTGTGGCCTAGACAAAAAATAAACTTCTACCAGCCTATTATGATACTTAAGGTGAGGGCAAAAGATTTTCAAGTGTAGCCAGTTTTCAACACAGTCTGCATCTGAATATAGACCTAAGGCAAACATTTTTATTTGGATCTGCTTCATCTGCTTCAAATGTAAAGATTTTAGACTTTACTTTGAAAACAATAAAGAACCTTATAGAATAAGCTTTGAACCTCTGATAAGTTGACTATTACTCTCTCCATTTCACAGACAAACTTGCATGAAGAGCAGCAACAATCTACAAACTTCCACAAAGTGGCATAGCCAGTTACCATCCCATTCCGCTTCCTGAAGACGACTGCCTTTCACATCGCTATCAGCACTACTGCTGAACTGTGCCACACATCTCCTCGCCGGGCTCACACCCACTGGTTCTCTTCAGAAACATTCAGCAAGCATCCGTGAATCACAGAATCACAGGGGTTGCGAGGGACCTCCAGAGATCATCGAGTCCAACCCCCAGTGTCAACGGGTGCCATTTTTTCCTGCGCGGAGGAATACAGCAATGCACCTTTGCTGCATCAGCACATCCAAGTCATAAACCACTCTGTCAGACTGCCCCTCTGCTGCCACCTGTTGCCACACAGCAACAAAATATAACAGATTTCTGGGAGGAAGGTTCAGTCTCTACTGCCATACCACCAATGTCCACCTGTGATGCTGTGGGCCAAAAGAATAACATAGGAGGCATTTCTTTTGGAGAAATCTCATATATGATTGCTTTATTGTGCTGTCTGTCCATCCGCAGGACACAAAGACAACTAAAAATGGAGTTCTTGGGAACAGCACAGAATACACCCAAGCACATCCAGTATTTTCTCTCATTTCCTTGCTAAATGTAACTCCTGACAGGTTGGCATTCCAGGCTTAACAAAAACAGAAGTTATGTCAGATTAAGTTTCTATGGAAATCTAGAAGCTGGATTCCCTAATTTCTATTATTTTCTACTTGAATTTGAGCTTCAGCACTGTCAGTATGCTTGGTAATTCAAATTTAGCTCAGGGAAATAGTTTAATTTTCAGTAAGGACTAAAAAACAAGGAGCTCAAAAATGACACTTTTTCCAAAATACTGCACCTCTTACTAGCCAGAATAACACAAAGATATCTACAACACCTTGCAACTTTCAACATTTTCATCTAAGATGCAATGAAACAAAAATAAACATTGGGATTTACCGTAAGAAGGCAAACCACTCTCACTTTTCTATTTGCTTCTAAAGCATCGGTCATCAAGGAATTTCACACAGACCTGGAAGTTTCCAATCTAGCTGCCAGTGCTCACAAGTACAGAAAATATTAAGGATTAGGAAACGCCTTCCTATGGCTATTCCAAGGGATCAAGAGCTACTGTGCAATCCCAAACTATTCAGCTGGGTCTAAGAGCAGAGGCATCACAGGGGATGCGCAGGGGAAACTGAGGATGCTATACTTCCATAAAAAGCTGTTCTCTCTAAACAAGGGTTCTTGCACTTCCACGTTTCTTACTCACAGCGGCAACACAAGTGTGAGCTGTTTAATAAAAAACAAGCCTATTTCTCCAAGTACTGCCTTTATCATATACATATATTTGACAATACTTGTGTTTAATTGTATCGTGAGTACTTCAGAGTCAACTGGGTCAAAAGAAACAGTCCTACTGTGACATATTTAACTTGAGCATTACTGCAAGAAAAAAAAAAGATAGCAGTGATCAAAATAAAGACATTAAAATCAGTCATAGGTAGAAGCATGCAGTTTCTCTATAGTTTTGAGCGTACTGTCAATTAATCTATTTTATTTGAGTCTATTCACTAGGTTGATTCAAATCCCAAAGTATAGCAGGGCTAAGAAGGATGGTTTCTCTTTGCTGTGCAGACAGCTTTCGCGCTCACTGTCTTCAGGGAATCCTCCGACTGGTGCCTCCATGTTTCAGATTCTAAAGGAGATTTCAAATAATTTTCTGGCAGTTCTCCAGCATTAACTATGACAACATCAATTTAGCAGAGAGATGCCAGATTTCAGCTCGCCTCTGAGAGGGTGGGATTGGCAGTGCTTTGTTAATGCCCGTCTCCCTCTCTGCTTTTATTACAAATAATTTTCATACCTATTTTCTTATCAAAATTTGATTTTGTCAACATATCCAGTGGGCTTACAATACAGCTATTGTTGCTGGAAATATCAGCACTTCAAAGGTGATTCTTGCTGCAGCTCTTATAGGATACTATATACTAGGAGAAACAGTTAAGTGTGTTTATTCTTTCTATCTAAATGTCCCTTTGGATATAAAAAATATTACACACCATGAATAGAAGTATGTGCCCCACATATTAATGTAATGACCAATACAGGATAAGAAATAAAATTAAATCTCTTTCATACAAGACTGTAGTACCCAACATTAGCACAGGATGTCAATGGTCCCTATAAATGGAAACATACAGTGCAGATGAAAATAATTTTGTAAGATCTTTTATTGCAATCAAAACCTGGAAATACAATGAAACCAGAGTTTAAAACACAATACACCGTCAGCTATTATAAGCCTTGTGTAAGGGTGAGTTTAGAGAATTTTACTTAGCGATACTCCTTCTATCTTACATCACCAACATAAAAACTGTATTCTCCTGAGACAGCTTTCAGCAGCCCTCCATCTGAGTCCCTCCACAGAAGTCAACGATACTTCCATTTATGGAAGCTGAAAAAAGATCAGTGAAAACAGCTTTGCATACATAACTGACTGGCTAAAACGCAGAGAAGAGGAAGCTGGAGCAAGCGGCCAAAGTTTGCACAGCGGAGTCAGCTCACCGGGGGAGCCTGGCTGTTCAACAGATTCATAATTCAGCTGGGAAAAGAGGAAAGGGACTTCTTATGGACAGTGCTAAGGCAAGACAGAAAAGTTGAGGACCACCTGTGGAGATCTGCAGATGGACCTCCCATGTTTCAGTGACTGAGCAATCAAAGTGATAGATGAAGCGCAGCAAAACTAATGTGGAGGGATGCACTCCTGGAAAAACAATCCTGGCTTTACATACAAAATGCTGGGCTCTGAGCTCAATATCAGGATGCAGGAATGATAACGTGGTGCCGCAACTGTCAGTTCTATGACAAAATCGGCTCAGACTCCTCCTTGACAGTCATATACAAATTGACCTAATTAGAGAAGAAATAGAGAAGAAACAGAAAAATTGTCACCATCTAAAACCCACAGCATGCAGTTCTTAAACACAGTTCTGACGCCCATAACCTCAAACAGTGTATGACAGACTACGGAAGGTTCAAGGAAGGGCTAAGGCTTTTCAGACAGAGATGCCTCAGAGGAGGGAAGATAGAGGTCTGTAAAATCCAGAGTGAGATGGAGAGGGGGAATGGCGAGCCTGCTGCTGACTGCCCCTCTCAGGATCAGAGCTGGAGAAGTGTTGGACAGAGCATCAAAATGAGGATCAAGGTAGGAACCCTCTCTGCCATTTTTCTTAATATCTGGGTATCCAAAGGTCACGAAGGTCTCAAGGGAGACACAAAAAGTGGGAGAAAACTGCGACTATCTCTGGTTACCCCACTGCCTGAACTTGCTGGAGGCTGGAAGAATTATCTCATGAAGTTTTACTATATACTTCCTTTCAACTCATACCTCCACACAGGTATCTGGTTTTCAGTGAAACACCTTACAAACAATGGAAAGGCACAAAAAACAAGCAGCACCTATGTATGAGCAAGAGAAAAACTAATCCATCTTGGGCTTAAAACATCTGTGAGACAACTGCCAAGTGCAAAGCACTGCATGCATTCTATTATATGAGAATATAAGAACTTCACACATATAAGGGGAAAAGGAAAAGAAAGATTGCATGCAGTATTGCAACTATCCTCAGTCAGCCCCAGCCCTCAGCCACTGGAAACAGTATGAACTGAGAGCTGAGAATTTCTTTGGGACTGCACTGGTTTTTGATCTCAGCCAACTCCTGCACATGCTGCCAAAGAGCTCCCCAGCCTTGCCTGGCCTTCACCAAAATGCCATGCAAGCTCCTTTGGAAGTGACACATCCCTTGACCCTTTCTGTCAGTCAAAATAACTCGCTGCTCACACCAGAAACCCCTGGGCCAAAATATCTTACCCTTGATCAGGGACAACAGGATAGCACTTACACACATATGCAGACAAGCACACGAAGAGGTCCCTTCCAACCCCTACAATTCTGTGATTCTGTGTGATTCTGTGTGAAGAACGAGAGATACCAATTACACAGGTTCCTCCTTTTCAGGGTACCCAACTCTCAAAGACCAGTATCTAAACTCTAGATGGGGTCCAAAGGTCTAGTTCATTTGTTCAAGGTTACACAACCAGCTTTTGCAGAGACAAGAATCAGACTGCAGTCACCTGTAGTATTTAATTGCAAAGTATCACTTCCACAAACAGATTTTTCTTAGTTCTACTACTCCAAAAATAAACCATCCTCTATAAATGCCTGAAATCTCATTATGCGCCCCAGTCCAACCACTCAGAATTATTAAGTTATCTGATGTTTACACAACTGTGTATTTCAGCACTTCAGCGTCAGAGAAGGTTTTCAGGCATTTAAAAAATAGGTAAATTTATTTTTACATCTGAACACAGATGACTCTGGCAATTTGCTGCTTCACATTGCATATTATTAAGTGCAAACATTCACTTACACTGCAGAACGTTACTACTTTCCATACAAACATCTCAATAGTCAACAGTATCAAGTTGAAAGCAGGAGCTTTCTGCAGTCCACAACCTCAAATCCACATCTTTTCGATGGAGAGAAACAAGGATGTGATGCAGGATTATGTCAAAGGCCTCTAACAAGTCCACGTAGGTGACCTCATTCACCTCTTCCTTTTGTCCTTCGATGCCATCACTCCATTGTGGCCACACACACTAACAGAATTTTAGCTCTATTATAATCCAATAAAAGCAGAACCAAAAAAGAAGAAATCCAAACAAAGAACCTGAAATGGGGAAATGAAGGCAGCAAGTTGGTAAGGAACAAAAATAAAATAGTTCATTTGACTGGATCTAATACGCTTTAGTTACTTTTAATTAACTGCTACACGTGCAATTTCTTTCCCTTCTACTTTTCCTTCTGACACCCTGCTTGAAAGGCCCTGATGCAAGGGAATTTATGACAAAAATTCTAAATCCGGGCACTTCCCAGTTGCAAATTCCCATTAGCAGCAGTGCTCTAAACAGAACAGGCATTCATCTCCCTGTGAAGAAAGCATCTCACTCCATTGCCTGCCCAAGTACACACATTTTGCATTTCTCCTCAGTTTCTCTAATCAATTCACTGAAGTTTTCATTCAGTTCAACCCACAGCTTCTACGGCCTATTTCTCACCCTTCAATGAGCAACAGGAACAGGAGCACAAGGATCGCTTCACGCACTGCCCAGCCGTGCACCTCTGCAGAGGTCTGTGCCAGGCTGCTCCAAGCACCCCTGAAAAAGCAACTCAAATCATGGGACTCAGGAGAGCAGAGATGAAGGAGAACCATGAACTTCAGAACCACAAACACAAAATGCAAACAGCCATTAAATTTCATTATACTTTGAGACCTTAAAGTCAGCTATGACAGCGGTTTCAAAACAGGTTTTTTTTTAAGCTGTTCAATTGGCATTGGCAGCGCCTGCCTCTCATACACACACATTTTTGTAATCCTGTGTTTGCCCCACAAGATTTGCTTCCCATTTCAAGTACCTTCATGCTTTGTTGTTTGGGGACATCATACGCTGAAAAACACTAACTTGTTTGCAACACTAACTCACAGAATGGCTTGGGTTGGAAGGGACCTTGAAGATCATCCAGTTCCAACACCCCTGCCACGGCCAGGCTTGTCAGGCTTCCCAGGGCCCCATCCAGGCTGGCCTTGAGCACCTCCAGGAATGGGGCATCCGCATCTCCAGCAAGCCTGTGCCGGGGCCTCATCACCTTCTCAGTTAAAAATTTCCTCCTAATTTAACGCCACTGCTCCTTGTCCTATCACTACCGGTCCATGAAAAAACAAAATCATTCTCCCTACCTCTTACAGACTCCCTTTAAGCACTAAAAGGCAGCAATGAGATCTCCCGGAACCTTCTCTTCTCTGGGTTGAACGAACACAGTTTCCTCAGCCTTTCTTCATAGGAGAGGCGCTCCACCCCTCTGATCATCTTTGTGGCCCTCCCCTGCACCAACACTTTCGCCTCTTCCTCATATGGGGAGCCCAGGCCTGGACACAGTACTACAGATGTGGCCTAACAAGGGCAGAGCAGAGGAGTACAATCACCTCCCTTCTCCCTGCCGCATCCCATTTTTAGATGCAGCCCAGGAAGCAGTTGGCCATGTGAGCTGTAACAACACACTGCTGTTTTGCAACAAGCTTTTCGTCCACTGGGACCCCAGGTGCTACTCCACAGGGATGCTCTCAGTGAGTTCTTCTTCCAGTCTGTACACGTATCAGAAATTGCCACAACCCATCTTGCAGTTGGTCTTGTTGAACCTCAGTAGGTTCACATGGGCTCACTGCCCACGCTTGACCAGGTTCTCTGGATAGCATCCCTTCCTTCTGCCACATCAATTGCACCACTCCACTTGGCATCATCTGCAAGCTTCCTGAAGTTGCATTTAATCTCCATCCACATCATAGACAAAGATGCTGAAGACCACCAGTCCCAAGACAGAAACCCGAGGAACACCACTCATCACCAACCTCCGTCTAGACACACAACCATGGAGCTCCGTCCTCCAGCTGTGACCTTACAACCAATTCCTTATCCACCAGACAGTCCACCCTTCAAACTCATATGTCACCAAGTCAGAGATAAAATCCTGTTACAGAAGCACATCAGAGACTTTGCACAAGTCAAGACAGACAACATCTTTTGCCTGCCCTTTGTCTAACGATGCTGTCGCTCCATGACAGAAAGTCACCATGCCGGTCAAGCAGCATCTATCCTGCTTTTTTGTCTGCCAAGGCCAGGGCATCCTTCTAGGCAGGCCTGCCCTCAAAAGCTTCTCACAGAGTTTCTATATCAGTTGCAATTCCTTTTGGCTTTTCTTCCCTTTTTCATGGAACAAAGTACCATTGCAGTCATCTAGAATCTCATCTGCCGCACTCTGTGTTAAGTTTTGACATTGACTGTTTGGGTCGTGATGAGAGTGGAGGAGCGCAGTGATGCGGCTGCGGTACTGTGACATCAGCAGGACAGTCACAATGGGGGGTGTGTCAGGACACTATAAAAGGGGCAGCGCTGCAGCCCCACTCCCCAGTCGGTCTTTGGCGAGTGCAGCGCGCACCTCCTAAGGGCCATAGCTCAGGCCACCTTCATTGTCCTGGCTTTGCTGGGGACCTTGCAGAAGCCTGAGCTTCTAGAAGTGGAAGTCCACAAGAGCAGTGAGCAGCAGCTGTGTCAGGCCATGGCACAGCAGCTGAAGGATCTACAGCAGGGGAGCGAGGAGCAGAGTGGGATGGCTGAGGAAGCTCTGCCCTGCACTACCTTGGCACTCTGGAAACTCCGCGCTTTTGGGCTCCTCCTTGCCGTCGGGTTCCTCCGTGCCATTGCTGGGCTCCTCCGCGCCATCGGGATCCTCTGCATTTTTGCTGGGCTCCTCCTCGCCGTCGGGCTCCTCTACGTCTTTACTGGGCTCCTCCGCACCGTTGCTGGGCTCCTCTGCACTTTTGAGCTACTCCTCGCCATCGGGCTCGCCTGTGCCTTTACTGGGCTCCTCCACGCCTTTGCTGGGCTTCTCGGCATCTTTGCTGGGCTCCTCCGCACTTTGGAGCTATTCCTCACCGTCTGGCTCCACCGTGCCTTTGCTCGGCTGCTCCGCACCTTTGCTCGGCTCCTCCGTGCCTTTGGGCTCCTCCTCGCCATCAGGCTCCTCCACGCCATCGAGCTCTTCCGCGCCTTTGCTAGGCTCCTCCTCACCGTTGGGCTTCTCCTCATCGTCGGCCTCCTCTGCGTATTTGCTGAGCTCCTCCATGCCTTCGCTGAGCTCCTCCGCACCATCAAGCTCCTCTGCACCTTTGCTGGGGTCCTCCTCGTCATCGGGCTCCTCTGTGCCTTTGTTGGGCTCCTCCGTGCCTTCGCTGGGCTCCTCCGCGCCTTTGCTGGGCTCCTCCTCACTGCCAGGCTCCGCCACACCTTTGCTGGACTCCTCCTCGCCATCAGGCACCTCCTCGCCGTCAGGCACCTCCGCGCTGTCGGGCTCCTTGCCCTGCTGGTCGGGCTCCTTGTCCTGCTGGTCGGGCTCTACTAGTGCTTCGGCAGAAGGAGAGGGAAGCCGGGGAGCACAGAGAAGATGAAAAGCTCCTCAAGCGAGGAGGAGGAGGATAGTGAGGCAGAGGAAGACAGCGACTCCAACGAGACGTGTGACCTGGGCAGAGCTTGGCTGACACCACACATGGCTGCCAGGTGCCAAATCGTGGAGCAGCTGGTGGACGACCTTCTGCAGGCCTGCCGAAGCCTCTCCTGCCACAGCTTCACGCCCTGGCCACAGCAGGTCTTCAGGGTGGCCTGTGTCCACGAAGGATGGAGCAACTCTAGAGAAAACATTCTCCACAGCCTGCTCGTGCCCCTGAGGCCTCCCCCCGGGCACACCTTCCACCCGGAGCGGGGCGATGCTGAGGAGATGTCGGCAAGGAAGTGCTGCGTGCGTGTGGAGCTGGAGTGCAGCTGCGACGAGCTGAGCGGGAAACAGGAGCCCAGCCTCCTCCACAGCCTCTGCACGGGCTCCTACCTGCACGGGGAGAAAACCGCCCGCTGGTTCCAGTGCCTGGTGCAAGCAGCTTGCTGGCATCTGCCTCAGTGGCGCGACTGCCGCCTGACGGTGCTGCCCTACCTCAGCTCCTGCAAGGTCAAGCTGACCACCCCCTGCACAAGAACCCAGTAACCCTTGTAAGCCCAGGACTAATGGGGCATACAGCATCTCCACACTCTCACAGAGCTGTTTTTACACACAGTCTTTACCACCTGAGCCGTTTTTCTCCACTTCCTTCTACTGAAATCAGCCAATAAGCAATTTCATGCGAATTTCCACTCTATAAATTATCAGAATGCAGGTCTGAACTCACACTGTACATTTCTCATACCTGCCAAGCATGGATATTTCAGACACATAGGGTCTGAGACAACACTGGGCTAACAGGACTAGCTCTGAATCACAGAGGGAAGTCAGCATTCTCACTGCCTCCAGATTTCAAGGTTGCTTAGAACCCAGCATGACAGTCTTCTCAGAAGAAAAAAAAAATGTTTTGGTGCTTCAAAAGGCAACAATTTGCCTGGAAATAACTCATAACCATTCATCTTTTCCTCTTTTCCATGTTGCCATTCTTGCTTATCTGTCTTCCTGTGATATTCTTTCATGTGGATCCATAGTAATCTTCCCTTAAATACAAAGTGTGCACTCCCAGGTGAACATACTACAGTCACAACTGCTTTTTAAAGCTGTAACTTTTGGAATTTTCATCGCATTAAACTTCACAGGTGGACACTGTCTTACGTGCGTCACAAAGAATTCTTTCATTATTTTATCTTTATTTTAATCTTCTTGGGCCCTTCCCTTCAACTACTCACTTCTCCACTATTTGCAAACTTTATGCCTTCTTGAAAACAGATAATTACATTAAGATAATCAATATTAGTTTCACCAGAAAGTATCACAGTTACTGTTTTACCATGAGGAATGAAATTTTTTTTTTCCTCCATAACACCAAAAATCATGACTTTCTTAAAGCATGGTTTCCAGGTTTTTGGTTTTTTTGTGTGTGTCATAGGAGTCAAAATTGGCAGTGCCACAGAGGCTTTTATTTTGTAAGTCATTCAGATTTCCAAACTTTATTTTTTTTTAATGGCTGTTGGGTATAGGTTTTATTGATTTATAAAAGTCACAGCCATTTTTCTGTCTCTGATGTTTACAGCAGGAGCTGAGAAACTACACTGGCTTTGCAAAAGAGTGGGAGCTTAGAGCAGCTGAGGCAAAGATACTATTACCTTGGAAGGGACAAGGGATAAGAAGGAAAACTGTTCCAGGGGAAAAACAACAGCACAGTTTGGGAACACAAAGATGTTTCAGTCAATATTTATCTCTTCAATCAATAAAACTTGCTGTTCACCTCAGCAAGATCAATATCTACTTAATTTAAACACTGCCACTCCCTAGCCCATTCCCCCCATTTCTGTGATCTAATTTAATTGCTTAAGATTTCAAACTTGATCCTCTCCCATACTCCTCATTGCACTTCAAGAGTTCTGCCATGGGTGCAATTGCAAAGAGCTCACCTCTCCACCACCTGACACCCTGTGATCATCATGACAACTTGCAGTGACACAGAATGAAGGCTGCAATGTTCCTCTCCTCAGAAACATGAGAGCTTTAGAAGCCATCTGCTTGTCACCTGGAGAGGAAATGAAAGCAAGAATCTTAGTTTTGAAGCAGTAAGCTCTTACACATTAGCAGGGACCATCCAAGGCTGCATCATTCATAAATTTGAAATGTTTTCTAAGCCAAAACAAACAACAAAAAAAGGTGACAGTGTCCAAGGAAGTCACAGACGTACGTGTTAATGCTCTTGCTACTACCTGGCTCCTTGTACATAAGACAATCCTTATCAGACTATTCAGAATCACAGAACCTACCAAGCTGGAAGGGTCCCATCAGGATCATTAAGTCCAGATCAGGACATCCCCTTCCGTCACCCAGTGGAGGTGCTGGGCCTGGTGCATTCCCCAGGTACAGTGGCCCTTCTGGTTGGCTCATGTTCAGCTTGCCTCTGCCAGAACCCCATTCTCTTGGGGCTACTCCTCAATCTCTCATCTCCCAATTGTATACAGATAGTTTCAAATGAAATTTGAAATCACAGAATATACTCAATACTCTAAAGTCACAACCAACATTTACTTCTTTTGCTTCTCTACTTATTTTGTGTTGGCAGTGTCAGTGTCAGTTGGCAGTGGTACACCCCTTCCAAATCCAGATCCTGAGCTTTACCTCACCTACTTATGATGAAGTCTGAAACACCGGAAATTCTGACTGCTTTTACAAGTCAGGATTTCTGCTTTGTCCTATAAGAAAACTGAAGCCTTACATATGCTCTGCAGCAGCACAGAATTTAGCAAACACACATAGATTACTCTTTCTACTGGAATTTGAGAATCAGTCACTGAAGCTTGCCAGCGTACTCTTCTTTTTCCTCCCCTTCACTGCTGAGCCAGACGTTTTCCTAAACCCTCACATCAAAAAGCTCATTTCATCCTTTAACCTTCATCTCCCCTTCTTTTGCACAAAATTGCTAGAGACTATTTTCAAGTTTGCTAAACCAGAGAACGTTTTGGCTGCCAAATTGCATCAGGAGGAAAGAAAGAATGTGCTTTCATTTAGCCTTATCACAGAACTGATAATAACATTATTATATATGCAAAGAACTCCATGCTTGTTTATCTGCAACAACAGAATGACACATGCAAATACGCACATGAAAAGCCTGAATATCTCAAGCTGCCAATAATTCAATCAAAAATAATACATACTCAAAATGGAATCTTAATTATTTATTTACATCAAGCTTACTAATACCTCCCTAGTAATTTTCTGCTCTCCTGTAACAAGCTTCACTAGATTCACATTTCTGGTTTTTAAAAAAATAATTTGAGAAGGAAAAGTTTATTTCCTAAACACTTTGCAGCCTCGATAATGAGAAGTCTAACATACAGTAGGGTTGTTTACCATTCGTTGTGCTGCAAATCTTCTACTCAAATTTAAAATGTTATTCAAGCTCTGAAATGTTTTATCATATTGACTACCAACGTAAAAAGTTTGAACAATCATAACTAATATTTAACAGCATTTATCTCCAAGTCATGGCCAGGTTGAATTATTTCCTAAAGCATAGATGAGAAATGCGGCTATCCCATAACCAGAGGATTCTTTTGTTTTGTTTTTGAAGTTTCTGACTTTGTTCATATCCTTTTATTCTTTCCACCTGTCCTTTATATCTGCCAATACCTCTCATTCAACAGAATTTTGCTGTACATTACCAGCACTAAGCTTTTCTGGTGACATACTCTATAGCACATCAAGCTACTGCTCACATAACCAAATAAATATTGTTGAGAACTCAACTGCATCTGGATTTCTCATGCAGGTATCTCACTTCTCCATTTACATTCTCATTATTTCTTCTATTGTGTACTCTTGCACCAGCCATCCTAAGGACAGATAAGGATAAAACATACTCAGATAATTAGGAGAACCCTGGAACAGCAGGGCTGCCCTGAGATAATCATCACAGAAATGCACACTTGCAATTTCATGTGACACAGAAGAAAAGCAACCCAGTTTATCCTCTTTGCTGACCAAATATGATCCACCCAGAAGTATCTCAACCTTTCTTCTACCTAAAACTGCCCATCACAGGAGTGACTCTGGTACTTATCAAGACCACACACGGGTGTCAAAGGCTGTGTTTCAACCCCTACAACTTTTGTGACATATAATTTGTGCTGGAATTTGTGACATGGGTGTCCAGGATGGCTACACTCCTTGGAGCACTCTGAATTATTCTAGACACAGTGCTTAGCTTTTGTGGCTCTCTCATGGCATGGCCCACCACACTACACTAAGACCCTGGCACAAGTACTAGCATTCTCCAAGGAAGGTTCTTGAGCTTATCAACTCAGGGGCCCTGGGCAGATGTCCCAGTGCTCCCAGCAACAAGAGGACAGCACTTCAGGCTCCATCAAGGCTTGTGGATGAAGATAAGCAGCAGGGAAGGCATTAATGGTGATACACCCAGTCCCTGAGACACAGCCTAGGCACCAGCGAACCAAAGTTGTATGTACAGTCTTCAGCTAAGTTCTCCACTTCAACAAGGGTAAGAGCTGACATTCCTCTCACACCCAGCTTAGGACATGCTGGCACCTCCAGTCAGGCTGCATAAATCACTTCCCAGGTGTGCTACTCCCCACTCCCCCCCTTTTTTTTTTCTTGTTAGCTCCAAAAGGAGTCAAGAGAACAACCTTGGCACTAGAGGCTTGACTTTCAGTTAGCTAATGTGAGGTGAGCCAAATCTGGGACAGACTGTCAAAATGGTAAGCAATTCGTTATTCATGCACTGAAGAAGGTGATGCCAGGGTTACAAAGCATGAAGTCTATACATCATAGAGTTGGATCACTTCCAAGACATTTTTTTTCCCTCTGGCTTCCAATGTTAATCTTCTGTCTTTCATCCATGTCCTTCTAGTATCACCATTTAATTGGGTGATTGGCAGGGTATGGATCCACAGGACAAGATAAAATGATGTATGAGTTCCATTGCCAAAAACAATGCTCCCCTCCTTCCTGGCCTTCCTCCTCCCCCTGACTGCTGCTGCTGCTTCTGCTGGCTCTCAGCTCATAGCAAAGCCCTATTTGAATGAAGCAAAATGATGTAAAACAGCAATCAGGCAATAAACATATATATATATATAATTCTCACATTTTACTGAAGGGAAAGCTGAAGAGATAGAGTGGGCAGTCCAGACCAGTAAACATGGAAGGGGGAGAACAGAAGAAGAATTAAAAATGGGTACATGGCAGAAACACAAGCAAGCTGCTCTCCCTTCTCGATAGGAACAAGCCCACAGTCAAGCTCTGCTGCCTTAGCTGTCTCCAGCCCAACTTAACCAACTGATCTGTTTCTAATTAACAGCTTCACTTATCACTTCTTAGTGTGGCAGCAGAAGAAAACCAAAAGCATCCATGTGCAGATTCTACAAGCCCAGAGAGCCCTGGCACCCATTTGGATTATAATAAGGTACACAGGGGAGGCTCGCAGCCCCACTCAGCATCACTCTGTGTTAACTGGACAAGATACATGTCACAGGTCAGAGGACTCATTCAGTGCCAGAGAAATTCATACCCTGGGGTGAGAATGAAGCGCAATTGTCACCAGCCTGTAGAAGGATCAAGCTGAGCTCTTCCAATTTTCCCACAACAATCCTGACGCAATAAAAAACCTTTAAGACAAAACGGTATGTCCCCACTGAGAGCTTGGGTTCTGATGACGCAGCAACCTCTTGATGATGACATTCAGCTGAAGAACTTCTGCCCAACCCTCACCATTGTTTGGTTCATAGCTTTAGTCATTAAATGCTGAATCAAGAGGGACTCGATGCTTTCCCAAGGTCACACTAGAAATTTTGAGAGGTCAAAAAACAATTCAGCTCCTTTAGTCCCAGGCCAGCAGCTCAATGAAAAACACATCTATTCAGGAACACGTTCAGGATCAGGATCACCCATATGCTCCTGTTCCTCTCAGTAATTACATTCTTCATCCTTGACTTTTTCTTCCCCTCCTTTGTAGTGTTTGTGAAGACTTTCGGTTAATGATCCTTTTTACTTTCTGTGCTGTACTTTTTTATTCCTCCCTGTTGTACAAGAGGAGCGCAGTGGGACTGCCTGGTCACAGCCTGAACCAGTGAATGAGCATCTGAGTGAGCGGAGCGGAGGAGCCCAGGCCCACCCGTTCTCTCGCTCTCTCCCTCTCAGTGGTACTTCCAGAAGCACAGATCCGCTCAGAGCCTGCGTGGGTTCAGTGCAGCCCTCACACACAGGTGGGCAGAAGGAGGTTGCAGCACAGGGAAAGTAAAACACGAGCACACTGCGATAAATCCCTGCCCAGCAGTCTCCCAGGCGCAGCAGTTTCTCTGATGGATCCCCTAAGAGACAGCTGCTGAACTTCCTGGCTGCAGGTGGAAAACTGTCTAAGAAATAGAGACTTTTTGTCTGCACTTCAGGTTGCGTGCATGAAAGCCGTGGCTTCGTCACATGACATCGATTCTACCTTCTCAAACACAGAAACCACTTAAAATAAAATTTCTCAAATGAAGCTGCTGTTTCTAAATTAGAAAAGAAACAAATCTCTTTGGTGAAAAGTTGGTTACTATTTTCAGATTAAAGCAATTCTTTCCTGCAGTATTTGAGATGCCACTGAAATTTCATCATTAATAACAATAATTGTTTTAGTACCTTGTAAGAGAGTATAATTCATTGAAGAAAAACTACTGATAAATCTATCCTAGCCTGGGTGGGAATAATTTAAGAAACCAGCTCTGCTGAAGCTTCTGAGGCCTCTCGCCAGCTCCAGATGTCCTAGAGTCACTAAGCTAAGGATTTGAGAGCACAGATTTACAGTCCTCCTCAGAGTAAAGTGGGCTTTTGTGAAACTGTTAATATTGAAATAAATCATTACATGCTTATTTGGAAACAAATTACTGAAGGCTCAGCCTCCTTTTGAAGGGTGGAAGCTTCCCATTGATATAGATAACCGCGCGCTTCCCTGCGCTTTTGATGTTGAAAGCTACACCAGAAAAATTCTAGGCAAAACTGAAATTGCAGCAGTGTGAAATTGCCCTCAAAGAAGCATTCATACAGCTGCATATTTATCCTGACCACTTTGCTCCCTGAAATTCACACTTTTTCTCTATCATATGAGATTTTCAAAATGTTAACCGCAGATTTCACCAGACCAGAAATCACACTTGCCTGCTGGTAGCACTGTAGAGTGCCTCGCTTAACTGAATTCTGCATTTGCCCCTAAATTAGAGAGCAAAGAGGCAAAAGCAGATGTGAATTAAGAGGTTCAAGGAGAGCTACGTGATTCTGTAATAACTCCTTTTAAATCTAAGCTTTTAAATTATGTGCTGAACTGAAGATACGGTTCTTTGAATCTTTGGAGCACTTAAATGTTTTTTAAATTCTGTACAAGAGATCAAGAACCTCCAGATAAGCCAAGGGCAAAACTACCCAGAGCCAGGTCCATCCCTGCGAATCCTGTTAGATCCAGCACTGGTCTGCACTGAGAAATCCAGCCCTTACAGCAATGCAAAATGCTGAGATGACATAAGCAGGGCTCTCTCTACCAAATCTACACCACTTTGCCGCAGCTATACCTCTCCTAGTAGCCATGAAACTGGATTAAATCAAGCTATACTCCTACTATAGCTCAATAACTACTAAGCAAGGCAAAAAGGTGTGTATAGCTATGGGGGATCCTCCTGCACCCCTTCTAACAAAAGCTGCATCCCCTGCTTCCTTTTCTTTTCTGAAATGTCTACACCTGGGGAGGAACCACATGCATCAATACAAGGTAGGGGCTGACCTGCTGGAGAAGAACTCTGCAGAGAATGACCTGGGGGACCTGATGGACAACAGGGTGGCTATGAGCCAGCAGTGTGCTCTTGGGGCCAAGAAGAGCAATAGTATCCTGAGGTGCAATAAAAAGAGCAGTAGAGGTGTTCCTCCCATCCATCTGCTCTGGTGAGCACATCCAGAGCACTGTGTCCAATTCTGGACTCTTCCATTCAAAAAGAAATGAGAACTGCTGCAAAGAGTCCAGTGGAGGGTCACAAAGATACTGAGCATCTCCCATACAAGGAAAGTCTGGGGCTGTTCAGCCTGGAAAACAGAAGGCAAAGATGGGATCTTATCAATGCTCATAAATATCTAATGGATTGGAGCCCAGTGGATGAGGCCAGGGCCATCCATTTCTATTCAGTGGAACTGGCATTTTATAAAGGAAGAAGATACGCCGTCAACATATTTCTCATGCCTCGTAAAAGCCTGCAAACATGGTTGCATCAAATATTGATATGCAAAAAGATGGACGTCTGCTTATGGCCTAGAACAATCAATGATTTTTCCACTAAAATTACATGCAAGTTAGCATTCTAGTTCAGTGACGTGGCTTAATCACATTAGGTTTAAGAAAGGAATAAGGAAGGAAACTGCAGATAAAATGTTACATGGTGGCTTCAAGTCCACACTCCCTCCTCTCTATAAAGGCAGAGCTACTTTGAAACAGTTTCAACTACAAAACTATCCTTTTAAACTCAATTCCTGAGTCAAAGCTCCAAATAAAACACAAATATGGGGAGCATGAAGCCGTGCAGGCCAACTGGAAGAATACAGATGCAGCCCACAGCATCTCCTCACAACTATGCTTGTTTTCCTAGGGGTGCATATATACTCTTAGCAACACAGTTCCTAGATGTTCAATAAAGGAAGTTACACATTCTCTTCAGGCATTTTAGGCAGACTCATTTTAGGCCAGAATTTTTCTCTGCAAGCAGTGAGTGAACACAAGTGCCAGAAGCTTTCCTTCTCAAGGTAGAAAGGCTGGAGGGAGAGAGAAGCACGCTTCTGCTGGGGGTAGATTTGCAAGTCCAGGTGCCACATGGGAAAGAAGAGTCAGAGAGGTGGCAAGCTGGCAGGCAGAAACAGTATTTTCCTCATCAAACCAATTGTTCCAGGCTTAGTCAAGACAATTCAGATTCCCCCAGGCCTCTGCTATCTGCCTTTCCAGCCACAAACACACCATGCTGCTGTTCCACAAATGCAATGCACTGTACCTGGGAGAGATGCTGTGCGCTGGCTGCAAGCACCTGGCTCGGCTGGCCAACACAGCTCTTTGTGATGCTGCTGCAAGCAGCAAGGCAGCCAGAAGCAAAGGTCTCACAGCAACAGTGCTCAGTCACAGCACAGCTGAGCAGGTAATATCCTCACTGTCTAGCTACTAGGGGGAGCAAGAAAGACTGGAGGAAAAGTTGCTCCATTTTTATTTTCCCGGTCCTTTTGCTCCTCACTTTTGGAGGAATTTCTGATTATGCCCATTGCATAAACACACTGAATAACAACAGAAGAAGCCATCAGCCCACCTCAGCTGGCTTCTCCATTTTCCCTGGCTCATTACAATCTCTCCTATTGTCAAAGGAGGAGCAGGCAAGATTTTCTTCCCGTGTTAAAGCATCTTTTATAAAGCAAAAGGAGAAAGGTAAGCTAACAGGTTTAACACCTAACAAATGCTGAAGCTAACTTTCCTCCATCTCTTAAATGTGATTAAATGTTCAGGGAGATTTTGAGAAGTTGTCTACTTTATGTAGACAAGTCTTTGCAGTTACCCTGAGCTGCTTTGGTGCTTCTCCTTGCATGCAGTGGAGCAGAAGCAGTGTCACTGGGAGCTAGTGTCCACATTTCTACCCCCAAAAGCACCTTATCTGATGAGACAAGTAATGCTTCAGGTACGTTCGAGGCAGCTGGTGCATGCTGCCCATGAGATGCTTTGCAGTTAGCTCTCCAACATGCATGGACCTTGCAGATACCCCAGCAGGTCTTTGAGCAGCACAACCTCTGCTGAGTGGTGCCTACATTTGTAAATACCTTCCTGTTCTTATGTTCCGTGCTCTGTAGAACCTCCATATTACCTTTAGGGAAGACAGATGTGTCACTCCTGGTTATGTGCGAAAAATACCTCAGAGGCAGTAAATCTGCTAGTTAAGAGTACAAAGCAGAAACACATTTACTGAAGTTTCCGTAAGCCTAAGTCAGTTTTTGCAATACTGGGAAACTAATGTTTTATTCATACTCCCAAACTTACAGTAGTATTTGCAGGTATTTGTGACAGTTAAGGGCTAGGCCAATATAACATAGATAACACCACCATAATCACAGGTTGATAACTACAACACATATTTGACCTACACTGTACCTTAACAATTTCCACCACATTTCATCAGACTGAACAAGAGTTTTCTCGGTGCTTTCATAATTGTCTGACTATCCACCATAATTATTTTCTGCAATACAAAAGAACACAAGCATAGGGAATGGGACTTATAGTGTATAAATGGGCTTTGTGTGACCTGGTAACAACATACATCTCTAATGCCTCAGAAGGATTTCTAAAGAAAGACACCTGTGGTGGTACTGTGTGAGGTTTGGATTTTCATTTTTTTGGTAAACTCACAGAAGCCCTCATTCACACAGAGGCCTTTCCATGCTCCAAAGTGGCCTCACTCCAAACTATTTAACATCAAAGCCATAAATTAATCTACATGACTTCACACGATGCAGATTTTTCTGAAGATGTATGCTTCTCAAAATTTTGACTACATGGGAACTCCAGTTATCTATTAGAATTTAACTTGTGACACACTCCATGAGGTCAGACTGCTGCCAAAGCTCAGACTTTACTAAAGCCTAGGTCTTCTGGAATATCATAATTTTATTTCTCCAGGCTCTTTTTCCTTGTGTAATTTGTCTCAGACAGCTGAGGCATAGGATCTGAAAAACAACACAAAAGAGAATTCCCTGGTATCCACCATCAAAATACAGCTAAAAATGGCAGCTTTCTGAGCCAAGCAAGGAAACAGAGCAGTGTATATACATCTGCACCTTCTGCTGCCAGAAAACAAAGCAGGCCACCTCCAGTGACATTAAGGAAACTTGGAAAACAAGAACCAACAGGCTCAGCAATACCCAGAGCTCTATTCCCCCTTGCATGTTGGACTCTTCTGTACATCCCCATGGTGCTTCTTGAAGCCCATGTTACCACTTCAGAATGGTATGAAACACTCCACAAGAAATAAAGTAGGAAAAAAGTCGGGTATAAAAAAAGAAACATTTTCCAGTGTGTACCAGAATGCATAGGGTAAGTTTCCCCCTATATTAAAGGGGATGAAGAAACTCTAATGTAAGTTACATCCAACAAGTCTACTCATTACTGCCATTGAGCCCAATTCTAGTTATTTCTTTAAGCATAGACTTAGAAGCAGAGGAGGTTTGGAAACATAGCTCAGGAAAGTTCTTTTTTTCCACTTTCCTAAGCTGCACTTACAACAAACTTTGAGCTCAACTTATTTGGACTTCACATTCACTGCCATATTACCCATGCTCTTGTTTTAGTGCTAAGCTCATCCCTTTTTTCTAGCTGACTAAAGATTTCCTTTTACTAAGATTTCCTTTTACTAAGCATCCAAAAAAGAAACAATTAGTCTTGGAAAGAAAAGCTGAGTTTTAAAGGAGGGCTGATTTCTGCTCCAACTTCATAGAGGTAAGAACTACCCTATATCAGGAGGAAAGAAAAAAAAAATCACATCTATCCGATAGGAAAAATGCAGGAAAGAGAACAAAGCACTGAACAGACTTGGGGAAGAAAGGCTCTTCAGTATTTCTCAAGAGCATGAAGCATGCAGAACTCCTGCCATTAACATTTCTGTCTTGAAAATAGACTACACATCAAGAAGCATACTCAGCTTTTTCCCAGGTTACATTTCCTCTATTTAAGCTACTGCTGCTACTGCTGCTGACACCTTACTACAATCCCACAAACCTGTTTCCAGAATACATAAGACACTTGGAACAACATTTTAAAGAATAAAATAGTGAAAAACCAGGCTTTCATGTTCCTGTGTAGCTACAAAACATCTTCTGTGCTTATGATAAGACAGTGAAACGCAGAGGCATGCGGAAAACACTACCAAACACAACAATCTGCATTGTTTAGGCAAACAGAGAGTCATTTACATGAAATACATGAGGGTGCTGCCAGCCAGTTTGCTGAAAGCTCTGCATAGTCTAACAAGCAACAGCTTGTATCTTTACTGTAAAGTAAAGTAAAATATGAATAAAATATGCCGATTAAAATGGTGAAGTCTTATTTGCACAAACATGTTATATAGGTATATTTTATACACCTGTCCACCTGCACAAACACGTGTGCAGAGTACATGCATAAGAAGACATTTCATTCCCTTGCAGCTGCTATGTCTTCAGGAAATTTTAAACTTCTGCTGCAATTTCTGTGGCTTACGTCTTCTCTTTCCTAGCATATCAGGCAAAAACAGACAGCTCAACACAGGGATATGTCATGAGTTTGCTGCCTGGTTATGGAAATTAAGCCATGAAATATGTCTGAAGATACTACTGAAACCCTCCACTGTGTACTCCACCAAAATATGAACTGCAGCACTGAAGCTGTCAGATACACAAACACAGAGGCATCCAACTGTTGAAACAACCCCAACATAAGGGATAGAAAGTAGCTTCTGGATGGCTTTGTGCTTTACCCAACATACTTTCTCACTTGTTTAAACCTTGCTTTGTTATTTATTTACTTTTTTTTAAAAAAAAACAAATACAGGTCTGCTGGTTTCTGCAGCTCTCCCATAGACCATCATTCCTCTCCTCCCATGAGTCCCATCATGGCTCATCTTTCTACATTAATTTACCTCATTTCTAAATACAATTCCTGCTGCAAACTGAATATGACCCAAGCAGTTCTGACTTAATTCTGCCTTCACTTATACTCCTGAATGTTCCAGAAGTCCCTTGAACTAACTGCGGGACCACAGCAAGGCCTAGCAATGTTTATCCAGATACCCATTCCACAGGCTTTCTACAGTACTGCCAACAGCTGCCTCTGGGCAGCCTCAGTCCTCCTTTCCAGATCCCATTTTCTTATGATCAAAAGTGACTCCCAACTACTTTCCATAGAAGCATTCTTGACAGGAACATCCAATGAACCAGACAGACGTTTCTAGGTTTCCAAACCAACCATTGGGAGGGGTTGCCAGACTAGCTACAAAACCCTCTCCCACACGCAGGTGAATTAACCTCAGAATTTTCCCATGTCATGACTCAGACTCTAAAACAGCACTTGCAAAACATGCATTTACTCCCTCCTTCTGCACAACCACCTTACAGGCTCCCTACCAGACCCTGGTGTCTCAG
Organism: Oreortyx pictus; assembly: GCA_036925125.1. Taxonomy (NCBI): domain Eukaryota; kingdom Metazoa; phylum Chordata; class Aves; order Galliformes; family Odontophoridae; genus Oreortyx; species Oreortyx pictus. The sequence continues at coordinate 583,645 of JAUPFR010000008.1, forward strand.
GAAGGCAAGATGAGGTAGAAGACAACTAGGAAAGTTTTTAATTTCAGAATATTTCAACTTTGCATTGAAGTCCTGAAAGGTTTCCTGCCAATTTTACTGCTATTGAAAAGCACTAATGGATTTGGGGTGTGGAGACTGTTTTGGGGAAGAACTGACTGATAAACTGCAAGTTCTCAGGAAAAGGAAATGTAACACAATTCCAGTAAAACAGGTTGCTTTGGAACTTACTCTGGTACAACAGATAAAACAGAGAGGCTCTCTGCATTACAGAGTACATAAATGACTAGAATTACAGCAATGTAGGCCTGCCTTGCTTTCTCAAGGCAACACAAATCAGTTAAAATCCTATTTACTGATTCCAGCTGATTTTAAATCTATTTCAAGTTTACCACACCACAGCTAACTGTGTAAAGGTCATAAAAGCAAAGAAACCAGCACGAACAAGAAGATATTTCAAAATAAGCAAAATGAGTATTCACCCATCTCTGGTTTCTTCTGGTCACGCAGGGAAATCACCTTCACCTGTGCTCCCAGGGCTGACGAGATCCTTCCTTCAGGTGTTCAATCAGTGGTTCAGGCCACAGCCTGTTCCCATACAAACTGCAATCAAGTAATGTAAGAACAGCAATACGCTAATATTCCCATAAATAAACTTCATTTACCTTCTGTCTTGTTTTTATTAAGCATTAACTCTCTCCCTCTGGGTAGCCAACCCAATGTTTGTTTGCAGGTAGTGGTATTTTAATAATACAACAACTTGTGTATGCAGAAATACCAATTTAAGATGTCGGGGATTGGGGATTATTTTACTGTGAATTCTCTTCGCGGATTCTGAAATGAATGACAGTTCATTCACGTAACAATAGTTGGTTGTATTTTGACTTTGATAAAGGAAATGGAAAACAGGAGTCTAGACGAAGAACATATCCCAAGATCTGAAACTACAAGAAGATAAATCCACACTGTGGGGTTCTTGCAGACAGCTGTAGGCAGTACCAGAACCAAAAGTGTCTGGGCTAAGCCAGAACTCCCTAAACAATCACAGCCTGTCCTGATTTGGTTTAACAAGATCATGGAACGATGTGAAAGGAGGTAAAGATGTTTCTCTGACCACAGAAACAGAGACACAGTGAAAATAAATTCTGCGCAGTGACACCTTCTTGATCAAAATCAGTCACGTTTCCTGTTGGTGGAAAACAGTGTGGCTGGTCTCACTTGTGAATCCTGTATTCTTAATCTGGATTTATAGTCTTTGCTGGCCTGGAGAACCAGCCAAGCCACCCGAGCAGCAATCTCAGACCCCAGCTATCTGGGTATCACACCATGGCCACCACTCAGCCACAGCTGCACCACTGAAGAAAGGTGTTTCAGACAAATTGCCAACACAGCTCTCAGCAAATTTCTAGCCATTAATTCTTACTGAGAAATAAGAGGGGATTTCCTGTCATCCAAAGGTGCAGAAGGAAGTGAAATCCCACAGCACAGGCATTGGTATGACAATGTATGCCTCACTTAATGTGCAGCCCTGCTTATCTGTCTGGGAAAAGAAAGACTTTATTCCAGAAGATATTCTGATCTGAGGTCCCGCATCCCAATGAAAATAGATTAACAAGGGATCCAATGGAGAGCTCATCACAAGGCCTCCATCAAAACAGACAGAGGCAAATGGAGAGACCAGATATGTTCATGCAGTAGAAGCAAAAAATAGGGACTGTTGCCTGGAATGGAACAGGAGTGAATGTATTGTGACATACATTTTGTGATTCTGCAATACATGCTGCACCCTAACCAGGCAGAGAGCAGCAAGATAAGATACTCAACAGATAACTGCAGGAAGACACTCTTGTGTCCTATGTAGGCGTGACTGCTCCCACAGTCAGAATGCACCTGCAGAGTCACGCAGAGAAGTTCACTGCAGTTAGACATTGCTGCTAAGGAAAGGGGCTTTGTTTTCTGCCAGCTTGAATGTATGAAAGGCTCACATGAGTACTGCTTCTGTCTGGATTATCTGTGGCCCAGAGTAGAGACTTGGGTGTCCTCCATCTAATACGAAGTTTCTGAATTATTTGTTATAAGACAAAGTAATTTCATTGCCTCCAGTGCTGAGTTAAAGACTTAGCAAAACTGAATCAGCATTTGAGGAAAACCTGTTATCAGAGAAGAGGCAGTACATACCTACTTATCAGCAAACGCTTAATGCAAGAATATTTTCACCCATGTGACAGATTTCAAAATACAAAGAGTCTTTTTTAATTTACAAAAGCAGCTGCTCACTTTTTTTCCATTACCAACACAATTTTCAACGCTAATAAAATCAGATGAATTTCAGGGTGTTTTCATAAATAAACACCTTCAGTCATTTGTATAATTTCACTGAATGAAAACCTCATCCTTTACCAATTTCTAGCATGCAAGTTTGATGCGACTGGTGGCAAGAACTTTATGCCAACTAAGAGTGGTAACTACATAAATAATCTAAGTAGATGCTTTGGCTTCAGAAGAATGATCAAGACAAGATTATTTCTTAAAGACACATCTAAACACCCTGGCCTACAGGGGAGTCGTTTCAAGGAGCACATCTTGCACATCTTTGCAGAAAAGCTCCTGGAGCAAGGCAGAGCAATGGCTCTGCCACAGCTGCTAACTAACTGCAATGCACGTGCTCTTGCATACCTATTACAAAAGCATTAAAAATAGGTAACCGTCCAGGTGGGAGGTAGGACGGTAGACTCACTGGTGCCACTGGGAAATATCTTGCTCGGGGAAAGGAATAGTCATGCAGACACGTAGTAAACAAGGAGAGAAAGGCCAGCATGTTTCAAACCATTTTGATGATGCTCATTTTTGCTAAGCAAATTAAAAGAAACTTTTTTTCCTGAAGAAAACATATATCTTCTTTAACGTGTCAAGTTGTGGCAATCAAAAAAATTAATGAAGACCAACCTTTCATGTGCAATATTACTAGAAGAGCAAGCAATACCAGCAAAAGCAAGAGGACATATATAAACATAACAGTCTAGATGTGGGTGGTGACATGGATTTCAAAGTATATAATATCAAGTTGCACAGTTTTGTTTTATTTTTCTATGAAATTTTCATTTTTGACATCAGCCAGTGATGTGAGTGAAAGCTAGCTATGCCTATTATCTCTTTTCTGGGAATCATTTATCATCAGTCTCTCCAGAAGCCTGTTCACCTTGCTGCAGAACACCAACGCCAGACCTTTGGATAAGCACAGTCTGAGTTATTTGCTGCTAAATTTGCTCTAGCATGTCTTGGCAAAGAGAAGCAGCCAATTTGCTGGGCATCCAACCCACCTTCAGTTAATTGGATGAGCAGTAATTATCCGTCGATAAACTACAAAAAGTAAGAACAGTGTAAATGCTGCATGCAATAAACTGTTGGGAATACTCACACAAGGAGTTACTCTGACTTCCCGTTTATATGTTTGCATCATAACTTGAAGATGCAAAGTTACAGAAAAGCAACTGCAATCAAAATGAGGTTGTTTTTTTTTTTTTTAATTCTTTGTTTGTTTCAGCTAAATGCCTGCCAACCCTCCTCCTCACATCATTTTCTGTCTCTAAGGGTTAGCTGGAGTTGACTGATATCCTACTGAAGTTCCTCGCAATACAAGGCCACCAAGGAAGCTATGCCATGGCATTCAATAGCACTCTTGTTTTCAAGTGTTATCTCAGTGTACAACCGTACAATAAAACACATTTAAAATAAAGGTGAGCTTGGCTGTATTCTAAGTACTGAAGGCCTGCAATCTTATCTTGCTTAAACAGAAAAATAAGTGATGTAGTGTGTGTCATTAAATATAAAGAATATTTAAGTGTAGATGATGACTGGGTTTATAATTCATGAAGACCCTGTACTTCTAACAGCTTTACAGCCATACAAGCTAATCTAATTATTACCTCAGGTTGACGTAAGTCATGCTAAGTGTACACAGGCTTTCCTACAAAGCCGAAGAGATGAAAAATGACAGAAGATAAAGACTTCCCATGGCTAAGGCTGACAAACTTCAGCGGATGTAAAAACATGAACAAATAGGTCCACGTGCCATATATAAATAAAGGTGACTTTATCTCATTGACAAAACAGCAAGACAGAGGATCTGCCAAATAGCAGCACACTTATGTGAAACTCTCATTAAGGCATTCCTATCCACACACACAAATTGTTTCGGGAGGCAAGCTGTAACACAGAAAAACACTGCACATGACAGAGGCCACGTACTACTGATTTTTAGGAAACAGACCAGCTGAAGATGCAGTCTTCTCGTTAATATTTACTACCATTAGGATCACAAAGTACCTCATAATTTATCAGATTGTCCTTCTGCATTTCTTAGGGCCCCGTTGACAATTCACTCACTGTATTACCTAGGGAACGTCACAACCAAAGAACTTGGAAATACATTATGTGGAGGCACCGATTTTCTTTCCCGGCCACCAAGGCCTTGACCAAGGCACAGAGGCTCTGCAGCTTCTTGCCTTTACTCAGGGTGCTGAAGTGTTGGTGTTTGGGGTACCCCTAAATCCACTGAGAGAAAAAGAGCTGAGCAAAAAGTACCTATGAGATAGGGTCACCTCCTTCCCTTTTGGCTCAGGAGCTGCACTGACAGGCAGGTGTTGTACCAATTTGTTCAGAAGAAAGGCGTTAAATGGTTTTATTTCCAATACCAGTACAGCCATTGAGCTTGTGAGGTTTCTGCATCATTTGTACCTGTGATATTTAAAGCTGAGCTAACATAATCTGAAAAGGCACATTTCCCTCAAATGGGAACTCAGGCCTGATATGTCAAACAGAACACTTTAATTGCCTGTACCCTCATGCTGCTGCATTTGTTAGTTTAACATCTCCATTTGACTTTTCTGATGGATAGCCCCAATATGAAGTCAAAGAAAGCCTCACTTACAAGGTAGAACAGACATCAACTAAGTTGGGTATTCTGGAAATATGTGATGACACCTAGAGAAATAAGGATGTTTTATCAGACAGTGCCCACCTAATTCACAGAGGAAGATCGATATCAAGCCACCATCTCCTCATCCATCTTCTGACTAAGCTGCTCTACCATGATACTCCCTCATTTTCCTCTCTTCCAGGAGGATTTGTAACTTTTTTAGACCTTGCACTAAAAAAGGCAAATTTATCAGCTTGCTAATAATGAGAGTGATTGATTGTTTTTGCTTACTGATTACATGGTAAAGGAGGAAATCTTCCCTGCATAGCTGTCACAGTAGCAAATTATCTCTGAGATTAGAAAGGCAAAAGGGAGACTTTCTACAGGTGAGGTGCCTTAAGCAAAATGAGTGCAACAAGAATAACTTAGAGCAATGTGTAGTGTTTATTCCAGGAAAATAATGATAGTCAATCTCATTCTGTAGTTATGCTTCTGTTATGTTATCCTTAAACCCCACTGCTGGTAAAGGACCTCCATAGGCTGCAAATGAAAAATGTCCAGTTTCCATTTCTTCTTCGGGTCATCATGCTACATTTTGCAGTGTTGCAAAGAGTGTTTCATAGAGATTCCTTTTTTGTCTCAGCAAGAAGTTTTAGTGCCTCATCCACTCTAACTGAATCACAGAACTGTAGGGGCTGGGAGGGACCTCTAGAGATCATCTAGTCCAACCCCCTGCCAAAGCAGCTCCCTAGTCCAGGTTGCACAGGTAGGCATCCAGGCAGGTCCTGAACGTCTCCAGAGAAGGAGATTCCACCACCTCTCTGGGCAGCTCCAGTGCTCCGTCACTGCACTGTGAAAAAGTTCCCATGCAGATTTGTGCAGAACTTCCTATGCATCAGTTTGTGGCTCTTTCTCCTTGTCCTATCATCACACACTGCTGAGAAGAGTCCGGCCTCATCCCTTTGCGTCCTGCTCCTTAGATAATTATAGATGAGGATCAAATCCCCTCTGAGTCACTTTTTAAGGCTGAAGAGACCCAGGTCTCTCAACCTTTCCTCATAAGAGAGGTGTTTCAGGACCTTTATCTACTCCCTCATCAAGGTCATTGATGAAGATGTTGAACAGGACCAGACCCAGCATTAAGCCTTGAGGAACACCACTAAGTACAGGCCTCCAACCGGACACTGTGCCACCAATCATAACCCTCCAAGCTCTGTCAGTCAGCCAGTTCTCAACCCACCTCAACATTCATTCATCTATTCCACACCTCCTCAACTTTGTTATAAGGATGCTTGGGAGACAGTGTCAAATGTCTTGCTGAAATCAGGGTGGACTACATCCACCGCTCTCCCCCAGTCCACTTAGCCAGTAATGACATCATAGAAGGCCACCAGGTTGGGCAAGCACGACTTCCTCCTGGTGAACACATGCTGACTACTCCTGATAATCCTCTTATCTTCCAATTGCCTGAAGACGGCATCCAGAACAAACTGTTCCTTCACCTGTCCAGGGACAGAGGTGATGCTGACCAGCCTGTAGTTCCCTGGATCTCCTTCTTGCCCTTTTTGAAGACCAGAGTGACATTGGTTATCCTCCAGTCTTCAGGAACCTTTCCCATCCTCCAAGACCTCAAAGATGATAGAGAGTGGTTCAGCAATCACCTCCACCAACTCCCTCAGCACACATGGGTGCTTTCACTCCCTCAACCAAACTCCCTAAACCCCTGAAATCTCTTTTGATCGTTCACAGGCTTCCCTGAGTGATTTCATCACTGCCTGCCTGAACTATCAATAATTATAATAATCGGAGGAGTAAACCAGACCCAGGAGTTTTTTGGTGATATCTCCAACCCAGGCCCCAGGGGGGCAGCACATCTCCCTGTGGGTCAGGTCTGCCCTCCATTCCCCCTTTCCGTCTTCAGTACATGTTCACAAAGGATATTTAGGCTTCTAGTTCTCCAGTTTTCCTTGCAGTATGCAAATATTGCTTCTTTTCTGCGCTGCTCTAAAGCACCATAGTATGCTGTAGAAAAGATTTTCTTTCCCGCTCCCTTCAAGTTATCATTAGGAGGGAAAATGTTCGATTTGTCTTCCAGATCTACTGAATCAGGATCTGAAAGAGCCTTTGGACGCTGCTGGACGGGGCTCGCTCAGCCGCGGCGTGATTTGCCCCACGCAGTGGGCACCATTTGCAGCGTCTCAGGCACGGACTCAGATGTGGACGATCCAAATCGTTTACTACAGGTTTTAACATCCCTTATATACTTTCACAAGTTCTCTCTTGTAACTTGCCCACCCGCCTTTACGTGTCAACAGTAGAACTTCCCAAAGCAGTCCTTAACCGTGCATACAGGCGATTATCCAGTCAGGGCTGTGAGTCATCCCAAACCACGCGCTCTTCCTCCAACTGGGGACTGCTATCGTGCAGCTTACTTGAACTTGTTTTCCTCTTCTAAGAGAGAAGATGAGGTTCTCTTCTGAGAACCAAGTGTCCTTGGTTCTCAGCCTTCCTTTCTCATGCTGTTTATCCTGTTCCACAGCTGCAGTTCTAAATATACTTTCTGTATTCCCACAGCAGTAGAAACATTTCATTGGGTCATATTATTTTTTTTAAATTTATTTTGCTAATTCAGTATTGTTAGAATAAGATTAAATGGACGTGTAGTAGCTATCATGTAGATAAAAAATAGTCTGTATATCTTCTATGGAACTTGGGATTTTCCTGAGCAGAGCATGTTTCTGTACTAGTTTTTCCTCAGCTTGAACTATTGTGCTGAACAGCAGGTGCTCTAGCATTGCTATCTTTGTTAAAGGCTGCTTTTGGTCATCACACTTTGATGTTTCTTACAAACTACCCAGTAGGTGATCCTTCCTTTTTGCCTGCTAGTTATTGACCACACATTGGCTGTGCAAGTCCATGTGACTGAAAAGAATGTGCTTTTATAAAAAAAAAAACACGGTTCCATTTCACTTGTGACACTTAACCAACCACTGGTGGTGCAGCACTTCACAGAGGCCTGACTGCATTTTAGCATACCTCTCTTGAACCTTGTATGGTGCTGATGAGATCGATGTACTGAATTCCTAATTCACATGTAATGGTTATTTTTTTCTTTTTTTTGTCTGGAGTTAACAGGTGTACATAAAAACATTCCTGACCAATCTCAAGATTAAGTCGTACTCCTTAATGCGCTTTGCTGACTAAGCAATACACTTTGAGAGTCACTGTATGTGTGATGGGGCCTATCTGCAAACTGTCCTAACTGATGGTTGTGCTTTTAGGATTTACGGCTGCGCTGCATTTGGCTTTTTGAAATCTGTGGCTGCTTCATAGTATGCTGCTTCAAGTTTGACTCAGACTCGAAAAAAGAACATATACAGATTTTGTTATCCTACAGTACAATATTGTTATTTTTGATTGACAGAAATGCAATTTTGATATTGTAAATAGGTTTAACCATGTTGTTTAAAGGTGCCAAGGGAAGTGTCCTATTACAGTTTTTGAAAAATATGAAATCTTACACTATATATATATATATATATATACACACACATTTATATAAAGAAAAGAGAACAAAAACCTTTAGAGACTTGCTACATGGTAAATGCTGGTATGTGAACAGAAGAGATTTGATAAATAACACTCAACTGTTTTCCCATCTTTATCTTTTATCACTTGCTGCAGAGCCTAATGTGGCCAAGAAGTTGACTCATGCTAGAATTTCCATAAAATGTGAAGGATATGCTTTAGCCTAATGTTCTGATGATTCACATAACCGGGAAGTCTGTGAACCTTAATTTGTTTCAACTTACATCTCATTTGTACTCAAACTGTTGACTGTGGAGCACTGTGTTCAGCTCTACTGTGAAACAGTTGAGACGGATGTACCACAGAATCACAGAACAGCTTGGGTTAAAAGAGACCTTAAAACCAAGTAGTTTCAACACCCCTGCCATGGACAAGGCTGCCATCCATCCCACCTCAGACTGCTCAGGGTTCCATACAACCTTGAATGCCTCTAGGGGCCACAGAATTACCAAGGTTGGATGATCTTAAGATCATCCAGTCCAACTGTCCACCTGTCTCCAATATTTCCCACTAAGCCACGTCCCTTAGTACAACATCTAAACATTTATTGAACACCTCCAGGGATTTTTACATAAACCTCCTTTTCTTTTTTATTTTTTTAAAACTAATGTGTCTAGTAGGCCTTATCATACCCAATGGTTCTTTATTTAGCTTCCTCTTCAAGAAGTCTAGATTAATTGAATTTTTTTAAATAAGAGTGCAGGTCTTATTAGTTCAAATCTTCACATTGCAAGACTTTGTAAGGTGACAGCAGGATAAAAAAGGACCGTTTTGTTATAAAATGTGTGTAAACAAACTAGTGCTCTGTAGCTCATATTTATTATGCCATGTATATAGCGAGAACCTAGGCTGTGTTATTTTACCCTGCAGATGACTAACTTCATGCAAGATTTTTAGTTTCATAATTTTTTTTTAAATCTTTTTTCCCACCCCAAGGCCTTTTTGGAGAGCTTTGCAAAACAGGTTGAAATCATTGTGTGGCGCACAGAGACATCACGCTTAGGAGGAGCCCCTTCTAACCAGAAGGAAAATTATTATTTTTTTATGACTTTTTTACTTTGGGCTGATAACGGAATGTTGAAATGGAAGGCAAAATGTCGGTAATCTCTCAGGTGTTCCCTTAGAGCACGAGTTCTGCTGTCAGTGTGGAAATGGGAAACGACGTGGTAAATCATATTTTCAATTTGTTCGCTGGCATTTTGCTTGAGTCACACTGCTAGGTGCAGCTGAGTGCAGTGCCCATCCGAATGTGTGTCCCTGTGTCTCTGAACATGCAGAGGGTAAAGACAAAGCACGAGGCGCTTTGTGAAGCTTACAGCTGCTGCAATAAGCTCGCTGCTCCTTGTCAGCAGCCCGGGTGTTGGTACTCCTTGATCTAGAGCACACTGCCTCATTCTGGCAAAAGGAAAATATGGGCTGGAGTTGGGAGACTGTTATCTTTAGCAGAAGTTCATTTAAAATCATGATTATGTGTTGCAGGAAACCAACTTCCTGTCGTAACACATATTAGTGATGAAACAATAACTGATGTGGGGTGCACTGGCAACGTAATTACTGATATAAATATCATGATAGGACTGGATCTCAAAGAATGAGCAGTGTGTTCACAGGACTGCTTTAAATAACATACAACGAATCTTGAACCTGTGCACGTGGAGATGGATGCTTACAGATTTGATGTATTTCCCAGTGATGTCAGATCCCCTTGGAATCGGAAACTGGATGCAGCATCAGTACTCAATTGAAAATAACTGCAGAATAGTCACTTGGACCCAAATGACTGTGTTTATCTTTTACCTCACTAATTGCTTCACTTAGGAAATAAATTTCAGGGGTTGCAGCAGCATATATATGCCATCCAGAACCCCGCAATCCCAATTTAGCTGTCTGTTTCCTGTCTCGGTGGAGTTGAGACAAAATTTCTCTGTCTTTGTGCTGTGCTAATGGAAGAAGTGAAATTGAATTTAGTGCAATTTGTCTGCCAAACGAGACGAGTGTTCTTTCTGTACCTCGCAGTATTGTTATGCTTCACATAATGCTGAAGCAGGAACAGGCTGACATGACACCTTTCTGAATAAGAAAGGCCAGTGTGGCCTGGTGGGGCTAATCAACTGATAATCCACTGTAGCTGTATCCATTGGGCTAATCCATTGTACCTGCTTCTACAGACTGCACCTTCTGCTCTGACCTCTGTGCCAGTGATTGTGCACAGTGTGACAGAGTTAAATGCTTGGGCTTCCAATTTATGTTTGGTTTCCTTCATTGTTTTCTTGTTGCAAACCACTCAATTACTAATCAGCGCTTTTCTGCCCCGTAGCTGTCCTTGCCATGGAAGCCACAGAACAAGATATAATATATGTATTATTTTTTTGCATAGAAAAAAGAAATATACTTCATTCAATTTTCCCAGAGAGCATCCACTCCCATTCCTGTGTTCACCAGCAGTTGTTTTTGTGATAGAATTGTTGGCCAGGAGCAGTAACTCAGTGTTGTATGTGTCCTTGTGGAACAGGGCTTTTAGGAAGTGCTATTCAGGCAAAGGAAGGGGATCTCATTTTAAAACTAGATGAATTTTCCACTCAGCTTTTCTTTTTGATTGGCATTTTGAACGTACCAGAAATCAGAGTGTTAGCTTTGGAAAATAGAGGACTGCATTAAGGAAAGTTGCCTAACAAATCAGAGACTGGAGAATGCATCAGGCTTGCAATAAATGCAATAAATGCAATGAAAGAGCTGTGGTTTTAGATGGATCACAGGGTCGTAAAACTGCTCAGTTCCTAAAAATATTAGGCACTCTCAAGTGTGTCCATGTAGTGGTGACCAGTAAATAATTTCCATCACTGTCAAGCTGAATTTCCTTGGCCTGAGGTAGGGATGGGACAAGCTCAGTCTAACAGAATAGAACCAATGGTTTTCTTATCATCAGATACCGCTCATAAATCTCTCCCTTAGACTTCATTACAGTAATACTGGAAGAAGAATTTCTTTTCCTTTCAAAATGATCCAAATTTTTGGAGACAGGTTTTGTCTCAACTTCAAACACAAAAATGGGGGCCCTTCTCCTGCTCCTCTCACGTCCCTTGAACGTGTCACCTGCTGCCTTTTGTGGCTGTGCTCCCAGTGCACATGGCAGCTCTGACAGAGCTGTCAAGGGCTGCAGCTTCACTCCTGAGAGTGTGATCATACCCAGGCAGGCTGAAAGTCACTGCTGCTGAGCATTGGCAGTGTTTTTTCTTTCATTTTTCTGACTGTAAAATGTATGGTGACATCTTGAGACCCTTAACACAGGCAAGATCTCTCTCCTTACTGAAATTCCTTCATGTGCATGCTCAGTTGCCTGTAGGAAAAATGAGTTTGCCAACAGATGCTGCTGAAATGTGGCATTACTCCTCTCTCCTTTTCCAACTTTGTACTTGGTAGATACTGGTAACCCAGTATTACTGGCATCTCAGAACTTCTGGCCTTCCGTGGAGGAGAACGTGGAGCTTTCTTGTCTTGCAGAGCTGTGCAAGGAGAGCAAGACTTGGTGAGCAGAACAGATGCTCAGGTGATCAAACAAATCCCATAGAATTCATATTAATGCATGCTGCTGGGAATTTTTGTGGTAGTGTTCAGAACACAGAAATGCTCCCCACAAATTTATCTCATAGCTGCTTATTTTGTTGATATTGACTTACAGCTATTTAAAGCTTCTTTGTATTAGCAGGGGCATGGCTTTCTCCTTCTCCTTTTCAGCAGTCCTGTTAAGTATCAGAAAGAAGTACAGCACGGATAGAAAGTAAAAGCATTGTGGAAGCAAAAGTGTCTAAACAAAATATCTGAACAGAGAATAACAGTAAGATGGACATATATAGGCATAGATCTTAAGCAGAGACAAAAAAGAAGACTATTATGAGTAGGCTATTATAAGGTATATTATAAGCTTCCCAGCAAATCAATAGACAGTTGTGAGTTTAATTAGCAATTCAGCCATTATTTTAAAGCAGTAGGCAAATCAAATTGCTTTCCCTGCAGCTTAGCCAAGTAAAGATGAAACCTTCTCTGTTTAGGCACTGCTTTTTAAGTGGTAGCACCTTCATATCATAAACATTAGGCTCTCTTTTTTCTTAGAAACTGCTGGTTTGTGTGTCACATCCAATTTTGGCCTTGTTCTGATGTATTACAACATAAATGGTTTGAATGCACGGTTGCAAGTTGAAATGTGGAGATAATGGGAGGACTCATTGAAAAGTTAATATTGAGAGGTAATGACCTTGTGTTAGTAAGTCAAACAAAATTTGACTCATAAACATGGCTGGTGTAAATCTGCAAAGAAGATTCAAACACCTGATTTGAAAAGTTTGAAATATCACATTTACTTTCTTGCTTCTTCCTGTCATTATTCATAACCTAATAACATTGTGAGACCAGAAAAACAAACTCCAAACACGGAAGAAAAATCCTTCATTTGTGGACCCTTCAGAGCCACAGAGCAATAGGAATCATTCCTGTGAGAATTTCAATAGATTCTGCAGACCTAAGAGTAGAGTGAGGTAGTTCAAAACAGAACTGAGAAAGCAGCTAGCCTAGCCCAGCAGCCAGCCCTCTGATGGCAGCTCTGTTCCGCTCGATGTCCATAAACCTGTATCTGCTTTCAAACACGCATGCAGACTGTTAGTAATTATTCTGGCTCCTTAAGAGATCCCAGCAAGCATTGTGAGCTGGGATTTTACTAGAGGGACAGCACCTCGTGGCTGCACAGCATGCTGTGTACAGCCTAGCATTTTCCAGTAACATTTGCATAAACAAAACCCACAGCCAAAATCGATGTCTGGATTTGTAGACAATCATCATCCAGCATTCTGAGTTAATTGCTTTATATAAGGAGTAGGTGCTGTAATGACTTTTTGTAGTTGATTGGACGAGGCATGGTTGCAAACTTGTTCAGCTATTGTTTTTATCGACTGTTCTTCCAGTATTTCTCCCTTGGCAAGTTTCCTAATGTGCTTATCCATTAAAGCGAGGCAGTGGACTTGGAGGTTTAAAGGTGGCCAAGACTTGGCTGTGGCTTTCTGGAGGACTGCTGAGAAGATCTGGATAGAAGGCCTGTGGAGAGTTACTCCTTCTTCCTGCCAGTATCTCTTCCTAGACTGACAGACTGGACAACTCAGGCCTCTTCTTCCCCTTGCAGATAAAGCTGGAGGTGAACAGGCTGTGCCCCCAAATTCTTTGGTGGTGGTTGCATTTAGTGGCATTGGAGACCTCTATCTTCGTGGCTGTGCATAGGGTTGGCTAAGCACTTCCATCTCTTTCAAACTACAGAGAGGCATTTTTTAACCACGCATCTCAACTTGGTTAAGGACAATGGAAAAGAAAAGAACAATTGTGACTTGATTTATCAAAACCAGGATAATGGCTGCAGCTAGTGCACTTACACTGACCAAACTTGGTGAGAGTGCCTTGGAATTAGGATGGCTGTGAAAATGGTCTTGAAGTTTAATAGAAATAGTTTAATACCATAAAAATGATATTTTGGAACTACCAAATCACCCACGTACCACTGTTTCTTATATTGTAGTAGTTTTCAGCTGAGGTTCTTAGGAAGAACAAACTCTATTTGAAGCTAATGGCTCCTTTTCTCACTGTAAGTCACATACAGCTGAACGTTAAGTGCTTTGATAAGACCATATGGCCCTCACATCTACTCTTACAAACTGAAGAAATAAAATACAATCTCATATCTCATTCTCTGAACCTGAGACAGCTAACACATTGAAAAATCCTATACTTATTTTGTTCTAAATGTTTAAAACTACTGTGTCTCTCTTACTTAGACTGTCTCCCTTTGGAAATTCTCTCTGAGATTTGGCAGTACTAATCCTCCTCATCCAGTCTGCCCAACCCAATTCCTTGTGTTAAAGGACATAATGGGAAGCCTAAGTTAAATGAGTCAGTTAGTGTGAAGTCATGCCTTAAACAGTGCCATCATATTCTCAGATTGAGGTATAAATATGCAAAGATATGCAAAAAAATGCACTGCAGTCATTTGAAATAATGACACAAAAAGGAAACAGTGATTAAAATCAAGTCATGTATAAGATGCAGTGAATTCATAGCATCGTTGCAACAAGGAAGAAATCAGGATTGATCTCTCTGGAGCACTGTAATCTCCATTTACATTTACATCTCTTTTTAAGGATTATAAACTGGCCAGGAATAGGTTTTCTGAGTATCTGTGAAGTACTATTTAGACATGTGCCTTTTTATTTTTATTTTTTTTCATTTTTGAGAATGCTTGACATCCTCTCATTCTTGATCACGTGCAAATCTAGTGTGAGTCAAATCTCCAACAATACTGTGAAGACAAAATATCTTGGGTGAGCATTAATTATTAATGACGTTTTGTAATTTGTAAAAAGATGTCTCCAGTATCTTAAGCCAGCCTTGTTAAGCTGGAGTGCATAACAAAGAACAAATGCATGCATTTGTGTGCAGTTCTTTTTACGTAGATGAGGGATAAAATAAATAAATAAGTAAAAGTCCTTTTTAGAATTTCAGGCCACCTAAAGGTAGGATTTTCCGAAGATGGATTTTCTAAATAGAGTTTCCTACTCAGGTGCTTTCTAAGGTACCACTGCTTGCTGTTGTGACACCAAAGTCGGAGGTAAGAGTCAGACTGCAGGCGTTCATTAAGAGCAAGTATTATCAGCCACTGAAAATAAGCATTTTTTTTTCATTTTCCTTCTTAGTGTATAAAGGGTAACTTTGGAATCAGAATAGAAAATTAAAGCAGAACTCCCTATGTTAGTCAACCTTGTGAAAAGCAAGGCTGAGGTAGGCCTCCTTTTTGAATATTTCTATAATACTTGGCTGCGTTAGGAAAAAAAGGATTTTCCCTTCTCTTGAAACAAATGACTCCCAGTGCCTTTTTTCCTGCCTCACACTAAGTTTATGTAAGCTGATTTATTCTGTTGCATTGCTAATGAATGCACTGCCTACCAGCAGAAGACATTTTGTACATTGTTTTCAAGCATCCTCATCTAAGCTGCATTTGGAAGGCGAAGCTAGAATACTAAGTAGCTTTAGGAAAACACGGTGTAAAGACACTAGAATTCTATTAAATGACATTATAAAAATGACAAAAAATGTTATCGGAGGATTAAGTTAAAAGGTAGCATCTATTTTTAATAGGGATAACTGTTTACTCTGCAAAATCGTAACTTAATGAACATATCTGAAAAAATTCCCATTCTCTTGAAACATGAGCTGAAATTTTTTATTAGTGAGCATAGATGTGGAGCAGTTGTTTATTATTCATAAAATAACACATCAGTGATTCAGCGGTCATGTTGGAAAATCTCTTTGAATCTGGGAGTGGTATTTCCAATAGGTAATTCCCTCTGTACAGAAGACAAAGACTTCTTGAAGGCTCCCATTTCTCTCCTTTGAGAAAGCCAAAATATGCGGCTCAGACTAACTGGGTGATTTGTGGATGGTTGGAGATAGGAGTTGTCTCCCTGCTGCAGCTTTTCATATTCAGAAGAATATAAGGTTTAAAAAGTTGTCAAGCAGATTTTCGAGCAAGTTTTGAGTCCTAGCTATCTATCAATGTTACACTGCCTTTTTGGCAGATGCATATATATATATATATATATATATATAGGTTGCTCTGAAAGTAATGTTTCTTACTTATTTCCGTGGAAACTACAGCAGATTCAAAGAGCACAATGACGCTATTTGATAGAGCAAATTCTCGATTACAAAAGCCACAGAGTCACCACCATTACCTGTGTGTTTTGGCCAGCTATGAACAAGAGCCTGCATGCCATGCACATAACAATCTGCATGGCTGTCCAGAACGTGACTCGTCTTTCACATCGCTGTTGCCACTGCTGAAACACACCACCTTGCTGGGCTCGCATCCATTCTTTGGTCCCTGTAAATGTTCAGCTAGCATTGATGAATGCCAACGGGTGCCATTTTTTCAGCATGGAGGAATTCAGTGGCATACTGCTGCTTCATATGCATTTCCATGTCAGATGCCATTCAGTCAGACTGCCCCTCTGCTGCCACCTGATGCGCTGCAGCAAAATATAACAGAATACTGACAGGAAGGCTCTGCCTCTACTGCCGTACCACCAACATGTGGGCCAACAGAATAAACTTTTGCATTACTTTTGGAGCAGTTTTCATAGTGAAGACTACTGCAGTTTGCTTGGGTTGCAAGTTAGGCAGCCTCACACTTCAGAATTCTTTGCAATTTTTCTGCTTAGTTTTGAGTTGTTTTAGCTTCTTGCTTTGAACTTCCAATTCTCTCCTTGATTTCTTGATGATGTTACTGCACCACATCATTAACTGCAAGATATTTGGTTTATATGCTCAGCAGCTGTTTTCAATTTATTACTGATGCTCCAAAACATTACTTTTAATAGCACTGTGCACTGGGATAGGAACACCAGTGGAACTGCAGCATAGGTGAAGAGGATTTCAGAAAAAATAAACCCACTGCAATTTGGTCCCCCCAGAGTATCTCTTTGGTTGAGCAGATGCACTCTTCTACTTGGAGCCACTATGTAGGATGCATTTACCTCCAGAAATAGAGGATAAAGTGGACATTGTTAATTAATTCCCACATCTGAAGGAATTATGGGTAGAACTTTATGTGTATAATGCTTATACTTTTATCAGATTTACCTAAATGAATTCCCCGTGGCAGACAAGCATCAGACACTGCAGGTACCTAGGCTGGTCTGTTTGAAGTGGTTCATGCACCATTTCTTTCTTTGTGTGCTCTGAAAAATAAAACTGAGAAATTAGTCTCATTTCCAGCTTACAGTCTCTCTAGGCAATTCCAAATCTGAAGCTACATTTATATCTCAGCTTTCTACTCTAGGAAATGAGGAGTTTCCTTTCCAATTTTCAGTTTTCACAAATTTCTGAACATAGTTCTTTCCAGGATGAAGGTAATCGAGTGTGGTGTGAGTGCATGTGGTGGGCTACTTCCCCACAGAGATCTCACAGCTGGGAGGGGACCAGGGGGGAGTCAGATGATGTCAGAGGTCTGGACAGTAAAAACCTTATGAAAGAGAAATGTTGAAATGTTGATTTTAGTATCCAAATTAAAGCTTTTGAGATCTTACTTAGTTCATCTGCTGAAGAGTAGAATTAGGGTAGAATATTATTTTTATGAGTTTGGTTGTTAATATGGACAAAGAGAAACTGCAGCCTGACATTAACCAGAGGAAATGAATCTGTTTCTTGTTTTGTGTTTTTCAAGAGAAATGCAGTGCTCTGCCTTGGTTTCTCCCAGCAGAAGAGAATTGCTCCTGAAGGGTCAATAGCTTTTGAAGGCTCTGCACCTTCACATGAAAGGCAAAGGGAATGGGATATCACAGGCACTGCTGATTGAGTTAGAAGGATATAACATATCCACCAGATTTCTGCCCTAAGAGTGTTTGCGGGCTGTGTTATTGGCAGTCAGTTGGTTCCACGTGCTCAGATTTGATCTTATCTTCTGACTGGTAAATGCAAAAGACAAATGTGTGGCACGAGTTTTAACACAGTCTGATCTGATTGTGTTAAAGGCAACAATTTCCATGTGAGGGTTTGTTCTCTGAATTCCCAGTCCTTCACAACACTATTGCGGGTCCTGAAATACATTTCTGTAAATACGATGCTTAAAAGTGTTTGAATTGTAATAAATTGTACAGATACATCAGACAGTGACTTCATGAAGGAACACAGGATAATAATCCTGTAAAATCAGGAGAGCCAAAGGCTGCCATTAGCTCAGAGTTGGCTCTTTCAGCTCAGGCTGAGGTTGTGTGTTCTTCAGGCTTCTTCTCTTTGTTCACCAGGCTGCCTTATGGTGTAATATCATTCTCTGGTGTAATACCAGATGTGTACTCTGTCACCGTGTACTTTTGTTCCATCTCCTTCTCTGGGCAGGGAGGGATCCGCTCCGCTCTTACACCCACTCTTTCTACCTTGTGTCAGTGCCTTGTTCAAGACTAATGCCTTTTCAGCCTTTGGTATAGATTAAGCAATTTGTGCACAACTGACCAGGCTTCCTAAATGCAGAGACGTGCTTCTTCTTTAGTCTCAAAAGAAGGGCTAACTTTGCTTTTATAAGCTGTACCATTTTTGTGTAAAGCTGCTGCAAGCCTCAGGGTTTTGGTTTTTTTGTGGGTTTTTTGTTTTTTTTTTGACTTTTAAAGATCTTTACAACATTCATACTAGGTACTCCATTAGGCTTTTTAAATTTATTTTCTCTCCTGCTTAAAAAAATCACCAAGACATTCTGTATGTAAAAAGACAGAAAAAGCAGTGTTATAAAGTGCACTGTTCCTCTTTCTTTCCTTCCCACGTTTGTTGGTAAGCCCTGTATTTGTAACTTCATCTTTCCAGTTTTCCATCCTGAAATTGTTCCAGCAACTTTCTTGACGGATTGAGAGTGAGAGAAGTTAAAGAAAAGCCCTTGGTGGCTTCAAAGGAAAGGAAAAACATTCTCCTGTTATTGAAGTTGGAGGCAATTTCAAGAAATCCTTTGGATTTCTAATTAGCTTGTGTCCTTTAAAAAGCAACACTTAAAAGGCTAAAACCAAAGTACATAAAAGGAAAGCATTCTTGTGAACCTTCAGACCTCAGAAAGAAAGCAGTCTTCACTCCATCTAAATTGCAAATCCTGACCCACTGCTCTTGTTTTCATTGTGCTTTTGTAAGTAATTATGAAATAGTAATTATAATTTTTGCCCACCGATTGAACGACTTGATGTCAAATTAATGAAATAAAATATCCTTACTGCAAACAAGCAAAACAATTCCTGCTGATTGATCTCTTGTTTTAAATTTAGTGCTCTATAAAAATGTCAGGACTGAATTCCAGGGACAGATCTGGAAACTACAGGTTGGAAAATTCTCTTTTATGACAAACTGTTACTTGAGATACAAGATCTTAAAAGTAAGAAATAAGAAAAGGAGAGAAAGGAGGGGAAAAAATAAATAAAATAAAAAAATTACTGGGTTGTATTGCATTTGCTGTATCACAGGATTTTTCTTGATTTAGTGAGTCTTATTAATTATAAGGAATGGCACTTTGAATTGGAGTAGTTTTCCACATGCTACATGTATTGCTCACGTGAAAGATGTTGTGCAAACATACCCTCAACTTTGGCGTTAGGCCATCTCTGCTCATGTTTAAAAATAAATTAATCCCAATTTTTAACGATTTTGGCTTATAGGAACAGAAAATTGCATTTGCCCTACTGGGAACAGTTCTCATACTGGAGCAAATACTTGGCTGTAGGAGATTTTTGTTCTTTTTCTAGTTGGTGGAAAAAGAGGAAAATAATCAGCAGCTGCATCAATCTACATTTCCTTATGTTGTGTGAGATACAATAGTAATCATCTGTCTTAAAAAAATATGTACCAGGGAAAGCTAACTGCTTATTACCTAAATATGTGGAGAGTGCTTCTCCTTTGTGCCATTTGCCTGTGCAGGTGGGTGACTCCACCACCATGAGAGAGGGCCTAGGAAAGGGCAGCAGAGCTGAAACCCAAGGGATGATTTAGCAGAAGGATAAAAAATCATGAGCAGGAAGCTGTACCTTCCCAAACAGTTGGGGCAGACTGCTCCCAGCTGCAGCACTGCAGTTTTTCTGACCCATTAATCTTCTTCCAGGGAAATGATGTTTTAATTGCTGCTTATATTTTTTTCTTTTCTGTCAGCTCTCCAAAGGAAGCTGCTGCTGCTGCTTTGCCCAAGGAATTTAAATCCTCTGTTCAGAAGAGGGTCTTCGTTTTGTTGTTATGATGATTCTTTAACTGCCCAGTGACTGATAGTGTTTCTCCTGCTGTTAGTGGCTAAGTGCTTCTGGTTTGTGTTCTGTTATTAGTTCAGGTGCCAGCACGCTTAAGCAAATAAGCTTCAAGGGATTTGAGCTGAGCTGCGAGAAACAAGCTCAAGCATTTACGTCTGTGTCACAGTTGATCTGCAAATATTAATTTGGATGAGAGTAACGTGCGTGGAGAACTAGGCATCAGCTGTCACATTTAAAGTTATATTGGTGAAATATCAGGGTGAGTATAGAATTACTGTTTTTTTTTTCTTTTTATTCCAGAGAAGCTGTAGCTATCTTCAGAGTCTTCCTTCTGCTTTCACTTTCTTCTACTACCTTCAACTCAACATGAAATTTCTGACACACGAACAAGAAAAATCATTCCAAAGGTTGTACAAAAAACCCCAATTTTTAAGAAGAGGACGATCACTGAACGTATTGGTCAAACTAAGGATCTGAGTGGGTGACACTAGGTCCTCAACCTCCCTTTTAGATGTTATTAATTCTGAAATGTGCATTTTTTTTTATACAGTACATGTATAGCTGAGACTGTGAGATTTCTATAAAAACGGCGCAGCGCTCAAGCACTGACACCAGTTGACGTGGCTCTTTATAGGAGACAAATACTGACCAAAATTGATGTTTGCTTGACAACAGAAGTTAACCTGTGCAGCATTAAATATACTCCAGAAGTCTTCATCAGCCTGCCATTATTCATATTAAAAATATGCATATACATTTTTTCTTCCTTTAAATTAGCATTCAGAATTAGAAGAAATTAAACCCTAGGAACAAAGGGATTACTTATAAAAATTTTCACAAAGTTTTCACAGCTCCCCAACAGGCACTAGTTTAACTACTCTGAGTAGTTACTATTGCTTCAGAAGTCAGGGAGGAGCTGAAAACAGAATACCAAATTCCCTTACAGTAGCATTTTTCTACCTGACTAATTGCTGGTTTGTTTTAGATGTTGATATTTACTTGCCACCCTGTCCTTCCTAGGACTACACTGAACCTTACTGATGTAGGTTTTGGTCAAAAGGTTCTATGTTCTTGGAAATATCTTCCACGTTTCATGCCAGGAACTAATGACAAATGCAGCCTGAGTATTTCTTTTTTCCTCCTTCCAAAATGTTATTAATTCTGAAAAAGTATCTTTACTATCGGCAGTTGGGCAAAACTGCAAAACACATAAAGTCTTCTGGCATGTATGGGACAACAAATGGACATATTGGAGTATATTAAGCAAACGGTTGTGTTACTCTGTTTTTTTTTCATTTCTTTCAGCAGTTCCTATAGCTGCAAAGAGACAGAAAAAGTTGTGTTTTAAAGCCAAGAGTTTGAGACTCTTTTGGTAGCAAGACAGAAAACTGGAACATGTCTCTTTTGGGGGGGAAAAAAAATGGACCCATTACATTTCTATTAATCATGAGTGAAACAATGGACTAGGAAAAGCTAGAGAAAGAGCTAGGGAGTGTTTTTGTGTAGAATTAAGAGGTTTCGTGTGACAGTGCTTGTTATGCAAAGATAAGCTAATTTTATTAAGCATCTTGCAGTCTGAGTATTTGTAAATCTGCTATGACAGTAAACAAAGACATTAACCACACAAAACATTTTAATTAGAATGGATTTCCTTTTTTCTGAAAACTGCATGCTAAATTTCTTCTTTAACACTTATAGACCTGCAGTCTGTAATTAATTTGTACAGCTGTAGAAAAATGTCTACTGAAATGATCACCAAGCGTAGTCAATCAACTTGGGACTTGTTGCCGAAGTAATGGTTTAAAAAAAAAAAAAACAAACAGTAAAAAACAATGAAAAAACAAAACAGGGGAGAGGTTGGGATGTGGTGATGGAGGAGCATGGTCTTTCAAACCTGAGGAAAAGCCACAGTTGAGCTAAGCAGAAGGAACATTCAAAGCATGGTGCCTACAAATGCAAATAAAAGACTAAATCAGTTATTCCTCCCCACCCCTCCAGCCCTTTCTTTTGGTTTGTTATTCTTTTGAGGTTTTTATTTATATATATATATTTTTTTGCATCTAATGTCAGCCTTTTGCAGCTGTAGCTTTGGCTCTTTCCTGCTTGTCCATCATGGGCATTGGGGAACAAGGTTTTTGTTTCCTCATTACAGCAGCCTATTACTGAATGGGAAAAAGGACTCAGTGTCCTGTCCTTGCTCTTCAGGCTACCCAGACATCATTCTCTCAGCTTTCTGGTCTCCCAGTAGCTCTACTGCATACACTGCATATGGACATTTCATTCACCCAGAAGCAATCCAATAGCTATAGGTATAGAATATATATATAGGCTATAGAGTTATACTGAATGATTTTTATGGCAAAAGATGCACAAGATATGAATCTG
This sequence comes from Oreortyx pictus, assembly GCA_036925125.1. NCBI lineage: Eukaryota > Metazoa > Chordata > Aves > Galliformes > Odontophoridae > Oreortyx > Oreortyx pictus. The sequence continues at coordinate 606,331 of JAUPFR010000008.1, forward strand.
TGCTACTTGGTTCTGAATCACTTACATAAAGGACATTTTGACATCACACTGTTTCCCTGAATACTTTTGTTCTTATAGTTTGTGCATACACTCATTGCTGTACTTCTCAATGCACTTCTACTAGAAATCATTAATCCTCACTGGAGTTACAGCAGTGTCCCCAGTAACATCAGCAATACAGTTGCATTCTAGAACCTAAATTAGATGTTGCCTGCACGATATGTCGGACTATTACTCTGAAACATGGTGATGCATTGTTATAGTCACCCCACTGACTCGTTGAAGTTCTCCCACAGAGAGGAATCTCTGAAGGAAAATGTAGGTTTGTAGAAGTGCAGAAATGCATCATGGAATGAGTACACTTACACCTTATACAATTTTAATTTCTGTTCTGAGAATGTTAATTACATCTTGAGCTGAGCTCAGCACTGAAATGTTACGCATGCATAAATATTCTGGAAATGCCAATGTAGCTGAAGTGCTGCTGGAACCTCTTAACAAGTATCCATCTCATAACTACGTTGGATGGAAGTGCTTTCAGAAACTTGCCAGGGTCTGTTTAACAGGAGAACATGGAACAATTGCTGAGACAGACAAATTAACAAATCTGCATTTGCATGCTAAAGTATATGCCAACATAGAATCATAGAATGAATAGTAGTATGGTTTGGGTTGGAAGGGATCTTTCAGATCTTCTAGTTCCAATCCCCCATTAAATACACTAAAATCCCTTTACAATAAGGCTGTTTTTCCACCTCTGTAAAATTAATTATTACACACATTATGCTATGCTAAACTCTGAGTTCCCAGTACATGTTGTGTTTAATGCTGAATCACAGAATAATAGAACAGCCTGGGTTGAAAAGGACCTCAAAGATCATCTGATCACCAACCTCAAAGATCAACACCCCTGCCGTGGGCAGGGTCACCAACCACTAGAGCAGGCTGCCCAGAGTCACATCCAGCCTCTCCTTGATCACCTCCAGGGATGGGGCATCCACAACCTCCCTGGGCATCCTGTTCCAGGTTATATGCTTATATTACTTAAAGACCTGAACGTTTCTGATAGCTTGCTTCCAGAACAATTAATAAGAGTCTGGTGCTACTCAAAACTTTTAAGTTCTGTAGCATGAAAGCTTTGTTTGCTACAAGAGAGCCTCTCCTAATTGCAAGCAGGAGCAATGACAACATGAACTTAAGCAAAAGCAAAATTTCATCTTTCCTGGTCTTGTCACAGCAACAAAACATCTTAGGAAGAACTGAAGGAATTTCTGTAGAGTACGTTAAATTGTATATGTTTTAACTTGTTTGGCTGCTAAAGTTGTGAGATTACGGTTGAAGGGAGAACAGATACAACAGCAGGAAAACTAAACAGAGGTTTCAGTCACCCTCAGAATTAGAGACCATGAATTCAGGTAAAGTAAGAAAAGTAGTTGTGTGCTCTCATGTAAAACCTGCTAAATCTAGCAATTGTTTCCACCTGCATGTGTATTAAGACTTTAAGATGACAGACTTATCTGTAGCGTCTGCAGGTCCTTTACAGCAGTTTTGAACCACTAAGAATACTGTTGCTTTTAACGGTTTTCCGGATACTGGGCTGTCATTTCTACAAAAGTGAGTGATTTGGCAGTGTATCTTTGTGGGCAGTATGTAAGCACATGGCTTTGTTCAGCCTTCAGGCACTGTGATTTTGGACAAGATGGAAGAAAACTTTGCTGACATTTTTATGGCTCAGAGTCATAGAGGTGAATCCTCCATACAGTCACCTCCACGCAGTCATGGAGGTGAACCCAGGCCCTGCTACCTGACATGGGTGGTCACATAAATGTTCTGGTCCAGATGGTCCGGCTGATAAAATCATGAAATAAAAATGGGTACCCAGATCCTTAGCTGTTACAAGTCAGGACACCCCACTGAAGTGCACTAAGCGAGAAGTCAGGGCTTCTTTACATTAATATTAGACTCTCATTATTTCTCTCAGTTTCAAGATCTCTGCCATCCTCTTACAGCTATGGTAGCATGTTACGGGCTCCTAATTTTAATGCTTTTAGTGAGGTGCAGTCCTTGAAGCCCACTTTTCCCCTCTACACTCTAACTGGATTAACAACCATGACAGATCAGCCTCCCTTCACCTCTTTTCTCAGATAGAGTGAAGTTTGAAACTTAGTAAAAGCCATCCCTACTGCTGCTTGTGTAGTTTAGAGGAATGTTTTGTTCATATTTCTCTGTGGTTTTCTCTAGAATTCATAGATAAATTAATTATTTCCTTCTGCAGGCACTTCTGGTGGCACATTTGAAGTCTGTAAGTTTCCTAACTAGCTGTCACCCTATGGAAGTGTGTTCAGCCCTACTGCAAAGAATTACATATGTTTGGGTTTTTTCTGCTCACAAGGTTTTTCCAGCTTTATGGTCAGGCTTCCACCACAGGTGTGCAGTCAGCAGTGTATCTCCTCTTGATTCATTTTGGAAGTACTAGGAGAAACTGCACATTTTCAAAAGGATTGACAGAGATTTTTCTAATTACTATATTCTCTAAGATGAGTATGTTCACCATTTTATTCAGGAATTTTGTGCACAGTCTGATAAATCCAAAGAGAACAGGAACTGTTGTGCTCAGAATCAGCATGGTATTTTCATTGGTAAAAAAACAGTAGGAAATCTTAAAGAATGCTGTGGATTTTGTGGTACTAAATGTGCAGCCAAAATGTAAAGTGGTTTTCTGGAGGCGTGACTCATCAGTGGATGCATGAAAAGTGGAAGAATATGAAGGTGATGAGTCATATTTGAAACTGAGATAAGGCATGCTAATGCCTTTAAATGCATTCACCCACCTGCACACATACAAACAAGCTTCAGATCTCAAGAACATCCAGGTCTTTGCTCCTGTAGCTGGAGAAAAGCATTCTGCAGCTGATACATGTCCAGGTAATATCTTGAGCCAAAGACCTTCGTTCCGATACTTTTTACAGCTGAATGCTTCCATTACTCCTATAATTCTTGCATATACTCAGAATGTTTCCTCTATCTTTCTACAACACTAATAATGGTATGACATGTATTATACTCTAAGAATGAAAATTATTCTTATCTGTCTGACTTTATAAGCAGATTTTCCACTTCTGAATCAAAGGTTCTTGATACTTAAAGCTTGGTCTTGGGCAATTTAAATATGGGATAATAGATGGAAGTATATAGTTGATTTTTGCAGCTGCATTTAACCCTTAGTTTACATTTCTTGTTAACTAGATTTATAAACACTGAAAGCGTATCGCTACCATTTATTCAAATAAAACAACAATAGGGAGTTGTCCAGATTGGCACTCTTCTGTTGAAATGGGTTTACTGTACCTCGTGTATGAAGTTCTAATCACTAGCTTAAACAATGTTTAAACCCTAGGATTCCATTTCCTGGTAGAAAAACTGAATCCTGTGAGATGAAATGTAATTGACAAAAGTGTTCCAAAGATCATGAGTATGAAATTGAGTCTTCTTATTTCATAAATTCCTTATGTAAATTACATCTATCTGCTGTGGGAATAGATAAAATACTGTGTGACCCTGAAGACTGTGCAGATGGCATGTTATAAAGAGCAAGTCATTCTGTTAAAAAAGTAAAATAATACTGCAGGCAGGACCTAAGTCCAGTTGTGTTCACATAAAATTCTGATTAACAAGAAAATCTGGAAATAGCTGGTGGATATAGCACATCTGTTAGGTGATCAGATCCAATTCATCCTGACTGGAAATGTGTGTGGAGGACATTTCTTGGGGAATCTCAGAAAGCAGAGGAACCAATGACAGATGCTCCACTGCAGGTGAAATGCAATGGAGGAGGGAAGAAGCAGCCACTGAGCGGCTCTCATTCACAACGGGAAAGTGTCCTGCTAGACAAAATGATGAGTGCATGTTGTCCACCCAACTTGGGCTTTCCCTGCCTCTCCAGGAAAAGGGGCAGAATTAAGCACCTGTGGTGAGAATGGGTTCTGGAAGAAAAAGGGAACTGGGAGACATAGGTATGCTTCTGGTTTACCCTTGCTTATGGAGTTTGCTGCTATGCATTTTAGTTACATTTCTTTTCTGTAGTGGGACATACTAAAAACCACAGATGATGAAGAGATGAAAATGGTGATTTTAGTATTTGCTGGGTTTACCCACCTAATTAATTAAGCTAGGTGGCATAAAGATTGATAGAAGTGGTACTGCCAAGTTCAGTTGGTTTCTCTCTGAAGGCAACTCAACAGTGGCAGATGGGTTCATAGAATGCAGGCAGCCATAAGGACTGTCAGGATTTTAAGCCAGTCAGTTTCGTTCAGCTACCACAGTGCTAGTCATATAACTTCTGACAGCAGACGTCATTTTGCTTTGTAATCTGTTATAAAGGGTTGTAAGGTGTTGTAAACCATAAGCAGGTCCTTTCCAATGAAACTGTGATCTGTTCACTGACAGGTTACAGATAGGTACAAATACATTTATGTTTTCCCATTAAGAAAGTAAAGAGAGTTTGTATTTTTGTGAGACATTTGTATTTTCAGAGAGCATTTCCTTCCCCATTAAATTATTATTTTAAAGTAAAACTCAGATAAGACATTTCAGTTCAGAATGCGTTTTTAAACAATGTCTTGGAATACTAAATATTTATTTCCTCTCATCACTGTCTTTGTAGAGTAAAGATATTAAATGATATAAAAAAAAATGTTTGTAGAAACTTAACTTTTTCACTACATTTTGAAATTGTTTGTTAGCAAGAGTCCCCAGGATCATCAGCCTCTCTGCGCTGCAGCATACTACACAAAGAAGTCAGCAGGTTTGGATGGACTCACTGGTTCAGAAAATCTATCAGTCAAAGAAGATAGTTTGATTATATTTCCTGGTTTCAATACACTTGTGAAAAATGTGGAAACAGGAAGAAAACTGGATGTTTAGATTCTTTATGTACGTTTCCTAGAAGATGCCACTATGTATAGCAAAGGCATTTGGGACGGAATGTCTGAAAAGAAGCTTTAGATCTGGTTTCTGTTAACAGAACTGTGACGATGTTTGATGGCTGTTGGGTGTCCCACATGAAATGAATTGGGTCAGTGCCATACCTAGAGGGTAGACATCCACGTCATGAAAAGCCTTCGTCAGTGCTCCTTGGGACTTATTGTTAGCCATCACAGGCAGAGCGAGCTTTGAGTATACTGGTGCCTCAGGCAAAGAGATGTTTGCTCAGCTTCACTGAAGGCCTTTGGCTCTCAGTTAAGTGCCAATTGCTGACTTATGCCCAGCCTGGGGCCTCCTGTGTCATCCTGTGTCCTGATTTCAGTGCATTTTTTGCATCTTCTCTGTGTCCCCAGCCCTCATTTTCAGCACCTCAGTGCAGTCCCACAATCATCTGCACTGCATCATTAGGCTGGCACCATTAATGGTTCATTCTTCACAGAATAACAACTTGTTATTATTATCTGTATCATAATTATGGTCATACTTTACGATTATACAAAGCTAAGCAAAAAACTAAACAGCCACGAAGTCATTAAAATTGCTGTTGCAGCTAAGGAAACTATAGTAATGCTCTAGGCAGGCTAAGAAAAATCCCAAGAAAGCAAGCCTCAGTGTTTGGGCTTTTCAGAGTTACCCTCTAGCTGGGTACTACTGCTGTATCAACTGGGCTGCAAACTTGCATGCCTCTGGGCATCTCCTTCATGAATCCATTCCCTCGGCTTTTTGTGTCTAAAAAGGCAGTAACTCTATTCACTGTGCTGATTTCCTTCTTTCTGAGTCCTGAGGAATGTCATATTTTCCATTTTTGCAACAAGAGATCTTCCCAATCTTTCTACTTAGGGTACGACAAGGGCTCTTACAATGGTTTAGGGAAGGAAAGACTTAACCATTTTTCTACTGATGTTTTATTACGTTCAGAATTGGGAGCATCGCTCCAGGAAAGCCTGAACAAAATAAAACTTCTACAAGGTGACTGCTACATATTAAATGAATCTGAAAAACAAAATGTCCTTCCACCCTTCCACCCCGTCTTTCTGTTGCAACCCTTCCTCCTAGGACAGGAACCACACTTCTCTTGCTGGAAAGGTATTTTATGGATACTAGGACATCACAGATGTATTCTGTAATGTCACACATCTGTTAGAAGAATAATTTACAATCATTATTTCCGTTATGGGACAGTGACTGTAAATGATACAGCTCTGGAAGTGTTCTTGGACAGAGCTATCGTGGGCAGCACAATGTAAGTGGAAAGTTACTTCATAAGGAAGTTCACTGTTCTGTACAGAGTAGTCTTGAATTGAAAACACGGTCCATTTTTCATCAGCTTCTACCCTTAGGGCAGAACATTAATTATATTTATACATTACGTCCCACCAGCCTGAGTTAGGTCTTTAACAAGATGCAAAGCTGCAGAATCCACAAAACATTTGCAAACACTTTGGCAATAGAAAACAAGTCACAAACAATTTTTGTTTTTACAAATTCCTCGTTTTGCAAAATATAAGACAATGTTATGGCATTAGCAGGCTCTTTTTTTCATAGGAAATAGTATTAATTCTCATACATAATCATACCTCAGAGATTCTCTTGCTTTAGCTTAAAACTCGCTACACTCTAACATGGGGATTAGGAATTAAAACCATTATCTTCCTATAAGCAAGAAAAAATACTGAACGTTAAGTGATTAACAAAGATTTTGTTGCAGTTGTTAATTTTGTTGGTTTGTTGTTTGTTTGTTTCTTTTTAACTGTGTAACGAAACTATAGAATTCCATATATACCGTACTTTAACTTGATTGTACTTCAGAAAGCACAGAAAATATGGGAACACTGTGAAATATTCCATTAATGGGTTTGTGCTTTCAAGGCCACATCGGTCAGTGACTGAGGAACCCACATTCTGTTATGACATGGAGAAGCAAAGGGAGGGAAATAAAGAGTGTTGAGTGGAGATGAAAATCTAGAACTAGTAGCTTCAGGGCTTAATCTGGTGGTGATGTTATTAATGTGCCACCTGAGGCTGCTAGTCAAAGTTCACTGTAGTGCGGAATTTAAGAACTGAATGGGAAACGAGCGCAATTAACACTGGCAATTACGTATAATATGTAAGGTTTCAAGACAGACTTGAAAAACATTAGAAATGGGAAATGCTTCCCTGGAGTTAAGGAGGAACACAGTGCCTCCAGCACCCCGTGGAAATGCAAAGTAAAGATGTGGAGTAGGGAAGGAATTGGTTCCTCCAGGGAGGGGTGAGAAACAGTCCTGGTTCCTGCATACACATTTCATGGGGCAGCCCCTGGCTGCAGGGACTCCCTCCCAGAGGGAACTGGGGCTTTTCAGCTCTGTTACATAGAGCTTAGCTTGTGACGGGTGTTTCTCCAGGCAGGTCACTGTGAGAGCCTAAGTGACAAAACAGTACAGCTGCTGCTGCAAGGAGTGGGTCTCTCTCATAGTCTGATTGCTTTAATTTTTTCCCTTCTCATTTTAGCAAGGCGTGTTTTAGCAAGCAGTAGATGCTCTATCCTTCAGAAGACAGTGACCCATTTTAAAGTGGTCTGTGGAAGTGTGAAATTGGTCATATACTGTGGTTTTCAGCTGTTAGACTAATACTTCAGCAAGAAACTTCATATTATCTCCTGAGTTTATACTCTCTTTAAAAAATCCGTAACCAAGTGGTAGGTGAAGGGTGTTTTTGTCTGCTCGATTATATATAGAGGAATACAGCTTGACAGCCATTTGTCTAGAAAAGTCATAGGGAGTGACTTTGTGTCTTCAGAATACTGTAATTATTCTAAATAACATTCATCTAGACTGCCTTATAATCTGCACATGTATGCAAATGGCTTCATTTGCTACTGCAGCTCTGTCTGACCCCCTCTGGCATAAACTACAAAAGCAGATACTGAGTGGTTTATCACTCAGCACAAATCTGTTGTGCCCTGGCACCATATAGTATCCCTGCCAGCGAAGGTGGAAATTGCAGTTCACTCTTCCCTGAGACCATGGCAGTGGCAAGGTCAGCTGCTTACAGCTAAACATTGATATAACTTCTGCTTGATGTGCTCTGCCTCCATGCAATGAAACAAAGCACATCGTTGCATACAGAATGTATTTCCCACAACTGTTCTGTAGGCATTAAGAAACAAAGACCAACATTGTAATGGAAATAGCCTTTGACACGTAGATAAAGCTGTGGGAATAATAAAAAAAAAAAAGGATATATTTTATTTTGAAACTGACCTATGTTTTATAAAAGAAGAATATTTTTCAGATAATCAAAAATTTAGCCTGACTTAAAATGTATGATTATTCCGAAAACTTTGGTTGAATACAAAGTGATTTTCATTGTTCATGAGACTGGTCTTGAAATACCAATTTTCCCAAGCACTGACTTTCTTTCTGTCCATCTGCGTGATTTTTTTTTAAGCTGAGAGCCCAATTCTGTTATTTATTTTTCTTTATTTTTGTGCATGGAGGTCTCTCCGCAAGTATTCCATTTTCTGTATTTTTTCAAAGAAAACAGTATAAGTATCATAGACCATTTGCAGAAAACAAAGCTTTGTAAAGTAAGAATGCAAAAAGGAGATGTATGTCTAAAAGAGTTGGTATCTCAGCAATAATTGATGGCCAGAGCCCGGGAAGGACTATGAGGAATATGTTTTCATTTAAACAATGGATGCAAATATAATCAAGTAAATCAGATCTCAATAAACAAGAAGCCAGTTAAAAGCCTCATAAACAATGCATGAATGAGAACAAGATTGTTGCAGAGCAAACAATTAACTGGAGTGTTAGCTGAAAAGTAGTTAATGGCACAGGCATAATAATCATGACTTCTAATGACAGCAAGATCAGAAAGATGATACTGTCTTCTCATGAAAATAAGTCATTCTGGCACAAAAATACTTACAATTTCTATTTGATTTTGATGAAAAATGGTTAGACTAAAATCATACTGAGAGTCTAGCTTTGAAGAGAGACTTCTGTTATGACAGCCAACAAAATGATGTGAAAAATGTTAAAACCTGTAAAACAAAACACTCACATGCCACAGCTGTGGAAAGGTGAGAACCTCTCTCCTGACTCTTTGGTTTTTTTTTATATCGAATTGGGTTCTTTGCATATCCCTTTAGATTGTATTTTATACAATGTCATATTTTGCTCTTAATGTGGCTCTATTGTATGCTGACAACCTTAATATTTAAAATAATAATAATAACTTCTGTTTATTTGGAAAACTTAACTGAGAGGTGTTTCACGAGGCAGGAATGACAATTACAGATTCAGTGATACTCCAGCTTGAAGTGCTATGTAGAAATTCCATCTGTATCTTTCAAAAGGAAATGCTAAGCAGTTTTAAATGAAAAAAAAAAAACAAAACCCTCTCGTGGGTTTTTCTGCGGGAAAAAATTGCTGTTGCCCTGGCATCTGGAGATGTGCTCTTGAGGAGGTGGCAGGGACCAACCCGAGTCTTCTATTTCAGATAAGAAGAGCTAGAAGTAACTGAGATCCCAGATCAGGTTTACAGCTGGGACAACGAAAGAGTTTCTCTTCAACATGGATGCCCTGGGGCTTCTTAGCCCTGACTGGGATTAGGAAACACTGTTGATCTTCCTTAATGGTTATCTGCAAGACTGGAAAAGCCTGAGGCTTCTGTGGTGACCAGTGCAGAACAGGGAGCTGGAACCTCTGCACTGTTTGGAACGGACTCTCCAGGTTCCTATGTTCCATTCCCACTGAAAGAGTATCTGCAAAATCAGAAAACGCTGGCTTAAGTTTGGGTTCTGCCCCTGGGTCAAGATTATGGCTTGCTTATCTTCTGTGGAATCCTGAATAGGAAACCAAGTTAAAACCAATTGGAAATGGGGCTTCTTCAGCTTCCAGATCCCAGCCATTTTTCTCCGATGTAAACCAAGCAATGTGGCAAAAAACGTGGCAAGTTTTTTTATGGAGATTTAACCCCCCACCAGCTCAGGCTGCACCCCATCCATGGCCTTGAGCACCTCCAGGGGTGTCACACTCATAGCCCTCTGGGCAGCCTGTGCCAGTGCCCCACCACCATCTGAGTAAAGCATTTCCACCAAACTTATGCATAAATCTCTCTCCTTTTATTAGTTTAAAGGCATTCCCTCTCATCCTAGAACTATCAGACTGTGTACATAGTTGATCTTGCTTCCCCCAGATGCTGGCAGGCTGCAATGTGATCTCTCCAAACCCTTCACTTTTCCAAACTGAGCAAGCCCAGCTGCCTCAATCTATCAAAATGTTTTGCTTTACTTCAGATAAATGATGTTTCTGAAGAAACAGGGTTTTTCAGAGGAGTTTCTGCCTTGCTCAGCCTTTGGTGCAACCAAAAAATCTCTCTTCAAAAATGAGATCATTGACTGCTTGTGCACAACATCTGAAAAATTTAGATTGGTCTAGATCTTGTTCTTTGCTCTCCTCATGAACTTTGAACACTGGTTTTTTTTTGAGTTCTTGGGCAGTTCCTCAGAATAACGAAATAAAATGGAGAGTAAGGACCTATCAATAATACAGCAGCCTAAGATGAAAACTAAAACTTCAAGATTCAAGAATTTACTGTAAATACTTACTGAAACCAGGGTTCAGTTGTGCTGAAATCAGAATAACAGTCCTTTTGGCATGTAAAGGAAAACACTGAGCAACTGCTTTTGTTTGAAGTTTCATCTCTTTCAGAGGCTGAAGTTAAGGTATTGACCCATTAAAATATTAAGACTCTACCGTCAAATCTGCAACAGTGACCAGAACTATACAACTATAGTTGTAGCATCGCTCCATGTGCTTGTTCCCAGACTCTTACTTGAGAGCCATAAGAGATCTTTCTTATTACTCTATAAATTTATATGTGACTAAGGAAATCATCCCAATGGTGAACTTTACTGACTTTGAAATGCAACTTCTGTTGGTAATTTATGTGGCCGTGTATGGTGAAGAATGGAGAAGAGTTAGTCTGCTCGTAACATTCAAATGAATTTGCTATCAAAGTTAAGCTGCATTTCTTAATCTTGCTTTTACTGCCACGTAGATTAAGTTACAAAGTGACAGACTCATAGAATTATCTAGGTTGGAAAAGATGAGGTTCAGCCACCAATCTGACCTGCTGGGTCCCATTTTTACAGAGAACTATTGGTAATAGGTGGACAGTTGGACGGGATGATCTTGTAGGTCTTTTCCAGCTTTGGTGATTGTATGATTCTATGATTCTAAGCCATGTTCCGTAGTACCACATCCCTGCTCCTCTCAAGTACCTTCAGGACTGGGGACTCTACTAATTCCCTGGCCAGCTCATTCCAATACTTGACCACTCCACCACTCTTTCCATAAAGAACATCTTTTTCCCCTGGCACAATTTGAAGCCATTTCCTTACACATACATTAAAAATCATACCTTGAAACACTGTAAAAAAATAGCGCACACTGCTAAATGATGCTCAGAGCTGAGTTACGTCATTACAATTTACTCCCATTAGGCTGTTGGTCAGATTGTTCTTGGTAGGTTTTAGTCTGTTGGCCCCTTAAGAGGTCCCAGATTTTAATGAAATGATTTTTTTCTCTAACCACCAGCTTCTAAATGCCATCTGGGAATTGGTTATTCCCCAAAAAGCAATCCTGCTGAATTATCTACAGACTTCTAATCTGAGTGCAACTCCCCTCCTCTCATGAACTCATACAGTATAAGCTGTGATGTTTTTTTTTTCAATTTGTAATTGTAATTTTTTTAGCTGAAATTTTCTCCTATGGTTCTACTGGATATGGAGTTCAAAAATATGTAAAGGTTACTATTTTTTTAGCTAGACTGCACTGTTATAACACTGACCATATGGAGGGAGCAGATCAAATTGCTGCACTGAAGCCATTTTTATATAGCCTCAACTCAGAAAACATTGCTCCAAAATGTGGTAAAATTGCCTACATAAAATCTTAGGCCACTGCCAGAACATACTGCTTTGAGGAACATGTGCATATTAAAGATACGGTCAATTTTTTGGTTTGTTTTGCATTCTGTTGTCTTCTCAGGCTTTTCTCTACATGGGACCTTTCTAAATCTGTTCTGAATATAATGGAAAAATGTGTAAATTTTTGTGTGGCCTTCTATTTTATGTGGCTTTTGTTTGCTTTCTTTTTTCTCAGCATTTTCTATAACAGTAGGGTATCAACAATCTGTATTGAGTTCTTAAAGAAATAAAAAGCAGTGCTTTTGGATCTGCTAACAAAGTCTGGGCCTTTTCAATCTTAAGCCCCTCTGAAAACCACTTCAAGTGCCTACTTATTGATTAGTGAAAAACTCTCCATTATAGCTCTTGTCTTAAACGATCAGTACTTTTAAAGTGAGCTGGCTTGCTGCTTCTTCCTTTCTTTAAGAGCCAGTCCTGTTCACTTTGGGCTAGTTAGGGAACTGCAAGGTGTGTCAAACGCAGGCAGCAGTCTGTACCTTGTATTTTCTCATTATTTGTTCAGATGGTACAGCATGTGCTGCTCACAGGAGGCGACAGTGCCAAGCAGATGATGCTTTTTATCTCCTTCTCTTCTCCCAACACATTTCCCAGTGTCTTCAGTAGCAATTGGTTTTGCATTTCATATCCCAACGGAGATTTTTTGCTCTGTTAATCAGATGTAAGAAGTGTACTGTTAAGATTTAGATGAACTTTTTCTCCCCAGGAGGATGATTAAAAAAAAAAAATCACTAAATTAATTCCAAATTTCTATGATAGTAGCAAACTGATCTGGTAAAAAGTAAATAAATAATCCCTGTTATTTCAGCCTTATGTTTAAGTGAAGCCAGGTTCTTCCTTGGCCAGTACTTGCTAGAATAAGAAGCTGGACAACTGCAGTCAGACAACTGCACATCTGGAGAGGAAGTACTGAGTGATCCCAAAGGAGTGGACAGTGGATTCCTTGAACACAAATTTGGCATCACTCGTTCCTGATTGGATCTGTCTTTGGATTGGATACATCTTTTTTTTTTTTTTTCCTGATATGATTGTAAGGACTATTCATTTCACAGAAAGGGAAATAGTCAGTCAAGTCAGATACCATCAGGACTATCTCAGTAACGGAACTACCGTTTCTTCTTTTGATCCACAGTGGCTTTTACTGTAGTCATGTGAGCAGAGGAGCACTGGATTGTATCACTTCATTTTCCTGATTCTGCAACAGTGATCATCTGCCCTGCAGTCACTGTGGCTGCTGATGCAGTTAATCCTTGACTTGCATGTATTTAGATAGATGTGTTTTCCAATGTTACATCTCAGTTACTTAAGAAGGTTTTGATAAAATCTTAATTTTATAGGCTGTTTCCTAGACAAAATCCTCGCAAACCGCAGCAGATAATTTGATTGTCTCTTTCTGTGCAAGGAAATATTCTTTCTATAGATAATTTTTTGAAGACGATTCGTTTGTTGAAGAAGCCTTTCTCAAATGTCACAGCCAAGCTTCAAATCTATCCTCCTTCTTGTTTGTGGGCTTTTCCAGTTGTGACTTTGCAGTGCTATTAAAATATTCTGAGATTAAAGGCAGCCTCCCCGTTACGTGAGAACTGAGCAAACCAGGAAATGCTCAGTGCATCTGTTGTACTCTACATGCTACAGAAAATCAACTGTAGCATCGTTATTTTAAATATGTGTGAGTCAGGAGGAGTCTTGAAAGGATTTGCTGTACACGTGGCTGTGTTATCCCTCTTTCTATCTGACTTAGATGTTGATGGGAAAAACAGCAGCAAGGATCTGGATTTCGTGTGAAGCATACAACCACTTCCTGTATCTAAAGAAAGGCTTCACAAATGCAGATGTGCTTCCACAGTGTCTTGTTCAGTTAACAGAAACTGCAGAACATCCTGTCTTTGGGTAAGCAGATGTGGGCTGGGTGTGACGAACACCACTCACTCATCTTTGTGCGCTCAGTGAGAACATGCCCTTTTGACTCTGGCTGTGTCTTGGGCGACTTCTGAACATCATCAGTGTGAACCAGGCCAGGCTGCTCTCCCTGCACGCTGCAGCAGGGACTGCTGTGTGATGTGGCTGCGGGAGGATATGAGCTGTGCTGCTGATATGGGGGCACTTGGCTTCTCTTTTGCAAATTGGTGACACGCTCCTTGTCATCGCAGGTCAGTACACAGGGTGGTGAGCTCTGAAGAACTGAATCTGTCTCTCAAGCTGGTTTTAACGCAAAGCTATAGGCAATCTGCAAACTCTTTATGAATGTGAGAAAATGCAGGAAAGATGGGAATGACATACAGATACCCTTCTGGCTTTGTGTTCCTTGTCTGCACCAACCTCGAGGTTGGAATGAGAATGAAAGACTTCCATGTTTTCATCATTTGATAACGTGCCAATGAGCACGTGCATTAACTGAACCACAGAACAGCACTGGAACGATCCTTAGCATCTCCAGCTCAGTGATACAAACTGGGTGTTTGGCAGGTCAGTACACTGGTGCTTGTCTTCTCTTATTCTCACCTGTCTAGATAATTTTAGCCATTTCTAGCACTAACTGAAAGCTTGATCTTTGATGCACTCCGTTATAGTTATGAGGAGGACCAGAGTGTAAGAAAGTGTTTTCAGGAACAGAAGTGCCTATGCTGAAGTTAATGGGGTCTCTTTGAAGGCACTGTGCCTGCCTTGCTTTGCCTCTGGCTCCTGTCCTTTGCTGGCTGAGGCGTCTCCAGCTGAGACATTTTAAAGAAAATGTACAAACTCTATCGCATAAGCTCTGTCATACGTTGTAAACACCAGTTACAAGAATAATTCCTGTTCCGTGAACTTCCATCATGATCCAACCCTTTTCTTTCCAAAGTAAATTGGTTTATCTGACTGCTCCCTTTCCTACACACCCCACAGTGGTTCTAGAAGTTGTATGATCCTTTCAAATTCGTATGACTTTGATTCAGTTCTTCCAGAGCTTATTACAAGTAGCAAGCAACCCTGGCTGAGACCTTTTAAATAAATGAGTTAAAAAATCATTTACCATGCTCCCAGCAATTTTGAATTAGTGTTTAAATACAGCAAATTAGATCCAAGACTTAATCTCTCATCAATATCCTCTCATGTGACATTATCAACTCAGGATTGGTTTAATCATTCTAATTTCAAAAACATTTGTGTTCAAAAGGCCAGGCTTCTGTTTCTTTTATGGAAGATTTCAGAGCCTTGGGTTGTATTTATCATTTCTTTTTAATAGTAAGTTGTTGCTCTTGGGAATTACAAGCCCTGAGGAATGGCGGTTTGGCTGCAAGATCAGCTCTGATGATAGATGAAGTTGTTTGTTGACACAACAAAATAAATGAGCCTTTAAATGAAAACGCATTGATTTTTGCTTACTTAAAGAATAAGGTAGCATAAAATTAAGTATGAGAATCATTCAGAAAAGTCTTTTCCGTTGAGTGCTTTTCAGGCTTCTCCCAAACTACAGATAGCCATTACTCCCCTTACACTTACTATCTGCATTTCTGAAATGGAAGAAACACATAGCTTTTGTGCCTTTGATTAAGTTTTATGGTAGTGTGTCAGACTTTTCTGGAGCCAGGGGATCCAAGACAGATGGCAGAAGTTGCACATCCACACTGCTATTTTTTGTGAAATGTTCCTATATTCTAGGGAGTGCTGTGGCTCAAGGAAAATCTGGAAACCGCAGAGGCAAAATCCTGTCAGCTAACTCACTGTGATGTGTCCTTTTCTAGGTGTGTTACCAGATCTTGTCCACCACTCTGGGGAGAATTTCACCGAGTCATAGAATCATGGAGTTTTGGAGTTGGAAGGGCCACACAAGGATCACTGCTCCATGCAAGACTATGTAAAAATAGAACTATCAATCTGAGAGCACTGTCCAAGAGCTTCTTGACCTCCAGCAAGTTTGGTGCCTTCAGGGTGTTCCAGACATAAAGTGAGCGCTAAAGGAAGGAAGCTTCAATAATATGGCACAGATCTTGGCTAGTCAAGATGATGGTAATGAAGGCAGCTCTCCAGGTCCTCTCTTCCATTGTGTAATTTCAGGGAGTGACTGAGGAGGTCAGGTTCAGCGGGAAAGAGAAGTCTTATCTTGAACTCCTTCTGTTGCAAAGCAGCGATCTTCAAAGCCCTCTATATCATCTGCTGTGCTGCAGCAAAAGCCACATTTTGATGTTTGTGCCCTGCATGGGAAGCAGTAAAAATCAAGGAAATCACAGGTGTCCTGGGCTGCTGCTCAAGCAGGGAACACAAGAGGCAAAATTCCTGGGTGATAATGCAACAGAGGCAAATAAAACCTCTTTGTTGATTTTGCCAGTTTGTACTTCCACACCCTAGAAAATCGATTTATTTCTGGGAGCACAGGCAAGAAGAACAAACCAATAACCTGGGGAGTATGGCTACAGTGCAGAGCAGAAGCACACTTCACTCAGCAACAAAAGGAAAAATCAAAGAGCCCCAGCCAACTGTGGAATCAAATAACACAGTGGGACAGTGGGGGCAGACATGGAGGGGAAATAAAAGGAATGTCTCAAGGCAGTGTTTGGCTGAAGAGTTCTACTTCCTGTAGACAGGAAAATACATTTGGCCTTGATCAGTATGGTTTACTGCTGCTTCTATCCCTTTTCTACTCCATCTCTCATTGCAAATTTGTGCCAGTTCTGTGTTGTCTTTTTATGACACTGGCTGTCATATACATACTCAGTTTCCGATATATATTCCATTTTCTGAAAGGGGCAAAATTATGCAGGAAGCATATGGTTATTGGTGTTGGGCTTACTGTAGGCTGAAGAAATTAATGAATTTCAAATGTTACAATTGAAGAACTTTGCTATCTGCTTACAAATAATTTGCTTACAACAATAACAAAAACATCAAGGAAGAATTCTCTTAATAATTATTCATGTAGCCATAGTATAATAATGGCCTTGCTGAAAAAGCACGGCTAATGAATTTACTGTGTGAGGCTTTTTGCTCCTGACGTATCTTTTAATGTGTTTACCCTAAAAGTTCTTGCGCTCAAGGGCCAATGAAAAGTGGCAATGCTGAGCACTGAAATTTATTAACCAATTTACACTGTGGAAGGATTAACAGTTTTTTGTTGAGTTAATGTTTAATTATCTGCAATCTTTGGTTCTTTATTTCTCGTGGCTGAACTGATTTGTCATTCCGCTAATAAGTTAAACAAAGGAACAAAAATTTTCATGTGTACTGCTGCTCAAATTAGCACTAGTGCTGAGATTAGTGCATAGTTTATTGCCTCTGTGAAAATGTGCTTTCTGGGCTTTGCTACTGTGGAGGCCAGCCTGGCCTCAAAAGCTTTCAGCTCTGAGGAATGAAGATTGCCTTTTCAGGCTTTCCAAGCTTAAGAATACCTGACTGGCTGTAGGTAGATAGCACAATGTGACCTTAAATATGCCAGCATTCGGAAACATCTTGGCATTCATTACTGTTGACTGGAGCGTATTTTGGGATTGGCATGGCTGCCAGTCCGAGCTGTGATGTGAAGGTTGCTAAGGTTACAGGGAGGCCTTCAGTGATGTGCGGTGACATTCAGACAGAAGGAAGCAACAAATTGAGTAAAGAAAACAATTTCTGAAATTGGACTTCCAAACATATTTGGATGATTATTTGCTCACCTTTTTTCCCTGACACATAACAGCTATACATCAGCAATTGAGTAAATTATTTCCCAAGGACAGAGTAGACTGCACGCACAGCTTTTCTTTTTTTCTCACCACCGCCTCAATGTTTAGGAGGGATATTTTACTGGGTAGAACACGATGGGTTGCAGGTGATGCAATTTTAAAGGAAACACGTCTTGTCTGATATATTTTTTTTACTTCCCTCTCCTTCAGTCATGAGGATGGTGAACCTCTCCCCACCTCCTCTCTCCACTATACCCAGCCCCAGCTTATTTCTCCTCACCCTCCAAAATCCTGCTGGAAGGAGACCTATAGTGCAGTGGGCAGTGATGGTCCACTCTGTGCTGCGCTCTGTTCTCATTTGGGCTGTAAAACACTCCGGGAGAGTTACGTGAATTCATTTTTTCTCTCTTTCTGGAGAGGGAGGAGAGCTGAGCTTGCTTGGTGAGAAAAAGTCTCTGAAGGGATGGCAGTGTGCCTCTGCATCTAGGACAGAGGTGACACTACTACTTCCAGTTCCTTATCAACAACTTAATTCCTGTTCATTTCATAGTAGGTAAATGTGGGGCAAGCGTTTGCAGTCTCACGGGTTGAACCCTGCTCATAAACGGTAACAGTAAGACCTTTATTTTCCCGAGTATTTGTAGTAACAAATGGAACTATCAGAGGTGATATATCACCAGAGGTAACACGATGATGTCGGAAGGCAGCATGGAAATATGGAAATGGCTATCAGCAGATCTTTCGTACAGGCAATATCTTGGGGCTGGGGAACTTTCTGTAAACCTCTTATTTGGACCTTCATTTAACATTCTGTCAGTTTCTGTGCTTATGATAAAGAACACTTGGTCTACAATTTTTTTTGTTGCTTGAAAATGCAAGTGTTATGCAGAAGAGTAGGATGCCTTACATTTTCCACACTGTGGTTTAATGTACATAAAATACAGGCACAACTATGAATCTTAGTGAATAGGTAGAACTGGTATGAATAGTACAGAGTCCGTAACTACCATTTAGGGAAATAATGAAAAAATATGGAAGTATGATATGTTAAATAAATAATGCGAAAGTTTTATAGCAGTGTTTAAGAAAATAAAATGATAAAGCATGAAAGAGGAATTCCAGTGAATCAAATAACATTTCTGAATGATTATACATGAAAAGGATGCATTGCTGCTGTATTTCGAGATTTCTTTAAAATTATCTTGAAAAGCTGTGCCCCAATTCTAAATTCAGTTTATTTCAGGACTCTGAATAAACCTCACCTTTAGGATTCTGGATTACTCTCCTAGATACATAATTTATTAGGATATTTTGTATTTAAAAAGAAATCTTGGAATAAGCCTTTAATTGTCCTTTAAGTATGGCTAGCACTACCTACCAAGAAACTGTGGCCTTAAAAATTGTGCAAGTAAACTAATATCCCTTTTTTGGGGGCAGTATTAAGCAGCTGATGGGAAGAAAGGCAAAAGTACAGCCCCAAGCTCAGGAGCAAGCCATGGCTTTTGTGCTCACCTGCTTATCTGCAGGTCAGTGAGGCCCTCCTGTGCTGGACCCTGCAGTGACAGGTCTACCTTTGCTCTGGAATCTTTTCTGTTCGATTGGCAATGAGGGCTTCCTGTCCTTTGGCTAGTCAGTCAGTCAGAAAAGTAATGTAAGATGAGGGAGCCTGTCACTCAAAAATGTTCTCAGGTCCTCCAGCTGCTATTAGTTTATCGTATTTATTAGCAGTCTGTGGACTTGTTTCTGTGAGCTTGTCCAGGTGTGTTCTTCCTCCACAGCAGTGAATGCATGCTAGCTGTCCTGTGTTCATGATTCCGTGTCCAAGTCATTACTTGCCAGAGAGGGAAATGTCAGAACAGAGGCTGAAATGTGGAAGGCAATCAGACATTTCAGATGAGGCCAGGTGAGAGTCTTCTTGGTCTGGAGGCAGTCTTGGAAGTTATGGATTGTTAGGCTCTTCTTTAAACCATGCATGGTATTGGATAGAGATCTACAATGAGCAGATGGCAAAGTTACAGAACCACAGAATCACAGAGGTTGGAAGGGACCACAAGAGATCACTAAGTCCAAACCCATGCTAAAATAGGTTCCCTACAGCAGGTTACACAGGTAGGCATCCAGATGGGTCTTGAATATCTCCATCTCTCCTCCCCTCCCCTCAATTTTTACACTGACTTGTAATCCCAACTGACAAAACCCCATTGGCCAAAGGTAATGGTATCCTCTTCCAGACAGGCTCCACATGGTGGAAGTTTACTTCTTTCTTAAGCAAATAGATGTCTGGGAGCTAAGGCTAAAGTGCTCAGTTTGTAGAGCAAAATTAAGATTATGTGATGGGGCAAAAGTTAAAATGAAAACAAAAATCTATTGTGTAACAACAGAAACAATTTGTAGAGTGTTAATTCTTCTTTATGTAAGCATCTTCTGCTACAGTCTAAATTAAATGCTGTGGATGATGATTATCTTGCATTGCACATGCAGATCATTCAACCATGAGATTGAAATAATGTTAGTAATAATTAGAAGTATGTACGTGCTTTTGTGCATGAATATACAGTTCTGGCCTGTGATTAAACTGTGTGGTGTTAGGACATGAATTCTGACTCGTTCCAGCAATCACTTTTAAGTAAAATCTTGCCTCGAGAAGGTGTATACCCACTTACTCATTACTTTGTGTAATGAACCAACTCTACAACCTTCTTGCCTGTGTATGAACATAACAAAGTGTGACTGGAGGTTCTTATTTATGCTATCATTCTTTTTCCAAGACTGGGTGAAATCTGTAGAAGCAGTGTGAGAGTCAACTTGCTACGTGTACTACTTTTTGAAATTTCAAGAAAGGAACCTTGCTGGATGGCAATAATTTTCCTCAAAACAATGTCAGTATGGTTGGTCAGGCAGTGGAAAAGGGTTCCTGTTGCGGTGACCCCAGGAGTATGAACCATGGCTGCGTCAGAACGATCTTCTTAAGATGCCGATGCAAGGACTCAGAGAGACATCAATATGATTATGCAGCTGAGCCAACTTTATTGCACAGGTTACAATACTTCAATACCCCTGATCACATGCCATTTTTAGAATAATTCCTAAGCAGTGGTTCTTGCTCTATCCTTGCGAGATAAGCAGTGTCCACTTAGTTGCTCTTTTCCCACACATACCAGGGCCGTCTGGTTCCACCGCAAACTTACTCCCTCATTGTTGCCCGGTCAGCGGTGCACCACTTCTCGAATCCAGTGATCCAAATGTGCTGTTTTGTTCGCAGTGCTCCAAAGATAAGCACACACGACCTCCTTCCCTAACCCAGTCCTCCACAGGAGATACAGCCAGCCAGGCTGGATGGAGCTTTGAGCAACCTGGCCTTGTGGGATGTGTTGCTGCCTGTAGCAAGGGGGTTAGAACTAGATCTTAAAGATCTTTTCCAACCCAAACCATTCTATGATTCAATACTGTGGAAATTCCATCCTTTGTGACGCATAAAATACGAGCAGACGATGTCCTGAAACATCTGATTCAGCTCTAAAGCAATAGGTTGGACTAGGTGACCTCCAGATGTCCCTTCCAACCAAAATTGTCTCTTTTTTAAAACTTCAAAACAGCTTTCAGAAAATACAAGCCTACCACAATAGAAGTCAGAGGTCTGTAACAGGAAAACAAGCTGTGCCATTCAATAGTTTGCAGTGTTCCTAAGAGAAGAAATTCACAAGGGATCTTAGAAATGAGTTAGAGAAAAGGGAACACAGCCCAGTGAATTATGCGCCGCTGCATGTCACAAGATCTAGCTGACTCCACCAAGTTGGTTTGTGTCTTGAGAAAATTACTATATTGTGTTGTACCAGAAAACTCAGGAATGGGCTTCCAATCTCTTTCTTCTTGGTTTTTTTTTTTGTTTGTTTGTTTGTTTTTTTGCTTTTTTTAATTTGGTTGTTGGCAAGAGAAGTATGAGATAGGCAGTTTCTGTTCAAATTCTCACCACCTACACAGCTCAATCTAAGGAAGACTGAGCCAGAGGGCAAAGTAATCATCTCTGGGAAAACACAAAGTAAAATGTTATGTTTCAGGAGATATACCTTTGTTATTTACATCCATTTCTCCACCACTGATGCCATGTGTGGTGCAACTCAAAATTGTTCTGAAAATCGGAATGTAATCACCAACTTCAACTGACACTAGATCATATTAGCAAGGAGATGGTGAGAACTGCAGATACGTGAGATCTTTATCATCTCCTTGCAAACATTCATGACTTTCCCCTTCTTTTTTCAACCACCAGAAAAATATCTCTCTGCACTATTTTGCCTATGATCACTTCTCTTGAGTCCCTGCTGTTTGTGAAGTCGTCCTGAGAGAATACCACACAGACCTCTGTGTATAATAAACTGAGATGGAAATATTCAGCAATATGCAGCATCTCCCAAGGAGTGATCCTGGATGGAAACAGCTGCTTTCCCTCGCTGGGACAGAGTGAAGAATGGAACAAAACATGGACCTCTGGCCACTTCCTTATTTTGCTCAGGTTCTTTGTGAGCTCCTCTGTGTATCCCCATCTCCTATCTGAGTGGTTCATGGGCGGAAATTTTGGCCTAATTTGCTGAAATCTGTGGTATGACTTCTCTACCTCATCCATAAGTGCTGTTTTATTGCTGTGCTGAGTTTTTCCGAAAAACAGTAGTAGATAAACCTGTGCACACAGCATTCTGAATTTAGGGCTACTAGTCTGCAAAAATGTACAGACTGTCAATAATGCACAGAGCTTTGGTAATTATCTTTTTAAAGAATCTACAATTAGCATTCCTGAAGAAAAGCATACTTTTAATGGGAATCTGGGAGCCTAGATGTTAGTTCCATAATAAAGATTCATCTGTTTAAAATCCTAGGAAGGAATAAAGATTACACATCAAATTACAGAAATTTATATTTAATTTTTCAACAGCAATATGTTTACTGATTATTTTTTGAAGGTATTTATGTACTTAAATATATCTGTGGTTCAAAAACAATACAAGAATTATTTTAGGATTCAGCTCACCTTTTAGACTTGCAAGAAGTCAGGGCTTTATTACACTATTGATCTTTCTTAAAGAACTCTTTGATTGAGTTATATTTGAAAATCAATGTTATGGTAACGCCCTGAATTCCTAAATCCGCAGATATGACACATCTGTTTGTTCAAATACACTGTAGTTGATCTCCAACAATAGATTCTTCCACGTAGGTTTATATCAGATCTGATGAACCAAAGGATGAGGTTATGAGCAGGGCAGAAAGCTAGAAGCTTTGTAGTCAAAAAGAGCTGTTATTGCTGCAGTTCCCATGCAATGATAGCAGCTGCCCTCATCCATGAAGAGATGAATCTAGAGGGTGTGACAATTAGGGTAGCAATAGATTAAAACCTGAAAAACTCAGCAAAGGGCAGAAGCAATTATGGGGTTAAAGGAAAAGCTCAAATTTCTGCTCATTTAAGTTTATGGGGTGAAGTCTTTGCAAGAATGTCTTCAGTTGTTGATGAGCACAATCTCACTGCTGTTCCTGGGATTTCACTCTTCAGTCACTCAAGGGAGGGCTCCATTGTGCTTCATGTATGGACCTTATCTTCCGTAGCTTCATGTTTTATGTGTGGAGTTGCCTTCTCACTTCTTTCCTTCCAGGCAATTTTTTTGAGATTCTTTCATAGTGACATGTAGTAAAATGTAATCAACTGTCACGTCACATCATAAATCCTGGCACAGATTCCAGCACAATTAGTTCATTGAAATTACTAACGCCTACGTTCTAAACTAGATGATAAGCAGCATTAACGTGTCATTACACCATGGCATCCTGGTCAAAATTACATTCTTTACAGAGAAATCCAAGATAACTATCTATCTAATTAAATGTGCACCCGCTTGCTTAATACCTCTAAAACCAGCCACTTTCCTAGCATAATTGCTTAGCAGTATTTAAGAATGCCCTGTATTACCTATCGCCTGATGTGCATCTCTGGGAGACTTATAGTAGGAGGACAGCAAAATGAAAAAGCAAGCAGCTGTCCAGGCATGATAAGTAACAGTATATGACGTTAAGCACATTGCTTTCCTTTTAAAAACTGTTTTCTACAAAATTAAAACAAAGCTCCAGAAATTAATGTCGAATGTGTGGTGCTCCAAAGGAGGCACATCAGTATGAAAAGTTATTTTCTAGTTCTATGGAAACCTTTCTTTGACGTGGGGAGAATGAGAGATGAACTGACAATCTGTTCTAACAATGCAGAGCATGTGAGGATTTTCATGAAAGCCAAACTGATCTTTTGATTGATGTGCTGTCCTAGGCTACAGTAAATAAAAAGAAGTAAAAGTGGTGGGTGCTCTATTGGTGGCTATTTCTCCTGCCAGGTTCTTAGCTGTCAGGTTTGATGCTTCAGTCCCACATGGGAGCTGAAGAATCACGGTAATACCCTGGAAATGAAAATCATGGAAGATGGGGGCTTGGTGTTTGCTTGGGAAATACAGAAAGGAGGACACATGTTGTGCCTCCTACTTGCCTTAGGCATTTGCTGCTTGTGTAAAACACAGGGACTGCAGCTGCAGAATGTCCTTGTGCGGGCACGTTAGCCACTCTTTCTGCTGGTGTGTGGCTGTCAAAGCATGTGTCTGAGGTGGAGAAAGGACAGCAAGTGTAATTTAAGGAGTGCAGCTTTTGAGTATCACATCCAACATGAGCTTCTGCTTTGCAAGTCTCAAGAAAGGTCACTGCTATCAGTATCTATTGTTTCAATTTACTGAAGTGTAGAAAATTGCATTTCTTTCCGAGTAAACTAATACACCCCTTTCTGTGTTCACTTTTCAAGTAGAGATTTTATTACATTGTCTGGTCTTGATTTGCAAGTAAAAACAAACAGGATTTTCACTGTTGAATTCAGGTTGTCACATTCAAGGCTGCTTTATGCTACATTACGTTTAATTGTATACTACAGTGAATTGTTTATCCAACATTAGTCATTTTAGGCAGTAAATATTCCTTCTAGACTGATAAATACTTCTTTTTTATGATGTGTGTATATCTTTCCAAGATTTTCTGTCTCTGCCTTCAGTGACAGCAAAGCTTTGCTGATCATTTCTTTTGTCATTTTGATCTGCTTCTTCCAATTTTGACTCACAATAGTCTCTATTAATATACTAGCAGATTACTTTCTCAGCAGGCTGGTTCCTTTTTGTTCCTTTTCTGATGTAAAATATGTTGTGTTTTACCTATAAATAAGACAGTTATGCCTTGGTATTTTGTTAACCAGTTTGAGGTAGCCTCTGCAACGATTTTTTTTTTTGTTTCTTTTTAATAGCACCATATATCAGAGGTCTAATCCTGTTCCCAGTGATTCTTTAATGCACGTTCAATGGAATGATACTATAAACCCTAAGTATTCATTCTGCTGGAATGTGTGTTTTTTGTACAGTTCTAAATGCAGGATGAATTTTAGAATGCAGGTTAATTCATTTGCTATAGATACTTAAGGGCTAAAAGGGGAGAAAGGAAAAAAAGACCACCACATCCCACTACCCCCCACCCCACTCCCCCAAAACGCAAAAGAAAACAAAAGAAAAACACTCGGTTGCCTCAAAACGAAGGACCAAAGGGTAGGTATTTGATGGCTGTATTAAAGAATTATGGAAATAAGAAAAGTAATCTCAGTGATTTCTGCTCTATTTTTTTTTAATTATTATTATTATGGAGGAGTCTGGGGACAGTTCCTCTTCCAAAACCCTTTTATTTATTTATTTATTTATCTATCTATGTGTAGGTTTCCTTAAATAAAACACTATAGAAATAAATCTCAGCCTTTCAGAGGGACCACTGGTAGATAAGAGGCATGCATCTTTGGCAGGTAGGACATAAGGAAATCTTATCACCAAAAAAACACGGGTCATTTTCAGTAAAGTGCAGCAGTTCTCCTTCATTCCACGCTGTCAGACCATCTCTTTAAAGTAGTTATTGTTTGTAAATACGCGGCATAAAGCTCAGAATGATTTTGGACATAAAGACCTTCAAAATGTAGCATTAACTTCCAGTCTGAAGCTCAGTCCTCGGCTTCAGGGGTTCAACGGATTGACAAATCCCAGTTTCAAAGTAGGAACTTATTCATGGAAAACTGATGCGGATGCGGATACTTTATCAACAACAGCCTTGGAAAATACAGAAAAAAGAAAAGCTGTTGATGTTTTTCTCTGTTGCTAACGTAAGCAAACCACCAGCTCTTTGTGCCTGCCCTTTGTTAGTGAAGGACTTGTCCGATTACACTAGGCGTGCTTTCATGTGTAAACATATATCCTACCACACGCCTCTTCATCCTGATAAGGACAAGACCTGGGTGCAGATCATATCCCCGGCACTCCCACTAGAGGACAGTGCATAGCAAGGGAGAACTGCAACAGCTACTGAGTTCTGATGGTCTGGATAACCAGGGTCTGGTGAGTGAGGTGCCTCAAGTGCAGACAGAAGCTATAAATTATTTCTATTTTCATCAATTTCATTTTCACTTATTGTGCGGAAGGTCACTGCTAGTGACACTGAGAGTGACAACGCCTGTCCTTGCACTCAAAAGCTGCAGTGGAGGCACGTATGAATTGCTCTGGAAAATAAAAGCAGCAGGAGAACTCCGTGAACTGGCAACCAAATATGAGAATGCAGTTTGCTCCTTGCGTTAAGGATGGCTGTGACCAGAAAGTGTTTGATGTTATCATCTTATCAGGTGATCAAACAGCAGTGTAGAGTTCTTTAGTGCCCACTGAGTTAAGAAGTTATTGTGAAGGTGAAAAATTATATGACACAAGAACGGGAAGAGGATAGTCCAACAACAAGGTATAGGGTTTTCAAATCTTAAACTGTTTAAGCCTTTCTCAGTCTTTTCTTCTGTGATACAAAGCATGATTTTTCACTTGCTTCTGAGAGGTGTTTAAGTCATAGAATATTCACACACCTCTGGCAGCTCAAGCCAAAGGCACAAGAGCAGATTGTAAGAGCAGACTGTAAGAGAAGAGTGTAAGAACTAGGGAGCCATGTGGCAATGCTTCCTTAAAATCCTGGATTACCTCCTGGTAGATGCTTATGGCACTTCTGAACCGAAGATTCTCTGTTTAATGGACCTCAGTGGGTTTTCCTTCCTTTAATTTGTAGAATATCCTTTTGAATTCTGTCCATTAATGAAAGCTGCGGCATCTTGTGGTGTAGTTTTGTAGCCTCACTGAGCAGAATGTAAAGTCCTTTTTCCTGTCTGTGATTTAGCACTTAGTTTTATTGTAATGTCTCATCTGGAAAGAAGAGCAAACACTTCTGTTGGTAATTTTAAAACTGACTAGCTTATAAGCAGTTGATCAGCTTTCTTTTCGGACGGAAAAGTTTGTCAATTCAGCCATTCCCTGTATGAAAATTATTCCAACTGTTTGATCAGACTTAGTGTTTGCCCCTCATTGTTTCTGATCCCATGACATACTTTTTCAGATAGTTGGTTGGGAACTGTGAGCGGTAGCATATATGCAAATGTACTGTATTTGATGTGAGGTACAACGTTTTCTGTTTTCTTCTCAGTTACTTTTCTGATAACTCTAAGCATTCAATTTCCTTATATGACCTTTACAGAGCACTACGCTCAAGTTTTCCTGGAGCTCCATATTCTAACCCCATTATCTCAGTCAGCTCAAAACTAACCATTGTGTATGCAAATTTGGAAATGGGTTTCTTCGTCTCCACGATACGACTGTTATCTACCACGAATTTCATCTGCCATTTCTTCCTACAGCCACTTGATATTGCAAGGTTATGATACTTCTATTAATCAGCTTTATCCTACCAGCCAGTACATGTTAGTCTTATCAGCAAACTGTCACTCACTTTTACTATTCATCCTCTTTTCCAACTACGCTCAAAGACATGAACGTATTGCACAGCTTGTGGTGACCTCCCACCATCCTCTCCTGCCTCCTGATTCTTATCTTCATGCTAGTTCTTTATGTATATGGAAATCTTCAGTGCCATGCACCTCCTATTCTGTGTAGTTTTGGGTAAAGAATTTGTTCTTTCACCAGTGTGTGTGTGCATTTTTTTTTTATTAAGAACGTCTGGTTTCATCCCCTAACCCATTATCACATTTAGTTTGTATGTAAGCATTGCATTAAAAATAATCCAGGTGTCCCTTTTCCTTCACCTGAACCTGTCTCCAGACATTTCTTTTACCTCTAGGAAAAAGTCTTCCAGACTGGACGATGTATTACTGTCAACCACAGTCTCAGTAGGAAAGCTAAAGTGTGCAGGCCAAATGATGGACCCAGATCCATGGAAGGTGTCTGTCCTAAGCAGGTGTTTTTGCAGTTAACAGTGGGATAACAGCTGGCAGCACTGCACTCATAGAATGCTTGCCCTTTTGGTACAGTTTGCTAGATGACAAAATTCAAAAACTAAGATAAACGAGACCTGAGCTGTAAAAATAGGGATGTTTGAGATGAGTGTTAGTTTTCTGTCTTCAGTGTCTTTTTTCCCTGATTTTATGGAATCCTGGAACAGGTCATATTGCTCTTCTCTGACATTAGACACCTCCAGATAACATAATTATTCAGTGTAGATAGCAGCTTTCTTGTGACAGTCTACGGTACAGATTCCCAGAACTGGACTGCACACCAAGAAATTGGACAGCAGTGAGCACATTGTGACAACAGTTCCATTGCAAGTCCATGTGTTTGCATTTTAGTATGCAGAAGAGGTGGACTCTGGTCTTTGACGTATATTGAAATATCCTTCATTGGAAATGAGCTTGCGGGTTTGTTAAGCGAGGACTGCATACAAACTTATCCATGCAATAAAACAATGTCTATAACCACCAGTGGCCACTGTTGTCAAGAATGCAGGGCTAGAATGGTTGATTTGGCTCGGACAGACCCTGTTATAGAAGAAAGAGACGGAGGATGAAATCAACAACCAGAGCTTCCTTTGTGTTTCCTTGTGGGTGTTCTGAGATATGGCAAAGTAGTCATCGTGGTAGGCAACTCCACCACGTTCTCATGATCCGTTGCGTAGGATTCAGCACAGTTGACAGCACACTGAAATGTGGAAGTTGTTACGGTTCTGAAGCAATGCAGGCAGTGACGGGAAAAGTCACATTATAATTTATCATATGAACGTAACTGCTCTGACAGAAATGGACTGTTCAGACAGCCATCGCTGAAGAGGCTGGAAGGTATGTAACAGGGACAAAACTGTAAAATGGAACCATTCTCAGAAATTAAGTCGAGCATACGTGGTTTCACAGAAAATGTATGAACCAAATGCTCACCTGGGTCTGCTAGTTTAGAAGCCAAAGACCAGTAGCTGGAGTGGCAAAAGAGTCCCCTGCCCTGGTCCACAGACTGCCAGTGAAGTGCCTGAAGCAATTTGGAATCACCGGTTATAGGGGAGATGTACATCTATTTTCCCTGACGTTGCCCCAGGTTACTAGATGAGTTGCCTGTGAGTTCATGCAGGCAAATTACTGACTTTTCTAAAGGCACATTTTTCAGAGGAACTGATGCTGCAAGTTTACTTTCTGATAAACTTCAAGTGGTATGGAATGAGCTGAAAGGCATCTCGTTTTGATTGATTTCTGTTAAGGGTAGTCAACTTAAAATGCCCACAATATTCAAGGAAGAAATTGGCAGAGAAAATCCACAGCTTCACAAAGAGTATTTATTATAAGAATGCATCTACTGTGCTAAGAGTTTGCCACTAAGTACTTCTCCACTATCTTTGCTTTTCAAAAACAGTTACATAATGTTTCTGTGGTCATTTACAGACAGAGCTCTTTAAAACTTGTTTAGCAGGGAAGTTTTCTTCTCTGTTCATCATGCCCACTGGATTTTAAGCACTTGGCCTATGCTGCAATGTCTTCTCTCTGAATTTCTCTAGTTGTATATATTTTCATAACTGAGTCCTCTGCCCTCTGCTTAACTTACTTTTTTAAAGGCTCAGCAACTTATAATAATGTTATGTTTTAATTCTAGATGCTTGCTGGCAAGAGATTTAGTTGAATTATTGTACTAATACTAGATTATTCTGTAACCTTCCTGTAAAGAGCAAAAGGTCAAGGCTTCAAAAAGATTCTAATAAAACCAGAACTAAAAATCTGCAGAATTCAATACTGGGGAAGCGAAAAGGGAAGAAAGCCAAAGAAACTGGAAATTTCATTATTGCACACTTTGATTATTTTATTACAGGTCTTACAGCGCTTAGGAATTAATTCACCACTTCCTGGAATCCTGTGATTATCGGAACATAGTATATTTCACTGAGAGTATTTAGAAACCTCATTCATTAGAAAAATAAAAATAAAATGATGGGAAAAAATACTTAAATAACACACATGCACAGTTTGAGAAACTAACATGTTATGTTAGTATGTTGGAATGTATTGCTTTTCCAAAGAGAAATTGAAAAGCTTCACTGCTTTGTATTTTTAAGTACAGTTCAGAGTTGTTTTGACTTACGCTTTTTGCTGAAAATGGTAGTTTTCTTTCAGTCACTGTCAATGTTTTCTCTAATTGAAGGTTTCTATTAATGCCACCATAAATAATGGAATTTCCAAGTGCTTAGATTCCTTCAAGTCAGAAAAATTATTCCTGCTAGTAGAAAGAACCCAGAATACTCAGGAATGAATTGATATGCCTGCTGGTAAAACAACAGTAACAACAACAGAACCAGGAGCAAATAAGGACTCATGAGATCGTGTCCAAAGCATGAGTTTAGTTATCAGTTATCATGGATATGAGTTTAGTTGTCAGCACTCTGGTAGCTTCGCACAGGAAGGATATTGACAGTTTTTCCATGCTCCTTTTGCTCATCCTTTTCTATGTTTTTCCTATCCACTGCAGTCTTAAAAACCTCTTTGACAGAAGATCCTCCCTGATTAAGAAATTATGTTAAGTGCCATTATTTTTTAGAATCCCCAGTGAAGAAGCTTCCTCCAAATCTGCATGGAAGAAATGTCAGAAAGACCAGTTCAAATATGTAGTCACGTACGGGCAAATTATGTGTTTTGCTTAGGTGAGTGCCAAATGGGAAGGAGGGCTTGTGCATCCCTTGTATGTAAACTACCACACGAAAGAAAGGAGGCCAACAAGTTCATTCACAATGTCTGGCTCGAACCTTGAGTTCTTAGTCATGACAGAAATGTTGTTTTACATAAAAATCTAAGTGCTTTGCTTGCCCCCTCCTGGGTTTCTCTAAAGACTCTCTGTGGTACATGGGGTGATGTAGGAGGAAGGGCTAACCCCCACCCCCACCCCGCTACATAATAGACTGATGGGATTACGGAGCAGAGGAGGGGCCGGCCTGAAAATCAGAGAAGGCTGATGGGCTAGAATTGAGGGATTACAGAGCAAAAGGTCAGTCTGAATGCACTCTGAGGGGTGGTTAAAAAAAGGTGCAGGAACAGAAACTGGAAATGGGAGCAGGGGGATCATAAACGCTGTACACTGAGACTCGGAGTGGGCCGAGAGGGTAATGTGTCTGCTGCAGCAAGGGATAAAGGGAATAAAGACACCTTTGTGCGAATGAAAAGAAGGGGCTGAAGTTGCTGTTTCGTTTCTCACTATTATGCTGTTAAAGCTGAGGAAGCTCACTGTCTTCAGAGCGAAACAACTGTCTCATGCAGATTTACCCTGATGGATGGTAACACGAACACATCCAGCTCTGAAAAGACAAGGGGCCACGCTTTTGCTTTTCAGTTGAGACTGTTAGTGAGGCAGCAACTGAAATAAAATGAGAAGAAAGCATGCATTAAGCTATTAATCAAACTGCAAAAAAGCTGGTGAGCCTGTAGTTTCTGTGTGCTACTCAGAAAGCAGAACATAGAGCAGAGAGAAAAAAATGATAGGGGTCTTCTTATGAAAAGATAGGCTGTGTTCCTGCAGGGCTTTGAATTTGGAAGATGATAAGAGCTTTGTAGGAAAACTCGTTACATGCTAAACATGCAACATTCTTTAAGCAAATGCATGCAGTACTTTGGAGCCAATGCAGTACCTAAAGCTGTAACGGTATAATGATATTTCGGTGTTTAATACAACATTTTCCTGTTATCTTCTTTGACAGATGAAGAAAAGAGGAGTGAAGAATGAAGTAATGTCTAATTCAGTATCTACTGCCAGTGTTTTTCCTATTTCTTATTGTGAATGTCTCCACACAGCAAAATATGAACTTATTTTATACTTGAGTGCTTTTTAAGGACTAATGTATATACTTGCCATAGTATATATACTATATATAATAAATTACTTTATATACCACATCAACTTTTCTGTTGATTGATTCTAGACAAACTTTACAGAGGACAATGGCTTTAGTCTGCTGTACTGCTCAGGGGAAACAGAAACATGAATACAGGATATCACTTTAACAGCTCAGGAGAGAGACAACTAACGTTCTCTCAACATGTATTTCAGATTATTATGTAATATTTCAAACATATTATTTAAACCTCTACTTACAAGAAAAGAAAAGAATGTTACAAGAACAGGGAACAATAGAATACTACTGAAAATAACTTGGAAGACTCAAAAAACTGCAGAATTACCAGTGACAAAAGAAAAATGAACACATAAGCACTAATAAAATGAAGAGAATTAGATAGTTGCTCTCATAAATATAATTACTATTCCTAATAATAAGAACAGTTAGAAGAAAAATGGTTTGAAAGTTGCAAAGGGAAAAACATCATAGATTGCAGCACTGGTTCTAGAGAGGAAAAACTGGAATTAAAGTACACATTATTTACAGAATTACCACAATTTTGTAAACATGTAAGTGTGCAAATTTCTTTTGCACTGAATCAAAATTAAGATTTATGAGCTGCACAAGAAATTCAGCCTTTGAAAACTTAACTGTAAACCTTGCTGACTTGCTTGAAACCTTTAAAATGCTGCGTCATACCAAGATGAAATTAAATAGATTAGGGTGAAGTATTGTTCATCTGTTTGATTTTCATGCATTTCAGATAAGGAGGTAGGAGAAACAGTAAAAATTAGAGCAGCCCTGCATGATCAGGCTAATCTGTTTAATTGTGACATGGATGAGTACTTCACATTTCTTGTGTATGGGGACTCTTGTGCAACTATGAGAAGACTTGCAAAAACACCAACAAAAACAGCTTGAATGTGCTGTGCTTGCTCTTGGATGGCTGTATTTCACCGTGAGAAGTCAGCGTAACTTCGTTTGTAAACTTTGATGGCATTGTACAATTCTTTGTCACATAATTTAAAGTTCTGGCCTGATGTCAAAATAGTCATGAACTGTATGTGGCAGAATATTAACTCCAAGTTGATGTAGTGTAATATAACATAAGGACGACCGCCTGAGATTCACTAGAAGTCAAAAGAAATATTTCTAGGCATGCCAAAGATTTTTGGAAGCCAATAAAAAGTACTGTAGAAGTAGTGTAGATGCCAGGAAAGTCTGCGTACAAATGACAACACTTCATACATAACAAGTGTCCCCTTTTTTTTTTTTCTTACTGCTGCAAGAGTGAATTAAACTCAACAAGTATGTCCAAGAGCTTTCTTCCACACACACACCCCAAACTTTCTTTTTCTTGACTATTTATGTTTCTGTAGTATACCAGACAGCTATCTTCCTTCTGACACAACAAACACTCCCTGATGAGCTATTTTATCTTTCATTTCCCCTTCCATTTTTTTTTTTTTTTTTAAAAACAACTGCCTGGTTCTAGTTGAACTCGATCGTGAAGGAAGGGAAGGGTCTCTGCTGTAATCATCAGCATCACGTTTTTCTTTGGTGACTCTTGCCTTTGGTTCTCTTTTTTTTTATTCTGAGTTTCTCGTAAAGAAACGTGCTGCACTGTTTCAACACGAACAAATAGAAAAGCTCAAGCCCACGGCCACCTGCTGGCCTCCATCCCCGTTTATTCAAGTGAGCATTATTTCTCAGATTATCATGGCCAACTGGGTAAGATTGGTGCCAGCAAATTAGCCTTCTTTAAGGACGAGAATAAATGACGTGGAAGAGCTTTCTCTCCGCTCAGTTGTAGGAATGCTGCCCAGCGAGTCAGCACGCCTGCCTTGCAGCGCTGTTTTGTTACAGAGCAGTCGTTAACTAATGGGTTGTTTTGTTACAGAGCAGGATAGTTAACTGATGAGTTGTTAAGTGCCGTCCGTGAGCACGAGGGGACGAGAAGGGATCCCGTTCATAGTAAAAGAACAGCCCCCTCTCTGACTCCTTGGCTGAACTCCGGCACCCGTGTGGTGTACCCCGCTACAAACAGCACCCAGCAGGGACAGCTTGAAAGCAACGGCTCCTCGAAACAGGGATCCCAAACTGGGACCTGGCTTTAACGCCTCCTGAAGGCGGGTTCGGCCGAATTTAAAACCGCTGGAAAGCGTACTGAACTTCGGGCTGCGAGGAAGCCAGTTCCAGAAGCCGCTGAGGGAAGCGGGCTTCCCGCCATGACCGCGCCGCGGGAAGCGTAACCTCAGGGGAGTGCGACACCGAGCAAAGTAAGCAGCTGCGAGCTACGGGGAACAACGTGTTCTCGGAGCAGAGAGATGCCCTGGCCATTTTCTGGGTCATCCTTAAAACAAGCAAACAAAAAAAAAAAGGTGCAAGTCTGTGCTTTCTGCAGCTTTGCCCCGCGTGGGTGCGTGGGCCCCTGAGAACGGCCCTGAGTCGAGGAACCGATACGGACTGCATCTGTGGGCTTGTTAAAACCAGGCCTCGTAGCTTGATGCCTGCCTGACGGAACCCATTCTGCTTGTCAGGTTACTCCGTCGGATTCCTCGGCTTCCCTTGCTTAAACACTCATCCGGTATTTAAGGTCAGCCGACATATAAAAGTGATTACAAAAACAGGGGCCGTCTAAGGATATACCGAGAAAGAAGCCCTGGGTTGGATTTTGGCTCACTGGTGAGCCAGGGGAAACACTGGGTAGGAAACCAGAAACGTAAATGCAGTAGATACCAAATTTTTATAACTGAGTGTTCTGATGGTGAGACTACGCACTGGGTGTTCGTGGAAGTTGAGGAACTGTATCGTTCAGTATTGTCCCTTCCAACCCCTACGATTCTGTGATTTTGAATATTTGATTTTCTTATAATTATGTATTTATTTCCTGTGCTGGGGAAGACAGACTTAGAGGCTTGCTTCCTTGTTTTAATCTCACGTGCGATAAACAGAAATCAATATAAATGCAGTATCAGATTTGCAGTTATCTACATCTGGGTTCAGTGCAGTTACCCAAATTCCTGATATTTTGGAAGAGCAGGCATTCACTGATGATGTTGAGAACAGATCATTTATTTTTACCTCAGCAAAACTGCACCAGGTGTCATTGTATACAGAAGCCAGAACTGTGATTAAGTATTAATTTGCTTGCGGTAGATAACTGCAGGTTTGAAATATTGACTTTGCAGCAGGAAAAGAAAAAAAAAAAACCGCCCTTTTTTATTTAAAGATTTCTCTATAAGAAGCTCTTCACAGAGAGACGACTCTCTGAGGTTTCTTTGCAAAGGAAAGAGTTTAAATATTTCTACTACATATTCTGGTGTGCTGTATTAGAAAGCGGTAGGAATTAGAAATCAGGTTCTATCAACTGTTCCACCTTGGAACAGGTGAGCTCCAGTCAGCACAGTGTCAAACCTCTCTTTGTATTTGCAGTAGTTGTCATATGGAGAAGCCTGCAGGCTGTCAGACCCAGATAAAGCTCTAGGGACTTTCCATGAAGTCACAGAAGATGGGATGAGCGCAGACTCGTTTTTTGGTTCTGAGAGCTTTGGGATTGGGGGCACAGCGTGGATGTGAGGTTTCTTCGTGCCCAGGCTTGCAGAGGTGCATTGGCAGGGGAAAGCGAGGCTTGAGTTTGGAAGATAAGGTGTAGGTGCATCAAGGAAGGCCAGGCAAACTTCCAGTTAAATTAGAAATACGAAATGCTTTGCGTTTTCAAACAGGTGGTTGTGGTTGAAGGTATTTGGAAGCTCTGTCTAAAAGCCTGTGTCATAATCTGCTTAATATCTTAAGGCCAAGTTATGGCGTATTGGCTTTTACTTACACTGTTAAGAAGTGTGACTTGACACAGTTCATTGTGCTCTGGGCATACTCACTATCAATACTCAGTGATGCGGAACTCACTCAGTAGCATTTGCATCAGCACACACATGATACAGAAGTTAATGGCTAAGCAGAGGTAATGCAACAGCTGCTAGTTTTCAGGCAGCTCATTTCCAAGAACTTCTGTGTTTTCTCTGAGGTCATCACCTGCCAGTGGTAGGCAGGTCAGCGATGTCAGAGAAAGGCAATGCTTAGGCCTTCAGACAAAAAGCTACAAATCCAGGTTATGATTAAGACTGAAACTACTTGCAGAGCAAGTAATTAGCAGTGGAAAAAATTGCAGCAGATTTGCCTTGGCAATCTTGATTGGAGCTCTGTATGACCTGCTAGCCCACTGCTTTCAATGAACCAGAAGGGGCAAGATTGTCTGTGCTCATGATGGAGCTCTGTGACTTGTCCTCAAGCAGTTCCTGTCGTTCTGTGTCCACACTCTGGAAGTCCAGGTGATGCAGTTCCTGACGGTGGCTGCAGCGGCACGTCCAGTTGAAATGCAGCACACTGAATAAGCCAGTAAGCAGTGTTATAGGAGGCTCATGTAATTACCTCTGCATAACCGTAGAAGTCGCTCTGAGCGAAGTCAGTTTACCTCTGAGGAAATCCCACTTCTGTTAATCTGTTTGGTTTTTATTTTTCTTTAAAGCACCACCAGTATGCTTCATCTTGGCATTTGGGACAATTTTAATGAGCTCAAGCCGTGCGGCGTTCTTCAATTAACTTTGATTATACTCATGTATAATTTATTTTGGACAATAACTGGAAAATTAGTTTTCATTCAGGAAACAACTGGAGCTCGCCACTTCTTGACCTCATATGCAGCCGTGTAACTTAAATGGAGATTGATTTGAATTGAATTAGGGATGAAACCAGTGGGCTTCAGAACAGAATCAGGGCTGGGATGCTCCTTGTGCAGAGGGACTGTCTGAATGGTCGTAAGGTTATTGGGCGTTGGCTGTGAGACAAAACTACCTCAGATTTTAGGGAGGTTAGAATGCGCTGTCAGTCTAGTATGGGGAGGTTGTTCCTGATCACAGTTTTTTGTTATGTATAAACTTGCTCCAGACCTGTTAATGCTATTGTAATGGGAAAATATTCCCTTTGAGCAGTGATAAAAAGAAAAATCCAGATGTGTTAAATGAGTTTCTGCTACTTGTCAGACAGCTGTGTGGTACAAGGTGGTCATTTCTGTGCTGTCATTTTTTTTTTTTTTTTTTTTAAGATTAGTGCTATAATCAGTGCCTTTCCTCTGTATTTCCTTACTCTAGAGATTTATCTCTTTATGTTTTGGTCACTCTGGTTTTGCATCAAATCTTACAGGAGAATAGGAGTGCTTCACTGTTCTTTGAAGTATACAGCCAATAAAGAAATGAAGGGTGATGTGATTTTAATGTAACCTTTGAGATATAAAGCTGTGGGCTTGGGGTTAACATCTCTCTTTTATTCAGAAATTGGTAGGTATGTATTAATAGAACTCGTACTGCATTAGGACAAAGTTTATTTGTGCAAAACAGAATGTCTCTTGTGCTGAATAGGTCGAATAACTTCAACACAGTGAAATTTTAACAGTATTTAAAAATGTCAAGGCCTCCTTAGCTTGTTCCTGCGTAGATTCTTGTGTGTAAAAAAAGAAAACTGTAAGATGATGATCTCTACCAATGCAAATACATGAGAAATTTCTGTTCAGTGTTGTTCTTGGTTTTTCACGTGATGAAAACCGAGGCAGAGCCCTGAAGAACTTGCACGTGCCCTACATACTGAGTGTAAGTCATCAGCTCTGACTGTGGCTTCTTCAGCCTTGCCTTGCTCCAGGTCTGTTTCAGCACGGATTTGTTTGGCATCTCCATCCATCTTAATGTGCTTTTCAGTGGGCAGCCTGCACAGGCTTAGCAGAGCTCTATCCCTTCGGGGTTGTTCTGACATTCCAGATGGGGTCACTGCAGCATCCTCTCTTACAGATGACTTTTCCTCTTGGGAAGTCCTATCCTACGCGTGCCTTAAGTGTGTTCTGTGAAGTACTTTAAAGGTATCTTTTGAGACAGTAGGACCAGTGACATTTTCAGGTGGGTGAAATGGAAGCATATACTTGTGTTGTGGTGATGCCCTGTGTGATCCTCTGCTGTTTTTATAAGCATTTTGAATGGTGGATAATGAAAGGGAGGAATGTCTGGTCTAGCAAGCATTGCGAGTAGGTTCATCAGCAGTTAACTGCTGTGCCACAGGCGGGTCAGCTTTGTAAGAATGATGCATGTCTGCTTCTGGAGGAGGCTAAAGGCACAGAAGTTGGGCTGCACCTCCATCTCCTGGGGCGTGGTCATGCTGATGCCTTTTGCAGCCAACTGGCAAACTGCTGCTGATCAACCCAACTGTAGAAAACAGTGCTAGTGTGTGGGGTGACTGCAGCTGTCGTCCTGAGACACAGCCCAGCAAACCGACGGTGTGTTGTGTGCAGCACGCTGCAGGATGGCTGCCCTGGGGAAGATGTGTAGGGTGCCAGCTGGCAGGGCAGAGCCCCTCGAGTGATCAGGGAGCCTCACATCAGGATGCTGGTCTCTTGTGAGCCATGGGATCTGGGTGATACAGGCTGGTAGTGGAGAGGGGTTGCTTTCTTGGGTTTGTCTTCTGCTTTTTTTTTTTTTTTTTTACAGCTAGAGCTCTACTGCAAGAGCCACAGCACTGCCTCAGCAACAAAACAAGTTTTGGGTGTTTTAAAGTTACTCTTGTAAACATATCCTTTGATTTGCAAAGGCGGTGAGTAGCAGGCAGTCAGCATCTCTGAAAATTAAATCTGCCTTTTTTGGAGGTCATCAGAAACTCGCAAAATTTTATTATTAAAATAAAAAATAAAAACCCGAATAACTTAAAGCTTCAGGAAAAAAACCTGATGTTTACTTGCACAGCTAGCTTGTATTGAAAGATTGGGAACAGGACTATATATAGACTCAATCTATAATGGGATTGGAGTTTAGAAATGAGGGTATGCTATGAGTTTTTTTTTCTTTCCTTTCCGTATCTCTGTCATGTCTCTGAGTATTTGAATTGCCTCAAAATCTCTAAACGTGGCAGAAGATGTTACTTAAAGAGCTATGCTTCTGGACTAACTCCAGGAAAAGATCTGGCTGTAAACTCCCAAAAGGGATTGAACAGGATGAGGAGTCTCAAAAAGAATAGAATTATTATTCAGCCAAAACAGACATTCAGCAGGAGAGTGATGTTTTCACAGTGTACCATGAAGTCTAGCAAACCAAAAGGTTTATTCTCTCTCCCTCCTTCTTCTCTACAGACACTCTTTTATTCAATTTTCTTTCCATTCTCTGATTCTTCTAGTCCAGAATTTTAATTTTTCATTTCAGTTTTAGAAGCCCTTATGTGTATTTCATCTTATGTGCCAGAATATTTCTATAACATAAAGGTTAAAGAGTGAATTTTAGATAGTGTAGAATGCAGCTTCTCTTATGTGAGCAGCCTTTAGTGTATTTGAGAACTGAAAGTTTTTCAAACTCGTAACAGCAGAACCAGACTCTTATAAGTAAATACATTACAAGACAGAGAAGGGAATTAATGAAATAAATCATTGACTGGGATAATACTGGTACTGTTCACTGTCCCTGAAGGTGCTCAGGAATCGTGTAGATGCGGTACTGAGGGACCTGGTATAGTGGGAAATGGTGGTGGTAGGTGGATTAGATGGTCTTGGAGGGCTTTTCCTACCTTGGTAATTCTATGATTAGCATCTGAATTAGTCCCTTTTGCTCATCTCCCATCACTGTTAGTGGTGAGAAATAGATACTTGTATTTGATTTTTATGACCGTGACTGAAATACTTCACAAGAATCGGGCACTATAACTGTTTTCTGCCTTGACAATAAAACAGCTCTTTACTGCTTATGTTTTTCATCATCTCGTGGAGGTCAGCTGCAACGTGCTGCTTTGGGTCTGACTCTGAAGGCAGCAGAGTTTGCTCTCCCAGGTCGTCTCCTGTTGAGTAAAGCTGCTGTTAAAAATTTCTGGTTGTACCTTGACAGAAAGTTTCTGCTTGTCTGAGATTTTGTTGGCTACGTGGGCATCTTGATGCTCTGGTGAAAAAGATAAGTGATCGGTAAGCCACTGACTTGTTGCTAATGGAATGGTTTGCTTGTTTTCATTCTTGTTTTTTTTTTTTTTAATTTTATTATGTGAGTAGTTACATTCTCTTTGGGGTGGAGTGACCCCATGTATTTGTGCACTGCTGCACTTGAACTGAATAAGCTTTGGTTCTAGAGCATGGTGTGGAAGTCCCAGGTCTGCCAGCAGCAGGAGTACGCAAGTTTTGGTTCTCCTTCAGCAACCTCTGCTCCCAGCATCACAGGTGTTGCAGAAGGAGCAATACATTGCTTGGTCACACTTGCAGTTTAGAGCAAGGGAACTTGCTGCTTACTAGTCAAAACTGTTACTGATCGCTTGAATTGTGACTCGATTTGCCTAAATAGTGCTCAAAGTCTCCCCGTTTAATTTGTAATCAGGTAACTTAACTGCTGACTGCGCGTTCTGGTACGGGAAAGAACTTCTCTAATGAATTCAGAAGCTGCAGTGCAGCCCCTCGGGGGCAAGCTGGTGCTTAATCTGCCTTCAGTAAGATCCGAGAACCTGGAATCGTTGCTGCTGCTATGATCTTGTGAATGCAGTGGGACTTGGACTGTGCGTTTTCCAGTGGGGCTTCTGAATTCTCACTAGATTCTCTGTAATTACAAGTAATAAAACTTATTTGACAGGGTTAGATTTACAAATGCAAAATCAGGGCTGCTTTCTATGCAGTAAGGCTTGTTGCAGACGCTAATCTGGGAGAGCTAACTGAAGTCCTAGAAGGAGACCACAAAGGATTGAGACCTGAGATTTCAGAAAAGAATTGTTTATTTGAGGAAAAAGTGATGATTTCTCCAACTATTTAGAATTTGCCAAGTAATTAAATGACCAGCTCAGGCAGAATGTAGTGAAGATTTTTACAAAGCGCCAAAAGCTGTTGTTTTCCCTCTCAAGTTTGTTGTGAAGACGTAATGTTTGCAGATGACATACAGAGCTCCCCGGTAAACAAATGCAGCGTACATCTCAGCATCAAATGACTCTCTGAAATACTGTGCAACATTTTATTATTTTAAATCTGCACTTTCAAGAGGGGCTACAAGTAAAAGGATGGAAGGAAGAGAAGATCAGTTGGAGACTTCGGCATACCCGTTATTTTTTGTTAGTTTAACTTGGACTCTACTGCCATCTGTAAGGTTTCTGCAGCAATGGCAATATCAGCATGGGGAAGGGAGCGGTGGTGGGTAGAAGAAGAGAAGATGATGGGTTTTTCTTCCTGATGTGTCTAGGGGAAAAAGCGCTGTTTCTGAGCTATAGTGAAACAAAAATGGAAAATCCGAAAGTGGAATTACAATTTCTGCTAACAGATAGCAGAATTACAAGCTAGCGAAGTCACTGTGGTAGAAAAGAGCACAGTATTCAGAAGCAAGAAGGTGGCCAAAAATTGCTTGGCATGGTGAGTTCTGAGTGGACCGTGCCGAGTAGAGGTTTGAGTTTGGCCATGTGCCTATATCTGTAAATATGGAGGATATATTCTGACAAAATTCTCTAGGAAATGAGGAATCTTCATTAATTAACCCTCAGTCTCAAGAGCAAAATAATCCATGAAGTCCCCAAAGCACAGTTTTGTCGGTACTGGGATGGATTTAGTAACAGGTATGGTTGTGTTCCATGCATCACCCAGCATCCAGTGTTGGTTCACGCCACAGGCAGTGTGAGCAGGGGCTTCTGGGTTAGCCATACCCCAGCAGAATGAGATATCAGTATAGGCTGGAGCAGTGTGATTTTCACCGACTGCCATGCTTGTCTCTTAGTCCAGGGTGTTAGAGAGGAACAGAGGTTTAATTCAGCCTTACTAGCTAGTTCAGCTAATCTGTTGGGTATAAATACTTTGCACACCACATTAGGAATTACATATGTAAGTTGTGATCCTGCTACAGAAGGATTTAAGGTCTAATAGCTGGAAATCATCCATCTACATAGCTGTCCTTCTGAGTGGTGCCAGAATGCTGTCTCATTCTAGTGATAGAAAAGTTGACTGTGTGTTCTAGGATTGCAGGAGGGTGGTTTGTGTGTTGAAGAGCCTGAAGCCTGTCCGCTCCATCCACCACGTGGGCCAGGTTTGGTGTAGGAAGTAACAGGCAACTGTGGTATGTATCTCCAGTGAAAAGAAATTCTGTATTTCTCTGTGATGTGCAGGGGCTGAAAAGCTTCACAAGCCACTTGTATTATTTAATCAAACAAAGCTGTGCCCTAAAAAACTGTGTAATCGTTAGCCCTTTAATACCTTGGAAAAACAAGTTAGAGCAGCTTACAATAGGAAGTGTTATTTCAAGAGGTTATTGTCACGATCTCTTTTGAAGCTGTTGATAAGGAAGAGAAAATAACATCGTGTAAGGATGGTGACCCTTCCACCTCATGGTTATTGTGCAAGTTTTGGGTTGTGTTTTAATCAGACTTGGAAGATGACTAAAATACAGGCATAAACAGTGTGAACGTGGCATGCACTAGACCTAGCATCAAATGTGGATATCTCCATTTCACTGTTAGAAATGAATAAGCTTGAAAGTAGTGCCTAACTCTGTGCTGACCCTTGGTCAAGTGCAAATACTTTCTTACGGGCAACTGCTGCCCTCTACGTTCTTCACCTTTCACATGTAGAAAACAGTATGAATTTGAGAGGTAGCCATCTGAGAAGTTGCTGCCATTTGCCTTTATTCCATTGTTCAGTTTTGGTACTCAGTTAGTTTTGTGGCAGTGTTGCATGTAGATATAGAACTGGCATTTATTTCGTACGATGGGACCAGTTAAAAAATCATCCTTGCTTCTTTTATCAACAAGAAATGAAAATAATTTAAAACAAATACATAAAGCAGTGAAATTTACTGTTGCTGGCAGTGTCTCTCGTGATCTTCAACCAGGATATCGTTATTTATGAAGTGAAGCAACATATCAAATCACTTTTTTTTGGCATCACTTTAAAGTGCATTTAAGTAGTGTAGTAAATATTAAATCTCTTGATATATGCTTTGCAATTTTATCGTGCTGAAAGTAAGCCATGCACAATTAGGACTGTTTGAATTAAAGTCTAAGAATTATGGTGCTCGTCTAAATTCAGTATTTTCTATTAGAAGAAGAAAGTCAGAGAATCTAGTATTTTCTCGTTCTTTCTGTGTAGTTAATTTAATGCCCAGTAACAT
Source organism: Oreortyx pictus (assembly GCA_036925125.1). Taxonomy (NCBI): domain Eukaryota; kingdom Metazoa; phylum Chordata; class Aves; order Galliformes; family Odontophoridae; genus Oreortyx; species Oreortyx pictus. The sequence goes on from JAUPFR010000008.1 coordinate 649,287, forward strand.
TTGGTTTGTCTAAGTTTTGCAAATAGCAGTTTATGACTTAAGGCCTGTGCCTGCTCTCTGAGCTGAGGCAAGCCCTGAAATAGTTCCCGGAAGTGAAATATGACATCTTCTGTCATTCTGAAATGCCGTTCACTTGTTTATATTGTAAGCTATGTCTCTGATTTGCTGAGGGAGCTTTCTGTAAATTAACTTAGAACAACTGGCTGTGGTTTGAGGAACGTGTTTTTTTTTTTTCAATAGTTGAGTAAGTCATCTGGTAGGGCTTAAAGTATTCCACAAAGTCTAACTTTCCATTTGAATTTCCATACCTATGTCACAGAGTTCTGGGGAAGGCATCAGAACTGCAGTGCCTGATTACACACTGAGAGCGAAACTCACAGATGTGAGGAGGTAAAACTGCTTCTGTAGCTTCTGCTGAGCATTTACGTTCTCCATATAAACACCCTCCCGCACCAAAACAACGGAGCTGAAGTGGCAGTTGTATGTTGAGCCAAGCGACACTTCTTTGGAAAGCAGATGATTCTGAAGTCTGTGCCTTTCAGATCTGCTACATCTAGATTTGTAGTAACGTGCAAGTAATGTGCTCTTAGGTGCTGAAAGAAAGAGCCTAGGGTGGGGCCACCAAGGTGATGAAGGCTGAGAGAGCTGGGTCTGTTCAGATGTAGAAGAGGAGGCTTTGGGCAAAGCTTAGAAATGCCTGTAAACACCTGGAGAGAGAATGCAAAGAGAACGGAGCCTGGCTCTTATTGGTGGGGTGTAGTACTAGGACAGTCGGGTGTGGGCAGCAGTTGGTGCACAGGAGGTTAATGTAAACATCAGGAAGCACCTGTGTCTGTGCTGGCCAGGTTGTGGCAGATGTCATGGAATCTCTTCTGCGAAGATGTCCAGAAGCCGCCCGTACGTGTACCTGGGCACCGTTGTGAGGCTGGGATTGGGCCCAGATGGGTGCAGCCTCAGCCAGCAGACAGCAGACCCCCAGAAACACGTGCACGTAACCTGTCTGCACAGTTTTGTTCTCACCTCTTTCACAGGTTTCATTTGCTGCCTTCCCTGCAGGCGTGAAAGGACTTCTTTCCTCTGCTAAATAAACTGACAAAATAGCTTGCCGTAAATATAAAGGACATTTAAAACTATTCACTTAAACTTACGCGGTAAAAGAGAGATGAATCCATTTAATCTTTGAGCAATTAAAAATGAATGTTAAATTAATTAGGAACATTTCTCAAACGAATTACTGTAAAATTGAAATAATGTTCTGCATTGAAGTATTCCTTTTTAAATTTATGTCTCTGATTACCTAATATTAATGTATTTTTAATAGACTGCATTCTTATAGAAAAAAAAAAAAAAGTAGGCTCCATCATTTCTGGAAGAATGGAGTCATTATGTTAACATAACTTTTCTATTATTATTTTTTTTTTAAATTTTACTGACTTCATTATCCCTATGAAGCAGATCTAGTGCAGTACTTCCAGCAGTTACTGTGCGTGATATCTCTCAAGAAGAATATTTTCAGCTTGAACAGGAGAATAAAATGTTTGCTAAATTTAGGTCTAAATTCACAGTTTGTTTCCTGATTTAGCGAAGCATTTACCCAAGTGCCTAACTTTAGTTTCTAAATTCCTATATAGGAAAGTGTTTTGCTGTTTTAGGTGCTCTACTGAATAGGAACGGGCTTGCCTACAGTTGTCTGCTTATGTTCCTGGTTGTCTCAGTGGAAATTCTGTTGACTTTGGGCAAGTGCAAGATGATACTGAGAGAATCGGGGTTGTATCTTGTCTGCTCCATTACACGAAAGTATATGCACAGCAGTCAGTTTCCCTCGCATTAGTTGCCCCTGTTTCAGTCACTTCTGAGGTCTGTGCACGTAACAGGAGGTGGCAGTGACTACATTAGCTCCACAGGCATACTGGGACGGCGTATGCTACAAAGAGACCTATGAAATTGGCAGGTGATTTCAAAAAACCTGATACTGTGAGTGTTTTGGTATCCTTTACGTTCAGCTTACGTGGAAATAATACCTTAGCTTCGCTAGAACTCTCACCTCAATCCTTTGTTAAGTAAATGCACGACAGAAGTAGCATTAGGAGTAACGTAATAATTGGGGACTTCATTTGTGCATTAGCTTAATGTATCATGACCTTTAATAAGAGCAAAACATTGCTGGAACCGGCACTACTGATCTACTGAAGCTTTTATTCAGCTGTTATTTTAATTGATGGAAGATTGCCTTGTCACTGGGCTCCCCAAAGATCGCTTAATCTCGTGTGTGTCTGTTTGAGTGGCCCGTGGCAGGTGTTCAGGGGAGGAGTCTGGGTGAGGTCCCGTGAAGAGCGATGGGCTGTTCCCAGTTTCTGGCATTCAGCGACCTCAGCACTTCAGCTGCTGTGACTCATAGCTGTGGACAGATCTGTCCAGTGTCTGATTCATATGGCACTCCTGCCTTCCCTGGCAAAGACTTTTATGATCTTAATAGTGTTGTCCGAGAAGGTGGTTAATTTTACTTTTGCTTACAGTAATTACACTGGGTGTCTCATTGCTCATATATTTGAGGAACAGTGAGCAATGATTTCCTGTTGACCTTCTGCCCACTACCATAATTCTGCTGACCTTTATGATATTCTTCATTCATGCTGCTGAGTAGCAGTTCAGGTAGTTGCTCTCAGAACAGCAGTTGTTCTGAGCTGTGGTCATCCATATTGGCCTTCTCTTTTGTTATACTTGCTGCAGTGCTGGATGTTAAGGAGACTAGAAGGCAGCAGAACTGACTCCGTATCTCTTACCGCAGCGCCAATAGGAAGGGGATTTTCAAAGGTTTCTTCCCTGGAACTCGGCCAGTTTTGTTCAGGCAAACTGGCTGCAAATGGAGTGTTTCATTTTCTCCGAACAGCTTGTGAATTTAGATCAGTACTACTGAATGGTCTCAGCTGGCAAAGCAGGTCTTTCCTAGCCTAAACCAAATCCAGGTTTTTTTTTTTTTTTTTTTTTTTGAAGCGTTTGTTTTGCCTTTGTTTATGAAATGAACTGGGGTGGAAAGAAGGAACCACCACACTGATGAAGAATTATCTAGTATTGAGAACAGATGGATTTGTGGGGATTATTTTGGTGGAAGGCCTCCCATTTGCCAGCGTTTGGGGCTAGAATTGCAAAAAGTCCTTGAAGTACAATGGGCCCTAATCTTCTGTCTTAAAGGGAACTTCTGAAGTAGTACACGCTTCTGTGATAGCTGGCAACAAAAAGCAGAGGGAGTCAGCTTCCAAATCTTGTTGGTACTTGGGGAGGATGTTCTGACCTGAACTGATCTGGGTTTATCTCAAGAAAAAGTTGGTTTTCAGCTTCAGTCTGAACCATGGTGGTTCCTGGCTACGGGCAGTTCGTGGGTAGTGAAACCCCATATGTTTTAGAGACATCCTCGGAAGACATTCTGTGAATGTAGTTGTTATGTTTGCTGGAACAAAGCAGTATTGGTTCAAAGATCTTCTCTGCTCATCAAAGCTAAGATGGCAATAACAGCTGCAGGTAGGATGCTGCTGAGTGCGTGGATGGCTCGTGCCAAGCCGGGACACCTACACATCTGTTGGCAGCGTAGCAGTTGAGTTTATCAGAGTAACACTTGTCTTCCTGCATTTTGCCTGTAACATGATGGTACTGCAGGAGCTGTGTTCTGATTGCCACTGGTGCTTTCTCCTCGGAGGATTCTTCCACTGAGGTTAACCCAATCCATTAACTTTGCATTCTTTTCTTAGCCTTTTTTTTTTTTAATCCAGTCCCTGTATTAATGTTAAACAATTCAAGGATTTTTTGTTTTTAAAATACAGTCCTACTGAATTCTGATTATCCCATATTGAGGCATAAAGTGCAGTTCAGTAGATCCTTGTAGGAAAGGAGCTTGGGACAGTTACGTTTGATATCTGTGATTTTGTGCAGCGTGCTCTTACGGATAGAATCCTTTAAATGTGCAGTCTTTAATGCTGAAGAGCTGTAGTAAAAATAGTCTGCAGTTCTGAAATCAGATTCTAGAACATAACCACATAAAGGCTCATTTTAAAATCGTCCTTCCCCAGGACAGGGTGGGGGAAAAGGAACACCGAGTCTTTAATTTGCTTTTTAACCATTAATCGCAACCGTGATGGCTCAAAACTAATGATTTGCTGGTTTTTTGCTTAGACTTTGGCTTATAACTTCCAGATGTACTGCTTCCTGAGAGAAGTACCCTTAAATACCTGCCATCTTGCTTGCTGGAAGCAATAGGTACTTCCAGATGTACTGCTTATCTATGGTAATTACCCCTCCTGAATCCAAGGCTTCTAGAATAAGGGCAGAGCTTTTTCAGCTGTATCTCCCCTTGCCACCCCAGGGTCCCAGACAGATGAGCAGCTCTTGAATCTCTATTACAATAGAGAAGGACCGATCTTCTTATTCTTTTTGGTCTCTTTTCTGGATATAGACTTACAGTAGTAGCAGCTTCTCACCCTGCTTCTGCTCAGCCATGTAATACCTGCCAGGAATCACTTACCTTCTTTTTTTTTTTTGTAAGAACCTACTGTAACCAAAGCTGTGATTATTTCATGGCCATCAGCTAGCACGGGTTTACTCCTTCACACCTCACAATTTCAGAATTCTTTCTACATGCAGTATACATATATATCAGTATTGCCTGTATGTGGAAATGATTTGCCATTGAAAATCTCTCTCTTATTTTTCTGTTGCTGTCTATCTGTCTGCTTTTTCTTCATTAATTCTACCGTTTCTTTATTCTATTAGGAAAAGGCCCCACTGTTATATTCCCTCCGTTGTCTGAGATAGGAAGTGCAATTCTTTCACCGTCTTAAGACCTTCAGGAATATTTTCACGTTTGGGACCAGTTGCTCCCACCTGCTCGGAGAGGAGCACTGAAAAATAAAGTTGGCGGATCAACTGTGGTGAGGGAAGAAGTTATGTGACACTGTAAATTGATTTATGGCCTAATCCTGCAGCAGTGTAGATGCATTCTGTCATGAAGGCTTCAGTAATTTTCAGATTTGTTTTTCAATCTCTGATTAGTATTGATTTAATGTCTTTTAATGAACATTGCTTGGAGTATACGTGGCTTTAAAAGCAGGATGGCAGTGGAGCAAATAGAGCATACTTTTCTCTATTAAAGAAATCAAGTCGATGAAAATGAAAATCAGCATTTGTTTGTATTATTATAGAATCTGTGAGACGTGTGCTTGATGTAAATGTTATAAAGTGGTCGCAGCTGAAGTTAGTAGCACCTGTAGTTCACCAATGGAGAAACTACATTTTGATGTATGAGAGAGAGTTAGCTAACTATAATAGCAAAGAGTAGCACAGAGAAAACAAAAACACTGTAAAAAATATCTGTTTCATTTTTACCAATAACTATCAGCTTTTAACCTGCAAAAAGCCTCTATTAGTATAGATCTGGAATATCCTACCAAAAAAAAAAAAAAAATTCTAATATCAAACGTGGGTGATTTCTTAACCTTTTTTTTCCCCTTTTTTTTTTTTTTTTTTTTGCATTTTTTTGCAACCTATCATCTATTTGACTTCTTGCTTAGTCACTGTTTCTGGAAGCTTACCCCTGGAGGAAGGAAGATTTGCGTAGTAAGGTAGAAAATGACTGATGGAGTTCTTTGATATTGGTTTAAACAGGATGTCAAGGACTGCAAAAGGAGGTGCTGTTTTGTTTGTTGACTTCGCTGCATTACTTTTTCTTTTATTTTAAATGTTTCTCACAGCTTATAGCCAGAACTGTGTCCACAACAAGATTTAAGCTCTGTGAGGAGGAACAAGACGTGGTTTCTCATGGACATGGGTGTTCCTGTTAGCAGTGCTGCTTGACGCAGCGAGTCCACAAAGCATTAAGGAGCAGGATCAAGCTGCTGTTTAGGAGTGTGTTCTAATCCATCAGTAGTGAAGAGGTGGGATCATTAACTGCCATTAAACTGCGATCCTGAGGCTGCAAATCAGTGGGTACGAGGGGAGTACTGATAGAATGGCACGATTAAAAGGTGATTTCAAGTGCTCCTTGCATTTGGAATTGGAATTCATTGGATCATTTGGCTTCAGCGTGTAGTGATGTCGTACTGTAGCCAACTTACATGTGACTTTGCATTCTGTAGCTGTCCAAGTCTCTAAATATTGGCTTGAACGTCAGTTCTTGCTGTGATATTTCTTCTGCAGTTTTTCCAAACAGAGAATTCAAAATTCTGCTTCTGTTCTGGTCAGAGGCAGAGCTACTGTTCTCCAATCCAGTGACGTGGATTAGGATTTCCTGCGCTGATTTGGCTTGCAACTCCTTTTTATAACAGCACCTGCAGTTGTGGCTGTTTTCTGTTGTTGTTCAACCAAATACTGTACAGTAGCCTTCAGTCTGTTAAAAAGATACAAAACTGGGGATCTCGAGCCTTGGTCTTGGGTATTTAACAACAGATTTTGACTTTCCATTGAAATTCTTCTACATAATCTGCCCGCAGCTGTGGAGAAAATAGAGGTTTGGAAGCTACTTACTGCTATACTCTGAAGGATAGAAGTTGAGAGGAAAAGTAATAGCAGTAAATTATTTTACCTACAGAGTGCCATTCTCTTAAGCTACAAATGTTATTGTGTGTTTTGACTCTACAATAGTTACGAAGTACAGTTGTTGGTTTTTTTTTTTTATAGTATAGCTTTGATTTTTCTCCTGTTGAACCGAGGTTTGTTTTTATAGCAATTAGATTCCATTAAAAATATTCTTTTGGAGATGGCTGCCTTACCTGGAACTGTCCCAAGGCACACATTTACTGTTGTACACAGCAGGGCAAATAAGAGTGTTCTTTTTTCTTTTTTTAGCAGACATAACAAGATCTCCTCTTTTCTTCGGGAAGTTTGGAGAAGTTTCCTTACGTTTAACCTGAACTATTGAAGCAGTTACCCAATGCCATACAAGTTCCCACTAAGCAATTTGCACCAAACTTTTAGCACATAAAAATAGTTGCAAAAAGTAATCAACGGAACAAAAAAGCAAATGCTGTTCTTTTTGTGTATTCCTTTCCTATTTTCTGGTTGCATGAAGGTTGGGATAAATATTTCCCACTGATACTGAGAATTAGAGGTGAGAGCTTTCTGGATAAGTAATAGTTAAATAATGACTACCTCCTATTTGGAAACAAACTGAAGAAGACCTCTGCAGCCAGTTTAAAAGTTCTGACTGGTATCTCCCACGTGTTTGATATTTTAATGCACCTTCATTAAATTATCTCTTGATTCTGGGTCTGACTGAGTTTCAAATCTGGGGCTGAGCGTTGACATCATCACTGCCAGCAGATTCTTCTCACAGAGTTTGGCCTTGTCAAAAATATTCTGTGCTATAGTGTCTCTAGACCTCGCACTCCAAAAGAAAGATGAGTAATTAACGTGGCTAATTTAGGTCTGTGCAGGATAAGCCCTTCTAAATTCAGTCCTTTCCTGTATCACAGTCCTGCATGGCACGCTTTGCCAGCTGCAAATGTCCTGTTACATATGCAGCGTCCAGCCTCTCTGTAGTTTAAACGTTGGGAAAGGAGGATGTAAAAAGCAAACAAAGATGGGCACCACTTACAACACATTTGTTTTTCTACTGCCAGTGGGTAGGGCAGTATGTGACTTCACTTTTGGTTCTCCAGGCCACCTTACGTTTCTTGAGGTCATCCTTGATTCTGGTTGTCTCCAGGAGGACCGCTCCTCATTGCAGGCAGATTCAGCTTTTCAATCATTCTGATTGTCCCTTCTCTCAGCAGCTGAATAACATGGCAACATGGCTCAGTGTCATCTCCTAGCAACTCCTTTTGTCCCATCCTACCAATCTGGAGAACCAGTGCCAAGAGGACAGAGAACCGTGCTCTATAATGAGTACATCTTATTTGCCAATTGAGGACGAGAAGGGCAACGTTTAAAGCTTGCATGTGGAGGTAGCAGTATTTGCATACAACCTATTTTCATTTTTTATGTGTCAGAAGTCATACTGGGATGAACAATTCTGCTGTTGTCTTAGGTGGTGTATTGGCAAAATGACTGATTCTGACTGTGTGCGTGTGCTAAATGCAGAGGGGAATAACTTTTACAGAAAATAAGGAATAATTTTCAGGGAATAGGTGGTGGGTGGTGTAAAATCTGTCAGAAAGATGGTTCTGGACTTCTGGATATTAAGTGATTCTGGTGGCCACCAGACAGAATGAGAGAAGGAGCTTCCTTCTGCCTTTCTCATGTTAGGTGATCCCTGAACTAGTGAAAACATCTTCTGCATTCTAATTAATTAATTGCTGGTTTGGTGTTTTTGTTTGTTTCTTTAAAGGCCTAAATAGGAATAAAAGCCCAAAGTAAAAACATAAATAAGAATTCTGTCTTTAATCATCTGGGTAGTTTTCTTATCTTCATAAATAAGTAAGATGAAAGATCAGTTATTGAATAAATGCCTCTCATCTAAAAAAAAAAAAACAACAAAACTTCTATTATTGTGCTCACAGTTCCTCAAATTACCTGTTTCTGTAGCACGAATTTCTGAATCTATTTCTAAATTACTTCCAATGAAGAATTAGAGTAAAAAAAAAAAAAAATTAGAGAGCCAAATATCACTTTTAAAATAAAACAGCAAAGTGATTTAAAGTGTAGCTCTGAAAACTAAACATTTTGTTAAAGGAGGGATGCTCTCTGTTTTCTTGACTCAGTACACTAGTTGCTTTGTAAGTCATTGAAAATCCAGATGTCAGATATTTCCAGGATCTGCAACTAAGGACATGTTTCTTATCTCAGTGTTCATGAGAGAAATATGGAGTCTGCAAGTCTGGGAAGTCACTCTTCAGAGAAGAAATACAGTTTAAATATGGAAAGAACCCTGGGTTTACTCTAATTACTATACAAATCAAAACATTTCCTGTATTTTCTTCCCAACTGAGAAGCAGGAAGCAGTTAATAATCTATATGTAAATGTAAATGAATAATACAATTTGAATTAAATTTCATTTCTAATAGGCAGTATCGTGTTATGGAATAGCCACGTTTTGTACTTTGTGAATGGAAGGCTTGTCAGATTGAACACGCTGCGAGGTAGTGCTGAAACCAAGAATCATCATTAAATGCAGCAGTGGGGAGGTGACTCAGGGGCTAAAGCACTTTCAAAGCTTTAAGTTCTAACAAAAAAGAAGAGCATGAATCCACTTTTTCACAAATACCAATATTTTATGAAAACTTAATGTACAAGCATATTCTTCAGATATATTTTCAAAAGCCACGAGGGCTGCAATTGCAATTAAGTTGAAATATGAAGTTCATTTTCAGCATTTGAGGCTGGTAAATGAAATAAACTTTTCACTGAACCAAAGCTGGACTACAAGATACAACTTGGTATTCTATCAAACAGTGGTCTTATTTATGGAGTCATTGGAATAATGTGAAGTGTGCTACTGAATATTTCATCTTTGCCATCATTAATCAGTGATGTTGTTTGGCTCGTGCTGTACATGTGACAGTATTCTTGGTTTGCTCCAGTTGGATCACCTTGGTGTAATAAAAAATACTAGAAATCCAGTGGGATTGTTAGTAGAATGAGCAGGGGGAAATTCTGACCTCTCTTTTCTGTCCCCTTCTGAGTTCTGTTCTGTTTTTCTCTTGGGTTTTGTCAGGTTGCCAGAGGCTTTCAGCAGGAAAACCTCGTAGATGAAGAGTGTAAATTCTGCTGACCAGTGCACCAGCAGTTGGCATGCAGTTGTCTTACCTTAGCAGCAGGTGTGAATCACGGCTGAATTGAGTTGACTTGAGAAGAAAGTAAATTACTTTAGGGCTCTCAAGAGAACATCACCTTCTTTCTGTGTGCTCATTGGTGTCTGGCTTGTAAAGTGGCACACATTGTCTTAAGGAGAGCGCACGTGCTGGAATATTTATCGTATAGCTCCTCATATGAAACTTCAATAGCATGTTTGGGCAACGCAGACCCGTGCGTGGGGCGCATCCACGAGTCGTGGCACCTGTTCCTCAAATGCTCCTGGAACATACATGCAAATACTGATTGATTCAAGTGTTTTGGCAGTTTTTATCTGTCTTGTTTTGCAACTTGACAGTGTTTTTTCTATGTAGATAAGGAGGGAGCATTGCGTAGAGTGATGATTTTGAAGAGTAGTGTTTCTGCAGATTTTGTTCCTGTTCCCTATTTTTCTGATCTTGAGTCTAGGAAAGTTGTTGATGCACTCTGGAGCTCTACAAGCTGCGTCCTGTTGTTGCAAGTTTTAACTTGAAGGTTCATTGAAGAAATTCTTAATCTCTAACCATCTAGTCTGTTGTGTCCTTTTTTCTTCACAGGACAAGGGAGAGGACAGCAGCACTATTGGAGGTTAAGGACAGAAAAGCTGGCTTTGTTAGAAACAGAAGAGTATACAGTATTGCTGTTATTGATGCATTTAACGTGAGATCTGTGTCATAGTGTACCTGCTTGATATCCTGTATTTATGCACCTAGTGAAGCAGGGTCTTATCTTCTATTCTTTTTTCTTTTTGCTGTGGCAGCTGTGTTCCATTTGCACATTTTGTGTGTGTTGGAGCAGCCTGAACCTCATGCTTTCAGATTTAGTCAGTGACATTCAATTTGTTTTGTTGTTCTTTTTTCTCCCTTCTTGACAAACTTGCCAAGATCAGGTGTAAAATGTTCAGTTGTGTCATGGTTTTATGATTTCTGGTATTGGTATTCCACATCATAACAACATGTAGTGCATTAAGAGTTAAAGAGTTAATACTCCAACTCCATAGATCATTGATATTTCCGGGTATACCTGTCTCAGAAGAGAAGAACTACATTCCCCAGAGGACTTTGCGATGCTTTGCATTTTTACGTATTTTCCGCTCAGAGGGAAAAGATAAAAACCCTCTGCGGTCACGGGACACACTCTTTCCTTCGGGATCGACTCAGCAGTGGGTGCTCGCTGCCGTATCGCCTTCAGCGTTAGCGTAAGGCCTTCGGTTTATCGGACACTCTCTCTCTTGCTCATTTTATTTGATTTATTAGCTTCAATTCCAATTATATTGTATTATATTGTGTTATTTTGCTTTCTGATATCTTATTTAGTAAATTAGCTTTCCTCCTCAGATCGTTGCCGCTGTTTTGTTTCTAGGCCCATCTCCCTTTTCCCTTTTCCCTTTCCCCCTTTCCCTTTCCTGGGGCGTGGGTCTGCGGGTCCCCCACACCAGTCGTCACGGAACCGGGCCGATCCAGCCCGGTAAACCGTTGACAAGTTGTAGGGGAGTAATTTCAGAGGTGGAAACCTAAAGCTGTGATACACAATGTATTATGATTTATAAAATAATTCAGAGAAGGAGCATGAATTCCTATTTCTCTTTTTAAATACCTCATTAACCTTACTCCTCTGTTCTGTTCTCTTTTGTGTCGTTGTTTTTGCTATTGTGTTGTTTTTCCTTCCACTTCTTTGGCAAATGAATTTGGTTGGAGAACATCTCAAAGTACTTTGTTGATGCTAATGTCTGGTTTCTAATTTTATATCACTCACAGACAAGAGCAGTATTCTTAACCTTCAGTAGTAACTAATTGTTGCTATGTTATGCTGTTTTGTTTTCTTTGTTTCTTTTTTTTTTTTTTTTTGAGCCCTTACATGCTCAAATTTGAGACTCCTTTGGTGCCTGAGTAGGTGATCTTTAACACAAAGCATCCTCCTGACTCACCTCTTCAGTGGTCAAAACACTAGCAGTTTTTGTAGAGGGGTAGATCACTCTGATGGCAGCAGTGTCTGCCTGCAGCCTGAACCACTGAGTGAGCTGGTGCTTGGTGTTGTGTCCTCCAGTTCAATTGCTCACCTCAGTTTCGAACAAAAATGCATCTCTTTGATACAGAACTTAGCGATGTTAACTCCAATAATTACCTTGTCTCACACAGGAGATTCTGCAAAACTGAGCTGCCATACTTCCAACCAATTTCTTTTTAGCCTTGATTCCTCTAGGGAGTTACTTCCTGCAAGCAGACCATGTCATCTTTGAATCTCTTTTAACCAGAAGGACTTACTGAAGATACTGTGGTGCCTTCCAGATGTATTTAAAGCTGTTTTCTTTTGTAATCACACAGAGTACTTAAAGGATCTGCATTTACGAGAAGTAATATTTCAAGAAATAGTACAGGATGCGTTGATGAAACTGATCTTCCGTGATAGAAGTTTCCACTGAGAATCGTTTAAGCACAGAGGTAACAGGTAACTTCTTTGAGAAACAATCACAGTATGGATTGTTGAGCAGAAGATACGGTGAATTGCTGTAATTTACCTGATGGCATGATTTACCTCCTTGCAAAAATACACCTGAATAGTGCAGGATTTCTAATCTTATAAAGACTAACAGTCGTGTCAGACTGACACCGCTGGTGTATCTGTGGTGGGAGGAAAATTGTTAACAAAATACGGAATCACCATTCTGTTAGTACTTCTTACCTGAGTCTAAATATTTATGGAAGAGTTGATAATCTGCAGTTCCATTATAGTTAATGGATGGAAAATGCGTGGGTGGCTTCAAAAGTACCACTTCCTATTTATTTCAAGAAGAAACGCGGTATCACTGTTGGAGAGAGGACATTCTCTGCTGCAAAACACTATTTTTTCAGCACAGTCGTGGAATCATGGGGTGGGTGGGACCTCTAAGATCATCTGGTCAATGCCATTATGCGATTAGCATGGATGAGCTGATTGAGAAGTTGTTCATTTCATGGTATGACAGCAGTGGGAGGCCCTCTGGGACGTGGCTTGTCTTTCATGACTGTTGCTGCTGTTGAAACACACCACCTGCCACCTCAATGTGCTGAAATCCACTGATTGGTCTCAATAAACTTTCAGCAAAAGTTGAGTAATGACAATGGATGTCATCTTTTCCTCATGGAGGAATTTAGTGGTACTTTTGCTTCATCCACACTTCCATGTCATACTGCCCTTGTGCTGCCATCTGTCACACAGCAACAAAATGTAATGGAACGTTGGTGAAAAGGTTCAACCTCTACTGCCACTCAGCCAACGTAGACTTCTGATGTTGTGGCCCTCACCCTCATGTAAACTGAAATGGGGCACTTGGGGTCCTCTCCTCAAACCACGACCTCATCTGAACTGAAATGCTTATGCAGATTCACTAATATATGCAGGCATATATAAATCCAGAAAAGGGAGATGTTTTGAAATTGTCAGTGACTACCAATAACGTTATGGCAGAATGTCTGTTTCTGAACTGCTTCCAAGGCTTTATTTAAGCAGCTGTGGTTTAAGCTGATCTGGATGGAAACAAATAACCACGTGGGAACTGTAGAAAAGAACTGTAGCTGGGAACAAAGATAAAACCGTTGCAGAACAAGATCATGCAAGTGGCAGCTTTGTTCCTGAGATGTTTCAGTATATAGCAGACCTTAAAAGATGGACAAAACAGGGAGTGGCACAGACAAGTATATCCATTCCGTAGGTAGGTTATGTGGCAGCCAGTACCTGCAGTGCTGTGCTATGTGTTTATTAAAACGTGTGCTTTAGTCCTCTCATGAGCTTTTTAGCATTTAGCACTATGTAATGAAACAAGTGCAGTAAGTGCATTTACTTTATAGATTTGAGTGAGTGCCCTATCTAGGTGTCCTAACAGCTGTCAGGAGAAAGCCTGATGGACCTTGTTTACAGACTATGCACCCTTTGTGACATGATAGAAATGCAGATGAAGCAGGAAAAAGCAGTAGACTTCAAAAGGAAAAATACAGGTAATGAGTGTGTTAGTTGATTATGTTAGGTAATTGATGTATTTTGGATTTATTCTTTCCTTGATTGGGGTGCTCTGCTTTAGGACTCTGTTAAGTGAAAGCTCATCTACTGCAAAGAGCAGTGGCCTTCATTGGCTAAGGTGGAGATTCAAAAATCAAGGCTCTTTCGTGCTGTAGATTTCTGTGTGGCTACATTTTCTACTTGAATCCTAACCTATTTTAGTCAATAGCAGTGGATCTTGCTTGACCACAGCAGTCTGACAAGTTGGATACCTGACCTAAACCTCTTGTCTGGGTCCTCTTCATAGTCAGCAGAGAGAGAAATCGGTGCATAAGGAATGCAGCAAATCACGCTCTAAGGCAGAACTGTATTTGATTGTGGAGGCCTCTGCAAGCACCTTAGGTCAGACAACTTTTAAATCACTCCGTTTAGAAGAGGTGAATGTTGCCCATGGTCCTCCTGTGGACTTCAGACTGGCTTGAATCAGGTACGTATATTACATCTGTTCTTGCAGCTTTCTAGCTTCTGTTCCTGGGATCACCAGCTTCTCTTTATCACAGGATCATACTGAGAGTAAATTAAAAATGAACACGGTTTGTTCGGGTGGGTTTGCTTTTTGACATATAAAACAAAGAGCAAATTAGAAAACATAGGAAGTGGGCAGCCTTCTTCATATGCTGTTTACTTGTTGATGTACTCTAATGTATGTCAGAGCACAAAACATGTAGGAAAGCAAAGCTGATTGAGGCCTATAAATGCACAGGCTCATTACAAGGAGTGTGCCAGTCACCTTTCTCATGTGGTGTGCCTTATGCAGGCATGAGTCACAGAACTGCAGGTGTTGGAAGGGACCCGAAGAGGTCATTGAGAGCAACCCTCCTGCAAAAGCAGGTTCCCTACGATAGGTCTCAAAGCTGTAGGTGTCCAGACAGGTCTTGGATATCAGCAGGGAAGGAGACTCTGCAGTCTCTATTTGGTGTATTGGTACGGAACTTCCTATGTTCAAATTTCAGGCCATTGCTCCTTGTCCTATTGCTGCCTGGCCTCATCCATCTGCCTCCCACCTCCCGTTAGATGCTTAAAAACATTTTATCAGTTCCCCCCTCAGCCTTCTTTTCCCCAGGCTGAACAGACCCAGGTTACTCGGCCTCTCGTCGCACAGGAGATGCTCCAGGCCCTTCATCATCTTTGTGGCCCTCTGCTGGATCCTTCCAGGAGATCTCTATCTTTTCTGAACTGGGTGCCGTGTTGTTTTCTTTCTTCATCTGTTTGGTATCAGTTTCCAACATCAGACCACGTTCATGTGAGCTTCCATTTGAAAGTTTTCACTCAGATGATTCTTGTTCAAAATTGGTCAAAGTCCTGATATGTTGGTGTCAGGGTTTTGGTGGACGGAAGATATCGTGCTGTACGATAGGGCCACCTGTCAGCCAACAGCCTTAGTTCGTGGTGTAAGTAGGTGGAGACAACGTTGTAACCTTAGGTTATAAAGTACCGTGTAGCCCGCCAATAAACGCCATTTGCCGTCCACCACACTGGCGTCTGTGAGCAGGTGGACCGAGCAGCCTGGGGTTGGCTGCCGTGCCGTTCCGAGAAGGGCCACCACGCCTTTGAAAGGCAACACTGGTAGAGCTTATTCTACAAAATTGGCAGTGATCTGAAGAAGCCCTTCAGACAAGAGTTTAACTGTTTGCTTTTCCATTTGTAGTAGTTTTCCACAAATTCACGGTAAATAAAGCGTAGTTGTCAGTGCTGGCTTTTCTGATTTCTCTTCAAGTCAGTTATGTCGCCGTAAAGAATAACAAATGCTTTTTAACTCTTTTCTGTAAGAAAAGAAAAAATTCTGTTGACTCGTATATCAGACTTTGAGGGTACAGAAAGATGGCAGTGATTAAATAATCCTTTTGCACATGCAGGTAAGACATGAACGCTGTCTTTTATGACCTGATTGATTTTTAGGGTATAGGTTCTGGTGCTACTGTGTACTGTTCTTACCTTGTTCTCTGAGGTGAACACTGCAATAAAGATACTTGATTTATTTTAACTTAGTAGAATTCCCATGTCCCAAAGAAATACTTGACTCACTTTGAAAATCATGCCAGGTTATAGCAGACTCCAGTGCTGTCGGGGCAATGTGAAGTAGTCACGTTACCTTTGAAATGGTCGCGCTGGTGTGCATTAATCCTTTCTTTCCAATCTGAGTGAATGCACTTCATCAGCGCAATTGAGAAATACTCAGCTAGGGCTCTCTTGCTTTCTAACGTGACTGTATTTCACATTGCTATGGATCACAATGGGTCATGTGGACATCTGTTCTTTGTAGCCCTGAAGAACAGTAAAAAACCTCACAAAATAAAACCTATAAATTGCAAGAAATCTCAGATGATTTCTCTGGCAAGAAGAGCTTGCACCCTTCTGTAAAGTCAGTTCATAATTAGGTTTGGCATATGTGTTTCATCCTCCTTACACCATTCCTCCAGTGCAGTGGGGAGGACTAGAACAGGCAGGGCTACAGAAGAGATAGGATTCACCTTTTTCATAAATGACAATAAGGCAGCTTTTCCAAATCAGCCAGGCTTTGGCTTTTAGAAACTAAAAAGGCATCTGACTGTCAGTTTGTTACAAGGTGCCAGAGCAGTTTCAGATACAGGTGGGACCTTTCACAGATATTGGGAAGTTGCTTTTATCTTCTGGCTTTTGTTCTGACAACGGGCACTAGCTTTATTTTCCCTTAACTCTTCATGTAGAATGCACTTACAATCTTCCATTTTCTAAGTTGAAATGGAGGCATGAAATAAACCATTAAAACACTTTAGGACACTTTGAGAACTAGAGCCTTCAAAATGAACAGCCTTTGTTACTCAGGTGGCTTTGTCATTAAAATGCAATGAGAGCTGGGCTTAACTCTGAAGGCCTTGATTATTTATTGTAATGAGGTAAATTTCCCATTCTATTCTGGGGAGGCTAAATTTATCATAGTCTGCTGGTATCCACCAGCTGAGGCACTGCGTGATGATATTTGTCTAGAAATCTGTAGCCAGGTTTTTGAGTCAAAACAGTATCAAATAAAGAATGTGATAGAGATAGTGATGGGGGAAGAAAGTATTCTTGGTTAATAACAACAGGGATCCAAGAGAAAATAAGTTGTTGAAATCTTAGAGTGGCTATGCTGCCATTTTCTTGTGGAGTTTGGATTAGTGTTGTTTTGTTTGTTTGTTTTTTTAATTTTTATTTTTTGAATTGGGAATTAGTGTTCTGTGAAGGAGAAAGAGACAGCAGAGCACAGATTGGATCATAAGGGAAAACTCAGGAGGAAAAAAACAAAACAAAAAACACTTTAAAAACTTCTGGATTTCTACATCTTTTTTTTTTTTTCTTTCTTTCCAAATGAGATGGGAAATAAAGTAGGTAGATTATTAGCTTAGAGCTGATGATAAAACAACCAAAGCAGATGGCAGGAATGATAAAGGAAAAAAAAGAAGGTTTATACATACCTCATTAACCACAGTTTGTAATTCGTTTGCAGCTTTTTATGAGAAACTCTGCAACAAATAAAAGTCCAAGATCTAAAATTTAGACAAAATTTAAGAAGGCCGAAATCAGACCAATTAAAGCAAATATATAAAGCACAGTGGGCTCAGAAAGCTAAATTTCTTACTGTAAAAATAAATGTTTATCAATTTCTCGCAAGCCTCAGAGGTGCAGAGAAAATTTCACTTCCTTGCACTTTAACATAGGGAATAGAATCTAATGGTTCTTGAAGCAAGCCATCACGACAAAGCTAACTATGTGAACTTAGGGACAGTGATTTTATTATACAGAATTTCCAAATAAATCCATTTTCCCATCCATTTTCTCATCAGTATTGTTTACAGATGCTCAGGTGGTCCACCTGGGACTGCTTGTGTGTGACACAGGGAGGAAGGGATGCTTGTGGTCAGGTCCTTGCCATGCCCCTGGGTTCTTCTGCACTGACAGCAGTGACTTTTCTACTCCTTGCGAGCTAATTGTTAAGGAGAGTGTTTTGCTCAGTCCCTTTATGTCTTATATTACTATTCATTATATACCTATTTTCTATATATTTTTCTTCTTGTTTTGGAAATGCCTTTTTCTTAGGGACGGAGTTTGTGGTGCACTCAGCTAGGCTGGGTGCCACTCTCCTGTTAGCATGGAGGGTCTCCCCCTGGGAGTTTCAACTCCAGCACATTCCTCAGCTGCTGAGAGTGGGTTGTCTTCTTCATCCCACACTGCTGAGTGGGACTTCTTCAGTATTAACAAGATTTTTGTTCACCCTTGTTCTGCTGTTTCTTGAGGTGCTTTCACAAATGCGTTGCCATTCACGTTTTGTATGTAACAGTCTGTTACAGTTCTCTACACTCTGCACACAGTGGTGCTGGGAGCGAGGGGTTATATGAAATCTCCTGTTTGCAATACAGCAAGAAAGGGCTAGCAGCAGTGCTAAGGAGGACTGCAACGAATGAGGCTACCAGTATTTTCTGTTAAAGATGTATGCACTGAGTGAGCAAGAAAGTAAATGCAAAATACCAAGGATGAGAGGGATTGGTTTATCAGCAGGAGTCCTGCAGCTGTCCTGATCATACGTAACTTGCGTTTCCTTGTGTTCAGTAGTGATGTCGTAGTGAGTTAGTGGGTGCATACAGAATGAGTATCTTCAGTTACTCTCAGAATCCAAAGCAAGGTGCTACAAATTTTAGCTTAAATCAATAATTTGTCTGGCACGGAAATAAAAAAAAAAAAAAAAAACCACCAAGAAAACATTTTGGTAAAATAAGAATAGGTAGAAATCTCTGTCCAAATCAAGTTGGTGGGAATCTCTCAAACTCGTAAATGTTTTTTACAGAAGCAGTGTAAGTAGTACCTGTCTGCCATTCAGAGTGCTTCAGAGTGGAAATGACAACCCAAACCCAACTGCCCCAGAGCTAGGAGAGGTTGGTTTTGTGGTCACATTCTGATTTGTAGGTGGAGTTAAGCATCCAAACCATTCCATACCTTTATTTTTTCCCCTTTTGATAAAAATTAAGCTGTAATTCACTCAATGCTTCCCTGTTTGTTGTATTTTAACTCGGTTATTATGCAAGAGTGACAGAGCTCCCCACTTTCTTTTGTACAGAGAACATTTCAAGAGCATAACTGAGGCTGTGAAGGTGAAAGTGCAGAAAGTTGTCCTTGTTCTTCTGCAGTACTGTTTACTGTCTTCTCCTTGCAGGTGCCTCTTGACACAACATCTGGCTCTGGGCACCATGAAAAAATAGTCTGTAATAGCACAGCCCGATGTACTGCTTTTGTGTGTGCCAGAACAGTGACTGGAGCCTCCTCAGAGAAGGCATGGGGGTTTTCTATCTCCATTCTCTTGTCAGCTCGCTTCTTGACTGGGACTCAAGCTGCCAGATAGCCTGCTTGGACCTGCATTAACAGTGGGGTTTACTGAAGTTGGAGGATAATATTGTTTTTCCTCAGCAGAGGTTGGGTCTACATAGTGGGACAATTATTCAGCTGTCTCCTGATAAACCTTTAAGTACATACCTCCAAAACCAGATTATTTAATACTCATCGTTGGTATTTTTGACTGCTTTGTTGTCTCTTAAGATATGGCTCAGAGTACAAGTTTTCTGTTATTTTGGAGAGGGACTTAACTAATAAAAAAAAAACAAAACACAAAAATATTAATATTGATAAAATTCTTGTTAAGAGCTGTGAGAACCAATAATTTGCTCTTAATTTTGCAGAGAGAAAATAAAGCTTATTCTTAAGAAACAAAAAACTTGTCAACAGTCTACAACTGAGTTGCTTACTGAAGGTGATGCAAAATCACCTTTGCTTTTAAGAGGTGACTTTGTTCATGAATAATGTTGCATTTGTTCCTTAAAATCATTTTTAAATGACAGATACTTCAGCATTTGTGTCACACAGCTTAAATTCAGTAACAAACTAAAACCAAATCAGCATTCTGTTGTTGTAATGCTGTATTTCTTAAATGAGCACATTGTTCTGCAGAGATTAAAATACAATTAGTCTGCTGAAGTTATCCCTTTTCTAAGCTGCTGTAACAGTTCCTCTTTGTTCTTCATCACACCTATAAATATCTGCCTATTTCTACTCAGTTTGGGTCCTCTGAAGACTGTTTTCTTTCTCTCTTACTTCCCCCCTGCTCCCCACCATGGATGTATTCAGCCTCCAGCTCTTGAAGTTGGCTTCAGTTTACGCTTTGGTTCCTGAAACTGTTTGATAGATTGTTGTCCACAGATGTTGTCTGTTTTAATTGCTTAATTTTCCAAGTAATGGATCAAAACAAGAACAGACGTTCCGTTAATCTAGCAAAAAAATTTATTAAAGTAAACAGAGGATGACTGAAATTCACTTGTGGGAGGATTGAGAGGCCTCACCACTTCTAATTAGTTTCTGAAATTGACTTGAGGTTGAGACCTAGAGAGGTGTTTAGAAAGTGAAATGTGAGCAGCAAAACCTTGAGGGGGGGTGGGGGAGGTTGTTCAGAAGATGATCAGTTCTATACTAGAACAGTTGCATATGGAAAGTGCTGCTGAGATCATTCCAGCACGATTCCTTCTGGTGGGCAGGCAGCTGGCTAACGGGAGGAGCCTACAGGAAGACAGGCCTTGTGCTGCACTGGGGCCGTTAGCCACCTGAAAATGAAGAGAAATGCTGAGGGAGCTTGACAAGACATGAGAAGGCCCTGCTTTTCTAAACACAGCTGGATCCTCATGGACCCCAAGGCAGAATGTGAGGTAGAAAGGCAGGCATTGGTGTTTGAAGGCTGTTCTGACTGCAGTGAGGCAGTGGGACTCGCTCCTTACATTGTTCTTCCTCTTCTTGGTCGTTGTCCAGTGAAAGGGAACAGACACGCTGCTGCTGCTGCTCAGATCTGATGGGATTCAGGCAGCACCGCGGTCTGCTGCCTTGGACACTCGGACGATTTCCCTATGCAGTGTAAACATGGAAACAACAGCGTGCAGCAAAAATCAAGCACTTTCAGAGCCACCAGGCATGTGAAACGAAAGTAA
Source organism: Oreortyx pictus (assembly GCA_036925125.1). Lineage (NCBI taxonomy): Eukaryota > Metazoa > Chordata > Aves > Galliformes > Odontophoridae > Oreortyx > Oreortyx pictus. The sequence goes on from JAUPFR010000008.1 coordinate 670,059, forward strand.
GATACTGACTTGAAATCCCGTATAACACTTTTCCAAATCCACTGGAGAAAAAAAACAAAACAAGTGAGGAGTGATGGCTGATGGAGAGAACTCTAACGGAAGTGTTTTTCTCCTGCAGGTGGCCCTAGGACGCACTCGCAGTAACCTCTGTAGATTAAAAGCAGCGTTCTGAAGTTAGTCGGGAGTCTCTGTGGATTGTACCACGAGGTTGTACTCTTAACTCTGGCTCCTAATTCAGATGCTGAAGGTCAAAAAGCCTGAATCCTTCATGAGCACAACTCAGGTCCTCTCACCATACTCTGAATAAGATAGCTGCTCCTAGAGAGTCCCTGCTGAATAGGGATGTTTGCAGCTTTCGTCCTGGCTTTATTTGTCACTCTTTCTTAAAACAATATAAGCCGACTAGCCAATTAATTGTAATTTTCAAGCAAGAAAATTCAACTGTAGTAACAGTAAAACCTGTTATCGTGTATTTTATTTGGATTTCTGGGCTGTATTCATCACAGAATTCTGGGGATTGGAAATGCCCTCTGAGGATCATCTTTTCCAACCCCCTTCCAAAGCAGGTTCCCTACAACAAGTTGCAGAGGTAGGCATCCACACAGGGCTTGAATGTCTCCAGAAGAGACTCCACAATCTCTCTGGGCAGCCTGTTCAAATGTGACTTCACTGTTGTGGTTTAACCCAGCAGCAGCTCAGCACCACACAGCCATTGTGGGATGAGGGAAGGAACTAGAAACAAAACAGAACTTGTAGATTCAGATTAAAAAAAAAAATATATATATATTTATGATAGAAAAAGAAAATGGAAACAAAAGTGGAGGTAACAATGTACATGTATATAATATCCAAAATGAAAATACTCACCACCCGAAGACCAACCGCCAGCCCCCTGCAGCTTTATGACTTTCCCTGTGATGTCACTTGCCGTGGAATAATGCCTTCTCTAATTTAGGCCAGCTGTCCGGGCTCTGCCACACCCCCGCTGCTGCACCATAGAGGCAGTGTCTGGGACCTGCTGAGTGGTCCTGCATGTGCTCCCTCAACGTTGGTGTGCTATGAACACAGTCTTAGCTGAAACCAGCTACAGTCACACTTAAGGTAAAGAAGATTTTTCTGTGATTCATTTTGTTCCCGTTGTCCCTTGTCCTGTTGCTGGGCACCAATGAAATGAATCTGGCCCCATCTTTTTTTCTGCCCTTTAGATATTGATAAGCATTGATAAGGTCCCTTCTTGGTCTTTGCTTCTTCAGGCTGAACAGCCTCAAAGCTCTCAGCTTCAGGATACCACTGGCCCTCTTGGACACACATGGCTCATCGCCAACCTGTTGTCCACTAGGACGGCCTTCTCTGCAGGGCTTTTCTCTAGCCCCTAGCTTGTACTAACGTGTGCAGTTATACTTCCCCTGGTGCAGGGCTCTGCACTTGCCCTCGTTGAACCTCATCAGGTTCCTCTTCACCCAACTCTCCAGCCTGTCGAGGTCTCATTGGATAGCACAACCTTCTGGCCTGTCAGCCATGAGGAGTAGTACACATCCTCACAGAAGAGGAAGCAGTCACTTAAGCAAGTCAAAAGGTCTGAGTTTCAGCCAGTAGGAGAAAATACAGTGCAAAGTCTGCTGTTTTGCTTCTCAAATCTAACTACTCCTGATGCTAGCTGAAGCTGTAATAGATACGATTATGATATTGGGGTGTATAAAAACTGCACTGATGCACATGCTCTTTGCTCATAACCTGATGCTGCTTAGAGATTGTGGAGGTTGTGAAGTATACGTAAGTCTCAGACAAGGCTACTTGAAACATCCAAAGGCAGAGAAACTGGTGTCTCAAAGGCTAATTGGTTTAACACTTTTGTATGGCTGAGGTATTTTGCTCAAGGTTGAAGCTTCACTTTGAGTTTCAGATGTCCTACTTATGTAGGCAGAAACAACCTTCCTGAGACGGGATGTTTCTCTTCAAAGATCCAAGATGGCCATAAATAAGAAGTAACAAGGACAGTCAGACTGAGTACATCCAGCCTCTAGCTGCTTCCAGGAGGGTGTTGTAAGCTAGACCCATCGCGCCACCAGAGAATTTTTCTGCAGACTCCCCTTGCAATTCTTCAGCAGGTGGGGAGCAGCTGTTTGATATACATTAGAGAGACTCTGTAATTTTATGTGTTTTAGTCAGTGATGGCCAATATATTCTCTTGAAGATGAAGGAAAGTGGCTACTAGATGGTACTCTTCAATTGTAATACCATTTTACAATTCATGTCATTTTGTAGGAAGGCAGGCAGTGGACTTTTCAGGTCCACCCATAGGGGTCTCTGCATAGTCCTACCTATAGCTACAACTAAATAGCTCAGGACCAGGCTAACTGGAACAAACTTCATGTTGTGAAGTTCTGTCATTACACTGAAGATGTAACGCTAACTTTCACATCTCTGTCTGCAATAGAGAATGCAGTAGGCTCTTTGTCTTCCTACTTACAGATGAAAGGATGGGGCAGCTATTCTCAAAAGATATAATGACCCGGATTATCTGCCAAATTTTTGGGTGTTTTGTGCTAAAGTGGTGTTTCTTAAAGGGCACAACAGACTTGCAGCACTTGCGTAGGGAAGAATATCCAGGCAACTACGTTTTTTGTTTTTTATTATTATTATTATTATTAGCTTGTTTTTTTTTTTTTTGCCCAGGAGGTCAAATGTTTGTTAGTTATCTATCAAAACCCGTGATTTAGATCATATAGACATTTTTAAATGAAATGCATAATAACCTGCTAGGATTCGAAGTGTTGCTTAATTCTGCCAGTAATCTTTGTTCATGGCATTGCCAGTTGAAGACATTTTCCACAATTACCAAACGTGAAACGTAAACCTCTCGCAGCTTTTACAGTGCGTTGCTTACAGGAGAACTGCTGTCTTTCGCAAGGCCATCTGCTTTCCACTTGTCAAGTCTCATTGGAAACCAGCTATTCACATGCATGTGCTTGGAGCTATGTTGAAGAGATTTGCATTTATCAGTGTAATAATGTAATTACGTTCTTTTACTGCGGGTGGACATTTAATGTGTGCTGAAATGGGGATTAACAATTATCTTTTTTTTAGTTCTTACACATTGTAATAGATGCAGTGCATTATCTAAACTTTCCAAGATCTTCTCAAGCAGCATCTGCTGCAATTACTGCTCCTTTTCTACTTTGATGATTTGCACTGATGTATAGGTCTTTACCAGTAGATTCTTTGAACCGTTTCTTGGTTTTTTTTTTTTGGTCCAAAGTTTCCCATGAACGACTTCATGTTATTCATTTTATCCATTACCTTAACTGTTGCCCCAGGTTTATTATTATTTTTTTTTTTGCAAATAATTTTCAGCTTATAATTGTTTCATAAACAACTCAATGAGGTAGTACCGTTTTTTGCATATACTGTTAGATAGCACGCCAGAGTGCCAGATTTTTACTTGACTTTAAGTTAGCAAATGGCATGCAGCTTTATGATATTTCAGTCTCAGTAATGCTGGAGGAAGGAGGTTTTTAGTTCCTAACATGACCTAGTTTTCTAAAAGTGAGTCAGCTATGGGAGCACAGGGGAAGGCAATGCACCTGTGTGACTGGAAGGGGTGGAGTCTGGCTCCATCTCTCCCAGACCCCATTTAAGGGCTGACCACCACCAGGGAAGGATCTCTTTCTGGAGATTGTTCCTTTGGAGTTTCCTAGTATGAGCCTTGGACATAAGTGAGCGCTTTATTTTGATTGTCTCTTTCCATCACGATGGAAAGCTGTGCTCTTCTGTCACATCTAGTGAACCTGAGGATAGTCAGTGGAATCCATTGCTCTTCCCAGTACGTTTCTAGTGACTTTTCTTGTTCTTGGAGTTTAACTGGAAAGCACTGACCAGTGTATAATGCTTCGGTACAAGAGAATATTTCAGAGAGACTTCTGGGCTCCGGATCAGCGTTTGGAGGCCCTTGAGACAGACTTCTGGGGTGCTGCTGTATGGCAGAGGTGGCCTCTGTTGAGAGGTCAGGGATTTCAGATCCGCCTTTTGAGATATTTCAAATTCTATTTATAGTCTGGCTATTAGAGTTTGTTTTGCAAATGAGGCATCTAATTATCAGTTCCTTACTCATCCGATACTGTGTGTTAACTGGCTGAGTGTGTTTGAACATGAATACAGTTCATTATCAAATCTTATTTCTAAGGTCATATATTTAAAAAAGAAAAAATGCATTTTTTCTTGAAAGCTGAGGCTGTTAAGAAATTTCTGAAAGACGTGGTGGGGTTTTAAGTGAGCTTTAATATGGTGTAATATCTAACTGAGAGATGAGATTCTTGAACGCTACAAATAGAAAGAGCAAGATGCTATTATTTTACTGAAAGTGTTTATGATGTTGGCAGTGAAATATGAACTTCTGAACTTTAGAAAGGTCTACTGGAGTGAGCGGGGAGCTGGAAAGTTCAAGCAACGATGCTGACCAAAGTGGACGCTGAACGTAATTCAGTCAGGACCTGTGCATAGGCACTGCTTCTCCACACAGGGGGTGATTTCTGATGAGGGACTTGGCAGGTAATGCCACATGCTGATCAGAAATCTGGAAGCTGAATCCAGATAAATGGATTTAGGACTAGGACGCACCTTTTTATCAGTGAGAATAGGTAATGTGATGGGTCACCTCGAGTCTCCCAACCGGACATGCATTTCTCCCTTCAGGGCTTTTTTAACAGCAAGTTGTAGTTCTCATGGATGTGTGAGCTGGAGAAATTGACTGGTTTTAGGCAGGAGGTCAGACTAAATGATTACAGTGGTCTCTTGGAGATGATATAACACTTTGATCTATAAAAATTCAAAGCTGTTTGGACAGAACTTTCTTGGCTTGTATAACCTATTGCGGAGTTGTTTTTCTACAGACAGATCAAAGTCTTTAAAAAATCTATAATGTATGTTTGCTTCTTTAGGCACGTAATTCTCTTCCACTGTATTTGCAAATGTTTCATTTCCTCTCCTGCAGTTCTAGCTTCATTTTATATTTATTACTCAGCTTCATCCCAAAGTTTCCTGCGACAAGTAATTCTCTTAGTGGTTCTTGGAAGGAAAGGTTTGTTATGAAATGTTCCCTTCCTGCTCGTTGCATAGAGTCAAGAGCTATGCGAGAACTTCAGTGTATTTCTGAGAATTAAACTAGATTCCTTTTCTTATATTACTATTTCAGCCTCTGGGTGATTAGAAGCCCTTATGCTAAATGGTTTTAAGCAGCAATTATCGGACTCAAATCGTGAGGAATCCCTCTTTAGAGTAGTGCACCTTCTTGTGGTGTAACCTGGCAGGCAGCCCGGCAGCACGCAGTCAGTCGCTTACTTCCCACACACAGAGAGACGAGGGAGATTTTTAGAAAGAAAATAGAACTCATGGGGTTGAGATAAAAAGCTGTTTACTAAGGGAAAATAAAAGCAAATAGACCCCGGTGCATCGATAACTCTAACTCCCCACCAAGCAGCCTAGCCCTGCCCCAGGAACGCGCCCACTGCTCAGCAGCAGTCAAAATCCTGATGTGCTGCTAATGCTGTCTCTGCTGAAACCAGAATAACCAAAGCGTGGTTTGGCTGAGTGGCCGTGTAGGCTTTTGGATATGATAAAAGTTGTTCCTACACAGTGCCGCTGTGTGGAACAAATTCAACTTAAGAAAAAAATAAGCAACTTAAAGTCATTGGGGGGTGGAAAAAATTACTATAAGCAGATTTTTTTCACTGTTCTGTTTGATTTTAAGTCAAATCTGTTGTGCTTACTATGCCTAGTGTGGTGTAATATCCAACTGTGCAAAGGAGATCCTTGAATGTTAGAAACGGCGTATAGAGGCAGCAAGGTATCTCACCTGCTGGCACGATCAGCTGGTTGTCAAATGTCTCATTGTTATTATTAGTCTTTATTACTAATCTCATTTCTGCTCTGGCTTCGGTAAGCATCATAAGCTCTTGCTGGCTTGCACTTTGGTGAGTTTATTATACTTAAAGGGAAGTACTACCCTGGACATTATCATCTCTTTCATCAGTACAGTATTACGTATTGGGGAAAAATGGCCTCAGTGTTGGGGTGCATCTTGACAGGACGTGTAAAGGGTGTTTCCCTTCTGCTATGCCAGTGCAGTCCTATGGAAGAGGGATGTGTGTAGCTATGGTACCTCCTGAAGAACCACAGGGAGAACTATGGAGAAGCTGGAATCTTTCAACAACTTTATTTCTTGCGTCTTCATCAGCAGTTGTGGCGGAGAAGTCATTTTTCCCTGGAAGATCTGTTATCTGTCTTAGCTAGTTTTAAAAGTAAAGCAGGTTTAGTGATAGAAAGCTCCTACTGCTAAGCTGCACAAGCCTTTTGGGCATGTTTTCTTCACAGAAGCAGATAGATATCTGCCATATGGTGGCTGCCCACTTGCCACATGATGTGGTGCTTGTATGTGCCATTGTCACTTGACACAGATACTGGGTGCTGATTGTGTAATGAATCCATGTCCAAATACATTTGTTGAGTATATTTGTATAGCTCACAAGTACCCTCACGATGCCATTGCAGTAAAGTACAAATTGCACGGAGCTCCAGGATGCCAACCTCCTTTCCACTCTGAAAGAAGCAGCCAAATATAACAGTATACATAAACGAAGATGATAGCTTCCTGGGTTGCTTAGGGAAGTTGCTGTTACGTGTGCTGGAGTTGAAGACTGTGAATAATAATGAAATGCATTCAAAAGATTTTCTGATGGTGCCAAAAGCTGACAGTAGGTGCATGCATGTAGCTCAGCCTGACATTAATGAGAGTTGCAGGCCTGCATCTGTGGCCAGAGTTGAGTCTATATTTCTCATCGTATTGGCTGTGCGAGCTTGTCACCATTTATTACATTAACCCTTTGGCCAGATTATTGCAAAAATTCTGCATACCGTTGATACTAGACAGCATGCAGTCTTTCAGTCATGCACACGGAGTTAGCTTTTGAACTTGTATCCTCTTTGATTTATTTGCTGCTGCCTCAGGAGTTTCAGTCTGTTTTAAAATCATGTCTGAGTTATACTACAAGTAGGAGTTATTTCATTGCTTTGCTGTGCTGTGAATCCATGTTTCTTTTCACTTCCTGCTTATCTTAGTCACCTTTACCTTCTCTAATGTGCAAGTTGCCGTTTTGATTTCACGTTCCTTAAACTTCTGCCTGCCTAGTAAAATGAAAAAGTGGAAATCGCCTTTAAACTAGATGCTAGCCAGAGTCAGCTGTGTTGAGTGAAAGTGCAACCTCATTAAATCAAAACATTAATGTACTTTCTGCCAGCTTAGTGCTGTACTCCTTTTCAGCAACAGTCTTTGTATGTCTTACTTTCACGTGCACGTGTTGCTGCTAGAGAGGGAGTGAACACAAGTGAGCTTGTAGCAGAAGTCTTAAGAATGTCTGGCAACAACTTGTGCTCCATGTTGTGCTCCATAATACGATCAAAAGCTAGATCTCACCTGGGCTTTGGTTTGGCGTGGAACAGCATGGGTGCTGCAACTGCTACAAGCACAAGGAGATAAATAAAGCTAAGAAAAGATATGGGTGATCTAGTTCAGACGGAAAAAAGTAGATCACCTATTTATTGGAGTTGACACTTTTAGTGTAGAAGTAAGGCATGTCCATGAAGTAGTCTGAGTGGTACTGCAGTACAGAACTTGGTTAGATGGAATGTTCTCTTTCTCACCCCATCACTTGAATGTTGGAAACCAAGTTCAGTCCCTGTTGTAACACTTCTGTGCACTCTAAAATGAACCAAAGCTGTAGGGTATTGTGGTTTAACCCGACAGGTGTCTCAGCACCACACAGTCATTCAGTTACTTTCTTCAGTGGGATGGGAGAGAGCATCAAGGAGGTTGGAGGGGGGGGGAGGAGCAAAGAATTTGAGGTTTGAGATGAAACAATACCCTAAGAGAAAAGGATAATAGTTATGATTGTATACATATATGAATATTTATCGCAAGTGATGTGCAAGCAATTGCTCACCTCTCCCTGTCCGGTGCCCCCAAGCAGTGGAAGAGAGCACATGAACTCCTGTCTGCATCAGAGCTCCTTCCATGTGTTGTCATATGGTATGGAATATTCCTTTGGCCAGTTTAAGTCGGGTGTCCTAACCCTTAAAGACAGGGGGAGTAAGGGGACTGGTAAGTGTATTTTCCGCATCAAAGTCATGAAACATGAATATTCAGCCTTTTCTGTTTTGTAGAGGTGAGAAGTGATGGTGGTATATAAAGTCACTGCGGGGGAGAAAGAAAAGTAATTAGAAGATGGCTTTTCACTAATGCTTGGAATTAAAGCATCAGGGCAACCTGGTAAGGCATCGGGCAGATGGTTTAACACAAAATTTATTTGGGCATGTTGTAGTACTGTTACACAGTTCAAATCCCTGGGACTAAAATACAGTACCAAAAGAGTAAAACATGTTCATGGAGAGTAAATGCAGGTGCCAGGTCTTTGTGGAGAGCGTGTGCGGGTGAATTATTAAGCACAGTGATATGTTCTTCCTGTATCTACAGTTTAGGAAGTCCCCAGGCTGCAGATTACTGGGACCAAGTGACAATAGCTCAGTGTATGCAATTTTCTCACATTTTTCCTTGGGTTTTCACTGCTGGCCGATGTCAGAGGTGAGACAGGGCTGGTGTATTCTGTGACTTCACACAGTGCAGCCGTTGTGATTGTACCAGGCAGTGCAAATGTACTTCTGCTCAAATTGCTTTCCATCTAAACAGGCAAAGCAAAAATTCAATTGTGAGACAGGTGCTCAGAGAGGTAAGTTAATGTCTCCACAGGAGAGGAGCTTTGTGCCCGTTCAGAGGAATATGTAAGAGACTGTAAGATTTGTTTTCACTTTGGAGGCAGAATGCGTCACTGAAATTGCATAAGCTTTTATTTCTGTGGCTGAAACACGATTAATTTGGGACACTTTCTCTTGTGAGACACAACTCAATAGTACCAATTTTCCTTTCTGTGATGTGTCTTAAGTCCAGATGTCATTCAAATATTATTATTTGAATATCGTTATGCTTTTTCAAGCTAATTATTCTACTTGACTTCAGGATATGGAACTGGCTAGCTGTTTGCCACTGTGCTGCAGCGGTTACTAGTGCTTCTTTGATAGCTCTACCGTGCTATTTTATTCAAAATTAAAAAGAGAATAATGTAATATTTCATGAAGGTAGTTTAGCCTCTTGATTTCAATAATTTGAGAATGTGAATTGCCCACAGTTGGTGATGGAAGAGTTTTAATTCTCATTTAAAAGATGATATAAACAATCATTTGGAGCACTACAGTCACCTCTCATTCTATTACAGTTGTTTCTGCAGTGTGATTGCTTATTAATTTTCTGTTGGAAAAATTGCAAATTAAGAGAAAAGAGGAGTCATCCGATGTTTCATAGTACTCCTGCTATGGATTTATTCCTTGAGTTCCTTGTCCCTTCTTTCAGAAGACGAAGGAATCTTATTATCTGTTGCTAGCTCATCAGAAGCACCTATTCAGTGTCAGACCTCTCCAAAATATTACCAAATCAAAACAGGGAGAATCTTTATGGGGCAAAGTCAAGACTACATTAGCGTTACTAGTCTGAGCTGATACCTCGCAAAGCACAGTATGATGAGAACCAAAGTTCTCTGTCCATTTTCTGGACAGCCTCTTCTCACCCTGTAATAAATCCTAATAGGCAGTGTTAACCTTGAAGAGCTGTTGTAAATACAGCCTGATGTAAGTAGGGTAGGGTTGAGAGGTACGTGAGCATTCATTCTTTGCCAGACCACAGCAGTGATGAAATATAAATTATTATAGCCTGGATGCATTGTTCCTGTACAGTGCAATGTATTCATAGTTTCAGACTTTCAGATGACATGTGAATTCATGCTTAAGAGTAGGTAGTTTTGAAAACTGAAAGGAAGATCTCCAAAGAGAAGCAGATGTTGAATATGTGCGTGAGTGTATACCTATTTCTTCTTTGATGTCATAGGTTGGCACAAAATGCCAATTTTACATGTTAGGCTTTTGCATTATTTGGAATTTCTTCATTCAGGAATGTATTTCCCCCATTTCAGCATTACTATAGTGGAAAAAATTGAGTCAGTCCACACCTGGACCAGCTTCATGTAATGTTAAGAACAAACTATTGTTTAATCTCTCTTCTTGAAAGACCTCATGCATTCTGGTCTGAATATTATGGGAATGATCAGCAGGGTAATCTTTAGAAGTAAATGCCTGAGTATATTGTGTAGAGCATGCCAAGGTTTCCTTCTAGAAGTGCCCAACTAAGAGCAAGTCAGCTCATGTAAAAACATCAGTTAGACAGATGAAGTAGGAAACCAGCATGGCTGAGCAAGGACCTACAGGTTGGATGAGGTGGGAGAAAAAGATAAAGTATAAGCAGTGGAAGGGAGATTGTTGATCTGGGAATAATATAGGGGTGGTGTCCAGAGAGACAGGGATGGAGTCAGGAAAGCCAAGGTGCAGGTGGGATTGAACTTGATGAGGATTGTAGAAAAAAATCCCACAAGGGATTCTTTAGACTTGTTGAGCAGAAAAGGCAGGCAAAGCAGAGTCTACCCCCTCTGATAAAAGAAAAAGGGGGAGCTAGCCTCTTCCTCAGAGATGGAAAAGGCTGAGGCACTCAATGAGTTCTTTGCCTCAGTCTTCATGGCCTTTCAGGCTTCTCATGCTTCTTGTGTCCTTGAACTTCTAAGAAAGGATCCGGGGAGCATAAACAGTCAGCACAGCTTCACCAAGGACAGGTCGTGCCAGAGTTACGTACTGGCCTTCTGTGAGGGAGTGATGCCGCCATTGGTGGACAAATGAAAGGCAACTGCTGTCTTCTGCCTGGACTTGTGCAAGTATTTGACATGGTCCCACACCACATCCTTATCTCTAAACTGGAGAGATGTGGATTTGAAGGCTTGACTATTTAGCGTATAAAGAATTGGTTGGATGGTCGTAGCCAGAGGGTTATGGTCAGTGGCTCTACGTCCTGGTGGAAGCCAGTTGTGAGTCGTGTTCCCCAGCAGCCCATCTTACAGTCCCTTCCAACCTGAGCTATTCTATGTGTATGAAAGAGATTTAACTGTCTATATAGTCATATGAAATTAATTTGGATAGTTGTGAAATATTGTGTGGCAGATTCTGCTGTTTTTTTGATGCACATTTTCATGATGTTGTTGATTTCATGCATTCTGAATTATCCTCTTCAATTATTTAGTAGGTAGTCCTTAGTGTAGTTTAAATAACTGCCTTGTGACTGATGATAGCTCGTAGTGAAACAGCCAGCACAGTGATTTGTATTGATCAGCAGATATTGTTTGAAGGAAGGGTGCTTGAACTGAGAAGGATCTTTGCAGTATGAAGAATTCTCAAGGGTGCATGTGTTGAAAAGTGTACTTATTTTTTTTTTTATGCGATGCATCACATTTTACCATGTTGGAACTAAGGGAACTGTTGTGTAAATTAATTATTCTGATGTACTGAGCTTTCAGAAAACTTCAGAAATCTAGTTGTTGGATTTGGGAGTTTTGTGCTCCGACACGATGTTGGACCCCACAACTTGGTGTCATCAGCAAACTTGCTGAGGGAGCACTTGACTGTCGATGTCACTGATGAAGATATTAAAGAATATTGGCCCCAGCACCAATCCATGGGGTACACCACTCATCACCAGTGTCCATCCAGACACTCAGCCACTGACCATTCACTTTCTGGACTCAGTCCTGCAGCCTGTTGTTTGTCCATTGAAAGTCCACTCATCAAATCCGTGTCTTTCCAGTTTAGATAGAAGGATGCTGTGGGGTGCTGTGTCAGAGGCCTTACCGAAGTCAAGATGATATCAGTGGCTCTTCCCTCTTCCCTTGATGCAGTAACACCATCATAGAAGGCCACTAAGTTGGTCAAGCAGAATTTGCTCTTGGTGAAGCCATGCTGATTCTTCATATCGCTTCCATGGACCTTCACATAGCTTTCAGGAGAATCTGCGCTGTGATCTTCCCCAGGACAGAGGTGAGACTGACTTCCCTTAAATAGCCTCCAGAAGGATCTGCCAGCTCAGCTCCTCACCCTTTCCCACGAGGACAGTTTCCTAGGGTGTTTTGTTGACTCACTCCCTGAAGGGTTGGAAGTTAGCTTTCCTAAAGTTGAGGTTCCTGATTTTACTCTTTGCCCGTCTCATATCCCTCTGGTGCACGCACTTCACCATAGCATGGTCACTACAGCCCATGCAGCCTCCAGTCCTGATGTTGTCGATTGTTTCATTTGCATTGGTGAGCAACAGGTCCAGTACTGCATCCCCCTGGTGGGGCCGTCTATAACTTGACTCAGGAAGGTCTCCACAGTGAGTTCCAGGAGCCTCCTGGGTTGCCTGCAGCTCCAAAGTGTGACAGTTCTCATCTGACTTCTTGTGTCCCATAATTGACCTCTACTCCTAGCCAGGTTCTGCTGGCTTATCCTTTAGGTTGAGTTCACTCAAATCTGTAGGCACGTTTTCCAGCAGGATTTAGAAACACGCCTTTGTCAACATGCTTTGAGCTGCACTGTGCCCCAGTCCTTTTGGTTTGAAGGTCAGAGCACCTTGGCCTTTCCCTTTCAAGCAAAGGCAGTAAGCAGAGAGTTCTAAAGCCAGGAGCCACATAGTGATGTTGACTTCTTCTCCCTAACTCACTGGAAACAAATGAAAGCCATGCACCACAGACTTGGGATCCCGTGGATCTGTGGGTATTCTGTGGTGGGATGGTTTTCTGTCAGTGTGCTCAGCCAGCAAAAATAACTGGGGAATGCTTTATTTTCTTCCACTATCCGTTTTCCAGAAACAGAGGTCTGTTCCCCCAGACTCCCGATGGCCAAGAGGATCAGTCTGTCATTTTAAACACCAACTCCTTCCCTGCAGTAGACTCTACTAGTTCTTTTTTTATGTACTTTGTTTTAAGAAGCTTTTCCTGGAGTTGCGTTTGCCATGTCACATCCCACTTCCTCTCTTTAAGACGCTTTTGCTTAGCACGTGAATAGCTCTCAGATGCAGATCACTAGGTTTTTTCATTGCTCTGAATGTGCTTTTAGGTGTTTGGGGAAAACAGAATTAAAAAAAAATGAGCGTTATCCTTGGCTTCCAGATTAAAGCTGGCAAAGGATGAGTTTCAGTTCTTCCTCTTGAGTCTAATACAACCAGCTTAACAGGTGACACAGCAACTGCTCTGTATGCATAAGCCTAGAGGCTCTTGTTCACTGCAGCTGAAATTTCTGGTGAGCAGATCTCTACAACAGGAATTATAATGTCATAGCAGCTTTACACTGAGCTGTTTAATTTCATGCCAGTTTTAGACAGATTTTTGTACTTCTGTTTTGTTCTTACAGTTGCTCGATAGGTTTCTAGAAGCCAGCCATCAGGTTTGTGCCAGTTGCAGTGTGAAAGCAGGAAGGAAACCAGCGATGCTACAGCAATGAGAAAATTGTCTTAATCTAAATAATGTAACAAATGTTTGCAGGTTTTCATAATCAGGATCTCTTTTTTAGAGCACTGTTATCTGATGTCCTTTGCTTTAGCAGCAGTTTATACACGAGAAGAAACTTGGTTATCAGGGAAAAATAAAAGTACTTAACTATTCACGTGCATCCTTTGATACTTAGTGAGAGGACTGTTAAGATCACTGCTGTTTCGCTGTTCTTCATCAATGATAATATTTTTCAAGATAAACTGACCTGGAAGATATCATCAAATTAATGAAGTTTTACTGCAGCTGTGATAATGTCTTTTAAGAACACACATCCTGTTGTCACTCTAATTTTGCATTCGCAATCTCTTTATGGATTATTAGGGAATGGCAATTCAGGGGCATTACATCGGGCTCACTTCTCCCCTGCATTCACGCAACACAACTCCTGTAGGGGATTAGATGGTCATTTCAGGAGCGTTCTGCAATTCTCTTGTAGAGAGAGTTATGTTTTCTTTTGCCACGAGCTAGTGTGGAACAAAATGTGTGTGAATGCTGCTCAGATAGTCTGTGACACAGCTGCCCTCCAGCAGCTGCTGTGTTGTTCTGTGCCTCATGCAGGGGCCATGGAGCAGCCCCTGCCCTGTGCTCACATTGATGGGAAGTCATAGAATTCATAGAATGCAAGTGCAGCTGCTCCCGTCTGCACTCTGTTACTGTTGCTCCCGTTAACTCCTGGAGCTATTTGATGCCTGTGCTTTGTGCACCTGCCTGGTGACTCAGTCTGGAATTACGCAGTAGGTAGAACAAGGAGTAAGGGACTGTTCATACAGCAGGATGTTGTTTACGTATGTATCAGCAAAGGCAGAAAGCTTAGGAAACAGGAGGCAAATAGAGCTTGCCCCGAGTCCATTGTTTGATGCATGGTAGGGAAGTAAAAGGTTTGTACTGTAGGTCTTATCCCCTCTATTATACAAGTCTGAGTAAATCCTGAAAGGAAGAGCATGAGCATGACTTCTGGCAAACTGAGAATTTCTTGAGTAGCATGCAGTTCCACAGGAAAAAATATGGTGCGAATTCAAGATTGGGCAGTATGGTACAGAGAACAGAAGGGATGAGACCACTCCTTCCACCAGCTGAGGGAGAGAGTTAGGAGCAGCCTTTAAGGAGGGGATGTCCTGAGAGATGGAGACAGAAATAGGAGCCAGGGAAGAGGAGTTGAAGGTCGCTTTGTGCTCAGCTTGCTGAATGTGAAGTAGTTGCTTTCTGTTGTTTCCATAATCCCTGGGGGCCTGGGCACGTGCTCTTGTATGAGACAGCATATGGACAAGCTGTGGAAACCAGATTGGCTGAGACTACCATAGACCCTGCCATGGCATCCCTTAAATCTTCCAGCCCGTGGTCTCCGTTATCCTCCTAGAACTCCTTGCTGACATCAGCAGTTACAATTCGCTTGTTACGATGCCAGCTGGAATCACCTATGGTGAAACAAGCTTTGGGAAATTACATAGAACATGGTCCGGTAGTTATCAGCCTTTTGGACAGCAGTCCCAAGGCATTCTGACAGTAGGCTGACATTTTTTACTTTGCCTGGGAGTCAAGAGGAGAAGGATGTTCAAGAGTGAGTTTCTCAAGTCTTGTGAAGTGGCAGATACAAAATGCATTTGTGAAGCTTTACTGGATGTTCTTGTTAAAGGTTTGGACCACATCCTTTGCTGTGTGATGTGTTGCTGTTTGGGAAATGTGAGCCTTAGAATTTAGGCGGTGTTAACTCTTGACAGCACTCACTGTGTGAGAAATACCATGTTGGATTTGGATTTAGTTTGTTTCTCTACAGCTCTTAAGAACATACTAGTGCTTTCACTCAGGTTAGCTACAGTTGGATGCTGCAGTGAGCAGTGTATACCATGATAGTTTTAGTGGAATAAGTTGTGTGGCTACGTCAAGCAGTGACTGAATTTCGTCTCCTTACAGCTTTCAGACTATTTCTATAACCTCTCTTGAAACATTTTTGGAAGAAATCCCTTCAAATATCAACTACCCTTCCTCACATCACAGTTTTGAGGTTAGATGTCCATTAACAGCTGAAGACGCACAGTTCAGAAAATGGGGATCACAGGTAGTTTCTTTGGTGCTTTGTGTTGCCTGACATGTCCTGGCTCATTCATTTGATTTCTGAGTTTTCACAAATTGTAAGTCAAGTCAGCATACAGCCAAGTGCTGCTGCTTGTATTTTGCATTTAATCTGATAATAGGACACTTTAGGTGATAAGCAATTGGAATGATCTTCCTTCGCCCTGCTCAGAGCGAAACAGAAACACGACGAGCCTTAAACTAAGGTTATGTGGGAAGTCGACCTTTAAATCTCAAACTGCAGTGAAGCTGCATTTCTAAATAGGTCTTAGAGTAGATGGCAAGAGATCACAGAACTCCAGCTGAGACCAATAATTTTCCTTCACCTTCTGCACAGCAGAGGACTTTTTCCCTGTTCGAGGGCCTCAGCTTGTCTTTTGAAATGATGTAATCTGTAGCTGCAGTTTTCCTTCCCCCCGTGTATTTAGGGTCAAACTATGAAAAACAGTGAGTTTGATCTGTGAGGCACAAAACCAAAGCTGAGCTGAGCGGTTGAGCACTCTGATTAAGGTTTGGGAACAGGGAAGCTTCTATTCTAGATATTGTGGCATTGTCAGAAAATGTTTTCAAGCTTTCTCTTTTTATTTTTTGAGCAAGGCTTATGTACCTATAAATAGCCCTTATCTGCTGAAACTAAAGCTATCTGCAAGAATAGTCCTCCAAGGAAAAATGCTTAATTGGTATTTTCTACTGAACCTTCAGCATCTCTTCTAGTATGTTTAATATGGTCAACAAGGGAGTTCTGTTGGACTTAAACTCATAGGAGTAGCTGGGCATCTGTTAGGAAATCTGCTGTTAAGAGCTGGCTGTACCAGAAGGGGAGGTCTGGCTTTGGACACCAGAGTACCTGCTATCAGAAATCCTTTGCAGAAGACTTGCTCCCTCTTCATTGAGGCTGATTTCTGTGTGTTTTAGCTGCCCATCGTGGCTGAGATTACAGAGGGGAAGTCAGGAGACAAATTGTCTAGTGCTTTATACGAAGGTGAGAGAACAAGTATAACATGATGTTGTCAAATTTGATCAAAATATTTCCTTTAAACTAACGATAGTCTGGGATTGAGTGAGTCCAGCTTTTCCAGGATTCCCCCAAGAGCCATGTTTGGTTTGGTGTCATGTATTTCATGCCACTTTGATTTGCTTAATTTAGAAACCTTTGCAGGCTGTATAGATCCAAGGGAGCAGAATATTCTTGGATATACTGTGTTTGCAGAAACAGCTGGGAGCACACATCAGATCCCATAATATCTTGTGTCAGTGGGGTTCAGTGAGCATACTTAGTCAATGTGTAGCCAGATCGTATCTTCACATACGTTAAATACTTTAAATACATTAAAATTCTTGGAATGCACAGCAATACTTTGTTAGAGTTTTCTTTACGTTAATACCTGTAGAGTTACGAAGGAAGAGGCAAAGATCAGTAACAACAAACTTGCTGTCCCATAACTGATTTTGTAGCCATCTATCATCTCCTCCCTCAGATGCATGTGTTGCTGACAGAACACTAATGTTATCATTGTATGATCAGAAACAGTTCATCATTGTTGATCACTTTAGCCACCTTTCTGTGTGTTCTACCTGATCTGTCCTACTCCCTCAAGGTAAGAGAAATTATATAGACTCCATGATTTCTATTTGGTCCTTCCTTTCTGTTCTAGTAGTTCTAAAAACTGGCTCACCTACCAAATGCTAACAAGATCCCATCAGAATTAATATTTTAGTTAATTATATGCTGAAAGTGCTTGAGGATGTAAGAAAAGATTGGAAGTGATAAATATTTAGATGAAGGTTTGAGTAATACTGAATTTATGATATGGGTCGTGACTGCAGACAAGTGAAAACATAACTCAATTTCCTTAAGCTCTCTGCTTTGCGTCCTACAATGATCTGGGTTTTATCCTTCCCAGAAAGAAGAGGAAGTCGTGATATACAGGTACAAGGCCTGATGATTACTTCAGTTTGTTCTTAAACTTATCAGCTCTCCAATATCTTGTTCATTCTTTCTCATGTATTACTGTAATTATCTTTTTTCAAGCTATAGCATTGTCGACTCTAGTCCTCCCGAAGGGAGGCATAACATGAAGAACTAGAGTGAGAAGGGAAGAGAGAGGAAGAGAAGTAGGATCTGGTAACAAATCATGTTAGCGACATTCATGCTTACCACGTTTATATAAACGTGAATGTTTGTCCTGTGCTGGCTTGTCCAAGGAGACTAACTGCTTACGTAGAAGAGGCAACCTGCTACTGCTCTCTTGATCCATTGCAAGTCTGCTGATTCTGTTTGCTACTCCTAGATTTGTAATGGAAACCTGAGGATCTCATTGAAGCCAAGGTCTTGAGAGGAGGAAGAACAAAACAATAAGCAGGTGGACTTAAATGCTGGAGGGAATGAGTGCTGATTTTGGCAGCAAAACATCAGTGAACAGATTTCTATAAATTATTTCCAAAAGGTGGGTCGAGCAAAAGAGAACTGTTTGGTGGCAGACCATGGTACAGACAACCTAGAGGTAATTGGATACGTTTCCCGTTAGCAAATGTGAACTGGGGTTTGCTATATGAAATAATCTAGCCAGTGATCATTGTGGTTTGGCTTTGCTTTGCTAACAATAGAACCGGGCCAGTGGGAACCCAGGAAAAGAATAGAACAGCTGAGAACAGCATTGCCCACAGCTTAAAATCTGTTCGACAGAAGTGATGTCCAAATAAAAACAGTAAAAAAAAAAACCCTCTATTATATTGCTTAGTTCCACTAGGGATAATTAGCACCTCTGGGTAATAAAGTTTTGGAAAGCCAGTGTTAGCCAATAGCCAATGGTTGACAGATGGCGGCATGTATGGGGAATATGACAATAGCTGTTAGCATTTTCTGCAAGGGCTGGAAGTCAATGAAGTTGAGGTGTATAGTAAGCAAGCACATTGATTAGTTACTGCATACACTTGAAAAATCTTGGAAGTCTGATCTCTGAGGAGAAATGCATTGACAAAAGAAGACTGGGCAATTGCAGTTTGCTTGTTTAAAGCTCACCTCAGTGAACAAACACTTGGATAGAGGAAAGTTTAATCTTGGTTTTCTTTCAGAACAGGTTTTCTAGCCTTAACGGAGGTCTGTGGGAAGTCTCTATCATTTATACACTTGTTTTTCGGAGTCATTATCAATGTATTACCATAAATTGTGGTCATCTGTACAGACCTGTACTTCAGATGCTCCTCCCAGATGCAGTGTGCCAGCAGTGCTGACTGACCGAGCTGCTGGAAATCACAGCAAGCAGCACGTCCCAGTGAGAGAATGATCTGTGCCCAAAGATAGGCCGCGTGCTCTGATTCAAAATTCAAATTTTCCAAATCAAACAAGTGCACTCATATGGAAGGTTGCTAAATGTCTTTGTCGTTTCTGTTACCCTTGCATGGGCCTCTGCTCTTTCTGTTCTCCTCCCTTCTTCTCGATGGTGTTGGAGGGCACTGGTGTAGGCAGGCTGTCAGCCTCTCTAATAGCATCACATTTCCAGTTGCATGTGCAGAGATCTCTTTCTTTCTTAGCTTTTTTTTTCCCCATTTGAATTGTGCTCAGAAGATAGTCTTGCATCCAGAGGACATGAAATAACAGGGGGGTTTCCTTGTTGGATTTCCATTTTCCAAGTGGTTGCTGTTAGGAGGAGCCTCCGTAGCAATGCCTTGAGCTCAAGTTGCATCCGAAGGTAGCAGAGGATGGATGCTCAGAGGACAGCCTGTCCCTCTTCTGAAACTGGGTGCTGTGGCGGAGGCAGGAAAGTGCTGTTGCAGGAGCCCAGTTAATGGAGTAGAGAGAGGCTCATGGAGGCATCTGGTCCCACACTCACCATTGCAGTAAGGTAACAGAAGTATCGCTCAGTAACACAGCGTTCCCAGCAAGGTGAATTTGAAGATAGAACAGAGATGTCGGACTGCTGAGTTAATGAAGAAATAGACAAAACACAGTGTGGCAAATAAATGCTGTGCTCATTGCCTGAGATCTTTTGAGCTATGTGAGATTCACAGCAGTACCTCTGAGCAGTACTCTGAATAACATAAAATCAGTGCATTTGCATTTGTCTATTTCTGCTTTCTTTGGATTTGGTATCTGATCATAGATGTCAGTGCAGATAACAGTGAGAGCAGAACAGTAACACTGCTCCTGAGAGTGGGGATAGGCCACTGGCAAAGACTTAGAAGACTTTTATTTGCTGTGGAGCTGGAGACCTTCAGGCGAGCAGCAATCTCAGAAAAAAAAACAACACCTTTTGTGTTCCCAATACCCATTCTTGTACCGAATGACTTCAGGTCGTCAGGAAAAAGGAATGTTTTGAGGAGGCTGCAGATGGGCTGCAGCTAAAATTGGTGTATAAAAGCGCCATATCTACCTCCAGTTTCTCTTTGGCAGTATCCTTGGTAGTATCCTTGTACGCATCTTGCCAGTGGGCATATTCTATGCAGTAACTGTCAAAATGATATGTGCATACAATCCTGCTTGTATTTCCAAACTTGGGAACTTTAGGTGGCAGCACAGAAGGCCAGTGACAAAGTTTTTCTTTTGTTGCTGAATCAGCTTAGAGGTCCCTCAGAGCAAAATTATATAGATCTGCTAAATGAGATCTTACAGCGAGAACACAGTAACAACATTACAGCTTTCAAATATTTTTTGATTGAAAGCCCTAAGTCTTTATATCCAGAGGGCAAAGTATATTGCTTTCACACCAGTAAGCTTTCAGGACCCATTCAAAAATCTACCTGAAACAAGGCCATAACAGCATTCTCTGCTCCTTTTCAAAGGGACAGAGGGAAAGGCTGAAGTAGCAGAAAGGGCTGTGAGAAACAAAGGAAGGACTGGCAGGCTGTGCAGGTAGGGGTTCATTTATGCATCCTTCCTTTAAAATCTTCACTGAAAGCTAAAGCTTGTCCTCTTGAGTAGCAGTCACTGCAGAGGTTAAAGGCTTCTCAGCTGAGTGCTCACCTTGCTCCGAGGTGCACCGGCACACTGCAAAATCTGTGTCTGGAGCACCAGCATCCTCACCGAGTAATTGTGAGTAAATGTCACAGAGCCTGCTGTGGATTCAGAGCTGTGGCTCCTGGCTTCCTAAAGCCTCCGTGTGGTGCCACGGGAGAGGACAGGCTTTAACAGCACCAGCAGGAACAGGTCAGCCCTTTCTGTCTGCTTGGATGCCAGCTGCAATCTGAGAGGATCAGCAGAGACTTTAACTACAGGTTATTTTTTCTTGAAACTGCGATCTTAATGTGTCCTTTAACAACAGCTGTAGGCTCACAGCATTCGGGAAGGGTACTTCTTAACTGTGTATCCTCTGCCAGTCCATTTCAGTTTCTTATTATGGAGAGAGGAGTTGATTCTGCTCACTATGATATGAATGTAACAAGTATCATCTCAGGAAATGGTACTTCTACGGCTGAACTCTTTGTTCAGATGAGTTACTTTAACAGGCAAGGCTTACCAAATAGACAGAAACACCAAGCTGTGACAAAGAACATCACCTTGTATCTCTGACACAGCCATGGCATGGACACTGCTCTACTTCTGTATGTCAGCACTGAGCAGCTCACTGGATTTAGGACGTCTGGTTTGCATGCATTTGCAAGAAGATGCATCACTGTGGTGCACTTCAAAAAAAAAAAAAAAGATGAAAGTTTAAATTAAATTAGCTATTAATGCTTACATCAGGCTATGCTTTGATTACCGTGATCCAGTGGTATCATTTCTAAATGACAGGCACATAGATGAAAGCTGGGAATTGCCTGTGATTACCTCAGAGAGCAGAAATGTTAGAATATCAAACTCCATTTCAACATTGTGTTCCTTCATCAGTGTTAATATCGAAGTAAGAGAGGGGGAGCCAGGCCTCAGCATACTAATAAGGGTGAGCAGTGCATCCTTACAAGGAGGAAGAGGACTGGAACCATTGCTCGAAGGGTGAACATCACTCCAAATCCATGCACGGAGTGGATCCTCGAGGGATGCATCTTTTTCCTCTCCCACCTGAGGCAGGGAAGACTTATCTTTCCTGCCATCTGTTGCTCTGGTATTTGCACTGTTCATGTTTGTCCATCCAGTTTAAAATCTGTCTGGAGAAATGAGGAGGTAAGCAGAATTGAGGGACAGTAAAGGAGCGTATTTCCAGTCCTCCTGAAGATACCAGATTAAAAGAGAGAGTTATCTGCAGGAATTACTTGCATCATAGTCTACAAAGACTGACAGATCTAGGAGAGAAAGTAGTGCTTTAGGATTAGTGCCTTATGGATTAGACAACAAGTAGGAAAGAACTGCTCTGCCACCATAGATAAGGCATACATTTTGAAATAAGAGGAATGCAGATATTTTAGAGAGGAATTGTTTAATTGTGTCTACCATACACCGTGCAGAAGCATCTCTTCTAGTAAATGGCTGTGCTTATTCTGCGACGTTCGTACATAACTATGACTGTCATTATAGCCCTGCTGTCTTTATGATCATTTTTCCCAGCACAGTTTGGTAGCTCAGCCTCGTAGGTTAGTGGACTCTAAAGCTCTTTCCAACAAAGCAGACCTTACTGCAACATTTTTATGCTTCCGTTTGCATTAGTTCTTCCTGTTCCATCCCCTGCACTCCCCATCCTTTCCCAGCCTCCTTACTCAACGGGAAATAACGTGCTTTTTGCTGTGACTGAACTCATTCAGGAGTTCTTAAGCCATTTTAAAGTAAGCTTTAAGTTGTATCAAATAGAAAGTTTGTGTAAAAGTGTTCAGCTTGGGCCCGTTTTGTTGGCTTTTTTTTCTGTCTTCCTAAAATGGTTTAAATCCGTTAAATTTACTAGAGGTTTAGAGCTTAAAGTATCTTAATATAGAGAAGAGATGTGAGAGCTTAGGGAAAATCCTCTGTAAGTTTATGAACATAGGAAAGAAGTTAAAGTCAAGCAAGAAAATACAAATGCTGGGGGAGGGGGGGGAAGCACATTATGAAAGCAAACAAATTCCGAGTCATTCAAGTCCCTCTGAGTGATGCTGGGACCAACCACAGGAAAGGCTTTTACCTTACACTTGTAAGTGAATCTTTCTGGCTTTCACGATTAAATAAATACTGTGCCACTCTGGTGCGTCACCACCCTTCTTTCCCTTAATAACTCCTTTAATTTCAGCCTGGCTCAGAAGTTCTTAATGCGCATCTAATACAGCATCTGTCGTAATGTTAAGTAAATATATATTGATGGCATAATTTAGTACCTTTGAAACTTACTTTCACTGAGTAACTGCTAAGAGAATCGGTGTACCAAGAAGCGTTGTAGCTCCGTAGGACCTGTTAGCATCATTAGGTTGGGTCAAAACTGGTGTAGGGAAACGAATGGAATATTCTGTTCAGAAATCTCCTCCCGAAGCTTACATAACATCTCCACTGCTGCTCCTTCTCTTTTTTGGACTGGTGATGGTATTATTTAGTACCATTTCAGACCCATTGTAGCACAGACCTTGAGACTTTCCAGTGCGCAGGAGCTGGCTCAGAACACTGAATTCCCAAGTGTCATGTCATGTATGAGGCTACCAATCTTTCACCCATTTCTAAGCAGCTGCAGCCTCTTGCACAACTTCAGTACAAAGCCAAATGTGTGAGTTTAATACGCTGATTTCAGGTTGCCTGTTTGACTTTGTGCTGGAGTTACCTGGAAATGTAATCAAGCAGTCAAAGTCAGGAAGCTTTTAGGAAATCAGTCTTCATCACCTCATGAATGACTTCAACTAAAAAGGGCCAAAAGTAAACAGGCAAGCTTAATACAGTGCTTTTTTCTCCTTTTTTTTTTTCTTTTCTTTTTCTCCCTTTGAGACATAGCAGCAGTTTTTAAATATTCAGAAGCAGCCTAAGGCAATTTAAGAAGGTACAGTCCCTTTGCTGGTAATTACATCTTCCAGCTGAGATGCAGTGACACATTGTTGGAGTGTCTTCCTCCAAAATCAGAGAGGAAAGGATGAGTCGCTCTTCAAAGATGCATCCAGTGCTTGTTTAGGGAGTTTGCCTTTCTCACAACAGGCTGATTTATATGCAGTTTATGATGGATTAGGTATTTTTCTGTAGAACATACCCACCCAGTTGTTCTTATCCTTGTATTTATTTGCACAGCTAGTTATTCCTGTCCCAAGTGTAGTTCTCCTCCAGAACCTCTCTCCACGCTGCTGCCACAATGGTTTATATTGTGGTTTGCTAAACCATCGCAACCATTCTATTATTTCTAACATGCAAATGCATTTTATAGCATGCACTTCTCAGGCTTTCTCATTATCCTTTTCAGTTAAGGAAGTGCTATGGCCTTCCAATAAAACCCAAAGCTTTCCTAATTAAAAAGATCATAGTACACGACGTGGTTGATTTAGCTCTGCTTTGTAGCAGCATCTTCAGTGCTTGATGACAGATCTCACATGAGATCCTCTATTAAAGTTAGTGGGAGGAGCAGGTATTTAACTCTGTTTGGCCACGATCCTTTCCTTTTCTGTGTAAAGCATAAAGGCATTTGTACAGTGGTTATTAGCTCAGACTCCTAGATGCCAGCTGCACCCCTAAGCCTTGTGGCCTTGCAGTGCCAGCCTGACAAGACAAGCCTTATCTCAGATTTCTGCATGTTATAAATGTTATCTGATGGTCTGATCTGACTCTGTTTCACTTACCTTTGGCTTTCGATCATTATAGACTGTTGTGCTTTCTTTGATTCCTTGCAGCACGTACAGGATTTGTCAGCCTTACCAGTGCTTTGTTCCTGCTTCCCAAGGTGTCAGATGACTGCATGGGCAGTCAGAAAACCCATACAGAGTTGACAGAGTTTTAAGCTATTTATTGTTAACCTGTCACTGAAAGCCAGCTTCCTTATGACTGTGTAGAAGGGAATGAAAGTTAACGCATCACTGATTGCTTGAGGAGTCTTAAAATGCTGATTGTGAATTGCTGTTAGTTATATACAGAGAAACTTGACGCAATATAGACTTATTATTCCTTTTTTCCTTGCTTACTTTGACATTTCCCCAGCTACCAGTGTTTTCTCCCCATAGCTGCATCATCTCTGACCCTAACGCAGTCCTGCTTCACTGCTGCTGCCAGTGTTTTTCTCTCTTAATTCCCTACTTGAGAAAGAATTAATTTAGAGTGATTTTCTCGATAGTTATTTAACTTGGAGGCATTGCTCTCTCTGTTCCAGACCTGACAAGGTGCTTAGTTGACTGAACAGCGTCATGTCCTTTGTGGCAGTGGCTCTCTTTACAAACATTACTTTGCTTTTCAGGTCGGCATGCTGCTGGTAATAACAGCAGCACTGAATCTGACAAGAATTCAGGTATCCAGAAGTTCTTTGTCACTGCTCACAGTGGTTTGCTAGGCGTCATCCTTGCTTGGCGAGGAAGTCTCTGTTTTCTAATGCTCAGTTCATGAAGAATGTTATGCTGAAGCTGTAAGTGTAGATCCCTGAACTTGGCCTAATGCACTGCAGGTGTTTGCTAGTGTTGGTGCCAAGAGGCAGGGGAAGCTGTGGGTGTGAGCAGTGAGGCTGCAGTCTTCTGCACCTCTTGGTTGATCACACAGCTCCACTAGGATGCTTAGATCCCTTCCAGGTGTGCGGCATAAACATTCTCGTACCATATAATCCCAGTAATGGAAATTGTCTGCGTGAAGAAGGGAGTTGTGTAGGAAAAGGGTTTTTCTGCTGCTTAAGCCCCATGGAATAAATTTGAAAGGAAACCTTTGTATTACTTGAGAAAATGTTTAACAGCAAGGAAAGCATTAAGAAGTCCATTTCAAATGAAAAGGAATTAGGCAGTATTTGTTGAAGTTCGTATTATAAAGCATATATGAAATAATCAATGCTAGTTAAATACCTGTTGAATTTCTTAAGCTGTAATGGCACACCACAGGTATAAGCTGATTTACACTGATGCCACATCATGCTTAGGAAATTCAGGAAACCTTTTTTTTTTTTTTTTTTTTTTGCCTCATTACTGCCGTGAACAGATGTTTCATTCCTCTTCAGTAGCCACACAGGTGCCCTTAAAATGCAAGGAGTACTTCGGATGAGGAATTTGTTATCGAGTATGTAAATGCATGCACTTCGATGTGCACAAGTCATACAATTTGTAAATAATTGCATATACACCAGGAAAATGCTGGGCAGAAAGCAGTGTAAACGAGGTATAGTTAATTTCTAAAATCAGTGGATGTTGTGACTGCGCTTGGCAGAAATGGGATACTTGCATTTAACACTGCTTTGTTCCCAAGGACAGCCCCTGCCAGTATTTGCTCTGCAGTGGGACTGCTGCTTGCCTCCTGTCAGGGGCATGTCAGCATCTTTATTATTTCTTGGAAGCAAAGAATTGACAACTGAAAAGAAAATGCTAGCGTGATCTGACTGTTCTGAAGCTGTATATGAGCTGGACTGCAGAGGTTTCTTTTATGCTCCGTGCTATGTTTTTCTTAAATAGTGGAGCGTGTGTATACATCTATGACCTGAAAACTGATCAGAAGCAGGACTGTGTGTCAGAGAACCACAGAATTGTAGGGTTGGAAGGGACCTCTAGGGATCACCAAGTCCACCCCCCTGCCAAAGCAGCTCCCGAGTCCAGGTTGCACAGGTAGCAGTTCTCTTGGATTAGCCACGGTCTTCAGATGGAGTTTGCGCTGGCTTTATTGCTTCATTTCTTTTAGCTGTCTGCAGGTGTTGCCTAATCCTTCCTCGTGGCTGAGGTGCTAACGTCATCTTCTACACCTCCTGAACAAACCTGAAGAGTCAGAGTGAGCCCACATCCAGGCGGTGGGATGAGATCATTGCACTTGTGTTGAAGTACCGGGAGCCCTAAAGCTGGGTTTGCAGTTTAACTGACTGTAGGCTTGAATTTCAAGTTTTAACCTCCTTTGGCCAGTTTTTCTCTGACTTCAACCTTGAGCTCTTCAAAGGGGTGCTTGCAGTGGGCCTGGAGGAGAGCTCAGAACGGCAGCAAGGGAAGGTTTTGTCACAGAGTTGTTGCTGCGGGACCGAGTGTTGAGTAAGGGCTGGAAGAATTAATGCAGATGACACCTGCCAGGAGCTCAGAATAGCAGATGGGAGAACGGGAGCAAGCTGAGAGGCAGACTGCTGCTTTTCTTCCCAAGACTTTCATTCTAGTGTATAACTCGCTTTATATTTTCTATTTAATACAAATGAATACTTCAGCCTCTGTCAAGCTTCCTATTAAAATAAATTATATAGGCTTCCTTTTTCGTTTCTTTGTGGAATTCAAGATATTCTGACATTGTCAGAAGATAATCTCTTATTCTAAAAAGTCTGCTTTTGTTTGATACAGAAAGAAAGTGATTTTCTCAGTCACAAGGTCAATGGAAGTCCTGAATAAGACACATGTGGGAGCATTAATATTTCTCAGAGGGATGTCTTAAAAAGAGATGCTTTCAGTAAGGACAGTCAGAGGATTGAAAAAAAAAAAAAAACACAAAGAAGAAAACGAATTGCAAAGTGCATTCTGTGTTAAATAATTTTAAATTCATGTAATAAGTACAGAGGAAAAAATGTGCATTAATCTCATAATGGGGGAGTGTTTCTTACTGCTGGAGGGCTAGAGGTGATCTCTAGCTGCAGCTCTGGGACTGGGGTGTCCTCTGAGGGACACCAGCTGGCATAAGGCAGACAAAATGGTGGTGGTTTCTTTTTTGTTCCATTTTTTTTTGATGGTAGACTATCCAAAAGTTCATAAATTATCCTTGTGCAACAGCCCCCTCATGGAGGAGCTCTGGGTAATGCCTCGGCAGCTCACAGACTTTGGAACAGAGCAGTCCACGGATGTTCCCAAGTGAAATACCAGAAGCAGAAGTCTTCTGGGAATTCTTCTGTGGACTGTGTTGGAGTATGCTTGTAAAGGGTAAAGCAGCACTTTGTTCCATAAAAAGTGTTAACAACAACAACAGCAACAACAAATAATCAGTAATTAGTTTCACTTTCTTCATTAGTTCATTCTGATTATCGTTTTACTAGTTTTCAGCTAACTCAGGAAGGGGAGGCCAACAATGAAACGGTCTTGTGGAGGCCTAAGAGCCTAGCACTCTAACTCCGTGTGAAACAGATGTTGTTATTGGAAAGCACAGTGAAAAAGAGGAAAATGTAGGTCGATTCCGATCTAAGATTGAGCAGGTGTTATAGAAATTTGCTTTGCAGAGGTGTGCTTGCAGAAGTCTGTGGTGGAACAGGATCTCTAACACGTATCTGGTGCCCTAGGCAAAGGTCTTAACCAACGCAGCCTTCGTGGCTTTATCTTCCAAGACTCCAGCACTTCTAGAAATCAGATAATTGTTTATTTCTTAATATCAAGTAATAAAAAATTAACAAGGATTTTTTTTTTCTCAAAAATGTAATTTAAGAAATTATTTTACATCGAAGGAAATTCAAGTTTTTTAAATGAGAGGAAATGTAATGTTCAGGATTACAGAGATCTCTACTGTAAATCGCATATAGCGTAAATCCATTCGGTAAAGTTTAAACAAGCATGGAGTTGTGTAGCATTTCCACCGGTCAGGACGTAGGAGCAGAATTATATTACCACTATCTGAAAATAGAAATGCTGAAGCCAGACTTTGGAAATGACATTACATTGTATTACAAGCTCTGTTCCACAGCAGACGTGTCAAAAAAAAAAAACGGTAGATCCCATTTCTTTTATGGGGCGTTTAAAAATATCAAATTGCAGTTTCCAGAATAATTTTAAAACCTCAAGAAGAATTGCAGGAGGTTTCTTCTTTCATAGTTGCTTTAAGCTCATGGCAAAAAGCAAAACTTTATACCAAAAGGCAGAGGAATTATTCTTGAATGACATCAGAAGCTTGCCAGAAAGTGAATGCTTCCAGCCTACAGAGTCTTGTGGACCTCTGTTCTCTCTTTCCTTCCACCTTCTCAGTCCTCTGTCTGCAAGATGTGGGGCAGTCATACTGAGAATACAGTCTGGCACCTGCTGGCATCCTTTGAATGAGAAGTTGGAGGGCACGAAGGCCAGATTGGGGATCCTTTTTTCTTTCAGAGCGTCTGCAGATGTGCTCAGAGCAAGGAGGTGAGAACTGCACAGCCGTGCTCGATTGGGAAAGCAAATGTGGGGTAATACTGTCTGCCATAAGATGTAACCAGGATGACTGTGCTATGCAGCGGTCAATCTCTGAGCACTGCTTTCTTGGAGAGTGATGAAATTTCTTAGCTTTTTTGTTAGGAGCAGATCTGAATGGGGAAAAAAAGAAAAAACAGTTGTGCCTTACAGTTCTTCTTTCTATGGAAAAGTCACAAATGACAACCCAAATTAACCAGTTTGCTTTGATTTCTTAAACTATTAGGTCAGGTTAGAGGTTTGTGTTTTTACTGCTGTTACCTACTGCCTAGTTTTTTACATGGGTTATTTTCCCACAGAATCGCTTCATAACCATTTTGTACTGGATTTGACCTTTCATAGTCTTTTTACACAGCAAGGAATCAGATCCTGTGTTTATCCCCCTGATCTTTATTACAGTAGCGTCGCTTGCTATCACTATCTTCTGAATTGCCTTGTATTCTTCTTGAAAGTTATTCTCCAGATACTCTGCATTAATAGCTAATGAGAAAGAATTTAAAGTCATTTCAGATAATGGGATCTCTGCAAAATCTGTGATTTGATATTTCAATCACTGGTCCCCACTCTCCGTTTATCGGAGTCCGTATGTTTCCCATGCTTATTATTGTCTCATTAAAATAGGAGGAAAACAATGACATTTTCAAGAGGGTAATAATGTTTTCCTTATAATTCTGCTAGAATAGATCATCCATTATTTTTCTTCTCCAAACATTTTTGCTTTTGCTGTCAGTCCTGTATGATTTACTCGCCTGTATGACTTAGTCCTGTGGAGGTACATTTTTAGTTCAGCGAAGCGACCAATAAAATGAATCTCTTTTGGGACTGATGTACTGAACAGAGTTCAGCACTTCACGTGCTGTAGGATGAAATAAGTGTCAAGTGATTTCCTGCTTGTAGAAAGTAAGGTATTTTTCTCATTCTGTCTCCTCTGAGTTTCCATGTTTCCTAAAACCATGGGAAATACTTAAGACATTTTGTCTCTTTGCATGGATAATGAGGAGAAAGAATGAGATGGTGCCATACAGAGTCGGTGGAGTAATGAACTCAGCAACCAGAGCTAACCAAGAAACAGTTCTTCACTGAAAGACTCTTTTCTTTCAATAAAACGTGAGAAGTGTCAGTGTTGCAAATAAACCTTTTGTGGATATCTTTTTAATTTTTGTGGATTAAAAAGGATATGACATACTGAGAGCTCTGCCTTCACTGCCATATCCCCCACTTGATATATCTTTCTCTTTACTCGTTTTCCAGCTTGATGAGATCTTCTTTCAGTGTGACCCTCATTCTTCCATTTTACGCTTGGATTTTACGTTCGTAAATGCCGCGCTCACATTAACCAAGGTTTGAGGTTATAAATATTTCCTAGTTTGCATTCATTTTTCAGAAGTCTCGTAGCTTAAATATTTTAACTTTCAGATGTTGAAAATTCCTCAGGTAGGAGAGCTGAGCTTCTGTTTGCATTTCTGTCAGAGTGGGCCATCTGTCTCTTCCTCAGCCATCCCTCTGTAGAGTGGCCTATTAAAGTTCCTATGTCTGCACTGGCACAGGAGAAAAATAACACTTTCCTTCCTGTGACTTGATGTTTTCTAAAAATACCAAAGGGGTGGGAGAGAAGTAGAGAGTAGAATTGGCTTCAGAAGAAACATGCTCCAAACTTTTAAGGCTCGTGTTTTTCAGAGACGAAATGGACCTAAATGTTATTTTACACTGTCAAGATGTACAGAGGTCCATGCTTGGCTAACAGCCTGTGGCTCTCTGTTCCTGACACATGGTTGTGTAATATCAGTAAAAAGGAATATTCCCCTGGACTTCATCAGAATCAGGAGCGTTCCCTGTCCCAAAAGTCTTTGAATTTCTCCCTGAATCTGCACGGGTTCTTTTTTGTTAATAAAAAGGAAAAGTACGACCCTAGGAAATAAGCCACCCCACAGCTTTGCTGGTATCCTTCCATTTCAAACCACCAGCCATTTTCTTGCTAGAAAATTGGATTCTTGTCTACTGAATTAATTGATTGCAGACGTGGCTGTCTTGATTACTACCTAGAGACCCATTAAAAATATGTGCAGATCCCAGGAGTTTATGAGCCTGTGGTTGAGAAATTCTGTACTAGTTTGTTTTTTTGTGTGTGTGTGTGTGATGGGTGTTTATGTAATCTCTTTTTAAAATATTAAAGCAAAGACTTACCACCTTTCTGGACACACGTTCCCAACGTGGATTCAACAAGGTTTTCCACTCATATTTAACACATTTTCTCTCCTTGGCATAGTCGTCACAGAGGTCTACTGATTACCATTGCTCTTGTAACCTTCAAAACATTTTAAAAGGCCTGTAGCCATCTTTTATCTTCTTTTAAAATTGTAATCTTTTGGTCAGTAATCAATGCTTTCTAACCGTCTTGTTATTCCAGACAGTCCCCTCTGGAGTTCCTCCAGTTTGTTTACAATTTGATGGCAGTCCAGTGCTCTGAAAAGGCTTTTCAAGGTTCCAGTAGAACAAATAAATAAGTATCCAACCCTTTCTGTTTGTACATCTCAGCCTGAGCATTGTCTTCTTTAGTATCACATTGTTCCCTTGCATTCATTTTGTTAATGGTGCAATTTTGGTATCTTTCTTTTTGTGATCCACAGTCTAGCCCTCGTTGTATTTGAACATTGATTTCTCTCACCTGAGCGTGTTAATCTCTTGAGAGTTTTGCTTGTTTGTTTTATTTAAATTTATTTTCTTTGTTTTCAGATTACTTCTGTGATTTTTGAATTCCGTCCCTGTCCCCCAAAGTGTTTACAGTCTATCCCAGCTCAAAGCCATCCATAAGTTTTATGAATACCTTCTGCATCCCAGCATCGAAGCTGTTCTTGATGATTTGGAACTGAAGCAGGGCCAGTATCCAAGTCTGCACTGCTGTATTTGAAAGGCTCTGAGAAGCAAGCTTGAATGGCAGTGTTTGTCTTGGAACAGGCAGCCCTCTGCAACTTGAACATAACTTGTGATTGAGGGCTGCCTGAAAAGCATTAACTCTGTCCCCAGCTAAACTTGGACAAGTGGTTGGGGAGTAAGTCTTTTTTGGCATGTGAGATCTTGCTTCCAGTATCTCTCATTGTCTGGCTTTATTTCCACCATCTGATGTTGGTTTTGTTCAGCTAACTGTGTCATGGCCATTTATGGCCACTGAAATTATTTAGAGGGCACCTGCACGTGGGGATGGATGTATTTATTGCATCCTCTGTGCCGAGCACAGATGATCTTTGTGGCATACTCAGCAAGTCTGAGCAATGAGAACTTATTTTACAAAGGCAAAAGATTGATTTTGCTTGAAGTGATATGCAATGAGACGACCAAATAGAAACTCTTTGTAGAAAAGGAAATTACTTGGGAATATTGAATTAGTTCTTGCAGCTGTATAATAATGAATTATATTAGAATTGTATATAATGTTGTAATCAAAGATATGCTACAAATGTATATCTAATTTCACTTTTGCTAGAAGTTATGCTATTGTTTCCTTCAAAACTCTTCTCACAGATGGGTTTTTGTCTTTAATTAAAACACTGTCATGTTGTGACTACACTTCCAAGTAAACACCCATCATTTTGTTTTCACTTCTGTTTACAGTGAGCAGCTGTGAAACAGTTAATGATATGTTTTGTATTACCCAGATCTAACAGAAAGTTTTATTTTGTCTCATCTCTCGTTCAGAACAAGGGGTGCAGCTCACACGTATTCAGATAGCCCTATTCAGTAGAGTGAATATGATTAGCAATGTGATGAGAATCTCATTGTAAGAAATATGCCAATGTTAAATTTGCTTTTACTGAGCGACTTTGTGAGTATAAAAACAATTTAGATGCGTTAGTAATAGTAATGATGGATTTATGCTCTAGATGTGTCCGAAAGTCCTCTTTGGCAGTGCAGGTGAATCGTGCTTGGAGCAGTATGAATGGTCATGATGCATTTTCAGAGGACTCGGTGCCAGTTACTGAGTAAATAGTCATGCTCAGATCCTCCAGAGTAGCTCTGTTCCCATTACAGACTCCTCTTTGTGAGAGTGATGTTTCTGAACTGCTTTCAGCCAGGCTTCTTTTGTGAACGCTAGCACTAACGTGCTCAGGCCTTGAAGCAGAGGCGAGAGAGCAGGGAGAGGAAAGCAGGAGGAGAGGAAAGCTGAAGATCTAGGAGTAGAGGGTAGATTTAGATGAGATATTAGGGACAAATTCTATACTGCGAGGGTGGTGAGACACTGGAACGGGCTGCCCAGGTGGTGAGTGCCCCTGGAAGTGTTGAAAGCCTGGCTGCACGGGGCTGTGAGCAACCTGGTCTGGTGGGAGGTGTCCCTGCCCATAGCAAGGGGTTGGAACTACATGATCTTAAAGGTCCCCTCCAACCTCATTCTGGGCTCCTCATTTTCAAATGTAAGCCCAAAGTGCTGCTTCTGTTTCAGCAACCTCCATCACTGATGATATTTGTCAAGGGTGCTGGCTAAGGTGGCAGTGTGAGCCTCGCGCTGTGTCGTGCAGTATTTTTAGTGTCAGACAGTATGGTACTGCCATCAACAGAAGTTTCTATTTATTAGAAAAATAGTAACTCTTGAAGTTGGTGTGATTATGATGAAAGGAGTTACTTGGCCCATAAATTCTCAAAACTATTTTCTCCGCTTTCATTTTTTCTGTCTTCTGTTTTAATCTCTCTGTGTAATCCTATACTATTAATTCTGGTGGCACCTTAAACACTTTATCTTGCTAGTAAACACGGAAATAAATTACCAGTGTAAGTTTTGTTTTATTGGTTAATTCATTCCCATTGCCTCCTGCAATGACTGATAGAGCAGATATAAATTAAAAATTTATCCAAGTAAACAAAAAAAACCTCAGCGTGTCAAATGCACTCAGAACAGTGCTTGTTTGAAAGTATGAAACTTTCTCGTTTATGTCATGGGTAAATTTTTAGTGTGTGTGAAGTGATGCAGCTTCGGGTATTCCTTTTGGTGCCTTGGGGAAGAGAAGCTATTAGCATCTCTTTCCCCTTCTCGTTAAGCTCACGCATACACGCACGTAGACGTGCCATGTTGAAGTAGCTTGCATTCTGTTCCTCCAGCATGAGGATTGCTGTGCTTCCAGCAGGTCTGAGTAATTAGGATTTGACCTTTAGACCTGTTCTGTCACGCTGTGTCAAGGTGGTATGAAGTTCTTTGACATGCATGAGATTATTGGCCAGCCCTGCTGGCGGTGGTCTGAACTGTTAGGAATAAGCTGTTTCCCGTGGAAAGATGGAGGGGGAAAAAGCTCTGGCAGAGGTAACTCTGGTGCAGAAGTAGTGCATCTCACTGTTCAAGGCACGCTGAGATGTTTCTTCTTTCTGCCATTGAACAGGCACCCCAGATTTCATCCTGATCAGGTTTCCTCATCATTTTTCCTTGCCCTGGCTCTTGCTGCGCTTCCTGGGAAGCTGACCAAGGAATTTCTGGCACAGTTACATTTCTGTTGGACTGGCTGTCTCCCCGAAGACATGCCGGTGACTGAGGAGAGGAGTAGGCAGCAGGGTTTCATTTGGAGCTGATGGGGAGAAGGCGGTAGTGGGGGCACTCCTTTAGCAGCTGTTTGTCCTTAGCTCGGCTTAAAAATATTGCTCAATTGTAATCACAGACTTCCTACGCTGCTCAGTGTCTTTTTTTTCTTCCATCACTGATTTATCAGAGGGGAGAATGCTGTGCTGCTGCAGTCCTGCTGGAAGGGCTGTATTGGGTCTCTCAGTTTAGTGCCCTGTAGCAGGATATAAATTCTGTCAAGTCAGATCTGCTGCTTGTTATCTTTGTGTTCTTGTGATAATGCTCTCGTGCCTGCGGGTCTTCTCTTTTTTTGTCTGTTCACACCTCTTGTAATGTAAGTGCTTGTGGTAGGGATTGAAACCTGCTTGTAAACAGTGAAGTTGTAATGACTGTTCAGGTAGAAGTGCCTCATGAGTTCTGTAAGCGTGGACTGCAGAGGTGGTGCATCTTGCCCAGAAGAAACAGACAAGTATTTCTGAGCGTTTGTTCACTGAACAGTACATGAGAAGCACAAGCATAGGCATCCATGCTGTGGTTGGTGCCTAAATGCAAGAGAAGAAGAAGGCAGAAGGAGACAGAGGTATTCATCACTATTGATGTCAAATTTCACTTGCTCAATTACTGTGTTGCATGAAAACCTCCCTTATTTCCACCTTCTGGCTCTGTCATCAGTGTTTGTTGGCAGATGATGGTTTAGCAGGTTGTTAGCATTTCTCACCTGTCTGTGTTAGCAGGCCTGAGACCTGGCTGCAAACTTTCTTCTTGGGCTATTTTTTTCCTTTGGTGATTGATAGTCAGAATCTCTTGAGAGTTTTCTGTGTTTTTTTTTTTTTTTAATGCTTTCAAAACTGCTTTTTTCTTCTTGCAATGCTTGTTGAGCCTGCCTTGCCTCTCAATTGCCTGACACGAGAGAGGCAGCTCAGGATTTTAATACTAGCTGTCAGTGAGAGGTCTGGAGAGAAGCGTGTCTGGAGCACCAAGAAATGCTGGTGCTTCAAATGTCTTTTCATTACAAATTCTCCAAGTAGAGTCTCTGACCTTCAGGGAAAAAGAAAAAAAAAATCAGTCCAGGGGAAAACAAGGTCAGCTGCCAGCACAGCAGTCTCATGGGTACAGAAACCTGCCGAAGGACCAGCCAGAAATGCCACCTGCGAGTCCCAGGGTGTGTAATAGGCAGTGATAATGAGGGCCAGAACATGTGCATAGAAGGAGCAGTAAGAGGACTGGGGGTGGGATGGGACTTGCTCTGCCCTACCCTGTCACAGATCCAAGCCAAGATGGGTGACTGTGTCTTAATGATAGGACACAAATAGTGCTTCAGAGACACTCTGAAGGGCTACAGTCAATCACAGAATTGGCTTCAGTGAATGCTGGCTTAAAAATAATAAAGCATCTCTGATTTGTGATTCTAGTTGTATGAATATTTACGTGAGCCGTGTTTCTAGAACTCATTCCTCGAGCTTGGTGCACCAAGCAGGAAGTCCTTTCAGCTGGCATTTTGCATCAGTTTATCACCAGAGTGATGACATTTGGCTCACACAGTACACACTCTTAACACCAGCAGAGTGCTAGTGAGTAGAGGTGCCACATTTGTGATTTAGTGGTCCTACATATATCATCACAGCAGTCAGTGCTTGCGAGCATGACCTCTGGCAGGGAAGGGAAGAATTAATCCTTTAAACAAGGTGAAGATGGAATTAAAGGAAGAAGAAAATGAGATGCTCTGTGGTTGTCCCTCTTCACTGAGTTGTTCCTTGAAAACGTGCATAAACGTAGGAGAAACTAGGCTTAAAACAGGTCCAGCTCTTCTTGCATGTGGCTTAAACTTCCTCTGTTTTAGGATGTGGTATAAGGGAGTAAGAAGTGTGTATCTTAACTGCTTTTGTGGAAGAAGGTAGAGAACAGGTTATTTTTTGTGTGTGCCTTTTGAGGGTAATGCATCAATGCCACGAGGCCAAGGAGAGTCTGAAAGTTAAATGAAGTTGTGAGGCTCCAGTGTGACTTGTCCCATGCCCTCTCAGTGCTGTACCTCCTGATCCTTTTCCACAGTCCTATACGTTTCCCTGGTTTTCATTTGCCATCCCTTGTTTATCAAAGATGTATGTCTTCCTTGTCCCTGCCTGGGAGGCAGAGGAGAAGTGCATGCTGTTGCAGGAAAGCTGAGCTGTGGCAGGTTCATTCCCTGCCACCTCACCCTTACCTCGTCTGCGTAACAGAGCAGGGTTTGGGTCAAGTGTTTTGAAGTCAGTTATCCGTATGGATTAAATGTTGGTGGGAACATGAATGTTTAATCAGACATTTGTTAGCAAGCTAAAGAGGCAACTCTGTCAAGCACTCAACTGTCAGAAAATCCCCTGCCTACCATTGCTATGGAAACTGCCAACAAGTACCTGCTTGTTTTATGTTAGCATCTGAGCAGAAGGGAAATCTCCCAGCCATAAACCTTGAACATCTAGCACATGGGCTGGAGGAGCAGGAGGTGAGACACATCTAGGACTACTACCATGCTCTAAAACAGCTTGTCTGACTGACGGATTGCTTTCTTCTGTCAGTCAGCAAGGAGCAGAAACCATAGTGCATCAGCTAACCAGCCACACGGAGTGAATTTTAATCATTAATCAATTTTAATCAAATCAAACATCATCTTTGGAGAAAAGATGGTTGTGTCTGCAGCCAGGCAGACGTCTCTCACAAAAACACCTGGGTTTGGTGGGGGTCAGCCCGATTCACATCAGTTATAGCACCAGCAAGTGTAGCAGCTGTTGGTGGAAGCTTCTTTACAGACGTGTACGGTCTGTGAATTAACGAGATGGAAATTTTGTTGAGATACCCAAAGACTGTAAAGTACCCCGACTTAAACATCTTGAAAGTTTTTCCTCTCTCTGGTTTAAGTTTATTGCACGGTGTTGTGTCCCTAGAAGGAACATAATGAGTTGTGAGTTACTGCTGGTCGCGTTGCTTTGAACAGTTCTGCATCGTAACCTGTTCTGGCAAGATTCTGAAGGTAAGCAGGGAATTACGAGTGGGATGTGCAGTCACAATTCTTACTGCGGTGTTAGAGAAAGGAAAGTGGTGAGAGACTTCCAGAAAGCATTGCGCACGTTTTACATTCTCTGTTTGTTTGGCTTTTGGTTTGCTGAACGTGAGCTATTTTCTTGGACTGTACGATACTCTTTTTATAAGAACTCCTTAATAGAAAGCTCTTCTTGTCATTTGTTTTGTAAGGGAGCGGTTAGGTGATGGCTGGAACTGGTGATCGAGCACCTGGTGAAGGGGTGAGGTTGGCTCAGGGAAGACAGGCACATTGTTTGCACCTGAGCTCCTCAGATGACCAGAAAGGGTACAACCCCAACCCCCCTCCATCAAGGGTTCGTGTAAGGGCCAACCACCGGAGGGAGAGCACCTCTTGGGCCTGGGCTGCTTGCTGCATGGCCAGAGAGCCCCTTCCCCAGTTGGGTGAGTTCAGCTCCTCTTTCTGTATGTGGCTGTTGGCCTAGCTGTGATTGCTTTGCCTGGTATTGCCAAGAGCCTTCCAGAAGCAGGCTGGCTTCTTTGTGAGCAGAACAAAAGTCATGTGCTGCTGGGAGGAAATCTGTGCATACTGCGATGTCTGTGGGTTATGTGCAGTGCTCTAATCTTGATTCTTTTAAACGGCCAGGAGGCAGTCGGGGTCCTTGCTTGGGGTTAGGCTGCTGCGTTTGGACTTGGGGAAGTAGTGCATGAAGGCATCTGTGCTGGAATGCAATAGCTGCTCGGGGTCTCAGTGGTGTGTCAGGAGCATAACTCCATAAAGTTGCTTCGATAAAAGCAAACTGAACATGCGTACGCTTAAGCTGCCCTATCAAGTAAGTGAAGTTAAAATGTTCATGATTGAAAAACTGAGTTGTGGAAAATAGAGTTTCAAGAAGACATTTTCTTAGCTTTTCTTTTTTTAACGTAACTTTCAGATGCTGCAGGTTCCTAACTGAAGACCTATTGTGTTTCCCTGGAAGTAAACTCACATTCTTTTATCGATCTGGCTTAAAACGACCACGTTTTTCAAAAAGTAACTTCAGAATGAGCTTTTGAAAAATCAGGCTGATTATTTGATTGCCTACACTTTGAACACACGTATTGAACACCTCCACTGTATTCTAACCAATAAAGGCAATCATTCTCAAGGGGTGGTCCTGGAGGCTGTTCAAAAGATTGAAAGCTGGTCCACAGGGGAGTTTTCCCTGCTTTTCATTAAGAGCTTGATGATGAGGGCAGCGAGTGGGTTATGGGAAGTGGTCATGAAAAATAGTTCACGGTATTCCCTCCACGATTTGGAAAATGTATGCTTGTGGAAAACGCGTTGAGTTTGTGCTTCTTTGTGATACAGTAATATAGATTCTTATGAGCATTATCTCATTGTCTTTTTATGTAAGTAGAACTTATTATATTTGTATCTGCCCGTTAATGAGAACTTATGCCTGTTCAAGAAGGGTGAAAAAGACTCTGGAGTGATGTTTTTGGAAGATATAACTAATAATTATTCCGTGCTTTTCCAGCAGAGGAGTCTTATATCCTTCTGTCACTACAATACTTACAGTGCTGTATGGCTCTTGCTCCACTTACAAATGAAAGTTTTCAAAGGTGCAGTTTTCCTATAAATCGAGTTCAGCTTTGTGACAGAAGTTACGCATGGTCAAAGCAGAGTGTTGAAGCAGGTGTCAGACACGTTTTTCCATGCTGTATTTGTCATACTTTGCAATTCCAAATTACTCCTGGCGGTGCGTAGCACGGAATTTGCGTTTTCATTCATTAAACTCTCATTACGACCTACACTGCTGTTGGTGGCTGTGTTTTACATCTTGCTGCGCTGCTAACAGTGATGACTGGAGAACACTGACAGCTTTCTACATTTCGTAGTATTGTTAATCGATTGTATTCAGCTGGCTGACCACTCTGCCACAGGAAAACAATGACATGCTCAAAATCCCATTTTGAATTAAATAGAATTGATTAGTGAAAGACAAGATGCAAATGTTGTTAGTTGTTAGTACTTCTTTAGCGTGTAGTTCGGAGTCTAGCTGACTTCCTGAAGAACAAAACTTCAGGCCGTGACTAAATACAGGAGTTAACAGTGGACTCGGTTATTAACAACAGCTTTCTCATTTTATACAATTGATGCCTTTGGTTTGTTTGATCTTCTGTGTTTTATAGAGTCGTTGTCATACTTGGTCATCTGCACGTCACTCATCAGTAAGTGGTTTTTGTCCTTGGAAAGTGTGGGAAGGAAGAGCAGAGGTTGCTGCTCACGTAAGAAGAGGCAGTTGTGCTTGTGTCCTGTTGTTTCCACATCCAGTCAGCCCTGGATGATTTTGCTCAAATGCGAAGCGTTTGTGTCTGTGCTTGCAGCAGGACTGTGCTGGGGAGATGAGAGGGAAAGTTGGGATAGCTGCTGTACCCATCCAGGATGCCCACGCACATAGTCATCCCCACAGCAGAGCTCTGATTCTGTCCGGGTTTGAACAGAACAGCCTCCTTGATACAGATAGAAGGCCCTGAACACCTGCAGCTCCAGGAGTTCCGTATTTTATTTTCCACCCGTCAGTTGTCCTGTTCTTAACATTTTGTTCCACTTTTGATATTTACCTTTTATTTTTTCTTCTTCTAATACTCCTATTTCTAATGTACTTAGAAAAACAAACAAAAATAATCAGTGTATTCCAGTGCATCTTTTAGGAGACAGTTGTGCTGGGGTAGCTGGTGAGAATCATCCAGTCCTGCGGGGAAGGTAAATGAGGGAATTGTGATGAATAACGAGATGAGAGGTTGCAGTTGTTTTTCCTGGCTGCAGACCTTTCACTGAATGTATGTGTGATACGAGATTTGGGTTTGATCTTTGATCAGATGCATACATTTTGCTTCAGCTCAGGATCAGTGGGTGGGTCTCAGTATTGCTCATGTGTTGGTAGCTGGAAAAAGATGTTGCTTTGTTACAGGAATCAGCTGAGTGATTCTGTTTAGATGCATAAAAGACTGTGGAAAACATTTGAACAGTCAGAGAAGGGATTTTTCCTGCAGCGCAGTACATGATGGCACTTGCAGATGACTCAGGAAAGCTCCTTGTTTTGATAGCTTTCCATTAACAAGAATGGTTATTGAGAAACTGCAATTGGCATTTCCAAGTAGAAGCCAAATTTTCCTGGCTTTCAGTCAGCACCTAATGTGACGAATTCTTTCTACTGTCCATTTCCCAGGTTCTTTTGATGTGATCACGCTTTTGGGAAAAGAAACTCTTGATCACTGGGACAGGGAGGGTTCCTCAGGACTGTTACTTGGGACTCAAGTACTAGATGGTGCAAGCAAGCCATCACCATTTCCGCACATCAGGTATTGCGACCTAGCTTGTGGTGCATAATGTATTTTAAAAGACTCTTTGAATTTGAGGATTGACTTTTGTTTCTGTTTGCAGAAACTGCCTGCGTGGCAGCAGTGCACAGGGAATGTTGGTCATGAGGGAGTCCAGGTCATCATCTGGGGCACCCTGACTAGTGGTTGGATATAACGGTGCCTGTGGACATTAAAAAAGTACACAGGAATATTGCTTTTCAATAGGGGCTGTGTGTGTATTTATTTATCCTGTACTGCTGACTGTAAATGCTCTTGAAGTTAAGTTGAGGTTCAGAACCTGATTACCTTATTCCCTAAAATGTCTTAAAATGCTGAGAGAGGTTGAGATCGTTTTAGGTATCAGTATACAGTTCTTGATTCCCAAGACGTGGGGAAATTAAAGGTTTCTTCTCACGTGTAAGATCAGAATACTAATGCAGCGCAATGCAAACATGTTTGGCTCTCAGGATAACAGATGTTCAGAGATTTTAATCTGTAGAGGATTAATAATTACAGTAATAATGATTTTTCTTGCAGTAGTTCACAGACTTTGAGAAACAAGGGAAAGAGTCTTTTATGCAATTGAATTCAAGGGGTTTCATTTTAAGTTACCATAATAACCTGTAACTGATCTCCATGTGTTTGATAAAAGACGTGTTGCATTGTAGAGATACCTTGTTAGTTCAGTGAGTGTACTGGAGGTGTTTTGTGTAGTTTTAGTGTAGCCAACCTAAAAAGACAGTGAGTGAAGTTAAAGAATGAAGTTAAACATTGGGTTAAGCAGAAGGTGGAGTGGTGTGGTGGCTCTGTTATTAATACCACTCTTTTCTGCTTTCGTGTTAATAGCGTTTAAAGGAACGGGTGGTAACTGACTTTAAGGGACAGTGAACTACTCCTATGTTCTGCAGTTCTTGTTGACTGATGCAGAAATCTGAGGCCATAGAGACGATTCACCTTTCAAGGGTGACAGATTTAAGAAAAAAACAAAAAAAAAACAAAACAGGAGCCACTTTCCCTTTGTATTCAGTGTCTGTGAAGTTAATCTAGAAGACTTGAGACCAATGTAGTTCTTCATACTGTATTAGTCTAGAGTTAAATGTGAAGACAACCACCACAAGTTGTGTTTTGCTGCTTCCCTGAGCAGAACCTTGCGTTCATTGCTTGTAGCTGTTCCAGCTCGCTGCATATCCGGTAGGTTATGCTGTAGGTTTTCCCATATGGTTTTGATGCTCCTGATGTCAGATAAAAACCCTTTGTTCCTAAAAGAAGAACAAAAAGAATAGAAATGCATGACATAATGAATTTTTAACCTGGATAAGTAGTGGGAACTAAGATGAAAAGTATTTCATGTTCCCGAAGGTTAGCCAACCTCTCATTATTGGAGCTTATGAAGCAGCATCCTTGGGAAGAAGGTCACCTAGAACTGCAGGTTTTTCTGTATCTTTTGGCACTGGCTGCATTTGGAGGCAGGGTACTTTCTGAGCCACATGAAAAATTACTATCGAAGTTGAGCATTTTAAAACTTTGGAGTGTTATTCAAGACCTAATTGATACAATTATGTGCAGAAAGCAAGTATCGAGCCTATGGTGGATTATGACTTCAGATGCTTTTCGTTTTTGTCATTTATAAACTGTTCTTATGCAGTGTTCAGCGTTTATAGTCAATAACCAACACTGAGATTTGCATTTCTGTGCAAGCGTGCTGGCAAGAGAATGTCTAAACCCATGGAATCAGTGGTAATACGCACTTGGTTGTATTGCCCATTTCTAGGAATTCCTCTTAAAATTATTTGGGCACTTTTCATTACTTCCAGTGGGTGTTTCTGTCTTTTGCTTACATTCAGGTATGCATCAAATACGATTTGTCCTTTTGAAGCATGTTTATGTTGTGTGTACAGCTTTTCTCGTGCCCTGAAAGCACTAGTCCTCTGCAGTAATCCCATGCGGTTCATAGTTGCCAGGTAATCTAACTGTTGCTATGAAAGGATGAGAAGAATTTCTTGTAGTGACTGCAGAAAGATGCCTTTGACCTTTGGGGAGTTGTTACCTACTTAACTGAGGCTCGAGGGACGTAAACAGAAATCAGTCACTTTTTTCCTCCCGTTTGCTGACTGCAGAGGTATCTCCAGTTGCACAGTTCTGACCTTTCTGTGCTGACGGTCACTGTCCATCCGAGTTCAGCCAGCAGTGTGTGCTGAAGGCCTGAAAAGTAGCAAATTAAGTGAACCTGTAGCAGAGCTCTGACAGTGTTTCTCGGATGCTTTGTCAGCACCTCTGTAAACAGCCGCAGGGGGAGTTCAGCGCCTTGCCTTGGCTGCAGTGCGGGGGTCTGAACACGAGGCACGTGTTGACAAACTCAGTGGGGCCGCGCACTCAGTCCAGTCACGCAGTTAGGAAACGTTTCACAGAGTTCTTCCAGAA
This sequence comes from Oreortyx pictus, assembly GCA_036925125.1. Classification (NCBI taxonomy): domain Eukaryota; kingdom Metazoa; phylum Chordata; class Aves; order Galliformes; family Odontophoridae; genus Oreortyx; species Oreortyx pictus. The sequence continues at coordinate 713,049 of JAUPFR010000008.1, forward strand.
ACACTAATTTGGCTTCTGCCTTGGTGATGCCTATTGTTCTTCCTTTTTCTTGTTTTGCTGAGGTGTGTGGATTGATTGACTCCTTAACGTGTGTTCTTCCTGTCTCCAAGGTGACTCTGGAGGTGACAGTGTTAGTGTTGATTCCTGATCTGTTTCTTCATGTTCACTATCTCTTGCTGGCTTGATGATGTTTGATTTAAGTTGGCTGTGACTTGGAAGCCACTTCAAGGTGACACAAAGGTGTCTCAGTTAAATTCCTCCCTGGCTCACCCCAGACTTCCCTAGAATGGATGAGAAGGGCTTCCTAGCCCTCCTAGAAGGTGGAGACTGTGTACAGACTCGGTGTGCCTGCAGCAGCTGGAACCCCAAGGTTTTCTTTACACTTTACACCAAAACCATGTGCAGCCCCATGGATGTTTTCTCTGTACGCGCTGTCGTGCTGAATGATTTCTGAACCTTCCTTTCCATGCACATGCAGTTCAGTTCAACTCCATCTGAGGGATCCCAGGTGAGATAACAGATAGTTATATGTGAAGTAATATGTTTTCTCAGAGAGAATGTCTAATGTCACTGTTCTGATTTAGAAACAAGATTTGTTTGGCAGGGCTTTTGTTTTTTTTCCAGTTGTTCTCTCAGTAAGTCCAGCCTTGATGCTGAAATTTTCCTGCTGTCAAACAAATGTAGGGAATCTTGTTAGGGGTTGTAGATGTTAACAGAATGTGCTTTGCTTTTTTTCTTTCTCATCAAACAATTTTATGCTGAGTGCTGTTTGGGTGTCACAACGTTGTTTTGATTTTTAAATTCCTTCTCATCATCTTCTAGATGTACTTTACTTATCCCAAGGATGTCTGAGTTTGTTAGTTCATTTCACACACAGGGTCTCTTCCGTGTTTGTTATTTGGAAGAGCCACTATGTTACTTTGGAGCTTGCCTTTTTTAATGAAGTTGTTAAAGAGTCTGTCAATCATACTTCATTTCTTTCACCTTCCTCTAGGCCTCCTCCATGCAGTGCATTTTCTGACTTGATTTCCACTTGTCTAGCTTGCAGTGCCAGTGGTGCTCACAAAGCCTCTTTTGCTGCGTGAAGGCACAACCTTCAGGGAGGAAGCAGCCTTTAGCAAGAACAGAAGTGCACTCTGTTCCAACAATGGGGTTAGAATAAAATATAGGACCATCTTGTCCAGTATCTCTGGTGCTCAGGATGAGATTTCTTAACATCTGGGGACAAGTGGCTGCGTTGCACCTGAAACAGGGATTAATATCCAATGCTTACAAATTTTTTATGTTCCCAGGAGTAACTATGGGCATTCTTAGCGCCCAGATAAATGGCTAATCCTCCTTTAAGTCTTACTAAGCTGTTGACCTTACTGATCCTATTGGTTGGTGAGCTTCTCAGGTTAATAATACATTAAAAATAAAATAAACACGCTTATCTTCTATGCTGTTTCAATTTTCTGCTTTAGTCTCCAGTATCATGCCTCTGCCGTAATATGCCTAGAAGGAGTGTTCTCTTCTTTTACCATTTTTCTTGAGGACAAGCTGACAATAATCACATATGGTTTATGCACTGGAAAATCCTTGTGTTGTATTCTTACAGCCTCGTAGAGCTCATAGCCCTTTCACAAAGCACGTGAGAAGGTGAGGGAGAAAGAGATGCCCCTGAGTTAGTAAAATAGCATTGCTACATCCTTTAAAAATAGCCTTCAGCATTTTTCTGATAAATAAATTGTTACGTAGCATTTATGTCAGTGTCAGCTCCGTTCCTGAAATTTCTGGAGTCTTGCTACTGTGGTTAGTACTCACAGAGAGGTTCAAAATGCTGGGCTCCCAGAAAAACTGCTTCAGTAGAAGCTGCACATCCTATGAGTGAGAGTGGAAGTGAATATGCTGGGAGTGACTCTTGAGCAACATGTGTAGCTACTTTTAGATGATAGTAGGCAGTTAATGTCTTAAAATTCCAGACCATTTGATAGCTGGTAAGCCCTTAATGTAACTGAGACTTGGACCACTTGTGTTTTCAGGATCTCTCTTATCCCTTTCTGTCTTGGTGTCTCATGCTTTTAAAGAAATTTTTCTGCCGAGTGAGTATCTGTCATTGGTTGAGTGCAGAAATAATTGGTTCACCTTTTCTAACGATTGCATGCACTGAAGTAGAAGCTGCAGAATATATAATGTCTATCCTGTCATTGGTTCACTTCCTTCATTGACTTTGTATGTTTTAATCAACTTATCTGCATTAACTTTTATTTATGTGGGAGAAGTGTAGAGTTAGTCTGTTGAACTGGCACTTTTGTCCAAGAACAGAAAGTCCTGGTGGATGACAGGTTGACCACGAGCCAGCAGTGTGCCCTAGTGGCCAAGAAGGCCAATGAGATCCTGGGGCACGTTAAAAAGAGCATGGCCCGCAGGTTGAGGGAGGTGATCTTTCTCCTGTACTCTGCCCTGGTGAGGCCTCGCCTGGAATATTGAGTCCAGTTCTGGGCTCCCTGGTACAAAAAAGACAGGGATCTCCTTGAAAGAGTCCAGCGGAGGGCTACGAAGATGATAAAGGGTGTGGAGCAACGCTCTCAGAAGGAAAGGCTGAGATCTGGGGCTGTTCAGCCTTGAGAAAAGAAGACTCAGTGGAGATCTGATCCACATCTATAAATATCTAAGGTGTGGGATGCGAAGGGTTGAGGCTGAACCCTTCTCTCCAGTGTGTGGTGATTGATAGGACAAGGGGAAATGGCCACAAACTGCAGCATAGGAAGGTGTGCACAAATGTGCGTGGGAACTTCTTCACAGTGCAGTGACGGAGCACTGGCACAGGCTGCACAGGGAGGTGGTACAGCCTGCAACAATTGGATAGAAAATACTGAGGCTAGCTCTCCATCAGTAGCAGAAAGCTTTCTGTTCAGGTCACAGAATATTTCTGAGACATTTCTGAGGACTGTGAGGTGCAGTCTCTTGTGTAGTGCAGGGCTCAGTTCAAAGGTAGACTGAGCTGACTTGTCCAGCTGTGTCTGGCTATTTCCAAGGATGGACAGTCTATCATACCTCTGGGCAAGCTAGTCCCAGTGCATTAAGAATGTTTTCGCTTTTTTTTTGTTAAACATATTTAAGCTACAATTTCCCTCTGTACAATTTGTAGAAATCTCTGCTAGTAAAAGTCCAACTCTTTCTTCTCCACTGGATGGCTGAAGAAAGCAATTAGAGATTCTCCTTGCAGTTCCCTAAGTTGCTGCAAATATTAAAGACCCTGTCAGTTCATTTCTGTCACCTGCAATTTGTTGTATTCATCTGGAATGGCACTTAGTTACTTCTGTTTGATTGCTTTCAGCAGGGCGGTGTGATCTGGAACTTCTTTGTGCTTGAAAAAGTGGACACAAGATGAAAACGTATTTGATAGAGCATGAGCTGAGCATTAGGGAAGCAGTAATGAGCTCCTATCCAGCGATACAGTGGAATGTGAGAGTGTATATTTGTGAGTTGTCTGCAGTTGGTTTTTAATTGATTTTTTTTTTTTTTTTTCTTCTCTACTGCCTTTATTCTGTATTTTTTCCATCCCGCTCTGCTTTTCCTTTGAACGCTATCCCAGAAAGGAAGTCATTTCCAAAACAAAAATGCATGGAAGCTCACAGTATTAACAAGGAACACTGCTCAGATTTTTACGTTTTACTGAATGAAGTGTGATTCGATTAGAGTGATGCAGAAGTTCTCAAAGACTTGACTGCAGGGTGTAGCTGGGAGGTTGTTGCTGCAGGCTCACCATGAGGGATGGAGATGAGCTTTCCGTTTAGAGGATTTGTTCCAGTTGAGAACAACTCCTTCATTTCGTATATATGTGAGCTCGTAGTTTACATGAAGTCAGCTGATTTTGCCAGAATGGAAGAGCAAACTTCAAGCTGTCCTGTGTTGAGCGTTGATCTAAGGAAGACTGTTTAAATGTCTGCCCGTGTTTCCACCTTATTTAGACAAATGTTTCTGTCATAAAGCGGTTCAAAAATCTGTTCTCCTGGTAGTTGGAGTAATTATAGCCAATCTCCTTGCAGATTTATTTCGGTTTATTTTCTAGTAAATTCCTCAGATTCTTCCCTCCAAATCTAATATCAGCTTTCTAGGTCTAATGTTCTACGGCTTTAGAATTCTCACCCATGTGTATATTGCAAAATTGCAGTTGTGCTGTAAAGTCATCCTGTAGGGAGCTCTTGAGGTTTTCATGACCTCGTTTACACAGCACTAAATTCCCAGATCTTATTCATTCCGTGATTTCTCTGTGACTAAATATTTCAGTCACCCACCCCACAAGCTAATTTTACGAAGCTGAAGTGTAATGGGATAAATCTGTTGCAATTAAAGGTATAATAAACTATTAAACTATTAAACTTGAACCAATGAACTGATGGTCTTGTGAGGGGAGATCAAGATTGTAAAACCAATTGTTCCCTGTTAAGATAATGAGCATTTCCCCACTTTGGTCCATGTGGCTGTTCTGCATGGACCTCATTGATCTTGGAATGGTGGCTTCCTCCTCTTTAGTTTATGTATTTCATTAAAGAAATATATGTTCTGTATGTAGTGTATGAAAACTTAATCTTGTGGAGTAAAGAAGTGGTTTTTTTTTTTTTTTTTTTTTTTTTTTCACCAAACAACCTTAGTGTAAAATGGGAATAACAGTGATAACTCCTCTTTCTGAAGTTAAGAGTCTTTGCATTAAATCAAGTGCAATGGCTGTAGCTTCTAAATCAAACCCATCAAAAACAATAAAAGCACATTTCAAAGATTATGTCACGGCTTCCGTGGCTCTCTTACTTCCTAGTTGCTTAGCAGATGCATTCCCTTGGAAGGCAGCTCTTCCTTTGAGTTCATGTTTGATACCTTCTTTCTTAGTATCAGTTCAGTATTACACGTCAAGTAAACATATACAGCTCCTCTGAGGATAAAGTTCAATTTGCAGGAAGACGATACCTCTTTCATTTTCCAGCCCAAGTGTTCTTTGTTTTTTGAACATTACAAAAATCCCTAGGTCCAGTGCTGTGTTGAAATGTCTTGGACAAAATTAGGATTCAAATTCTGCAGAAAAATATTCTAAAACTATTCTATTCATCCTGATGTTGTTTCTTTAGTGTGCAAGCCTGATTGTTTTTTAAGTTACTCATATCAATTCTGTTCTTTCAAGTACCATGATGACCGAGTATCCCTAGTGTGAGCAGAGAGAAAGAAAAGCAATTATTGCATGATATTGTCTTTATCATTCATTAAATGTTTAGATAATTAAGCTGGGGGTTAAAATTCAGCAATTATTCCCATTTCCACAGTTGCTGCACTGTGCCAAAATAAGCTTTGACAGGGAATTAACTTTATTTTTAGAGCCACTTCAACATCTGTTGAGGATCCTGTGCTCATCACAGCACTTCAACTGAGAAATATTTTCTTTCAGTATGGGTCAGTATTACTTCTGCTCCTTTTTAACTGACTGTGGGGGAAAAAAATAATTACAAGTAATTAAAAATAATTTAAAAATAAGAAACAATTAAAAATTAAGAATTTATACAATCTTTGTTAGGCTTTATGCAATGTTACTGCACAGGGTGGAGGCCGTATGGCAATCTTTATGTTAATCTCTCTTCCTGACGTTCTTGAAATCTGCAGAATTGTTTGGGTTGACTTCTTCAGGTGTGGCCTGTTTTTGTTGAGAAATGGGAACGTAGTAGAGGGAAACAGACTTGGTGTAACAGGCAGGGGAGCGTGCTTTGCAAGGAAGGAAACAGAACATAGCATTAAACCAGTCCATTGTGAAAAGCAGCACAGAAAGATATCCCTGTTGGAGCTCAAAGGAGTTTGGATATGTGTATGAGGAGGTTTTCCTTTTCCACTGATAGCTAGAAATGCGGAGAACAAATGGCTTGGATTAGATCACTGATCATCTACTGAACTTCATGGCATGAACTTCATTTAGGTTACTCAATTACTTTTTAGAGTTCAAAGCTGTTCAATTTGGATGTTTTAGCATCATGTTTGTAATAATCATTCCTTTGGTTACCAGTACAGCGGCTTGATGACCCGAGTGTCCTCATTCATCTTAAGTGTTTATGTCTTCAGATCTTCTTGTCGATACTCTGTTATTAATCACTTCCTCAAACGCTATGAAGCTGGGGGAAAGATCCCAAGTTCTGGGAGAGCATTAATTTCTTAAGCCTTTCAATTTCTCTCCTCTGTTTAAACTCACCACGTTGCTGGAATCCTAACATCATATTCTATAGAGCAGTCACACTGCTCTAAAAGGCTGGTCTGAATAGGATGTGCTGCCTCGGTACACCTTTAAATTCCTTTTTAGTAGATGACATTGATGTCCTCCACAGTGTGTTAGTTGGGGGGGAGGGGGGCATTGTCATAGTGATATTTTTCCTTCTTTTTCCTTTTCACCATTGAAATACACATCTCAAGTTGCATGTGGTTCTGTCATTATCCAGCACAGGGTACTGAGCTGAATCTCCAGACTGTCAATCAGATGTTGTCTCTCTGGCTTTGACTGGTACTTTTATGAAGCTACTAATAAGTTCCATGCCTGGTTCTGTCAAAGCAGCATTGTCTGTCTCTGCACAGTGAGGCATAGATTAAATTGTTATTAGTATAACTGTGCAAAGGAAATAATCTTGGGCTATAACACTTCACCTTGTTCCCCAGGGCTTAATCAAGATCTTTACACAGCAGTAAAGCTCATTGTTTTGGTTGACAGCAATTGTGACAGAAAATGGCTTGCTGTTCATCTCTACTTATGTTATTTTTAGTCAGTGTTTAGATTTTCCTTTTCTTGAGATGTTTTTGTATTAAAAGAGCTTAAAGACTTTCGTGCCTTGTAATTGTTTCTGTCCTTAAAGAAAAAATGATCATTGAGGAGTGGGTTACTTTTAATTCTTTTCTTACAAAGCCTTGGGGGTAATTGTGAACTTTGCCCTGGGCACGACTCCGCAGCAAGAGAATATGGGCTGCTTGTAAATAGGGAAACCGTATTTTGTTCACTCTATCCTACATGGTGTAGCATTTGAGGAGGTTAAAAACTTTTCTGAGAATTTTAAGGGCTGCTGTTTCTTTCCTTGCTGGGAAACGGCCTTTTAAAAGCAACAACAATGAAAAAAGACTATGAATGCTTCATTTCTGTGTGTATAATTGAAGCTAATGGCATGCTGATGTCTATGATGGATGTTGACATAAAGGAATAAATGCATCTTCCCACATACAGCAATGGCATGTTGGACATGTACTGTCTTGCAGCTTAATGTGGTTGAATTGTTAATCCAGATGGCTTGCACTGTAGACCCTTTTAAAAGATAACGTGATGCTTGCTGACATATACTTAAACTTTTCTTCTCTTAAAGGCAACGCAGCTAGAAGAGAGTTGGAACAAATATCTTCAGGTTTTGTTACTTTGCTTTATGTGACACTGTGAATGTCACATCACAGAGTTAGGACTTATGAAAAATAAAATCTCTGTGAAGTTTGAGAAGACTGAAGAATGTAAAAACTCTCTGAGAAAAGAGGAGGAGAAATTGAGTGGAGAAGAAAAGAGAGCAGCCAGCCAGTCTAACTTACCTTCTTCAGAAAGATACTACAACATATGTTCAGGCCTTGCAGCATGGGAGTGGAACACACTGGTACACAGCGGCAAAGATGGAAGTTGGCAACAAAAGAAGTCTTGTCCTACTACTCTAATTTCCTTCTATGACAGATTAATGGACCTTGTGGAGGAGAGAAGAGGTAAATGTAGGATACTGCATCTGTGTTTCACTGAAGGTTTGGATGCTGTTTGCTGTGGCATTCTCAAACACAAGTTAAGGAAACACGTCAGTGTGAGGCAGAAAGTGTTTAGCAGTTGTACACTAAGAGATGGGAGCAGCCAGATGGATTTAGAAACCAGCCACTTTCCGGTTAAGGCTGTTGAAACATGGGAGTTGGTGTGTGGGACACTTCTCATCCATCCGTCCCCTGAGGTCTTCTGAGTAGGCCGGATAAACGTAAACCACCAGGTACTGGCAGAGAGGTTTCTGCTTTTAGTCTGAGCCTTGCAAGTTAACTCCATGTACTGAACGTAGACCTTCATTGGCTGCTGGTCTTTGTGCTTGTATTTTTATAGTTCTAACTGGAAACCAGGATGTTAGCTCCAGAGAGCAGAACGCCTGTGTTTTGGAGCAAACATGACATTTAAAAAAAAAACAAAAACCCAAAGGTTATTACATAATGTGTATGTAATGTAAAAGTAGAACTTTTACCTTAAACAAAGTACCCTGAACAAAACAGTGAAAACAAAGATGGTGACAAAGGGCCATGGTTGGATGTATGTGACTTGAAAAGAACCAATTCAGTTTCCTGATTAGGTGAATGAATTTCCTCGATGTTACACTTGATTAGTTTATACCCATTTCATTCTTTGAGACTATTGCGAGTTAATAGTGACCAAAATGAGTGAATTCTCTTGAATGTATGTGGAATGTTTACTAAGTAACGTACCAGGTAGTTTAATTAGGATTGAATTCCTGCCACGTCAAATACACTGTTCGCATATTATTACAGTTTGTTGCTTTTCAACACCATCAATTACAATGTAATTTAAAGATCTGCTTTGTGAGGGCAAGGGCAAGTATTAGGGGACATACAGCATCTTATTTCACTCTTCTTTCTCCTTAATTTAATCTTCATAATGTTATTTGCTTCCGTGCCAATCAACACAAACATTTTCCCTCCGCTCATTGTAGGAATATGGGTGGAGTAGGAAATACATCTGTGTTGTCTTTACACCAAACGTTAAAAGTCAGTTATTGTACAGTGAGTATGAAAAGATGCTGCAGCTATTCATTACCGTTATTCAGCTACTTGTCTACTTTTAATTTCCACCTATTTTTTACTTTCAAGTTTGAGTGCTTTTGAATGAATGCAACGTAACAATAGTCCCAACATGTTAAATATGATTAAAACTAGTTACAGAACAAAGAATATTAACTACGTTCCCTTTGGAAAACTGCAGAAATGATAATGACTTTCATATACTTTAGCTCTCCTGATGTTTACACTTGAACAAAGATCATTATATTTTCTGTGTCTGAATGCAGAGCACAGTTTTGTTATTTCAGCATCCTGGGTCTGTCCTCTATCAGTTATCTTTGTTTCCTGCTCGTAATTTGAGAAATTCTTGCAAGAAGTTTCTTTTCAATCCACTCAGTGTTTGTTTTGCTATGTTGAAATAATTGCCAGATATGGATCTGAAGTGAATTAATGATAATCTTCGTAAGCAGTATCTAACAAATTAGATAAATGAATGAAAATTTATGGGGAGTGTGGCCACGGGGCACTAGAGACTACCATCAGAAGTCAGAACTATAAATACTGTTAATTCCTTAGAACAAGAAATGAGATGGATGAGGCAGGAAACTAGCATGGCTGAGCAGGGACCTGCTAATCAGTCTGAGGGGGAAAATGGGAAAGTACAAGCAGTAGAAGCAGGGCTGGATGTCCTGGAGAAAACACTGTCCAGATGTGCAGGGATGGAGTCAGGAAAGCACAGATGAAACTGAACTGCTGTCTAACAAGATCAGTCTGTTGGCCTTCTGTGAGGGTGTGATGGTATCGGTGGACAAAAGGAAGAGCAATTGATGTCATCTGCTTGGACTTGTGCAAGGCCTTTATTGTAGTCCCCCACCACGTCCTTTTCTTTAAGTTGGAGAGAAACGAATTTGAAGGCTGAACTTTTTGGTGGATAAAGAATTGGTTGGATGATGGCTGGCAGAAGTCTGTTGTCAGTGGCTCTGTGTGCAGGTGGAGGCCAGTCATGAGCAGTGTCCCCCAGGGATCCATCTTGAGACTCGTGCTCTGCAGTTTCTTTATCAATGACATAGACAGTGGAATTGAGTGTACTTTCATCAAGTTTGGTGATGGCACCAAGGTGAGTGGTGCGGCTGACACAACAGAAGGCAGGGGCCCCATCCAGGGGGGTGTGGATGGGTTGAAAAGGGGTCACATGAGGACTGAATGAAGTTTAATAAGGCCAAGTGCAATATCTTGCACTCAGATTGTGGCAGTGTCCGATATGAGTACAGACTGGAAGATGAATTCCTGGAGAACAGCTCTGCAGGTAAGGACTTAAGGGTCCTGATGGGTGAAAGTCTGGGCATGATCAGTGGAGTGTTCTTACAGGCCAGAAGGCCAGTGGTATCCTGGTATCGCCTGGATGGAGCTGGTGGGAAACCTAACAAGGAATTGGCATTGTTCAGCGCACAGAGGACGTAGACCCACACCTACTTTATGAGCTTTCAGCAATAAGGAGGCAGAGCAACTGCACTGAGGAAGAAATCTCCTCGAGCTGCGGAGGGATCTATGAGCTAAATTCAAGTACTTGCTCTAATTGGGGCTTGTCTGTGACTGCAGTGCTTGGGCCACGCTTCGTTCTTCAGCAGAGCAAATTGTTAAATGCTTTATTACAAGATTCATCACTTTTGGTCGCCTCCTGCTGTGAAGTTGCTGATGACACCTATTGATCAGAAGTCTCAGTGTTCTCTCATCCTTCCTTTGTTACAGCACCATTGAACTTAATAAGAATCCAGCACTCTCACTTGTGTGAAGTGGTGTTCCGCCTTTAAATGGCAACACCTTTGCTGCAGTCAGAGATAAGAGCTTTCCTCCAAGTCATTTTTCAAATTACCTTAAGATCTTGCATCTGTTTAATAGATACTTGTGTGCTACTTTTACTACTGTCCTAGCATTATGTTTTTTTTTTTCGGTCTTCAAAGAGCACTTGTCAATATAATGCTGCACACAGCTCCCCTCCCCAGTTATGCAAGCCACCTTGAAAGGATTTTGCAAGAATCGGGCTATAAATCCCTTGAATAGGTGCTATTGATTTCTGAAGAGGTCTTGCTGGAAAAGGAATGTGCTGCCCAGGCCTCTAGAGGTGTTGCAAAACTCACTAAAAGGACAATAACACTGCAGAAGCGACAGCAGGAGAAAATCAATTCTGTGGCTATTTTTTGTTTGCTTGTTCTCAGCTAGATTATATAGGGGAGTGTGTATGGATTAAGCAATATTATTTCAACCAGGGCTGAAAGTTGCTTGCTTTTTATATTGAGCCATTTGACGTGTCCGTAATAAGGGTGAGCTGAGGCATACGATGGGGCAGATGTGGCAAATAGATGGTGCTTGGTCAGGTTCCTCAGTGTGTGAGCAGCGAGCGACTCCTCGTACGGCAAATAGATGTTATCTTTGAGAGCAGAGTAAGCCAGTCACAGTGGCAGTTAGTTTAATGAGGACGGTGTTTGTCTTGTTCTGCCACAGTCTCATGTACGAGAGCAGGACTCTGTGCTCCGTCAGCTCATTCAGTTGCTGTCAGAGATGAATTTTTTTTTCAGTATGAAGGCACAGGAAAGGCAGCGTGTTTGTACAAAGTAATTGTGTTATTTAAAGTTGTGCTCTTATCATGCCAGTAGGTAATGTTTGATGCTTGCACTAGTTCTAGCACGCTGAAAAATTAGAGTAGGAGAGGAAGAGAAGAAACTGCTGGAAGAAAAAGGTGAAGGAAGATCCCAGGAAACATAAGCTATGTCTCCCCTATACTTAAACCTTTCTTGTACACAGGTCTTGGATGTGCTATCGGCTCAAGTGTGTTCCTCAAGAGCGTTCTCTCCACTTCTGCCTTCTGATTTCACTTCAGTGGGAACTGCAGTCTTTGAAAGGGGATGCACAACTTGTAATAAAAAAAAAAGTGTCATTTTGATTAGTTTGTCTTAATTAGTAGCCACTGCTGTTTTGCTGACATGCCACAGCAGGTTACCGTTTACATTCGTTTCAAACGCCGTTACAAGTTGTGCATTTTGCTTCATCAGAGGTCACAGGCCTGGAAAGGAATTTAAATACATACAGAACACGGTTGAAGCAGGGGAAAAAAGAATTAAACGTGGTTTCCCTCTTGAGACAGAGTTAATATTGTACCGATAGTCACTTACCCAAGTCTTTATTCATAGTTTGAGGAAAACTTTTCTCCTTGGTGACAACTACAGTCAACAGTAGCCACAGGCACAGTGCTGCCTGGGAAGGATGCTGTGGTCTGATAACTAGTTGCTTTTTTGCTCTTGTGCCTGTCAGAGGCTGCCAAGTGCCACTCTGCATACTGTTCGTGTAAAAACATTCAGGATTATGTAAGCTGTGAAGTCTGAACCGACAGACAACATAATTGTTTTGTCAGTGTCGTATTTTTTTTACTCATTGGAAGTTGTCTGTGGCCTTGCTCATACCTTTGTAGTAATTCTCAATGACGTTGCTATGCTGCTTTTTAAGCAAAGCTGCTTGAAGTGACAGTCAACATCAAGTGTGCCTATCAGATGTTCTTCACTTTTGAACAAGTCAGCTTTCGTTTTGGAAAGCTGCATGTAAAGTGCACAGAAGTGAACCTTAGGTAACCCTGCAGAAGGCCAAGGGGTGTGGGAAATGATTGAACTGGAGACCCATTGGTGTACTGCCTCAGCTGATATTTGTTACAGATCCCTGCTATTTAGGTCTATCTGAAGAATCGATGTTGAACTGTTCTGGAAGTCTTCAACCACAGTTGGTAACACAGCATTAACTGTTGTATTGTTTCTGAGAACAAAGTTTCCCTAAGAGTTTGTGTCCTCTGTCTGCCATTGCTTGCTGGAAAGCTTGCTGAAATTTGCTCGTATTACCTCTTCTGATTGCAGGCTGGTGTGTGGTAGGAATGTGTCTGTCTTGCCAAATCAAATCCTGCATCACCCTTCAGCAGGTATCATCACTGTGGCTGTGCTGTCATTACATCTGACAGCATGAAAAGCGTTGATTGCATCAAAAATGATCTAAATCGTCCCCAAGGTCAGTGAAAGAGGAGACGTGATCAGTAATTGAAGGGGACTGGAGATTTTTTAGTTGTTGATCTCGACTAACATTGAGATAAAGACCTCACGCAGGAAAATAGACTCCTAACCCCGGTCAGTTTTTAGTGGGCTTGCTCGTCTCCAGAGAAATAAAGGAGAAAATATGTAGAAAAACAGCACGAAGGAGGCTGGAACTAAAAGTCGTTTTAGTTGTGTGGGCCATGGAGCTTCTGAGGAAAGGGAATGCTGTTGGTGGATGTCACTATACTGCAACTTTTCTTCAAATGGTAGGCTCTAGTCCAGTCTGGTACAAGTGAACGAGTAGGAAGCAATACTGCTCTGCAAAAACTGAACTAGTGGGGGTTTGATTCTCACAGTATATCCAGCGATAAATGTTTTCCAGGAGGAAACATCTTCAGGTGGGTATTGAAATAGGTAGGGCTGGGATCTGGTGGGGGAGTGAGCGGTCAGTGATTGCACTATGTGAGCTAGCCTGAGACTTGTAAAGAAAGAGAGTATTTGGGGTTTTGACTTTAAAGATCAACATGGCTCGCTTCTTTCCCTGAATCATGCTAGCTGGAGGATATTGCTGAGGGATTGGATAACGGTTGTTGAAGGTGAATGAGAGGAAATAGCGCTGACTCGTAACAAACTGCATATCTAGCTCAAACTCCGTGTCGTACTATGTGTCAGTGAAAGTCCCCATTGATCAGGAAGCACTGCTGGAATCAGACCTATTCAATACCAGCCTAATTATGGAGAAGAAAATAATGGTTTTAGGTGCAGAAAGCTGATTTCCATTTCTGATTGAAAGGTCATCTTTGACTAAATATTTCTCTTGAGAGATATTTAGTGAAAACAAGCAAAAAACATGCGTTAAACCAGGCCGCACCCTTCTGGTGAGCTGCTTTATGCCCAGTGTTGAGATTTGAAATTGTGTCTGTCTTACAGCTGTTTCTCTGCATGCAGCCTCCAGTATTTGCTGCTGTCTTACAGAAGCTGCTGCCGATGGCCTGCGATCTGACAGCGTTGCAGGAGGAGATATCCCTGTGCTGTATTTCTTTGACAGTAACAGAAGCAAGTGAGGAGATCTCTGCTTCTGTATTGGCCTCTGGCAGTTAACTTGTTGGCCATGTTATGCCAGAGCTATGAACTGAATCAGATGTGAAGAACTAACTGTTGATCCCTGCGTGGCAGAGCGGATATTTGTGGGGAGTCGCTGAAGTCGGAGGGACGAGCGTTACGGGGAAGAGGATTTGGCAGTGACACTGAGCTACAGCTCTTGATATCACTGAACGTTTTTTTTTTTTTTTTTTTTCCAGGCTAGGGATTAATTTAACTGCATGGCTTTTAATATCAAACGGCTGAATGGCTTCTAGCCATGCACTGTAATATTCCTGATTTGCTTTTGCTCCGAATGACTGTCACACTGCTTTCCAATGGGTTCGGGATATGCCAACCTCGCAATGAGAAAGTCGGCAACAGAGTAATTATGTAGAGCTCTAAGTAAATAAATCTAACACACACAAGTACTGTAAAACACGTAGATATATTTTATGTATATCGTCATTGTTTACCGCTGCTACATCGTTTATATAAATGGTGAAAAAATGAGGAATCAAGCAGTGATTGCTGAGATGTTTTGATTTGCAAATGCTCTTTCACCTTGTAGGGGAGCTGAAAGTGGAACAAACTTATTCAGCAGCTCCTTCAGCAGTGAAAGCAGAAATAAGTGGAAAGCACAAGAAGCGAAAGCAGCTCTGAAAGCTTTGGCATGCTTCTGTAGGCAGGTGCCCAGACTTCAAAAATGAGGAGTGACATTTGTGGCAGCAGGTCACCATTTTCTGAGACACGTTTGGATCTCTAAAGCCAGGCTTGAGGCTCAAGCTAAAAGAGATGTTTTTGAAAAGGGCCCGTCTTCCACCTTCTCCCTCTGTCTTCTCTTGTAGTGCTGCTGGGCACCTGCTGTCAGCAGCAGAGTCACGTTGGGTGTCCAGAGATACCCATTAAACTTGTTCAGTTCGGCTCTCCAGCTGGAAACTAGTGAAACTAATGAGTCTGGTAGCTGGTCTGTGAGCACTCACAGGGGTGGCCTTCCTGATGACACTTGGCACGCAGCAGCTAAAGCCTGTTTCAGACATAGGGTAATCATGTTGGTTTGAACTAATCTAGAAACTGGAGGAAAATTAACGGTACCTTCTGGTGCCACTGAGTTAATCTTCTCTGTGCCTGCATGCTTCAGTCAGCTTGGCAAGCCAAGTTTATACTGAAAGGCAGTGGTACAAGTGCAGCATGGTGGGCAGAGTAGCACATACCACTGTGTTTCTCGACTTGTAATGCTTTTCCTTGGTGCTCCTTCACCTGCTGAAACCAACATTAGATGGGCTGGTTTCTCCTCCTGCTGTGTTAGTACTTGACTCTGACTTGGGATTGCTCACGGGTGCCAGCGAGCAGGGCCTGATTTAAGCTGTCACTCTTGTGCAGTGACCTGCTTTGGTGGTTTTTTTTTTGTTTTTTTTTTTTAATCAATCCTTGTTGCTTCCCACCACCCACTGCTCTAGCCAACTGCACCAACCTTGCTAACAGCTTTTATTTCTGCTCCTAGCAAGAGGGCAGCTGGCACTGAGTGCTAACACGGTCTCCTAGCACGTCCGTGACCCTCTAACAGCTTCTTCCAGCTCATACCTTTGAGCAGGCACTCAGACGATCATTTGGCTGTTCAGCAGTTCTTAGCTTTCGTAGCTCTATTGCCTTTGGTTGGGGTGAGCCTTCACCCACACTGTTTATATGATTGCTGTGATAATCATATCACTATCTGCAAGAAATATCTCTAGCTAAGTAGAATAATGACTGAAAACAGGCATGTTTAAGCCCTGCCAGATGGTCCTTTGTATTCTTCAGCCCTTCTTTTCTGTAGGTGCTAGCAGAGTGCTCCTCTATGTCTAGACTCCCCTGTCTTCTGAAAGTTGTGGTCGTAAGGTGCTGAGCAGACTGTGCTTTATGCACCAGGCTTCTATACACAGTATATGAATCTATTTATATGAACAAAACTTCACTGGTGTGGAGAGGGAAGCGTCGATTATCAGATTTGAGTACCTGAGCAGCCTGCGTAAGGGAGATCTCCTCAGACCCTGGGCAGACTGACTAACACCTGTGGCCATCTCCTCTTTCTGTGGGGTGGGTATGACTGCAGTGGCAAATACAGCCCACTTGCTTTTGGTGTCCTTAATTGATTGTTCTAGTGTGGCAGTCAGCCTCTGAGTAGCTCAACCCATGGATAGATCAGTCTCCTGCTTGGTTTCACGTGTGACAGACGTTTTTCACTGCTATTTCTTTTCCTTCTGTAATGCCTCTAGCATCTTGCTGAGTGCACGGCACAAGAAGTGACCGGCATTACTATACCTCTGAAAGTACTGGTATTAGCCTAGACTGGGCTCCAGTTAATATACTCAGTCACTATTTGCTATATTCTGTGATGATAATACTCTTCATAGATGTTTGTGGACTGCTATACTTGGATCCTAAGCAGTAAGAAGAAAAGTGCTTCCTGAATTTAGGTGTTGAATACGTAGAGCACGAGGGAAAAATATTAATACAGTAGAATATCAGGATAATTTAATTAAAGGAAGTTGCTCCTTTTCTTGAGATATTCGAGACCTGTTTGGTGCTTTCCTGCTCAGCCTGATCAGGGAACATGCATTAGCAGTGGGGTTGGACTTGATGACAAGTCCCTTGCAACCTTTGTGATTCTATGATTCAGTAGCTGCCTTAAACCACAGAAGCAAAGACTCAGTTGCGCTGCAGCCCATTTAAGGTTTCAACTCTGTTTACCTAAGTACTGGTGACCCTCAGTGGAAAGACTCATTTCTGAAAGGCTCTTTGAATTCTTCCTCCCTTTTCTGCTGTTTTCCCATTCAACAGCTACCTTCGCAGCAAGACATCATTCTCCTCCTAGCCACATTTCCCTCCTTCAATATATAACAAACCAGGAAGGTTTTGTACAAATGGACAATGCTGGAATTTGAAGTAGGTGTCTCTCAAAGCAGAGTCTGTTCTGTGCTTTTGTGGGCAGTGTCTAAATCAAAGATCTGATTCAGA
Organism: Oreortyx pictus; assembly: GCA_036925125.1. Taxonomy (NCBI): domain Eukaryota; kingdom Metazoa; phylum Chordata; class Aves; order Galliformes; family Odontophoridae; genus Oreortyx; species Oreortyx pictus. The sequence goes on from JAUPFR010000008.1 coordinate 729,995, forward strand.
GGGGGGAAAATAAGTTTCTATATCTGCCTATAGCTGTGTTTTTCAGATTGTGTTATTGAACTTTAAACAAACATGGGCTCTCTTAATCACAGAATCACGAAACTGTAGGGGTTGGAAGGGACCTCCAGAGATCACAGAGTCTGACCCCCTGCCAAAGCAGCTCCCAGGTTGCACAGGTAGGAGTCCAGGCAGGTCTGGAACATCTCCAGAGAAGGAGATCCACCACCTCTGTGTGCAGCTCCAGTGCTCCGTCACTGCACTGTGAAGAAGTTCCCACACGCGTTTGTGTAGAACTTCCTATGCCGCAGTTTGTGGCCATTTCCCCTTGCCTTATCACCACACACTGCTGAGAAGAGTCCGGCCTCATCCCTTTGCCTCCCGCTCCTTAGATATTGATAGACGTGGATCAGACCCCCTCTGAGTCTTCTTTTTTCAAGGCTGGGCAGCCCCAGCTCTCTCAGCCTTTCTTTATAAGAGAGGTGTGCCACGCCCTTAATACTTAATTAATTTAGATAACTGATAGGAGAAGTATAGAGGCTAATACCCATTCATGTTACATCTATGAATGAGATAAAATGTACCTGTTTAGCTGTACATCAAGGCAAGCAACGTGTAGCAAGGGTGAATGTAACCTTTTCGACCACCCCGTTGCTATGGGTCTCCTCAAATGTACCTATGTGGACTGCCCGGGGGATGGATCACCTTGAGTACTCTAATCCTAGGATATCAATAGGGGCAGCTGAAACAGTCGTGTTTTTCTTACCTATTTTGTTTCCTTCCCTCAAGGTTTGCATTTTAATTTGCCTTCATGCAGAAAATGAATTCTGCAAAAGGGAAACTTAATAAAAAAAGGCCTGTGGTAAAGAATATGGTATGACTGGCGTAACTCCTTCAGTTCTAGAAGCGCAGCGATTGCATCGCTGAAGATTCTGTCTGTCAGTAAATTAGATTCAAGCCAAGATCAGGAAATTAAGTTCATCATAAAGGGAAATTCTCATTTTCCTTCCTGCTGTGTTCTTGCATGTTTTAATTGTTGCCTGGAACATCTAATGCCTCAGGAGAAAAAAGGACGAACCTCCCCCTTTCTCAAGACATTCCTATTTTAATTTTTCTAGGGATACCTGACTGTGTATTTACTGGTGTTCTGGACTTTATCAGTGAATGCACGGCCTTGTGTGATTCAGGAAATGCTTGCCCTGAGACATGCCATGCAGGTATCCTACCAGTGAGCTGCTCTGTAATGACAGCTCAGGAGTCATTCCTAACCCTTCTTAGACACCTTTGGCGGCATGAAATGCCTTGTGACTTACCATAGCTCCATTGGAATGAATGGAGTGATGCTGTATTTCAGAGTGGCCCATAATACAGTTTGTTTATTTTGGTACGTGATGTTCGTCTCGATTTCACATGGATAAAATACTTGTGGCAGAAGGAGGAGGCAGCGGTGTGCTTTGATACCGGAGATGAGTAGAGTTGGGTACAGCACCATAACTAAACAGGAATAGATAATCTAGACCCGTATTATTATTGATCAGTTTGATTATTTCTCTTTCTCCACTTTTGCAAATTAGGCATAATCAGATTCACTTAATAGGGTGGTAGATGCATATGTTAAATTACACAGAGCAGGGTTATTCATAGGTCCTTTTAATTTCCTCATTTAGACTAACCTTATTAATATTTATCTTCTGTGCAGCCATGCAGTTAAGTTTAGATACAGACCCATCTTGGGTGATGATACTTTCCTTGCCTGGTCCTGCGTGATCTAATACCTGCCTGCCTCCGTATGCTCGGGGTTCTGTTCAGTGGTTGTAAAGGTGGAGGTGGCACTGGTTGGGAGTGTGAGGAAGCAACTGAAGGAGGAAAACAAAAACTAAACAAAAAACAACTCACAAATGCAGAGTATGACCTAAGGATGACTGCAACTCCTTCCAGCTCTCCAATTGTAGTTTGGATGTTGTAGTGATGCATTTGCAGAGCCAGTCTGGCCTTCGTTCTCTGGTAAACATGCTCTGCTCCTGGATGTGCATACGTAAAGGCCTGTATTTACTCCTTATGCCATTTCCAGTCCCTGTCAGTGGTAACGAATGCTCTGTAGAGCACTCAGGTGCATGTGCAGGTCTGTCCCAGTAGCACTCACTGAAGCACTTCAGAAAGCTCTCAAGCCACTTGACTTCAGCTCCCAGTTTTACCAGGAGGAAGGGAAGTTTACTTGAAGGCAGGAGGCTCTTCTTAGCTCACAAACAGCGTAAGCTGTCATATGGCGAAACAGTCCTCAACAACTCTTTATGAAACAAAATGTTAACTTTCTTTCCTTTCCTCAGCTGCAATGTTGAATGTCCTTACAGTTATTTCTGTTTTACCTTTGCTTTTGGGAAGCACTGTCCTGGTGCTAATGACTTCGCATCTGCTGTTTCCTCCCTCAGGATAGCAGTGAAAATCCTCTCTGTTTTTCCCCAGGTTGAGGCATTTGCAGGTTAGTGCATCCATGCCAGCCATTAACTCTGTAGGTTTTTGCACTTCTGCATCACCTTGGGAAACTGCTTCTGGATGTGCACGAAGAAGCAGAAAAGATCAAACGGTTTAAAGCACAAAGATGTTCATTGTATCACTTCCTAATGCGTTGTGCAGGAAGACATTGAGTCAGATTGCTAATTCTCGTAAATGGAGACTACTTTTTTTTTTTTAATTATATTTACTTTCTGTGCCTGAAAGCTGGGCAGATTTTAGGGCGAAAACAATAGATGGCATATGCAGGTTTCCTTGCTGACTGCTTGAGATCGATGCTGCAGGGTTTTTGATGTTCAGGTGTTATTAGTCATCTTTTCCAGTGTCCTTTACTGCACTGGCTAAAGTGCCTTATCTGGTAATGCTGTGCTAAATTATCTCCAGGTATACCCTTTCTTGATGTAGGAACTAGAAAACATAATGTATCCTCGTGTAAGGTGTGCAGGCATCTTCTCTCATATAAAAATATGCGCTCCCAAGTTATTTCATCTGCTTTTCCATCTCTTAATATGTTTTCTGCCAGATGAAAGCACAGTGACCAGGGAGAGATAACAAGAAAGTTTAGAGACATAGGAAATACTTTGTTCTGAAAGAGTGGAAAGATTGCTGCTGCTCACGATGGAGAAGCAGTAAATAAGAACAGATATGAAGAATGCCCCATCCGTGTGAGGACGAGGGGGGCCTTGTACTTGCTCGTTCTCCCATGGCATCAGGAGATGGGGATATTTGTTTAAATGAGACCTAACACAAGTTTGAAAGGAAGTCGCTTACTTTTCCCAAGCACATAGTGTTACCTGTTAAAGTATGCCGTTAGACCGAGAGATTAATGGGACTAATTCATGAAGTTAGGCATAATATCCTACTGTATATCCAATGTGACAATACTACAAAGGAAAAACAAAGCCTAGTCTGCTCAAGGCATTTGGAAGAATCACAGTGTTTCGGTGCAGTAGATTGCAAGTAAAACTCCTCTATTCCCAGGCATTTTCCACACATAACATAAAATGATGAGAAGAGTCAGAGGGATCAGAGAAAGAGAAGCCTTTATGGGAATGATATCTCTGGGTAATGTTCCACTTGTATCGCCTTCATAAATATATAACCCACGTTTAATATATAAAGCAGTATAGGAAGTTTTATATCATCTGTGGGTGAGTCTTTCTTTGACATCTTTCTTCGACATCTTTCTTTTTTTAGGCATGAATAATTTAGCTCTTTGAGTTGTGCTGTGGATAGGCAGAGCTTTTCTCTGCGAACTGAAAAACCCGAGTTATTTTAAACTTGGGATAAACGGCGAGTAGGTATTTAGTTAAGACACCAGCAGCTTTAATGTCTAACTTAGGAAGTGCTCGAGGTTCAGCATATTTCTTGTAGAGATCTTGTCTGATGTTTTCATTTTCTACTTTCTTCTGGCTTAGCAGGAGAGATGATGTGATACTGAAACTCTTATCTACCGATACATGGGTAATCCAGCAACTTGTCAAAGAACAATAAAAGGGTACGAACCAAGCATCTAAGTGAACTGTAAATGAGAAGTGTATCTGGTAGGCTTAGAAATTTGACTCCCTCCACGCAAAAAGACAATCCATTGGAAGAAAAAAATAAAAAGAGCTTGCTAGAGTCTGCTTATAGAAAAGACTTGACAGGTATGAAAAGACTTGCAGCAGCCGTGTGAGCAGGTGTTTTATCCTCTGTCACGTTTGCAAGGAGGACCACAAAAGTACTGTCTGATTTCTAAATTGCCTGGCTGGGCTCTGGTGTTTTGTTCTTCCTTTTCAAATCCTTGATTCAGAAGGGTAGTTGCACTCATTTGTTTTAATTTAATTTAGCAGTAGTCCTCCTGACTCACAACCCTAAGATACAAAGGGCTTAGCGTGCGGTAATTGAATCCACTGTCTGTGGGCGCTTCAGGCAGCTCTGTGATGTGTTTGTTTTTCCCACCTCAAATTGTGCAGCGTTCCTAAAAGGATTCCTACCTGGGGGTAGAGGCGGTAGGCAGAACAGGAGCGGAGCACTTCAAAAAGAAGCTGTGTGCTTTTCATCCACTCACACACCACTTTGCTGTTGATTGGGGCTCTCAGGTGAACCCTTGGCAATGATGGAGCTGCTGCTCCTGCAGTGCAGTCCTGGGGCTCCTTCCTTACTGGCATCACACCTGTAGCTGGGTCATTTATGTCAGCTAGGGAGAGCTGGAGGAGGAACCGGGCTGGACAGTGAGCAGCTTGGCTTCTTTGGGCAGGCAGCAGTACCCGTGTTTACAAGCATCAGCTGCGGTGCTGGCACTGGTCGGCAGCTGGAGGAACATCTGACAGCATCAGCTCCTCACTGGTTCTATTTGAAGTAATGTTAATGAAACGACCAGAGGGCTGTTTCTAGTTTACATTTTCCACATATCCATGAACTTGATAAAATTTTCAGGACATAGGCTTCAGTGGCACCACGGGGGGGCACTACTGAAAAAATCAGTGTGCTTTCAGTAGGTTTGACTTCTTTTCTTGAAAGGCCAAAGTGTAGGATGTTAGGAGTGCATATTTATGTTTGAAAGAGGAGACTGATATTCCTTTTTTGTTAACGTCACGATGCTTTTTAAAACTTCAATTACTTTGCATTCTCTTTGAGCAGAAGTTCTGGTGCTTTGAAAAACGCTGCTGTGTTTACTAGGATCCTTTCCGTGTCTACAGAGTACTGGGATACAAGTTGTCACTTAAAGCTTTTAATTAGAAAGTGTAATTGGAGTTTTCCAACACAGGACACAAATCTCTGTAACTAAAAGACACATCTTCTGAAGCCTCTCATAAAAATAAACTGTGAAAGTTAAATCAAAAAGAAAATTGCAAGGGCTGTGCTTCCTTGTACAAACAAGGGTAAGGCAATATCCATTAACGTTACAGCTTCTCCTTGGGTGACAGAAAATAAATTCTCTTTAATGCACCCTAACCATTTCAATTACTAGAGTGGGCAATCTAAAACTCGAGCAGGTATTTTCTAATCATCTTACATATGTTGAGACTTCATCAGGAAACAGAAAGATCACTGTAGAATAAAACCATAATGTACTAATTACTGGTTGTCTGAGAGCTGGCTTCTTCTGTTGCTTGGTGTATTGAGGTTGTTAATTCAGTCACTACCTTTGTGTAGACTTTGCTGTGGTAGCAAGCAGGTAAACAGAGTTGTAGGAGTTGGAAGGGACCTCTAGAAATCATTTAGTCCAGCCCCCTGCCAGAGCAGCTCCCTAGCCCAGGTGTCCTAACTCACTTCTTGCTTGCAGGTAGATGGTACCTATCCTTTGGTGAAGGAAGTTGTAAGATACATGATTATTACCAAAATCTTTCAACAACATTAAGAAAAAAAACAAACAAAAACCCTACACGAGGTAAATTTTGAGAGAGAGGTTTTCTTTTTCCCTCAAAAGATGGCATGTGTGTTGGAGAGAGCATGAAAGCAGAATGGTTACTGAAGGAAAGCAGTGAAAAATAGAGACAAGGAGAAAAAGAATTGCTTTTTGCATTGCTGAGCTAGCCTTTGGAGAATAGATGCTCCCGTAGACACAGAGTGTTGCACATGCTGTTTGACATCCCTACCACCCCCTTTATTCTTAGTCTCTAGAGTATAGATAGTACAGCTTTGAATCGTTTGACTGAATTTTGCATGCTGAATCATAATGTTGAGAATCCTCTGGGAGAGAAGAACAGCAAATGAGCCCTGGGACCTGGGAGGAAAAAAAGGCAAATTTTCTGTCTTGTTACTTTGAGTCAGAAGCTCAGGTGTGACTTGTTCAGCTTGGTGGGAGTTCAGGCTGTCACTCCTGTTTGAAAGTGGAGGCTTAAAAGCATGTATGAGATTTCAGCACCTAATAGGTGATTGCATGGACTATTGCTCTTGAAAGGCTGTTTGAAGGTGTTCCTTGCATGTCCTCTCTGCACCTGGTCACAGCTGTTGGTGAGGTTCTTGTCTTCCATGTTCCTTTTTGCTGCATTTCTAGTGATTCCACAGTTTGTTTCTCTAACGTTTCCTACACGCAGCTAGGTGAAGCATTCCAGTTCCCTTGGCAGTCTAATTCCTGACCTTATGTGCTCATGTTGCAACTCATCCATAAAGTGCTTTAGGTACATTATAGACACGTTTGGTCCAGATTCTCAGCTGGCATGTCAAATGAAGCACCAAGGAGACCAAAAAGAGAAGTTTGATATGTCCTAGGAAACACTATTGATTTATGTGATTAGGAAGCTGATAACTGAGGAAGCCTTCAGGACCATCAACGAGAAGATATGAATATTAATCCTGAAATAGTTACTGCCTCAGGCTTTCCTAGCAAGTAGATCTGAATTCATGAAACTAACACTTATTTTCGCGTGTCTTCCTGCTGTTGTTTGTTTTGTGTTAGTAAATCAGGCTCTTCTTGTTCTCCTGCAGTTAATATTTGGGATATTATGAAGTCTTCGTGCACGGTCCTTCCAGTGGCATATTGGACAACTGGCAGCAGCAATGCAGTTGGGCACGTGTACCAAAGCCTCATTTGAAGGTCTTATGCCTACACCTGTTTGAAAGTGCCCTGCAGGTTATGTACTCAGATAAATGCAGTCAGTCTATAAATCTGCATACTGTGCGATGCATCTACGTAACGGAGGAACTGGGATCAGAGCCAGGATAATGGTGGTGCGTCTTCATGTGTTTGTTTTACCTTCTTGCTTCTTTACGTTAAGGTGCACTTTCATTATTTAGGTACTCGATTCCTTCCTTTTAATACTGCATTTTGCAGTCTGTTTCAGTTGAGAAGGTTGGTGACAGCACTCGTGGAAAAGCGAGAGGCAGAAGCACTGCGTTTTGTGGCTACAAGAAATAGCTTCAGTGGGGAGTTTGTGGAAGTAATGAGAGAAGGTTAAGGCATCAGTGTTCACAATCTTGTGTTGGTGCACCACTGTGGTGAGAACAGACTTGTTACTTTGCACGTCTGAATTCCTGAGGATCTGGGATCAGTCCAGTCACTTACAGTGGAGGTTGCACGTAGAAGGGGATGCCAGTTTGCCTAACAGACCTTGTTACCTGAATGGTCATTAAACAAACGCTGCCTTTGCCAAGGGGAACTTCTTAAAAACCCAAATGAACTCTCAGTTAAGCTTTTTGTGCAGTTTGCTCAGTACTGATATTTATCTTACCAGAGGCTTCATTAACTTTAGTTCTGGCAACACTGTGTGAGGTTTGTTTTCTCTGCTGACCGACTGAACCTGAAGCTTAAGCTTCTTTTAAGTAAATCAATGTAAATAATAGCTGTTGAAGAACTTGAAAACTGATACAGTTCATGAGAAAATCACAAGCTCTCTGTCCCCCTGCAGAAGGCCAGGTATTAATGACCTCACCATCTTACCTGAGCAGACAGACACCCCCTGGTACTGAGAGGCAGAGACTACAGCAGAGTTCATCTTGTGGTTTGGTCTCGATGGCAGAAGACCACGTGAACTGAGATGTGGGTCTCCTGAGTTTTCTTGCATTTGCTCAGATTTCAGTGGAACCCTTATTTTCATATACCTGGGGGTAGCTTTAACAATGCGTACCTGAGAAGGAGTGTCCAACACCTACAGTGTTGTAAGGAAATACAGGATGTATGCGGTAAATTAATTCTTAACTAAGCAATGCACAATACTTTTAAGTTTAATAGCTTGCATGAAAATATCCGTGCAGTAAAAAGGTGTTTGGACAAAGAAAAAATGAACTAGAATATCAGGGATTCTCTTGTTCTCACACATTTTGGCTCCCTGAGTCTGCTTAAGTAGAAAAATTCTTTCTCTTTATTGTGTGCTTACGCTCAACAGGTCTCTAATAAATCACAAAGCTGGAATACATAAAACAGAGCCTTCTTATTTCACTGCAGAATAACTGCTCAGTGTTCTATGTATTTCTGTGGAACTGCTGGTGACCTTCCAGTTCATCTCTTGGCTTAGTTTGCAATAAAGTTTTAGAGATATTGTTACCTTTCTTCTGTGAGTCCGATGTTATTTAGGAAGAACGTTCCACTCATTCTAAGACCAGTGTTTCAATTAGTTTAATAGGAGTTATTTTTAGCTTTAATAACCTGCTGCTGGGACTTGAACAACATAAGGCTTTACTTTTCCTTACTGCTTTTTGTTTGTTTGTTGCCTGTTTCTGGATTGAGTACAAACAGGTAAAATTTGCAGATGGGAAAGATGTTTGTCATTGTCTGGGCAATTTCTGCTCTCAAAATCTGTCTGGGTAGTGTAGCTTATGTATCCCAAAACAGAAAAGGAGTGTACATAAAAGAGCAGCACAGAAAACATTCCGGTACTAATGGAAACATGATGACTAGCTATCTTAGCTGGTGTTGTACTGCTTGGTTTATACTTCTTCTTCCATGTGCTGTCTTAGGAAGCCTTATGCTCTGTGTAATTCAGACTTCTACAGGAGGAAAACTTGTCAGTTTTATTAAATGCTGTAAACACAGTTCATTTTGACCTACCTCTCATATTACACCACTGCTATATTATTTCCAGTGTGCAGTGTGCACATGAATGTGCAGGGGGTTCACAGTGGCAAGGTGACCTGAGAGCTACCTCTGAACTATGTTTCTAACCTGAGCAGACTATCAGAGAGAGTTCAGTGTGATTAGTGGTTGCTTTCTAACTGTACAATGTTCCCTCTACCAAAATCAATAAGAAACTTTGACGATTAATGTCAGCTTCCCAACTTAGGCATTAGGATTCCACTTAATCTGTTTAGTCTTAATCACGGTTTTCCTCCATTTAAGGGGCTGAAAAAGCAGAGAGAGGAGGCTTAAACTTTACTATGGTTGTGCTTTTGATTAAAGTACATCAGTCCTCATTCACTAGCTTGAGTATCTCATAGTTTACGCTGGTTACGATTGGATTTCTTTTCTTCCTGAAGACCTTAGGAGGCTGTAATGGTAGAGAAGTGTGGCCTTGAATAATAAGAGGCAGTTTTTCAAAGGTTTTCTGAGGGCGGCTGGGTGCTATCAGTTGAAAAATTCTCTCAGGAAAGAGGAACTTCCAGCAAGACTACTGCTTCTGTCAGGAAAACGTTTTTTCTTAATGGTCGCTTTTATCAGATGACTGTAAGATAATTTTGGCTTGGGTCTTCTAAAACACAGTTTCAGTACTTGACTTCTGAGTCTGCAGAATCCACAAATGCTTCCCTTCCTGTCAGTTCAGCAGTGTTTCTCTAGGAGTACTTTGTTCCCAGCAATGCAGCTCCTGCCCATTCTCACCCCCAAGCCAAGCTCTCTTAAAATCCCATTCTCCTGATGTGGCTTTGTCCCCAAACGGAGCTGCACCACGCACAGTGATGCCTCGTCTGCAGGGCAGAACTGAGGCGTGCTTTAGTACAAATCCCAAAGAGAAGGCCTAACCTACTTAGCTGTGCATCTCAGCAAACCTGAAAAATAACCTTGGAATTTTCCTGAGTGCTACTACGGAGACATCGAATCGTGAAGCTGGATGCCTGATGCCTCTCTGAGGGTCAGGTGCTGAAGTTCTGTTAGACCGCAGCTTGTCTTGAAGATCATTGTCCCACAAAACACGTCTGTAATGTTAACCAGCTGAGCGCTTAAGAAACTTCAGTCCTGAATCCTTCCTGTCTTATGGTTGTATTCCCTTCTTGTAGAAGAAAGATGAAGTAAGGGAGGTGGGAGGGAGCTGCTTCTTGCTGGTGTCACATATGTGGGGATGATTTCTTTGTAAAATAAGCTAGTAAATCAGCTGCTAATCCAGCCACTTCTCAGGCAGCATAGTACTGAGCTTTCTTTGAGGGGCTGAATGGAGGCAAAGCAGAATCCAGCCCAAAAAGGAGCCCTCTGCAGAGAGTCTCTGAGCCAGCTGTGTGGCAGTCAGTCAGCAACAATTACCTGGCAGCTTTTCTTCCAGGCAGTATGAACTCAGGGGCAGAACACTGCCTGTGCACACAGTCACAGAGGGGGCTGCAGCATCTGGCTCTGCTCTTCAGCTTCAGGTTTTGAAGGCCTTTTGTTTCGGGAAGGAGGGCACTTCTTTTCAAGCTTGCAATGCTGAAATTTCTGCTGCATTAGTAGCAGGTATTTGGGATCATCCTTTATTGCCAGCCAGTTAAATGTAATTGTCACATCCTTCTGGCACGCCCACCTGTTCGTTCCCATTAAGAGAGAATACTACCTTTATAAAAGTGCTAGATATCACATTGTTGAGGGAAGGACTGCACCGTGTGTTAGCATAATAGTGCTAAAAGTCAGGGCTGAAAAAGGGAAGATAACTAATAAAAGGGAAATTGAAGTCAAAATGGTGAAATTAATACAGAGTCTGCTTTGAAAAGTGGATGGGGATGCTGCATGTCATTGGTGCTCAGGTGAGCCTGACAGTGAGAGCAGTGAACTCCACAGTGGCATGAAAAATGATTATTAAGAGGGAAATTAAAGAAGGTCTATTATTCACTAAGTGGAAGACCTGATGAAGACACTGATTACGTCTGAATCAGTCTTCTCCACCGATTTAGTACAAGTCTTCAGATTTCCATAGTGGCTGCCTCAAGAGGCTGTTGAGGAGACTTGCAGTTACGGAACAGAGATGAAGTGTTGCATGGACTGGGAGGTGCCAAGGAGGCAGAAATGGCAGTAGCTGCCAAGTTAGGAGAAGCTGGGAGTGTCCTGAGGTATCCAGCTTAGAGCTTACAGAGGACAGTGATCCTTACAGAGGAGTAGTGATTGGTTCACTTTTATTTGTTGGTGAAAGCGGAGGTGTTGCAGGCAGTGCTGGCTCAGCAGTGCAGGCAGATGAGCAACCCAATGGACAGTGAGCAGTGCTCCAGGGCTGACAGACAGTGAGACCTGGAAGAAAGAGAGCAAACAGGTCTTTGGGGGTCATGGGGAAGTGTGTGTGTGTTTGGGGAAAAAATATTTGGAAGTTGTTCCAGCTGTCTCTGTACCTGAATGTGAGAGACTATGGGATGATAGATGTTCCAGAAAAAGTGTAGTCCCGAAGTGTTTGATAAAGGAGACTGCAATGGAGTGACAAAACTTTATAAACTTTTTTTCTCTTCTGTAACCGATTTTAATTTGGAATTGTGGAGTCGCAGAGTCGTGGATTTGGTTGGATCATACAGCCCATCCAATTCCAAGCCCCTCTCCCTGTAAGCAGGGAAGCCTCCCACCAGCTCACAATGCCCAGGGCCCCATTTTTTTTTTTTTTTGGTACGTTTTTCCAACAAAAAAATTGACAAAACACTATTTTTTTTGTGTGTGTGTGTGTGAAATTATGATTTCTGACCTAAGAATACTGCTTCAGAATCACAGAATGGTAGGAGTTGGAAGGGACCTCCAGAGGCGATCTATTCCAGGTCTTTGCTAAAGCAGGTGACAGAATCAGTGTCTGGTGCTGTGAAGAAGCATCTGAAAGTTGCCCCTGTACCCGGAGGGACCTGGTATGCAGTGCTCTGCTGTTGCTGCTCTGCCACGTGCCTGCCCAAATGTTTGCAACCCGGTCTAATGCAATTCTTTGCAGGGGAAATAAAAAGTCACTTAGAGCTCTTAAAATCACCAACTGTGCAAGAAACCACCAAAAAAGCAACAACAAAAGAGAAGTCTTTACCAGTCTCTACTTTTTAAAAGCACGTGCACAAGTTGATAATGAGAATGTGCCTATATATTCCACATATATCGTCATATATCATTCCCTTGTGATGACTGCTGGTGTGTTAATGTAAGGGGAAGCAGAGGTGGTGTGTTAGATATTGAGGCGTCAAGCTGTTTCACATAATGAGCGTCTTGGAAGAGTTTGTTTTTCTAGACTGAGGAGTTGTTTGTTTGCCTTAATAGTTGCTATAAAAGGGACGTTTTGTGATGAAAAGAAGAAACCTTACCAAGCAATCCCCTAATAATTCCAGCAACTGACAGAAGGTGATGCTTTCTGCTCTGGAGAGAGTAAGGATGCCTACATTTCTTTTCTTCCTCTGTCGTCCACTTTGTTAGCTTTGGAGGGTGATTTTATCTTTAAATATGAATCAGAGGCTGTTGCCAAGACAACCTCTCCTCGAGCATTTCACTTCGCTCACAGTGTGTGCTGAACCTCAACCAAGTCTTCTTCCGGAGTGATCGGTCACTTATTATTTCAAGTGGGATTTGATTTGATGAGGCAAAACACTCCAAGTGCTTGATTTTACTTGGCTTCTCAGTGAATTATTCTAGCTAGCTTCACTTGGCTCTGTCTGTAGGGCCGGAGGAAGCTAATCACATTGACAATTGGATTCCAGCTTATGAAACAGAATATCTGACTGAAGCTCTGCAGTCGATGGCTGCTTGCCTGACCAAGGCTTAGGGCTCTGGGGAGGGGGGGGGGAACACGCAGTTGGTGATGGAACCCCTCCTGTGTGGGGTGTTTTACACCGTTTCCTCTAGAATATTGATTCTCAGTGCGGTGATTCTGTATTTTTAGGCTATTAGAGTCATGTCTGCTTTGTATTCCCTGCAGATGTTGTCTTACCGCAAGGTGTATTTGTTAAACCAGAACAACTCTGTTGCTTGGCAGGCGCTGGAGGAGACGGCACAGATTGGCTGCCATGCTGCTGATAGGACGGGAGTGGGATGTGAGTTTTAGCTGCTTGTCATCATTGTTTCATGCCTTCCAAACCATTTCTATATTAGGAAGGTGACAGACTTGAGTCATATTCGAATAAATGTGGCCCACCTTTGTTGTAGCGTAATATTAAGTCCTTTTTTAATACCTTAGAACCTCAGTGTATTTTTCACAGCTTCTGCTTTTATTTTTCGCTGCTTTCTCTATAGGCACTCTCTTTTCCAAGGTTATGGTATGGTTTGGGTTGGAAGGGACCTTAGAGATCACCTAGTTCCAACAGCTCCTGCTAGACGGTGTTACTCAGAGCTGTGTCCAGCCTGCCCTTGAACGCTTCAGGGAGTGGGCGTCCACCACCTCTCTGGGGCAGCCTGTTCCAGTGTCCCACCACCCTCACTTCCTGATATCTAGTCTAAATCAGCTATCTTCCAGCTTAAAGCCATTTCCCCTCGTCCTGACACTAATGTGCCCTTGTAAGAAGTTCCTCCCAGCTTTCCCATAGGCTCCCTTTGGGTACTGGAAGTTCTCTGTAAAGTTCCTAGACAGAGCCTTCTCTTCTTCAGGGTGAAGGACCCCATCTCCAGAGTGGTCAGCCCTCTGATCATCTCTTCATTGCTGTGACCAACTCAGTTTCAACAAGAAACACGGTCACACTGGGACTAGATGAGTGTGAGAGACTGGAGCAGCAGCAGGCGGTGGCTGGTCTGCAGCGGAGGTGGGGGCTCAGCAGGGATCTGAAGAGCTGCCCCAGTGCTTTCTGCTTTGGCATTCAGCAGCTGGAATCTCAGATTGTTTACCGAGAGCAGCCGCAAGATGAGAGGCAGGAATTCATCATTCCGAGATGAGAGTTTATCCAGTGGCAGGCTTTATATGATCACTGGTGTCTGGAACAGTTTGTTTTTCACAGAGAGAAAAACAATTTCCTCGTGAGGGATTTTTTTTTTTTTTAAACAATATTCCCAATGTTTCAATGATTTTTGACTTAGTCCATTCCTTCTTTCCAGTTGAGAGAGAGGTCTAAATCTGTGGCATATCCAACTCATACAATCCCTTTCCATTTTCTGAGAGGTTTGCTGCAGTTGTGGCACTGTATTTCTGGTGAGCAGCTTTATTATAGTCCTCCTGTTACATTTACAAACATGGAGTCTGGAGATGTTTAATATGATCTGTGTTGAAACCGCAGCATAAGTATAAATGTTGTTTATTCTATGTAAACTATGATTTTGTTTTCTACACTGGCTCCATATCTCATGGTTATTTGTGCATGAGAAAGAGAGGGCTGTGGAAAACCTATCAAAGGTGGCCTGTGTACGGAGCAAAGGAAATGCAGGTAGTATTGTGGGCTGCAAGATACAACAGTGAAGGGATTGTTCTAAATGCAGTACGTGGGAAGCTATTTCACCTGGATATAAATGACATTTTAGATTTTGAAAAGAATAATTACGTGGTCTGTCGCTTGAAATCTTTTTTTTTTCTTCCCTGTTGTGTATGCTTCAACCTGTAAGAGACATCCACAGGATTTATTCCTAGCATTTCAAAAAACACAATGGAATCAAGTGGAATCACTAATAACCTCAGTCTGTCAGACAGTCATTCACTGTTTGTCCCAAAGTTGCTCAGCCCGTGTACTTCTTCATGACATAATATCCATAATATTCAGGCCTAGGTCTCAAATCTGTTTTACTATCTCTGTGACTTGTGACGTACGGCCTGAGCCAACTAGTGACTTCTTTCATTCGCTGAATCCCAGTTTCCATCTCACTGATGGAAATGAGTTCATTCAGAGATTAATTGTTCGGAAAGCATGTGCATAAAGTGTTTTGTTGGTTGTATCTCAAGGTACTAATGGACTTGAGCAGAACAGTTTCTGAGTTTTCCATGTCTGCGCAAGCTGGCTCTTCCTCCAGCAGAAAAAGTGGGTTTCCTCCACTTTCTTTGCCAGCTTTGGGTTTCAGTGTCTAATAAACACCATTTTCAGTTCTTTGGAAAACATGGGCACCAACGTCCTGACTATGCGGAACTGTACTGCTGGTCTCCAGTGTCTTTACCTACACTCTCTTAAACTTGTGTGTAGTCATCTCTGAGATGACACAAGAGATTACCTCTGGATGTTTACTAGTAATTATTCTCCTCTCAGCTTTCTGATTTAACCAAACTACTGTGAAAAACTGATGGAGAACTTGATGTCTTTTCCGTTTGCTTTAAAAGCAGTGCTGACAGATTGCTTTATGGCCTTTTTTTTTCCCCTCCCTATTTGTAACAGGGCAACACTGTGACTTACATCCTTCACTCCAGTAGTTCACTGTAGCCTAGTAGTCAGCAACTGCCCAGGAAATCAGAAGTCACAGCTGTTCATTATCTTAGCTGGGGGGGCGGGGGCGGGGGTTGGAGGACTTTTTTTCAGCAAGTGGCTTAGCCAAAAATTTATATGGAGTGCTGCACATCTACTGCTAAAGAATTGGGGCTGCTTAGTGATGTATTAGTAAGGGACAGAGAGAGAAGCGGGACAGTGTGTCCTATGTAGTGTAGGAGGGCAGAACGGAGCGAGGCACTTGGCATTCAGGCTCACCCTGTACCTTTCTTGTCTCTTCTCCTAAATGATGAGGTTATTGTTATAGAGAGATCTGTGAAAAGTAACACAAGCTCTCACTTCTGTCAGAAATTTCATTGGAAGTGTAAACAAGAGGGAACTGATTGTTTCCTCTGTGTGAAGGTGGGTGAAAGCGTAGGACCTAGCCCAGTTACACGCCTTCTGGAGAGTCCCAGGAGCTGCACTCCCCACAGCTTAGTTGCAGAGAACAAAGAAGAGAAGAATTTACATCTGGTGCAATCAAATCCCTCCCTGATCTTTCCCTAATCAACCTGACAGCTTTAATTGCTGTGTTTCGAGGTCCCGCTGGACCTGATTATGCTTTCCTTCTAACATTGGTTGTCATCTGAAATATTCCCCTGAATTTCCTAATGTTAACTAGCTTTATAAGAGTTTCTGGAAGGTGATGAGATTTAAGTATTTATGTAATGGGCAAATGTTATGAAGAATACTCTTCAGTGATAGTCATGTTATTCAGAGTTTCATTGCCTGATATCTAACATCATGAGGGTGTCCCAACTGCACGGGGTGCCATCTCCCACTGGACAGCCCTTGTCTATAAAACAGACTCCTGCTTGTGACCTGAGATCTGTGAATTCTTCCCGTTTCTAAGTCATTCCTATCGTATTGTCATACTTTGTATGTTCAAATTAGCCTGTGCCATAAAATCACTTTGCATGTAATTTATCCCAATACTGCTCCATGATACATTGCAACCAAGACAAATTAACTTTAGTTAGCTATTTATGAACTTCACAGAGAGGCTCCTCTGGCACGTGCCCATGGAGCTGATCTGTGAGAATCCTGCAATAATCCTTCTGTGCCTTTGAAGGGTTTTGTTGGCTGGTTTTTTGTTTTTTTTTTTTTTTTTTAAGCAGTACTGGCTGTAATAGCCAGGTGGTGTTACTGTGCCTTAGATGTCAGGAGGGTCAAATAGCTCTAATCATATAGATATCTGAAATGAATGCTTTGTAGTCCGGTGAACTTTGCATCTCATTTCCATGAACACAGAACCACAATTATACTGAAAGATGAGGGAAGAGGTCAGTAATTAGATGTTTGGTTTGCAGGAGGTAGGAGTGTATATCATTGTTAAAGGTGACCACATGATGCAGTCAGCGTTCTCTTTTAGGAGGCAGCTAGCATGGAACAAACGAGCTGTCGTCCAAATCAAGAGCAAACATCTTTCCCATCCTTTTTTCTTTGCCACGCTTAGTTTACGTTAAACAGTATTTCCCTGCAATCTCCTTTATCTAGCTGACTTGGTGTGCAGACCATTGAGTAAGGACTGTAGCTTTTTGTCACCTGTCTAAAGAGTCCAGTCCTCCTGCAGACCTGGCACCTACAGAGCTGTATGAAACGATTTTCCAAGTCTGTGAAACAACCTTAGTACCTTGCTCAGTCTTGGTATTTATTGTCGACAGAATAACTAGAATTTAAAAACGTTGACATTTCATATTGGCATTCCTTCAGACTAAGTCTGAATGCAAGGTTCACGTGGTTTGCTAAAGAAAACGTGATCTGTTTTGACTTTCTGAAATACACAAAAATTTGTGATTGTGAATAAAGTTTTTTAATGGTATGTCTTGGTTTGCTACGAGGAATGAACACATTTTCAAGGCATTTGTTTTACTGTCTTTTTAATCTGTTTCCATATGTATGGTGTTCAGTCTGTCCAGGATGTCTTAGGCCACTGAACTATTGTGCACAGCTCTGCATTTACCCAATACAGTAGCTGTGTTTTTTCTTGTGAGCCTTTGTATTTGCCCCACTTACTGTTTCACCCTCAAATTAGATTTATGTATTTTTTCTGGTAGCAACGCTATGGGCATAACAAGTTTCTCTGAACTGTCAGAGTTCATGCGTAAAATGGCCTCTTAAAGTTGTCTTTATGACTGTTGTAAATCTGTCCATTCCTGCTCACAGCGCAGAACAGAGTGTTGCAGAGTGTTAGTTTAGGTTGCTCCTTGGAGGACTTCTACGGTGTCGAGGAGGATGCTGAGGAAAGGTCTCTGAAATGAAGGCAACCTTGACAACTTGTAGTTTATGAGAATTCATTTATACGATTGGCTTATTCTTCATGCCTGGAGGTTATTATGGTGGTGTTTGGGCTGGATTGCATGAAAGGCAATGGAGGGCAACAAGATGCACGTGGTCGACAGAAGGACACTGTAAATGTTTAAGAGAAGACAGAGTCAAAGAAAGGGAAGAGGTGGAATCTGATTTATTTTGGAGTTAGGAAAATGATCTAAATCATCAGTAGGTAATATATTGGTAATACCTTCTGGAGATGCTGCTGCTTTGACCTCTGATTATCTCCATAGGGGACACCTACCTTCTGTATCACTCATGCTCCCAGTGCAGTTATTTTCCCCCTTTTTTCTCTCTTAATTATATGTGTAGGAGAAAGTGGGAATATTACTGTGCTGAAATTGAGCAATCTTCTTTAATCAAAACTCAGCCAAATTCTCAACTTCTTATACTTTAACTTCTGTAGTGTTTTTTAATGCCGTCTTATTTCCTATCCACATGCATGTCTTTTTAACTTCAACCCTTCTTTATCTTTTGTCTTTTCTTATATGAGACACCAGTTTCCCTTTACTCGAATGTTGTCTTTCTAAAGCCCGCTGTTCACCTGTGTTTGCAGGATCTGCTATTCCTCAGACACTTCTCCTGTGAGTCTTTCAGACTTCCTTCTGTGTCAGTCCTCAAGCACAAGGTGAAAACCATTCTCACGCAACTGTGGAACCACTTCTGTCCCCTTGCAGATCCTCAAGCGTGGCTGCTCTTGGCTTCACTGCAAGTTATCGTTATGTCTGACTGCGGGGATGAGATGCATTGTCCTTCTTTGCTTTACTTCTCAAAATGTTTCTTTCCACTTTACCTTCCTTATTTCTGGTTAAAAGTCATGTAGGTAAGTAAGCCCACCTTCATCTTTGTAGACTGCCAATAAATTTAAGTCCGATTCCTGTGATTAATATCTTGCTGGGGGATTGGAAAATGTCCGTAATTCTCTGACTGTGATTAGTGAAAGCTTATTTTCTATCCGTGTGCTGAGCTCCTTACTTTTTTTTATGAGATGGTGATCTTTAGACACCAGGTTGGTTGAGTGGAAATGCTTTTGTATTATTTCTTTTGAAGAATGAATGCATTGACAGTAGTAGCATAATAATATCTTAGTCTTTTAAATTTGAGTAGCTTAGAAACTAAATCCTAATGCAATATTTGCATAAGTCATTCAGTACATAGAATTATGTTTAAGCTTTTTAAGACGTTAAGAATACTTTAAGCTGCAAAGTGCAGTAAATCAATAACGTATATTAATCTTGAATTCTAACTAGATGCACACACTGAATTTACCCTTCTTTTCTTCGGAAGAATTAACAGTATAGAACATAAAAAGCCTTAAAAACAAATCCAGGGGGACACAATTTTGGTAATGTAAGACATTCAGAAGATCATTTTTCATTGCAAGTTTTGTAATACCCAAACTATTTTGATAATTCTGCATTAATAAGATCACAAATATCCACTTTTAGAGCCTTCTTCAAAGTAATTATCTTCCCTTTTCTTTCAGAGATGTAGAAATTTTCAGTATGCAATTCATGGTGTAAATTGATGTTTGCTCAGTAGGGAATCCTGATCATTATAAAACTTCAGAAATGTATTTTAAAAGTATATATATGTATTTTTAAAAACACTGCTTAATTGTATTTTGTAAATTGACCAGGATAGGGTGAGAAGGGGAGCTAATGATCATGAAGTTTGTACTATGCTTCAGAAACAGTTATCTTTCTAATCTAGTACATCGAGTCTAGGTCTCAGAGTGTTCTTTAATGTCCTTCTGGACCCCCTGAGGTCTCACAGTACCCTGGCGGGCAGGAAGTAGTATAAGAAAAGCATTAATGTTGGAAAAAGGTGACCACAGTGAGGTCAATAGTTGGTTTGGGATCGCATCCTGCATCGTATGCCAGAAATCTTTCAGCTTTCAAGGCATGTGAAAGAAGTTGGGTTAGTTGCTGGCTGTTCTTTTCCATGCTCAGTATGTATTTCTATTGATGTAACTGCGAATGGAAATCTACACGAACGTAGAGCCCAGGAACATTCATCACAATTAAATCTCTAAAAGCTGGGGAAGAAATGCAAAGTTTTTAGAAGGTAAGCATGAAAACACAGTTCTCAGAGTTTGGTTCAATCTGGGAAGAGCATCTCACATAGAAAGCACACCTCAAGGTATTCATAGCATGTGGGATATTCGGTCTTTCTCATTTGATTCATGATATGGAATAGCTCAGAATGTCTGTTCATTCCTTTAGATGTTTTGAAACATTCCAGATACTCTTCTTCTATGTGGTTTATGACTGTTATGCAAACTTCTGCACACAGACCCTGAGGTCTGTGCGTAATTTAGTGATCGGGTATGTGGACATTATTAGAACAATGGCAAAATCACAGCCCCATATATATGTACGTGTATATATGTGTGTGCATATATATAATTTGTTTCTGTGTAGGAAAATAAGCATTAATTTACTGGAGACATAAAGAAATGGGCACTTCTGGCATCCTAAGAAATCATGGTCTAAATCTGTCATGTTGCTTTTTCTCCTTTAAAACAGTGTTCTCCTAGTATAATAATAAGAAATAACACTATGAATCTATCCTCACAGGGCTTTGTAATAGAAAGTTAAAAACTGCTCAGTGCTCCTGAGAACTTGGGTATCACAGGTCATGCGTTACGCCTCTGTGCTTTAGAACAGGCACAAAGACTTAAAGTTGTGGGGATTTTGCTGTTGCTGTTTTTCTTTTACTTGGTCTTAATATTATACAAACTTTTTCTTCCAGTTAGTGATGGCCATAAGCAAAGAACACAGGGGTGCTTCTTGTGCCTGAGGGTCCTTCGTTTGACGAGAAATTGATGTGGAAAGATACGCTGGACCCATTCAGCAGGCAAATCACTTCCCCTCGTACAAAGAAAAAGCAGAACGTGTCAGCATGTTTCTCACCAAGGGCAAAATTCCATCCTACCCTCAGATCTGCTGATTGGACTGATCCTGAGCATGAGTCAGCTGAGCCCATCTGGCAGCTGTAATACAGGCTTGTAGTGTCACAGGGCTGCGGACCGTGTCACGCGGTTCTTCCACTGCTTGACTTCAGTGCTGCAGAAAAGGGAAGAAAAAGTAAATTCCACATAGTGTGTAAGAGAAGAGATTTCCTGGCTCGTGTCAGCGGTGTGATCGATCCCTAAAGCTTTCTGCTGGTGGAAGTGCTCAGAGTACGTTGAGAATAACAGAGACTTCTGCCTTCTCGACGGCCTGTGAAAGCAGGAGCTATTACAGCTGTCTGGGTTGTCACTTGGACAGGTCATACGTTGTGAACCATAGGCAGATATGCTCTCCTGAAGAGTGGACTTCAGGGAGACTGCTAGGGCACGAGATGCCCCAGGTTATAAGGCATCAGCATGCAACTTGCAGGTACGAGCCAGGACTTAAGGGAACCCAATTTCTTCTTGAGTGACAGCTGTATGCTGGGCAGAGGATAGCCCAGAGCCTCAGAAATGGGGCTGGATGCCTGTATTTATGCAACTGTATCCCATTGCAATCATTTTTTACAAGTTCCCAATTGTGGGAGTTCTGATGTTTTTGTTTTTTTTTTAAGCCAACTGTTCCGGCATTTCCTGATTCTCTTTGCTGAGTGCATAACGCTTTGTAGTTCAGCTTGCCAAACTTGGTCTCCCAGCTGTTTGAGCCTCTGATTTCATCAGCCGGGTTAAAAAGACTTCCCTTGCAGTGTACTTCCTGGCACAGTCCTCAGCCTTGGCTGCGGTTACAGCAGTAGAGCCAGATACGTGACGTCCTTTGCCTTTTGGCTGTGGGCTTGCTTTCTCCCACCTGCCCTATGGGCGCGCTCTGCTTTCTCTGTTATCCACCAAAACCTGCCTCGTGTTCTTCTGTTATCTGCCAGGTCACTTTGGGCCCATGTCTTTGTGGCACCGGGCTTTTTCTGATGATGCAGCTCTTGAGATGTCCTTGCAAACCAGCCAGAGTGGTTCATGTCCTTTCACTGCAGGTTTTTGTAGGGAAACTCTTCATCTCTGCAATAATGAGAGCAAGGTCTAGAACAGGTACTTGTGTGTATGCAGGTGTTTGGGTTCTAGAGAGCTTCAGTTTATGTAGCGTCTCCCCTGCCTGCTTTATCCCCGTGTGCTCTTGCAGCAGTAGCTGCCTTGCAGGAGGAAGCTTTTCAAGCAGATGTTCCTGTGTCTGCCTTTCTTCAACATCTGCATGTTTCATCCGTGACCTTGATGAGGGCTTTACAAGCCCTCACTGACAGTGCCCAACAGCTGGATGTCACTGGAACCTGCCCATGAGACTGCCTTGAAATTCATTTCTATCCCAAACCTTCTGTTTGCCTTCACTTCACCTCCCATGGGCCCAAGCTAAATGTCACGTCAGACCAGCTGCTTCACTGTGCAGGTGACCTGGCCTGCTGACTTCTATCTGCACATATTTAACCTTGTTTTTCGGCAGGTGTTACTGCCTGTGACCCTATGTCTGCAAGGCTAATATTAATTCTCCTTCAAGTCACCGCTTCTTTGGGGGCAGCTCTGAATTAGCCACTGGCTTTTATAGCACCAGCTCTCACGTATTTAGGGTAATTCAGGAATGGAACAGCTTCTGTTAGTACCAGAGGCTGAACGTGGATGGGAAACAAGTCTGTTAGTTGCTGTGCAGAAGTCTAGTGCTGGGCACTGCTTCAGAATATTCAGGGCAAGTGGGATCAAGTACTGTCGAGTCAAGTGTGCTGCTTGTCCTGGTACATAAGGGAAAATATTTCACAAAAGAACTCAAGGCATGAAATACGCTTCACCAAAATACTTCTCTTTTTTCTAACAATTGCGTGGCAGTGCTCTCTTTTCTTTAATGCCCATTTTTATGTTGATTTTATTCAGATTTAGTTTACTGCTTCCTCTGGAAACAAAGCAAAGATAAGAATTGGAGAGTTTACTCTCTATGAGCTATAACATTTGTTACAAAACATGCAGAGTTTTTTTTTTCTGTAGCAACTCAGCTCGGAGAACTGCCAACTTCATGTATTTTCATGAGTTTTGCAATAGAGAGTACCTATTAATAATGTTTAAAACATTTCACATTGTTTTTTATGTTGCTGGAGTTGTCTCTGTGGCTAAACATAAGGCATCCTGCAGGTTGGCTTTTGTGGGAGACAGGGCTTTGGAGAAAGCTATGGAAGATTCGTCACTGCAGCAGGTTGTAAAATGAGCAGGGAACAGGTAATGCTGCGCACAGTTTCTCAGCTGGCTGGGTAAGACGAATGCCTGCTTACACACAGAGAGCTGATGCTGCCTTCTCTGAGAGAGCATCTTAGGCTGTTCCACCTTTGGTCAAGCAGGTAAGGAGGTTCTCCTTTGCCTCTAGATGTTTCAAATGAAGCACTGTTACTTGCCTCCCTAGTTACTTACAGATTTATTTCTCATTATTTAACCCTCCTTTCATATCTCTCTTTTTGTCCTCGAAGAACGCATTAGAATAGAAGTGGCTGTCTTCTCTGTTACAGTTTCATGTGCTGTGAGTTGAACTTAATAGATCCTAACTGAGGTATTGAAAAGACCGGTTCCTGAACGTCAGGCCTAACTGTTTGTGTTAGCAGAATCACAGAATGGTTTGGGTTGGAAGGGACCTTTAAGATCCCTGCTATGGGCGGGGACACCTCCCACTGACTCCACTGGAAGGGAGATGCCTACAGCAACGTGTGCAGGGCACCTGGGGAAGCAGAGTGCAGCACGGCTGCTTGTATGACTGGGACAATGCCGCAGGACCTGTGGGAATTTCCCAGTCCTTCACTTTTGCTGTTTCCCTCAAGGAGCTGTACCTACTCCTGGGAAAATGCCGTCCTGACTGATACTGGACAGGGCAACCACTGTTCCTGAACACAGCCGTCCATGCACCCGACCTACCCACTGTCCTAAGGAGGAACGTACAACATTCGCTAAACGTCAAATGCTCAAATGTACCCAAAGGTTGCATTTGTTGTCTTGAAATGGGAAGGTTGACCTCTTTGTGAATCTCTGAAGAAGGCAGGCTGATATGCTGCGTTTCAGAAAACTGGCTCCCAGGGAGACAGAGCTACAAATACTCCCAAGTGAGGATTTTAGGCAGGGTGGACTTAGACACAAGCCAAGATGAATGCTGACAGTTTGGCTGAGATGTGGAAGGAGTGGAGGTTGTTCTGTGGAGGAAGTAGCTGGTAACTTAACAGAAAAAAGTAAATTAAAAAAAAATTAAAAAAAAAAAAAAAAGCAATTCCAGCTGTGCCAGTCACAGCTTTGCCAACTGTCCCTGCTTTGCTATGTCTGTGGCATTCTTCTCATGGTGCTTAATAGTTTTCCAAGTTTTTACAACCAAGTGCATGCTGTGTGTGCAAAAGCTGTAGTTTCCCTGCTGTGTCTGTGTGTTATATTGACATTGACCAGGAGCTGTGGGGTGAAAAGGGTTTCTCCCTGCCGTGGTCCTGGCTAAGCAGCAGGTGAGTGGCTCAGCTTGGCAGAATGGAAGCTGGCTCAGCAGAACTCCTGCAGTTCTCTGGGTCTTGTTTCAAAAGTAAATCTCTCTCCCATTTCGGATTCTGAGTTGTATAGATAAGAGAAATCTTACGTTTAGCAGGGACGTTTGCACTCAACATAAATTTCTCTGCAGGAGCATTTCATATTTTATGTCAACATTCCAGAAAGCTCCGTGTCTTTCCTGCATCAGTTTCACCTTCCCAGAAGAAAGTGTTGTATTGCCCAAAGGGCTGTTATCTGTCTGGATCATTGTCATCAGGGGACAAGCAGCCTCTCAGGTATCTGCCAGCACTTCCATTGTGCTCTGTGTCCGTGCTGAGGCTTCAACAGTTGTAGTTTTTTAACCAGAGCCTGTAAATGTCAGTGAGTAGTGAACAGCAGGTGGGCCCGGTCTTCTTGAGGGACTAAATTTATATTGTGTTACATTGGCAATGTATCACGTGTACTAGTTCTTAAAGATTGTGTAGCCGTGACTATTTTGGTGAGAATCCCTGCTTTTTTCCCACTTTGGTCTTAAAGAAGCAATTCCTAACTGGTTACATGTCCGTGTTCTGGTTAATTCAGTTCACCTGACGTAGCGCATGTGTTCATGTGCACCCATGCACATGAATGGCTGCAGCCTTAGCACTGCCTTGTTTCTTTGGTGAAAGCAGTTCAAAAGGAATTAAGTCAGTTTTTATACTCTATTTTGTCACTCCATTAAATGAGATGTATGTATCTTTAGGTGGTCTGACTTAGAAACTGATTATTCTGTCCTTGAGGGAAAGCACTGCTGTCATGCTGTGGCTTGCTTCTCTTTCTGAAATCTCAGTTGCTGCACACTATAGTTTGTTAAATCCACTGACAGCCTTACATTATGAGCAGGGGACGTGAGGCAGCTTGATTACCAACTTGAGCTAGCGTGTGCCCATTTGAAATAGACACAGACGTAATACATAACACGTACAGTCTGTCAAAGACGTAAATAAACACGTGCTCTCCGTGCATTACTACTGAAATGGACCGTTCTTATGCTTAAGGATATCGTCTGAATTAACTGACTGGGGGCATTAGTGCTTTAGTTTTTATTCTGTTGTTGCTAGTTGAGCTAAGAAAAAGAATGGATGGGTTTTCTTCTCTTTTTAACAATGTGCTTCAAGCAATGCTGTTATTTTAGCTAAAAGTACTTGTCTTTGAAATGTCATGTCTATAACATCACATCTGTTACTAACCTCTAAGGAGGCCTGAACTTGTTTTACAAGAAATGAGCAGAATCACTGGAAAAATCTTTTGTCTTCCAGTGAACTAGAAGTATTTCCAAAGACCCTTCAGTCTTCTGTAGTCCAGCAACTCATTCTCAAAAAGAATGGAGCCAGTGCAGTAACGGCAACTTGCTGTCCAGCCACTGGATGCTGTGGTCAAATATTTCGGAGATTCCAGCTTGTGTCATCCGTTATCTGCCTGTGGATATCCTGTCAAAGGGAATTCGACCTTTCTGGTATGATTTATTTTCAGTGGAGCCTGCTTTGGTTTTCAGTGGCTCGGTGTTTGGTAGGTACTTACCATCAGCCTTCATTTGTTTCTTTCAAGGCGAGCACAAATTATGTGTGTTTTTTCCCCCCTTGGTGTCTGGAGAAGAACATACAGATCTTTTAGGTGCTTTCCCGTTGCCTGTAGTAATGAAATAAAATGTAATAGTTTAGAAACTGCTCTGGCTGGAAACTCAGGGAGATGCTCTACTTCTAAAGTCTAATGTGAGTTTTGTGGCTATGTTTATAAATATAGATTTATTTTTCTCTTAATCCATCTGCTGGGAAACAAAGCTTGAAGAATCAATGTCATTTTGTTTTCTCTTGAACCGTATTAGTGTGAATAGGTTGTTTTTTTCCCTTGGTTTTGATAGAAGAAGGGAGTGGGGGGGGGGGGGGGGGGGGGGGGAGAACAGAAATTGATTTGCTTTAAAGTAATGCTGACACTTCTTTCAAACTGCACTCAATACTGAGAGAATACATTCCCCTCATTAACATGACCAGGAGCCTAAATGAAGATTTGATGCTGCAGAGCAGCATGACTGTTACATGGTAACTGAAAAGAACAGAAACATTAAAAAAGGAGGAGAAATTCCAGCTGTGCCAGTCACAGCTTTGCCAACTGTCCCTGCTTTGCTATGTCTGTGGCATTCTTCTCGTGATGCTTAATAGTTTTCCAAGGTTTTTCAACCAAGTGCATGCTGTGTGTGCAAAAGCTGTAGTTTCCCTGCTGTGTCTGTGTGCTATATTGATATTGACCATGTATTTTTTAGCATCGCCATCTTTAGAAATAGGAACTTACTGCAGAACATAGCCCTAATATATATATATATACATGAGGGCTATATATATAATTGGTGCCTACTCTCTTGTACTGTCTTTTAGATTACTTCAGTTGTGATCGTGGTGCCAAACTGACTGGCAGCCCCTCTGGTGAATTTGTATATCTCATTCAGAAACTCGAGTGTTGCTTATCAGTGGAAGGCAGTTTGTATTGTCATGTAATTTGTACGTCGTTAGTGTAGGGAGCAGTTCCGATATTTCTGTTCAGTTTCAGTTTGGGATCAATAATCTCTATGAGCTGCTAGGCTCTACAGATCTTTCATGACAAAAAAACCCCAAAAAACGCTTTCATAATTTTGAAATCAATTTGTGATATTTTCTTTGTCATTTACTCACAAAGGTTTTATTGTTGTTGTGGAAGTATGACAATGAAATTGTATTATTTTTCTACTTTTTTTTTTCATGCGTACAATGCAGGAAACAACTGTCTTGTTCTCAGATGGGCTGTTCCAATAGATGTTTTCCATGGTAAGAGGCTGAGTCTTATCTGAGGTCGCCTTCCTCTAGTAGAAGTGCAGTAATTAAGCTGTTAAATGCAACAGAGTGGAAGAAAAAACCTTCATTCAAATCAGAAGTTTAAAGCAATAAAATATGAACCAAGAAACAAGAAGTTTCCTGGCTTATTATGCTTGTTCTTTTTGAGATAGAAAATATGCAAACATCCACTCCATTTACTACATGGGACTCAACTGTGTGTGTCAATCTCAGTAATTAAGAAAACCACTAATAACTTGGATATAAAATGTTATGATGATAATACATGAAGTTAAAGGAGCTACTGGAAAAAAAATATTTCTACTTATTTCTGATCCTAGTTACCTGATCACTGACAGGTTTCTGTAAACTTCTCAGGGTCTTTTTGTTAGCTTCATACCACAAGGGCAGCTCAACTACAAACAGCCAAATGTGACCTATGCTCACAAGAAAAATAAATAGAATCAGAAGAATGTTGCTTGATGTGTTCCTCTGCCATATATACAGGGTATCAATGTATAGAGCCTGATTTTTCAGACTTAATATTTAAACGTCTAAGGATAGAAACCTAGGAATCAGACATTTTGGTAATTGCCCTGAGATATTCACGTTTTGTTCAAGAGCTGGTTTAAAAAAAAAAAAAGGATTATTGTTGTTATAGGCAGAGCACTGGTAATGATGTCATTATGGCTGTAAGCTTTTCTTATTTGAAGGTGACCGTCTCCTGCATGCCTCTGTACAGACTGCTTTGCAACTGAGTGCATCCCATAGCTGTGTAGAACTGAGTTATTCAGTTTTTCGGTCATTTGAAATAGTTTGTCTTGCTTTTTCTTTCTTTCTTTTTTTTTTTTTTTAATATCTTGATAAGAAAGATACTAAGGAAGTTATTTCTGTTAAGAAAAAAACATCATAACATTTTTCTCACTTTAAGTCTCTAGTGATTTGCCTCTACTGGGTATTATTTCAGTCTGCTGAAGTGTGGTGCTGGTGTTGCTGGCATGAGATGGATGTTTGTTTTCACCTGCAGTGCGTACATATCGAAAGCTTTTGCTGCAGAGAGGATCCCAGAAGTCACATGCTGATCCAGGCGAGGCTGGAAATCGTACAGATTTTCCTTGGAGAGTGGAATTAGTTTCTCTGCCTAAACAGAGTTGACATGAGGAGCTTTTCTGGTGGGATGCTGGCATTGCCACTTCTGCTAGAACCTGGTGCTCAAGAGAGCTCTGCATTTCAGAAATTCTAGAGTTCATTTCCGAACATTACCAATTCTCAGTGTGGCAGCTGACAAAAAAGAATCTCAGCCCTGTGAGAGCTGCCCCCAGAAAACAGATGAGGGTTTCTATTCTAAGGAGCACAACTTCTCTGTCGTGTATGTTGCTTTATTCCGTAACAAGCTTTCTGTCCCACGTTGGCAGCAGATTGCTATTTCGTTCACATTGAACTGTCAGCAGATTAGCATGTGTATGGTCACTAGATAAATGTTGGAGTTCCCCTGCTGTTCTTAGGAAACAGAAGTTACATCCTCAAATCAGATTATTTATTGAACTAGCTCTGCTGGAGCTGAAACTCTGGAAAAATCTTGTCAGGCCTCTTTGGTTTTTATGTCTGTTATCACACTGAACAGCAAATATAGCATTTTCCAAGGTAACCAGCATTTTTTAAGTAACTGATTTGTTTCTCCATCTAGCAGAAGTCTGTCGGTGCTTCTGGATAATGCTCATTTGTGATAGATTACTGTCATTCCCCTTGTGTCCTGCACTCCTGGTTCAGTCACTCTAGGCAATACATCCCAAATTCCAGGAGGTCTTCTCCATTTAGCCTTTACACAACCTTAAAAGGGTTGCATACACAAGACTCCTGTCTTGTCTTGGGGATCTGATCCATGTCTATACGTATCTAAGGAACAGGAGGCAAAGGGATGAGGCCAAACTCTTCTCAGCAGTGTGTGGTGATAGGACAAGGGGTAATGGTCACAAAATGATGCATAGGAAGCTGTGCACAAATGTGAGTGGGAACTTCTTCACAGTGCAGTGACGGAGCACTGGCACAGGCTGCACAGAGAGGTGGTGGAGTCTCCTTCTCTGGAGACGTTCCAGACCTGCCTGGATACCTGTACAACCTGGGCTAGGGAGCTGCTTTGGCAGGGTGGTTGGACTTAGATGATGTCTTGTGGTCCCCAAGACAAGACAGGAGTCTCGTGTATGCAACCCTTTTAAGGGTTGTGTAGCAGAGTCTCCTTTAACAAGTTAAAGTTCTGGCTTGAGTGCCAACAAAAATAATGGGAAACAATGCTCCTGGAATTGTTTGCTGTCATAGCAGGCTGTTAAGATTCAGTGTATTATTAAGAAATATTACTAAGTGAACCTTACTCAAAAACTTGAAAATAGGTGAGAAGACCTAAGTTGCTGCAGCAGTCGTTAACAAAATGCAGTGGCATCCAGACATAACTTTTCATCATTCATACAAGCACTGGGCAGTTAGATTTACTTACTGCACTTACACCACGTTCATCAGTAACTGAATTATAGCCATTTCCACTGTTCTCTGGGGGAAAACAGATGTTAAAATGTTATTTCAGAGTTTTTTGGGGGGGTTATCAGTCCTTCCAACGTTCTTTCTGTGAATTCTAAGAACATCCTTAGGGTATCTAACAGAAATACAGAAATAACGTGGAGCAGATGATATCCTCACATTTAGAGTGCACGCTGGTGTAAAGAGGTTAAGTTCTTTTGAACTGTCTCTGGTTTACGAAAAAGTTCTTTGGTTCTCCTTTTCAGGGCAAGTAGGTCAAAATGGAGAGCTCAGAGCTGAATCAGTGAGAAAATCACCATGAGAAAATGGATTTATTTTGTAGGTGAGTTGACAAAAAGCTAATAATGAATGTGCATCTTGTCAAAACATAGTGGCAATTTTTAGCTTTTATGAAAGAAATTATACAAAGTACATCAATGGGAAAGTGCTTGCTGAATACAAATTCTATAAATGCTGGCATCTCTGTTGTTACTTGTTAGATGAATTTATACAAAATAATATCAGAGCTTGCCAAATAGCAACTTCAGAGGCAATTATACATTTTTGTGCATCTCATTGTGCACAAAAAGTAGTGCTGGGCTTTTCCACATGCCTGACAGAAAAAAAAAAATAAAATACAGTTGAAGAAATTGGAAGTACTGACAAATTTAGTGATTTAGGAAGCTGCAAAATGTTACAGTGAGGATGAAGAAAACCCTGCCTTTCCAGAGCTGGTGATCCTGTTGTCATTTGGATCTTTAAACATGATCAGTTCTCATTCTGAAGTAAGTTTTGTGTCCTAGATTTTAGAAGCTCTCTGCAGTCTTACTTTGTAGGTGTCCACAGTGGTTCTTGCGGAGTTTGGAGCGTCTTAATTAAAGCAAATTGCCATTATAATGCCCATCTTCTGGGAGCCCTGGGGAAAGCACAATTGCTTCTCTGACCCTTGAGTAATCCCTACACACCTTGAGGCAATTACCATGCTCCAGCCTTCTGCCTAATGGATTTCATTGTCTTCCTGTAGGATCCCTGGTGACCAGGTTTCTTTGTGCCTAATTAGCACAGTGTATTGGGCATCATGAGATATTTTGGGGGTTGTTTTAAATATATATTTTAATATTATTGAAGCAGTAGTGATTTCCTTTATCTGTCAAGAAAGCATGTATTTCAGTACACTGGCAATCTGAAGCGGTACAAACTTCAGTAGCTGCCAGAGTGGCTGGAACTTGAACTGAAAAGAGCTACAATAGTACTTTGAAAGTGTAGGAATAATCTGAAGAAAGAAATTCTGCAGATAGAGGCCACTTCAAAGCTCCTAGTAACAGCTAATAAACTGAGGGAGTGAAAAGCAGAACAAAGCTCCTGTTCTCACCTTTGTAGTGTAGAGTTTAGATATCGTCTCATGCATTGGCTTTGAGAGTGCCACTGTAAACACCAGAAAAAAAGTAAAATATTGCATTTTTCTTTATTAAGACAGCAGAAATCCTGTTTCTATGGGTGTGTAACTGACAAACTGGGCTGTCCGCATGCAGATTGAATCAGGCATTATGTACATCTGTGGACCTTTGATTCCAAAATCAGATGAGTTATCCAGATTTCAGAATGTAATTTCTCATGATACCATGGATTTTCAGACAATATTTCAAGAACTTTCTCTGGTGTTTGGTGGAAGCTAAAGGTGGCTATATATATATATATTTTTATTTGGTTTTCTTTTCCCTCACAGTAAGTTGAAAAAAGGCTACAGCCAAGCAGCCTTTCCATTCTCTCCCTCTACACTGATCACAGCATGGCTCCATGTGAGCTATCTTAGGCTATGGATGTAGACTTCACATGTCCTAAAATCTTTATTTTTATTGTGTGCACCTAAAGGACTTGTTTGCAAGGGCTGGATTTGCCATCTTATTGTGTCTGAACTTCAAAATTAAGTTTTCTATACTGATCAGTATTGTTTGCAAGGCAGTGGTGATTTCAGCTGTGCAGAAAATTCTTTTACATTTCTCTACTTCTGTCAAAAGAATGAGCAATTTTTAGCAGGGAGTTCTTTCTGTCCAGAATTGTACTTTGTGCCATCATGGTACTTTGTACCATCATGGTACTTATGTCCCTGAAAATGGGTACCATTTTTGTAGTCAGAATTCTAAGAGGAAATCTGTCCTTGGCTAATTTGTATTAATTCAGAACCTGCCATCTCTTCAGCTGGGGCCCGTCAGCTCCTGTGAAGGCTTTGGGAACACATGTAGCAGAACTGTTATTTAATGCAGACATCCTGTGGCCTGCCTTTCTGGGTAACGCTTTTGTGACTGAAGACCCTTACGTAAATCTGGTCAATACAATCAGATTAATGCTGTTAATTAATTCCTAGTTTGATCACTGTCAGTATCAAAATGATTCTGCAATACTAGAAAAGAAATCTCACCCTAACTAATCACATCATTCCTACTTTATATCTCAGCAAGGGTGATATTTGCAAGAACGCTTATTAACTGTCATGAAGGAATCGTACTAGTCTGTGGAATCTCAGAAAAGTTACTGCAAAATCACTGAAATAACTGCAAAATTGAGAGGAGATAAATTGTCAGCTGCCATTGAATATATTTCCATAAATCAGATAGCATTTATTTTCGTTTGTCTTATTAAAAGTATTTAATGAAAGTATGGCTCTATACCTCATAATATTTTACCAAATACTTGCCGTTTATCTCTGTGTAATTTACATGAGTAAATGGAATTTCTTTTGTCTGTGGCTTCATAAGAGATATAAAGGAAGGAGCTCGTACTGCAAATGTTATGTTGAGCAAGAAATAAAAGGTGAAATTTAAAATTTGTATAGCTTATAAAAAATGGAATATGTTACCCCCCCCGACACACACACACACACACACACACACACACACACACCACAGACAAAAACACCCACATCAGCATAGGAGGATTCAGTGCTGCATCTTTAATTCAGTCTAAAGACAGAAAAATCACAGCAAAGGAAAACTACATTAAATGGGAAGAGGGGAAAAATTGTCTTGTTGCTGATGGTTTAACACATGTCAAATATAATTGGAGATGATAGGGTAATACCAGAAATCAAAGATTTTAAAGAGGCCTAAACAATGCTTAGGTATTATTACTCTTAGTTTCCAGGAGTTCTGAAGCTGGTAAGGGATGTTCAGCCATGGAGGTTTCATGGTGGGCGTGGTGTTCTTTTTGTGAACTTAAAGAACTGAAAATCATATAGCTTTTGTGATCACAGTTAAGGCAGAAGAAAGAAGTATGGTAAAACTGATCTCTTTAGAGTGGGACAAGGTCAAAAA
This sequence comes from Oreortyx pictus, assembly GCA_036925125.1. NCBI lineage: Eukaryota > Metazoa > Chordata > Aves > Galliformes > Odontophoridae > Oreortyx > Oreortyx pictus. The sequence goes on from JAUPFR010000008.1 coordinate 762,886, forward strand.
AAAGGTATTGTTTATAAAGCCACGTGTCATAACTAAAGCTGTGTCTGCAAGAGTGAAAGAATTCCTGATCTAACACTCCTTCAAGTCAACAGAAGGACATTTACTCGGTTCAGTATGCTCTGGAGGGGATTCCCCCAAATTTGCATTTGCTTCAATTGTCCTGCTTGGGTCAGGATGCCCTCATTTTTTTTTCTGAAACACAGGCAGGCATTTGGAGGATGAGTAGTGATAGAGAATAATGATGAGAATAATCCAGCAAACCCTGGGCTGGGGAATTAAGGCTTTTGAGGTGTCTATGAAAGCCTGCTATGGACAGAATTGAAGAATGTAATTCGTTTCTCCAGTTCACGCCGACCAAGTGCCAGAATGAGTGATTCACTGCCTTAAAATTTAAATTAACAGAATCTTTCCAATTTGGAAAACAGCTTATCGAGCTTGCAGTTCTGAGACACAGCTCAGCAGCGTCCTCCAAGCCTTCGTGATTTTGGCAAATAGCAATGGTAAAAGTAGTGACTTAATTCATATACTAGCACACACACTGCCTCTTCCAGAATTTCAGTATGAATATAAAACGTGCTCTTTGCCTAAATGGCTGTGTCTTTTGTGCTGGACGCAATCCTTGCTCTGCCTTTAGAAATGTATACCCATTCCCATAAATGTTCTGGTTCAGTGGCTGTCTTTAAAGAGTTAATATTTTGACTGTATTTCAAAGGGTTGGTTTGCTTTTTCTGTGTAGGCTGGTAGGGGAGAAGCAACTAAAAGCTTGGCAGGTGGGGCTGGAGGGTTGTTCTGTTTTGTTTGTATACACATTTAACTTCCCAGCAATGGAAGCATTTGTTGTATTCTTTGTAATCGGTGCTTACTTAACTTTACATCATTTCAGTCGACAACAAAGTTTATATGCAAACAAAACCAGAACTTTTTGTAGTGCATGCATATATACATATATATATATATGAAAAGTGACCTGAAAGGAATTCTGCAAAAGAAACAAATGAATGCATTTTCTTGACACTCTATTTGAAAAGCAAGTTATAAAAGTGTTTGTTTTCAAAGAGTGTTACTTTTAACTTATTTCCCACACTATAAGTTTCAGTAATGCCAGATCTTATTTTCCTCAGCTTTTCTCAAAGCCCTCTGAGTGTCTTGGGTGTGAATTATACCTCAGACTTTAATTGGGGTGAATGTTCAATGCACAAAGTTATGCCTGCTTTAAATGAGTAAACATAGAGTTTATATAAGGAAAAGCAGATAATTAAGTTCTGTATGGAAACAAAACTCTTTTCCCTGCTTCTTCCTATTGTTCATCACTGCCTTTAATCCCCCTACAGTCAGTTCATACCTTCCACAGCTTCTCTACTTCTCTACGTGTTGTTGAAGCTAGATTCTAAGTCTTAGCCCCCCCAGAAAACCCCAAAAACAACAACAAAGCAAACTGGATCTGGCATCTTGTGGTAAGTGAGGAGGTGTAGAAGGATATAGTCCCATTGGGTTTCATTTGGACTTGATTAAAAAGTTCAATAAGAATTTCTGTAGGTGTTGTTGCTGCTTTCCTGCTGAGATACCTGGCATTATTTTGCCTTCTGTTGCTGTCGGATGATTTGTGTGTGTGTGAAATGCTGCTGTGGAAGTCTTGTGTTGTGAAACACCATTTCTATACATATATTTTAACCCTGTTAGGGAAAGTAAGAAAAGTCAGGGCAATACTTGTCAGTCATCACCACTGGAGAAGCTGTAGTACCTCTCTACTTCTTTTATTTAGTAGGTGCCATGGCAGACTAGCGGGATGGGGCACGTAACTGCACTGAAGGGTTTCTGCTATCAGATACCTTTCCAGTGGAGGGCAAGGAATGGCTGTCATCAGAAGTGAGCGCTGTTTCCAATCAAGGACACACTTCTTGGCATTGTGGGATCCCCAGTAACAGTGACTGCACCCTGTTGGCACTGGCTTCATATGGACATACTTGAGAAGGAATCCATCTGTGTTTTCTGTGCAGTTTCAGTGGAAATGTTGCAACTCCGTTCTGCGTTTGAGCAGAGCACATAAACTGATGAAGATCCTGTAGTTCTAAATAAAGCCCAAGTATCATTAATTTCCTTAAAGATCTGAGCTCTCATTATGTATTTATGAAGAAGTCAGCTAAGTACAATCCACAGTGCTGCATTACTACTGAGCTTTGAACAGTGAGGGGAGGATCATTTCCGTAGTGCCATTCCTGCAGCACTGGGAATCTCTGCTAGAGTCAGTCCCAGCTGAAGTGCTGGGCTTTTGGGGTGTCAGGGAGAAGGGTCACAGGCAATGTATTTGGGTCAGAGGGTTCTGATTTGCATCCACTCATTGGTTTCTCAGTCGCATTACGGGAGTGCAGCGATAGCGATAGGGGGTAATTGCTTGAAACAAAAAGAGTGTAGGTTTGGATTATGCATTAGGAAAGAAAATTACTCAGAGGGTGATGGCACAGGCTGCCCAAAGAACTGTGAGTGCTCCATCACTGGAGATGCCCAAGGCCATGGATGAGCAGGAAGGGCAGCCAGCCCTCAGCGGGCGTTGGGGCTGGATGGGCTTTTGAGGTCCCTTCCACCTCAAACTGTTCCATGGTTCTGCGGTTTTCAGGAGCCTTAAAGAAATCTCAGTTGAATAAGGAATCATTAATGCAGAGTTTTAATTAAGATAAAGATAGGAAATCTAGGTTTCATGTTAAATGGTAGCTTCTTTAGGACAGCAAATATAAAGTTTTCAGTGAAAGTTGAGAGTTGGTCTACAGATGAATGCCTGCCTGCCTTGACAGCAAGCCTTCTCAGCACTTAGAAATGTTGACCACAACTTGTCTGGGGCAGATCTTTCTCTCAGGTTTTACTGTTGACTCTTCTTTTGGCTGTTACGTGCTGAAGCTCTCTCCCAGTCCTGTGCGGCTGCGAACGCAGAGCTTTCAGAGTATCAGTTCAGCCGTTCCTGTGCTGGCCTTCAACGGTAGCAGGGAAATTGTACTTGAGGAAAACACCTTGACTGTTGTTACAGGTCTGATGCTGCATTTCCCTTTTCCCTATCAATGCAGCCTGAGCTCCCCGTGCCTCTGCAGAGTGACCTCCCTCCTCTTTCAGGACAAGAGGAATTGCACAGGACTGTCAACGTCTGCTCATAAGTAGTTCTAGAAATCCTGGAGTAGGGTGCCAGCTTCAGTATTTTTCTTTGTACAAATCAGACCTGGAAAGGGGAGTATCGTTGCTGTAGATGGGAAGGAAGAATGAAATGGAAATGGGAGCAAGAAGGTTGTATTTGGTATTTATCTTAAAATTAAACATTTATCTCCTGTGTGAAGAACCTGGGTCTGTTCAGAGGGGATCTGATGAATGTTTATAAGCATCTAAAGGGAGGTGGGAGGCAGATGGATGAGGCCAGGTTCTTCCCAGTGGTGTGTAGCGACAGGACAGGGAGTACTGGACTAGAACTGGAACACAGAAGTTCTGCAGTAAGATGGGCAGAACTTCTTTACAGTAATGGTGATGGAGCACTGGAATTGGCTGCTCGGAAAAATTGTGGAGGCTCCTTGTGTGGAGATATTCAAGACCCCACTGGGTGCCTACTTGTGCCACCTACTGTAGGGGACCTGCTTTAGAGGGGTGCTGCCCTTGATGATGTCTCAAGGTCCCTTCCAACCTCTGTGATTTTGTGATCCTCGAACGTCTGTGGAGAACTAAAGCTTTTAGAGACTGCGTCTGGTACTAAATCTAGATGAGAAAAGAACTTATTTTTCTTTCTTCATAATTTGCTCTGTGGAGATGTTAGAAAAGAAGAAGAAAAATCAAGGAAAAACAGAGAAGCGTGCTTCACTTAGCTAACTCATTCTTTGAGTCTTTTCCCTGCAGTAGAGACTCTATTCCGCTTGGCATTTGCCACGTTGTCTGAGGGAAGCTTAGGAAACGCGGGATCTGTGCTTCTCGATGTCATCTGCACACAGTCTTAAGCTTTCTAAAGCGCTCAGAAATAGGTCGCTTCCCCGAAACTCGGCAGTCAGTTTTCACGTTTAGCGGAGCCGAAGGTTAGGGAGAAATTCAAAGCCTCTTTTGTTTTTCTTTTTGAAGCCATTATCCAACCTTGAAATGGAAACTCGGTGAGTAAATTATGCTGAAGAGCTCATTTCTCTAGCTTGCCGATTGAGCTAAATGGCCTTTGGAGATATTTCTGAAGGCTGACTTTTCTCTCATACGCGGCGGTCCACGTAATAGAAAAAAAAAAAAAAAAAAAAAAGAAATCCAGACCTGAGTTTTTCACGATCCGAGATGGCTTAGCGCTTTGCTGCGATACGGATTAGCCAGAAAACGCCTGTTGACCCCAAAGAACTCCATCGGCAGAGCCGCGGCTGTAGCGGCGGAGCTCCGCGTGAGGCGGGCGATGGTCGCCCGCAGGGGGCGCTCCCGGCCCGCTCTGTGCCCGTCCCCGGAGCCGGGCCGCTGCAGCCCGCCGCCGCCGAGCGCCCGCAGCCCGCCGCGGGGCGGCCCCGCGTCCCCCGCGCCCGTCTGGCTCGCAGGTAGAAGCTGAGCGCGTTTTAGCTTCCGGCTGCAAAACCCCTCTAGTTGTTGCTCTCGTGTTTCCCTCCAGCTCTTCCTGCAGATGCAGAACCGGTTTAAATGACGTAGAAAGCGTCAGGAAGCCTTTCTTTAGGTCTGAACCCATGCGTTCACCCGCTTACCACCGTAATTTACCTAAATCGAGGAACTTGAGCCTGTTTTATTCAAACACGGTGTTCAGCGGTGATGCTTGATGTGAATTTTGCTTCATTTTCAAAGTAACAAATGGGAAAACATAAGGCATGTTTAAAATAGGAGGCTTCCTAAGGCATTGAGAGGTGTTTGTGCATCTTTGCTGCACTAATATACAGAAAGGGGCTTGTTTTCAGAAGTCTCTTGGAAAATGGTTTGCAGGCTGTTAGTTCCAAAAGCAATTTTGCGTATGCGTATGCAGTGATTTGAAGGATAACGTTCCTTCAGCTGAGAATATAAAATTCAGTGAAATCAGACTTCCGTCAGAAGAGATTTGGTAAATTCTTAGATAACAAAGGTGATGACCATCTCATGGGAGCACGAGTGTTCTCATCAGTCTCACAAACCTGTTCCCCATCTTCACAGCAACGTTAACAGAATGCAAAGAGGAAATAGACATCTGAAAGAAAGCTAATACGAGGTAGCCGTAAGCAAGATCCAAAGGAGAACATCTTCATGGGAGGCTTCAAGTGAATTTGGCAAGAGTGGCTCGGTGTCACAGATGGGAACTATCCAGCAGAACGCTCTTAGCAGTCTTCAGGAAATCAAATTAGTCTGACAAATGTCTGGCTGCACACTTCAGAATGAAGCTCGTGAATGTTCTAGCAACATCTGCTGTTACTTATGTGAAAGTGACAGAAGAAAATGGAACATAATGTTTGCTACTGAGCCAGCAAATCTGGCTGATCTCCTTCGCTTGTTCAGGACACAAGGTGGGAATGAAGTACAAAATGGAAAACAACTTCTAACGTGCAATTTTAAAATTCAGGCAATGACTGAAAAGACCTAAAAAGTCCCTTTTCAAATTGTGATATCAGCGCAGCAGAATGCTTTTGGCCAGGAACTACCCTTGGTAGGAAGTCAGCCACTCGGTGAGCAACAGGAGCTGACTGATGAAGTTGACACAGTGTAAATTGTAAAGAGTGAGTTCTGGGTGTTGGATCCTCCATAAAGGAAAAGTCTTCTACACTGAGGGTGGTGAGGCAGTGGCTCATGCTGCACAGAGAGGTGGTGGAGTGTCCTTCTCTGAAGATGTTCAAGAGCTGCCTGGACGCCTACCCGTGCAACCTGGGCTAGGGAGGGTGCTTAGACTTGGTGATCTCTGAAGGTCCCTTCCAACCGCTACAGTTCTGTGAATGAATTCCCTGTTGTGCATGGAAAGTGAGCTCACGTATAGTTGTCTTAGGTAATGATTCCCGTGTTCTTATTTTTTAGGCAGTACAGAAGGGTCTTGTCAAAGAAAATGAGCTTGATGCGGTGTGCCTGCTCTTGACCTGCTGTGCTCGAGTGTGCCAACTGGAGCCGCACCCTGTTCTCGAAAATGATCTTTACAGCACTTCTTACATCTTCATGGCTTTTGAGAGGAGAAGGATCTGTGCACGTGCAGCTATTGAATTCTCCCATGAAGCTGGTGGAAAGCTCAGGGAGTTTTGGTGCGAGGCCAGGCAAAAGTATGGCTGAACTTCCCTGGTTGTTTGGAGTTGGAAATAGGTTGAGCTGTAACATGTTTGCCCATCCATGAGTGCCTATCCTTTTCTGACAGGTTCTCTGTCCCAATGCAGTGTCCGTGCTTGTCACGTACTTGTTGTTTTCTTCCAGTTTGATGTGGGTATCACAGGGATTTGGAAGGGAGGATCCCAAAGTTGGCAAAATCTTTAGCCGAGGGGAGTGAGAAATTTCAGAATCACCTTAGTTACGTGGGGGACAGTGGTATGGAGTCAGAAAAAAATCTTGGTTAAAATTTCTGACGTTTTCTGCAGATTGCTTTCCCTGTGTTGGCTTCAGAACAATTGCCATATTTGGTGGCCTTATTTGTTACTCACAAACATTGCTTCTGGAAATGCTAGGCACTGTATTCTGAGACTCAGTGGAAGAGCCGAGTTGTGGTGTAGTCCTAGGATTAAAGAGGCTTCTGCAAAAGTCTGGTTAATGTGTTACTTCTGGTCTTACCTGGAAAAGTCAAGAAAGTTATGTTACCTTTAAAAGGGTAATTTATGATTTTATACTTAAGAAAGTTTGCCTTTCAAAGAAAGGATCTCTTCATAGTTTTCATTGCTCTCTTCTGTGTAGGCTGCTGCTAAAAAGAGCCAGAGTCTCAAAGGTAAGTTTGAGTGCTCCGTGGTTTCTGACTTTACTGCTGAGTTAGGCAGCCTGCCCATAACGCACAAGAGAAGGGCCCATCTTTACCTAAAACAAAGGTAAAAGTGACTTCAGCTGTTTGTGCTGTGGGCTGTAAACACAGAGCAGAAAAAGAGTCCAGAGGAAATCAAATAGAAAGTGGTTATAAAGAAAGCTAGAGGGAATGTAATGGTGTTAATAGAGCTATATAGGTTTTTGAAAGGCTTTAAGGTGCCTTGGAAATATCCTGCTTTGTCAGGATGGGTTCTCACTTCAATGGACCAAAATAAAATGTTAAGAGGAGAAAAATTAGAGTCGTCGTAGCCGGTAAATGGGAGCTGACCTCCTGATGGAAGATTTGAGTGGTTCATGCAGCAGAAATGAGACTTGAGCTGGAGTGCTGGCAATGAACTCAGCTTCTGCTTGGCTCCAAGGCACCTCTGGGCTGTTTTGTGTTGCTGACTGGTGGGAGTTTGTGCACGTGGAGAAAAGAAATCAGCTGAGGAGGTTTTTTCAGTACAGTGACAGCGGTTTTATGCTGTGCTCTGAATTTAAGCTCTTTTTAAGGTTCAGTCAAGCACAGAACCAGCTGGAGATCTGAAAGGTTCCTACTGCAGAGAAATGACATGATTGACAGTGAAATGAATTTCCTAATTTTACTTTGGTCCTGGTCAGAAAGGCTTTGAATTTCATGAGCATCAAGTCTTCCATTGATAGGCAGATGGGTGAGAGTTGGCTGTTTTCTTGAGTGCTTATCTATGACGATGTACCAACCAATTAACATCACACTGGTCTCTGTGTGTACGTACAGTGTGTATGCAAACTCAGCACCTGCTTGTCATCCTGACAGCTGCTCCTCCCCAGAGTATTGTTTCAGAGAGAGAAATGTGTGGAATTGTGGGTACGTCAAAGCTTCTCTGGAAACTATAATGCCAGGAACAAAAGTCTGACAGGCCTGGGCTGTGCCTTTCTCAGACATTTATAGCTGGGTGAATCAAGGTTTGTAAGTTTTTTATGGCTGCCATTGAGGTTGTCTGCGTTGTTCCTTAGAATTTGTTGCTGTTGTCTTCCTAGGCTCTTTGAGCCTTCTCAAATCACGAATGTATTATTTTAGCTGGCAGTCTACAGAGTGCCAGCATTCTCAGGAGGAGAGCATTAAAGGAAAGCAGGTATTCATCTTGATATTGCCAGTTGAATAAAAATGATTAAGAGAACAAACAGTTGAATTCTGAAGATACGTCCCCTGACTGCAATTCATTCTTTCTTACAGCTTGTCAACATCTCGGTTGTGGCCTTTCCTTATCTGAGATTTACTGTTTTTCTGAGTAATGTACACAGAACAAATTATACAGTTGGCTTGAAATGGCTTAGAACTTATCAGTATGAATGTTTTCTTCTTTCAAGAAGATTAACAAAGTCCAATGGCTGCTGCCCTTCCAAGTGCCTACGAGTTGGGCTAGGCTAATTGTCAGCTCTCCTAATGAAGACAGTGAGCCACCTCCATGGGGCGATTCGCCGCATCTATGCATCTAAATCAAGGCGCTGTCTTTTATGGTGGCCTCTCAATTAGAAGTCACTGAGTTCTCTTTTCCTGTCATCCGCTGGACTGATTTTTCTCGTCTTGTGATCTCATTTAATCTCCTTTCCTTCCCTGCCCAGAAATGGGGGAAAGGTTCTGTACGGACCCCCATAACATTGGATATGTTGTGGAATCAAATACATTAAAAACACGAGTTTTGTCGTTTGTTCTTACTTGGATTCAGAGCATTTTAATAATCTTATAGCTGGTGGGAGAAGTAGCACTTGCCTTTAAATTTTCTCCTGTAATGCAAACACTTTGTTCCAGACTGGTTGGTAAGCAAAGAAGGTGACAACAAAATACAAAACACATCAGGAAAAATAAAGATAGATCAGGATGATTCTGTTAAATGGATGGATCGCACTGAATTGATGTGATGTAGTGGATTCAAATTCCTCCATACTGAGTAGAAGTAATGCCTTATGAAAGTATGTCATAAAAAACTCAGGTGTTTTCTTCACTCATGTTTCACATCACCCTATTTCTGTTCTCTTGCACTCACTTTTACTTGTGCTTGATTTCACTCAACAAACAGAATGACTCAAGTGGTGGAAGTAGCATTTCTTTTTGACATAATTTCACCAGTGAAACCTGTAGGTTTCAAAAAGAAAAATAGGAAATATTCTGCTGTGTGCTAAGATTTTCTATCCCAATTTCAGGAGCTTTTGAAATCACAAAATCCCAGCCTCACTAACCTGCAATGGATATTTTTTGTTTGACTAGTTCTTTTGTTTTTGATGGAGCTGAAGCTGAATTTTTCCATAGCAAGAGGAAAACAAAGCATAACAAAGGAAATCCATCGGCAGTGAGCACATTAAAGAAAATCCAGCAATCTTTACGTGTTATTTTCAATCCTTAAGGCTGAGGAGGAAGCCCAATTCCTTCAGCTCCAAGGGCATTCTAATGCAACCATTGCACAGTGGGACACTTGTTAAGGTATCATTCTGGTTTGCAGTGACTCATTTAACGGAGTACATGCCTACCACCTGCAATAGACAGCTAGAACCGATGTGCTAAATGTCAGTAAGTTCGTGACACTTAATGATTTTCCCCTGACCCGGAAGCTGTTGGGCTGCTGGAGAACTACAGCATCTGTTGTTGCTTGGAATGGACTGATCCTTGATTTTGCTGAGATGTTGCCTACCATCCTTTTTGTTTTCATCAAATTGTATACAACTTTGTGTCAGTACATTTTCCCTTTGCTTTCTTGGTCTGGTAATATTGCTGTTGCACTTATACCTCTGCTGTCAGCAAAATTACTTTTCTTATCTTACATGACTTGAGCTCATATACTTTCTCATGTCTTAGCAAAACTGAACCAAGGTCAGGCAGCTGTGATGTAGCAAAGCACACCATCAGCCACGCATGGCTGAACCCCTGGGCCAAAGGTTACACTAATGTGCTCAAGGTAAACTGGAGGGAAAACAATCAGCTGCAATGGCAGAAACGGTGATGTAAGACATGGTGGGAGAAGGTTTCATAGTAATCAGATTGTTCTATGTGTTATGGATGTGAAGGCAGTAAATTCAGGGAAAGCGAGAGACTCAGAGACATGAAGATTACACATAACCAGTTGTTTGCCAACTGGTTTTGTACTTGGAAAGTGTGTGCACTCATAACCTAAAGATTTCTTTTGAATCTACATATTTGTGTCTCATCAGCCCTTTGCGGAGTTGTTCATACTAGAAGAAGGGAAAAGCTGGGAGCTCTGATACTATTATATTTAATACGTTGAAATACCTTTTGACCTAGTATTTCATTTCAAATGGTTTTTGCTTTCATTTTATGGAAACCTAAGGGAAAAAAATACCACCTCAGTACTCAAGTATTTTTTTCAAATTTTCACTACTGGCAGCAGCTTTATAGCTGAGCTGCACGTGTTTCTTGATATGGAGTGGTTCTCTCTCTATCTTGTAAAATTAGTCTAAAACAATGACTACCTGTAGTCACTTCTCCCTTCTCTCTGCAGCAAGTCTTTCTCCTGGATAACTGGAGAAGGCATTTTTCTTGCCTGTTGCACAACTGCTAGACAGCTTTTCAATCTTCAGATCTTTAAGCAGTTTTGGTTCATACCCAATTTCTTGTCTCTGCACTCCCATGAAGGGCTTCTCTATAGAGTTCTGGTAACTCCCGATATGACTTTTGCTTGTCCTTTGGACTGTTTCTTTGGAAATAAGCTCTCTTTAGGTATTTGATTTGGTGTTGTATGCGTCATTGTACAGTCCATCAAGCATATATCAAATATACCTCGCTTTTTCATTTTCTTGTCATTTAAGAACATGTTCCATGGATTCATTACACTGAAAACATAGTTAAGGTTTGTCTTTTTGGTGTCTTTTTCACACTAGTTCCAAATGATTTACCCTGTGCCACAACAGAATGTGACAGCAGTAAAAAATCACAGATCTTGGAGTGAGCCAGGATCTTTTTTGGGGGAAAAAAACCACACAACTGCAGTGCTATTTCAGTCGAGTCTTTTGTGGAACTTCTTTCTAAAGACATACACTCTGATTTAAAGAAGCGTTATTTGTTAGCCTGACGTGGTTCTGAAATTCTACCCTAGCCAAGGGTTTTTAACAGTGGAGAAATTTGGGCCTATAATTGCGGAAGTACTTAAGTTTAGTTGTGAGATTATCACGTAAGTGTTTTGTTGTTTCCTTCCCCCAGATGTCATACATGTGCTAAGGTAAAGTACAGAGGCAACCCTATGTCTTCACACACTCTAACAGATACCACAGGGAGCATAGCATTGCACAAAACAGATGAAGAATTTGACCCGTTAGCTGCAATAGAGCTGTTTGGCAACTACATAATTTCAGTGTAAGATAAGCAACAAGAGCCCTGGAGAAGGGAGATACTTGAGCTACTTTACAAAGCACCTAAAAATACTCAGAAGTATTTGTTATTATTCACTGTTACCCATCCAAAGTGAAGAGCTATAATGCACATAAATAATAAAGAGCAATTGGAAAGGTTAATGCTCCCAGAGTTCTGCCTTCCATGACTGAAAGCCCAGTGTCTTAATATTTGGAAACGGTTAGTTGTAAATTCCCCAACGCTGATTCTGCTCACAAAGTAAAAATTATTTGATTTTTCTTTACCTTTACTAGCCACGGTTAAAATATGCATTTTGTATTTTGAAGCCCCTCTCAAGGGGTGGAATGAAAATAGAAAAGAATTGCTCTTAAGAGTTGCAGAATTTTAGTAAGAACTTGGACAATATTTGTTTAATGCCGATAAAACTTCCATCATCTGCAATTCTGTTAGCTCTACTTGGTAAAAATTTGGTAAGAGAATAAGTGAAAAGCAATGGAAGGAATTGGTATTGAATAATAAAAGAGAATAAGTTGCTAGTCTCTCCAGCAATGCATGTGTTGTTTAGGTTTATGGGGGACTCTTGTGGCCAGCCCTACTGGTGTTACCAGCAATTATGTTACTAATAAACAATTATTCCAGGAAAGTGTTATTACAACACTGTTCAGCACAAGGGCTGGTTGTTCCTGTCAGACGCATCAAGGCTCTCATATGCCTGGAAAGGGCAGCCTAGTCTGTGGGGATTGCATTCCTCCAGAGGATCACGTCTCTGCATGCTTTTCATTTAAAAGCGATCTCAGATAAAGTGTGGTAAACCAAGACAAAATCTGCTTCTGTTAAAACGAGTCCTCTTCAGTACCTGAATGTTACTCATACTAAAGGTAGGAGTACCTTCTGGGCATCCGGATGGGAAACTTCTGTTGTTGTGTTTATACTTACTTGTTTGTTTTTAATCTGCGCTTGAAAGAAGAAATTGATTCACAAAACAGAATTTCAGATGAGGTAATTAAACAAACAAAAAGCTAAAATGGGAACAAACAGAAACAGTGACTCATTTAAAGCAACAGTATGGTGAGCAGGAAAATGTGATGATGCATTTAAATTACGTAGCCACTGAAGCACTCATCAGAGAAATGTTTAATCCATTTTAGGATCAAAGAATATCTAAGGGACTCCATGGGGCTCCATTAAAGCTAAAATATATTGACTTGTTTCTGTGAGATTGTTACGCTAATGGAGAAGGAATGAACAATAATTCTAATACGTGATACTCATAAGTTAAACTTGATTTCATCTTCTTGAAGTATATTTTGCTGTAACAGTATGTTTGTGTAATATACGTGACGCAAACAAAAATGATTACCTTCAACTTGAATCAGGTCACCATCCTGTGTTTTAGTGGAAATGAAGTAATTCTGTGCGAGAAAAGATTCCTTGAAAAGGGAACCTTCTGTGAAATTTGTTTTCTTTCGTGACAGCCAAAGCTACAGCGAGCTGGGTAATGGAACTGTGTGAACCTTTAGTAATTTGTCAAGGTTTGCAAGGATTATGTTTTACACCTTGTTAACTGCGATTAGAACTTGTTCATGAAAATCTCAAGTTGTTCCAAGTCTCAATAAATGTGCTGTAGATTTGATGGTATATTTCTGCTCAGAGGTGCAGGCCTGTTAGCTTGCTTATGAACATTTATATGAGCCTGAGTAAACGTTCACATGCTTCCATAAAAATTGCCTGCCTTATTGAGCTGCTTAGCCTGTATCAGGGCAAGGAGGTTTCTTTTTCACTCTGCATTTCCTGGTCAAGAAAAAAAAAAGAGTATCTCTGCTGCCATCTGCTTAAGTCTGTAATTTTTTTAAAGGATCCTTACTCTGGGTCAGGTTAAATTTGTTCTTCAGGAACTCCCCCGGGGAAATGTAATGTCACTTCTCTCGTTCAGCCTCTCTGCTGGCTCTCCAGCACCGTATAACCTCCTCAAACTTTTCTCCAAGGACTGTGCTCATAGATGTCCATCTTAAAGACCCATTTCTGTCATGCTGTCTGCAGCGAATTGAATTCATTTACATCCCGCCTCTGTTCTCCTTCCCTTAACCAATATCTCATTCCCTGTTGCTTTCAGATTTTTAAGCATCTTGAAAGAGGGACTGTCCTTGAGAATTCTGGAAGGCATGTGGGACGAAGTGTGCTCAGGGGAATGAAATGTACAAGTTTCTGTTTGACCAATTCCTGAACGTGTGTCAAGGATCTAATGAAAGGAAGAGTTCTACTAAGGGTAACAGACATTTTCTTGCTCTCTCTTGAGACATGTAGTGTCTGCCCCTTCTCTTCTGCCTCGGCTTGGATTGTCGCTAACGTGGATGAATATTGTTGCAAGCATTCCAGAACTGCTTGTTTGCATTTTGTGTGCTCTGTGGATGAATCACAGGGTTAGAAAGGACCTGAAGAGACAATTTGATCCACTCTATCTGGTAGATAGGTGTGTAAGCTATCTGTCTATTTAGTGGAGGTTCAGCAGACTATTTGACCAGCTTGTTAGGTATATTCCCACCCAAACCACCAGGAAGCCTGTCCTAATAAGTCTACAGCAGTTTACAAAGGCTTTTTCTGTCCTTTTCATAAGAATGGAGCAGGGATTTGTGATCCTGTAAGGAGCAAATGCAACAATTCTGTATTACAATTTCTACTTACTCACCTGGGGTGTGTGAAGGTTGGTGTCAGTGGTCTTTGTTTTCCGAAAGGCAGGATACACGTGGCTTTGCTTGCTGGGTTATGCCGCTCCAGCATCTGCTTATTGCTGGCTGGTGAAACTACTATCCATTTCCCAGTCTGCACTTATATTTGAAAGCGATGGCTAGCAGTGGAGCTACTTTTTTTCTACTATTTTTTTTTATTCTAAAATCTTCCACTTTATGGTTTAGAAGTATTGTATATTTAAATCAGTATCTCTTAAAACAAAGCTTAAGTCTGATCTAAGTCAATGTTTTGTTATTACTTTTAATTCTTTTCTAATATCTTTACTTCCATGGACTCTTCTTTTCGGCTGGAGGGAAAGGAAAACGTGTATCCCAGTGAAATATTTTAATCAGCAGAACACGTTGCTAGAGATGGTGCAGCCTCCATTCTTGGAGGTTTTCTAAGACAGCAGTAGATGGAGCCCCTAGTTGCAAGGTTTAACCTCATGTGTCTGATACTGCCACAAGCAGGAGGGAAGACTGGAAACCTTCTGAGATCCTGTCTGACCTGGACTGTGCTTCTCTACTGTGGTTCTTACTGAGCTCTGCCATACAGGTGAAGGAAGCCACCTCCTGCCCCCACCACACATGCACTCCCCGTCTTACAACTACGCTGTAATTATGTATGCTCACGTTACCAAATTCACACGCGATATCTTCAGTGCAAGGCAAATTTCAGTGTACTGAACATCAAGAGAGGTGCTTCAGATGAAATTGTTGTTGTGAAGTGCTCATGAATGGAAAACACAGGGCTGGAGGGGAGTCCACCTGTCCCTAGAAGCCAAGTCTCTTGCCAGTTTAATTCCTTGTGTCACTATGCTTGTTTTCACCTTTGCACTGTGTATACTGAACACAATGTTTGATGTTCACGGGTTGTTTCCTTGCACCTGGCATTTTTCTGCACCAAACAGGAAGATTTTAGGTTTTTAGGTTTTTTCTTTTTTAAATATATATCTTCTTGGGTGAAAGTCTCTGATCACCCTCCTGCTTCCCTCTGATTACCCTTCTGCTTCCCCTGCTCTGGTCTTGACTGAGATCTGGGTAGTGGCTTTGCAGCTATATTCTAGAGCTATTCTAGTGTTATTCCTTTGAATGCTTCACAGAAGCCTGTACAGGTCTATTGTTTTCCCGTTGCTTTAATGGCCAGATGAAACAGTGGAGATTTGCCTTACTGCAGCCATCTAGCTTCAGCTAGATTAAATTGAGTACTGTCTATCATGCTGCATCCCATTGCTCTGTTTACCACTGTGCTGTTGATGGTGCTTTCCTACAGAATGTGTTCAAGAGCTTCGTGTATCGAGATAACTCTAATAGGTCTGTTGTTGCTTAGCTCACCTTTTGCCCCCCTCTCAGAAGTATATGGACAATTTCAGCTCCTTTTAGGTCAGATAATGCCTCAGTGCTGTTTGATAGAGGCCTGTCCTATTTCACTCGCACTTTGGCTCTGTTTGCTCTCACATATTCTGGAATGATGACTATCTGGTCCTTACAATGTAAGGACATGAAATCCTTTGATCTGTGTTTCTTTTTCAGCGGTGGCAACCTCCATTTCAGTACTTTATTCCCATTAGAGCGTGGCTTTTGCCTTAGATTCTTCATTTTCTTCCTTATTGAAAGTCAAAGAAAAGCATTCTTTAAAAACATATATCTAAAAAAGAATCTCAGATCCATCCTTATAGCACTGTAATAAGATACCTGTTACTATGTAAAAGACTTTGATTTAGGACAATTCTCCAATTATTATTATATCTTTATCTGTAAGATGTAGCTGTGTCACACTGCCTATTTTTCTTCTAGTCTGTTTCTAGTATCAATTTGGGAATGGTTCAGTTAGGGATGGAGGCCTTTTGAAGTGCTGTTTCTTTAGAAAAACATTTATGATTTGGAATTTTTGAATTACAGAAATGACAGTCGTTAAGTCTCAAGGCTTTCCATGTGCCAGTTCTCTTCATTTTTCAGTTTTTGTTTGTGAGCTTGTTTGTTTTGAATTGAATTTGTTTATAGTCTGCTTCGTTGGTTTTTTTAATCCTTTCCCAACCATGAAAGTAACCAACTCCAGCTCTTACCAGAACAGTAACTGCTAAAACTTTAGCTAAGATGGTACTGATTTTTATGGGCTTAATATATTTTACCGTGTCTGTATATTGTGGGCATTTATTGTGCGTAGTATTCAATGTGTGTATACGTTGTGTAATAGATATTTGACTGTATCAAAGTCTGTGTATTATTCAGGGAAATGCTGAGCCCCTACCATTAACCCAGGAAGCAAGCAGTTCCTGCTGTTGTTATTGATGTCTATCAGGGAGGCTGATGCCTTCTGCAGTGGTGCAGGAGTCCATTTCTGGTTTGCAGTAGCACCTTGTATGAGCAGTAGTTACTCCTTTCTTGGAGCAGTGTGCCTGTAACATGCTGTATTACCCACTTGGTAAAGCAGCAGGCATTCAGGAGCAATGCAGCAGCAGGGCACTGATCTCTTGCTGCTCCAGACTTTGTTTTGGGATGTCTCTTCAGTAACTAAATTAGAGACCTCTGTCTGGACCGTGAGATCCAGGAAAGCTTCTCTTACTAGTTAGTGTTGCTGTTTTCTTATTTATTTCTTCACAGTTTAGTCAGGAATACACTTAAAAAGCTGAACTCCACTACCACCCTCGTTGGTATTCTTTCCTGCAAAATTCTTGCATCCCTATCACAACAGCCATTCTCTTTGTTACCTGTTTTCACACCCTGTACGTTGTTTTCAGTTCTGCTGTTCAGATCTTGAAGCACACTGTGTCAGTTTACAGTTCTCAGTTTCCTCCAGCTTTACCCAGTGCATTAACTAAATTGTTCTGTGTTCATGTTTTCTCCCTCTTTTCCTTTGGAGATCATACTTTGGATATTCTTGCATTATCAATACCAAAATTTCTTCCTCCTTTAAAAAGACTTTAAAAGTAGTCGTTAGCAGTTTTAAAGCTCTTTTTCCACAATGCCAGCTTTGATTTCAGAGGGATGAAAGTGCAATTCTGTAGTAGTACAGAACGTGGTAGCCAAAGGCCTCATTCCTGCCTGGCCCTCATGGAAGGTTCCTTGCAGGAGCAGCCACAGCTACCTGCCCATCTGTGATAGCTTCAGGCCAGGTTTGTCCATCTTCTTAGGACAGTTTCACTGAAAATTGTTGGAATCCTTTCTTCTGTCCATTAGTTCATATTTCTCTGTCAAAGTGTTGCTGTTCCTTCTTCTGTCTTCCATGTTTCTTTATATCTCTTGTATCTTGAATTCGTCTTTTGCCTCCAGCTACATCCAAGCTCCTCTGATCCTTTCTTCTGTGAGCACTGTCAGAATGCATTTCAGACAGCAATATATACCACATCTCTTGAACTTTTATAAAAGAACAGTACTGAAAGGACAGTGTTTTAAAAATACATTTAATATTAGCATTCATGTGTTTATTTGAAAGAATTGTGCCTACTTTTCTTTGTATTGCCTTATAAAATCCAGCATTTCTAAGAGTGGCAGTGGAATGGGAAAGTGGAAAGAGCTTGATCAAAACAATGTAAATCTCCCTGCTAATGACTTGTTATTTTTCAGCTATTTCTGTTTTCCAGATTTGGGAGGATCACTCTCTGTAAAACAATAAAGTAGGGTTTTACAGGATAAGAGTTTCTCTGCCCTCTAACTTCATTTGGTTACTACAAGTTTGTGCCATTTTAGACAATGATTTGGCAAAATATTTTTATCTTCTGCCTTGAAGTTATGCATGTCCTTAGATATAATGTCACTGAAATAAGTCCTCAAAAGAGGAGCTTCTACTCTTTGACTAGCTGAGGCCCCAGGGCCCAGTGCTGTGGAGCAGATTATCAGCGTTGAGCAGATCGTGGCTTCCCAGCTAGGAACAGGAATGTGATTGGAAGGTATGTGCCACCAGGCAAACTTCCTCGTGACTTCCCTTTTAGGTATCACCTCAGCCTCTGCATCAGAAACCTGAAACCTTAAGACTTGGCACCTCCAGGATTTTCAGGAAGAGAACAGGAAACGTAACAGAAATGCCCTTCTGCCACTGTATTGTTCATAGTATTTCTGTAGGGAATGCGGATGCATTTCTGATCCTGCAGGCTCTAGTGAGGATGTGGTTCACATAGAGGGGTGTGAGCAGGATGACAAAGGTGATCAGAGGTTGTAGTCTGCTTCCAGAGAAATGAGGAACGGGCCGGAGAGGGACTTGGCAGTGTGGTGAGGGGATCTTCTTCAAGTTCGCATCTTTAAGTGTCAAATATCTAGACATAAAATTGAGTCTTTTTATCTGCAGCTGACATTAACCACTTGGAAGTCTGACCAAAAATGTTTGCTTTTATGGTTAAGTATTAAAGTTAAATTTGATGTGAAGAACTAATTCAAATAACCAAAACCCTTTCCTCTCATTATCCCAGCCATTGTACATTTCTCGTTAAAAAAGCACTGTGTATGAAGATGTACTGCATAAGGCAGAAATGAAAATGCAGATGGAGCATGCAAGGTCCAGGAAATTATCCAACAGTTAGTGGTACTGTTTTTTTCTATACCTTCTTATTCAGTATTCTGTCTGTGCTGTACCCATTTCACACTGTCTGTTTCCCTGTGATCACATTGCCTCCTGTTTGACATAACATAGGAACCACGTGGTGGATCAGCTGGAGAGTTTGCTCAAGAATTTAGCATGTGAGGATAAAGTATTCTACATCTCGTTTTCCCCACTGAGAACTTACTCTGTTATTCATTCTTCAGTCCCAACTAAAACACCACGAATGCTCTGCAGCATAGCATCTTATGCTGCTCCCATTACTGCAGACTCTTGTCCCTTCCAGTGCTGTACTAAGCAGCGTGATGAACATCTGTCATAAGTTGACTCTTTCATCTTCTCCACAGGAGTGTTTCCAAAGAAACAGCTTGCTTTGGATTTATCTTGATCCATACATACTCATAGCTGTGAGTAGGCAGACAGGAGCACAAAAAGCTTTGACAAGAATGACCGAAAAAAAAAAAAAGCCAAAACAAAAATCTTTATGCCCTGCATGCTGTCTGACAGACAGTAGTCAGGCTCACTACTGTAACCTCTTAACAATTCTGTCCTCTCCTTTGTTGTCAATTTCGTCACTTTTTGTTCAGTGCTGAGAATATAAAAAGAAGAGCAAGATTGACCTCGTGGTGAGATTACAGAACGTCGGAAAGGTCAAAGAATGCTGTTTACTGTAATCTCTCAGAGAACATATGAGACTATAAAACTGCAGTGTCTCGTTGTTGTGACAAAGATTATAACAATGACAGAGAAACCTGAATAAATCCTCCTTTGACAGTGAGTGAGCATTAATCCATTCTTGTTTCAGCCTTTAGGTTGCAGTCAGCTGGTTAAGAGCCATGAAGTTTTGGCTGACATTAGTTTCCTTCAGGTGAAGTGAGAGGTGTTTGGTGTTTGGAAAGTTAAGGCAACTTTCAAGTGAGAAGGTGTAACGTTTTATTTATTTTACTGTAGTTGAGAGTCCGGTGGATTTATTAAGTTGAAACTGCAGAATCTCTGAACTTGTCCTGATCAGTTATTTACTCTTAGCTCACAGAAGGAGCATTTCCCATACTTCATTTCTTGTACTAACTAAAGCAGTGATGTGCCATGATTCAAGTGCCATCAAACTCAGGCTGTCTGTTTTTGTGGCCCAGTGTACAGCCGTCTCTGGGTTCTTTGTGTGCTACGCCAGCTGAGCTTCTGGTTATTGTTATGGATGAACATTAGACAGCAGAATTGGAAATGAAAGCAGAGATTATTTGGGAGAGCGTCGCTATCCTCTATGCCCTTCATAAGGGATGGGCAGTGTGGACATTCGCTTATGGTGAGGCTGACCTTAAGTTTGTGTAGGATCCACCTTTCTTCATCTAAATTTACTGTTTCTTCAGTTGCCCTTTAGGATTCCTCTACAGGACTAGTGAAGGCAAAGAAGCATGTCCCAATTAGTACTGCAGGTGTCTGGTACGTTTGGGACGTTCGATATATTACAGCAGACTCTGTTGTTCAGTGGAAGTAACACAACTGGAGTCAGGAGCATGAGTCTTGGACAAAGATTCTATTTGAAAAACAATTGAATGCTGCTATTTACTCTAGGGTGTTTCAGATGATTATAAAGTAGCCATCAGATGTAGATTGACAGAGTGGAGGGTGTGAGAATGTGTTAATAAAGCGGTCGGTGTAATCGATGGTAGTCAAACTGCCGTCCCATGAGATTTTTGTTTTGTGAGTGCTGAATAAGAGGTGGTGATAGGAATAGTCATGGAGAAGGCCAACTTGGCTTTGCAAGTTCGCTCATCTGCACAACAGAGCATGAAAGGAAGACAAAGCCTTTGCTTCAAGTTAAGAAGAGTGCTGGGGGAATTTGTGGGCCATCCGGGGCAACAACTGAGCTGTTAGTGACTAAGTGAGAGGTGGGCAGCTGGAAGGGGATGGCTGTTGGGTTGGGAATCAGCCATCAGGGGCTTTGACAATGAGGACAGCAGGCCTGTGCTAGGTGTATTACAGGAAGGGGTCAGGGAACGTAGAAGTTTGTAGTGAGGCTTTATAGAATCCCAGAATGGCTTCTGTTGGAAGGGATCTTAAAGCCCGTCCAGTTCCAATCCCCTGCCCTGCTGTGGTTGCCCCGCACCAGGTCATGCTGTCCAGGGCCCCATCAATCTGGCTTTGGGCACCTTGGTGTCCACAGCTCTCTGGGCAGCCTGTGCCACAGCCTCACCGCCCTCTGAGTGAAATATTTTGTCCTAACGTCTAACCTAAATTTCTCCTCTTTCAGTTTAAAAGCATTCCCCCTTGCCTATCATCATCAGACCATGTGACAAGTCAGTCTCCCTCCTGTCTGTATGTTCCTTTCAAGCACTGGAAGGCTGCAGTGAGGTCTCCCTGGAGCCTTCTCTTCTCCCGGTTGAACAATCCCAGCTCCCTCAGCCTTTCCTCACAGGAGGTGCTCCAACCCTCTGTCTTGGCTTGAGTAGCAAATGGTGAGCAGGCCTTTATAAAGAGCAGGATTACATTTGCAAAGGTCTGAGAAGAGACTGCTGCAGGCATGGGGGCATGGTGCAATGAGAACTTCAGCTGTGCGCACGTACATAGGAATGGGTTTTGCTTCTTTTCACTTTGCCTCTCCTCATCTTTCTGAATTGACTTGTTTGGGGTGTCATCTAGGTTAGTAAATTTAAATTTATTAGAGGCTTTTTGGAATTAATTTTTTTAAATTAAAGATAATTTGGTGGTGTTTTTTTTTTTTTTTCTTTTCTGATGCTTTAGTTTCTGAACTTCTAATCCTCAGTTGTTTTGTAAGGGTATTCATATATCTAATATACTCTCATTCATTAAGATAATCAAGCTTTTTATTAAGAAGGCTTAAAATAAAGTTGTTTTTGAAAAGGAGTGTGAAACCCTCCAGATTTCATATTTTAATTCCTTTTATCTGATTTTTATCAATGGCAGATAGCATGTACTCAGTATGTGCAGATATTAGAGAACTGATTCATCTTTTAAAATAAGCTCACGTATCTTTAGTATAATTCGGTATTTGCTTTAAAAATGGAAGTCTAATAGCTGGCAATATAAAAAGAGGGACTATACCATCTGCTATCTGTATATAATTATATTAAAAACATCATTCTGTACTTGATTCAACAGTTTTCAAGAGCTTGTTAACCTTTCAGATTGGATTTGTACTATCAATTATACTTAACAAGGAACTTTTTATCCATGGCTTTTATATTACCTTAATTAGTTCTATAACTCATTTTAGACGTTTTTCTAATACATTAATGTCACAGTTATATAACCCCTGCAGGATTTTCAGGGATGTCTTGTTTCGTCTTCCCCCTTTTCTTTCCTCACTCGTCGTGCTATTACCCTTTGGTAATAATGAATGCCATCACCTCTGTCTCAACTCCAGTCAGCCCACACACCCTGTGTGGCTCACTTGAAATACTCAGATATGTGAAGGGCTTGACTTCTTGTCTCTGAGAGCACTGGTGTGAATGGGTTCTACAGTTTGTCAGATTCAGGCTGACATCTTGAAAGAACGAATTACATATATTACATATTTGTCTCTGGGAATATCCATGCAGCTTTTAAAGTGTGATTGCTTTTTTATTCTTTGCCTCTGAAACCTTTGAGGAGTTCTCAGTGAACAGTTCTCACCTTGACCCTTTGGAGGCCAGATGTAAACACATACAGTAAAAGTTTCAGCTCTACCTTGAAGTGCTGTGATGCACCTGTGGTGGGTAGCTCCATGTCACCAGTGCTCATAGCAAAACATAGAGTGGTTTGGGTTGGAAGGGACCTTTAAGATCGTGTAGTTCCAGCCCCCCTGCAGGGTCACCTCCCACTAGACCAGACTGCTTACAACCCCATGCAGCCTGGCCTTGAATGCTTCCAGGGAGGGGGAATCTCCAACCTCTCTGAGCTTATGTAATGGGGTTGCTGTCCGGAGGTGAAGCTCACATGGAAATGGAGAGACTGCCGCCCAGGTATTGGTAAAACTCTCGTTAATCAACAGGAACTGTTTTTGTGTGGCCTTCCTTTTCATTTCATTGTAACTTCTTGTGTTTTAGAAAGTACTTTGCAAACAGTTGACACTGGCGGTTTAGACAGTCCCATTTCTTTCCGTCTATCCTTGTCTGTCCCATTGTCTAGGCTTTGGTTAATTTACGTCATTCGCAAAGGTTAGTGCCCCTGCCAGGATGCAGTGCTCCAGCTGAAGTCCCCTCACTGAATTTTATTACATCCATATAGTAATCCCTGCTGTTGTTTAAGTATGAAAAAACGGGGCTTTTCTTTTCCAGTACATCACTGCTTGTTCTTTTAGTGGCTCGCTAATTAATTCTTGATAACGTGTACCTTCACTAGTTGTGCTTCAGCATGTGTTGGTGGATCAGAAACAGCTGCTGATCCACAGAGCCATATAATCTGTTTTATTGCAGTCTATCTGCTAAAATTTGTCACCCCAAGTTACTAACATCCAGGCTTACCCTCAGCTGTTTTCAGGTATGAAACAGAAGGGAAGGCACTCAGTTTACAGTGCTGGCTGCTGGAGCCAGTGGTGTGTTACAGGACAAACGAGAAGGAATAGGCCAAGGAGGAATGTGTCACTGATGTTAGTGCTGCACTCACTAAAGGTTCTGCAACTTGCACACACTGCTGAATCAAAAAGAACCAGATATTGTGAATATGCACGTTCAGAGATTTTATGCAGTCATCTGCAGTTGAGATTGTTTCTGTGCTGTTACTCTGAGGAACGTAGCAGCGCTGGAGTTTCCTTCTTGCAAGAACACTAGCTAGCAACAACTGATTATTTGAAGTAGAGGTCATTTGTAGTCAAATGAATCGAGGGTTCCAATGCTGTTGTTTGTGGTATCAAAATTTAGTCTCCAGAGTGAACTAGTGGATATGGAAGGTCAGTGTAATATGCAGACGCTCTTACTTCAAAAGCCAGAGGGAGGTCTGCAATGAATTCAAAGGCTACAGAAGAAAAACTGGTATTTCACATATGTAATGCAGTGGATAAACTGGCAGCCACCACCACATCAACAGACCGGTTGTTGTTTCTGCAGGCTAAAATGTAAGCCTCTGGAATGCTTTACCAATGTGCTCATCTTCATTTCACCCACACTATAAATAATATCTAATGAACTTAGATGAGCAGTCATCTAGACATTGTACCTGTAAGTTTATTGTAGAGGATGATCTAATGAATTCACACATACGATTATCCTAGTTTTCTCTTCATCTCTGAATTCTTCATTAGTGTGATGGGAAGTATTCAATTATAAACCACAGAATATTGAAAAATAAATGGCATACCCAAACATTTCAGTGCTTAGTCTTGTTACTTTGGGTAAGCTATGTGAAAATCACCATGAGGATGAACGTACTGCATGATACTTAGCTTAAGCTTATGGCAAGGCTAAATAACATATAAAACTAATGGAATTATTAAGGGCAGAAATTAAAACAAGGACACTTAGTCCAGAAAGCAGTCTCAAATTAAAATTCTAAGTTTAGCATTGTAGTTGTTGCATTGAAATATATTACATTATTATCTGGTATTATGATTGCTAATTCTTATAGTTCTTTATTATTAGGTTTTTGTTCCTTGTCTTACTTTAAAGTAGTTACAGTAATTTCACTTGTTTCTGACAATACTATATATTTCACAATAGTATTTTAGAATAGACTGTAGCTTAACTGAAACGAAAAGGAGAACAGGCTACTGCAGTCCTTTCTTAGAAGGGTAAGGACAAGGGAGCAGATCTGTTATGGATTGTCGCTAGGCTCACAGGTTTGGGGATCTTAGCTTTGTGGTGGAGAGGTGTGCTTCTGCTTTACCTGTTAATCTGTTTCATAAGAAGCACACTTCTGATTTCTTCTTTCTGATTAACTTTCTGTCTCTCTGGAGTTCCAGTGAATTATGTCCATAGATAAATTTAAGCATTATTTTTTGCATAGCACTTCAGTGCAAATTGAGTTTCAGAGTCATTGAACAACTTGGGTTGGAAGGGACCTCAGGGATCATCAAGTTCTAGCTGCCCTGCCACGGGCAAGGTTGCCAACAAAAGTTGATTCTGTTTTAAACAAAAAATAGTACTTTAACTAGACATTACAACATAATTTACTCTTAAAGAATTTCACCACTGCGTTATTTAGTGTATTAGTCCATTTGGTGAACAAAAACAGTCCTTGAAAACTTGTCTGACTTAACTTCTCTCTCTGTTTTTCTCTCAAGTGAATATATTCCTTAGCCATATCTATAGTCTTTCAACACTAATGCCAATTGCATAGATATTGGCTGAAAATGTATTTAAAAGTAATTTGTTTTTGTTATGCCTTATACTAAGCATAGAGGTACTTAAATATAGAAAAATGCAAAAAGCTTTTCTACTTTTTAATAACTATTTCAGTATCTGTAATAGAGTGACACTTGTGATTTAGATGTTTCTGAGACAGAGAGCTAAGACTCAGGTTTTATAGAGTAGGGAGTCGCATATATGACAGAATCAAAATGAAGTAGGCATCGATATTTTGTGTTGAACAGCTATCCAGATTTATTACCGATAGCTAATATTGTTGTCAAAACAGATGTAGATTTTTGTCTGAATTAAATCCAAGCTCTCTGTATGATAGCTGAGTTATTGCTAGTTATTAAAATGGCGACAAAAATTAAATATATGATTTTTATTTGTAGGGTAAATGATTAGATAACAAAGTAGAGTTAATATTTTCCAATATGAATATTTGATATACATTTGATAGAAGCCTTCAGATTGTATGCATGCAGTAAAAGCTGAGTTTTTTCCAAGAATCAGCTGTGATTCATGTATCGCTTGCTAACCCATGTTAGACCTTAGTTTAAAAATAACAAATATCAATACACATCTGTGGTGTGAGATGGACTACTTACAGCTTCATTGTTGAAGATTCTCCTTACACCTCTAATTTCCTGGATGCTGGTTTCCTTGCTGAAAAGGCTTAGTGCCAGGTTTTAATTAATTTAATTTACAAAGAGTGGAAGTGGTTCTGTGCATTCAGGAGTCATCACCTGGAGAGTTGGAATTAATTATCCAATTATGGTATTGAGTGCCTTCTCCCAGGATATGACCTTTGCAAATGCTCGTGCTTCTTTCTGGAAGGTTATGTAATGAACAGAGTAAGGTCAGAAGCTAAACCAAGTGCCAGTTTGAGAGAGTCCATTTCTAGCTTCTTTCATGATGAGGATGGTCTGAGCTCATGTGTACTTATATCCCCTTTAGATACCAGTCCAAGATAATGAATTTTCTGTCTTTGAACCTGAAGAGAACAAATAAAGGGAATAACAAGCTGAGATAATAATCAAAATGAGAAGTAGGATGTAAAGGACAAGGCAGAGTATTTCTTAAATCGGAAATCTCAGCCCATTTCAGTGAGTAACTGCACAAATAAACTGTTACTCATTTTGAAGGTTAAGCTCAAATAATACCACTTGAGTAAAGTTTAAATGTAGTCCAGTATTTATCATAAAGCATCCGCTGTACTAGACTCAACTCCTTAACAAATTGATTATATTCTCTTTAGACCAAACGTAAGTTTCAAGCACCTAATTCAGGAATAGTCATCCATCTTCCTTTCTGCTATTCAGGCAGCTCGATATTGTAGTTTCTTTACCAAGTCTGATTTGCCAATGGAATGTTTTTTTTTCTTTAGCAATACAGGATCTATGAGTAGTTCCGAGTCTGCTTAGCGTTTGTGTCGTTAGTGTTAAGAATTCATTTTGCAAACAGAAACATATACACGTCAGAAATGAGAAAGAAATATAATTGTAAAGAAAAGCGCTGATTTACTTACAGGAATGTTTTAGAGATTTCTAAAGGTTAATAAATACTTTCTTTAAAGATCTACAGATATTTTATCGATAGTCTAAATGCAAAAAGCAATTACTGTTACCTGGGAATGTGGATTATGATTTCATACTGTTTTAATTGATTGTTTTGTTTTTAATCAATAATGAACAAGTAGAGATGATGGTCATGAATCTTATCCAAATAATTGTTTACAGAACACTGTTACGCTGTGTTTTAAAAAACATCATTCTTCTTGCATGACCCTGGAGTAATGCTAATGAAGACTGCAGAGCAAATCAAGTAGAAAAGCAATCAGGATTTAACCAAGTAACTTCAAATGACAAAACTGTTTGACATTATGATCGAATCCATCAATGCTGTCAATCACAGAACCAGTACACGTTGGCTTTTGCGAGGAGTTTGGCAAGGGCGTGTTGTTTTCTGTCCAATTCCAACAGCCAAGTAAGAAATGCTGTTTTCACATTCCTAAGTGATCCAACTCTATATTTTTCACAGCTAAAATTGGACATTTCAGTTGGCATTTATATTCTTTACCATCTCTGGTTATGAAAAATATATCTTGACAGAGGCTGAAAAAAAAAAAAAAACACAGAGCAATCACCTTTATTATTAATTTGTTTGTAGACTTTAACAAAGGATAAATGAACTTGTCAGCGTTGTTACCCTTGTGTTTTCCCAGGATGTCCCAATTCCTAATGTGATCCATACATGCCCAGGAAAGTAGGAAAGATGACCTTCGTATTTTTGATCAAGTACAGAATGCTAAGCAGCAGTCATAACCTCAGTCCGTTTCAGGTGTAAAATTGCCTTGTTTAACAGTCTGAGTCCAGCATTGCTTCTCCCAAGGCCTGAAGCATAGCTGTGTCACGCTACCCAACCCGCTGTGGCCTGAGAGGAATAATGTTATAATTAAGGTGCTGCTTAATCTTTAAACATATATTTTTGGTTGCTGGTCTCATTCTTCCAAAGGCTTCCTTCAGGTGTAAAATCTTACATGTTGTTCTGCCATTTCTAAGTGCCAATAAGAACAGTTTCTGAGCTGCCAGGAATTTCCAGTTGGATGTATTTGACTGAGACTTAGATCACCAACAGGTTTCTTTTTGAGGAATGGACCAGAGAATGTTATCAAAGGTAACAACTGTTGTGTATAATTGCATCAAACAGGAATTGTTCAGAGAAACTGTCACATCTAAGCAATGCTTATTGTGGAGGGAAGGTCTTAGAAACATGGAGGTGAGCACAAACTGAGACAGGATGCTACACAGCTTTAACTTCTGGTGCACCAGTCCTGTGTCGTACTGTCATGAACAACTGTGATGGGAAGTAAGACTGCATTGGTACTCTTTTGTGAAAAGGAAAGCGGTTAAACGAAATGACTGGAGAAACTGAATCAGGAAAAAAATTAGTAGGATGCAATTCCAGATCACTGATTTAGGAAGTGAAAATAATTTCAAGTGGAATATAGAAGTGATAGAGAAAGAGGAGATGAATTCAAATGAGCAACCGGTGTTGCACGATGATTGTGAGTCACTAATGAGATACAAAGCTAAGAAAGGTAAATGAACCTTGGGAGCTCTGTCAGATATGACCAAAGATGCAATAATGTACAGTTCGACCTCATTAGCTTGAGAAGTAGTATAGATGCAGGGTGATAAAAGAGCCATTTAAACTGAAAACAACTGCTGGTGAAAGAACAATAGGCTTAAAACTGATGATAACGGTATTGAAGTGAGATGTCAGGTTAAACTTTCTGTACCTGAGTCCACTGCAATCCCAGAAGAACCGTCTAACTAGAAAAAGGAGAGCAAAACAAATAATAGTGCTGCTGGGTGAGTAGCTCAGTCTATAGAAGCAGTTGCCTGATGTGATCTTGCAATAAGCCTAGAGAGAAAGGGGGGAGGAGTCCTGCAGAGTTGCAGTCCATAATGCCTGTAGAGTTTTGTACTGCAGACTGAAATTCCTTATAGGGGGATATATGTCCTATGTTATCTGCATAAGCTAAAGATGTGTGGGTTGTTCTGCAGGGAGTCTGCTGCTCATTCTCCCTTTGTTGTCTTGTCTCTCCAGAGACAGGTTGGCTCATAGCACGCAAATAATTCTGCCAGTAAAACCACGTTTAGAATTACGTAGCCCAGATAACCAAGTAGTTGCATGTGTAGTAATCGCTGCGCATTTTATGTTTAAGATAATTAATCATAGATCATAAGTTTAAAGAGTACTGTATTGATTACTATTCTTACATATTATTTGAATAAAAATTAAGATTTTCTGTCTTCAAAAAAATTGTCCCAAATAACTTCTGTTTTGCAAACTTTTAATATTAAAAAAAATAGCTCTAAAGACCATTTGCTGCACTCGTGAATAACATTGATGCCTCTTCAGTGGCATCCCCTCCATTTCCTTACAATCTAAAAAGTTTAGAGAAGCGTGTGATCTGGCAGCATAAGCCAGTGTTCAGTCAGTGACGCTGAACATGAACATTGCTGAGCATTTTGCAAGCAGCAAAATTATCCTGTGTCTCTCACGCACACAAAAGAGAAAACAGAGCTGCATCCCAGCAGCATGTTACCATCTCAGGCACCATTTGCTTTCTGTTTGTATGCTTTCTGTTTGTATGCTTTCTGTTTGAGACCTTTTTGGAGGAAATTGTATATAAAGATTATTAGCATCAAACAGATTTTTTTTTTTCTAGTGGGTTTTAAAACTAGTGGTCTTACATGTTTGTAAAATACACCTGGAAGAATCAGTTTAGAAAACATATGAAATCTTTCCAGAATTGACTCTAAATGCTAATTTAATTTGATTTGATCTAAGTTAACAAAATGCAAACCAGCCTAGAAGATGTTTGTGAAGTTTTCTTACCAAACCCTCAGACGTGTATCATAATCCTTTTACATTTGAATGCCCTTTTAAAGGCATTCTGTGCTGTTAATAGAAAAGTTGGCATTCATTTTGAAAGAAAACTCTAGCAGGTCTTGGAGTCTTTGTTTCTTCGGTTTTAGGAATGGAGCATACTCGCCTATAAAAGCTGGGGATGCTGGCCTTTTGAGTCAGCCTTCAGAATATGAAACCTTAGAATAACATTTAATTACTACTTCATTTCAATAGGACTTTCTATATGGCTTTTAGTTCCAGACAGATGCTACTAATTATGTCTTCTTTTTAAGTTTTTTTCTCCCAGATTTATCTTTCCATGTATAAGCAGAGCACTGTTATATGTAATGCCCGGTCATTTAATGATACAATCATCTTAGAACAGGTGCTTGTTTAATTATCGCGTATACAAACTACAGCATTGGCAATACAGTTTAGAAAAACAAAAGTTAAGAAAGCAGCAGCTTTTATTACATATTATATAAACTGCATGTTCTTAAATGGTGCATTAATTGAATTTAGGAAAGGTGAAAACCATTTCAAATAAAGATAATGTTACCATTTTAGAACATGCATATTTCATATCAAAGCTTCTGCTCAGAGTCACATCTCGACCAGCGTGTTTTTTTAAAGCACGTGCCTGCATTACCAAGTATCTAATGGTTTGTTCTTGGAGATGGAAAGGTTCCTGTATTTGCTGGATAGAGGATGGATGGTGAAGCTTTGCCTATTCATTTAGCAGTAAGTCACAGGGTCTTGTGTTGTGTGCACTTGGAGTGCCCAGTGACACCACTTGAAAACTGTTTCAGAATATAGGCAACGCATCATCTCGCTGAGCACTGTGTGCACGTGTTTACCTCCAAAGCTGTCGTGTTTGGGGCCGAGCAGGCACTCTTCCATTGTCTGAATTGAGACCCACACACGTTTGCTGTTATTGGCAGTGGTATATGTAGGGATTAAAATTGATCTTCTAAAAGTAAGAAAGAAATCAATACCTATTGTAATTAGTGGCAGTTAATTAGAAGTTGAAGTATATGCTGGTTCTTCCATCAAAATGTCTGACTGCTGTTCCCCACCCCTATCGTGACTGGTGGCTTGGTGCCCTCAGTCCTGCAGAGAGAAACTGTCCCACGTGCAAATGGGCAGAAGGGAATTGAAGCTAAGCTGGAAGAGAACTCCTGTCTCTGGTTAAGTCTGGAGCTCTTAATTCCCCTGCAGGATTTCTGTGCGTTACCAGGGCAGTGTGGCTCCGTTGGCAAACACAAAACAGAGCACGAAGGGCCTACATCTTTGAAGGGACCTCCGTGGGCAGAGCTACCTTTGGGCAGTTAGTCTGTAGCTTTGCTGTTTGCCTTGTGACCTCACGACGGTTACCTGGAAGCAACGCTCACTTAGAATCACAGAATCACCAAGGATGGAAAAGACCTCTGAGGTCAACCATCCGCCTATCCTGCTAAACCATGTCCTCAGTACAACATCTACAGTGGGAGCAGGTGACGCAGGCAAAAGAGAGGTGGAAAGCTGATGCAACAGCTGAGGAAGAGAGGGAAAAAGAAGGTTATTTGGCAAAGGTATGGAAGATGTCACAAAAGGTGTTTAGAAACAAGAGTGAGTTGTGTGTTTTTGTCCAACAGTATAAAGTGATGTTTATAAAGCTAGTATTATTAAAAACCTTTTGGTGAGAATTTGAAACTGGGGCTTGATAGTCTCAGCTGGCAGGATGTGGGTTACTGCTTCATAGGAAATGGAGGGCGATCGGTAACTTTATACAGCTGCAGATTATAGTAAGCAGTAACTTCTGGGCTTTTCTCATTTCAGATGCATTTGAATCAGTACTCTCATGTGTAATAGCCTTGCTGGTACAAAAATCCCCATTGATCTTTTTCCCCACAGTGTCTTTTTTACACTCTGTGCTGTATTTCTCTCACATCATCTTTGGCAAGGGCCACTTGGGATTTTCCCTTGCCCTGTAGTCTGGGGAATGGTCTGTTTCCTAGGAGCATCTTGAAGTTTCATCTGAAAAACTCTTATGTCAGGGCCTCTGGACCTGCCAGTGCCTTTGATCTCTACTGCTTTCATCCTCTAACATGACAGCTTGTGTAGTCTCTCTGTGGGTCTCAGGTGTGTTTCCCAGTGGGGATTTGCAGAGCATTTTTTTGACTCAGTGTAGTTAGGTTATAGGCACATCCTGCAAAACCTTTCTGGGTTAAATGTCTGGTAAATGGCTTTAACTGGATCCCGTGGCCGATAACCCAGACAGTCCCAAACCGCCCTGCATTCCTGAATGTTCAGGAGCATTCGGAATGAGACTTACAGAAACATAAATATATACATATAAGCAAAAAATAAATCAAAATTAATGGAGATGTAACACACTTTCAACCACTGGCAGCAATAACCATTTAGTTTGTCTTAGCTGTATTGATATATCCACTGAAACAGTATATGTCAATCAAGTAAATGTTGATTGCTAAAATTGATAATTTGGTTCATCTGTAGATTGTTTTGAGCATACAGTGGAGACAAAAAGCAGTAAGGCCCTACAATCCACTGGTTTTCTTGACACATTTCACCAGTAAGGTTGACAGTTTGGGACTCAGAGGCGTACCTGACACGACCCATACAGTTTCTTTTGACCTTGACTGGTTCACATCTTTACACGATGTGAGATACAAAGGTTTGTGTTGACCACTTTGAACTTTCTTCCTAAATCATAGAATCACTCAGGTTGGAAAAGACCGTAAAGATCATTGAGTCCGACCTAACCATACTACCCTAACAGTAACAACCCTCTGCTAAATCATGTCCCTTAGCAAGGACACGTGCTCAGTTCAGACTTGCCCACTTAAATCCCAATTTGTTAATAATCTGATATTTGCTCCCAGGAATTCCCTTATTATTTACCTGATTTGCAGTGCATGCCCATAATAAATTATGTCAGCACAACTGGGAAGCAGGGATCTGCAGGTCAAGAGCTGGGATGAGTGAGGAAGACAGAGGAACTTTGTTAATTTCACTAAGATAGAGAGGAACTCAGCATTTACTTTGCATGGCAGCATTCTGACATGACCAAAAATGCCACGCAGAGAGTATGAGCTGAAAGAACATACGTTGGTTAAAGTCTTGGTGTTCTCGATAAGAAACAGGGTTGTCAACTTGCTCAGGATTTTTTTTTACAGAGGTATGCTCAGCAGAGCTGTCAGATTCCCACAGGTGACCCAGTGCCTAGATTGATGATGGAAGCACAGCCTGACTGCAGTCAGTATAGATCAAACGGGTAGGTCAATATAGAAGAGTGTAGATGAAGAAGAAAGCTTTTTTGAGCAAAAGACCTTGAATAAAAAAAAAAAAAAGGGATAGACTTCGGTCCAACAAGGATGTGGGACAAGAGGCTCCTTAAGCTCCACTTTATCTCCTGGGTTTCAGTTCAGCTGTTTGGCAATTATGGCAATATATCTCTTGCTAATTCTTACAATCATTACTTTCATGCTTTCAGTTCTAGGTTTATAAAGAGACTAAGGTGAGGTCAGGATACCTAACTTTCGCTGATTCTACAGTTATCTTTATTTAATCCTCAGAGTTGAACTCAGTCACGTCAGAGGTTGGACCTGGGAAAGCACCCATTAAGAGTGAGTCCTAGATTGTTCTTGTTTTTCTCAAATAGAAATAATGAAAAAGATTTAATATCAGTAAACTTAGTAGTGTTTCTATACAGAAAAGTGGGTTGATAGATATTATCTACATTGTGGCAATTGTTTAAAAACTTGTAAACTGTAGAATCTGGAGTCCTACCATTCTGTTGGTCTCGTTGGCTTTCATCAACAAGGCCCAGATATGTTCTGTGTAAATAATGAAATTAAGCCACTACATTTAACAGTTTTAGAAGTTATTCAGTAGCAATGAGTGAACGTGATACAATGTAAGGCTGCATGTGCTGTGTTGTAAGGGCAGAATTTCCTGTAAGTGCTTCCAGTAGTTCCTGGTTCAAAGAAGTTGCTGTAGTAGCCTTCTGCAGAGGTGTTTTGTTTCCAGGTTTAAATCAGCCATGTCTAAGAGAACCAGCTGTAGTCCAGCTAGATTCTGGTGCAGTTAGTTCAGCATCTCTATAAAGGCTGTGGTTCTTAATCCAGGTCATTGTATCTGTGCTCGTGGTCCCTAAGGAACCTTTTAAAATCTTCTGTCTTGGATTTGCTTTTTCTAGTGTCTTGCATTTGTAGCCTATAGACAAATACACCTCAGGCTTCAAACCTTTTTGCTTACTCTAATTCTTTTTTAATGTTTCTCACTCGTAAACCAGGAAACCATTATCAGACCCACAGAGATAAGGCAACGAATCCTTAGATAAAATATCACCTGTACAAAGTGCTTGTCTATTTGCTGTAGGAACAGACAATAGAAATCTAATGAACTCAGTCTGACGTTTAACAACTGGCCAGGCTTTTTTGTTCTTCATTAAGAGGGCAGTAAACTCTTGTTCCTTTTGTCATGTATGCATGGTCGTCGTAGTCAATTTGGAACAGTTTGGTGGAGTTCTTGGAGATTTGCACCTCCAACAAGTGCTTTCCTGTCTTCTTTGTTCGCTGTGCTGCAGAAGTTATAATCCTTTATTTAACAGGCACTTACTGTACTTCTAAATGTAGATATGAAAACTGCTAACTGCACACTTATACTGGTATTTTTTTGCAATAGCTTTTATGTGAAATGCTAGAAATTGTAAATGAATTATTTTTTAAATGGACAAGGTAAAAAAGAAGCAACTTTCAAGGAATTTTATTTCATTCACCCCACAAATCTTAGCACTGTAATTAAAAATGTGTCGTTTGCAGCATAAAGAGCCCACATTTAAGATTTCTTCATCTGTTTTCTTTGAAATACTTACCAGAAAGCTCTCTCAGGTTAGTAAAGACTGTAGGGGATACTAACAAATATTGCCTTGCAGCTCCTTTTACGTTCTGTATGGGCTCAGTAGCCTTCAGAAGAATTAATGTTGGAATGCAAGGGAAGATTTTTTTTTTTTAATGAATTAAAAATATAGAACAGAGAGGTATGACAAAAAGGAAAGCAGCACCCACAGCTTATCAGGTATTCTGTTTTGATACTTAGAGTCTCAGACAGGAAAGAGAACACAGGAAAGCCAGCCACTGGGTAGCAGTGCTTGTAGTAAAGATTACAGTGACTTGGGATTTTTTGGAATTTGATCCCAGTTTTCCCTTGTCCTGGAGTTCTTGGGCCTGTTGTTGTTATGTATTGGTATAGGAAGTTATCCCAATTACTAATTGGAAATCCAAAAACTAGTATATTTTTTCTACAATTTTCAATATTGAGGCCAAGTATTTTTAAATATGTATGTGTCTGTGTATTATTCTGTGCAATTTTCTATTTTAAAAAGCAGAGGAGAAAAGTATTACTCGACTCACATGACTGAATTCTCCTGCAATAAGTTTTTTCCAATTAAAAAACAGTGAAAAAAAGATTTGGAGGCAGCAGTGTGACTGTAACAGTGAAGGGCAAAACAAACTGTAAACACAAATTCAGTTTTTAATACCCAGTGTAGGGCAAATAACCCCCAGAAATAGCACCCAGAAGAAATAGTGCCAAAGCTGATATATTTTTGATAGGCTTAGGTAGATGGTATACGGATAGTTAATAAGAAAATTAATAAGAAAAGAGTGGCTCACCTTTGAAGACGGTTGAGGCTCACCGAAAACTCCACTAGGGAGGGATCTCCAACCAGAGATCCTTCCCTGGTGGTGGTCAGCCCTTAAATGGGGTCTTGGGAGAGGTGGAGTCAAACTTCACCCCTTCCAATCACACTCACTTGTGCCCCTGTGGCTGACCCAGTGCTCGCCTCAGGTGATCAGTCAGTGGTTCAGGCCGTGATTCAACAGTTCCCATACACCCAGTATGGCATATAATGTGAGAAATTAAAAAGGTAACTGCAGAGAAGTCACGGTACTGCAGAATGCATGTTTTTGAGTCAAGTGAGATCTGTGTAACTTGTTGATGCACTGAGGGTAAACAGGAAGCTGGAATGCCTTTCTGCCCAGAGGATCCCTCTGTTATGGTTTTGCACTGGCTGAGGAGTCGGGAAGAGGCTGCCCGAGGATGACTCCAACCAGGCAATTAGCAGCCTCACAAAAGCTTGCGCTGCATCTCTAGATAGGAGCCTGCAAGACCTGAATTTCTCATGCTGTGCTTGGTGCCATGTGCGTGTTGACACTGCTGCCCTGATGTGGTGTGAGACTTGCCACGAGGTGAAGCTTCAGTCTTGCAAGCACAGCTTCTCCCCTAGGGTGGATCAACAAAACTGGCTGTCACAAGGGAAGAAAACTGCATCTTTGTACCTGGGGCTGTGCAGTCTTCAGCCCACAGGGTATCACTTGTCTAAATGTCACAATCATACTTGGGCTTTCTGAAATTAAGCTGTCAGTTTTGTACCCTCAGCAATATTTTTGGGGTTCCTGAGGAAAGATTGACCTTTTTATTTCTTTTTTTGCATATCTCAGTCCAATTTTCAGAGCTAGTTTTATTACATTTTATTTTCCTTTTTTTTTTTTTTCCTTTGCAGTTTTAATTAACGAGGAGATTGGGTTTCCTAAAGTAAAGGATCTCATTTCTTTTTGCCTCTTGGCCATTTAGGTATGCACAATGAAAGAAGTAAAAGTTTGGCCAGTTTTCTATCGATAATAAAGAACAATGGAGTGTAGCATAATGACAGCAATGCCAATCACAGGTAGATTGTAGAAATGGGTCCTGTCTAATTAGTCTTAACTGGGTGAATTTGAGTTTTTCGTGTATGTAAGGTAGACTAATACTGGAAGAGTTGTCCTGCAGGAGTATTTCTTTTGGTCTTCCATTGGAACCCTGAAGTTATTTGGGAGTGCTTGACTAATCTCTCAGAGATACTGCAGTACTGGCAGATATTTGTAATACATTACTGGCAGGATGGAGTGATAGGAAGAGCTATCTTTCATCTCGTATCCCTTTGTACTCTCATGTTTTTACATACGGTGGTATATTAACATATACGGGCCACAGATCCTGCCAGAGTCTCTGCAAAATAGAACTGGAGTTATCATCGCTGAATGTAATAAAAGAATTAGTCTCTGCCATAAATGAAAATCTAACTTAAGTATGCGTAGGCAAGTTAAAAATGTTTGTTATGCATTAATATTAGACTTAATTCTGTAATTTTTATTATGGCAACATGACACAGGCATAACACTGGTAATTAGCTTTTATGTTTGCTTTTAGATATATATTATGCCTGTATATAATTTATGAGTGACAGATTATTCAGAGACTCTGGAGATCATATGATCAATGCAGACAGAGCTGAATGGAACCTTAGGAGGTCAGGTAGCTCAACCCCCTGCCCCAGCTGGAGCAATTATGCCCCAGCCGTGCCTGGCAGTTAATTAGCTTGCCTGTGCTTAGAACCTTTCTGTGACTGAGATTCCACTCTCCCTTGGCGATTGATTTCGATGCTGAACTATCTTGACAGCTAGAAAGATTTCCCAAAGGTCTAAACTGAATTTCTCTTGCTGCGGTTTAACCCTTTTTGTCCTGCTTCCTGAGGAATAGCTGTGTCCCTTCTCCTCGACAGAGCAACCTTTCGCGTAAGCAGTTATTGTGGAGGGTTCACAACACTTTAGATGGAAATAATCTCAGACTTTTTATTATTTTCTTGCAATTTGTGCTTTCTGACCATTCTTGCTGTTGCTTTCCTATTGGTGCTCACTGAAAGGCCCATCTTCTCTTCCTGATGAGTCTGGCCTGCTCCAAAGCCTTACACAAGTACTGGTGGCACTTATTTAGTGCTGTGCTTGGGGTACGTTTCCATTTGCAGAGTTGACGTGCCCGCTTGCCACCTTTCTCGGAGCACTTCGAGATCCGTAGATGAAAGTTGTTACAGTATTTCTCTTACAAAACTCTTGCTGTGTCATTTACTTCATTTAATGTGACAAGTACAAATCAATCTGCATAGCATGTATTTTTAAAATGTTCCCGTTTTATTATTTTATAGAGCTAGGGCACGCTTTAAATCCATCTAGAAGCACAAAATGTAGGCAGTTAGAGCCAGCCCCCCTTCTCTGATTCTGCCACATGAAAAGCTTTGGTAAGGTCAAGATTATTTAAGTAGGACCTTGAAATGGTGAGGCTCCTTAGTTCAATAGCAGCTTCAAAGTTTGTGGCTTTTCCTCCTGTTATGTTTGCTGAGATCTGAGGAACTCTCTCCAGCAGTTGTACAGAGCTGAGGTTTCCTAATGGCTCCTGCAGGCCCACGGAGGTCAACGGCAATGAGCTTCAGCGATGGTTTTGGGCCACATCCATTGCTACTTCAGTAAATCTGCTTTGCCACGTTTGTTTTATCTTGCCCAGAAGCAAGTGAAGTAGCCCTGGATTTCTTTTTCTGACATTTTCAGCAATTTCTTAGGATGGAAAAAGTAAATTCAAGCCATCTCACAGCCTGAAGTGAGAGCCATCTTTGTTGCAGAATTTATTTATAATACATATTTTCCCAACTTTGCTAACTACTGTGCTAACAGGAGAAAATCCAAACCATGAGCATTAGAGCCCCAGCTCCTGCTGAGTTGTCCCTGGTGAGCAGGCCACGAGAAGGCAGAATTCTGATGAGAAATGTAGGTTGCTGTGACAGCTGTGGTGTTTGCATTTTCCAGAGTGATGCAGTTCTCCAAAGAGGTCAGTCAGCATCTGAAGAGTCAGCTGAAGTTCTTCTCAATGTCATTAAAGCCAATGCTGGCAGTTGTAGTCTTTTCTGTTTATATAACCTAGTTGGGGAAGTGCATACAGGATTGGCAGGGAAGTAGAATGAAGGGAAAATAGCAAAAGATCCTATTCTTCTGTGAAATAGCTGGGTAAAGCATTGTTTTACTGTACGTGTATTTTAAAACATACAAAAAAAAAAAAACAAAAACAAACAAGCAAACTCCCCAAAACCAACCTCTGTAGTTTTATTTTAACTAGATTGCAGGTTATCCTCTTTATTCATCTATCTGATGTATTAATAAGAAATACATCATACCCGTACTTTAACCTCTGGGCTTCCCTGCCTATCCCTTCACATAGACGTTTTTCAGCACCTCAGCATAATTAGATATCCCAATTACATCGTGTGTCACGTTGGGATGAGTGGGCACGTGGTGTTTTTCTCCAGAAACTGATCTCTCCTTCACTTTCGTCATCCTGTGTCACAACCTTAATGCTTTTTTAATGCACTTTTCAGAGGGTGATCACCATCAGCCCATTTTCAGCTCTGCTCTGCACAGAGGAGTGAGCAGTATATGTTCTGTGGAAGCAGGGTAGAAAATTAAAGAAGGATGTTGTTAACTTATGGCAGGAAGTTTGCTGGAGAAGCAGTGATGCTTTCTGCTCGTGAGCATGACTTCTGCCAGCTAAGCAGCGATGTGGGCTGGAGTTATTTTTTGTGATGTTTGTGTCAGTCAGGTGGTCTGCAGTAAGGAAATAACTCTGAACATAGTGGTTCCAGAAAAATTGTGTATTCATTTGTAAATAACAGAAATCACTCCATAACTGACTCATGGATCACTTGGAAGACCCCTCTCATTTCTGTTTATAACTTTTCACCAGGTTTTCACCGATGGGAAAATCAACACAGGCCTCTGAGGCCTCAAACGATGTAGAATGGTTCACAGGAAGGCTTTGGGGAGAGTGGCTGTTGTAAAATGAAACAACACATCTGTTTTATTTAATTCCCTGTCCTGCAGATCGTTTAAGCTGCCGACTTCTGTTGGACTACTCACATATTTAAGGTTCTGCTCAAGCTACTGTGTGGAGTTGTGCCACATTTGGTTGAACAGATCCTGGATATACATCTGTTGCTTTGTTGTGCTGTATTCATTGCTTTTTTTTTTTATATAGCTATTTGCATTTTTTTTAATTATTGTTGGTTTTTTTTTTTTTGCTTCTCAAGTGTCACGTGTTTGTAGCAGGGTCTCACTAAGGTTTTAATATGAGGTTTAATACAAGGTTTTATTTATTGTTTATATATTTGATACGGACACATGGAAGATAAATTTACAGGAGCAGGTAAAGGTCAGAGTTTCAGGGCACAGCTGTCTCACAGAAAACAGTAAGTGATTACATTTGGTACAAAGTGAAAAGGAGAGAGAGAGAGAGAGAGAGAGCAAATGGATTGCTTTTAACGGCTCCACGTGATATTTCAGGATGACACTTTGGAATAAGTCACTGTGCAAGCTGGCTTTGGTGGCAGAAAATCATGGGCATATTACACAAGCACAGCACGCATACGTATAGACACATCCATAATTCTGATACAAGCTTAGACTGGAGAATATAGGGAGACTTCAGTGCTGGTGTGTGATAAGTCTGACACATAATTCACATGTTTGGGCAATTGCTTGTAACTTGAGATGGTTTTGCTCTGGATGTAAAAATGACCTCACAAGTAGCATCAACCTCACTGCAAATAATTACTGCAGCGAGGGAGAGCTGGAGAGAAGGTATTTGGTTAAACTTTGGATCACAAGGTGCAACAGCGTAGAAAACATTGCACAGGTCTTCATTCACTTACGGTACATTGTTAACGTTTGTCAATTACGCAGACAAAGCAATTCTAAGCAATATCAGAGTGATTTTATATGCTCTGGATATCAGTCCTTCAGAAATTACTTAGGGCATTATCCACCCAAGATCTGCATAAAAGGATGTCTCCTTTACGCTAATGAACAGATGGAAATTCACTGGCTAGGTGCCCACCCCCTCAAAGAATGGGAAGAGCGTAAGTGAAGCAGTGCTGCTGAGGATAGACAGCAAACTATTCTGCCTGTTTGCTGCAGACAGTGTAGGAAGTGGTTGGTTTGAAACTGCAACAGGAGAACTTGGCGCTGAGAAAACTCCAGTGTTGAGGCTCTAATCTCACAGGAGTGGGCTGGCTAGACAGAGCAGAAGGGATGGGGGTGCCTTTGGGCTAGTGGCAGCTGTGGGGCTGAATTCTGTAGGTTGTAGCTGCTGTAGCACCTGTGCAAAGAGCATGCAAGTATGTGCATTTGTGTCTGAATGTAAGCACAGATAGAACAGAGCTGTGTTTTAGAAACTGAAGTCCACTTATTTGTTTCATGAAGTTAAGTTTGTGGACTTATTTCATGTTTCTACAATTGTGTTTGCAGTTACTTTAAGCAGAGATGTCTACTCTTGTTCCCTAGAAGACATCTCTCTCAGTGAAAAGCTTCTACCATAACTTTAATTTAGAAATGCTACTGAATTAAGGTTTGGTGATAAGATGCATATGTCCACAACCTAAATGTGGTCAGCATAGCAATGTAGAGTGCCCTATGAATGTTTTTCAGAGACATTCTGGTGCCAGGAGTTGTACCTGTGGGTCGTTTACTTGTGCAGCCTTAGGATTAAATTGACCTTTTTTCCCTACGTTTAACCGTAGTCATTCAAAAGCTAGATGTTTGTTCTAAACCAGCATTCCATGACAATCGGCAGAAGATACGTCACCAGAGGACTTGTCTAAATCATAGTCTGACCTGGGCTTGTCAGCCTATCACCTACAGGGTGAACCTGTGGTTTGCTTCTTAAATGGCTATTTAGTCGTGAGTGTTGTGCCCTGTATGCTCATCCTTCAGACTGGATTGGATCATTCATGGAGTCATTGAATCTTTTGTGACAGCAACTACATCATGTTTTTCCACTAGCGTGGTGTCTTCCAACTCTTGTTTGTTTCCCAAGCTGTGTATATTGGTGTAGATGCACTTTAGCTTTGAGAGAGTGTTGAAACCTATCCAGTGGCCTCATCTTTTGTGCCATGTAGGCCCCTTCACTGTCAAAAAAACCCAAGGTTCTGGTGGTGGCTCCAGCTACAAAGCCACGTGTTTATAGAGAGGATCCTTCTGTTTCTTTCAGAGTCTTTACACTGAAAGAGAAGATGATTGTGCCTTTGATTCCATTAGCAGACACCCCAGGGCACTTCGGGACCCCTTGTCATGCCTTTGCTAAGATCATGATAAGAACATTTCAGCTCAAATGAGGAACAAAATATTCTCTAATGAATTTTCTTCATTCAGGGTTTTCTTGAAGATTTTGTCAGTTGGACATGCAAATAGAAGTCAGCCAAAGGATGTCATACAGTACCTGTGGTAGACTTCTATCATCAAATATTGCCACGTATCACAGCACTCTGTTCTTACCAGTATGCTCTGGTAGTTTTGAGTTTCTCTGGACTGAAATCATACTGTTTCCATGTGCGTTATATTATAGATCACTCACTTTTTGTTCTTGATGTTACCTTGCTACAAAACAAAGAGAAAACGCTTAATAAATGAAATTGCATCTTCCTGATTCCAGAAATCTGACTAATACTGAAGATTTTCAGTTGGAATAAGTAGACCTGCTGGAAAGGTTTTTCACGTCCTCTTTCCCCCAGTGAATTCTGACTTCATTATTTTAGCAAAGATAATACTCTCAAAATATGATTGCAAGAAAATCCATAAGACCAGTAAGACAAACCCTGTGTGCTTCAGGAAGTAATTTTTTCCGGCAAAAACGAATATGTATTGTTGTGTATGTCATCCAAATAGCACAAGGAAGGAATTGTGTTTCATCAAGTAAAAATCTACCATCAACAAGCTCATATATTTCTTAGTGGCATCATTTGGCTTTGTAAATTTGGACTTGGGGGATCATAAAATCCCAATCTGTGTACAATGAATTTTCCACAGGGCAGCGCAGTATTTGAATTCTGAATAGTCTCGTCAGTGTGTGTAATAATATATCAGTTTTTAATATTTAAGTGACTTGATAAAGAACCATAGAAGTAGAACTAGTTACTAAACTTGTCAGAAATGTATCCCAAGTAAATACCAAGAGAGGAAGAAATAAAGGTTGAATTTGGTATTTTTCCACAGTAACTGCATAGTGAGATCCATCAGATTTACATCTTTTCTTTGTAATGTGGAAGCAGAACTATTAATCTTATAAAGGTAGGGTATAAGGTAGCTTGCACACGGAAGCATTTTCTGAGTAGTTTGCAGTTTGACTGCACGTTTGGAGACATAGTTCATGAATCTGGTTCTTTTTCATTGAATATATCGTGCAAGTCCATTCAAATGTATTCCATGTAACTCACCAAATGTTTGAGTACAT
Source organism: Oreortyx pictus (assembly GCA_036925125.1). Lineage (NCBI taxonomy): Eukaryota > Metazoa > Chordata > Aves > Galliformes > Odontophoridae > Oreortyx > Oreortyx pictus. The sequence continues at coordinate 805,276 of JAUPFR010000008.1, forward strand.
GAAGTTGAGTTTTATCCCATAGTAGAGGCTAAAATCGGCTTCTACTCTCATGTCCTTCTACATTGTGGTCATTTGAAACTCTTTGAGGCCAAAAGGAATATTTCTGTAAAATTCTTAAGCACATATTTTCACAACTAGTTCTTAAGAACTAGTTGTGTCTCAGTATAGGAAAAAATAAAGTCAGAAAGCCATATCATCTCAAATATCAACAAGGCAAACCTCCTTAAGAACTGATGCCAGTGTTCTGGGAGGACGAGTATAAAGTAAATGACAAAAACTGCATGGTGCTTGTTTATGTATTTTCAAATATAAACAGATATATATTTTCTGATAAGAGTAAATTAATTTAAGCTAGAATTTAAGGTTCTGCATTGTCTTATTTTTCACTTTCAAATCCTGGTGCAAGATTAGACTGTGCCATGGTGGGGTAATGTAGCCGTGTAACTGTCCTCAGTTGGAGATCATAAAGGCAGAAGGAGTTCTTGTCACAATTCAACCAAATTTGCTATAGGACAAGAATCATTGGACCCTACAGAACAAACCCCACTGGAATTAGAGTGCCTTATTTGTCAAGACATCTAATTTACATGTACATTTTATGCTTGGAGTTTACAATGATGTTGCAGTATACTTTCTGGTCCTTCAATGTTTCTGGTCATTTTTCCAGTGTTCTCAGTTTCTGGACTAGTGGTTTACACTGAGGTAATAGTAATTTGGACTGATATTTCAGCAGCAGTCTAACAGAGTAGTAGTCGTACAATCTGAATCTCCGTTTTCTTCTTCAAGGCATACTTTCGGCATACTTTTAGATTAGGCAGTTAAGCCCAAGCTCAACCAAACATATTTTAGTGCTCCCAAGGCTGAAGATTCCCTTCTAGATGTCCTTGTTCCTGGAGTTAGGATTTGTTTATTTTGTTTGTTTGTTTTTGCAGGTTGAAAGGCATGATACGGGTTTTATCGAGTTTACATGACCATTCTGTTTGATCAGGATCACAAAGTTTTCCTGTCACATTCAGGTTTTGTGAAGTTATGTCTGGGAAAGCAGCTGGCCTTAAGCAGTGCATCTTCTATTTAGCAAATGCTTTGTGTAGCATGTTAGGGCTTTTCTAAAAAGTATGATTTTCAGAAGCAGCCATCTTTCCATGTACTGAAAGCTTCCTTTGAAGTTTGTTGTGGTTTCAGTGGTATCAAAATCTCCAGCACTCAGAGTGTTTATGTTTGAGATCCAAATAAGCAGAGCAAAACAGAAGTAGTAGTAAATAAATATTATGAAGCTGCAAATAAAATAAAGACTGAAAAAGTGTTGATGTTTGAGTAGATACAGAAAGAATCTATCCTGGCTCTAGTTAATTTGAGCAAAATTTCCCAATTGCCAATTCTTGCCAATTCCTGCCAATATCGCAATTATTCTCTCTTGAGATTGTTTTTGTTTCTTCTTATTGGCCATTCTGCTAGTTTGAGGAAATTGTAATTGGATACGTTGGTTTCAAGCTTATTAACATTTTGAATTGTTCTTTCTAAAATAGAATCTTCACTTTAAAGTTAAAAAAAAAAAAAAGACTGAAAATGAAACAAGCACAAAGTTTCCTGGTTTGCTTTCCCGATCTCTGGCTGTTTCAAGACAAGCTAAGTGCTTTGAATATACGGGGAGAGAAAATTGAGACTGTAAGCTGAATTCGCAAGCTGCTCTTTACAAACCTTGATTTATACATACTCCTCATTTCTGAGAAAGATGCTGAAATAGCTGTTCCAAGATGTATAGAAGTGCTACACTGACAGAAAATCACAAATCTCACATGGACAATGGGCAGAGAGAATCCTGAAAGGATAATAAAAATTTTGTTGAAATATGTTAAGAAAGCTATATCTGCACAAGAGAGGCTACGTAAAATGAGGTGTTTAGCTCTTAGAAACATCCTCGGATCTTCCTTTGAGTTCTGTTCCTCAGTTTTATAGCTCTGTGACATGTATGTGATGTACTTGATGCGTGTCTCTCATAGTATATATTTTTATTTTATTCCTGGGAAATCACTGAGTGGCTGGGGTTGGAAGGGACTTCTGGAGGTCATCCGTTCCTATCTCTCCTCTCAAGCAGGGCACCTAGAGCCATGTGTCTAGTGAAGTTACATTTAAGACATGCAAATTTATATAAAACCATACAATTTGGCATGAAGAAGGAATGAAAAAAGCCAACTAAAATTCCGTCTACTAAGTATCGTTCGTTCTGTGTTATTCTCCTCAAGCGTGCATCTGGTTTCTTTCCCAAGGATGGAGCTTAGAGCATTTCTCATGGAGAGAACACTGTGTGCTCTTTGAAGGAAGCCTGGAAGCAGCCCGAGCACAGTTTGGATAAGAGGTATTAATAGAGTTGCATCCTCACACCGAGTTTCTGAATTTGGCTCTTTGTTTCTGTGTCTGTGCTTCTAGATGTCAGTGTTGTGTTTGGCTCAGTGACCCCAGCTCTGAAGTATTCTTTTCACTGCACATTGACTCGGTCGCTCTGTGATTCTCTCTCATCACCCAGTGGTATTTGTTGCTGAAGCTTAGGAAGCAGATGTCCCATTAAATCTGTCTTTTTTCTTTAGGCTCTCTAGTCTCTGTTTCAAGTGGTACTTTACAGTATCTGCTGGGTTAGATTGGTGTTCTTTCAGCCATGGCATAAGATGTAACATTTCTTATCGCACAATACACTGAGTAGAATCAGTAATATTATCTGAGACAAAACAATCTTTGATGGGACTTCAGATAATACCATCTGCTGTATGAACTCCTTTTAAAATTGTATGTAGAAAAAGTACATGTAAGTGTGTTTTGTACGTTTTTTAAGGATTCTGAAGATCTTGTATTCGTAACAAGAGGAAGTAAGAGCTTACAGGTTTTTTTAATGGTCTTCAAAAAACTTGAGTAAACAACATATGTAATTACTCTGTGGGGAAATACTACTTAATTAAAACACAAAGTCATTCTATTAGCATACACACCTGCTGCTCATATGGTTCATTTCTTCCAGAAATAATCAAATTACTGTATAGAGATTGTTCTGTAGTTCAGCTATCTAGAGTACACATTCCAGCATTCTGTCTTGTCCTCCTCCTCTTCGTTGGCTCGAAAGCAGTCACAGTGAATGCAGATAGAGATCTGCTGGGACTCAGCTGCCAGCTGTGAAAGAATACAGTTTATCTTGACTGTTCAAGGAAAAAAAAAAAAAAAAAAAACAGCCCGCCCCAAATCTCTATATTTTCTAAATGCTATCTGCAGGGGAAATGAACAAAAAGGTGTTCTACAAATTGAACGCAAAAGAGCACCTACTTCCCTCATGCACTCTGCCATCATCCACAAAGGGTAATAAACAGGATTGTTTTGTGAAAGATTGAAAATGTTTTGGAAAGCTGTGGGTGCTTCAGATAGGACTAAGGCTTACAGGACCCTACAGTATATTTTGATTGACTTAATATCAGACAAAATACTACTGGAAGATTTGAATATGTCCTAGCATGGGCCCGGAGTGCCTTTTCTTTATGTGTTCCCATTGTATTAGCTGAAAATGGATTGGACAAAGATATTTAATTCGTATCTTCCAGTCTTATGGAAGACTTTTTTCTTCTGATAGTTTTCATGAGAATGTATTGTATGTTGAAGTGACCAGACCAGTAAGTGAATGAAGTTTTCATTTCTTCCAAGTGGTATAGGACTGGTTGTGTTGGCTTTAGCTGAGTCTCTGTGTCCTGTGAGGAGACTTAAATAAAGATTGTAAGATGTGGGGGGCAAGTATGGAGTGGTTCTTTCCTGATAACCTCTTCTGAGCTTCTGGCCATCAGAGCCACAGGGGTGTCTGCATGGGGCAACTCAGTTTTGAGTGCCAGATTTAGGTGCTGTCAGTATACCCATCCTCCTTCATTTCAGTGCACTACATGAACCTCCACCTAGTTATGATTGCAGTAATGTCACTATGGCCAGCTATGAGGAACAAAATTTTTATCTTTTGATCATGATGTAATATAAATATGTGGCAGACCTCGTTGGAACAACTATTCCTGGTGAGAGAAAAGTGCTGGTATCCCACACAACCACACCAGAACTAGATGAGTAGTTTAATCCTGGTACAGAGAGTGAAGGCTACAGGACTTAGAAGTTTCTTAATCACTTGAGAGTACTGTTTTACGTGGCCTTGCTTTTTAAAGCCCTACATAGCTTTGGTCTGGGTACTTCAAATACTGTTTATTTCCTGGTCTTCAGTAGAATAGCTGAAATCAGGGGATATGTTCAGAATCTTTTTTACACTGGGCATGGAGACACAGTCATTTCTTTGGAAGGTCCATGTCTCTGGGTCTCCGTGTCACCCACAGCTCAGGCAAAAGCACGGACCTGAGCTGTTCGAGTGCTGTGAATTCTGGTATCTTGTCCCTTTACTTGGTGTTTAGGAGTATATAGAATAAAAGAGGACTGCTGGCATTGCAGTTTTTATGTGGAGCATGAATTTGGGTTTAAGTAAATGCCTGAGTTTATGTAGATGTTTGTAGCTTGTGCAGTTTAGCTGGGGGCATGAAGAGTCAACCCAAGAGTTTGTGAATGTATATTTCAATCAGTTAGTGTCAGAACATTGCTTAAGTTCTCTGAAAATATGTTTCAGGTTTGATTTTCTTCATAAGCAGCATGCTGGTCATTCAAACTAAGGGAAGAGAGAAAGTTTTTTTTTTTTTAAAAAGTTAATTTATATAATTACCTCTCTCCAAGTGGTTAATGCATACATTTAAACCCCTCGCGTGTTGTGTGTCACTAAACTGCGCAGCCACATTAAGTATGAATGTATCTCTGGTCTCATCCCCCTTTCCTCTTGAGCTCCTCATTTATGTTGGAATGATGGAGAGGGGCAGTGTGGAATCTGATTTAATAGGATTAAAATAACTGTTTAACTTTCTAACTTTATCCGGTGAAAGATTCAGCCAAGGGTGGTTTTACTGCTGAAGTGGAAGGTATCAGAAAAAGCTCCAATTTATAATTGGACAGCTATGCTTGAGCTTTTCTGTGCTTTCCATTCTTTTCTTTTTGGACCTGGTGCCAGATCTCGCAGACTTTATTGGAGTTTGGAAGTCCAGAGTGAGTTTGTGCTGTGCTCTCAGGTTATTTGTGAGTTATGTCGTGATCTCTCAGGCTTCCTGTTGATGAGCAGATGTACATAGCATCTCCCTCCCCAGCTGAAGTCTCTTTCTTTGAACTGTCACACGATTATCATGTCAAGATTAAGCATGCTGGCATCCCGCGTGATGCTAAATCACTACGAAATATTGGGTAGTAGGCTGAAGTCCACGTGGTTGCTGGCTAGCCAGGTCTTCCATGTGTCCAGTAGAAAGCAATGGAGTTATTTACGAGTGTAACTTGTACACATACTACATCCTGTGATTTTTCTTGTCTACAATTTTTTCATTGTAAGTGCTTTAATGGAATATTTTACAACCTGGATTTGTGATCAGCAGAAGCTCCCTTCCTTTGAGGTACCCTGCATGCAACTGAGGGCTTCCCAGAAGAAATGAGGAATGATCTTGTGCTCCAGGTGTGGAACTGACTGCTCACATTTTCTCACACAGGGTTTTTAGTCTCTCCTGAAGTATGCAGCAGTAAGGCATGAAGCCTTAGCATCTGGCTGCTTCAGTAATTGTCAAAGGGAGAGGGCAATTGACTTCCAGTATAGTTCATCCTGCATCTGTTAGGCATTTTCAGTGTATTTAGGTGGCCTTTGGAACTGCTTTCCCGTCATTATCTTTTGAGGGAGCTTTGATAATTAGCTTGGAGTGGATGCCTACCTCTTACGTGGCAGCATTCCATGAGATTAAATACACCCTTAAGCTCTCTGTAACTAAGATCTATGTCTGTAAGATAACGGAAGTGCTTCAGAATCTGTTCATTAATTTTCCTGATGTTCTCAGGTGTTATGACCATGGCAGCATACAGAAATATTGTCTTTCAGGTCAGACGAATTGAAAACTGCAGGGTAAAATTGTTGCTTGTGATAGGCGTCCTAGCAAGGGACAGGTATAGTTAATTGTGTTCTGGCAAAACATGACAACAGAGTTGGGTAAAAGATCCCAAAGTATTTATGACGTAAGTTATATGTGATTATTGTATATTACCAGTTTGAAATGATGGAGTCGAAGGAGGAAATGTGAGAAAATGGATTGAAATGAGAAAAAGCTAAGGCATGGATTGTTGCTACAAGACTGTATCAGAGGGAGGAAGGAGGCATTTGCTAGGCAAACATGCCTTACTATTGCACATACAAATCTCCAGGCCACAACTTTCACCATTCCTTCAGTCTTGAGAGCTGGGATGTTCTGAGACAGTGCAGAGCACCAACGTCAAGGTGCAGGGCCTGCTGAGTCAGGAGGATAGTTCTGCCTTACGTCTGCCCTCTAAACAAATCTTTTCCTCTACAAGGAGTAGACTGAGTCAGCAACCCAGAATCTTCCCCAAGAATTTACCCAAAACACCTGGATGTTTTGTATGCGTTCAGCATTTATTTCCTACTGTGTTGTACTCTCTGGAGCACTCTTTCCATTCAGTATTTGGGTACTCTGCAAATATGACTGTTTTCGTGTCTTCTGATGAGTCCCTTTTTACGCTTTGTCATAATGAATGTACTGTAGAAGTATCTAGGGTGGCATATTTACTAATCCTTCAAAGACCATATGTCTAATTTTATCTTCCTTGCTCATTGTACGGCTAATTCTTACCCGTGTCATTATGGAGGACTCATGTGGGGGCACAGACCAGTCATTCACAGCACCTTTGATGTGCTGTGTTCCTCAACAGTGCAGTGTGAAATTCTGTTCTTTTTCTCTTGCTCCTGTTTATTGTTTCATTTCACTAGCTATAAAAGACAGTGGTAGATCAGCTTTTTCCTTGCCTTGCATAAAGAAGTTGCCCAAGGCAATGTTTTAGTGCTGCAACTGGCCAGACTCTAATACACAGCTTTTAATGCTTTATAATTGTCACAAGAAGGAAGTCTATTATCATGTTCCAAACTGCGCTGAATTGGAGATGTATAAAGCTGAAGTGTTCCTTTGTTATTTCTCTCTGTGTCACGCTCTATAAATTGTTCCTGTAGGAAGAAAGTCTCTTATTTTCAGCTGGGACAGAGTTGTTTCTCCTCAGAGTGTCTGGTACGATGCTATGTTTTGGTTTCAGGAGAAAAACAGTGTTGCTAACACAGCGATGGTTCTAGTAGTTGCTAATAAGCAGTGTTGTACAGAGCCAAGGCCATTCCTGTTTCTCGGCTCCTGCTAGCAAAGGTCACCCTTAGTACCCAGCTTCTTCCTGGCAGCGGCTTTCTTTCCAAAAACAGCTACATTATACTGTATTAGTTCACCAAACAGGAAGCAGGAAGTGTGTTATGGTCATTTATATACTGAATTTTCACACTGTAGAATGCACGGATGTACAGTTGAATGTAAATTTTACAGGTAAATTGTCTTGAATAGAAGGCTATTGCTATTGTTTGGGAAATCATCTTCCTCTAACCCATAGAGATACAAAAGTGCAAGTGTCCCAGCAGTTCTGACAGTCCATCATCCAAAGGCAGCGAGTCCAGCACACATCTCAGTGGCATCTGATTTGAAAGCTGAAGTAACACATAACATACAAGCAATGGTAAAAACAGCACAACATCATTCCCGAAGTGGAGAACTGAGCTCTCATGTGGTAGTTATTTTTTCGCCCCGTTATTTCAGATGTGCAAGAGGCTGCATAGGAAAATGTGCTCCTCAACCTGCAGAGAATTTCAGAGTGTATAACTGTTTTAACAGGATTGAGTGCTGCATGTAGCTTAAGATGATTCTGATAATCTTCTCACCTTTTATTCAAACGCAAATATTTTAAACCTTCTGTCAATATTAGGTGACTCTCTGTAGCATATGGTGTCAGATTTTGCCGTGCTATAGGTATTCAGGGATCCGTGGCATACGTGAAATTGTTTAAAGCCAACAGAGTAGTATTATTCACCCAGTAAGTCTGTATTTCTCTTGAGGTAATTCATAGGAAGAAATGCTCTCTCTCTTTGAAAAGGGAAGATCCAGTAGTGATTTATGGCACGTTGACTTCACAGTTGTGTAGGCTGCAGTATTATCCTTTATTGAGGTAAATGTTGGATTAGAGATATATTAGAGTTGCGAGTTACTGATTTATTTTATGGTGTCTAATGCTGTTGCATACTAAGCACTTTCTAAAGGTTGCGTGGTCTGTGTAATGATACAGTAGAAGTGCTTTCCCGCACTGTGAGTTGGATTCCCTCTGTCCTGCTGGATGTGTGAGGCAGGAGGTCTGTTTGAAGGCTCTTGTTCTAGAAAAACAAACGGCAGGAGATAAACCACCAAGCAGCCTGCATATCACTCCTAGCAAAAAGGTTGTAAATTGGCCCAAACTGGGTTCATGTTTGATACATTACACGGAGTGTGTTTGCAGTGCAGGGCAGGAGAGGTTTGCGGATCTAGGAGCGGGCCCTTCATTTCCTAATTGCCAGCTAATGAATTCCTTTCAGCAGCACACTGGTTTCACACCATGTGTGCTAGCTTATTTCACAGCAAGTCTGTCATCTCATCAGACTTTTGGGAAGTTGATTCTGAGTTTGCTCTGACTCACGTTGTCAAGCATCATTTCACTTGTTTAATTCAAAGTCAGGAATGTGTGTGTCTTCAGCACCTGCACCCTGAGCATGGCATCAGCTACCTCTTCCTTCCCTGTTCCAACAGCTTTATGGTCTCAGCAGTGTGTTGGTGTAGGGAATTCCTTCCATCCTTACTATTAATTCAATTTTCACAAGTATTTGTATGTATCTTCTTTTAAGTAAATTTTCCAGACTATGTCAGAAAGAGCTATCTGGAAAGCTTACAACCACTCTGGGGTTTTCTTGCAATTGGTACAAATTTTATTGAGAGACCTGGTTGGCATAAGAGTATTCTATTAATAATCAATTTTTTGATTGTTTTTCTCAGTGCATCTCACGGACAGATTTTTTTTTGCACAGAGATTTCTGACAGCTGAATGTGCATATATAAACTCTAATATTTTGAAGGCAAATTCACCCATGTGTTTGGTACCAAGTTTCAAAATTCTTCAGTTATCTGGGGTTGAATGTGGTGATTTGAGAGGGCTTTTCCAACCTCATGATTCTAAGTGTAGCCTTCTGTTTTGTTAAATCAGAGGGTTTTCTAGAGCATGCTCGTTTTTCTTGTCTTCTACTGTGTTGGTTTATTTGGGGAGCGTATAGTCTGGAGGCTCCTCTGTAGCCTGGTCAGAGCAGGGGCTGGGAAGGAAGGCATGCAGATCTTTGCAGCAAGAGGAAGGCACGTAGGGTCTTCATTGCAAGAGAGGCCAAAGTGCTGACTGTGGGAGCTAAGCTACAGGGGAGAGAAACAAGTTGCTGAGTTGAATGTACCCAAATGAATTGAGCCTGGTGGATTTAACCAGAAGGTGTTTCTTAACTGTAGAGCGTGACTAAAGCTCTCCATTAGTAAGTTTATTTAAGATCTTAAATGCGATGAGGGGGATTTGGTCAACAAAAATATTGGTAGTCTCGTGACCATCATGAAAGGAAGGAGCGGATGAACAAGAGGAAGATCGGGCTGATCACCTTAGTTTCAGTTCCTGAAAAAATGCAGGCATAAATGAACTGTTGATGAGCATCTCTGAGACAGTTAGCCTCTGATATATGACCAACAGAAGGCAGCGTAGTTTTACCAAAAGCAAATTGGAAAATGAACATAAGATGGATGCTGTCTCCTTTCTTAGAGCAGTTATCTTTGGTTCTCTGCTAAAAATCAAGGCCTCTTAATTTTTGATCAAAGCCTTGGATCATTTTCATGGTTGTCCGTATGCTGGAATAAAGAGCACATTTGTGCAGGTGCATGTTTAAGGAGCTACAAGGTTAGAATTCAGAATAAACTTGACAAGTTTGAAAAACTGTCTGGCCTTAAATGAGAATAGAAGTGTAAGCTATTGCTCGTGGGCAGGGTTAATCATCTGCTCAAATTCAGGCAAGGGGAAGAACAGTGTGCTAGCAGTAGGCAGGAAAAAAATCGGAGGGTGTAGTGAATCATGGGCTCAGCAACGTCAGCCTTCTACCAGAGAGCCAAACAGCATGATACAGTGCTCAGACAGGACAGCATAATCTGCAGGTGGCATGAGCTTTTCATGCTGCTCACAGAGTTCATAGGACATTCGCTGGTGCACAGTGCTCGGTTTTGGACACTGAATATAAAGGGAAAAGGGGCACGTGGAAAAAACAGGAGTGAGTAGAATGGCTACAGGTTTGGAAGGCTGGGTTTGTTTTGTCAGGAGAGAGGGCAAACAAAAGCCATCAAATGTGCAAAAGTTTAAGTGAAATAATCTGTGCTGCATTCCTTCTGTGTGTTGGACTGGCAATTGTGAGATAAAATGCAGAAAAGGAGATCCAAGTTTGACATGAGGAAAAGCTTTGAGACAGAGAGGACAATGTGACAGTGGAGTAGGCTCGCAGAAGTGTTGGTGAGACCTGTTACTGCTTGGCCAAGGAAAGCATCTTCATGGAGGGATGATTTTTCTATGGGTGGTCAAGACTCAAAGCGTGGGAGGCAGGCCAAGTGGCTTTTTGAGCATCTCCTGTTTTATCACGCGTTTTCTGGTACATATGTACATGTACACGCCGTTAATCGAAAATCCTTGTGATTGTTTCCTTTCATCTCTCGTTTCTAAAGTGTAACTTGGGCTTTTAGAGTGATAAACCAAGATTAGTTGTGCTTTTTTTCCCCCATTTTATGCTCTTTGAAACATATTTTTCCTGTTTCTTTGATGCTACACTCAAACAGCGTTGACCACTGGTAACTGAAGACCTCGTTGCTCTGTTTGCCTGGGGGCTGCCTTACTCTCTGAACTGCAGTGGTATAGCTGTCACAAGGAGCAAACACTTTGTAAGCTGGTATTGCTGTGAGCAGTTCCTGCAACAGAACCCTCACGTTAGCACTGTGCTACAGCTGTGTTAGTCTTCAGCTGTATCAGCACGGAGGGAACCAGTCCTCTGTGAATACAAAGCAGGAAAGCAGATGTTCAGATGCAGTCAGCAAGTGGGTGCGAGATGCTGATCACATACATACGCTCTCAGATACTGTAAATATTACTCTATAATAAAATTATGACAAATTAAAATTTGTACAGGCTCACGCCGCTCCTGTACTGCTTTAATAAAACAGCAGAGTGCCGCGTTATTTTTTTCCACTGGAATTGGAGTAGACTGAGTTGTGTGCTTTGATAGAAATTAAATGTGGTATGACATTAATTATTAACATTTAAATCACATTTTAAATATTAAATCTAAGAAAAGTCGTATTGTTTCCCAGGGAGAGATAACTTCTTTCAGGGCTTAATGACAATAGAATTAGCTGTGAGTGCTGCCAGCCTTGCCCTCCTGGAGCAGGGTGTCCTGGCTGCAGCAGCAGTGCATGGACTCTGACTATCCATGAAACATTCTGGCGTGGGTCATTAGGGAGTGGATAAAAAATGTTGTCCTTCGTAGAAAAGTCAAGGTTGGAGATGTGTGTGTGGGATATGGCAGTGTTTCCGAGCGCTGTTTGGTTGGGGTATACCTGAGTGTGCTGCCAGGGTCTGGGTGCCTCTCAGTGCACCAGTGAGCTCACTGCTGAGAGTAAAGCTGCAAAGTTGGCAACACAGGTGGTATTTGGTTTGCATGATTTTCAGTTCAGACATACCTGTTCTGTGTGATGCAGTGCTATGGTCACGTTCCCATATCTGCTCTCTGACAGAGAGAACCCTTTATCACCTTACTGTGCATAGGGAACTAAAAGCTGGAGCAAGTCGCTGCTCTTTTGGCACTGTTTGGGTTCTCCTGCAGTGGAGTACAAGAAGCATCTGGACAACACTCTTAAGCATATGGTCCGATTCTTTGGGTGGACCTGTGTGTGTGTGTGGAGCCAGGAGCTGGACTCAGTAATCCTTATGAATCCCTTCCAACTCCAGATATCCTGTCATTCTGTGATTTTACTTTGGGTTTTTGGTTGTTTTTAATAGTAAAAGGACAATACAGTGTTCAAGTCTGAGTCTCTAGTCTATACCAGTTCTTTTTATGTAAACAGAATACACTGTGGAGTAATGCCTGGGGATTGCAAGTATGATTACCAATCATTAGGCCAAACATCTGCCATTTATTGACCTGATACCAGAGGTGATAGGTGGGCAGTACTGTAACTGTGGCATTGCTACCTCAAAAAGCAATCAGGAATTAATTTAGATATGTCTGCTCTACAATGTGAAAATTAGTCAGATAGTGGGAGGGAAAGAGGAAGGGAAAGGAAAGGGGGGGGGGAAAGGAAAGGAAAGGGGGAAAAGAAGGGGAAAGGAATGGGGAAGGGAAGGGGAAGGAAAGAAGCGTCATTTTGCAGTGCCATAAGGTGAATATATAGACTTCTGTTAAATTTAGACATGCTTTGAGGATCTGTAAAAAGTGGTTCCAGTTTCTGACAGTGTTTGCCTACTTTTGCTATTTATTTATTTTTTTTACTGAAGTATGAACTGTAGCAGTTAAATAAAAAGGTTTTTTTTGGGAATTCTTTCAAGGTAAGCATTCAGTATTCAAATATTTTGTGTTTGCCAGAACAAGTCATTCACTTACTCGTTCCTTCATTCATTTATGAGGGCTTTGCTATTCTATATTTATTATGAGCTCCCTTGGCTCACTTTGCAGTTTTATAAAGGACTCTCTTGAGATGTTTCAATGATGGCAGATAGCACAAACTGCAAGCGAGCATTTCCTCATGTTGCCAACACTGCAGATGAAAGCTCTTTATAACAGATAAGGACAGAGGCAGGTAAAGCTTTATTCACACAGGACAAAGCACATCTAAATCCTCAGCAACTGATAATGGAGTTGTCTTTTAGATGCCATTGTGTGTTAAAAGTAAATAAATATGAGTATTTACTGATCTGTCTTGTATTTTCTCAGCACTCGTCTAAAGCAATGTTGAGATTTCCTAGTCTAAAAGAGCACTGGATCTTGCAGCCCAGCCTTACATCCGATGTTTCTGTATGTGGCTTTGGATGCCTGCCTACAATCCATACTCTTCAAAGGGAATTTCACTTCACCACAGACGCTGGTATGCCCTGCAGCATTATGGAAATATTTCTCCTCTCTTGAATATTAAGGGAGCTTTTCCAGCCAGCATTACTCCCATGGGGTCCTTGCCTCTGCCTCTTTAAAGAGAACATTCCTTGGGCTGTTCTGGAGGTCTCCTTCCACCTTAATTGCATTGTGAAGCCAAGACAAATGTTGCCTCTGATGGTTTCTGTCAGCGAAGCTAATGAGATTATTTGGATTGACACTGCAAGGGGTGTTACTGGCATGTCAGGTAGCATTGCTGGAAGCAAGGGGTGCCCACCCAGCCGTTTCTTTGGAGCAAAGCCTTTATCTGCGCTTCATCACTGTGTTCTCCATAGTTTACTCTTCAGTCTTCACAATTGCCAACTGATTAACTGTGTGTATATTGAGTGTGTGTTATCCCTACACTACAAATAAGCTACACTGCAGCAGAGAGCTTGTAGGAAATCGTCTTTAGTGAGTTCATGATGTCTGGCATTGGTTTTGGATTTGCTATATGGAAAAAAGCCCTGAACGAATTGGTGATCAATGCTATTTTCTCTTATTCTGTCACATGCATCACACTGGCCTATAAATACTCAGTGTGAGTTCTCCTAATATCATTACTGTGTTTCTTTGTTTAGAAACTGCTCTAATTTTCCGTAAAGGATTAATCATTGCAACAAAGGCTGTCATCAAGATAGCGCTCTCCTAATGCGATTTGCTGGCTGTCATACACCACTGCCCTTACAGCACATATTTATCCCAGCTTACTCTCGGAGTGACTTATACAAGGCAAACTGAGACTCCTCTAGCGCGAACTGTGGCCAGAGAGGTGGGATACTCACTCAGGAAGAAGAAGAGCAGTGTTGAAAGAAAGAAATCCTTGTTTCACACCCTTAAGAGCGTTTAACCAGGGCTCATCTGTGGCCCCGAAGCGATTAGTCCTATGCAGGGTGTCAGAGTTCCCCTGTCAGTCAGGCCTTCTCTTTCCATTATTCATATGTACACAATTGTAAATATTAAAGGGATGTTGGGTTGCCGTTATTTTGGTCTCACCTGCTCTTTCTAATGTACTCCTTTTTTGCTGTCCCATACTTCCACACACTTAGGATTTGAAGGGATTCAGAATGCCAATATTCACTTTGCTTACAGGGAAATACTTCATCAGCCCAAGTTCCCTGAAAATCTGCGGCAGGTTCCTTCAAAGCCCCAGGAACCTTAGCTGCCTTGTCAACAGCCTTGCCTTGCATTTCAACCACGTCACACCATTTGGCATCAACAGGCTCTTCGAGGCGTGCTTCACCCCTAGGCCCTGCCGTATTAGTTGTATTAATTAGCTTACTCTGTAAACAAAGGTGCTTGTAGTTGATTTCTAAATAGTCCAGCAGAGGATATTCGTGAAGTGAAAAAAACAGTTACCCAAAACACGTGTTTTGAAGGCTTAAATACTTTCAGATATTTGCATAAAAAAACTATGCAAATCCTACCCTGCAGAGAGTGTTATTCTTACATTATTCAAATTATGAATTCACCGCTAGATTTATTTAAGAAATTATCTCCATCATCAAATACAACAGAGATCAGAGCAAATGCATAGGTGAAGGAAAGTTGTGCAGAGAGGCCTCTCGAGGGGCTGAGGCTTGTAGCAGGGGGAGGTCTGGGGGAATTGCAGCTCATGAGCGCTGAATGTCAAGCAGCACAGCCAGCCTGCCTTACCCTGTGCCATTCTCCCTGAACTCAATTTCCGAATCCAAATCGGACAGAAAAATGGGCAGAATTAGAGTAAAATACTGGTTGAGCCAACGCTGAACAGCAGCACAGGTTTCTGATGTGAACTGTAAACAGCATTGCGAGAAACTAGCAGAAGGAAAAAAAAACAAAAAAAAAACCAGAAATCTGCAATGTATGAAAGAAAATTAAAGCTGTGCCTGTCTTTTATTCAGGTTTTATGTCAGATTATAATCAACTGATCACAGTGCCGCTTTGTACGGAAAATTACTATGTTTGCCTGAATAATTTAGCTAATGATTACCCTTTCGCGGCTGCCCTGCGCCTTCCCTTGTGTTTTCAGTTCTCAGTTTGACAGTGTGCACTGTAGAGGGGGCATTTCCTCAAAAAACTGTCAAGGAATCCAATGCAACTGCTGGACTTAAGGATGGAGCCTGAGCCATGTAAATTACATGATTTGGTACATTTATTGGAGAACATATTAACTGACCCTAAACTTTCACCCTAAGCTGGCAATGTTGCTTGGCTTTCGTGGCACTGTCAATCAATTAAACGTTTTTATTCTTTTCATCTAGAAATTCCAACATTCATGTTTGGAAAAGAACTTCAGCGTTCCATGTACAAGATGTTTAAGTGCGTAAATTACAGACTTTTGCTTAAGAGGATGCTGATATCTCTGGATTGCACAGAGAGATAAAAGCTCCACGTTTTCATAACAAAGCACACTTCCTTGAGTCACCGTCAAATTCTAGTTTCGGACTGAAATGAAAAGAATATCTGAAGGATGTAATGGGATTTTTTCTCGCCACAAGAAAAGCGTCTTGGTTGTCTTGTTTTTAAGGGTTTCTTGAATGGCAGCATTTCCTTTTTTAAACTGAGAAAGAAGTTGCTGTGCAGATGGTTAATACAACACGTGTGTGAGCAATTCTTTGACCAGGAGCTGCCTGATATGAACCGCTTTGTGCCTATGTGATGCTGGGGCAGCAGCCTGCAGAGCACATTGGCTATGTCCATGCTGCACAGAATTTCACCCCGCTCTCCCTTGTGTGCTTTTGAGATACTGATGAGAGCTACATTAAGTATTTCAGTTCAGTATCTGTGCCACTGCTACAGGTGCTAGGGTGGGTTGCAGCCGCCTGTGGTGGAGTTCCTCAGCTCTGTTAAAGCTCCACAGCCTCTCACGCTTATCACACTGAAAGGAAGGTGGGCACGCTGACTTTGAAACAAAACAGTCGGTATCTGCAGTTGCTTTTTGCATGTGCCAAAGCAGGAAAACAAATCCAGAGGTATTTTTCAACCGTTTGGCCTACATACTTTTTAGTTAGTGTAAACCACAGGGGATTGTGAGTGACTTTAAATTAATTTTAAAAGCTTGGCATGTGAGATTTAACTTGCATAAATTTAAAGGTAATGTGCACTGGCAGAAGCGCTCCAAACCTCTTATGCTGCTGAGCTTTAAGCTTTCCTGTTCCTTTGAGGAAAAGGAATTCTCAGTGTCGCTGCTAAACCAGCAAAGTGAAAATCTCTCCAAAACATGTCAACAGCAGAAAAAAAAAAAAAAAAAAAGATTCATTTGAGAAATGAAAAGCAGCAAAAAGAAAGATTTTTTTACTCACTGACAGCGTTGGGCTTCTGTACATAACGTGAATCCTGCATTTAAAAAATGGAGAAGTAGTTCTCTAATGTTATGTTCTAACTGCTTGTGAGCACTCCTTGCACTTCTTGTCATAAACAGAAGAAAAAAACAACCACTGTGTGTTAAAAGATCTGTCACAATTCACCGTAATTGATCGGAAGAAATAGTGCATAGAGTGGCCATGACATTCAGAGCCAAATGGGGTGGGAGATGAGTGCTCCTGAAGTACTTCCATTAAGAGTTGTCTAATTTTTATGGTTATTGATAATATTCATAGTCATATCTACTAAGACATATGGAGAATCCAGTTGAATGTAGCAGGCTGCAAGTTGCTTGCCACAAATATTAGCAGATGCTTCTTTTTTCTGTCTGTGTCACATCATACTGCCATACCACTTAACTCTCCCCCAAAAGCAAAATATTTAAATGAAATACCCTACCATTACTGTAACACTGAGATTACATTGCCGCACACAATAACACTGTAACAGAATGATGTGAAATAAAAGCTGGAGATTTCTGTGGGCCCCTGCCATTGTTAGTGCTATGGTTTAGTCACTATTCTAAAATATCTATGAATTCGGAGCTACAAAACTAAATCCACAGCAAATAAACATTTCAAGGCATAAGCGCAAAATTTAATTAAGCTGGTCTTGTGACTGAGCACTGAAACTTGGAAAAACACATGAAAAACATGTTCTGTATCAGCACCCATTAGTATTCATGTGCATTTCAGTACTCTTTAAATTGTGCTAAGCCATAATGGCTGTGTGAACACATATTTAAACAGAATTCACTTGGGATCAAACTTTGGCTGAACAATCCTAATGCTTCAGATAACCGGACAGCATGAGTGCATATTTGCAGTGCAAGTAAGTTCATTGATTTGTCTGACTAAACATCAGGTTTTTCTTTTTCTTTTTTCTTTTTTTTAATTACGACAGAGTGATTAAAAAGATTTGCTGTCATCAAGTTAAAGTGTAGAGAATTGTTTCAAGCTGAGGAGCATAATCTGAGTGAACAGGGTGATGGTGGGATACATCTCCAGTGAAGTACAGTTAGTGTTTATGGATCACT
The DNA here is from genome assembly GCA_036925125.1 of Oreortyx pictus. NCBI lineage: Eukaryota > Metazoa > Chordata > Aves > Galliformes > Odontophoridae > Oreortyx > Oreortyx pictus. Next base: position 822,834 of record JAUPFR010000008.1, read on the forward strand.
AAATCAAGCAAAGCATTTGTTGTGTGTTAATTTTAAGAATGATGTGCGATCATTTTTAATCCCATTTCTTGCTTCACACACACAATGTAAAAGCAACTGAGAAGTGAGTACTTGTCCAGGAAGATAGTTCAGCAAAGAACAGGTAATTGGGAAAACATGCTAGGCAGCAACCATAACAGAGTGGATGATGTTTTACATTTTTATCACAGATTCACATTTACAGGAACCCCATTGCTTTGAGATTCAGGTTGTTCAAGTAGTCTTTTTCCTACAGAAATAACATGTCGACTGCCTTTGTTTTGTGATCTATAATTTGTAATAGGGCCTCAGTGTCCTATTCTCTGCATTAGGAAATGACTCAATGTCTTATTGTGTTGTGTGGAATAGGAAACTCCACACTCAGCCTTGTGTCCAGTCCTAAAAGGCCAAGAGAAAGATAAATCCAAGAGGTGCAGGAGTCCCTGTTGCTGGAAGTGAGGGAGGGAAATGCATGTGCTCGGTAAGGCACATCAGCATCTTTGCTAAGCTTAGCTTAGATCAGGGCTTCCTCCTCCTGCACCAAGAGTTTCTGCTTGTTTCTATGGTGATGCCACGACACTGATGGATCTGCTGTGGTTATATAACACATTTCAAAAAAAAAATCAACTTATCTGCCAGGATCTCTGAACAGTGTTAGAATTCTTGGGCATAGCCTGGAAATCAGGACAGCCAATGGATTTCACCTACTTAAATGTGCGTGTTGAAACAGAGATAGGAAGGCAGTCTACTAAGGTGCCTTTCATTAAATGTAGTGAAAAGAAACTAGATGCCCTTCCCCTTCCCCTTCCCCTTCCCCTTCTTCCCCTTCCCCTTCTTCCCCTTCCCCTTCTTCCCCTTCCCCTTCTTCCCCTTTCCCCTTCCCCTTCCCCTTCCCCTTCCCCTTCCCCTTCCCCTTCCTTTTTTCCCTTCCCTCTCACTTGTAGTGTGGTTGCAGTTTGCAACAGTGTTTGGGGCAGGTACTTTTTTTAAACCACACTCTCTCTCTACCTCCCTCCCTGCACATACACACCATCTGCCATTCCTGGGCTTAGCTGGCTTCATGAAAATGTCAACTTTCATTTTAAGCATAAGGACCAATCTGCATCAGGTGGATGCTGCACAGAATTAAATGCTGGGCAGGGGAAGTGAGAAGATATGTCCCTGATTAGTGCTGTTGAAGGGGACGCTTTATGAAGTCTTCCTGTCTCCTGTTGGTATCTCCTAGATCTCCTTGTCCTAGCGGTGACAGAGGAAAAGCTCAGTAAATACAGTCTGTCAGTAGTTGTTTTCAGGATCTAAATTATCAGTAGTGTGCTCAGCTGATTGTATCTTTGAGGCCTTTTGCTTCCAGAATGCTTGCTGTACATTCAGTACATAGCCCTGGGAGGTCTGGCTGCACGTGTGAAGCAAAGGGCATAACAACTGTATTTCTGCCCCTTCTTCCTTGCAAATATATTTAAGCATAGCTTTGGTTTGCTTCTACCCAAAGTCAGGATGTTTGTTTCCAATAGCACAGCGGTGCTGTCATGATGCGCTGCCATACTTTAAATTTCTAAATTGCCTTTTGTACTTTTAATTATCTGTGACTCAAACAGAAAAGGGCAATAAACACGAAGTTTTGTATTCCACGTCACCTGCATTAAAGACTATATTGTTATCTGGGTAGCCTCCCTAGGGATTGGAAGGGTAAGTTCCAAGGGAGAATTCATCCCAGGTTACAGCTGCAGCCTTTATGACACGTAGGTTGAGTTGGCCATTCCATTCAGCTTTGAGAAACTGAGTATTTCTGATTGCACGTTTACTTTACTAATGGCTAAAGTAAAGCAGAATGGATCTTCTTGTGGAGAGGAGAGAAATCCTTATGTCAGAATAGGCAGTTTGGACCATTGTGAACTTCTTTCTGGAGAGGAGTTGACCCATTATAGGCGAGCTGTTAAATTGACTGTTTCCTCCATACCACATATGCACTATTTTTTTTTTTTTTGTACACAGGAAACTGACAGTTGCCTAAACCTTCTTGTGTCCCACGTTGAGCTTGCCTGTGTTACTAAAACGAGCACCCATCAGCAGAGGGAGATGCTAATTTTCCATGGAAACCGGTGGCAAAGGAAGTAGGTTTCAAAATACTCTCTCCACAAACACTAACAGCATCTTAGTGCCTAGTGTGTTTATTTTAGAGATTGGAAATCAGGTACAGCGTGCTCAGGTAACGTGCTTGGTGCTATGCAGTACTGAGAGATGAAAGTTGAGGGCTTGAACCTGTGCCCATTGTCTTGAGACACAGCTTCTTGCTATTTTTGTGTGTTCGAGCGAACATTTTTAACATTTGTGGGTTGTTTTTTTCCTCCTTGCTGTATGCACTTCAGCATGTGTTGTGTTTTTTCATGTGAATGATATTCATACACCCATGAATAATAAAATTGCTCCTTGTTTCACGAGTAACTAGATCCTGTATGGAAGCAGGGGATGGAATGGGATTTAGGGAAATGAGGAAATTGTCGGTTAATGGTTTTTATTATGCAGCAGAAAATGAATCTTTGTCAAAACTGCAGTTCCTGTCTAGACTGGAAAATATTTTATGTGTACCCATGAATGTGTTTTGCCCATAATGGCCAAACCTCTTGATCCATGGGGAGAAAAAGGTACGTTGTCAGCACAGGGTGCATGCTGGCAGATCCCTTCCTGTGAGCGTTGGTGTGTCTGTGTCAAAAGTTTGTACTTGCCTTCAGGCAGCAAAAAGGTCAACCTTCTAACTCGTGTTCTGAGCTAAAAGTTGTAGCCCATGTAGACCAAGGCCTTGGCTTTACGTGGAGGCCGCATTTTGGAGTAGCTTCCCCCAGATCCCACTGATTTCAGTGCTGCAGCCACTCTTCTAAGTGCTTTCAGCCTTTCTGCTGATGGCAGTCACGAAAGCAGTTGGTAGTTCTTCCTACAAATGGACGTTTAACTTTGTTAATTATTTATGCAGTTGTACATCTGGCATAATTGAGAGGTTGTGGATGACCCCCTTCCCCTCCCTGGAGCCAATAAGGCCAGGCAGGATGGGGCTGTGGGCAACCTGCTCTAAAGGGAGGTGCCCCTGCCTGTAGCAGGGGGTTGGAACTACATGACCTTAAAGACCCCTTCAACCCAAACCATTCTGGGATTGATTTAACAAAGTGCAGGACAATGATGAGGAGAAAGAACGTGGTGTTTCATTTGCTATATTTTTGTAACTACAGTGGAGGATGAAAGCAGTGGTGCTGTACATTCAACACTGGGAATGGTATTCGCAGCTTGTTAAATTCTGAAAAGAAGCTTGAGAGTTTAATCACTTGCAAAAGCTGCTTTTTGTTGGCATTTTTTTTTAAGCAGATAGATTTTTTCCTGCATCGTAACACTGAAACTACTCATTTTCATAATGTAATGATAGTTCAGAATGAGGGAGTTGAGGAACCGTGCTTTGATATTATCTCAGTGATGCTGAACTTTCACAGCTGATGTAAACCTTTGTCACTCACCCAATGCCATATTGCTGTCCTTGCTTTTGGTGCAGGAATTGCCTATTCATGCTGTAGCAGAGCACAGTAACCAATGGGGGAAGGTGCAGGATTTGACCAAATGTTTTAGGATTTTCTTTTTCTCATGAACTGGGAAATGAATACCAATTAAATACATAAAAGCTAAATTTCAGCAGTGCAGATTGCATAATTGCAAAGACAAATTTAGTTGTAATTAGTTCCTTTAAAATAAGCACAGAAGGGATGCCAGGGCCATTAATTCAGAGGTGCTCTGTAACAGTAGCAGTGACTGGAGAGAAAACTCCATGATGTTGTGAGTTGAGAAATCTCATCTGACCGTAGAATCACCAAGGTTGGAAAATACCTCCAAGATCATCCAGTCCAACCATCCATCTACCACCAGTATTTCCTCACTAAATTACATCCCTCACTACAACATCTAAACATTTCTTGAACACCTTTTGAACTCAACCAACTCCAGTTGGTTGAGTCCATTCCAGTGCCTGACTGAAGAAATTTTTCCTAACATCCAACCTCAAACAGATCCTGAAGCGGCACTTCCTTTTTATCTTCAGGGTTAGAATTCCTCTAATCGTCTACTAAAATTATTTGTTTTTTTTGTTGCACTGTAGTGTTTGGACACTGCTGCTGAAAAATCTGGAAGAGTCTCAAAACCCCCATCTCACAACCAGCTCCTTTCAGGAGTTGTAGGGATGAGGTCTCCCCTGAGCCTTTTCTGCTCCAGACTGTCGAATCCCAGTTCCCCCAGCTGCTTCCCGTAAGACATGTTCCAGGCTCTTCCCTGCTTTGTTCTCCGTAAATCCTTCTCTCCACCCATATCCTTATCACTGCATAAGCTCTGTGTTGTGCAGATGCCACCCTCCATCTCTCTCCTACCTCTCCAGCTGGCTGGTAGCCCCATGCCCTGGAACAGGTCTGTCCTCAGTTCTCAGGAAGGTCAGCAATAGTGGCAGGGCACACAGCCCAGGAGGTGTTTTTCATCTCAAAGTGAGTGACATATCTGGGAACACTCTTTCCTCTGGATTCATCCTTTCAGGGCAAGCATCTGCACAGATGAGAATCATGAAGGTCAGTTTTTCTTCTACCTGGCTACTGACCTGCTTAAAACTTGTCCAAACCTTCCATTCCCTTGCATCTCAACCTTTCCCTCAAATTGCTCGGAGTCCGAGCGTAGATTTTAAAAATCATCAGGTAGGAAGTGTCAGCACATGCACCATACGCCGTGATCACGCAAGCTTTGCTTCCAAGCTGAGCTAAAAATGACTACTGAAGGGTAATGAGATATAATTACAAATCTCTGTCTGCATTGTTATGCTGTGAATGTGGTTACTGATAATGCATGTCTATTTGTCTTGAATGAGGTTACTACTACCAGGAGACCTTCTGTAGCTACTGACAGCTAAACTGCGTATTCACTGAGAATTGCAAAGAGTGTGTTTCTTTATTGTTTGTTATAATCCACCATCAAGGTAATTCGGCTTTTTTCTGCAAGTCATTAGCATAATAAATTGCCTAATATGCATCTTTTATTGTGAACTAATTTATCCTTAGAGGGCAAAAAAGGCAATCATTGATGTCAAATCCTAAATTAAAACAATCTTGGGAACATATTCGGCAAGATAATGCTGATGAAATTGAGAATCTGAACTCCAACTAAAACAAAAATCATTACCTTTGCTGCAACGTTTACAATAAATAAGCGTGCTGCTTACGAACTGCCTTGTTATGCTTTTAGTCAGGCAATGAACCCTTTTTTTTTTTTTTTTTTTTTTTTGCCTGGTTCAGTGCTGTGGTCTCTTTGCACTTGTTGATTTTTTTTTCACCTCAGGTCTTCGCCTCATCAGTCTGAGCATTTCTGGTAGTGAATGAGATGAGCAGTGACACTGCAGTTTTGCATACAGCCTCCACTCTGCCGGGCAGTCCCATCCATCCATCATTAAATATACTCTGCCTATTAAAATCAAGCAGCAGTGGTGAGGCTGAACCAATATTTGATTGCCCTTACAATTGGCAGTGCATCGCTTTAATTAACAGGAAGCCTTTCCTCCTCTCCTAATCTTACCTTCCACCTTCAAAAGCTCAGCTGAGCAGCACTATCTAATGGAATACATAATAACTCAATCACAGGGAGAGAGCTATCTACTTGGCTGCTTTGCAGCACCTGTCCCTATGCTTGCTTGGTATTTGAAAGTACAGGAATATGTTGCAAATGGTGGAGATGTCCCATGAGAGAAATCATTGTGTACAGAGCCATTAGAACTTGTAAATAGACATTACTTTGAAAAGTGCTCCCTGTCCTGTGTTGTGCCTCAAAGAGGGAAATATGTGCGAGTAAAGGCTGTTTTAGCTCTTCAACCGAATGCTGCTTCCTCAGGAATTGTAATTCCACACCTAAGGACACGCTCCTCTACGAGAGGAAGCAAAACATTCTGTCTAACAGAGGAAACTGGAAGACACTGCATAGAATGTTGCTTTTCTCTTAAATCCTAAGCAAGATTTCCTGCCATATCATGACCATCTCACCACTGCTTTATGCACCCAAGTGCACAGAGCCCCCAAGGTTCATGCCACCACTTCAAGCATGAAAAGATACCTGCTTCCTGCTGTTCCCTTCTGAAAGTGTATCACAGCACAAGTCATATGCTCAGGACAAGTAACTCTCATCCTGCTGGACCTGATATTGTAAACAGAAACTGCACACAATCAGCTGCCTCGGGTGATTTGAGCAATGTATGCATTCCTCTCCAGATGTCTGGGGGCTACAAAATAATAAACCTTTTACTTTTCTAGTCATTCAGACGGAGAAAAAAAGTCCTGATTAACGGCTTCTGTGTTAACAAAAAAGTATTTAAATGTATTACTGGTGTACATAACAACTTCTTTTTTAAGACTAAAAAAAACCCCAACAAACAACAACAGCAGCTTTTACATACAGTATTTCATTGTAAACCCACCACGAAACTAGATAAAAACAGAGATTCCATGGGAATTACCTTTTTCACCACTACATCTGTCCTTTGGAGGGTTTGGGTGTGTGGATGGTGGGCAGATTCTTCTGTTCTCTCTCGATTGTTTACTTGTTGAGTAAAGTTAAACGTTTTTATTGAACAGGGAGAAAAATCGGATGGAAATTATCCCTAAAAAGCTTCATGAATGGGACAGAGCATGCTGTGATGCCTTAATGAAGGTGTTCCAACGAGTTTCTGTGATGCACACTGCACCACTGCTTTTCACTTAGCCTTTTTTTGCATGTGATTTTCCAGCACATCTGTTCATCCAGCATGTCTGCCTTTGCTCTCCTCTGGGTCCTCTTGGCTGATTGTTCCAGCTGGGTGGGCTTTAGTTTTGCCTTAGTATTTCTGTCAATGAAGCTGAACGCTTTCAGGACAGGTAGTTTGTTTAACAAGACAGTTTAAAAGTGATGTCTTGCTTAAGCTTACTTCAGCAGCACTTTTGTTGGACCTCATTCATCCAGCATAAATCCTGCAGGCAGTCATTTCAAAGTTTATTTTCTGTTGTATTTTGTTCTCTTCACCGAGTTTCAGAGTTGTTTTTTTTTTTTAAATGCAGAATCTGTCAGTACATGTTATTTATTACATCGTGTTCATCCGTTACGCTATATGTATTGGGCATGTACTTGAGTGTGGTGTATGTGACTACATAGGCACATCTCAGATACAGTGAGCAGTTGGCCATTAGCTTCTCTCTCCCAGGATGCGAGGCCCTCTGTCCTGCGGCAGTGGCTGAAATCTTCCTTACAGGTACCTTTAAAACACCACTCTTTGTAACAAGAGGGTTTTTTTAGCGGGTGTGTGGGGAAAGGTGAGATGCCGTTGTAGTTTATCTGGGCGAAGGAATGCTATCCTCCCGTGGGAGGTGTGGAAGGTGGCTGTCGTGCTGCTGACCTGTACGAAATATCTGGTGTCATTATGTAATTAATGAAGCAAGACCAAATCTGTATTTGGTAGCCGGTGTTGTATTCTAGTTCTCACACCCATTGCTGCAAGCTGTAGCTGCTGCTGTTGGCAGGGCCCTGCCTCATTTTGGGTGGAGTGGCCAAGGCTGTTGGGCTGACCCAGTCGTGGTGGGTGTCTCCAGGGGGCTGTCTCCTCCTCGAGGCCGGGGAATGCTGCCTCTGGAGCGTGCTTCAGCCTTTGCCACAGGTGAGACATCTGAGGGAGCATCACTGGTCAGCAGGTGCTTGCCTTGAAGCCCTGAGCCTGGCAGAGGCACCACCCCCTCGCTGCTGAAAAGGAGATGCTTAGGTGTGATGCTCTGAATATGAGAACAGTGTGTGAAACAGGCGGTGTTGCTCACAGCCTAGCTCTAAGTGCCAAATGGGGCACAGGACACTAATGTCTACTATCTATCCTCATTTCAGTGCGTTTCAGTTTCCAGATGCCAAGTTGGGGTGACAGTGCTCTGTAACAACCTGCAGGCAGCATTGTTTTTCAGCCCAAGGAAGGATGCATGGTGTGCTTTCTTTTGGTTGCATTCTGATTTTTCACAGAGCTCAAGCAAGTCTCAAGCAAAGCAGCCTTCTTATTTCAGGCCCCTCACTTTACCAGAACAGTTTCTCTTTCATCCTGGAAACCCTAGGTTCTTGTGTCATCATTTGATACACTCAGCCCTTCTTGGAGAACAACTCGTGTTTTCCTGAGTGGGGCTGGTAAAGGTGTTGAAAGGCCAGCTGCTGCCCAGTGCAGCGCAGGCTGCCTTCTTACGCACCGCATCGCATCGTCTCACGGGCGTCTTGTGCAAACAGGTGCCATTAATATTTGAGATGCTCTCAGATGTTACACGGTGAGCACCCGAGAAAACCCTTTGAAAAAATGAATAATTCTGTCTTCAGAGCAGTGAATAAGGCAAAGAGCAGTGCGCTGGGTCTGTAGGTGAAGGTGAAAAATGGAATCACTGCTTATTTAGAGAGCATTGTCCGTTCAGGGAGACAGCTGACAGAGAGCTCCTGCAGGGTGAAGAGAATATTCATGACACAGAGACTCTCCTGAACTGCAGGGGCAGGAGGCAGGGGCACGTCGTCACACAAACAGCCTGAATCCTGGCACTTCCCAACTTTGCAGGGCTTGGATTTGCAGCCTCAATAATGCTGTTTCATTACCGTTTGTCAGTATGCCATCGGAATTTTTGTGTTGTTCTCCTTCCGTGAAGTGATTTTGATGGGGCCTTTTGAGATTGTCCTTGTCCCTTCTGTGAGCCCTCATGGAGCCAGGCTTGTTGTCAGTGTATGTACATAACAGGATCTCCAGTTTGAAGATGTTCCAGGTATCTTCAAACCATGCCAGGCAGAGGCTGCTGTGCAGGCGAGGAAGAGTTTCCACGATACAAAGTACCATCCATATGCAGTGTTATAATTGGGGCCGTTCTGCTATTTCAGGGCTTTGTAACCGCCGTCGTTTTACATCTAATTGCTGAGCTCTGCATGGCCTGAATCTCTGCAACGTAATTAGGGGACAAATGCGACCCTCGGAGCAAAACACAGTGCAGTGCACTAACCAGCTGTAGCACTGGCACAGGAAGGCTCCTGCCAGCACAGGGCAGCTGCAGAGCAAGGAGCTCTTCTGCTGGCTGCCTGCCTCCGGTGGCTTCTCTTGCTCCAAGCAGAAGTGCTAACAAGCTGATGAGCAAAACACGCTGTGCTTCCATTGCTCCTAGCCCCCGGGAGTGTGCCGATGTGTATGCACCGTACAGATGTAGCTTTGCACTGTGCCAAGCACGTTCTGAAGATGGAGCTGTTCCGCAAAGTTGGTTGTGTGGAAAGCAGAAGCACTTAGTGCTCTCCTCTGTTGTAGCAGTCTGCAGCGGTGTGGTTCAGCACAGGTGCGGGTGCAGTTTCTCTCAGGACCTTTCTGTACCCTTACTGTGGCTATGCATCTTACATTTGAATCCCATCTGTAGTTGTGCTTTACTTTGTGTTTTAACAAACCCATCCCGATCTTCTCTGTCAAATGCCATCTGTACCTTTCTCGGAACATCTCAGGCTGAAGACGTGCTGACCCATGAGACTGCCCCCAGGCTAATCATATTCCACACAGGGGACTTAGGATTTGCATTCGAAGGCAGCGCTGCTGCATCTGTTTCAGTTGCTGAGCCATGAAGAAGAGATTGAAATGTCTCTTCCAGAGAAGTAGTTTCTGAAAAACCCACTGGTAAAGTTGAGTTGACTGCACAAATGCATCGGTGAAGGAGGAGCAGGTGAGTGAAACACCAGGTGTGGTGCACAGTCTTTGGGAGAACTGAGCATTTGGGCTGACTTGGGCTTAGAGAAGTCTCTAGTGCTACATCATAATTCAGGAACCATGTGACGTTTTTACCGCATTAAAGTACATTTGAAGATTGATTGTCCTTCACAGCAGAAGGTTTGACTCTGGCTTTTCGGTTTAAACACGTTGATGTTCACTAAACTGAGAAATAGGTACACGTATTTTAGAAATACTCTCAAAATGTTAATCACGGGCATGTAGCTATTCTTGTACAGGGTTAAGAAGTGTAGTGGTCTTTCCCTAGTCTGAGATCCAGGAGAACATTACTATTCACCTTCTGAGATGTGATTTATCTGCAAGAGTAGTCGTGTATTTTTCCTTCGGTGTGATCAGACTAATTAAAGCTGTGTTTCTGTCTCTAATAGTGCTAATCTCTATGGAGATGGGAAAGGGACCGAATATTATCACTTGATTATTTTTGTCCATTAGTGTGGCAGGATTTCACTATGCTATGGAGAATCCACCTCCACTTCTTACCATTGCATTTATTAACTTGAGAGAGAAAGCCGGAACAGCGTAGTCACATATCCTGTATGTCTGGCCCAACCAACATGCAAATCTGTTATACTGGTGCAGCCTAGTGCTGAGAATAAGTAATATTGTCATTTGGTTTGTCTCTAAAATCACCTGAACTCAACATTCGTTGCTATCTGCAGTCATTTAGGCTTGTGTTAGTACAAGGCTGATGTCGTTTCAGTAATGTCTGTGAAACTTCAGTACCAGATTCACATGCCAATACAATAAACCATATTGTTTGTTAAGATACTATATTGCCTTATGCACGTCCTCCTGTCAGGCCTTATTTGTCACCTCTTATTTTTGCATGGTGGGCATTACTGCTGTACTGTTGTGCTTTAATAAGACCAGTGCATGGGGCTAACACTGAGCAGGGGGTATGACTGTGGAACAGAAGGGCTGTTGTTGCATCCTACAGGGATTGGTGTAATAGTGAATGGCTGCACCAAGTGTGTGGCTCTGGGGTGGTGTGTGCACCCTGCTTCTGGCAGCGTGGCTAGTCCGTAGCAGGAGGCTCTTGAACTTCTCTGTGTAATCACTCAGTCTAAGATGATGTGTGTGCTTGTGTGCCCCTCCGTCTGTATTTGAATGCAGTCGAGAATGAGGGCTTGAATATTGTTCATGCTTCCAATTAGCTGCTTTGAAAGTTTTTTACTCCGTAAGTAAGGCTTGGAAAGAGGTCAGTGGGAAGCATATTGTCAGGGAAGGCTGCTCAGAAGGTGTGTGCAGGAGTATGTGTTTTCGCTAGTGTGATTAAAGAACTCATTTAAAGTTCACAGGAGAAAAAGAAGCAGCCTTCACAGTTTCAAAGCATCAAAGATAAAGAGAAGAAAAGAGGATTAGGAAATAAAGCTGAAAGAGTGTAATAAACAGATTAAAGAAGCATAAACTCCTAGTGAACAAGAACTACCAAGGAAATAAACAGAAACAGTAAGATTATTTTAAGTGATCTATCTGAAAACAACAAGTGGCCAGCAGAGAGATGTGTGTATGTGTGGCAGGGAGTGAGGGGGAGAATGGAGAGACAGAAATGAGAAATGATAATCAGCTTCTCTGTAACTCTTGTTGCCTTTAATCTTTAACACCCAGCTTTTCAATAATGTATGAGTAGCCACTGGATACTTTTAAAATATACCATATTATCTTTCTATTAGAAGAAGGATAAAACTGTCATATATATTCACGAAAATAAAGCAGTAGAAAAAAAGCACTACCTTACACAACCTCCCAGCTCATTCCCCCCTTGGACAGCACTGCCAAGCACAGTGCTGTACACGACAGTAAATTCTCGTCATGTTTTCTAGTTTAAAAATAAGCCAGATGAATGTTAACGAGGGACATGGTTCTGTACTAGAAAGGCGTAGTTCTCCTGAATTAGGAATCTATCTTCCAGTGTCAGAATTAATAGGTATACATCTTTGTTTATCTTAATACAAGATCAGCGCAGGGCTTCTGTATATGTCAGAGTGCTCAGAATTGACAGGTTTGAATGCTTGAGTGTCATTTAATGATTTCTAGCCCCAGAAGAAACAGAGAGTGTCACAAAATCATAGTGACCACTCACTTCTTCAGGAAACTCACTAAGCTCTGTGCTAAACTTAATTGAACTTGAGGGCTGAGAAGAAGCTCTTAGCATGAAATAAATACTAGGGAGGTGCACACTTGGTTTCACAGCTCAAGCTTTCTTTCTTTCTACTTTCTGAGTACAGCAACTCAAATAGCACTTGCATAGATCTTGCTGGCCCTGTTATCTACCATCTAACATAATTTCCTGCATATACACACACTTCTGCTTTCAATACACAGTTTCTTATGACTCATAATATCTTTTTCAAGAGAGTGAGAAAAAGTAGGGTGAAAAAAGTGGTGCTGATATATATCTGAGAAAGTCTGTGAACAGTCACACACTCGCTGTGTAGAGTAGAGGTATCCCAAATGCAGTCTTTTCTTGGTGTGACTTTAGCAAGGAGCCTCGGGTTTGGTGTGTGTGTGCTATTGAATCTGACTGTTAATCACCAGTGACTATAACGAGTTAGTTAAACCACAAGGCGTATATAATTGTGTAAAGTTCCTCCTGTTGCTGTGTCCCTTGTCGTGGAGAGATCAGAGAGGTCGTTGAAATAGTCATCAGCAGTTTTGATGGAGCTTGTGGCAGAAAGGAAGATAATGTGAGAACTTGTTTCTTCAGCTGCGAGAGAGCAGTTGGCTGTCATCACCAAAACACCTCTCTTTCTTTCACTTCAGTTGTCTTCATTGCATCAGAGACTGACTTCAGTGCGACAAATTCCTGAACTTACTGTCAGTAGAGCTGTATTTCCTTGTAGGATCTATCTTAATAACAATGAAGATATCCCATCTCCTGTTCCTCTTTGTATGCCATTTTGTGTAGGTATTTCACATGAACAACCCTCTTAGCCTTGCTCTCTTGCCAGCTTGATATCAATATTGCTTTGTCTGAAGCATCATTGAGCCCGTGTTGAATGCTGTTGAAGCCACAGTTGGAATTAGGTCTTTGAGAACTTTTTTTTATTAGCTCTTACCAAATATTAGGGAAGGTGGCAGAGTGAAATTTTACAAGTTTAAGAAGAGCTCCTTCAGTCCATGTTCTGTCTTTGTCTTTATGAGATAGCTGTTAGAGTTGACATGTTGACATTTGTTGAACTGAGCACTCTGGTGATTAGAGGTCTCAGCTATAGTGCATACAAAGGAGGTTCATTCCTTCAAGCAAATAACAGGAAAGCCAGATTTCAGTGATCATCAATTACACTAGCCTCTACGAAAGTGTAATTATATGACATTTCTGACTCATTATCAGATAGCACAGAGCAAATCACAGATAAGAAAGATCAAAGAGAGAAAGTGCTTAACACAGAGTGGTGGTTGTACAAGACCTCGGGCTATTGTTTGAGGCTGCAGTACAGCTATTTTTACCCCCAAAGATTAGGACTGCCTTTTATCTGCATCTCCATGTGTATTCATTGACTTGAAGGGCATCCTGATTAACACACTTGTAACCCACTTGACTTCAGTCTTCCTTGACAGAACTTCCTTCATCCTTCTCCTAGAAGGGTCAAAATGTACGTTAGGTACGTTTGATACATCTTTTTTTTTGTTTTTTTTTTACTTACTCCATCTAGCACAGTCAGCTAGTTCTGCCCCTAAACCAATGAAATTGTATCCATTGTAGCCTTAAACTAATCAAACAATCCTCACTTGTGTTTGCCCTAGAAAGCCAGCAGTCTCCATCACTCATCCAGTTACCTAACCTAAGAAGTGTCCTTTGTCGTGGCTTTTTTTCTCATGGTTTGTACTTGTGAGTTATAGCATATTATTTCTATCCAGATTTATGTTTCTGAATTTAGTGACTGTCAGTTGTCCATGGAGACTTTACCAGGTTAGTCAAGTAGGTTGCAGTCTGAAGAGTGACAAAACTAATTCGAGAAATGGATGGATCTATTCCGAAGGTTTTAGTGAACTGCTTGAAATCAGTAGTTGTGCCGAGTCCTGGAAGAGTGGTAGCAGAGCAGAGGACATTTGATGATAAATGTAACTCAGGCTATGGAAGTTGAAAACTGTCCATGGTAAAGAGTTATCTTGCTCGTGTGAGGCCTGAAGCAGTCCAGCAGAGCTGCTTGTGAGAGGATTTGTCTCTTACCAAGAATGTTGTTTTCTGTCGTGCTCCGAAGAGGTGCAGCACAGAGTTTGTTTGCTTGACAGCAGTAAGACTCCTGGGTTGGGTGCTTATTATGGAAAGGTTAAACTGTGTGCAGAGGCATTACTAATATGGCTAAACAGAGTCCCCTGCTGCATTAGTTACTAATTGAGGAATGGAAGAAACGTAAGAGATTTTAGGACCATGGCAGTGAGTCTCCTTTTTTTCACTGAGATTAGAGTGTCATTACGTAATTATTTTCTGTCATTTCAACACAGTGCAGTCTAAGAGAAGATTTTGGAATGCTCTTACATAGGCAAATAGGCAGAAATTGCAGAGGAATCAACCCATGGAAAAATTGTTTTCTGTTTAGGCAGTGCCTGTGAAGTCATTGCATAATTATGTAGATTACTTCACTAGGTTAGTTTTATTTTTCTTACAGGAAGATAAATTACCTGTTCATGCTATGAGGAGCCCCAACATAACTCACATTACCTTAGAAAGGCTTTGCTTTCTGTTCTGGCTCACAGAATGTTCTTAGTCCTGTTCCTTTCCCATCTTGCAGCCCAACCTCAAGTTCCCATCACTCTCCTTATACCAGCAGCTTCACCTCACCCTTATACCTTCCACTTGACTTGTTTTCTGTGACAGGGTGTTCTGCAAAATCTCAGCAAACTTCCTTCAGGCAGCAAGCAGCCAAGGGATCTACCAAGTGCTGGACATGACTTATTTCTCACGTTCGCAGGTCTCTGGGCTGATCTACATCGAGAACTGTAATAAGATGCAGTGTTGTGTGCAAACACCCAACCTGGGTCTGCTCTATCTGTTTAGTGCTACTTATTATAGTAAATAGATGTGGCTCAATTTATTTCCCAATAACAGACAATAACAGAGTGCCATAATATTCCTGTGGAGTTTCAAGCCAATTTTCCTTCCATTAATTCGTCTGTCTTCTTTTTCCCTTTTGTTAGTATTAAAATTTAATTCAAACCAACAGATAACTTCTGTTTTATATTCTTTTTCTCAGCATTTTCTAAACACCCAGCTGTTTAGAAATGAAGTATTTACTTTTTGGGGGAGGTTGCAGGCTTTGGAACAGTTTCAAAAATTGATTACTACATTTCTTTCTTGACAGGCCTTAGAAAGCTGAAGACAACTGCCTTCATTTGTCCAGTTTATCTAGCCTCCACATTCAAAATAGCATCACTGACATTTTCATTCAAATATGAGGAGCCACTATTTAAAAAAATAAAACGAAACAACAACAATAACAAAAAAAAACCCAACAACAACCAAAAACCCATGTGTGTTTGGCTATTTGAGTAAATAACCGAGACAGAACTGAATTGCTCAGTAATCAGACAGCATAAAATCTGGATTTACAAAGTGCCGTTTTTAGAAGAGAAATATATTTACCATTTTCCCTGTTGTGGGCCTTTAATGTTTCACCATATTCACTCACAACACAGCAAGCTCCCTTGTGTTACTGGGGGAAGCCTAAAAGCAAACAGGCTGTTTAATATGAGATTCCTGATCATGCCAGTAGGAACAGGGACAAACAGGTCTCAGTAGGATAGAAAGAAAAATTTCCTTAGGTCAAGAACGTGTCTGTGGTGATACAGAACTCCAAACTCTGGACAAGCGTGCCTCTTCTTCTCTTGTTCAGTTAAAAATTGTTCTCCTCATCTATGATACTTCAGTAAATTATGCACGTGTTAACAGTAATTTGTTTTCACATTTGTTTACTCCAAACAAGCTCACCATGTAATGTATTCAGTGGCATTAGTTTTTGGGATCTTGCTGAGCTGTTGTGTGGGATACATTGTGCAGCACATAATGACAAGAGGATCCCTACCGCAGCCAGACATTTTGTATCTCGGAAGGATGGAAGATGGCCATAACTTTGTTTCTTTGTGTGCCTGATGTGTTTGCTTTTATGCAGGTAATAGCCCTACCTTTGCACAAGCGTGGCAGCTTTCCCTCTAGACTCAAGCTCAGACCGATGTCCTGTCAAGGAAGGCAACTTCAGTACACTGGAACAAGTGGTTTGCAAGGCAGGCTGCTGGCCAGCCGCTACCAGGCACAGCACAAAAGAGGGAGACTCACAGATGAGCTCTGCTGAACTTTTTCCCTTTTCTACTTCTCGATTTCTGCTGAGGAGCCAGATACCTGGTTTCCAGCATGACTTTTATCCACCTGTTTTGCTCCAGCATCTCTCATGCAAGGCATGACTAACTTGCTTTAGTCACCAAGTTCTCAGGATGAGTGTCCATTGGCCGTCCTGGGATTCCTCCTTTTCAAGTCGTGCTATCAGTTAGTTCAGAAGAGACTAGTTTGCTCAGGAGCTGTTACATCTCAGTGCTGTTGGAGTAAAGGGTTCCAAACCATTGAATCCAGGACTAGATCTCCTTAGTTTTGTTTTCATGAAACTGTATAGGTTACTCTAAAAGTAACGCCACCTATTTATTTCCATGGAAACCACAACAGGTACAAAGAGCACAGTAACACTACTTGGTAGAACAAATTCTCAGATACAGAACACTGTTTTTTTCAGTGTAGTCACCACCATTAGCTACATATTTTCACCAGCAATAAACAAGAGCCTGCACGCCCAGGAGGTATTACTTTCAGAACAGCCCTCAGTAGATATTTAGACATTTCACTGCTGTATAACAATGCCAGAAAAAGTTGTTTTAAGTTTCTGTACATGATGACTGCTGCTTTTATCCACTAATTTTATCCACGTACAGTTGACTTCATATGAGAGAGTCTTGCATGTGCATATCTAGTCTACGATAGCTCAGGTTGTGTTCTTTAGATTATTTTCAGTGAAGACAGAGTGTAGAACAATGTTGCTGTTTGTGACAGAGGACTTTAAAAAAATAAATCAATTTTAAAGTAAATTTTACTTTATCATTTGGGGTAGCTGAAGGCAGTGTTGCTTCTTAGCACATTTAGAGTTTGCTTTCTGCAATTTTTCTCATGTAAATGGTTAAAAGAGTGTCACATTATTTTAGTAGTTATATCATTATTATATTCTAAATCATATAATAATAATTATTTTTTTAATGATGCACAATCATCGCTGCTACTTGGCGTGGGGTTGCGGTGTGCAGTAGGGATGAGGATCCCCATTAACCCAGCAGGCAGTGGAAACGAGGAGGCTTTGGTGGCAGTGAGTTCAGATGGCACAGGAGGGTGCAACTGGGTGTCATGTTCTACCCACTACAAACTCACAGCAGGTTCTGGAGTGCATCACCTCCTCCTTTGGCAAAGGAATTTGTTACTGCTGTGGTCTCTGAGAAGATCAGAGAGAAGGAGCAAGGTCAGGAACCAAGAGGAGAGAAGAGACACGAAATGAGAGTAAGAAAAAATACTGAGCTGCTTAAAATAAGCTGTGGCTGTGTAGGGCATAAGTTGAGTGGGTTCAAGAGACAAGCTGCAGCACAGTTGGGAGCAGGCAACAGATTTCATGTTAACTTTGTTCTGGTGAACAGTCCTGCTGCCCCAGCATTTGTAACCTGCACAGAGCAAGTAGCTCTACGTCAGTATCGCCAGGGGCTTTAGCAGAGCTCATCTGAGAAGGTAGTGCATCCAGGCAGTACAGCCAGCTGCTCAGAGCAGCCAGCACATGGCCCTTTTTGATCCTCTTTGTCAGCTTCTGTTTTCCAAGAAGAAAGGTAATGCAGAGGACCGTGGTGAGAACAAGGTATTTTCTTTAATAGATTTTGTGTCATCGCTGTAAAAAAAAAAACAACGATGTGTTCTCACAGTTTAGGAATGATAATTAAAACAAACAAACAAACAAACAAACAAACAAACAAACAAACAAACAAAAAACCCCCACACACAAGAAAAAGAATAAGACCAGAAAATAAAAGTAAAAAGAGGAAGTCAGTTGGCAATTGGCAGATCCCGGCACCGCTATTTGGTGACAGCAGTGCTAGCTGCAGCACATGGAGGTTTGCAAACATGCAGTAAAAGCTTGGACAAAGTGATTTCCATGAGCTTGAGAAAGTGGTGCTTCGAAATGTTTCTTCCTCCTCGAGTGGAATCTTGCTCCTGGCTGTCTTCTGCCTGCTTAACATCATCGACATTTCCTGAATTTAGAGATGTCACAGAGGTCTTGCTGTACCAGCAAATGCCAGGGATGTAACCACAGACCTCAGAGTGATACCACTTGAGGGTGAAATGAATGATTATGAGTTACTGTATAAGAGACAGAGTTAGAAATGTGTAAAAACCGTTGCTCTACTCTGAATCTGAGATTCTTCTCTGTTTCTGTCCTTACTGGGATGAAAGATAATGATTAAGGTTAGGGTGTCTTAGAGGGCAGGATGAGAAAGTAGTTTATACTAAAACAATACAAAAAGAAATATTCAGATTGATTAAACAGTTCTGTCTGCAAACTCCTTTGTAAAGCTTGCTCTATAGACCTCCATAGAGCTAACTCAGAAACAAAGGGGATTTTTGGGTCACTGGGGTTGCCTTCTTGAATGGGGCATGAGAAGGCTTCAAAGGTCAAACTACTGCTTATAGGATGTGCAGTGGTAGATGGAGAGTCCTCTGTCACAGCAAAGCAACCAAGTCCTCTAATCTTAGTGCTTAGCAATAGAAACAAGAAGCAGAAGGGGCTCAGGTTAAACTGAGTTGGAAATGCACCAGATTCTCATTGTCGGAGTAATTATAAGTGGCTAATGATACTAGTGAAAAGAGTACCAGCAGCCTCTGTAATACACATATGATTCCAGGCTGATTGTCTCACTCTCCTGTATCGTCGTTATTGGAAACATACAGAAGTAGGAGAGAGTAAAAAGCAACAAACAAAACCAAGGGAAATGAATTAATGCTGAAAAATGCTTAGCTTTTCAGTAGTGCCTCAATAGAAGCGATGGAAGCCCTTAGAACTATCAGGAGTAAGGTTTTTCTCCCATATCCAATGCTGTTTATTTCCTTTTGTCTGGAAAGAGCTGCCTTAAAATGCAGCAAAAGTTGACTCTCACTTTTTTTTTTTTTTTTATTTTAAGTATCTTATTTCATGACCCAGCAGGATTCTGACTACAAGAGGAAAATGAAATTCCTTGTGCTGGTTAACCAGGCAGCAACCACAGAGGAGAGATGTCAAGGATGTGCAGACCTGTCTGCTCATTGCCTCCTCTTTCAGTGACTGGTTATGCTGCATATATATGTAATCTTGATACTACTTGACAAAAACTAAGTTTGTAGCTGGAATATAAGTGGAATAAAATGCTTTCCTTATTATTGATAAAAGCGACTTATGCAAAGCTGTCACTGTTTTTAGAACTTGTCCATCTAATTGTTCTTGGTTATAAAATAAACCGTGACCCCATGTGCATTTATTCCCCATGGGCAGCAGTGCCAGCTGGGGAAGGTCTTGCATCTGGCTGCACCAGGGCAGCAGTTCTCAGGGTTACTCAATAAACCAGACATAGCACTGGGGAGAAACGGTCGTATTTTTTAAGGTCAGTATTAACACAGCCTGCTGATGGCTGGTGTTGCTGCTGGAAGAATTCCTGGGTCCACTGGGATAGGATATGGACCTTTCCGTAACAACATTACTCACTTTTTCTGATTTCCCCTACTTCTGTTTGTAAGATTCTCCTTACTGAACTGTTGCCTTATTCTGTGTAGCAGAGAAGATGCATTTTAATGAAACCTACGTACATAAATAATACATGCGTAGGTATGTATGGGACATGTACATGATCTCTTTTCAGTGACTTTGAAAAGGTTAATCTCCTCTTTGTTGGAGGAAATAGAAGGTTGGGTATGAGCTGTCGTGAAATGCACTATATGAATAGGACTGTCATGGAGGAGCAACAGCAGATTGACAGTTAATCATTATAGACTTCCACTGAACACTAGACAAGGTGTGGGAGGAAACGTGGATGTACCTTGATTGGATCTTAAAACAAAGAAGGATGTAACCGAGCTGGCTCGATATGTCAGGGCAAACAGGTGAATTCACAATCCTAGGGCACTATCAGCACATAGTTCTATCTGCTTTGGGTTTTTTCTCTTGTTCTGAACTAATGTTTTAAATTTTGGCTGCCAGTGATGGATACTACACAAAGTCTTTACTAGGAAACATTGCTTAACATCTCTGTGACCTTGAAAAGGTCAGGGAGTTTGCCCGCCTTATATTTATGAAGGAAAACAAATTCAGAATGGGAGCTGGGATTTCATATATGTTCTTGGAGATTCGCATGTCCTGACTGGAGAAAGCCCTGAGCAGCATGCCTGGAGCAGGCAGTGGGGCTACAGACCTCCATAGGTCCTTCCCAACTTGAAATATCCTGTGAGCCTCTGTCTCTAGGTGCAGTGCTCCTGTCTTTTTGCAAAGGCTCTGTGGTGCCACTACAGATTTCTACTGTTTTCCTGTGGCTTAGTGCTCTTGTAAGAAGCTTTGAGCTGCAGCAAGGTGATCTGTGGCGCTCAAGTCAGGAGCAAGTTGTAAACGAGCAGTACTGAAAGGCTTTGCTTGTCTAACATAGAAAACCAAGGCACAGCATTCAGAAAGATACACTCCCCAGGAGGCTGCCTGAAGCCAAAAGACTTCTTGGTCCTTGAGTAGTAGGTTTTGCAGTCTCTGCTGAAGCTGGCGTGGCTATAACTGTGATATTCTATTTTGTCTAGGGTCACGTTTCCTCAGTCATGAGCTTTTCATAGAGAGTCTTCTGCCTCCAACCCTCAGGGGTCGGCGGCTGTGTTTCTGCTGCATGCCATGTTCTCAGGTCCTGCAGCATGATACGAGAGTATGAAGAGGTGTAGAGAAAGTCCTTGCAGCCTTGCTCTTGGGGGTTTCACAGACAGAGTCTGAGAAGAGATGGGACCGGGATAGCAGAAAGAGTAAGAACTCAGCTCAGCACACCAACCCCAAGCGCTGAGAAACTGCAGAGCAGGAAGCTTGCACATTTCTGTGATTCCGTTCTTTCGTTCGATATCTCCTTTAGCTCTTTTAATGGCTATTTAAGGCTATTTTAGTTTACATTGGTCAGGGGCTGTTTTAATTTACATTGCTGTCTCCGCCATTCTTGTTTTTGTTCAGTTTTTGGAGTTATCTGGTGTCAGTCATTGAATGGTGAAGGTGCTGTCTGGTGGTAACTGGAGTTGCAACAGTACCACAGTCTCAGTTGTTATCTTTTTTTTCAAAATGCTTTCTGAACAAACAGAGAAGAACTGCACTGTGTCAGTTTTCAGCAATAAACAAAACCCTCTTTGTCTTCAACCGAAGCGAATCTCTGATGTTTGTCAGGCTTTCATTTTATTGCTCTCAGTAGGTTCTTGCCAGGACATAGGAATTGCAAACTGGACGAGGCAACAGCTGTCTCAAATGGTCACCAATTGCAGGCTCTGCGGAGGGATACAGGGAAGATCTCTCATGCACATTTCTGGAAAAACATCCGTTTGGAGGCTCTGAAATAAAGGATATCAGACAAACGCATTCTTTTAAGAAAAGAAAGCTTGTGGATAGTTGATGTTGGGCATTGTGCTTGTAGAAACGTGAGGAACAGAAGCAAAAGGATGGATATATAATTTGTGCTACTTGTGGAAAGTAGCAGCGTACCTCAGAGAAGATGAACGATATTAAAAAAAAATAAGATGCTTATATAATTCAGCATCTGTAGAGGAAATACAGAGCATGGAAACATCTCAGGACTTGGATGAGTTGGTTTTCAGCACTGTCTTGAGTCACCCTAAGTAGTTTGAGGCAATATATGTGAACCTAAAAATTCTGTTTGTTATGTTCTTGGAGAACTTGCCTTGGGTGCTCTCCTTGACATCCATGTTGATCCTTATCTGTTTGTGTGGCTTCTGATGCATGCAGACAGTTTGCTCCCCACAGCAGTACAGACTTCCCTGTCCCAGGAGGATATATCCTCTCCAAGCTCTTTGGCACTGCCCTGTGCTGGTCCAGGTCTGCAGGGCCCCCAGGACTTGGGGACAGAGTATGTGCTCTTACAAATAAAGCTCCCCGTCTGCAACTTTCACTTGCATCTCAAAACCAACGTATAGCCTGAGCTGTTTTGGCTGTTGAGTGCGGCCGGACTGTCTACAGGTGGCAGAATCACAAGCAAAACAAGCTCCTAACTGTGCAACTTTCAGACACAGTAATTAGGAGACAGTGAATTCTTGAGCAGACAGCAAATCTGGGCACATCCATTTCACACCTATTTGGTGAGGTACTAATGAGATCTAAGCACTGAGCAGCTCTGGTTGACCTCTGTACCAAGTCAGATAAACATTTCAGAAACATTTATACAGTGGTTGTTATAATTCTCTGAGATATCTGCAGCTCCTTTAATAATTCAGCCTTATGCTTATTGCACTGGATAGTTGGACCTGCTTCTGCATGCAGAATCTTTTCTCTTGCTGTATTTTCTCTCTGCAGGCCAACTTATCTGCTGCTAGTACATCACCAGCCACCTGCTGTGGGCTATGTATCTGTTTTCTTAATTGCAGCGAAATCATTTATGCCAACTAATGCCACATTACAACAGCATAATTTAATTTGGAGCTGTTCATTATAGTTCTATTACCCTTCAGCTTTGGCATCCTCCCAGAAAAGGACCCATGTGTAGTAGGTTAGACAGTTTCTTGAAGTGATAGAAGTGCACCCCACACATCTTGCTGCCGAGTCTTTTCTGCAGCAGAATTCTCATGAAATTACATTTATTGAGTTCTGCTTGTGTCAAGCTGAAAAGCAATAATAGTGGCATTTTGTCATAGAATACTACTCTGGATTGCAGTCTTTGGGTATTCCTACTTAATCGTATTACACTGCAGAAAATAAAATAAAGATTTTTAGAATGCAATACAAATGTTGCTTGCTCTTAGCTTGAAACTTGTATAGGAGTACCCACTAAGTTAGTAAACACCAAAGACAGAAGAAATTCAGGGTGCCTCACAATCATTCCCTAATGGTAATAGAAATGACAGCTGAACTTGTGAGCTTTTTGTAATAGTTAGAATTTAATGCACGTGGTTTAAAGCATTTACTCCATTATAATTTAAGGTGTTAACATGAAGAATGCAGTTTATAAACCCTTCCACTGTTTCTCTAAAAGTATTTATAGTACATTTTTACAATTAATCAAAAGCAGACATTACAAAAATGAAAATCCCGTTTATTGCCAAGATAATAAATGTCAAGTATACTGTTAGGCAGGCTTTGTGTTACTTCAGTTGCAACTTTAAAGAACATTTTAAGTGATTGGAAAAAGGAAGTGTATTAAAAGCTCAGCAGGTCTTCTCTGCACTCTGCTGTTATTAGTGTAAATCATTGCATCGTGTGATAGAAGATCAGGCAACGCGGCAGGAACAGTTTTTAACCAGGACTTCTCTGTAAATACCATTACCCTCAGGAAGAACTAAAACCACAGACCACCCTGTTAACTCTGACAACTAAATGCAGTGAGATTTCAGAAGAAAGGGCAGTGCAAAGCGCCCAGAGCAGGTATGTGCTGAACTTGGCTCGGGATGTATCCACGTACCTTTGAGTATCAGCTGAACAGCTGACAAAATTAAACTGCTTTTCTATTCACAGAAAAAAATAAAGCCATGTAATTTTCCCATAGCAAATGCTTTGGGATGGAGAAATATTTGCAAGAGACATCATCAGAGTTCGTGGACATTTGTACAGAAGTAGTTTTGTTATCTGAGAAGCCTAATCACGGGGAGGTGATTGCTGACACTGCAGAGTGTTTTCTAGATATCAGTGCAGGGAAATTAAAGCTGGAGTGAACAGTGAAAACAGTGTGGAATGTTCAGAGCACTCTCACTGCTGGATAAGCCTGGAAAGCAAAGCTGCACAGGAGTTAGGGAAGTAGTTTATGTTACCTAAGCCTGTTACAGAAAACTTTCTAGTGAGGGTTTGTGACTGCCATGCAAAGTCCTGGTGTACTAGTGGTGGCTGACTGCAGCATGCCTGTGGACTTTCCTGCTCACAGCAGCTCCAAGGCCTGTCCAAAGCCGTGTCTGACTTGACAGATCTAGCCTCAAAGCAGCTCCTTCTCAGAAACACGGACAGCACTGCATGCAAACCTGCATTGCCAGGGACTTAAATCCATACTCGTGGAACAGATCCATTCCTGGGACACTAGCTGGTAAATTTTGTAATGTAGCTCATGTCAGCATTTGGCTTTACTCCAAGTGATGCTTAGACAGCAAGGAAGGACTTAAGGCTTTCTGCAGGGCCAGCCCAGACCTAGCTAACTCACGCGTAAACTACAAAATGGAAGAACAGTAACTAGTTAGGTTTCAGTCTGGAAAGAGTAATTTCTTATAATTCTACTTCCATAAGATGGCATTTGGTTTTAATTCCTGCTTTGAAATGGAAAGGATCAGTGTTTTCAGAGTTAGTCTGCAATAGAACTACAGCCCTGCAGCAAGTCCTAGCTCCGGCCCTTCCCTATTCCACTTCAGTTTCAACAGGGAAATACACTTCAATTGAATTCTCCTCCGTACTTCTTTTGTGGTCAGAAGATTTGAAATTGCTTTTTGGATTCCCATTGCGACCAAAAGGAACAATTTGGACTTCCAATCCTTCAAGAAGTCTGGAGCATCTCCTTTCACATAAATTGGCCTCAACTTCTGTACGTGATGGGGCACATAGTGTCACACCTATTCAAGCAAACTTCCAGTTTCCTTCTGGCTTTTCTAAGTAGGTCTGCAGACTACAGTTGAACTACTTAAAATTTTGCAGTTTGTTGTCAGCAGAGATAGGCAGAATTGGAAGAAAGTAAACGTTCTTGTGCTTGTCTAAAGAGCTCAGTATTATTTATCATCTGTCAGTAAGCAGCAATCAGCAAAATTCATGATAAGCGGTAACTGATCTAAGTGCCATAATGAGCTCATTCATTGAAACCTGAATGTCATTTATGTTGCCCTTTGATAGTAATTTGTGCTCGCTACTGAAGAAGGCCATCCTGTATTCAGTACAGCTAAAAATTTGGTGCATAACCCAGGTTTTCCATTGCAGTCTGAAATGCTGTGAAGTATACTAAAACTGTCTTCGACTGCGTTTGTGTTTCAATGACTTACATCCATGTCACGTATTTTTTAAAAAAGAAAATCTTACTGTCATTTATTTCAGGAAAATGCATGTAGATTACAGGTATTCTTTGGAGAACTCTAGACATAACGTTTTTAGCACATGAAATGCATGTTGTGATGTTGGTAACATCTGGTCTCTTTGTTACTCATATTCATATATTTTGAAGATTTTGCTACTTCTGATTTGTGATGCTACCTTATTTTTGGCCTTGGTTTCTGTTTTGTTTTTGTTTCATCTCCCTTTTTATTTACTTGTTGCTGACTGCTGAGGCATTTATCTCGTTTCTTCCTCTAGACAGAACTTTTTTTTAATATTTTCTGAGACACAACATTTCTTGAAAGGTATAATGCTCTGGTAACTCTCCTTAGCTGCTTTTTATCCTTGTGTTTAAATGCCATTTTAAACACAGAAGTAATATAAAACTGTGTTTAATACTGATGGGCAGGCAGAAAGAAGGTATGGCTGACAGTAGGTTGCATACTTTCTTTTTCAAAACAAAGAAAAGAGGAAGAAGACATTGAATGTCGGTGATCCAAAACTTGTTAAAATTGTTTTTAAATATAATTTTTTATAATTCTCCATAAAGTGCAAACAGTTTACTCAAGTGGCTCTTCTTTAGTAAGTTCATTCTGGTTTTTTTCCGTGTCATGCTGTGACAGTGTAGTGCCTAAAACGCTTTATCCACTCTTGGCTCTGTCTGCCCTGCGGAAGCTCCACTGCAGTGTCAAAGATCCTTCTCTTGTTTCAGCGTTGCAATATTCTATTCAACTTTTGGAGTCATTGTAATAAATACTGGAATGTAAAGACCACCATATAATTCCAACCAACGACTATTTAGCCCTGTAACTTGCCTCCAACAGTAGACACCATCCAACAGGCCCATGATACCTGATGCGCTTTCCTAACTGCCAAGTGATTTCACTTTGGGCATCTCCTCTGTGGATCCCTGAAAGAGTAAGTGATAAGAGTTGGAAGGCTTCATCTCTCCTATTCTAACAGTGTACCAGGGTCCTTGGAAGTCTCGCAGTAACAGTCAGTACCTCGCGCATGTTGCTTCTATCTTTCCATTGGCTCTCCTTCACTGAGCGGTTGGAACTTGGCCTCCAGTTCTTTTGGGTTTTAGATTTTCTGCCTTTAGTCATCCAAGATCATCTAGTCCAACCATCCTCTTACCTCAGTAAGCCGTGTCTCTTAGTACAACATCTGTTTTGCCCTAAACTTCTGAAAATCAGATCTCAAGTTTGGTGGAAAAAAAACACCCTGATGTCAGACCTGAATTGTTTGTGAGTCTTCAGTGCTACTTTTAGTAGTACTTTAGAACTTTGTTACCTGTTTCCAGGCATTTGGTACTATCTAAGACTATGCTAAAAGTCACAGAGGGAAAATGTAGTGAATGAGCAGCAGATGCTGAATTAGAAGTAGAAAATATTGGCAAGGTTAAATCATCTCCGTAGGAAACAACTTGCACTGAGTGCATGTGGTGTGTGGTTTTCCTCCCAATGATCTGTTTCTTCTTTTAGAGATAAACAAACACATCTGGAAGTCCAGGGGTCAGAAGGAAACTCTTCAGTGCAGAACTCAGGAGTTCTTTCTACGCTATTATGATAAGCATTTCTGTGTTAGTCACTGACAGGTCAGGTGCTCTACAGAGCCTTCTGTCCCATGGTTCAGCTTAAGAGTAGAAGTGTCAGCAGGCAGATACATTTCAGAGCACGCTGAAATGCTCACAAAGGAAAGGGCAGAGATAAAGGTGATAACGATTCCTGAGGTGAGAGTGATGGATTTTATCTATTGGACTGAGTGCAGACACAGGAGCGTTTCCTCTGTTCAGCAACTGAACACCAACACCAGTGCAGTGCTTTGTTCAGCTGATCCATCCTGCACATCTTGGGGAGAACCAAAGCAACATGAACTCCACAAAAGCAACATGTGTGCTGTTTGCATTTAAATGTGCAGACTGGTCTCTCATTCAAATGATTTCAAAGGTCATACCCTTTGAAATAATAATTGCTCTCCGTGTTTGGCAGTTGTTTACTCCTGGCTTCACTGGGTTTAGAATTTATTTCTTTTTATCCTATAAAAACAGTCCCTACACCACATATACACCACATATACAGCGAAGAGAAAATGTGTGTGCAAATAGGTCATCAGTCTTAGGGGCAGAAATCACTTCCCAGGCCGTAAGATTCCTGCATGGAGCTAAGCTTATTTCATACTTCAAGGATTTTGCAAGGAACTTGAGGAAGATTTGGTATTCTATAAAGGATTTATAAAAGTGTGCATCAAATCATAAGCCACCCTACAGCTGAGAAGCTTTCCAACATCTTTTTGCTCTGGTGGCTCCTACATGTGTACTGCATGCAACATCTAGACATTGAGACTTTGCTCAAAAATTAGGGTTCAAGTAGATAAATATAACATGGGCACTAAATCTGATCACTTGCTAATGAGCTCTGTGAACTTTACATCCAAATTATTGCTGCAAATCCCAATAAAGACACACACACACACAAAATTGCTCTCTTCCTAAATGAACTAGGATTTGATACATAGAATAGAAAGAGCTGTTGTATTCAGTGTAAGATAAGTAGCAACCAGTATCTTAGTCAAGTATCCATAGACTGCTGTAGGCTGATTTAATTTTCAGTGTGGTATTATTCAGTGAAATATTTAATTCAGGTAGTTTGAATTTAGTAGTTCACATAGTATGGAGTATCTCTACCTTGGGGGATTTCAGAAGACACATAGTAATGCATGAAAGCCTTTGCTTTCAGTGAAGAACACTGAGCGTTCAGCTCTGAGAAAGCAATCAGTGCTTTCATAAGCTTTGATGAGAATCTCTCATCTATGATACAAGCGGAGACATCGTGGTCTTTAAAGCCAGATCATGTACTTTAATTTTTCCCAAGCACTTAACCACAAGATTCTAGAATTGTCTCTGCATAAAATAGAGTAGAACATTCCAGGTTGGAAGAGATCAATACCATTTTTTTTTCCATCTATTTGAATCTGCTGTAGATATTTGTTACTGAAAGTATAATAGTTACACTGCAGACTTTGTCAGCCTCTAGCAGAGCTATACATTGTGAATATTCAGTACAACATTGTCAAGATAATACAGGAGTGAACATGAAAGATAATAGCAAGGTATTACTGCAACAGGTTGGGAGAGCTTAATGCTGAGTTTACATCAAATAATAACGGAGCCTTATTCACTGGATGTTCTTCTCAGGTTCTCCCTCACGTGTTCTCATTACTTGTTTCTCCTTCTTTTAATGCCCTTCTGGTGGCAAAGGAACACCTAGCAATTCTGCTCAGAATTGCTGACATGGAGCTTTTTGGTGAGGTTTGGGTCGATCTTTGTTTTCCACCAACCCAAGTTGTGAAAAGAGTACCAGGAACAGCAGAAAACAAGCACCCTGTGCAAAAGGTTTAAAGACAAAGTGAAAACATTTGTGGATTTGCTGAAGTCACCTGGGAGTATTCAGACTTGGCAGAGAAGAAGACGAGGAAGAGAGAAAGATAATGGAGTAAATTGCCGTGGCTTCAAGTGTTTTTGTCTGTATTACATACATCTGTGTGTATAATGTGCATTTTCTGCCTCTTTTTGCTCCTCAGCCTGTTAGTATCTGTACCCGGTACATAATGAATTATATTCCAAACTGGCAAGATTTGATTTTCTGTGAGGAGAGTTAATAACACAGAATAACTCTTTTTTCCTCAAAGATTTTACATTGGCAGTAGAGAATCATGTTGCCTACAGAGACTGTGGGTATACTTTCACTCATTTATCACTTAAGTCTTTTTCTTCTGTGTTGCAGCAATCATAGCTGTACTGGTTTAATCTGGCCTATTTCACACATTTCATGTTTCCTTTATGCTGTAAGTGAGCACTATGCACACGAAGGTAATAGAGCTCAGTTTATATTCTCCGTGTCCTCTGTCCAACAAATTCATGCTCTCTATATAACCATCAGCATCTGGCTTTTTTAAATTTTCTTTTTCTCATTCTAAACAGTTTTTCACAGAAAGTGCTGATGTGAAACAGGACTGACAACTGTACAGAGCTGTCAGGATCTGAAAGCTTGCAGATGTCTGTCTGCCTCTTACTGCTGGGATTGGACTCTAAAGGCTGTGGAAGGTAATAGGGGTTAAGAGAGCTATTTCTCACAGACGAAATCACCAAGACTTTTCCATCCTCCTTTCTTAGTGTGCTGTTGCCTGCTCAGTGAGCGATTTGATACATTCTATTTGCCAAAGACAGGGAAAAAAAAAAACAACAAAGCATAGAGTTGGGGTTCACAGAATTACAGAATTACATAGGGGTAGGAAAGGACCTCTGGAGATCATTGAGTCCGACTCCCTGCTAAAGCAGCTCCCTACAGTAGGTTACAGAGGAAAGTGTCCCAGCAGGTTTGGAATATCTTCAGACAAGGAGACTCCACATGCCTGGGAACATTCTTCTAGTGCCCTGTCACACTCACAGTAAAATGTTTTTTCCTAATATTCAGGCATAACTTCCCGTGTCCAAGCTTGCACCCTTAGCCATTTGTTCTGTTGCTGAGAAGAACCTGTCTCCATCTGCTTGACTCAGGAGTTGAACCTCAGAATAGGAAGCACACGAGGGTTGATAATAAAATCTTAGAAGTAGATCAAAGGTGATAAACTGTAAGGCAACTCAAATTTCATTTAAAGATAACGTTTTCATTCAGATCCTAATTGAACAATTGAGTAGATCCTGCAAAAGATTTGTAACACCACAGAGTATTTCCTTTATATTATCAGGTTCTGATGTATTTTACCTTTAGATACCAGAGTATGGTTTGTTTTATAGGGCTGGGTGTCTTTGTAATTTGTTGTTGTTGTTGTTGTTGTTGTTGTAATAACATCCTTCTAGAAAATCTTAGTTCAGAAGCTATGGCTTAACATGAAGCCATTAACATATTTAAATGCAAATGTTAAGACTTGTATGATCTAAGGATTGACTGGTGTTGCAGTGTGGAAATAGTAGCCCCGGAAATGGTGACCACTTTTGCTCTTTTCCCTCTTTTTGTGTAGAAAACAATGTTAGATTTTATGAAAATGTGGCTGATTTATTTGCTTTTTCTCCTGAGTATCACACTGGCTATGTCATGTGTGTTTGTAGTATGTATAGCAGTGGTGGTTTTGTATTGGTTTTCTTTTTAAATTTTTATCTTTTTCTTTCTATTTCTTGAACATAGGACTTTCATTTGTAATAGTGCTGGCTTAGTGATCTTACTCTGTGCAAACATTAAGCAAAACGTAAAACTTAGTCTAGAATGTGAGTAGCCATAAAAATGATGCAGTCAGTGTTTGAAAGCTGTTTCAATTGTGAAATCCTTAATCCAGTGCAAATTTGCATTCATCGTTTTGCATTTGCAGTAGGATCTTGGCTTTCATAGTTTGAATAGTATCCATATATGATCAGCATTTATCTGTTAAGCACAAGTGGTGCGATCGTCTGTATAACAATGAGTTGAAGCTTTCTGCTTAAACTGTAGACTCAGATTAGAGAGAAACTACAAAGAAATGCAGAAATACTCTAATGTGACATACTAATGATTGTTAAGAAGCACAACATTCTTTGTGAGATTGTGAAAGTCATAGAAGAGTATAATAGAAGTGAATTAATGTTCTCATTCCTTTCAAATTGGATGTGTCATCAAAAGTGAGAGAGCAGTTGGTACAGAGGAGCAAGACTGGAAGAATTCATCACAGAAAACAGCTTTGTAAGAGAACTTCCAAGTTTCAGATAAGGTCTCAGATCCAGTGTTGGCAGGACACAGCATTGTGCATTGTCAGCTTGATTCAGCTTGAGTATATGTTTTTATCTGCCCATGGAAGTATATCGTGACCTTCAAAATTTGAAAATCTTACTTTGGGATAATCTGAGAAGCAAGAAACCTGGATTTAGAGCCAGCCCTTCAGGATACGTAGAATTCTGAGACTACTTACAAGGGCAGAAATTCCTGTTTGCCCTCATGCTGTTTTCCTTCCCTCATGGTGTTTCTATTGAGGCATTCTATTTCAAGAGGAGGCTGAAAGACGAAGGCAGAGGGTAAGGAGAGGAGCTAGAGCTAGAACTGGAGCTGCTGGCTAGTTGCATGGTACATACTACAGGAGAGGAACAGTTTTTCCCTGTCTGTTTGCATGCAGCTCTAGTGCTGAGCGCAGGTCTAAGGAAGCTTGTAACTGCAGACATGATTCTTTCATTTCTCAGGTATTTAGCTCTCCCATGATAGTTGTTTCCTGTCAGATGAACTGCACATGTTCTCTGAAATTCTCTGAATTTCAAGCTGCTAGGACAGTTTTGATAGTGCTGCGTTGTTGTAAAATGTAGCCTTATTGTTCATCATTCAGTCCAGAGACGACAATTTATCAGAGAACTTGAGACTACTGGATGCTGAAGAAGTTTTCTTCTACTGAAAGTAAAACAAGATCATAATTTTAGTGAAATAGATATTTTCTTATTCCTTTCTTTCTTGCTTGACATTCTCAGCTTTGCTCTAGTGCTCAAAGGTCACAGAACCTGTATGGGGGTGGACAAGCTTGGGTACAGGCTGCCCAAAGGGGTTGTGGAGCTTTGATTTCAGT
Source organism: Oreortyx pictus (assembly GCA_036925125.1). Classification (NCBI taxonomy): domain Eukaryota; kingdom Metazoa; phylum Chordata; class Aves; order Galliformes; family Odontophoridae; genus Oreortyx; species Oreortyx pictus. The sequence goes on from JAUPFR010000008.1 coordinate 854,514, forward strand.
ACCCAGGGGGGTACTGAATGAAGCCCTGCCCCAAACTGGCCTTTTGCTCCACAGAAGTCACTTTTAGCCGTAATTAATGCAGTATTCTACCTACTAATTGGATTACAAAAACCCAAATGGTATTAACAAGCAAAACAAAACCAGGTGATTTGCACTGCTTCATGAGTTTTTCCTTGAGCTAACACAGACCTGTTAAGTTTTTAATGATTTATTGGGTGTAAAATTGAAATGTGCTACTTGCTGCTAGAGTGCTACTCAATTATCAGTAATTTAATACTTAAAAATGGTTACCTTTTCCTGGAGCTTAAGAAATATTTAAAGTCCTTTGTAGAGTTAGACATACTGCTAGTTCCCTTAGGTACAGAAAGGGTGAGCCCCTGCTGACTGCCCCTGATAACTCTTTTCAGCTGCCTGGAGATGGCATCCAGAACAATCTGTTCCATCACCTTTCCGTGGATGGAGGTGATGCTGACTGGCCTGTATTTCCTCAGATATCCTTCTTGCCCTTTTTGAAGACCAGAGTGACACTGGCTATCCTCCAGTCTTCAGGCACCTCTCCCATTCTCCAAGACCTCCCAAAGATGATAGAGAGCAGTTCAGCAATCACCTTTGCCAATTCCCTCAGCACACGTGGATGCATTCCATTTCCATGAGTTGAATTTTGTTGAGGCATGTCTCTTATCTCAGTAAAAGTTCATTTCTAGTTCTAGTTCTGTAAGATAAATGAGATGTATGTAACAATATGTGTTTGAGGAAGAGCACTAAACCTAAATCTTTGTAGAAAAAGCTGCTGTGACACATGGGAAACCAATCTGGTAGTTGAAGTTAGATGAAATGGCCACCTTCCAGTTCACTGAAGTCTAAGGGAGGGCTGTCTATGGAAGTGGTAAGATCGTGGCTGGAGGAAGGTGTCTCTTCAAGGAGAGATTCATACCTGAGAGAGCAGGGTTATCTCCAGCAATAGCTTACAGCTAGCTGCAGCCTGAAGAACAGGTGCAGTCATCAGAAATATAGGAGTCATAGATGAGAATGCCTGAACTGGAGTGGATGATCATCACGTGGCCTGATAAAAATCAGAAGGGTGTGTTGCCTCATCACGAGTCTGGGTTATATGCATTCCTGTGTTTCCATTGGGTCTTCTAATGGAGGAGCATAAATGATCAGTGGATAAAATGGATAATTTAGTTTCTGAACAGATGTTCCAATATAGAGCTTTACCTAGTTTTTAAACTCCTTCAGTTTTCACAGCTTACATTCAGCAGAATATTCATCCTGGAAGAACTTTGTTAACACAGGAAAAGACTGTTTGAGAAAGCAAAAAAATAAGATATTGTTGTGGATGAGGAAGGATACAACAGGAGGTGGTATTCCATCAGTATAAGAATCACACAAAAGAGTAAAACTAGAGTGGAACTACCCAGTGTAGTGAGAGGAAGACTTTGTTGAGAACTCTGTCTGGTACATATCTATTGATTCTTGTCTTACAGTTGGTTAGTTTTTGTTTTGATTCCTTAATTTCTCAATGGCATAGTTTTCAACTTTGGAGCTGGCTATTCGAAGCAGTATTTTGAAGTGATCCTCTGTGTCAGAGCTCACTTATTTCCCAAAAAATGTTGTCAGTATAACTGTATGCTTTGCTTTTTGCGCTCACCGTAGCAGCTGTGCTCTGTCTGTTCATTCTGGTGACTAATGGCAGAGTTTAGATAGAATTCTGTGCTGATTATGATCATATATCATAATTCTATCTTGAAAAAGCTATTCTTTGGTAAAAAGGAATGTAGTATCATTTGTGTTTATGGCCTTGTTCAAAGGAGTGATGTGAGGTTAATTGGAAGGTTAATTAGGAAGGGTTTAATCTAAAGGCACCAAGTCTAATCTCTACTTTCAAATTCATGAGAGCACACTTTTCACTCGGCTCTTCCAATAAAGGCAACGGTCCTTAGAGATAAAGATCTCTGACACAGCAGGCAATTCCATTTATTTCAAGGCAGTGTAAGTTCACAGGAGTACTCACCTGGAAATGCAGCAGGGGGATTCTACCTGAGCTTTTGCTGCTCTGCTTGTGCTGGACCAGCCACGCTAATTCTTCTTGCGTGTTATCATGGAAAATCAACATCTGGAAAGGAAATGTAGGAGTCAGATGAAACTTTCTGACAAAGCAACCAGACACAAGTGTGAGACACATTCTGCCTTTTTGGTGACCACAAGAAAGTTTTCAAGGTTGATAAAAACGTCACCATCTGCTGCTCTATATTTTTGAATCAATAATCATGAGAAAGGTGAATTGCTTTTAAGATTAATAGCCAATCAGCACTGTACGTGTAACAGCCAAAGCCTGGAAAAAAATACACAATTCTATTAAGTTGACCTTCATAAAGACCAGCCTTGCCTTGAGCACCTGCGGATGTTTCTACGGTATGGGATTAGATAGTGTAAAGGTACTTTTAGCCCAGAGCAATAAATGATCTTCTAATTAGGCAGTGAAAATATAGGGCTTGCTCTAGCTGAGTAGGTGCTGCTCTGCTCTCTTCTGCGGGGCTGACAATCTTCAAACAGTGTAATAGTGGTAAGCCCTGGAAGCCTCTTGCTGAGCTTTCTTCTGGTGCTCTTACTGCATTGAGGGAGGAGTGACCAGCAGCTTTTTTTTCCACTCATCATTTTGCTACTTCTGCTTCTTCTTCCCATCTCAGTCCTTTTTTCTTCCCAATGCTTTATGAGCTCTTACGTACGGCAACAGTGAGGGAAGGCAAGAAAGGGAAGAAAAGATAAGTAAGTTCTAGATGTGCTGGAAAGGAATGAGAAGAAGGTATAAATAACATAGATGTAAGAGACAAAGAAAACCCAAAGGGCATGGCAATGAGGACGTGCACATAGGATGTAAAGCAGGGAGTGGGCCAGTGATCTTTATGCTTAACCACACCACTGTTCCCATGACTTTATGTCTTTGTGTTCTGAGCTCTGGGAGATCCCATTGGGTATTTCAGGCTGGGTAGTTGCAGCTATCCAGTGTTCCTTGCTTTGTTTATGATCTTAGTTCTGTTCTTTCATTTATTTATTTATTTGATTTCTTTATTTGACAAATTACATAATTGAAACATTGATTAATAAAAACCCACCAAAACGACAGCTACAAAAGGCATTTAGATTCTAAATCACAGAAATACAGGGTGCTGAAGAGCATGAGAAATAAGTAGACACCTGAACGCTGAGAAGGGTAAAGCACTGCGACACAGACGGAGCAGAAAGATGGTGTTTTAGTTCAAGCATGTGAGTTTACTGCTAAAGCCTAACACCAGGCGGCAGGGTAAGAAGATGAAAAGATTGTACTGAGAGCTCTTAAGTCTTCATATGGATTCTCTAGAAGTGCACTTAAAGGTAAATGGAGCACTGCAGGAAGTTAGCTGTTGCAGGCATTGAGAAGAGGGCTGTTTTTGAGATGCAACTTATGTCTTTCACAACAGTGTGTTAATTCTCTTTTGTCTTTTTAGTTTCATGAAAAAGAAAAGCTATCTGACTGTATTACATTTAAGTATTCTTTTTCTAACATCAGCGTTCATTTTTGCTTTTATTCAGGTCAGCATTGATGTTTTTTGTTATCAATATTCAATAACCTTTTGTATTTTTTGACTCTTAACAAATATGTATATGCCTCTAATTTGCATCTGTTCTTAAAAATTCCATGTGATACAACTTTTCAAAGCTTGATCCTGACTGGGGTCAGAAATGAGCACATCACATCTAGGATTGTTTCGTGAGAGCTCTTGGTAGATGATTATCTTTATTGACATTCACTGTGTGAAAACACAGTAAGACTCTGGCCTTAGGTATATGAAGTGCTATGGGAAGGTCTATGGGTCAAAAACGTGTCTCTGCTCATTACAGCACTAAGGCTGATGTTTGTCTCAGATAATTGATCAGCATTCCGCTTGTGAGAATGGAGATGCTGAGCCACGTTGACACATGCTGTGTCTCCATGTAAGACTTCTCCTGGGGCTTAGGAAGTGGAAAAAATCACCACCTTGGGCATCAAAGAAAAAATCAGAGGATGAGCAGAATCAGGCAGAGAGCTGGCCACAACAAACTGGTTGTGAGTGCCATGTTTAGTCACTGCTGTCACAAACAGAGCGCAGCTCATCATCAGTGCTCCAATAGGAAAACACTGGGGTGCAAAGCGTGGCCCACTGGGGAAGGAGGCACCACGGTGAGGAGAGGAGGAGAGAAGTGGGCAGCCAAAGGAGGTTGAAGCCCTCTCCGAGAGGTTGGTTGTGGCCCTAGTAAATGAGATGATGGTTATCCCCTGGCTATGTGATAGGGCTGTCAACACTTCTGCTTGAAACTTACTCCCAGTACTGAGTATTTAACTCTAAGACTGTTCTTACTTTGAAGGTGAGATCTTTGAGAAGCACTCGACTCTGAATATCCATGTGTCTCTGTCTCTGCTTATCTATCAACCAAGATGTTTTGGTTCATTGAAATTCCCAACTGGCATTTTTTTCCTGTAAATTTAACTTCAGGCATATGTTTTGTATGAGAGCAGTAATGAATAATGACCGCACGCTCAGAAATCATTTTGGTAACTCTGATAACAGTAAAACAAGAAGTTTCAAGGATCATCGGCCTTTTGGAACCTTCATTTTGTTAAAAAACATAACAGTGAAATAATATTATAACAGTAATTTTGTTTGAGCAACCCTTAAACTCCCGCTGTGCCAGTCCCTGTGCTGAGTTGATGGAAGGAGAACAGTGATTCTATTTACTAAGTTTCAGAATAATTGAAGAAGGTCTTTTAAGATAAAAAACTTTGCTTTGATACAGGAATTTCAAAGGTGCGTGGAAGCTTCAAAGGAGGTACTGGGAATATGATGGCAGCGGGATTGAGTTCTTAGTGGTGGGTAGCTCTTGCCTTCAAATTATTTCCTGTGAAGATACTGGTTCCTTCTTTTCACACCAGTAATATGTCAAAACAAGAAACTTAATTAATTCAGTTCTCTTGGATGCCATATGTAGCTGTCTTTTTCCTGATTTAGTGTATAAACAAGAGAATACTTCTTTGCCATTAAATTTTATTAAGTATTTCTCTGATACTACTTCTCTAAAATCAAGAACTGTGGAGACTTCTGTTCTAAAAATACATACACTAATGTGCAGTGCCTTTGGTCTTGTGTAGTTCCTAGACTCAGTTTTGCAAAGTTGTTCTGTAAAGGCAGAAAACGTTAAGAGGATACTATGAAAGTGAAACTCTAGCATTGCTATTGAAGCTCAGATATTTGACTGAGTTATTGTCTTGTGAAGACCTCTCCTCCTTGTGACGTACAAGTTACTGCAGTCATAGAGCAGCAGTTTCCAAATAAGAGGGTTTTATGTCACCTCCATTTCAGACCTCCTGACTCATAGGAGTATGGTAGAAATTCCAGTCTCCTCACCACTACTATCCTAGTGTTTTGCTGTCAATGCGGCTAAAGATACTACTCCACTACGTAACAAGAGATTTTCTTCCTCTCTTTGGTGTTAGCCAGTTCTTGCCCTGTGCTTCTGGTTGCAGAAAAGAGATTATTCATTTTCACTGTTTCCTCTTTTCATCTTGATGTGTATGCGGCTAGCATTCTTGGATATGCTTTTTCTTCTGTAGTGTAACCACCTCCATTACTTTCAAACTTTCCACATAAGTGTCTATGTCTAGATTTTTGGTCTTTCTCTTTGGTTTAATTCAAGTCTGCTTTACATTTTTTGACAGGGAGGATGGATACCAGACACAACATGCTTGCTGAGGATTCAGTAGTCCTAAATACAGTGGAAGGATTAGCTAACATGTAGCATAATTTATATTCCTTTGAATATATTTCCCTTTTGGCCAAAGAGTGAAGCTTTTGACTCCTTTTCACTTTGTTAAGACTAGTGACAGGTTCATTTCTGAAAATCCGTTTCCTTGCCAGTTGTTCCTTGGTGCCTGTTTTATCAGATGATTAGTCTTTCTCAGGTACAGTATTTCTCAGTTCCTTTTCAGTCTACCTTTCAGAGCACTCCTCAAGACTTTGAATGCTAATCCCATTCCTTTAAATCCAATGGTCTTTCTGGTTATTAAAGCTGTGCTTACATGGTGTTCATTATGGCATGGATCATTGATAACTGACTGTAAGTATGGATGCTCTGCTAGTGTTGCTGTGCAATCGACTCATCCAGCTAATGTTTCTCAGCATTGTTTGAATAATTTCATTATGCATATTTTAATTAATTAATTAATTTAATGCCTCTCAAATACACCAGTGCTGTAAGCGAGTTATTTTAAATGGCTTGTATGTACTTAACCATTTGTATATAACATTATATACATAAGTATATGGAAAACAGACTATAACAAGGACTCTGCTATTCTAGTCTCTCCTACAGAGAAGTGCTTACTATCTGCATTTCAGTGTAATAGCTTAAGAACCAGGAGAGTGAAATCTCTTACTCAATTAAACATGGTCTGTCAGGCCACGCGTGAATATTAGGTATGGCCGCCTTTTTTACCTTTCATTTGTATGGACAGGTTGGGAATAGAGAGGTTAATTAATAAACTCTGCTCCTTTGTATTACAGTTCAGCCTTATTAGATGATGAGGTGAACTAAAATCAAGTAGCCACCAACCACTGTCTTTTGACAAGGATGGCAAAAAGAAATTTCAGTTTGCGAAGAGAAGGGATAGTATGTGATGTTTTTTCACTGATGATTAGAAGAAAATGGTGATGACAATGGTCAGAATAGCAGGAATGCAAGCAAAAAGGAATGTGTCTGCAGGAAGAGGCTGCTGGATGCATGCAGCTTTAAAGGATCTGGCTTTAAGAAACCACGGGTGGGAGATAAGATTTTCAGACGGTCGGTAGCCAACAGTATCAGAAAGTATCTTCCTTTAGAATGGGACACTTTCTTCCCCTTTAAAGATGTTTCCTTTTCTCGAGTGTAAGTCTATACGCAATAGTCTGTCCACTGTTCTAAAATTTGTGTTTTTCAGCTCGTCTTTCCTATTTTAATAGGTGCTACAAAGGATTAAATGTGTATTCAAATAGACTGTTTACTTTTTAACATTTTATATATATATATATATATATATATCCTTCAACAGGGTTTATTATCAATTCCTGGACCTCGTTCTTTCTTCATTCTTTCTTCACCCTCCTTCTACTGCCTTGAACTTGTTTCAAGGAAGAGAACTTTCAAATTATTGATTGTCAAGTGCTCCGGTTAAAACAATAAATTGTATCAATTTATTTTGAAAATGTGAACCATTTTTAAAAGCTTCTTCTGATTGCCCATAGTAGTTAAGGTAATTTGGTAAGTACTTCCTGATGGTTTGGTGGTTTCTTTTAGGGGAAACATTATTAGAACTCTGCCCCAGGCCAATGTTAGATGAAAGCTTTGTGGCATTTCCAAGTGTCTGCAGCAGCTGTATTGTAAAGTGAATGGATCTGTGATAGTTAATGGAGAAACGCTGAGCTGTAGTGATGTTACAGCAGTAACATCTGTCACAGACCTCTTCTCTAACCATTACAGTTCACTTATTTGAGTAAGTATAAAGGCAAATGCCTTATGTTTTGCCTGCAGAAGAGTTGGACAGGAAATTTAACAGAGATAGGTATATTTTAAAAGATTTTTGTGTGTTGGTTAGGGAAACCTGCAAGAGAGAGTCAACAGAACTTAGATAGAACTTGTAGATAATGTATCATTATAAACACTTGGTCCCTACTGTTAAATCTCAGTGGATACTGCAATTCATACACAGGGAATGTTGCTTTTTCTTCCAGGGCTTCTCTAGTATAGTAGGGCTTCAGATCACTGCTGTGACACTGGTTGAAACATTCATCCAAAATAAAAAGTACCAACATTTTCATATTGAAATTCTCCTTTGAAACAGCAGGAGAGCATAATTAATGACAGTCAAGAGTTCTATGAAAAAAAAAAATTGTCTCACAAGCTTGGCATAATTTTTCATGTGGTTATAAGTTTAGATGATAAAAGTAATTGTGCTGACACAACAAATGTAGGCTGTTATGAAGTATACGGCTGAATGATGCATGACATCCCATTAAGAGATTTGTTCACAGTGCCGCATATCATTTGTATTCATGTTATGTGGATAAAGAATGAAGGCGTTGCTGATAAATATGCAGATGACCAAAATTGGTGGACTTCCAGATAATTCTCTGCCGCCAGTTCTGGTTCACGTAGTTGCATGTCGGTGACAGTATGTTTGTATACCTGAGAAGTTAGATGACTCTGGGGATCCAGTTCTTTTATATAAGGGTGCTGGCAAAATGCAGAAGAAACTCCAAGTCTGGCCCATGCCATACAATAAAAGTGAAGGAACTTTCATTGTAAATCTGAAAACAGAGTCACAGTCTATGCTAAGTAACTGATAATGCAGGAAAAAGTTAATGGCAGCTGATTCTCCAATTCAGCTGAAAACAATACCACAACAGCAAGTCTTTCTGTCTAGAGACTGAAGTCTTGAAACAAGTGCAGTATTTCAGTGGTGAGGAAAATTAAATATTGCAGTGATTTATCTAGAGGTAGATGGTCCGAGGATGCTACTGACCTTTCAGAACATTGGACAGAAAAAGATTCAGGATAGCTGATCCTGAGTGGAAAAAGTGCCAGGTGGTGTGCCAACAGCAGTCCAAATCCTACAGCTCTACAGTGCCACAGATTCTCCATTACCTGAACAGTTTTTGATGGCTCTGTTCAATAGCAAATGTACCCAGTTTGCTGTCATATAATGTTTCAGGTCAGAACACTTTTAGTGTAATGATCAATAAGATGCACGTTGAGGGAAACATTTCAAATGTATTTATGATGTACAGAAAGAGTCCAAAAACTTTCCTTGCAGATTTTGTATTGACTGTGTTTTATTGGACATCTCATCCTATCAGCAGAATTTTAAAATGACAGTAGCACACTGCTGTCCTGGAGCTGCATGTCAGCAGTGGGAAGGTCAGATATAGCTTGAAGAGATTTGGGACAAACTCCTAAATGAATTGAAAAATTGATATTTTCTAGCTGTGAATTCCCATTACCTGCAGATCTGACATCTCAGTATTTCTTGAAATTAAAAATTGAAAGCATAATTGTAAATTCCTAAAGAAATCATTAATAAAGCCCATTAAGCTGAATGGCCATTTCCCATGGGAGGTTCAGGTGGTTCTTAACAGTTGACTTTTCCACTTTAATGGTTTGGTGTATTTTCTGGGAGCTTCACTGCTTTTAAGCTAGGGTATATTTGTCCGCGTGTCTCTGTGTAGGAGGGGGGATTAATACTACAGCTTGAATACTACAGATGAACTTGGGGGGGTAGGGGGTTGATCTCCAAACATGGCTAAGTACTTAGGGTTGGAGAGATCAAGTGTGAGCAGAGCTTTGAGGTCTTTTTTGCACGGTTCTACCACCATCTCACAGAGCAGATTCTATTTTTTCCAACTTCGTGCAAATGTACTGTTGGGAAATGTAGAGTCATAATTAACAGGTTTTGTCTGTCCCGTGGCTTCTACTCTGAAAGCAACAAAACCAACACACAGATCATGTTGTCTTTGTGATTGTTTCAGCTTTCTAAGGGCTGTGAGTTAGAAACTATCCATTTGTACATGTCTAATACAGCTGGATGCCATCTCAGAGAGACCCTTGTAGGTACTAAAACACAGCGGGCAACAATCACCATGCAGAAATAACTTAAAAATCTATTTATTTTGATACAGAATGTGATGCTTGTTGTTTGTGATGGCAGTGTTTTGTTTGCTATAGGTGTGACAACAGCATACCTCTTTTTCTGCATCAGAGCTGAAACTGAGAGGAGGTAGAAAGGGATTTCATATCCCACTTACTTCTTCTGAATTGCTATAACTATTCTAGATTTCAAAATTCAGTTTCTTTTTTTCCCATTATGCCGCAATTGCATTCTGACAAAGTCATCTCTGTGTTACTACCACTGTAGTGGCTGGAATGTAGCTTCTCTAAATCTTTTTGAGTTCTAATATGATTTCCCTCAGTCTGACTGGTATCTTCTGCATTGAATCCTCCATGACAGCTTTGCTGTTCAGAACATCACCTTGCTTCTATTGTGACCTTGGCAATATCTATTGTACTGGCAGTTGTACTCAAGGGAAGTCATGAAAGGAACTGAAGGGAGGCTGTTGTGAGAACACGTTTTGTCTGCTGACTGAAGTGAAATGGCAGTGAAGAAAGAATTGACCTCCTTGTCTGCATGAGGATTGTGTCCTTCACTCCTGTTTTGCAGACAACCTGTAAGAAGGACATTGGGACTGATGCTGAGAATGCCTCATCTTTTTGTCTAGATAATGTATTTCTCTAGCCAGGAACAAATGTCACTTCATAAAAGCATGAGAAAAAATACAGACTACTGCAGCTGTAATTCATATGCTAGAAATTCTGGTTCACTCATAAAAACAGAATTTTCTTCCTTTTACATTCTTTCCATTCAGTGAGCAAGAAATTGGCTGCTTCTTTACTTAGAGGAATGAAAGGGCTCTCACCATCTCTGAAACAAATGTTGAGTATTTCAGAACTGTTGTCTGAATACAAGGGCATTCAAAATTCAAAGAGAATCTTGTAAGTTTTGCTCTGTCATTCTTGTGGAGCACATGGGAAAGGTGATGATGGAGTACTGCTGGAAGCAAAAGCAAAGGGAAGGCAAGCCAGAAGAAAAGGCAAATGGAAAGAATGTCGTTGGTCCTGGGTGCTTGGTTTAATCCTTCCTACAAAGAGCTGGAGCCCTTAAAAAGGACAGGGTGATGAGAAGGAAAGATCAAATGTTGAATGAGGACATTTCAGGAGTGGAGAGAGGAGGAGATAAACTTCGCAAGAAAGGAGGAGCAGCACTGAGGATCCTAAGGAAAGAACCCCAATGCTAGGGATTGAAGGAGAACAAAAAGCATAATGATCAAGTAATACAGTGGTATGGTAGCAACAGGGAATGAGAAGAAAATAGTTATTTTATTTATACAGGAAACAAGGAACACAACACACATTAAAAAAAAAATAGGAGAACAAAGTAAAGAGATTTTATGTTGGTGAATTCAAATACAAGTGAAGTGATTGCTGTGAGTTCTTAAACAGATGTGTGCTGGGGAGGAAAGCAAGCCATTTCCAGCAATTCTATTACATTAATGTTGTTGTCTGCTCTTCCCTGACATTTTTATGAGAGAACATCAGCTGCTTCTCTAGAATCAAGAGCCAATTCTCAAAGCTCTTTTCCCATCTCAGACCCATATTTTGGTCACCATATGCTTACCCTCCTTTCAATAAACAAAACGAGTGAATAGTACACAGCAGTATGCTACCTCTGAAGAGTTTATTAATTGAAATGAGGGAGTTTATAGTACTAAAACTATTTGCAAATCTAGGATAAATGTAGTGAATAGTTTAGATGAAAAGGAAGTGGTAGGATGAGGCAGGTGGATGAGGATTTTTTAAAGAATCCATTCGTATTTTGAGACTAACTTTACATTAGAACAAGGATAAACACAAAAAGATGAGAAATGTAAAGGCAAAATATTTGGTTTTAAGCTAATATTGTAAATGCAACTGTGCAGATTTAATTTCAGATCTTGGATAGGCTATCTTTTAAATGCAAATATAGAAATACTGTCTTCTTTCAATATTTTTCCCAAGCTGCTTTTGAAAGTACAGCTTGTCCAGATGGAATCTTTCATTTTGGAAGCCAGGTATCCTTTTCCTTTTATCTGCCTTTGCCTTAATATTTGGTTGTCTGCTTGTCCCCAGCTTCCCAAACCATCCAGTCCATCTCCATCCAGTGTTTTATTCATGGATGGTAGTTGCTGTTCCACTAGTGTTTGTACCAAGCTCAAACTTTGTCACTAGATTATTTTTGTTTTTCACCCCCCAAGTCACTGATAATAACATAGAGACAACATCCAAGCTGTGTGAAGACTCATGGTGATTTCTGTAGATGATAAAATCCCAGAGGTGGTTGGAAACATCTATTTGATGTGGGTGATGATAACTTCTGTTCTAATGAGTCTAGTTGCTCTCAGTGCTTGTCATTGCCCATTTGGGGTGGGACTCTGCTCTGTATTGCACTAGAAATCTTTAAAATTCCATCAGAATATTTTGGACTATTTTCTATCTATTTTCTTCATTATTCACTTAAGGAAAAAAAAAAAAAAGTCAGCATTAGAAAGGTCCTTTTTTTGGCATTTCTTGTTTGCATGCAATTAAATAAACTTCACGGGTAACTGCTTGCTGAATATTTCTAACAATTTGCTGTCTCAATGCTTGCATGGTGGTGAAAAATATTAACTGTGAAGCTTCTCACTTGTCCTCTCTCTTATTCCTGAAACAGTTTGTTTATATTGTCCTCTTGGAATATTTATGTTACTGCAGTGAATAAGGTGAAAATAACTCATAGTTTATGAAATCTACTCACAGGATTTGTTCCCATTTTTTCAGAGGTTATTCTGAATTACAATGACAAGGAATGACATTCCAGATTAATGATGTTGGGGGAAGTTTGGGCACTTCTGAAGACAAGGGAAGTTGTTCCTTTGACCTTTCATCATTAGGATTTCACTCAAAGAATTAATTGAAATGTAGAATAGATATTAAGACTTGAATAATGACTTATGGGATTATTTCTATTGAAGTGCCTAGAATCTTTCCTAAGTGCTAATAGCTCGGGCTAACAATGTGCCTGGCACCAGTGGTATTTTTCACGGCACTGTCTTGCTTTGTGCTGTAGAATCTACGTGTTTCCTTTCATTTACCAAAAGAATGCATATCCCATAGGCATGCACATCCAAATTAGCAAGATGCTTCCATTTTTCAGCTTTCAGTAAGCCACTAGAAGTGTCTGTCTATCATCTGAGTGGAATTCGTGGAAGTAGGGAGTTGCTGATGTCCTGTTTTAAAAATATTTCAATTTTTACAGAAGTGATGTAAGAGATTCTGCTGGAAGATTAGAAGAAATTCTTTCTGAAGTTATCTTGAGCCAGTGATTGAGAGTGAGTTTGCTTCAGTAACTTTCCTTTTGTGTTTAGAGTTCAGAAAGATACTGTGTCATTTTTTCGGCAGCTGTTGGAAGCAACTAAATAGCTTGTTTTAACATTTTGTGTAGTTAAGAACAACTAGCTTCCATTAACAAACCAATTGGAATATCAAACAGACATCCTATTTCCAGTACTTCCTTCTGTTAAAAACATGCATAACCTGTATTCTTACGATACCAGTTTTATGATACACAAAGCTTCTTGATGTAAGGCATGCTTGGAAGGTTGGATATTGAGCTTGTAATTTGAGAAAGGTGTGATTTACTTGAGCTAATACTGAATACAAAATGGTATTTAGTAATTTGTTTATTACAGATGTGCACGTCATTGTTGTGGTACTTCAACTCATCCCAAGACGTAACTTAGCCTGCGATGATTAAAATGAACCTTCAAGTAGCATCTTGCTTTGGCCATTGCCCCACGATGTCATAATGTCACGGACTGATGAACCATGATATAGTCACTTTGCTATGTTGGCTGTACATTTCAGATTTGAAATGTAGTCACTATTAGTTTCAGGTTTTTATTTTGTTATATATTTGTTTTTTGTAAAAATGACATCAGAAAGAGTGTTCATTTAGTATACTACACTACAAAGCAATGTCCAGATCAGTCTACCAAGTGAGAAACAACTCTACACAACCCCTTAATAAGGAATTAAGGGAGAGTTGCTTCCAAGATTAAAGCATGTTCTACTTATCCTGAAATAAATGAGAATGAGATGATGACTTACCACTTGGGAAGAGAGGGAGAAGAGATAATAATTTCCTTGACAATTACCTGAGACTTTGCAGATGAAATGTCTTAATCCTAGCACTGTCATGTTGAGGTAGTTTGTGAAAAATAAAGGGTGAGATAGAGATAGTGCTCAGTATGTTAATATAAAGAAAATGTTCTGACAACATTAGCAAATAAATCAAGCAGATGTGGAATTCAAGTTTCTCAATCTGCTCTTTAATAATTTACAGTTTACACTTTTGAAACTGGAAAACACACTGACATCTCAACTTGTCTTTTTGAACAAACTGTCATACCTGGCATGGTAGAAAATTTATAGAAAGGAATAGAGTGATCTGGAAAAGTCAATTACGCTTCTGAGTAGGATGACAATACCGTGTACTACAATGTAAAAACCATTCTGAGTCTGACTCCTTGAAACGTTGAAATCACCAGGTCTTCATTAGAATTTTCTGCTTTTTATCCATTGGGACAGAGGATAAACATGACAAACACTACCTGTGAAGCATCAAGTCTTCTGGTTTTTCTGTCTGCATGCAGAAGTGAACTGCATGAGGCTGCAGTGATCTCTGTTAGACATTTTTTTAGTTAGTTTTTTTTTTTATTATTATTATTTGCAAGAGAAAATGATGAATGCACAGCAAGACTAGTTGCATTAGTAAATTGATTTCGATATGGAAAAAACGTTACTTAGACAGCCTTTTTTTTCCTTCTTTTTAAATCAATCCCCTTTGAAACTCACATGTTTACACTAACTACATCTCTTCTTCAGTCAGGATTACTGCTTCTGCCACGGGACTTTGTTTCCCAATGGTATGAAGAAATGAAGAGAATCAATAGCAGATGAAATTTTGATTGTAAGTGAAAGCTGGGGGAATGTGGTGGTAATGTATTACAAACGTTTTGGTTGCGTTTATTGGGAAAGTGGGAGAGAGGATACCAGGAATGGAGAAATTCTCCAAATATTTGTTTCATCACCTCGATTCAGGCTGTTCCTTCTCCACCCCACAGGTCAGTCCCAGAGAGGTCCTTCCCAGATCTTCTCATCTGGAGCTTCCTTGCAGATGAAAAAGTCTCAGTGCAGGGAATTGCAGTTAATTCAGTTATTTGCCAATTAATACAGCCATATTCAGTCCCTTTAGACGGTCCCTGCCACAGCATGGGATGGTTGCAGTGCTCTCAGAGGTGCCAGCAGCATCCCCTTCCACTGGCCTCCTTTGTTTGTCCCCTGCAGCTCCCTCCATCCTGTCTCCACATCCTCAGTAGTGCCACAACCAGCTTCCCTCACTCCCAGCCCTGCTGCCCAGAACTGGCTGTCTGTGCTCAACACAGGATGAGATTTGTTTTGAAATCTCCTCTTCCCTGCTCCATTTCTCCCAGTAGGGACCCCTTTCCTTTCGGTGGTGAAGCAGGTCGGTGTCTGCATGTAGGAGCAGCTGCATAGCCAGGGGGAAGCATGTGGGCATCATCACCTCATGTGTGTCAGTACAGAGCTTGTGTCTTGTCACACATCTCTCACCTGAAACTGGAAGGGGCCTTTGTTTTAATGTCATGGATTTTGGCACATCAGAAGTGTGAATCAGGTTAGTCCTCTGTTAACAGTCATTTTTTAAAAGTGGCTTTCTTGTATTTAATGAGCTAGAGCCACAAAGCGTAGCTGGAATGGAAAGAAACGTTAAGAGATATCAGAATATCTCCCCTTTGTATCTTGATGTTGAATTCATTACGGATTGTATAAATCGCTGACCTCAGGAACAAAACAGATCTGACATTCGGTCTATTTTCATATAACATTTGGCTCTTTCTGCCATAGTGTCACATCTGTATTGATTTCAGCATTGACTGACTGAAAAGCAGAACAACCTGAGTTGCACCATCATAATACCAGCAGTGTGTTGATAACAGAGCTAGATATGCTTTCATAAATAAAATGTATGCAGTGAAAAATTGTATTTTTGGACACTTACCTGTGCTTACGTGCATTAATGACTTTGCAGTGGTCACAGACAGTGCAAGCGAGTGAGAAAAAGCAGGTAATTAAATGACTGCCTCAGCAGGGAGAAGTCACAGGCCCAGCTGAATAGAACTTAATCCATTAGCTGGGGCTCAGCTGGGCATTTTGAAAGGAAAGGACTGCAGCGAGATGAGCTATGGAATGGGAGGGGAGAGGATGGCAGCTGAAATGCTCTCAGAAAGAGAAGTGGGGAGTAGATGACCCTGTGGTGTGGGCTGAATTTTGTTTTTCCTTTTCGTTCTGAATTGCTGCGGTTAGTACCTTTCATTACGACGTACAGCTCTTACTGCTGCAAGTATCTGGGTAGGAGGAAACTGAAGCGTTTGAGATGACTGAAAATGTAATTAGAGAGCCTTGTTTGTCAAGCTACGGAGGGTAAGAGTTTAAGGGAGGATAAAATGAAAGATGAAATCAGATGAACAGTTGCACTGAGCTACAGGAAGGATAGCAAAAAGAAAAAGAGTGCAGGGGAGGTAACTGAAACCTTTTGTAACAGCAAATTGACTGTGGTCGACATGTAAATAGTCATGATCAGTGTTAACTGAAAGAGAAACAATTCCTGTAGCAGACTATGATGTGGTTGTTGAGAATGGCAGTATTTTCAAAAAGTGACTTTAGAAGGGGGCAAATGAACATGAGAGAGCAGGAGATCTCAAGTAGAAGGAGTGAGCTTTTTGGACAGTTTGTCAGTTGGTGAGAAAAATACTCTTAGTTAGGCACGGTGCTCGGTTATACACTGAAGCCTGCACTTTTAAGTATTAAGAATACTTACAGCTCCTTTCAGAATGTTAAGAGCATTCTGCGGATGTGATTCATTGGGATGAGCTGAATGCTTTTGCTGACGTTCCAACTTTGACTAGTATCGGGTGCAGCAGCAGCAGAGATAAGGGAGTGCCCAGAAGCTGTATAAGTGAAATAATCCCAATCCCTAAATACCTCATCTCAGGCTTTCGGATGGAAACATCCCCATGATAAAAACCAGTGGAGTCTTACTTTATCTCCATTCCCTATCCCTGAAACACGGAGCAACTGGAGAGGGCAGCAATGGGGGTGTGGGCAGTGAGCATGTGTGCTTTTTGTACAGACAGGTGGACAAGGGAATACCTTTCCTCAAAAGGTTACAAGGAAGAGGAAACCATGACATAGGGGTTATCAGAGGTGCTAGTGGGTGAGTCGTTTAAACCTCAGTGCTATTACACAACAGAGACGCTGTGTGTCTGCCTGACTGGCAGAGATTTGTTCAGCCCCAGTAACGCAGATCTTATCCCACATGCAGGAGTCTGCCTCCCTGAGCACTGCAGATCTGCTCTGGGGGGTGATGTCAGCTGTGAGAGTAACACCCTCAGTCCGTGACAGATCTCTGGGATCTCAAAAACCTTTAGAGCTGCTTTGTATCTGTATAGAAATTATTACTTGGAGGAAAGATACTTAACCATCAAGCACCAAAGAGCATACAAAGTATTGAAGCACACATCATCTTCTGTATTGTAACGGCACTCGGATGGCTGTGCTGTGATGCTGTCCCCAGGCCCCGCGGGGCAGTGTACCCATGTGGCTGCAGACACGGGGATGCACAGTGAGCCCAGGGCATTGCTTGGGCAGAGCTGCTCCTCCTGCACAGCCATCCTAAGTACACCCTGCTAAAAACAGTGCAGATGAAGACTCTGAGGGTTCTTTGTCCTACTTCACTTTCTTGGCGAGCAATAACTTAACTTTCTTGAAAGTTATCATAAGTCTGGGCTGATTTACAAGTAGATTTTTCAAAAGGCTGTAAATTCTGGCGGCTTTATTGCGGCGCACAAACCGGGTCTCCGAGATTACAAGCAGAGGAATCTAACAAGACATGTTCTTCCCTTATTGACTTTGTCAAGAGAATGCATTTGTTTTATGATATTTTCCATTCCTTTTCCATCTTCGTCACAGGAATGGATTGAATATTTCATCTTCGGTAGATTGTCTTGGAGTGTATTTTTACAATTTCCCTCAGTTCTAACTGGACATTACCTCTCTTTCTCCACTGCTGGGTGAGATTGTAAATGGGGAAGCCGGAGCATTCCTGAAAGGGTGAGTCCTTCAAAATGCAGAATACTGAAAAGGTCAAAGCAATTCTATACAGCCCTGTATAGACTCGGCGCATCGAGCAGCTATTAACATTCTGATGCCTTCCTCTACAGCAAAACCTGAAACAGGGAATGAAAACAATCCCTCCTAATGGCAAATATAGCAAGCAGGATGGAGAAAGGAAATAAATACTCAACCTATTCCTGTAATTGTTTTCAGATTTTCATCGTTTTGCGCTTAATCTTAACAGACAAAATCTTATCTACTACTGGCGCCTAAGTTCTATTCTCAGCTTACTATCTGAATTATGTTTTCAGAGCTTGTGATCAAAAATCAAACTGCAATTTGAGCTATTTGTTCAGAATTGTTACTGAACCAGAAAAAAAAGCCCCACAAATACTTAGATTCGTTTATGCCCAGTGGTTTATCTTCTGTCTCATCTCCAAAAACCACTGGGAATTGCTTTGAAAGGGGTTTCTTTTGATTCACTTAATCTTCATAAATTTAATAAGCTTTAGTTTGAAAATTTCAAAATGAAAATAGTTTTTCAGACAAGAAGCTTGAAACTGACAAACGAAAATGTTTTGCTTATTTCTTACCTTTTCTTTTTTGTTTCTCCTTTTTTCGGAAGATTTTCCCAGCAGGGTCTGCGATGATAAGGGGAAGTGGTTTCAGATTTAAAGTGGGTGGATTTAGGTTATATATAAGGAAGTCTTTCACAGTGAGGGTGGTGAGGTGCTGGCACAGGTTGCCTGGAGAGTGGTGGATGACCCCAGGTCAGGCTGGACAGGGCTCTGAGCCCCTTGTAGAGCTGGAGGTGTCCCAGTTCATGCAGGGGAGTTGGACCAGATGGGCTTTGGTGATCTTTCCCAACTGTAAGGATTCTATGATTATGTTTGTAGATACTTTTGGTCCACCTGTATCTGATTTTTTGGGTGTTTGGAACACTTGATCTAGGTGTTAGGGGCACTGCTACTAGTACAGCTGAAGCAGGTGTTTTGCTGTGCTAATGTTGTGCATGTACATCAGCATCTCTCGGGGAGCAATGAAAGGCAGCACTTTGCGCTCTGGTGCACAGAGTTAGGTGACATGAGCACTGTGTTCAGAGCTGTGCGTCTGGTACAGACTGCATTCAGAGAGATTACAGAGAGAGAGAAAAAAGCCAGGGCTGTTGGCAGTATCCTGCAGGAATCTGATACACGCTGAGCTCCTGTACACACTGAGCAGTGCTCTTGGATAGCTGCTGCCATAGCAGGCTGACAGCTGTCTCTGCATGAGAGTCAATGCACAGATACGTCGTCCCTTTTATTAATGGGGTGATTGAAGTCAGGGGTTCCTTGATGAAGGCGGTACCCGCAGAAGGGGAGCAAATGTCAAGGTTTTCAAGCAACCTTTCAGCAATGGAAGTGTTAATTTTCACTTGAGTGTTTTGCAGAGCCGTTGTTAGGTGCATTATGGCTAATTTGCAGCTATCTCTTCTCTTGTGCTTATTTTAAAGCTCCTAAGAGACTGGGCTTTATATTAGCGTTTGCGATTGACAGCTTGTGAAGTTGGAGAGGAATATGAGTTGCTGTTTAGGTTAAATAGGAAGCATTATTTATAAATAGGAAGGAAGAAAACTGACAGCTAACACAGCATGAAGAAGCCCGAGAAAGGTAATTTTAATACAGTATCATTAGACTAGCCCATTCCGACAGAACAAAATACCACAGGAACAGCTTGTCAGGAGGTGCTACTTTGCATTAGGAGCAACAGGCTTTGAGATTCCACGGCTGGAGATTCCACGGCTGCCTCTTAGGACCTGAACTATTAAAATGCAACCCAGGGTAGGACTTACATGCCTAGGTGTAGGCTTTCTGCGTTGTGCCAACATGTAGCTTGGAGCCAGGGCTCTGCTTTCACCCCACATGACTGAGAGTGGAGCCTCTGCTCACAACCAATCAATGCTCAAAAGAGAAATAACTCTAATTGGGAAAATGGACAGCTGGAATGGATTTCGCTTTCTGCTCACGTAACAAAATACTTATTGTCAGATCTCAAAGCAATAGCTGCATTAGGAATGTCTGAAAAGAGAGCTAAAATAAAGTATTGATCTGAGGCTCATGACAAACCCTCTTAACCATGCAGCATCTATTCAATTAACAGAGAGTATAGTATTTTAAGCTCACCAAAATTTGAATTAGATCAGACATTCAGTACACATCTTTTTAATTGGTTTTCTTGATTTATGATCTCAGTAGAGAATCCTGACTTCCATTTCATCGTTTAATAATGAGAGCTGTCCTAAAACACTGCCATTAAATTAACTTTTAGGTCCTCACTAAAACTTGTCGGATTTAGGCGTTGCTTTATAACAATGGGAGACATTGATTAAATGTTATAATAGCAAAGAAAGTTTCATTAGCTGTAATTGCAAGCTTTTCTTCTTGTACTGGATAGTCCTATGCCGTTGTTAACTTACTTCACTATTAAAGTCACGTATAATTTTTTAATGAAGTGTCTTCAGTAGTTTTGTGACAAAATTAAGATTTTATAAGCAACGTAATTGATTGATCCTGCCTGTTTGATATCTGCAATTTCCTGCTATCCAGCCTTGATACCAGGCTGGCAGGGCCACTTTGAGCATACTCACTACTGAAAATACTCATGCTTATTGCTTCTTGGATACATGCCTCTCTGTGCCTTTAATCTTTGTACACATGTGCTCTAACTTATGAATTTTGATTCCAATAGCACCTTCCATTGCATTCTTCTGTGGTTATTAATGGGAAGTCCAAATCAAAGGAGTGTAAAATTGCAGATGGTTCAAGGTTCGGTTACCCTTACACCTATTACTTCATGAGCTCATGTGTGCTGTAGATTCAAGAAAACTACTTCTTCAACAATGTCCATAATATCAATCAGTGATATTAAACTAAAAGGCTCGTATCAAAGAAAAGTGAGGTGTTTTTGCATCATCTTAGGTCTGGCTGGCAAGCTGGTCACCCTGATCTTGAAAACACCAAACATGAAGAATTTACCTAAAAAAGGAGGAAAAAAAATGTATACTCATGGACAAGAAGGTGATGTCAAAATGTTATTTAATAGAAGCAGAATGAAAATATGGCCTGAGACAAGAAGGCAGGAAATAACCACGCTGAAATGGTTGCAGGGAAGAAAAACTGGAACACTGTAGATCGAAGCTACAAACTGACCAATAGATGGATGGATGGATGGATAGATAGATAGGTAGGTAGGTAGGTAGGTAGGTAGGTAGGTAGATAGCAGTCTGGGAAAGAAGAGGAACAGATGTCCCATTTGCTGTTCAAGAAGTTCACTTCCTTGGCTTTTAATCACTACTTTTCATATTCTCAAACACTGACTCACTGCATGTACCATCAAAATAATCAACTCCTAGCATACATTAAGTGTATTTTAGATAACACACATGTAGATGCACACTACGGTGGGGAATATATACATATGTATATATGAAATGTATGAGTACAATTGTTTACATTAATTTAAGCTTTCGGTGAATACAGAGTATATGTTTGCTGATGTGGAACTGACCTCTAGCATGACACGATGTTAATCCAGTGATCGTTATGATTTTTTTAATATGGCTTAAAAAACTCGGGCTTCGATTCCTTTTCACACTCGGAAAAAAATTATAATGGAAGAGTCTCCATTGCTTGAACTTGTTTCATTTTTGATTCTTAAGTAGTTTAAAAAAAGTAACATTTATGTAAGTCATTGTTAATGACGAGCTAGAAAATTAGAAATATTAAGTAAATGTGCATTTTTCCTGGTTTGCAGTATAAAATTGCACATGAATAAAAGGCTGCATTTGCAGGAACTGTTTGTATCTGGACATAGGGATCACTGCAACTTTTCTCTTACAGCTGGGTGTTTGTGCTTCAGTGTATGGTGTGGGAGAGAAAGTTTTGCGTCCTGAGAGCAGTGCAGGGATCACTGGATGAAACTGATGGCCAGATCAGTAGAGCCAAAAAATGTAAGGAAATGCGATGGATCATACCAGTGTGACATAAGGATGATGCACACCAGAACAAGGCAGGTCCCTGGATATGTTTGTGTTTTCAGGGTCTTTATTCCTAAACTGCAAGCTCTTCCTAAGCAGTCCTGTGCTTAAGGCAAATGAGCTGCTGTGCTGTGTGTTGTTGTATGTTGCTAATATATCTTTTTTTTTTCTTATTTTTCCTAGTCCCAAATAACATTTCCTTTCTAAAATTAATTAAGCCCACTGACTTCA
This sequence comes from Oreortyx pictus, assembly GCA_036925125.1. NCBI lineage: Eukaryota > Metazoa > Chordata > Aves > Galliformes > Odontophoridae > Oreortyx > Oreortyx pictus. Next base: position 876,631 of record JAUPFR010000008.1, read on the forward strand.
CTTATGTTATTAATGTATTTGCTCAAAGAGTACATTTCGTGCAGTAGGATTTTTAGACTTCTGTTAGGCACATCTCACAGCCCACTGGCTGTTGTTGAAAGGGTCTTTCCAACTGATGCCAGCTGAAGCTGTCAGAGCAATGTATCAAGTGTGTTATGAGACAGAAGATGTTTCTATAAGAGATGGGGATCATTACAGCAGTTATAAAACTGTTGCACTTCAAAAATGCCATCACCTGAAAAACCATCATTCGTTTGATAACTAAAGACTTGATCCCAGGCTACTGTTTATTTTACATAGTACTATCTAAGCTTGGTTAACTGTATTGGTTTTGCAGTCAAAAGACATCTAGAATCTCTTTTCCTGTGGTTAATGCGACGGGGAAGGAGTTTAGAACTCCTTAGCAGAGCTTGTGCTTATAAAATTCATTGATGACATGAGTTTTACATTTGTGAATATCAGTTCTTCGACTTTGCTTCTGAAAGGTTAAGAAGCCTGAATCTCTTTGCTAACTATCATTAACTGGCTAATGAGACAGTTGCCTTTGCACACGTGCAATTTGCTCATCTATTTTCATTGGTTTAGTTGTACGGCTGTAACTCTGCTTCTGAACTTTTCATAACCAGTCCAGAGTAGTTGATTGGTTTGCTCATTAGTCATCATATTTGATGAGACCAAACCTGGTCTCATGAAATCTTTGAAACAAGACTTTTGAGCATGTGTTTTATGTGACGGGAACAGTTGAGAAGCCATATTTAAATCACAATCCAGAAGGCTATTTTCAGTTTTGGAGACACATAGTCAGTTTGATCTAGCTTGTTTATACAGAAATAAAACATCATCCCCTCATCTTGTGATAAATGTAGGTTAAACAGGGGTGCTTTACCTGTGACAAGGTGATTGTTCCACAGAGGGCTGAGCTGAATGATAATTTTAAGGTCCCCTCTAACTTAAGCCATTGGGTGATTCCCCTGCTGACTTGGTGCATTGTTGAGAAGTTACGTTTTTGATCAGAACTCTTTTCCAATATGACAACTGGGGGTTAGAAGTCAATTTGTCTGATAAGGTAGTGCCCGTGCTCTTAGCCATATCTGTACACTGTCATGGATTTTGTAGTAATAACTATGACTTTTAAAAACTGACTGTATCTTTTTATTTGCTCACTAACATAATTCTCTTTAAATTTTAAGCATTACCTTAACCTTCAGCAAGAGATTAATGACCAGTTTTCAAGGTTGCCTGTGTGTTTCTGACTGTGTGCAGCTCAGTGATCCTTGAAAGCCCTCTAGCACAGACTTACTCTTCATCAAACCCCTGGGTTCAAATTTTAATACAAACAAAACTTCTGTATGAAACGTTGCATATCATCTCATATTTGATATGTTTTCTCTAGAGCTCAATGTATTAGAGGGCATTAGCTTTGCCATTCAGAGGTACAGCTGAAAATTTTACCAACCGCTGCTGGGACTGTACAACAGGAATGCTTAAGTCTTGACATTTACAAGCTCAAAATGATTTACACTTTTAACGAAAGTTTTTAACAGGGTAAGAAGTGTTTGGCAGCGGTATACAAGCTAACCTCTGCCCCTTAATGTTATTACCTTCCAGGAGCTGCCAGTCCTAAATGATTAAACAATAAATCATAACACGCTGCGACAGCAGTGATCACTGGGGCCATCTGAAAAAGACCAACTCCTTGTCTGTTCTTGTATTTCCTGGAAATAGTTGGCTCTTTTAGAATGGTTTACCACCAAGGGCAGTTGGATGAGAGGTCTCGTGCTATTACTAGCAAAGTATTCTTTTTACCCTTCATTCAAGAAGATTTCTTTTTGTTTCTTCTTTTTCGCTGCTGGTGGTGTTTGGTTTTGGGTTGGATTTGGGTGTTCATATTTCCATATTATTAGAAGGAGTGTAACCTTGGATTACCTTATCTGAAGCAGATAGCGCTGTTATGGAGAGCTTGTACTAAATGACAGAAAATGTTATGAATTCAGAAACATACTTCCATTTACATAAATCAACTTTCCATGCTAATAGTGTTACACTTCTGATAACTTTCCTGTAATACGAGTGCTTGATTACTGCCTGCAGGAGAAATATGCTGGAGTTTCTGCTCATGTACGATTTTGTGGATGTGCAGTCAAAAATATAGTACTCTGACAATGAACACTGAAAATTCCTTTAGGCAGTAGGATGTTAGCATGCTTGTAGGTTTTCATAGGAAGGAATTTGTCTATATTCTAGGTTAAAATTCTATATAATCTTTGCTGGGTTTGTTGGAAGTATCCAACACTTTGCTAATAAATGTCATCTTTTATCTAATTCCATTGCTTGTAACTCAAATCACAAACTTGAAATCAAATAAATAGATGTATATTTAGCAACTGCTCTTAACATAATTAATTTATGTTGGAAGTGGCTTACTACGGATGCAATGAAAGACTTTAGTGAACTCTTTTGTTTTTATGCTGTCCTGCAATTAGTATTTGCTTTTTTCTTAGCAGTGGTACACATATATATTCTTTTAGAATTGCAGTTATAGAATCATTGAATCATTACACCTGGAAAAGTCCTCTCAAATCACCAAAACCAACCCCTGCCCACTGCCCACGTCCCTCAGTGCCACATCTCCATGGCTCTGAAACTGCTCCAGGGATGGTGATTCCCCCACCTCCCTGGGCTGCCTGTTTCTGTTCATCACTACTTTTTTGGAGAAGAAATGTTTCCTAATACCCAATCTGAACTTCCCCAGGTGCAACATGAGGCCATCACCTCCTGTCCTATTGCTGTTACCTGGGAGCAGAAGCCGACCCCCAGCTCACCACCACCTCCTTTCAGGAGCTGTAGAGAGCAGTGATGTCTCCCTTGCGCCTCTCCTTCTCCACTCGGACCCACCCCAGCTCCCTCATCCACTCCCCATTAAGACGTGTGCTCCAGACCCCTCACAGCTTCACTGCCCTTCTCTGGGCATGCTCCAGTGCCTCCATGTCCTTCTTGTAGTGAGGGGCCCAAAGCCCAGTGCTTCCAGAGCTCCTGTTCCTTAAGGCAAATTGAACAAATTTGCTTCAGTAGGGAAAAAAGCACAAATACAAGATCTTAGTAAAATGATATGTGGAATAGATGAACATTTTTTTCCTCTGAAAATCTTTATTATAGTAGTGTAAATTCTATAAAAGTAAGGGTAGGGGGAAACCTACGATTAATATGAATTCTATAAATGCACTTTCTTTTTCATGTTTACGTAGTCTAAGAATTGAATCAGAAATAAAATGAGTCTACTAATTTGTCTAGTGTCTGAACGCTGACTAATTTTGTGAGCTAATGCAGATGGTGAGTGACAGCTCTTCCCTATGGTGTGGAGTAGTCTGAGTTCCATTACACAGATTAGGAGGGAGTCTTTATTTCCTTAGCTGGAATAATTTTGTATCTGTGATAACTGAGACAGGTTGCAGTACTGCTAACCCACAGAGTCTCTGGTCTTTGCAATGGGAATGTTTGTTTTTCCTACTTTTATTCTACAGTTAGATCTTAAGGCTTTATATATTAAAGGCGAGACTAATTTCTACTCCTACAGTGTATTCTTAAGAAGTGTGAAGAGCAATGCAAGTGGTACTAATACCACTGCACTGGCTCTGGGAGGCATCCTGCAGTGCAGTCCTGGATGGCAGTCACAAATGCACTGCTAAGATGGGTAAGGGAAAAAGCTCTTCTCTCTGTTCTGCTCTAAAATGGCTTTTCAGCACATGGGAAAGATGTGATGAAGATGGCAATGATGATGTTAAGACAATAGCGACAACTGACAAGGTCTTTGTTGAGCAGAAAAATCTTAAAATAATGTTCTTTCAAGAGCAAAGACAGTATTTCACAAGAGCTACTTTCTTAGTGGGTGAAACCCTGCTTACTGCATTCGTTGGTGTGCCCACAAATCTGGCTCAATTGCTTTGCCTCCCTTCAAGGTGCAGTGGAATAACCTTCCCCCTTCCAACATCCCAGTACCACATCACCACCCCCCCCCAAAAAAAAAAAAAAAAAACCAAGAAAAAACCAGCCAGGTTTAAACAGTTTTTGACTTTCTCTTTTGCACATGGATGCATCTTCAGTAGATCCACAGAGACTGTGCAGTTTGGTCTACTGTAAGGGATTTGGTACTGTAAGGGATCCTAAGCTGAACACTGAGATAATCAAAATTTCCCTAGACAGAGAGGCTTCAACTATTTTACACCATAATGAGTGATTAATTTCTACATTGCCCTGTAGTTTAGGCTTGACAATTGCCCTGTATTCTGCATGTCATTTTTAGGCAGATTTCCTGCCTACCCTCACCTGTTCATCTGAATTCTCTTTCATTTGTCCGCTGAGTTATGTGTTAAAAGTATTCAATTTTGTATCCAGAAAATGTAATGGGGTGGAGATGTTTTAAAATGCGTTGTTTTACTTGCAATGCACAGCTTTTCTAATATAAACCACCCAAAGGGTGTTAAAAGACTTACAGGTACATATTTCTGTAAGATCGCTATTTCACTGGGGAGAGCAAAGATCATTTTTCAAGCAAATATCAGCAAAATATCTGGCAAACATCAGCAGAGCATTCATTTGATTGATGCAATATTTGAATTCTGTGTATTTTTTCACATCTGATATCAGATAGCAAAATGGGTTTTAGATATTAGAACAGTACCAGATGTGTTGTGTTTGCAAAGCCCACTAGGGGAAAAAAAAAAAAGAATAACATTTTGATTTTCTTTTTTTTTTTTTTTTACAAAAACCTGGCTAAAATGAACTTTCTAAAAAATATAAAAACTTATGAATGATGTCTGGATGGCAGAAAAAAAAATACGTAAAATACTCCATAAAACTTGGTCGATTTTATAAACACATTCAAACTAAAGCTTGCCAGAAATCTGTGCTTATAGAAAACAAACGTAACATGCTACATTCAAAGAAAAAATATATATATTTCAGTAAGACAAAAAAAAAATACATCTCAGAAATGCTACGTATCTGCAAAACTGTGGATTAAATGGAAGAAACGTAACGTCGATGATATTTTTTTCTGTTCAGCCCCACTCTTCCTGCTGCAATTGATTTGGTTTGGGTAGTTAGTACCCAGTTCGGCTATCCATGGAGCTCAAGTAGAAAATGTCGGAGGAGTAGCCGGCTATCCAGCGGGCTTTCACGTGATGGATGTTGCCAAGGAAACCACTCCCTTGGTAGCCATGCAGCGAGCACGTCCGCCTCTTCAAGCTCGCACAGAAGTGTCAGTCTATCAGTTGGAGGGAGGAAAGCAAAACAGCTGTAGAGAAAACTCAATAGGAAGAACTCGTTTAAATGGATAGATACCATGAATGTGAAAGTTAAGATGTTCTTCTTGAGGGTCCCTCCAGAGGGACACTGGTAAGTGTTGGGAAGGGCACTCTCAGGAGCTCGCTAAAGGCTTTGGATGGAGTTACACTAATGCTTTCCTCCATGGACACATATTTCAATTATATATATGTGATCCAACTCCGAAGTGAAGTGGAAATCACTAGGCTGTAACTGTCCCAAAAGCCACCTAAAGCCTTACTCTTCGGAGAGGCAGTAACCCTACACTGCATACAAGCAGACTTCCGAGGTCCAAGTGTCCCTTAAAATGCATTTCAGTGGGCAGTACAACCTGCGTATCCATAAAGTTTTGGGAACGGGATTTTTTTCCACCGCAGTGTGCAATTAGAAGCAATGTTTTGCCAATGATCTTTTGAAGTCTCTCCCAACCCCTGCAATTCTGTATGTGTGAAAACTCTGAGAAAGAAACGGAACCTGCTACGCATGGGACCACTGGCCGTGTTTGATCTTGCTTCTTGATCTAGCAGCTGTGCCGCTGAGGGACATCTGTTCCTCTGGTGGTTTCAGATGCCTACTGGGTGTCCCCCACGAGGGGTGAAATGTCACAAGGCATCCTCTAAGCATTATTTAAGCTTAAGGAGTTCTGAAGGTGAGATCCGTTACATGGTTAAGTACTTTAGCAGCAGTTTCCATTAAGAATATAAATAGAGATGAATTTATCACTCATGAGCACATTTCTTCCTCTCTGAAAGCATCTGCCTAACAGCTGGGCCAAGGCCAACTTCTTAGTTCTCCAGTATCAAAGGAGCTGTTAATATTTCATATTTTATAGTGTTGAGCCATATGATTCATATCTTATGTTTTTTGTATTGTATGGATCACTAGATGCCTGTTTGTTGCAAATTTTCTAGAAAGCAGGTCAGGAGCAGTGTCAGATTCAAAGCTTTATTTTTGACCTGATTATCTCACCAGACTCTTCAGTGAAAGACTTCATGTGCCTATCTATCAAACCTTCTCGCTCTAGAAATCTTCACAAATGGAAAAAAAAAAAAAAAGAAAAAAAAAAAGGGAGATCCATTAAGTGCTTCACTGCCAACGTCTTATGAGAAGATGGTGATTTAGGATTACAGGGATTCTTCAGACAGTAATTCAGAGGCCAGAATGGTTTTCCATGAGTTGTTTCTCTTCTTCACACGCTTTCACTTATTCGCTTGCACATACTGCATAGAGAAGATGGGAAAATGATGCATGTGTCTGCGTTGTACTGGAGTTACTTAAGGTAAGGAATTTAAGAATGTTAACTTCCTTATTTTGGTTGAATTCTAGTTTTGATAGTTATGCTGCACTCTTAAATATCCCTTGGCAATTCCAAATGATTCATCTGTCTCTCCCTTCTCAATACTTTCTGCATGTCATTATTGTGTATAGGAAGCTGTAGCTGTTTCTCCCGTGAGGGCTGAAAATTATTCCTGTTATGCCATGTACTCAGCAAATCCATCTGTAAATGCACTTGAAGAGCTCATGAATATGTTGGAGGTACCCTATAAACAGAAGTTTTTTCATTCGGTGAGAGTTTACATACACATTTTCTTTAGATGCCCTTCCTCAGAAATTACCCATTACAATATGAAGGGAAAAAAAAGTCTGAACTGGTGTCTGTTACTTTGATATATTCACAGAAATGCAGAAAATTGTGTGGATTATCATGAGTTTCTAACAGCATGCCATTTCTTGAATGATGCTAATACTCTGCTGATTGATGTTCAGTGTATATGGGAGGGCCCCAATAGTAAATACAGTTGTTTTATTTTCCTGTCTATAAATGAATATTGCATTTTTCCAGAATAGCATGATGTTACAGCCTTTTTAAATATAATTTGAGCAAGACAATATATACATTTAAAACATAGCCTATTAAAACTTGCAAAATTTGTTTCATATTAGTTGAATACAAATTGCAATTTGAAATGGTGGTAATTTCCTGATATACCTATTTATACAGGCAAAAGTTATAATGCACTAAGTAATTGTCTTTCAGAACTTGAGTCTCTATTTTCTTTAAAAAGGCAAAAGGGAAGGCAAGGCCAATGCAAATAAGATGAACTTCTTATTTTTCTTGTCCTCACTCTTTTTCTTAATTTTCCACTCTATTCCTGCTATGAACTCTGCTTCTTGGTTCTGTTTTCTGTTGCACATTGGTGTTCGCTATGAATGTGAAGTGTTAATCTGTGTCATGCTTTTCACTTGTAAATAAAATTGCCCCTTCAATCAAATTGTCCCTTCAGCATATACTGTTCATTAGACAATGTGCAATTAATTCAGCAAGAGTTGATCTAAAACTTGCCCACCTTGACGTCCAGTTCGTTTTGTTCTCATCAATTAACGTGTTGGTACACTACTCCTGCAAGCCTGAATGTGAAGAAACCTGCTCAGCAGATACCCAGGGAAAAGGGAGCTTCCTTTGCAGGACTGGTGTTTCATCTCTTTCTTTGCTTTATTAGAAAGCTCTGTACCACCAGAAATCATTGCAGAGCTCAGAATGCTCAGTGGCCTTAACAAATCCACGACTTACTTTGCTTCATACTTACACGAGAGTCGCTATGTTGAAATAAAAAACGTTCAGTGCTCCAGTTTCTGCATTATAAACAGCTTCAGCTCACCTTGAATTAATCATGCTGAAACCATTCACAAGGTTACTTGCCTATACAATGTGCAGAAATTACCCTGAATTTTTATCTAGGCGTTTACTAATTCAGTTTCACATTAGTAATAGGTGTAATTCACTCCCAGGGGTTGGCGATGCTGCTTCTGTTATTTTAGAAAACTCCTTAATTGTCCGTAGATGTCTGTGTAGTTATTCAGCAGCAGCAAAAATGTGCCTGTACAGCTCAGCATGTATCCCATTTCTGTTCTAAATGAAAACTGTTTGAGTGTAGTATCTCTAGGCTGTATTATTTCCAACACTGTGCTTTTTAATACCTGAGTAAATGCAGATGACAACCTTCCTGAATGTCCACGGGACATGTCAGACTGCTCTTTTGTATTGATTAATAGACTCATAGAGTCATGGAATCGCTGACGTTGGAAATGACCCCTAAGATCATCCAGGCCAGCTGTCCACCTGTCTCCACTACTTGTTTAATTGGGCTGATGGCTGTGCTGGCTAGCTTGAAAACAGAGATTTTGTTCAGACTATGTTAGGTTTCTTTCCATAGAAGAAAAGGAGTATTTCCTCTTATTTTCCCTTCAGTGACGTTTCTACACTGAATGAGAACCACTCCTAATTTTCCTCCTGCCAAATGCAGAAACTGATGGAAAGATTTGAATCCAGAAGCAAAAGGAGATCACAAAATGCCACTCGGTTAATGGAAAGAGAAGGGCTACTGTAATCTCATCTATAAGAAGCCCGAGTGCTGAAGCAGTCGTCTTCTGTGCTGACATTCGAATGACGACAGCATTTTCTGAAATGCAGATCTTTCTTCCTTCTTAGGACAGCTAGCAAACTGTCAGAGCTCAAGGATTCCTTTAGAGGAGAACTTCTGTAGCTGTTTGTGTAGCTCTAAACTTAGTCGCTACTCCTTTATCCTTTCTTTATACAGTGAGTGTGCACTACGCATTGGAGAACACAGACAGGACTTAGTGAGCAGCTGTGATGAAGAGAATAAAGAGATGAGCTAGAAAACATATATCTGTTAGGGCTACAAAAAAAGTTAGGGAAATCATTACAAAGAAATTGATTTAGTTACTTACAGACTAGGTTCAGTGAGTCAGCTGAGTTCTTTTGCTATCATTCAACCCCACTTCACCCTCTGAGGTTCGATAAAGATAACAGATAAGAACATTTGGCCCAGGATGCTCATCAGTCCAGTGAGTGTCACTTGGTGTATTGGAATCTGATCATTCAGCTGGTGCTCTGGATTACACAGTAAGCAAAAATATGTTTCACTCCATATACAGAAACCTCAGTAAAAATGTATCGTTGATGTATGTCAGTGATCAGACCAAGAAGAATGAGAATAGCTTTTAAAAGCCTTTTTTGGCCAAATGGGGAGAGAGTTAATCAGAGCAATGGACAGTGGGCTGGAATACTGGGAAGTACTGTCTCGTGTCCAAATGTCTCTCAGCTGCTATACAAAAAGGGATTTATTTTCTTTGAACTAAGATATTTCAAAATGTCTCAAGCTGGAAATCAGTCAGTAATTGTATCTTAGCAGACTGACTGTGTCAGGCAATGGCTCAGGCCTGCTATAAACATGAGTCCATCTATCACTCTTTGCCCATCAGTTGCAGGATGAGCAACACATCTAAGAGTCAGATGGTCCAGACCCGTGATGGACAGCTTTAAAATTGAATAAAAAGGGGCTCTGCGATTTGCAGTGTATTTTCTGCCCCAGTTCTGTTGTTGCTGTTGTTTTCTGGTTGATTGGGTTTGGCTTTTTGTTTGTTGTTTTCCCTGTGTCCGTGGACTTTTGAGAACTGCTTATTATTTTATCCCATTTTATCTATTAATCTTCACTCAAAATCTTGTATGCATGGTTTTAATAGCTAGTAAGTGCCTCTATTTATTTACCACATGTAATAATTTAGATTTTGATTGGCATACCTGATGGAGCTTACAGATACTGTCAGGGAACGAAATGTTAAATTCTTCCTGAGAAGAGCAAGACAACTGAACTCATCCCTATTTATAAACTAACATGCCCAACTATGTGTATACTAAAAAGTGGACTGGAGCTGGTAGCTCTGTAGGGCTTCACCAAGTGCAGGTGACGCCTGACCAGTGTGTTGGCCTTCTACAATGGAGTGACAGCATCACTGGACAAAGAAAGGACAATGAATGTTGCCTGTCTTGACATGTGCAAGGCCTTTGACGTGGTTCCATGACACAATTTTATCTTTTAAACTGGAGACATATAGGTTCAAAGGATGTCTGTAGGGATCCAGAATATATTATATATTATTACATATATTATAATATATATTATTATATAATATATTATCCAGGGAATAAGGAATTGGTTCTGAGGTCACAGCCAAAGAGGTGGGTTCGATGTTTCTATTTCCAGATGAAGGCTGGTGACAAGTGATGTTCTCCAGGTTTTTGTCTTATGGCTGGTGCTCTTCAACAGCTGTTATCCAGAAGATAAGTTTCTTCCAGCCACTACTTCGTGACGCTTCACTTAGTTCCCAGAGCCTGAGGATTTATATCCTCTCTTTTTTTTTTTTTTATAATTTTCACATGTATGTGTGTAATTCAAAAAGAAAAATAAATAAATAAATAAAGCTAACTTATTTTCACGAATTTTTCAACTGTAAAACCCTAATACTAATTTTTTGTAATTTAAAATTATATTGTCTCAGACAACTTTTAAATTATTTGCTTCCATTGTTCTCTTTCTCTCAAGAGAATGGTATCTTGCTCCTTACCAAGTTTTCATGTCATTTGTTAACATACATTTGTTTATTTACTCTTTATTTGTCTCTTCTTTTAGCTAATTTTAATCTGTCATTATGGCTCAATTTTTTATGTAGAAAGCTTTTCTGTTTTATCGCTTCCTACTTTTTTAATAGAGAATGACCGGAAATTCTGACAACAGCTAAACCATGTGGATGAGTTTGACCAGTGATATGTGTGGCTTACCAGGGCTGGAGTTCTTGGAGGTGCTCAGCCTTATCTCATTTCAAACCAACACATCAAACAAAGCACACAGAGGACGCATTTGTGAACAGTAATGGAACAGCTTAGGAAAAGAAAACTGTGAGGCATTCTAGAAAGGTTACCCTAAATATAATGCCTCCTTTTTTTTTTTTTTTTCCCCCATGGAAATTACAACAGATACAAAGAGCACTATAACACTATTTGATAGAGCAAGTCAGCCTGTTGGACTCTCATGTGACTGAACTTCTTAGTAGGCAGCTCTGGAAATTTTCAGAACTTAACCCTTATGACCAGCTATGAAAACTCTCCTTTCAGGCTCTTAGAGCAGCATACTATTTTTTAAGTCAACTACTAATGCAAAATTTATTTTGTTTTTCCAGAAAAATTTTAGTGAAGAGGCAGAGGGAGGAGTGGGTGCATTGCTGATGTTACAGATAAAGTATTCAGAAAATACGCAGCTGTTTTCCCTTTTTCTCAGCTGATTCGATAATGCTGACTAGAAGAATGAAGATTTAGGCATGAATGGACAAGGACAATGAAGGAGAACAAATGTTCATGAGGAAACAGAGCCATCATAATGCCTATACCTGCATGCTGTACATCTGTGTGCTGTTACCAAGGTTCAGGAGGTGCAGGGTACCCGTTCCAAGAAAAGTCAGCGATCTCTGAGAGAACAACTTGTACTGTGTTCTGGAAAGGCTCTCAGGCACTATCAGGCAAAGAAAGCTTGCCGCATGGAGTGTCTAAGTGTTTTGTCATCCATGCTAAGCAGTGGGTGATCTTCTCTCTAATGTGCCTGTAAAAGAGATGCAGCTCACAGTACTGTTTTTGTCTTTTCCTTGAATTTCTGTTTAAGTTTTGCTTACCCTTGCCTATTGTCTTGTTTATTCCTCGATTGAAACAACTATTTCAGACAGTGATACTGCATGCAGACACTCCTTCTCTAAGGATTTGTGCAAGTCTAGACTTACTTGAGGCAGTATGAGCTGATTGTTCGAATCAAGCTTGTCCAAATACTTGATTCCATTGATGAGACACTGGATGGTTCACTTAGCCATGGTTTAGCCAATTCATGACATCCAGCTTGGCAGTTCATCAGTATTACATATAAATCTTCAAAGGTCAATCTGATGACATTGGAAATCTTCTTTCTCTGGTTGCAAATACACAATTGACACAAATAGGTATGCAAGCCTAGTAGGCCCTAGGGACACTGACACAGTTTTAGAAGAATCTTTTGAAAAGTATTCTTTGGGAAGCAGTTGGTTGTCAGTGGTTGTGATAAAAGATTCTTAAAGGTTGCAAAAAGTATCTTCGAGAATGTATTCATTGTTTAAATTCTTATAGCCATCTTAAATCTTAGTTTTGATTTTTCTGATTAAGAAAAATAAATCACTTGTTAAGGGCTTTGGTTGGGATCTTATCTCTGTTGTGCCCATATAAATCAAGGATAGCAGCAGTGAGACTGTGATAGATTTATCCTGATGTAAACAAAGATTTGGATTAATCTGGCCATCATTCTATAAGAGGAAAATGCCATGTGTTATGTTTCAAAGGTTTATATCAAGGGTGTTCAGTGTTTAACAGTAGAGAAATAATTTTGGAAGATGACATTAAGTGAGTACTGCTGAAAAATGGTTTGAATAGGACAGAGATTGCATCATCCAGAGTAACATAGTAAATACCAAAGATTGCTCTTCTCCCTCAGGTTTGTATGAAGCCACCGTAGGAACTCACCCACATAATTGGCCATTAAACATTACATATCACAGAGTAAAGGTTATTTGCCTCATGGTCCTAGCTGAATTCCACTTTGCATAATTGTCTTCTGCACTTCCTTGATACGTAGACAAAGGAGTACTAAACCAGCAGGCAGAAACTACTGTACAAAACTGCTTCAATGAGGTAGTGATTTCAAAGTGACAGTTTTTAGGGCAGACAGAATTCTCCAGATTTGTCCAGCGTGTGGCATTGCACTTTGTGCAAAGGTGTCCCCCAGAATTAAGCCATTGCAGATTGCCACTGGCCTGGTACTGAAACAGGGAAACCATTCTCATGGATAGCATAAACATAGTAGCTGTTCCTTTCAGACTCATGCAGAAATATGCTCCACGTGAAACTGCCGAAGAATAGACACAAACCTGGTTAGACAGCTCGTACCTGAGAGGAGTTACTCATTTTCGCTATTAAAGTTGGAGGTTGTAATGCACGATGTCCGTAGAGCTCTGTGTGAGATCTGACTCTTCGGTGTTTTCATTACACACTTGGATGATGGTATAAGAAATGTGCTTAACAATTAGTTTGCTAAGAGGAACAGCAAGCATCTTGCAAGACAAATTAGAATAAAAAATACTGTATGAACTGGGTGGCTTAATGAAAAAATAGGATGGAGGTAAACAAGGAATAACTGGCTCCACACAAAGGGGACGGGTGAGAACTAGCCAAACATATCTGCAGAAAAGGAGTCAAAGGAAACTACCAGGAGTTGAGCAGGAATCAAGAATTTTATGCTACTCCACAAAAGGAAATCAGAGTAGAGTCGTAGAAAAAGGTACAGTTTATAGCAAGTGCAAAAAGGTTCTTGAAAAGTATTCAGGAATGATAGTGCTGTGTCAGATTTGGAGCAGACATGGAAATGAGGAGGGCCGAAAGTTGAATCTGAGGTGCAAATGCTTACAAGATCACAATGCAGAAAAGAAACACGGAGGAAACAGTCGATGACACTGTTGAGCAGTCAAGTGTTTTGGATCATCGGTTATTGGTAAAGCTGGGGAGGTCCTACTCAATCCTAGCTGTTTTCCAGAAGCAAAGGTGTAAGATAAGGAGACAGCGGACCTTGCTTGTTTGAAAATGCAGTAGGTTGTTCCAGGGGCTGAATTCTGAAGTAACGAGGCTGATTTAAAACAAACAAACAAAAAAAAAAGAACAGTTGATGGGGGAAGGTATGCATTAAAAATAGCAGCTGTTCTAGACAATTAAAAAGGAACAAATGTATGCTTTTTTTCCCTCTTTTCGGTTGTAAAAGTGATCTGGGAATTAAAGACATGTAAGATTTACATCTGGACCTGGCAAGCTGACAGAACGTTAGCTCGGAGCACCTAATAGTCTTAAGTTCTAGCCAGGACGTATTCAATGAAGGAATAACAGTACCACCCCTCTCTCCAGCCATGTAATTGAAGTAGCAGATGTAGAAGCAACACCTGACTTAATTAAACTGAATAAAGGGCCCTTCATTTGGCCTTCAGAAGGCTATTAAGAGAAACTAGATAATTACAGAGCAAGGTGCAAAGTGCTTCCTTGGTCCAGAAACTGAGTAGGAGATGAAAAGTAAGAAGGAAGTTTTTTTTTTTTTTTTTTTTTTTGCTAGCTTTCATTATGGAAAAAAATTAAGAGCAGATGTTCTCCTGTCTGATGTGTTTATTAATCTGAAAATGCGGATCTTTAGTGAAGCATAATGTTTGCAAAGGTTATTTAGCTCCTGCCCTTGTTCAGGCCAAAGTGGGAATTTAAAAAAGACCTAAACCTAGAGGTGAATAAACAGTGCGAAGTGCTGACAAGAGCTTTAGAAAATGTTTGAGAGGGCAGCCATACCTTGCTGCACCTTTCAGTCACTGATACGCAGTTCTTACTGTTGATGGTGAGGGAGAAAGGTGCTCGTGCCCTAGCATCTCTGAGACACCTTGCAGTCTACCACTGAGACCAAAATACATTTCTCAGGACCCCTAGCGAGATGACTTGGGTCTGCTGCCTTACTTAACACCAGTGGTGTTGCTCATGTTTTGCTAAGGGTGTTGACTGGTCAAAGACCTCCTCCTGGGATCTGTGTGAGCGCTCCCAAAAAGGACATCTGGGCAGGATAAGTTCCTCCCAGACGTAAGGTTAAAGTGAGGTGGGCCATGAGCTACAGTACATCCATCTTCTACAGGGATCTGAAGGGCTCTTTGTTATGCCTGGGGTGTGGGAGTTGAGGACCAGTTGTGTTACAAGAAATTCTGCATCAGAAGTAATCATACCGTATTGCACTTCAGTGGTTCCCATGATTACAAACGTAAAAAAAAAAAAAAAAGATTTAAAAGGTTATATTTTTATATATATATTTCTGTGTTAAAGCACAGTTTGTACTCTTACTTCCTGTAATTGTGTTAGTGGCATTCTGGTGATAGCTTATCACTTCCAAATACCGTCTTGAAGCTCTTATCAAGATTTACGAGTATTTTGGAGGAGATGCTAATGAGTCAAACCCTTCCTTTTCAATTTGTACAGGTCAGATTGTACTCTTCGGCCCACTGGAAGGAATGATACTCAGGTTATGCTGGAGCAGACTGCTTTGCTGAGTGGAAAAATACTTTTTAAATTTGCATTAATTATTGCTCATGTGTCACAACTCAAGAGAAGTTTTGCTGCATTTAAAGGTGTGAGAGACCTGCGTGCGGATTTCTTCCCTAACCTTAATCTACCTATGGGCACAGTCAAACTGACCTTTCCTACATTTTGGGTTTGCGAACAGACAAATCGAGAGAAACGCAGTCATGCTTATGTTGAAGCCCATGGTTGTGCTTGCGTTCCTAGGACTGCGTAGTTCCCATCTGCTTAACTCGGGGGCTAGTCCCTATGCCACAGACAGCATAAACACAGCAGCTGAAAGAATGGATTCTCCAAGACATGTCCTAGCATCCTGTAAATAATCCTGAAATAAAGCAAATCTGAAATTTTAAAACAACCTGAAAAGGCAGGCAAGGGTGAACATACTTAAATATGTCATGAAACACGGTTCTGCGAAGGGCTGGGCAGAGCTGTTGTGGTGAGCAGTGAGCAGAAGGCCCACTTTGGTGTGGCACGGATGGCAACGTGGTTAGCCCTGTGTCGTTAGATCTGGGAGGTACAAGTCAGCTGTTTGCAAGCAGGTGATTCAAAAGAGCTATGCAAAGATGCTGATGGACCACGGACACAGGAAAGTGTCCTACTGACATTAAAATGACACCGGCATTGAAATTGTATTGACTCTGAGTACTCTACAGGCATTTTTGTTGCTATTTTATGCGTCCTGCATTTGTGTTTCTACTTTCGTGATTCAGTTACTCTTAATGTTTAGTCACGCAATAGATGTGCTAACGAGCAAGCCACTGCTGAGTGTGTTCTGGAAGCTGCTAATTATATTTGTCTGGTATTAGTTTCAGTACCAGTCAAAGATACTCAACTCTTACCACTCATTATTTCCTGTAGGTAAGAACAGGAACCTTATTAGTGTTGGCTTTCAAAAAGCTGCACTCGATCTTGACAGCTGTCCCACGGCATTACAGAGAGTAGGGAACTCATGATCACTGATGCAAATAAGCTCTTTTCCTGGGAGAGGGATCAGAAGCTTGGAGTGAAGTCCATCCCATGTGAGATGAGTTTTCCACCTCCCCTCCCCGTGCAGTATCGCATTTTGGAACAGTGGGACTACGTGTTGTACTTAGTAAGATTCAAAAATACATTCCTCCTTGGAAGAGAGGAAGACTTTATGTTTGCTACCGTGCAGTCTTCTATTTCTGGTTCAAAACTCGAATGTGCTGTAATCAGAAAGCATCTATTTCAGATTATTAGAATTTACCCTCGCAGAGGACTTGGACAACACTATTTTTAGAGGCTGAAGCACCTGTGTTTTTCATCATCACTGCTTGGAACCTTGTCAGGAGGAAAGTCTTCAGAACCAGTAAAAAAGAAGGTATTATTGTTACTGTTTTGTGAAATTCTGTTCAGTTCTGTCTTGAGATCGAAACTTTGTAATTTCCCTTTTCACACTTGATTTCTCAGCAAAACGCTGGCGGATTGTCAAAGCATGAACAGCGTGACCTGGCGCGGCGTGCTGCCGGGGGTTAGGGTACCTCAGGCTGGCAGG
This sequence comes from Oreortyx pictus, assembly GCA_036925125.1. Lineage (NCBI taxonomy): Eukaryota > Metazoa > Chordata > Aves > Galliformes > Odontophoridae > Oreortyx > Oreortyx pictus. Next base: position 893,493 of record JAUPFR010000008.1, read on the forward strand.
GAGGATTCCTGTAGGGAACAGGGAGAAAGGGCCTTGGTTAGGCTGGATTTCTCAGTACTGCCTTATTTGCTTCAGCAGTCAGACCAACAAATGACTCAGCACCCTGCTTCCCCGCTAGGCAGTTTCTTCTCTTGAGCAGGTGACGTGGGTGCTGGTGTTGTGATATGTTTGTACACGGCTGCTGATAGGGGATGGGGAACTTTTTGTGTCAGTTTTCTCGTGTTGAAAGCTGCTTCCATTGTGGAGTTAAGCACTCAAGAGTCAGGAAAAGCCAGAATTATGGTCATAAGCATAACCTCTTCATTCAACCTCTTCGTGCATATTCAATCCAGACTGTTTTGCGCATTTGTGCATAGATTTGGGTATACGTGCACGTCAGTGGGATTCCAATTCGTCTGCAGAATCTGAAGACACATGGAGAAAAGATTAAAGGAAGGGAAAGGATCATCCTGCAATAAGGGGAGATGAGCGAGAAGAATTCTCCTTTGTCCCTGTTCCTGCTGTAGTCTTTGTGCCTGATGCTGTGTAAGCTGCTTTAGCCAGGATGCCTTTTTGTGGCTCCTGCGTTTGTCTCAGCTCCTGGGCTCCTCAGGCCTAACGTGCAGAAGTGCTGAGCACTTACAGGTGCGAATGAAATCGATAGGAGCCACGGGCACTCAAGTGTTTCTGGGCTGAGTCAGAGCAAATGGGACACGTGGACACGGGGAGGAGGACAGAAGTTGCTGCAAGTCAGCTTTTCCTCTGCAGGTGATCTGCAGCATGGCCTCTGGCATGTTTCTTTGTCATCAGGACAGCGCATTGTTGAAGGAAATGTAAAGCAATTCACATCTGTGAGGTACTTTTGGTGAAAAACACCCCAAATAATAGTGTGTGGAGTGTGCCTTGCAGTGCAGAGCAGTTTTGGGGTGCTGTTGGTGACACCGTGGTCCTACACCTGTATAAAACTGTGTCACATGTTTATACACCTCAGGCATCCCTAGAGGGATGTATGTATGTTTCAAAAATACGTGTTTTTAAAGGTACCTTTCTATTAGTGTTAGAGCAGCTTGGAATAGTAACAACTTGGATTGCCTTTATGACCCCCCCCCCAAAAAAAAAGCGTTACTAATTCATTTTACAAGACCTCTTCTTCATCAGCAGACTTGGTGGCTCCCAGTTATCAGCTGAACGCAGTGCTTGCTGCTTGTATTTTTATGTACGTACCAGTGTATTTTTAAACTTGGTTCAGCTAGGGAATAGCTGTATTTTTTACTTTTTATTTTTTATTTTTTTTTCCCCTGACAGGTGCCATTCTTAATGCAAGGGTAGAGAGAGTGTGTTTTCAAACAGGTGGATTAATTGCTCTCTGTCCCTCCCTATGGGAAGCTAACGCACCTACCAGCAGGGAATAGTTTCAGATGGTTTTAATTAACTTCAGAAAGGCTGGATGGGACTCAGGTGGTATTAAAGAAAAATAAATAGTTTTAGAAATTCATAATTGAGGGTGAGGGTTGGAGTCTTGGAAGAAAATGTGTCTTTGTGGTGGGAAATTAGATTGTGTCAGCAGAGTTACTCTGGATTTATACCTGTTAATGCCAATGGAGAAAGTGGGCTGCAGTGCTTCTTCATTAAGGAGCTGCACCTGCTTGCAGTGAAATCACTATCAAAATCTCCATTCATTTCAGTAGCAGAAAGAGGTGATGGATTAGGAAAATTTAATTTAGGGCTTTGGGGAATTACATTCACAACTGTAATTGTATTTATAGAAAATGCACGCTGATCCTTGAGCAAATTCTCAGTACAGCTGGCCACTGAAAACAGTGAGAAGTGTTGCAGATGCATATGCACGTTCTTCATATGATTAACTGTTTGTTGAGAAAGAACTTAGGGACGTAGTAGTGGACACTGCCCTGCTTGCTGTCACTTCGAGCCATAGAGCAGAGTAAGCAGAGGGTACAGGTATGAGCTCAGCCAATGTGTCCACATTTAAACCGTGTCAAATCTCACTCTGAATATTGAGACTGAAGAAATGGCAGTCTTTAAATTACACGAGGGCTGCTCTGAAAGTAACGCCTTCTGTTTTATTCTGTTGCCAGAGGCTGACGCGGCGGTAAAGGTCGAACCTTCCCACCAACATCTCGTTCCGTTTTGTTGCTGTGCGACAGATGGCAGCAGAGGGACAGCCTGACAGAACGGTGTTTGTCCTGGGAGTGTGTACGAAGCAAAGGTGTGGAGCCGGATTCCTTCATGCAGGAAAAAAGAGAAAAAAAAAAAGGCACTCACTGGCATTCATTGATGCTTGCTGAACGTTTAGGGAGAGCAAGTAGTGGATGTGAGCACTGCGAGGCAGTAGGTGGTGACAGAGGGTCATCCCCACTGGTGCAGACGCTTACAAGCGTGGCATGCAAGCTCTTGCTCACCGCTGGCAAAAATGCACAGCCGTGTTGCAAAACAGCGTTTTGAAACAGAGAATTCGGTCTGTCAAACAGCGTTACAGTGCTCGTTGTCGTTTCCATGGAAATAAACAGGAGGCACTAGTTTTGGAGCGACCTAAGCGCATGCAAGCATTTAATGAACGGGGCCTCGACGCGCTGGCTCCTAATTCCTACTCTCTTATTAAAAAGTCGTCCGCCGAATTTTGAAGCAGAACTTAAACCTTCCCGTCGAGGAGCCCTTCTGCATTCGGCGCTCGTGCGAAGGCGGCTCAGCTCCTGCATCCGTGGGTCCGTCCCCAGCGCCTGCTGAGCTCGCCGTGACTCGTCTGACCGTGCCGGGGCGAGGACCCGGCCCCGCTGCCGCTACGCGTTTTGCTCCCGCTGAGGGGCTTTCCCCGCGCTCCCTCTTCTCCGGGTAACAGGTCAGCGGAGTCTGCGATTCGGCCGCTCCAGGAAAGGCGGCGCGGGAGGGAAGGGAGCGTAAAAGTCCGGTTTTCGTGCAGCCGTTCGCTTGCGAAGCGCGGTAACCGAGGCGTGAAGCGGGAGCTCATCGCCGTAGCGCGCGTTCCCGTGGAAATACTTGGTGCGTCGCTTCGTGGAGCCGGCGCGGAGCAGGGTACGGTCTGTGCTCGCTCCGCCAGAGCTGAAGGCAGCGCTGCCTGCCGCTCGCTCGCCTCAGCCCGGCCCGCAGCTGCCGCTCCCGCCGCCGCAGGGCGGCCGCAGTGCCGCGAGGAGGAGGAGGAGGAGGAGGAGGAGGAGCGGCGGCATCGAGGGGGTAAAGAGCGGGAGGGGGTCGGGAGTTGCGATGTTCACGGCGGTCGGTGAGGAGGAGCCGCGCCCGGCGCTGAGCGCGGGTCCCGTCCCACCGCCGGGCGCTGCCCCGAGGGCGCGTCGGGGCTGAGGGCGCGGGCGGGGCGGGCGGGGCGGGCTCGGCTCTCTCCGCGCCCCTCATCGCAGCCGCCCCTCCCGCGCCAAAGTTTGCCTCGCGGCCCCGCGCAGCCGGCGCGAAGTTAGCGGAGGAGCGGAGCGGCCGTGTGCGGCTCTCCTTCCCCGGCCGAAGGCGGAGGAGAAGCGCCGACTTCGGCTTATCGGCGGTGCTGGCTTTAAAGGTAGGGTTAAAGGAGGAAAGGGTTGCGGGAGGAGACGCGGTGCGCGGATCTGAGCGTCTGCGTGTGGTGATGGGGGGGACGGACGAAGCGCTGTGCTGTTCGGCTCGGCGCGGCGGAGAGCCTGCTGTCACGTCTCGCTTCCGAGCTCGCTCGGAGGAGCGGAGTGACGCCGGGTGCCTCATCCGCCGCCTTTCCCTCGGCTCCTGCCCGCAGCGCTGCGGGAGGAAACCGCCCCGGACGCGGGGAGAGCCCCGGAGCCGCGTGAGCGGGACTGGCAGCAGCGGACGGAGCCGGTAGGTGACGCGGCCGTGCCCGCATCCCGCGTCGGCTCGGAGCTCGGTGCGGTAACTTGATAACGGGCCCGAGGAGTGCGGGGCTCCGTCGGGGAGAAGGTGGGTTCGGGTCGGCACCGCCACACGTGGGGCGCCCGCTCTGCCAGCAGGGACGGCTGTGCCGGTGTCAGCTTGGGGAGAGCCGTGTGTGCTCGGGGGATGGATGGCCACCGGTCAGTTCGCGTTGAATCATTCCGACTCCAGAGGTGGGGGGGGGGGAGGGAAGGAGGGAAGGGAAGAAACCAAAACACTAAAGAAAACACCCCCATCCGCTTCCCATCATCAAAAGTTAAGGTGAAAGCTTCTCCTTGCTCAGTCCCTCCGCGCCTCGTGGAAGATGGGAGGTGGTTCGTGACATTCTTGAATTGTTTCTGGGAGAGCTTACAGGGTTAAGTGAGACGCGTTGGTGCTTTTTGTTTGTTTGTTTGTTTGTTTTCCGTTTTTGTCCAAAAACCTGTTTTGCTTTCTGATGGTTGGGAAAAGGGAGATTTAAAAATAAAATCAGACTGCGTATTTGAAGCATTAAAGGGAACGTTCTCAGGATCCCACGTAGCAAGTTGGAGAGGAATGCAAATTGTTCCTGCTGTGTGCCTCATCCAAACTCGGCTCTCCCTGAGAGATGCTGTCTCTTGCTGCTTCCCAGCCGTGCTGCTGTGCACGGCCGGGCAGCCACGCAGCGTAAACGAAGCTTGTTCTCGTGGAAGCTGGGGGGGAACTCATTGGTGCTGCAGCACAAGCGTGGGCAGGTCGCGTGCATCGCTCGGCATGTTCGGGACCGGGGTGTGCATCCGTTGTGCCTTGAACTTTGCTGCATTGTGGAGCTTTAAAAATGTCCTGGCAGTTTACTTTGGAATCGGGGAGTGCTGCCTCTCCGCTCCTGCTTCAAGCTGCCGTTGATCTGGCAAGCCCCCTTATGCCACCCTCTGGAAGGTTCAGTGACTGTTCTTGATGTGCAATTTTCAAGGGAGAGACTGCAGTCTGATAAGCAAATACTTATAATTAAAGCGAGCGTGGTCTGGTTCAGGATTTGATGGTTGCACATTTGGCTTCAGTAAGTACTTTGATTTCGTAAATTATGATGAGTCCACGTCTCTGGGAAGGAGCGAGTTAATTCGTTATCTTCAGGTAAGGAGTTACCAATGCAGCCTCCCAGATGAGCACTAATATAGTGTGTGTTTTGCGGATGAAGTACTTCAGGTGTGGTTTATAGGCTGCCGTCCGCCAGCTAAGCATTGTACCAGTCATCTAAATGTGTGCATGGGTTTCTTAAGTCTGCTCCAGGCTCCGTTTTCGGTGCCCTGGTGGAAGCTTGCTGCAGCAGGTCAGTTCAGTTGCTGCCTCGTGTATCTGAGATGTCTGTGCGTCTGTTGCTGGCTGGGCTGCTCTGGGGTTGTGGGCACCTTGCGGAGCCAGCCACATCGGAGAGGTACGTGCTGCCTGTAAGAGCAGGTACAGGAGCTGGTGAGGAAACCTGGAACTGGCTGGGTTTCTCGTTGCGTGCGGTAGGCTGGATGAATGCCTTGCTAGGCTTGATGATGCTTGCTTCTATCACTAAGCATTTATTGAACTTCTTTGGTGTTTTTACCGTGACCTGTGCACTTGCAAACTTAGCTCCTAAATTTTTACTTCAGCGGGGCGCTTTCTTAAGAAGTCTTCAGATCTCCATCAGTTCCGTTGCCTTCCCTCTTCTTGTGCAGCTAGATACACGTGGAGCTTTGGCTCCAAACTCTGCCATTTAAGTACTGTATGAAAACTTAAGGCATTGGGCGTACTTTGTTATTAGAACTGTTAGCAAGGAAACAAACATATAACTTTGGCACTTCTCCCGTTATGGTGTAGTTTTTTTTTTTTTTTTTTTTTTTTTTTTTTTGGAAGCAGTCTTTGGAAACAATCTTTTTAATCAAAGCTACCTTTGCAGCTGGGTAACTCTCACTAGTTGAAGCTTGAGCTGTGAGTCTAGCCAAAAGGCTGCTGGGTCCTCACAAAGGGATTTGCTCGTCTCTCCTACAAACAGTTTACAGATTCAGTACGGGAACCACAGAAAACAGTAGTTGAAATGGAAAGTGTTGCTGCTTAAAACTGGTAATCATAGCTTCCTCTTCTAATTAAAAATATCTAATAATCAACTGATGGATGAAGGCACGCCTGCTTTGTTCTTTTTGCTGCTACTAAACCATTCTACTTCGTGCAATTGTTGTTGCTGAAGGAAACACTGAGTGCCTAAAAAGCCTCTGAGAGTGCAATAGAGGATGCTTCTGGGACAGAATATGCTCCTGCAACTTGAGATGTTTGGCTGATTTATTATGAGACTTTACAATAAATGCTAACTTGTTAGTAATTGGGTTTGATTTGTGTTTCAGCAGTTCAGGCAGTCAGTGTAATCTATTGGTGGTGGGTTTATGTGTTTTCTAGCTGTTTGGATCACATGCTTTTCTTTGGCTGCATACCTGACTGATAGCTGCTGACAGAACTCTGTGTAGGAGCCAAAGTGATTTAAAATAGTCTTTAAAAATGTTATCTATATATTATTTTTATATATGCTTATATATGAGGCCTTTATCGAAGGCGATACAGCATCTATATATACATGAGCCACAGCTTTGGATGTCAGAGAGCGAGAAAGGAGTCTTCTTCCTGCATTCACAAAAGAGAGAGAGAAGGCATTAAAAATATTTACAAAGGGTCACCTGCAACCGTGGACTGTCCGCGTTTCCCTTTGTCCTGTACGGGTTCCTCTGGCACTGCAGACTCAGCCTGCTGGGTGCCATTGTCCTGGATCCTCAGCTGACGTTAACGAGCTTGGCTTGAGGTGCCAGGATGTGGCAACCTCCTGCCATGGTGATGGGTGAGCAGAAGGGGCAGTGTTGGAGTCTGTGCGTGGTGGGTGTTTTTTTTTTGTTTTTCCCTTGAAAATGTGTCTCTGCTGAGTAATGCTTCAGAGCAAGGCCCAGGCAGGCTGCTGGTGTATCTCAGCTGCAGAGAGCAGTGAGGAGCTCAGTGCCAGTCAGGCTCTTGTCCTGTGTATGAAACTGTTATCTCAGCTGTGCTGCTCGTACTGGTGAAAACTGCACAGAAGTAGCGCTGTTCAGAGGAGTTTACATCAGTAGCCTGAAGACTGGCATCTTAGCCTAAAGATGAACAGAGGAATCTTGGATTTTTGTCCTAATTTTGCTTCAAACATCAAACAAACGAATCTTGCTGTAGCGGATGCTTGCCCGAGGAAGGGCGGCAGACTTCCTTTTGCGGCCTGTTTTGTCTAGCATCAAGAGAATGCCCTGCTGCACAAAAACGTGTGGTCTCGGATCAAATGAGTTCCCTGAAATAGTGTGCTCTGAAGGGCAGAGAGACAGCGGAATTTCAGAGTAAACTGCCACAAAGCCTGCAATTATTTTCTGTCACTAGTGAACTACTGGCTTGTTTCTCATTTCGTACATCCATTTCAGCCCTGTTCTGTTTTCTGATCTGAACAAACCGTTTGTAATAGTGGGAGAAGAAACTAAGTCATAGGACAGGTGGCTCTAAAAGCTGGCAGACGTTATGGGACGCTTTTGGGAAGGACGCAGGGAAAAATATCCTGCATAGAGACAGCTTCAGTTGTGGTCTTAGTGGAATGGTGGTGAATCCTTTCCAACACAAAGATAACATTTCAGCAGCACTGTTCGTTTCCTTTTGTTTTGCTGGGATGATTTAATTAGTGAGAGAATCTTGCAGCCCACTTCTTCTGCTGATGCTCTTATTTAGTATTCTGGTGGTTATGTGACCAAATTCATATTTGAATCTGTGGGTGAAACTGCTTTATTATTTTCCAGAAATACATATTTGGACGCATTTCTGCTTAAAATTTCTTTTCTGTAGAAAGTGTCGGAAGATCAAAGTTGGAAGACTGAGCTCCCAGATGGCACTATCTAGGGATCCGGGAGAGCCCCAGGAGAAGGGTTATGAGCATGTTTTCTTAGAACCACAGAATCACCAAGGTTGGAAATGACCTCTAAGATCAACTGGTCCAACCATCCACCTATACCAGTGGTTCTCACCGAACCGTGTCCCGCTTCTTGGCCACCTGGGCACACTGGCTGGCTCACGTTCAGCTGACCATCAACCATTGCCCCCAGGTCTGTTTCCTCTGCACAGTCTTCCAGCCACTCTGCCCCACTCCTGTAGCATTGCCTGGGGTTGTTGTGGCCAAAGTGCTACTTTCTACTTTAAATAGAATGAAGACGTTCCTTTTGGGTTTCCGTTCAAATTATGGTTCAGTGCACAACCACAGGAGTGGTTTTAGCAATTTATTCTTTTGGATGAGATATGGAACTACAGTCTTTATCACTCTGTCATTAGATTTCATGCAGCGCTTTTTACGGGAACAAAAACATTAATCCCAGCATGTCAGGGTGATTTGAATAGTTAATTACAGCGTTTTCTGTTTACCTAGAGTTTCTCCTTCACTGTATTTTAAGAAGCAGCGCTCCTGTCTCAGGATTTGCTGTCTTCCATCTGGCAACTGGCTGCATTTGTGAGAAGGAAGATGTTCCTGTGTGAAGCTTGGTGCTGTGTGTGCTTTGACATGAGCAGCTCCTGGCTCTCTGCCGCAGCTCCGCGCCGTGCTTTGTTTCGTGGGTTTGTAAGAAAGCTGTGGGATGGGCGAGCAGAAGTCAAAGGCAGTGCATCCAAATCGGTGTAGTCCTTAGGTATTGTTAAAGAAATGTTTTCGATTGCCTGGCGTAGGAACGTGTGAGTCTACTTTTAGTCTGTTTTCCACTGTAAAGACTTAGTTTATATAGTGCTTAAATATCCATATGTCTTCCCGCCAAGTGCAGAACGTTGGCTTTGTGCCATCTATCGAGGTAATTATTGCTTATTCTTTTCTTGCACCAGAACAGTCCTTCAGACCTGCGTTGCTTGGTTTTATTTTTGTTGGTTGGTTGTTTTGTTTTCTGAGGAAGAACTCTTCTAAGGGAACCTCTGGACTGCGTAGGAGGCACTGCGATGCAGATGCAGTGGAACATTAACACGTCCTGGGATTCGGCATAGGTCGGCTGAACCTGGTTGCATGGCATGAGTGGAAATCTTGTCCTTAATTCCATACAGTTATATATGCTTACGGGTGGGACCCAGCAAATAATCACAGGGCCTCTTTCTGAAAGTAGTGCTCACGCTAATAGAGTAATTCTGAAAGAAGCTAACCTGCTTTTAAGGCTTTGAGTTTCTGGTGCTAAGAGCATCTTAAGCTATTGCAGCTGTGCAGTCTCACACTCTGCTCAGCCTGTAGGTCTCTGCCCATGGGAGATTGCACAGCACATGCTGCCTCTGGGGAAGCACCAACTGGCTTCCAAATCCACTTACCTTATCTGACATTAGCAAACAGGGTATTTAAGTCTCTTGAGAACAGTCTGAAGTACCAGGTTGCATAGATGTCTGCCAGCAAAAAATTGTTCATAATATCAGTCCCGATTGTCAAGGAACTTTCTGGTACTTGCTCATTTCATTTTGATAGTTTTTTTTTTTATTTTTTTTACCCTTAGATCCACAAATCATAGGGCAGCAAATAATGTTTTCCAGCAGTTTTCTTTTACCCCCCTTTAAAACTTGAATTTATTTATTTTATTTTGCCTGACGTGACTTGAGAGCAATGCATTTTATAAGATGAAAAGTCTAGTTAGAAAAAATATCTCTTCAACATTTGATGTGAAACAAAAATAGTTACCAAGAGTTTATCACTGGGTAAGATCTGGGTAAATATTCCTGGTGGATTTCAGACTGTAGTAGTTCCAGGGTTGTGTTTTTTGTTTGTTTTTTTTTTTTTTTTTGTTCTGTTTTAGAGCACAGGCTCTTTAATAAGATGGGATTTATGGCTGGTGAACTGTGGGACAGAACTTGATTTCATAAATATCTTTCTGTTTTTTAAGAAACTCTAGAGAATAAGATGCAGTTAGCTGCTGTAGAAAATGTGGTTGCCTCTGCACTTGGGAGCAGAGGCAGTGTGTGCATCCTCCAGGAATAGTGCAGCAGCCTCTAGCACAACCTGGGATGTTCTGTTTGGCAGCCAACTCGAAGCAAAACAGAGAGGGGGAGGTGAAAGGCTGGTGGTGGGGAGGTGTTTTACCTTTTCATGTCAGTTCCTCTCAATTTGGGTAGGGACTGATCTCAGTAAGGGAAGTGTAACAGTATAGCACCTGCAGGAGCTTGGAGAAGCCAACTTATTGTTTTGGTGGCCTTTCCTCATCTGGCAAGGGAGCCTGCTGCAAACTGATGGAATGGAAACTGCTCAACAGATGAATTGGACTTCGTGAATACTGTAATGAACTGAAGCTTCATCCACTGGCAGGCAACCTGCTTTCCTTTTTTTTTTTTTTTTGTTTTTGTTTTGTTTCTTCTTGACCATAACTTAAAAAACAATGAAGCAATGGAAGCTGGTGTATAGGTTTACCTCATGGAAGGTAAAGGACAGAGGATTATTTAGTCTCTTAACAGTGTTCTTTTCTGAAGGGGTGACGTCATCACTTCGAGTTTTTGGTAATGTTTCTATTTATTATCTTTGAAGGCAGATTAAAATAAACAAAGAAAAAACATAGCTTCTGTCTAATAAGGGAGTATCAAACTGAAGAGAGCCATCCATCAGTGATATGGATATTATGTCCTCTCTCCCACCCACCAATTATCAAGGTAGTGACAGGTTTGACTTGAACTGTCACTGTCATTGACTTGAAGAGGATGTCATGAGGGTCATGAAATTTCAATTATTATTATTATTTTTTTTTCTGAAGGTACTTTTATACAACTTCTCCATAAGAAGTGAGCAAATCTTTTTTTTTTTTTTTTTTTAGCACAACATATAATTTTGTACTGGTTTTGATATTTTAGTTAAGTAAACCTGTAGACTTCGTGGGCTTATCAAGGCAAGGTGGGGCTAAGAGTTTTTGTTTTGGGTAGGAAGCAATCAGTTTGTGGCAATCACCGGACTCCTTGAAATTAATTCTGTACTGTTTGAGGCTGATATGCGTGGAGTTGCATCTACTTCCATATGTGCTGTCTGATGGTATTTTGGTGGGGGTGTGTAAAGCTGATAGAAGAGACATCATGTGGCTAGAAATGTTCTAACTCTGTGTGTTTGCCAGTATTAATACTACTGTCTAATTTCTCCATATTCAGTATTTTAGAGAGAACTAAGTATTTATCTTGCAATTAAGAGCAATAGCTTTAGTTCATCTCAACTTTTTTCTTGCCTCTACTTACTTTTAAGTAACCGTTGCCAGTAGCATCATCAAATTTTGATCTGTTAAGGAGACGCTGATGCAGGAGGTATCCGAGGTCCTGAAACCAGCCGAACTGAAGTTGCTGAGATGGAAGCTGGGCAATCTTGGAAAAACTTTCCAATGCAAAACTGAACTGATTTCTAGGTGATGTCTAAATCCATTTAATATCTTCTGGAATCAAAGCTCCAAAAGCTTTAGGGTGAAACCACCTTCTGCTTCACCTGATGAATCGGTATGTTCAGATAGGTGAATTGGTACATTCACTCTTCACAGTCTTTCTGTGTAGAGTGGCCTTTATTTGTCACGCAGAGGAGATAAAAAATGTACTGAGTTTACTAAGAGTAGTTGTAGGCAAAGCATGCAAGGAATTGAGTGCTAAGACCGTCCAGTTACATCTATCTTGTTGACAAACATTTGTTTGCAGTTCTTTATAATGCTCTATGTCATCTTTTAGCAAAATCAATCACAGCTAAGCATTGCATAGGGAAGTAGGAACAACAAAATCCTCCGCTAATAAGTTGTATTACAAGCAAATAGGCTAAGGTGATTGTTAATGCAGTGGTTTACTTAAAGCAGTACTGTTTTGTTTTTGTGTTTTTCTAATTCAGTCTCCTAATCAAATTTTACCATGCAGTTTGACATTTACATGACATTCACATCTGTAGAAACACTGTTTCCTTTTCCCCATTGATCAGTTTTGTTTGAAGTTGTGTTATGCTCAAAACTTTAGACTCAGAGATTGTAGAAGGCTGTTGGTAGGAACTGTTGATGCTAACACCTTGGTCATCACATCAAGGCTGACTACGACTGTTTTATGCCTTTAGAATGCTGAGGAAAAGGCTCCAATTTAATGTCATGGGAACTTTTCTAATTGTGAAGTCGTGACAGATTGTCTGGTTTTCTCCCCTTCGTTGTTTTTAGTGTGATAGCATGCTGCTTGTTGCTGGCATAGATTTTGGTAATACCCTGTTAGCAGCAGCATGTGGTTTCCTAGCAGTAGGTTTATCAACTTGATATTAACTGAGTTGATCCTATATATGCATCTTTTTTCCCCTGCTCCTCTTTTTCACCGGGAAGAAAATGTGTCCTTGGGTATTCAAATGCAGCAACGCCAGTGGAGCAAAGCAACCTGTGTTGTGCGCCTCGGTTGTCTGCTAAAGCTGTTTCCTGCACTTGGTCAGTGTCTTTTTTGGATGAGGCTGTGGGGCTTAGTGACTCGGGCAGGTGCGCTTACTGCTTCCCTTTGGGGCAAGCAGTGGGACTGGCTGAAGTATGAATGCTTGCTGGAGTACAATGTGGGTGAGGCTGAGGGGGAAGGTGGTGTGAGCCAGAGGAGCTTGCTTGTGTTGGGAACCTTGAAACACGAAGAAAGAATGAGATGCGCAGTATCTTGTTCACAGAGCCATGGAGGTACCCATAGGAGCATCACCAGTAAATCCCATTTTCAATATGTATCCACTTGTGCATGCTTAGGTTGTCACTGGATCCAAGTAAAAGCAGTGGATAATTTTCTCTTATGTTCTAAACATTCTGCTCAAATCGGAATTGATAGATGTGTATGTGTTCTCCAAAAGTAATGCCTCCTATTTATTTCCATGGAATCTACATCAGATCTAAAGAACACAATACTGCTGTTTGATAGAGCAGATTCTCAGCTTCAGAGCACTGTTTTTCATTGGTCACCACCTTTAGCTGTGTGATTTTGTCAGTGATGAGCTAGAGCTCGCGTGTCATGCTTGTAAACATCTGCACCAGTGGAGATGACCCGTTGTCATTGCTAAAACGCGTCCACACACAGCTGCTTAATTTAAATAAATCAAACCCATTCCTTTCATGAAGCAGCAAATCTAGAGAGCTGTTGGCACTGAATTGCGGAGCCGTGTAGTTTGTTCAGCAGACCTGTGTTACTCCGCTGCTCTTACTCCAAATTCCACGTTCTGTGCAACAGGTTTTTTTTGTAATATATTTGTATTTCATCATTTTAACATCTGTGCTTGCTGCTCTCCTTGGCTCTTCTGCAGAATAAACAGTACAAAAGCCAGTGCTGTGAACACAAAAGATTTTGTAGCCCCGTTTTACAATCTGGAGAGTGCTTATTGGTAGAAGATACTGCGCTTTAAATGTAGGAAAGGGATCCCTGCATTTGGGACTGCTTACAGAGGTGTTAAATCGTGTGTTACTATAGTGATGTGGAATTGGGTTTAGGAGAGCATAGAAAAAAGACCTTGATTTGCTGCTCCATCAGATAGCATTGTGGAAACCTGCTGGAAAGAAGTTTTGAACAGCAGTGCAGTGCTATTGTGTTTTGTGTTGTTGATGTGCACTGATGTTAGACATCATTGTGCTTGTAATGAACTGTGACAAAAGCATGAACTGAAATGTAGGTATTCTGGGGTTACAGCAAGCATCCCAGTCTGTCTGCCCTTTGTACTATTTCAGCCAGACCATGTACTTGCTTATTATTTTTGATAACTGGAAGTTACCTTTTCAGATGAGAAGATTAGCTCATTTGCTTTGAGATGTTTTTTTCCCCCATTTCAACCCTACTGCAACTAGTAGTGGGTGCATGGTTCCAGTGATGCCATATTATTCAGAAATGGAAAAAAAAAAAAAAAACCAAACCAAACAAAAATCACATCTTTTTCTTTCTGTGCCTAAGTGCTGTAAGGGGGATAGCTGCTCTGTGCAGTGGTGTCAACTGAGAGCTGGAAAAGCATGCTAATGAATTTTGGGCTCTGAAGTCATTAGTAATAAGGCAACCAAAATCTGGAGAAGTGTTTTTCAAAGTCGTTAGAAATGAAAAGAAGACCATAAAGTTTCTCAAGTGTGAGGCACAATGCATACTCTTAGACATTGTCCATTAGAATAAAATCTGTTCTGTGACACCTGTGCACCCTGACTCCTTTTGAGATGGGCAGAATTTCAGAGGAGGGGTGAAGAAAAGCTCAGAAAAGCTCTTGAAGCAACAGATCTCCTTTCTCCAAATGCATCACTTGTTAGCTAGTGGGCCTTAGTCTTGTTCACCCTGTTCTCTGCTGTTTCTATTTCAAAACTTCGAACTTTATCAAATTCTTAAATGTGCTGCTATGTCAGGCTTTCACTGCTCTTGAAAATAATGCAGGTTTTAGTTTTTCCTTTTATTACCTTCAAAGAACTGAAGCTGAATTTATTCTTGGCCTTTTTTAAACAAAAATGCCTGCTGTGTTTGCAGCAAGATTATGAGAAAGTAGATGGGAAATGCTGGACAGAGACTGCCCTTTAAGATATGAAGCAAACCCTTGGCTGGATATTTGCAGGAGCTCACTTTTTATTAGGCAGCCTCCTGTTCTGGACTCACGCAAATGCATTGCTGGTAGCTCTGCTACCTTCACTGGTACTGTATTCCTATTAAGCTCTACCTTCCTCTCTCTTCAGTGAGAGGTCGTTTAGAAAATTGTTTCATCCAAGTGCTCAAACAAACAGGTGCATTTGCTGTTAAAATTCTCGTAGGTCACTGAATTTGTTTGCCTGCTACTGCAGCTGCCAGGCTGGAAATTCCCTTTCACAAAGCAGTGCGTGTCATGTTTTATGTTCCCTCTTCCCCTTTCAGCAGAAGGCTGGCTGCTCAAATAATTGTGCCTTTCTCACTTAAGATCTGTGCTTATTTCTCACTTACAGTCTATGTTTATCTAAGGCCCATGTACTCATTTTTTCTTGGGCCAGCACTGTCCTTTAAGTAAGCACCTTCCTGCCCTGCTCCATTCCCAGGCATCCACAATCCCTTTTGCACGTAGCAGTTTTCTTGTTTTTTGCCTGTGGTTCTGCAGAGCAAGCGTGCTACTGTCCTCTAAGATCTGCTTCATCCTTAACATCTTAAAAGGTACAAACTTCTGTGGCTTTTTTGCAAGTGCATGTTAAATTGACAAAGAACTCTTTCTTTGGTTCTTAAGTGTTGTGGACAGTATGTTATTTCGGCTCTTTGGGAGATGGAAAAAACCCCAAGCTTTTATTTTAACACATGGAGTGGACAAAATGTGGCTTGTGGGAATGCTGTGTGAGGAGTGTGGGATTTAGGGAAGTGCTATGAAGCATTAGTATCCTCTCTTCTCTCCCTCTGCGATCCACTTACGAAGTGGAGGGACTCTGTGCAAAAACTGAGTAACAGCCCTGTCCCCAGCCAACCCACTCTTTCCCTCCTTGTATAAGAGAGAGCCAGAGCTAGTTACCCTGTAACCTGTAAGTATTTCTAGTTCACATTTAGAGTAGCGTAAATGTTCCTGTTCAGATCAGAGCTATTGTTATATTACATCTGTCCTGTCCAGTGCCAGGTACCTTGTTATGTATCCCATCAGTAAAAGCTGCAGGAATTGCTGATGAAGATACAGGTCCATCACTAATGGACTTGTGACTGTATCTGATTCAACCTTTTGGAGGAAGAATTTATGTTGTGCCTTCCATTCTTTTTCTGTAAAAGCACTTTCTGAGTCCTCTTGGTTGAGTACCAAGTTGTATGCAGCCAAGTAGTGAGCCCTTCTGCAACCTGAAAGATGTAAGGACAGACTTGCTTAAAAATTATCAAGGAATAAACTTTGGTGTGGCTAACTTTCTTGGCTGAGTAGCTGTCCAATGGCTGCTACACTCCTTAAGACTTTTTGCTGCGTTTTTCTGGTGATCAGCAGGGGAACTGTGTCTCTCCAGCCTTGTTCCTTTCCAATTCTATTTTCATCTTTCCTCAAAACAGTTCTTCTGGTTCCTGTTGTCTCTGAACTAGTTTCCCCTGACTTTGTACCAAGTACATCCCCATAGTTTTGGTAGGTGGTGGAGTATCACATCTGCCTTATTTGTTGCTGCCTTAGAGAAAAACTTTCCAAAATATTTCTTGTGTTAACCTCATGCCTCATGTTTGTGGGTTGTGAGGAGTGAGCTCATGTTTTGTTTACTCACCCTTCTTTGACCTGCATATCTTCCAGCTTAGCCTTCCTTCCCAGAGCTATGTACACACTAAGATATGTGAATTTACAGATTTAGTTACTCAGATTTATTTTGTTTCTTCACCTTCTTAATTAAAAACTTTCCTTCCTACTCTGTAACTAGTGATATGGTGCTCGTGTTGAAACGTTTAAATCTACTGCAGCAGTACAATATGCAATTCATGTGCTGGGGCTTTCTGAGTGAGCAGGGCCAGACAAGCTTTCTCAGTTTCAAGTACCCTGAATTTAATGAGTTTCCCTTTCACTGCATAGTACTAAATGTCATCTGCGTGCCCAGGTTTGAACTGTGCATCCTTCATGAGAGAGCTTTTCTACAGGTTTTGGTGGGCTCTTCGCTTCTATTACCTGCGTTTTCTCCGTCCTTTCTGGCGTGTAGCTCCACTTCCTCCCTGATGTAGTATGTAGCAGAAGGCATTGTGGCTACACATTGTACTACTTTGCCTAATGTCTAGCTTATTTTGACTGCTGGCCACTTCTATTTTGAATATATTCTGTCCCAGTAAAGACTGCTTTCATTTATTTCCACCCTCCTTCCACTCTTCTGTGAGGTTCTGAAGGTGGTGGAAGGTTCTAGATCCAGTGCTTCTGGTGAGAGCTGATCATTTACTAAACTTCTGGTCTTTGTCCCGGAGTAAGAGAATGAGTTTGGATAATGAGTAGTGCAAGGGTGCACTGAGCTGTCGGTCATAAATGAGTGATTCCAGTGCCTTTGTCAAATCTAGTTGGTTCAGTTCATGGCAATGAAGTAGGAATTTTGCATCTCAAGTGTATGTGTGTAATGCCATTCTGTAGTTTCAGTTGTGACTGTGCCACAAGCAAAAAATGCCTTGGCTCTCTTTGCCTCAGTTTGTGCTAGAGAGAAAAGCTCTCAAGGTTTTATCATGTAAACCTATGACGTGTTTCACATCATACGTGAAGGGAGGGAGGAAAACTGGAGGCAAGTGTCCAAAAGTGTTGCACCACAGAAGTGTGGGTGTATCTTGCTACGTGGTCATCCACCTTGGCTATTAGAAAGCCACTAGAACAGATTTTAATTTTGCTTTAGAAAATTTCATGAAGTGAAAGAAGAGGGAATTAAAAAGGCAGTGTACATTAAGAATGGGTTTAGTTTCATCCATGGCACTAAGGGCCGTGTATGGAGAACAGTGCCATTTACCCAACAGTTATAGTGATAATCTGAATTTCAGAAGCTCTTCCTGGACAGCCACAGCCAGATGTATATTTTCCTCGGGCTTATTGCTGCTCCAGGATGGCAATTACAGCCTGGCAAATAGGACGGACTGAGCAACATGAGATGTGCTGAACCTTCCCGTTTAAATTATATTATGAATTAACAGCAGGGTTACCTCAGTAGTTTTCTGCTCGTCTTCATTTATTGCTTCTAAGAGCCAAGCATTTTTACAGTCTTTTAATTTTCTACGTATCTTTAAAACCCTCAAGAATCAACAATCAAAAAGGCCATTAACAACTCAGCTGTGGACTAATGAGCACAACTCGTGTGCTGGAGGTACTGATTTGCTCAGCTGCAGTTGTATTTCTCTCCTTCTCCCCTTTGTGTTCGTCCCTTAGCTGTAGTAGCTGTCTTCTCACCACACACTGAAGTGAGGATGAGAGAAATCTGAACTTGAGTTGAGCAGTGATGGTGAGGCTGTTCCTGCTCTTCTCACCATTCCCCCTTCTGTGCAGTAACCTTTTCATTTTCTAGCATGTGCTACTGCTCAGCCACACAGAAGTGTCCACCTTTGTGTTCTTTGAATGCTAGAAATCCTTTTCTTTTCACAAAGACGTCTTTTTCATCTCTTACTTTGTCCACAAAGAATATGAAGGGAAGTTAGAGCAGTTAAGTTGCCTCTTTTTTTTTTTCTCAGCACCTTCAAGATGCTTCTTCCCATTAAACGCACCTATGTAGTGTGGTACCTTTTTAGACTGTTACACTTCTGAGATGAGAAAGCAGTTCACAGTTTCTTCTGTTCGTGTAACATGAAGCAATTCTTTTTGTTTCTTGATAAAACATTTTTATGCAGGGCCTCCATCAAGATTTCTTTGTATTAAAACAACCGCGCATTAGTTTTGACCTTCATTTTATCAGATGCTTTTGTGTGGTGTTAGGAAAACAAAAGGATATAAATTAACAATAGCTGTGAATAATACTGTCTAAATTGGAGATAAAATCGGAGATGATAAACAGTCAGTGAATGCCCTGAAATATGGTGCTTATACCCTTTTTTTGATATATTGCATTTTCTGAGCTCAGACGATGCTTATTCCTTGAAAGCAATTTCAGATTCATTTATCCTTGTACAGTATAACTTCACCCTGCAAAGTCTCTTGTGACTAAAATATTGTTTTTAGAGGAATGAATATATATATATATATATATATATATATATAGGAAATAACCTTAAGCTCGTTCCCCACTGCTTAAATCTTCTGCTGTGCTGTGTGTTTTATGAGTTGGAGCCAGGAAGGTTTTAGGGTGCTTGTGCTGAAGCAGAACCTTAGTACAGATTTCCCAGTTAAGCTAATGACTGAGTGGATGAAACTCTCTGCAGGAAAGGAGTATGAAACTAGCAAGACCATTTCTTCTACATCAGTCATGATTTCCATGCAGTTTCCCATTTAAAGACATTGCTTAAATACGGACTCAGTGTTATTTTATTTTTTTTTTAATTAAACTAATTCTGATGCTTGCGTTTCTTGTTTTCCAAGTTGTGCTCCCTTAGCTTACAGACAAAATGTGTGGGTGTTGGCAGATTGCAGTGTTTTGTAAACTTCTGAGGAAGTAGGTAGGCTGCACTTCCATCTCAGAACCTTGATTTTTTTTGTTGGGCTTTCTTCCCCTGTTGCTCGAATATGACACAACTGTGAACTTCCTAAACAGTTTAAAACAGAATACTAATTACTTTTTGAGCCATTGTTTTGGTAGTGGTGAATGATATCCCTACATTGTCTGTATTTTGGTATTTTTCCTTCCAGAACAACTAGAAACAGTCGTGTTTCCAAAGAAACAGCTTGGTAGATGCACGATGCTTCCTGTTCCCACGCACCATTACAATGAAAAGAAGAATGATGCCCATAGTCAGAAATGTTAGAAGGGACTAAAGATCAGGGAGAGACAGCGTAGCAACCAAAAAATCAAGTACGGATTCAGAAAGTCAAATACCTTGTTAAGTCTGTGCAGAAATCAATAAGCACTTTTGAGAATGGTGGCATTGAATATTCTATTTTGAGAAATACTCTGTCCCTGGATATTTGGTGTAAATAGGTACAGCAGAGATGCAGATTAATTTTGAAGGGACTTTTCTAGGTGTGGACGCAGAGAAGTTAGGGGTCTGTGTCTTGCTGGAATCCCCTTGCTGTTCTTTAGCCTGGATTTCCCTGCAGCATGCTGGTACCTTGCAGAGGGCGGGCAGCTCCCTGGATGGTTACGCACCTACATGTTTCCTGGAGAAGCCCTCATCATCCATCACACTTTCCAGCCTGAGCACAGGGAACAGCAGCTGCTGCTGGAAGCAGTCTGTGCCCTCCCAATGGCATTTGCCTTGCACATACTGCATTAGGTAACTTTCAGGGACGTGCACCAAGCCTTAAAATCAGCTGATAGGATCCACGGTGTTACCTTGCCCTAGCAGTGGCAGTGTTCTGCTGCAGAAGAGTAAATTACAGTGTTTCTTCAATTTTTTATTAGTAGAAAAGGCTTCTTGTGACAAACGTATCTACTGTGTGAAAAATGTTCAGTTGGAAGCATTAAAAAATGTGGCTGTGAGATGATACTCAGCCCTCTTCTCCTCCTTCCACTTGGCAGCTCCGTGTAATGGGACTGCTGTCTGAGGGGTTCGACCAGTGCTGCTGTGAGGAAATAAAAAAGGAGAGAACCTTAGGAAGTGACTGGTTTCCCACTGTCATGGATTTTAATCCTTAATCTTAAAGCTGCGGTTTATTTCTGAGGGGAGGATAGGCTCATAACGAAGCGCTTAAGGCCAGAGGTGGGCTGCTGTATAATTCCAAGCATCTTTGGGCTCTGCTTCTGCTGTGTGTTTGGTGGAAGCGGTTATTCCAGCACGGTGGGCAGAAATGAGACTTGTAGTGGGATCTAGACTGGAAAATAAACCTGTGTGAATGGAACTGATTGTTGAAGTCTACTGCAGTGGGGGTTGGAGCATGGGCCCAACTACATGCTATGGACTGATTACTCTGTAGTGAACAGATTATTGCAACAGCCACGGAAAAGTGTATGTTCCTTGCACTACTAGCTGATGATACAAATCTGCTGATGTCTGGAAGCATTGATTTGCTGTGAAAAGAATCTGCTTGTGTTTGCACTGGGTGTGTCACAGCTGAATAGAAAGTTAGTGGGTTGGATATCATAAATAGCAATGATACTGGGACATTTGTTTCCTGTCTGTTTTACCTTGAAGCGAGTTGAAAAGGATTTTTTGTTCCAAGCTAACAGCTTTCTGTTGTCAAACACAGTGAGAAGTTGATGAGTAATACAGGAGGCCGGGATGCTGTAGGTTTCAGTAAGCAGAGTTTGTGCAGCGTGAGTGGGAAACCAACTCTACTGCAGGGCAGAAGTTCCAGACTTATGGATGTTTGAGATTGTTTCTCTTCTAACTTGCACTATGTATACTTTGGGATGTGAAAGATGTAATCATTGCATTAGCTTTGCCTTATTCATTGTTTTGTTCCACTAGGGAGGAAGGGAAAAAGACTATTTGTGATGAACAGGTGTGGCTTTTCAGTCTTCGAGCATTCCTTTGTGGACTTAAGCACTGTAAAACATCAGAAGGCTATTTTCTTTGGTATAAGCTTCTCTTTCCTTGCAAGTTTTGGGAAGGCTGGTAGCATTAAATTAGCATGAAGACCGTATGCTTCTAGCTTGAATGAGCTATCCAGAGAATTGAACTGGCTGATCTTGAGTTGGAGAGGAAAACAGTCCAGGAATTAACAGGGGTATTGAGTTTCAGTTTGCAAATCATCTTGGCCTGACCTCCTGTTTGTGGTGCATATTTCTTTTCCACCCAGATGCTCTGTATTGAGTATGAGAGCTTGGATCCAAACTACAGTGTTTTGATCAGCAGACCAGCCAGTCTGATGCAGGCTGAGAGCAGCACCAGCTATTTAATCTGCTTCCATCCACTTCTCTCTTGGTGGTGACAGTGTGGCACATGTTTCCTGGTTTTATGAGACCTGCAGAGTGCATACATTTATATTGCATGCGTTTTTCCACCTATGAAGACAGCCATTTCAATTTGTACTTCTTGTTTTGCCTTTCAGTGTAGAGTATTGCAGCTGTCCTTTGTTGTGGTTTTCAGACAACAGTGTGGCACAGCAGCACAGCCAACAAGCAGAAAGAGCAGGGATATGTTTGAGCAGTCCCTTGTGCTCCCCAAGGCAAAATCCTTGGTTTTGAGGTCAGGATAAATCAGCAGCTGTTAATCAAGAGACCAGAGTGTATTCCCTTCTCCCAGTATGTAGTGTTGTTGGTTTGGTGCTTCTGAAAACTACTGAGAGTAATATTGTACTCGTTGTACTTTGGGGTATACAATATGTAGAGAATTAATTTTATCCAGAAATGCTGAGTGGCAGTGGCAGTAATCACGAGGCAGTGGAAAATTGGTACTGTTTCTAATATTTGTCATTTGCTCATCAGTATTTGGAAGGAATAGCTGCCCAAAGTGCTTGTTATTAATGTCATCAATCGTTCATATGCCCAGTGCCATCATTACTGCCAGGTGTGGTGGTTCCACACTTCACCAGCAGAACTTGGACAGTGCTTCCACTGCTGATAACTTCATCTTTCACTGGGGGGAAGAAACTTACTGAAGAGTAATTCATAGAATGGTTTGAGTTGGAAGGGACCTTTTATAGGTCATCTAGTCCAACTCCCTACAATGAAGAGAGACACCTGCAGCTAGATCAGGGTGCTCAGAGTCTCATCCAGCCTGACTTTCAGTGTTTCCAGGGATGGAGCATCCACCACTTCTCTGGGCAACCTGTGCCAATGATTCACTACCTGTAACTGTTAATAAAAAACAAACCAACAAAACCTCTTCTTCCTTTTATTCAGCCTAAATCTCCTCTCTTTTAGTTTGAAACCATTTTCCCTTGTGCTATCACAACAGACCCTGCTGAGTGCTCTGTTCCCTTCCTTCTCACATCCTCCCTTTAGGTACTGGCAGGCTCCTATCAAGTGACCTTGGAGCCTTTTCTTCTCCAGGCTGAACAGCCCCAGCATTCTCAGCCTGACCTCATAGGGGTCATGCCATACCGTAGTCATGTCTCGAAATGCCATGTTGTTGTTTCATCTTGAGCCTTAGTTTGAATATTCTGTGTAAAATCTCTGAGGACAACAGTAAGATATGGCTGTTGATGCAGCCACTGTGTAGCATTAACTTTTTTAATACAGTATTTATTGTTAGTATAGGGAATTTGTGTTAAAATAGATGAACCTGATGTTAGATAGCCCTAACCGCAGCATTTAAGCAGTAAGCAAGATCAGAATAGAGACAGGATAGTAACAGTTAACTTCAGAGGTCTCCTACTGTAAATTGAATGTGCGTGGCAGCACATCTGAGCAACCTTATCTATGCTTTGTTGACTTACACAGTTCTGTGTACAAAGCCTTGCTACTGCAGTCCGATGAGCAGCATTTTCTGTAACATTTCACATCCTCTCTACTTGCAACACCACTTCTATGCAGATAGGATTACTTACAAAATAAGTGTTCAGGTGTATTTAACGCAAGTGATTAATGGTTTATTCAGAAGTGCCCTGGAAATGATGAACAAGTTGCATCCCAGAGAAGGATCGCTTTATCCAGAATAGAAGGGATGGTGGATAAATCACTGTTGGAACTGCAAAATGTAGCTCCAACTTGCGTATGACCAGCACCTCTCTCATTCAGGTAAAAGGCAAGGGAACCTAAGGCACTGGTTGGTCTTTCACCACCATGTTCACATTGAATGGGAAGAGCTTGTCCAAACCTTTTCCTGGTAACTTTATCCTATTTTGACATCCTTAGTTATTACACAAATTCCTACTGTATAAGCTGCAGGCTCTGTGCTGTTGTGCTCCTTTCTGAAAGAGTAAACATTTTCTTCTACATTTGGCTTATAATGTTATTGCCTAGTGACTAATTTGACTAAAGAAGCATGAGAAGGTTGCAAGGTCTTCATAGAATCATGGTGAGTGTTTAAGAAGCTGGCTAGCACAGTTTCATGTTTGTGCTAATCTGCACACAGTTGTCACGTTATGTCTGCTGCGTGTACCAACATCTTGAATGCAGCAATGATTGCCCATCACTGGCTTGCATCTACAGCATGTCAGCTGGTGAAATATGTTCCAAAACAGTATTAGTTGAGAGCCTCTCCAGAGGAAACACAAAATTTAAAAAACAAAACTATTAAAAAACAACAACAACAAAAAATAGAACACAACACACAAAATGAATGCCTTTACAAAATATTGGAAGGAGAATCATCTGTTTGCACTGTTGAGTTGTTTGTTGAGTTGAAAGTCATGAATGAGTCAAGTAAGGGTCTGGGATGTGGCTGAAGTCTGTACGGCATTTTGATTGCTCTCTGCTACCACTTCATACACTCTTTCCTCTCAGGAGGAGTATCTGTTCTCTTCTTACTACATTTTGTCTTTCTTTATATTTAATTACTCAACCACTCCTGTATTTATATATATGTGCTGTTACATTATAGCTGCAGAATATACTACCTTACAACTAGGAAATATTAATTTTTTTCTTTCTTGAGGAGTTTTTTTTAATTCTCCAGTTAATCTGACCAATGTTGAAGCAAGGTGACTTTCAGTTCTGGCACCGCCATCTGGGAAAATATGAAATAGGACTCTCACAACCATGGTGATTTTTTTTTTTTTTTTTTTTTTTTTTTGTTGTTGTAGCTGTTCCATCCCCAGACAGTAACAACTGCATCTGAGACATGGGATGCTGCACTTAGAATCATAGAATTACCAAGGTTGGAAAAGACCTCCAAGATCAACCAGTCCAACCATTCACCTATCACCCCTAGCTCCCACTAAACCATGTCCCTCAACACAACATCCAGTCGTTCCTTGAACACCCTGGACTGGAGCCCATTTGCTTTAGGTAATCAACAATTGTAGAACAACTGTAATTCCAGAGCAAGTAACTTATAGTGTCACATGTTACTTTTTCATGATTTTAAAAAAGGTGTTCCCATGAAAATTCCCATTCTGGGCTATGAGGAGCAGTGCCACTTTTTAAAAGGGCCACCAGTGTTCTGGAGCTGTTACATCTGCATCAATGGTATGGAGACACAGGTAGATGCTGCACGTAGAGCAAGAAAGCCAAGGTATGTATTTGTGTCTACACTGAGAGGAACTTAGTTTGCTCATTTGAACGTATTCTGAGGGATGATTCGTCTCCATCTGTGTTCTCTCAATGAGAAACTGAAAGCTGCAGCTGTATCTTTGTGATATAGCTGCTAATTTTAAATTATAGTTTAATAGGCATGGAAATTAACGGTATAAAGGTCTTAAGTCTGTTCATTTCATTGCTTTTTGATGCTTTATTTAGTAATTGCAAGCTTTACTCGAAATAACTGACCAGCTTGACATGAAGGAAATTGATTCAGAACTTCAATCTTGTTGCTGCCACGCGCTGTTAACTTTGTCTAATGCAGGAGTCCCAGAGCAATCTCATCTCTCGGAGAGCAGCTGCAGACCAGCTGAGATGGGGAAAGCTCTGTGCAGGAGATCATCAATGCAGTGAACATAGAAGTGGTCATGTCAGTAGCCCCTCCCCGTCTCTTGATGGCTGTGTGCTCATTTTCAATGAGAATACCCCTTTCCTGATAGGGATTCCTGCTCTGTGTCTGCTTGAATTTTTGGTCCTAGAGATCACAAAGTAATTTGCTGGCAAGCCCAGACATTCTCTTTCATTGCTTGTCTGGACAGATCGTTGGGTAGACATGAGCCAGTGGTCATGCTCTGTTTCTGTACCACTGGTTAAAATCTCTAAGGTAAACTGGTGAGGTGGGACCTGAGGTGGGAACCCCTATAGTAATGTCCTCTGAAATGCTGCATGTATTGCTGTAGAATTGCTTGAGTTGGAAGGTTGTTCAAATACATATGATTTGGGATGAAGCATTGTCCAGGGGTGGTATGTGTTTGACAGTCTCTTCAGTAGAAAAAAAAAATAATTGTGTCAGATATAAAACTCAAATAGCAAACAGGAAAGGTTGAATAGAGTGCTGTTTAAGGAGGGTACGCTGACATGGACACTCAGATGTCTGTAAGAAACAAGGTGGGGAACTTAAAATGCTATTGCTGCTGTAGGGAGTAGCTATTTAGGGAACCCATAGGAGTTCTTTTCCATCCCTGAGCCGTGCAGAGGATGTGACTGGTGATGCTGCTGCAAGAGCCCATCTGATAGCACCTAGAATGTACTGCAGGACTGAAAGCAGAGATTTCTGCAGCTGGGCTTAGCACACAAAAGCAGATTAAAGAGGAATGCGAGACAGTGGAGAAAAAGAAAGTCACAAACGTGCTGCATCTCCCTCAGTACTTGAGGGATGTTGGGTGAGCTTACAGATCAACAGGTCTTCTGTCAGTGCTAGGCAAGTTGGTTGAACCTTTAGTAAAGGCTTGAATTGGTTGATGCACAGAAGCAGAGTAAAATACGGAAGAATTAATGTGGATTTTGTAGCTGGAATTTGATCCTATTGCAATTATTGAGGTCTTTGAAGGGATCAGGTGGGGCTGTCAAAATACCAAGGGAATAAGAACAAAGATTCTTGCACTGATACAATGTGATTAAAAGGTAAGAAATTAAATTTAGGAATAATGAATCAACTTCCACAATGCAGAGGGGTTGCTGGCAGACCTGTTCCTCAGTGCTTTGGAAGAAGTAAGTACACATACGCTGATGATTGCTTTTCAGGTAAGAGAGATGAGCGCTAATGGTGAGGAGCTACACAGGGCCCTGAGAGCATCAGGTGGCTTCCTAATAGGAAAACAGATGAAATTCAGTACAGATAAATGTTGAGTATTGTGCGCAGGAAACCTTTCATCTCGGAAATTATTTGGGTGTTCGTGTTTCACATAGCTTTAGAAAGTGTTATGTGAAAGTAATTGTGATACAAATAGTCTATTGGAGATTAGAAATGGTTAACGGAGGGCATCTGTGATTGCTGAGTATGAGGAATCCCAGATTTGGAGTTGAGGAGGACTATATTTAGATGCTGGCATGTCAAAAGTATTGAAGACTCAAAGCAGCCCTTTCTGTAAGGAAAGAACTCAACCCTTGAGCCCTTACTTGGGCTAAAAATTGGGAGCTTGGACAAAAAGAACTCCTCTTGGCTTCTGGATAGAGCACACTGGAATGTGTTCCTGGCATGTGAAATCAGGAAAACGGGGTTTTTCACTTGGAAAAGATGTCATACAGGTTTTAGCAAGACAGGATACAGCAGAAGTGAAGGAGAATTGGAAGTAACAGTGTTCAGACTTATGACAGTGGATGAGGCTGCTAAGAAAACTTCCCTCAGGTTTGCTTGGGTTGAGTCGATTCAAATGGATTTGTATGGCATCCAAAATCTCATTTCCCTCTCCCCATCAGAAATATCAACCTTAGTATTGAAGCTTTTTCTTCTTCTAGATATGAAATTATGCAGTAGTTGGTTCAATCACTGCAGTAATTTCTCTTACAGTGCTTTTGTATTGACTGTGATTTTTCAAAAATCCTTCTGTTGAGTGAAATGGTTCATAAATGCTTCCTGTATGGAGACAGAGAGCACAAGTGATCTTAAGGGACTCGCTGCTGGAAGTGCAGGCTTTGCTGGTTCTCTACTGGCTGGCCAGCACAGATTGGCATCCATACCATTTTCTGGGGATAATTAGTGCTGTGCAGTAGGCAAAGACATATGTAGCTACCATCTGATACTGGCAACCAGGCAGTCTCAACCTGCCTTCCGAGTCATCCTGGATGTGTGCTCATTCTAGTGAGTCAGAAATGCTTATTTCTTCTTGGACCTGCTGTATTAGAATTAAATTGTTAACATGGTGCCTTAGTACTCTTCAGTGGGTTTGGTTAGCAGTTTTGGCCTCTGATAACTGAAGGGCTTTGATAACTTCAGGGATGTAAGTGAGGGGGAGTGGAATGAGGAATGCTACTTGTATGGAGGAGCTGACTCCAGATCTGTCCATCAACAGACAGTTCTCACAGGATTCCATGGAAATTCAAGTTTTTTTTTTATATATATATATATATATACACACACAGATGTTACATATTGTCTCTATATATTTATATATATTTATTATATATATATTTATATATACATGTGCTTTTTTAATACAGAAGACTTCTTTGGAATTCAGTGCCTTGATATCTTAAACAGGGTTAATTTTTTGCTATCCTACACTGCTTTTGTTTGAAAGCTTTAGTGAATGTTTTGAAACACAAACCAAAATGCTCCCAAGGAGCATTTTGCACACATGTTGCACTCTGAGCAGCTAAGCCTTGTATTTCCTGCTGCAGTGGGCCCATGGTGCTTTAACTTGCCTAAAGAAGAGTTGCAGTGATTTTCAGTTGTCTGTCCAAAATAAGTTTCTAGTCTTTGCGGACTGTATTAAAAATAAATAAATAGGAAAACAAAACAATTGCTCAGTTTTCTGCAGGCAGAGCAGGCTGAAATGAGATTTCTGTGCACGTGCTGCAGTCAGGGAAGCAGAGAGCTTTTCATGTGAGGCTGGTGCACGACTGTTGCACTGATCCTCAGCAGGGTACTGCATAGAGCTCTCCCTCTCATAGTATGAATTAAAAACAGGACCTAAAGGCAGGCTGGAAATGCCAGTTAATGGCTGCAAGGCTTGACCATTAGGCACTGACTCCTGAAGTTGTCCTTTGGCATTGTAGCTGTTTTAGAAAGACAGTGAAATCAGTCTTTGAGTGCATTTCTGTTTTATTGTGTGGTGCTGAGGAGTGGTTTTACACTGAAATAAAAGCTTGATAATCCCGGGGATTTCTCATTGAGCTTCTGTGGTCAGTTTGGAATATTCTAGATATTTAGTGTGTCCATTTGACTGTGCTTTGTCTTTGGGGGTCAGAAGCACCCTGTTAGGAGACCAGCTTCTCTCAGTTTGAAAGTGTTGAAAATGAGGAAAAAAAGAAAAAAGCTTTTCATTTGCTTTTCATTTCCCTTGCCTGCCTTCATGAGGAAATGCTCTGTATGTGCTTTTTGTTCTGAATTGTAGTGCCTTAAGCTGTGGCAGAATGATGGCTCTTGCTTAACGAAGCGAGTTCCTTGATGCAATACGTGTGTTTTTGCCCTGTTAATCATTACATAAATAGTTCTTAAATGCAAATGGGAGATGTTTAAAAGTGAGGGAGACACCATGAGTACGTAATTCAATTAGCAGTGATATTTAAAGATATATTTTCTGAAGGAAAATTTCACGGGGTTCTTGTTTGGCACAGTTGATGTCACAAAGCGTATGAAGGCTGGCTTAAGCAGGTAGCAAAGCATAGGCTGGTTTCTGAAAGACCCTCAAAGTACAGCAGCAGTGCTACGTGGCTGTGAGAACTCCTCCAGGGACAAAGAACGGTAGCAACAGAAGCAAGTTCAGTACTGTTTTCCCAGACGCTCCTAATTAAAACAGCAGGGGGTCTCATGAAAATTCTGTGGAAAAACAATTTGTTCTTGTAAATTACACTGTGTATTTTGGAATTGTTAGGAAAAAAAAAAAAAAGACAGTAAAATAAATATCTTATTCCTGTTGGGAAAGAGAAGTACAATTATGTACTTCTTTGCCTCAGTCACTCCTTCATGCTCTGCTTCTCTGTTCCCCCATAGCACGTCACACTGTTCTGGAAATAAAGCTCGTATCCTCTCCTAGGTCAACGCCAACTGCACGATAACATCTGCCCTCTGTGCAGAGCACTGTTTTTAAGGCACTGAGAAAATTCATAGGGAAATAAGAACTTGGATATCTTCAGCGCTGGTAGTGAGATCTCAGTAGGAGGTGTGCTTTTTCTTTTTCTTATGAGTAGGTGCAAAAGATTTAAGTTCTCTGTCCTTCCCCCAGTCTGTACTGTCGCCTGCATCTTTGAAGATGAAATGGAAGGCTACAGTGAAAGCTGGTGACTGATGTCCCTAAAAACTGTATCTGTTTGTCTTCTGAAATGTGAAACAGAATCTCCTGCATTACTCAGTTGGAAGTGTTTATCATGTATGACCTGGTTTGGGCAAAGAGTTTCAGCTGCCTACTTCTCAGAAGGAAAAAAAAATTCCCTCTATAAAAAAAAAAAAATAATAAATCCTTCCTATTAGAGTTTTGGCTTGAGGACTTTCCAGTGTAGTAGTTAGAAGCTGAATCAACGAACTGTAGTAAAATATCTGTAACAGATTTACTGGCATGTGATGGAGCCAGAATGCGTGTATGCTTACTTTGCAGAATCAGCCTGCAAACTTCTCTAGAAAGAAGTAAAAACAGCAAGCAGGTCAGAAAATGTGTTAGGTGAAGGCTACCTCAAGGCTTGTTTTCTTAGGACACTAGTATAGTTAGTCACTTTTCCCCTTTGTACTGGTATGTCTACGTGTCTGTTTTTGGAGTCAGTTGATTCTTAAAAATCTGGGCAAGATTAAACAGATCTGGGTTGCCCTCTCTGGATTCCTGCTTTGTTCTTGCTGACTACAACCCTGTCCCAGTCCAGTGTGAGAGACTGTCCTAAGCTGTCCTTTGGGTTGGAGCAGCACAGCAGCCACAGGTTCTTGAGCAGAAGAATGGCTTTGTGTTATCGGCTATGACTGAGTGATATGTGCAGTGGGAAACCCATCTGCGTGCTGCAGCTATGGGGTAGAGGGTAACATAAAAAGGAACAATGGAATCAGGTTATGAGCTTGACTTCTTAATCTTTTGTGCTCATGGATCAGAGATCAGGTGAAGGGGCGGTTATTTATGGGCAGAAAGTTATAAGTACTTCAGAGCAACACGGTAACCTCTGTCTTGGTCTGTGGACAGCTCCTTTGCTCAGCTGATTCAAATTTAAACTTAATGGTGTGCTGCTCTTTCAAGACTGAGTTCATTTTACCTGAGATGAATGAAGGAGGAAATGACTGTTGTTGCCATAGAGGCAGATTTTAGTAGGCACTAACAATTTTTGTCACTAATCTCAGCAGTCTGAATTAGGAGGATGCTATCAAAGCTGCACTTGAGGTTTCAGTTCCTACTCTTACCGAGGTAGATTTGCATAGTCAGTGACAAAATAGACATTCTCTTTCTTCACATTTTATTCGCCTAGACATTAATAACTTGTCATTCAAGATAGCACCACCACCAAAATACAGTTCTTCTCTTTCAGATACGTGCTGCTGGCTGTTAAACCTTTGTGGGATTTTGGCTTTGCAGCTCTGTTCCTGATAAATGAGGCACAGAAAATGCAGTGAGAAATGTAAGAGTGTTAGTCCAGCATTGTGATAAAACTTAAACACACGCTTAGAAATTATTTAAGGATTCATGCTTTTACACAGAGTATTTTGAGATGTATATTTGACGTGTGGTTGTGCACTTTCGGTAGCTAATGAACAATGTGGTGAAGGCACTTCATTGGAGCATTAAGTTGCTGAGATGGATGTATTTAGTTTTCACAGCATTTACCTCTGATTATATTATTTTGAATAGCTGGTATGTGGGATTAATGGATGTTTCCTGGGTTTCCTTGCAGTAGGTCAGGCACACATCAGCACATACCAAGGTCTAAACAGATACGGTGCGTAGCAGTACCGTAGATATGTGATCAGTGGAATGGAATCAGGGCTTCTCCCCGGCACCCTGCTGTTTTGGCAGGTCTTGGCTGACATTCAGAGAAGCACTTCACACATATGAGTCCCTTCAAGTTCAGTAGAGATAAATTTTATTCTGAAATCCTTCCCAAGATGGGAATGCTTTTCTCCATTGAGCCACTATGCAGTTTTATAAAGTTCTTACGAAGCAACAAACAGTAGATCATTTGCAGGGATTCAGACATTTCTAGAGATCTTCCAAATGAAGTTATTTCCTGTAGAGGAAAATAAAGTCTACTTATCTTGGGTTCTGTGGCATCAGAGTCAGTTTTTAAATAATGTTCCTTTTTTTTTTTTCTTTGTAACATGAGTTTAAATATTAAAGGCCAAAATTGTTTTGTGTAGATTTCAAAACTTCAGGATTTTCTATTTTTAATTTTATTTTTAATTACTCTAATTATTTTCTGTCTCTCATCAACAAAACCACACTAACAAACAATGAGGAAACAACCAACCAACAACCCAAGTTGGATGAGGCAGATGAGGTAAAGGCGAATGACAGGATGGATAAGGAGCCCTGAGCTTTCCTCCTGCCTGGCTCTGAAGAGACAGAATTAACCTCTTCCCTGTCATGTTCTGATGCAGCTATGTTTGCAATACTAAGGTTGCTTTCTTGTCTCCTCTTCTGTATAATCTTCGAAGTATCCTCTGCCAAAAAAAACCTAAAAGCTCTTTTCTCTGCCTTCCTTGCTCAGTCATCCTGTGTTTCCTCTCCTGCTGGCATAGATGCAGTGACAGTGCTGGAGGCACTATACTGCTGTGGAGTCCTGAAAATGTAAAACTGAACACAGTCTAATCTGCTAGAGGGAGGTATACCTCCTAAATAAAAATGATTTCTGAGTTCTGGATGGATGAGGCTATTCCAGCCTGAATCTGAGATTAGCTGCGAGCTTGATCTCATCCTCCAGTATTGCCATGTTTGCAGTGAGGGCATATCCTAGCAAGGTGTCGAAGTAATTTGTACATTTGCTATCTCTGTATATAGTGGATCTTTGTATGTTATTTGCATGGAGTAAACACATCATTATTATTTTTCCTTTCTAAGAGACAAAATTCTAGTTGGCATGTGATTGGTCTGCCACGTCAGAATGCTGTGTGCTCACCTGGAGTAAAGCAGCTGGCTCTCTTTGTGGAGAAGCTAATAAGAACTGAGAGTTTAAAGAAGGTCACTAACAAACTTGTGACTTCGTGTGCTGCGACCAGGTGTTGTTTATTACATGCTAACAGAGCAGTCTGAACAGGTTGCTGTGAAGATGGGAGGCATGCAGAGAACAGGTGCATTCGTTGTATGTGAAACTTGACGTGCCTGTCCGTCTGGACTTCTAGGAGACATTTTTGTTGTGATCCAAAGACTTCTGAATCACAGAATCACACAGCTGTGTGGGTTGGAAGGGAACTCTAGAGGATCACCATGTCCAACCCCCTGCCAAAGTCAGCAGCCACCAAGCTGCTAGACCAACTGCTGTGTGAAGTCTCACAAAGCCCAAGGCAGTAGTCTTATGCTTTCACAAGGTGAAATGTGAAGGAAACCTTTTTTCAGTAGTGTTTCTTGTCATTGGTCCTGTTTCTGCTACAAAGACACTGTAAGTAGCAATACTGCCCTCTGAACAATTGCTCAGCTCTCGACAGAGATCTTGGGTCTTGTTGGTTGAAGTAGAGCTGCAGTAGCAATCAGTCTGAAAACACTGCTCTGGGTGTCTGAGCATTGTCACTTGTTTCTGAAAGCATGTAATCATTAAAATATGAAAATGTGTTCACTGTAATAGCTGTAATGAGTGTGGCTTGTCTTTGTAAATTTACTTTAATAAATGCCTATATGCAAGTTTTAATTGCATAAACTGCCCGTGTTTCAGAGCGTGGGATGTATCTGTTGTTATTGGTGACATGAGCACAGCTGGAGGGATCTCGGTGTTGGTGCCTGCTCTGAGGAATTAGGTTATGAAGAATCTGGATTCTCTGTTTAGGCCCTTGGTGGTGTGATGCTTCTTCATTAAGGAATTCATCTGCAGTCACTGGTTTGAGAGTGCTGCTTTTGCTGCAAGGAAGGACTTTGGAGAAACAGCTGTTTCCTTGTGTGAAGTTACAGGATATACATTGTGCCCAGAGGATTTGATTCATATACTATGAACCCCAAACCAAGTAGAATACGAATCACAAAGACCATTTTGTAATTGAATTAACTGAAAGCAAGAGAAACGGAGGCATATTTTTTTTTCAGCCCCCTGCTTAGAGGCTTCCTTCCTATTTTTACTGTTTCTTGGTCTTTGGACTGACAGTTCACAGCTGCAATAAAAATACCATCCATTTGATGTCCCAGTTTGTTAGGATGAAAAGTAGTAGAGGATGAAAGACCTGTGTTTTTTTGAAATTGCCTTGAGAAATATTTAATTCGTTCTGTTGGGGTGTGTTTGTCAGCACTAAAGGGCTTGGATTTCAAATGCTGGATTACTTCAAAAAAATAATAATAGTAAAAAAAAAAAAAAAAAAAAAGGCCGGGGAATGCATATATCTTCAGTGTAAAAGTCTAAGCAAGTCTGTAATTTTCACAGCAAAGAACCAGGGTAAAGCTGGCTGTTGGAAAAGAAAAACATAATTAGGAGATGTAAGCTCAGTAATAAGCTTGTCAGAAATGCATTTATAATCATTCCGCGGATGGAGCAGGGATGAAGCTGTAATACGTTAGCCGATGAAACCAGAACTGTTCACTGAAGTTCTCAAATCAGAACTGCGAGCCCTCACGGGGAGACAGAATATTGCTTCATTCTGAGTACGTATTTGTAAGAAGGGTGTAAGTAGCACGTGTGAAATGCGATCGCTGTGACACAGAGAAGTAAAACACAAAGTTTAGTCACTGTGTTCTTGAAGCACAGACCGGAGGAGCACTCTGCTGTACTAGCAGTGGCTTTGTGGAAGTGGTGTTTCAATTGAAGCTCGGCTTTGCTGCTACTGAAGCATAGGCATGAAATGATGTGCAGCCAAAGATTGAATTTAATGATCAGAAGCATCCTCAGAAGGTGGGAGGCAGGAGTAGTTAATATTTCTGTCCTTTGAAGTGCTGCAAAGGAAATACGTGGAAGAAAAGTGAAAAAAGTTGGTGAAACTGGCTAAGCTTAGGGCCTTTGGAGCCCAGGTATGGAATGAGGGGCAGATGCGCTGCTGACTGAATGGAAACAGGTACCTAGCAAAACAGTATTAGATTACATCTGAATGACAGCAGAGTCGTGCACCTGTCCTGTCCTAAAACTAACAAAAAAACCCAACAACTTGATAGGTAGGTGTATGAGCTGAGCTTTTCTCAAGCTTGAAAAAAAAAAACAAAAAAAAACCCGAAAAAAACGAAAGCAGGTTGGAATGGAAAGAAGGTAACATGGGACAGTGCAGAGTGATTGAATATCTTCTGTCTGCACTCTGACTTGCTTGTGCTGTCTGGGGGCACGCTCAAAACATGTATCATCAGGGGTATGTCACACGTGCACGGAATGGGCTCAGCACCACGTGAGCGATGATTCTGCTAATGGGCAAGTTCTCTTAAATGTGGCCTGCCTCTCACCTGAGAATGGGAGCGTTTCACTTGAGGACAGTTAACTCAGAGAAGCGGAAGTGTTTGAAACCGCTCCTCTTGCAGTCCTTTGCTGCTCTGCCCAGGTGCTCGAACACACGGCAGCAAGAGCTGTGCTTGGGCAGTGACGGTAGGCAGTTGCCAGCAGGACGCGGGGCAGCTTTAGGGGAACTGCTTGCAGCTGCCTGCTGCTTTTCGGCCTGCAGAGAAGAGATGAGAGGGAATTTTCCACTGCAAAAATGTAGTCTTGAAAGAGTATCTGCAGATCCAAACTGAAGTCTGATAGTATTTTTAAGTAAATATTGTAAACCTGCGTTGTTCCTTTACAGCGTGGTTGTTGGAGTTCTGGTCTCAGTATGTTGTATAATCTAATCGTTAATTATTTTTTTAACTAGTTTTTCTGGGGGGAGGGGGAGGGGAACAACAGTGAAGGGGTCTAGAATTGGGTGTTTTTTTTTTCCCCTATCTCTTCTTGAAAGTCCTGATAAATGGAATGTGATTTGGATGTGTTGTGTAGGGTGCATACACTGAGTTGAATCCATTTCTGATCGGGTAAGCCATCTACTTGCCCAAACTTGGTTGCCACGATCCTAAGACTTCAAAGTACTTCTAGATATGTTCAGTTTTCTACAGCCTGGATGTTTCTCCAGTCTCCTTGTTCTTTTCTTTCCAGTAACTGCACTGGTGCAGCACTTTCTGTTGTCCTCAGGCAGTGCAGTGATTGAGTGGCCCATGGGGTGCAGGGTCTGCGGCCCTTGGGGGGAAGGAGAGTTTGTATCCTCTGTGGCTCTGAGATGCTCT
The DNA here is from genome assembly GCA_036925125.1 of Oreortyx pictus. Taxonomy (NCBI): domain Eukaryota; kingdom Metazoa; phylum Chordata; class Aves; order Galliformes; family Odontophoridae; genus Oreortyx; species Oreortyx pictus. The sequence goes on from JAUPFR010000008.1 coordinate 928,762, forward strand.
GTCATACCCTGCAGTATCAGGCGGAGTTTGTTGGAATGAGACGCAGAGGGTATACTTCTAAGCACTAAGTAGAGCAGTTAAAAGGAAGATCTTTGCCTCTTCTGAGATGATTTTAAGTTTGCTTTTTGCATAGCCTTGGTTTAAATTTGGTAGCACGAGGACTGTGTGATGCCAGAAGGCCAGCATCTGTATCCCAATTCAGAGCTGTATTTTTTTTTTTTTAATTATTTTTTGCTATGTTCCCATTGTGCAGGCTTTAAAACTAGCTTGGTCTGATTGTTTGCCAGCTGAATATAAAGTATCACCCTCTGCCAGGGACCATCATTGTCTTCTTCTGATAAGGCTCTTGTTCTCTCTCATCTGGGGCAGCCATTACCACACTGAGGATTCAGATGGTGTGCACAAGTTCCTGAACACGATGTGCTGTGCAGCAGTGAGGGAATTTCTGAGCCTGCTAATATGAGCTCTCAACGCTTGTTGGTTTCTGTTTTTGTTTGTTTGCTTTTGGCATCCACTTCAGGATTAGCAGATGATCGCTACCAAGTGCGCTCGGAAGACTTAAAGCACCTCTGTCTGTGTTTTACCCTGTGGTTTGTGGTTGTCAGTGCAGGGAATGACAGTCCAAGAAAGTCAGTAGAAGGACATCAGATGACAAGAAAGAGGCTAATTGGTAGAAGTTTTCAGTCTCAGCATGGAAAAGAGAATTGGCAATTACAGAAGCTTCTCAACAAAGAACAATTATTGCCATTGATATTCTAAATCTGAATTCAAAGTGAGCTTCCCCAAAATAAGGATCAAATTAGTCTTCGTTGCCAACAGTAAATTTAGTAACTTTTCAGTGTCTAAATTTAAGCTTCTCAACAATGGCTCATGCAGAAGACGTGACCTGGAGCTCGTGAACCATAAGCAGATCTGCTTGGCACCAGAGAGCAGATATTCCCGGTGTGAGAGTTAAAATGAAGGCATGCCTGGGCTTCACATCGCACGTGCAACTGTTTCCAGCTGGACACAGTGAGGACCTGTAAAAGCATTGTGGCACAGCTGTAGAGCAGAATTAGTTTCAGTGCCTGAGGGCGGTTAAGATGATCAGAAAATATTTAAAATAAGGAAATTTTGCCCTACGTATAAAAGCCAAAAGCTCTGAAGAAGGGATTCCTCTTTATCTAATGTGTCCCCTTATCAGTGATACAGGAGCACTGCTGATAGTCCTGAGAGGACGCCATCTGTGGCCTGGTCCTGAATGTATCTATATAGATGACGTATGCCATTTGATTCTCCACACTCTTTCAGGGTCTGCTCTTTGCTCTGTTGAAAAATGGGGACTCCTGCAATGCTACAGGAATCAGAGTACTGCAGAAATACCTTTTACCGAAATAAAGTGATTGCAACAAACAGACATTTTCATTTTCAGAAAAAAAAAAAAAAAAGTTGCATTAGATTTGGCGTGCATAAATCAAACCATAGATTCATGCATGCATGCTGCTGTTACGTGGTTGCTATCTTGTGGACTGTTATCTCACAGAAAAAGTATTCAAAGGTTCTAGCTGCAATTACATGTCACCTCAATTTGGCCTCTTCATAACACTGAAAACATTTATGAGATGCTTGGTGTTGCTGTGGATGAACCTGAAGTTCTCATTATCTTATGTAAATTGCAACTGAGATGCCAGTCTCCCTTGTGATTAGCCTATGCCTGAAGATTACAAAAGATCAACGCGTTATACCTATTATTTTTCTTCTTCTTTCTGAAGGCAGTTAGCAATGACAATTTGCAGTCTGCATTTGAAATAGTATGTAATAGATCGTGGACTTTGGTGTACCAGTCCTATGGGACATCAGCCCATCTTACTCTAGATGTCATAGTTACTGTTAGCAGAATGACCCTCTGAAATCTTTTCAGAGAGATGTTCCTCTTTCACTGCTGCTGGTGTCAGATCTCCCTCTGTTGGAGAGGAAAGGGTGATGAGAGAGCAAGTGGATGGGTGGCATTTAGCTGAAGACTCGCTCATAAATATTGAAGAGCTGAGTTTGTCTATTACAGGTATGCACTGCCAGTTGTGCAGGTGTGCTGTGTATGCTATCAGGAAAATGGGAGATGGCACCTGGTCTCCAAAACAGGGCAAACCTGTCTGTGAGTCTCATAAGGAATTGCTGTTAGGATGCAATTGAAGGCTGACCCAGTCCTATGTTGCAGCTGAAATCTGATGGAAATTTGATAGCTGAAAATCTCTGTACTGCTGGTGTGAAGTTCTCTGTGGATGTTAACTTTCTTAAACATGTGTGTCCCTGTAATGAGTTCTGATGCATGTTTCAGTTTTTTATTTCTCTTAATTAAACGTGTTTCTTTGTTGTGCTGGAATTGTCAAAGACACCAAATGTGTACTGTCAGCTAGAAAACGTTTCACACTACAGTCATTGTCAACATATGGAGTGAACTATCTTGAAACACTTAATTTTAATTGAAATGTTTTAAGTAATTTCTGGGATAATTCTACCTAGCAGATACTGAGATGCAGTTTATTCTGACTTTCTGAGGGCAGTAGAGGATGCGTATTTACCAAGAGTTGATACTTTTCAACTTTCTGTTAATTAAGTTGTAACTGTTGATCAAAGCTGCAGAATATGAAAGTTGGTGGTTAGAGAGGGAAGAAATTGGCTTCCCGAGAAAATGAGCAAAATTGAGAAAAATTGCACTGGCTGTTGGAGTTTTAATTGTGCGTGTATACCTCCCTGAGAAGAACCTGGTCCTTTGCGGGGTAGCTTGAGATCTAAGGACTGTGGTTAATTTTTCATAATCTTTTTGAGGCATCCTCTGTAAATAATATGTTTTTGGTATGTATTAATTGGTAATGTGTTGATTAAGACATGAGGAAGTTAAAAAGGGGCTCCTTTTAAGATCCTTCCTGGCCAGTTCACATCTCACCTGTAACAGAGAGGCTGCCTCATGGTGCTTTACGGGCTGCTCCTCGCCCCTGTCAAAGCCATAAATGGCCAGGAGAGGTCTCTCATTCTAAGTTCCTCCCTTTAAGAGTTTTCTGATGTGTTGCCTTTATAAAAATCAGAAGAGAAATGGCACAGGTGTTACCCCCTTTGTTTTCCTTCTCACTTGCCTTATCAAACGCTGACTGGCCTGTACTTCTGTTTTTATGTTTGTTCTTCACCTTTAAAACACGAGGCTTACATTCAAATTTTGACTTCTTCTGTTTAATTCTGCTTGTTCCTCTAATTTCACCAAATAAGGATTATTTCTTTGACGCTAAGAATCTTGCTGCTGGGCGTACTTCTTAATGTACACTTAATTATGAGGTCTCTTTAGTTGTGCGCGTGTATGTCTTATAGGTGGAACACAGCTCTTACGATAGGATTTGAGAAGTACTTTATAGTTGACCTCCACTGGATCTCAAAGTGTTTTCTGGCTCAAATGCAACCGTTGGTGGCACCTGTTCTTCTCACCTTTGTCACTAAGTAGGAAAAAAATGAGCTCTGAAATTTCTGGGAATTGATAACTAGCTATTTGTCTTGGTGCCTTTTCAGCAACACGCATACTTGGCATCCTGTTGACAATCCCTTCAGTTAATCTCGCAATTGCGTTAATTAATCTCAATGCGGACAGTCTTTATTTTGTCAGGTGTTACCTGATGTAAGCCCACAACAACAGGGACTACAGGCAGGTGAGAATTGAAACGGGATGCTGAGATTTAGGATTAAATGTTGATGGGAACATGAAAATGAAACCCATTCTCTAGTGATGGTTTTGGACTTTGAGCAGTCAGTGCAGTGTTGAAAACATCAATTCAAAAGCTTCAGTCTCTTATTATTCTTCAATAATTGTCTGGAAAAAAAAATGGGAATAATACAACTAGGGCTTTGTCAAGTGAATAATCAAAGTAGCTTGTTCCTCCATTGATGGTGGATTTTTTGCCTTGAGTCTTAGGTCCATGAACCAGCTCGAGATATTTATGCTCCTCTGTTAACTGATTTTCACTTAAAGAAAAGAGGTATTTCAGTCAAGTTTTAAACAATGTGAGGGACCGAAAAACGTCAGTCATGTGTAAAAGATCTTTTCCCTTTCAGTGCTTTATAAATGAGATTTTTTTTGAAGTTTTCTATTAAATTTTAAATATCCATTAGTATTATTCTAATTGTATGTAATGCTCTACTCCCTTAACTCCATTTGTTCTTGATCTTACAAATTCAGTCAAGAATTCCATCAGATTTGCAACTTTAAAGAAGAGAGGATATGAAAGATGCTTATTTTTGTGAGTGTTAGCCTGGCCTCTGTCACATGCTGCTTACATTTTTGTACTGTCGCCAGAATGAAGGCTCTCTGCCTGAAGAAACTTACAGCTTTTTGTTTTAAAGTCCTATGATAGGGAGGAAATAAGGAGGGAAAAATCATTTACGTACCATTTTCTTCCAATGCTATGGACAGCCATATGAAAGTGACCATACTGTGTTTATAGTCTCTCCGAGAAAATGTCTTTTTATTTTTTTTAAGAAGAACATTTGGCCTCTTAAAGTATCTGATATTCATTATTTCTCCCATTTACTCCTGGGGTAAATTAAACAAATTGCGGTACTTGAGGAGAGATTAAAATGGCCTGCAATCAGGGCCAACAAATGAGCAGTGTGGACTAAAGGAGCGCTGCCAGCTCGGCTGCCTTATAAAAACTAATATCCTCTATTCCTGTTAGGTTTTATTCTCTTCTCATGGCAGCGGCCTGGCTTTCTTTTGTTCATTTCGTAAGGTAACAGAATATTCAGTCGTGGGGACCTTCAGCTGAAAACACTGTGAAAAAGCAGATCCTGGGAAGCAGCAGCACTGTCACTTGACAGGAGGAGCTGTGCTTATGCTGTTGGGCTTTGTCCAGCACCTGTACATCATCAGCTAATGAGGTACAACCCCTGTGTGCATGGTTTCCTAAGCAGATGAGTCAGCTCTCAGGTTAGGTGCCATTGGGGCTCTGTGCCTGGTGTGGCCTTGCGAGCCCAGTTGCTCCCAGGGATTCTTGCACCACAAGAACGGAATTGGATTTTTCATCATTTTCACAGTCTGTGTTTTGGTCTGCAAGGAATAGAAATATATCATCAGCCGTAGGATGATTGGACCTTAGGATCAGCTACCAGACCAACAGGCTTCCCCAGGAAAAGTGATTAGCTTTCACACATCATAAGGGGGAGATTTGTTTGCTTGTCTTCTTCAGAATTAGAAATTTCGTATCATCTAAGAGCAGGCAGGGTGAAGTACAAGCTAGGTCCCTTTGGGAGTAATAGCAAAACCCAGGCGGTTTAATTTCTGTTATTTTTAATATTAAAGAAAAAAGCTCAGATTCTGAATTCTTTTGATACCTGCCTTTGATTGACAGATGTTGTATTAGTTATTTTCTGTCTTCTGTTGCATAAGCGAAGTGCGAGTCACATAACTCATCCGTTTTCAGTGGCAGTATTCCATGCAGATAATAATAATAACAAAAACTGCTAATAGTTTCCTTTTCCAAGCTGACAGGTAACAGCAGCAGTCGTTCGAGCAGGAGATGAGCACCTTTTAGGGTACAGACAAGTTCCACTCTTAATTCTCTATGCAGTTCACAGTTCCTGCACCAGGTTTTAAGGCAGGTATTGCATTGTGGCTGTCAGCATTTCTCTTCTGCATTTGCATTTTGGAAGCTGGGAAGCAGGAGCTCGGAAACGATGACCGAGCAAAAGGACAGTTAAACTTTTTGCTATAGCAGTGTGATCTCCTGTGTTGATGGATTGAGGCTGCTCAGAGAGTGACACGCTCCCAGCTGAGTCCAGGGCAATAAACAAATAATCCCTGACAGGATGCAGGTTGCTTGTTGATACTGGTGGTCCTCGTTCTTTCTGTCTTTTGAGTAGAAACCTGCACACTTTCCTGCCTATAGAAGGTAATTCCTGGAGATTTTGTGGGGAAAGTTTAACAGCATTGGCCTGTTGGGGGATATCCTTCATAGTCCTTGTGCTTTCGGAGTCCCCAGATCTGTTTCTGCCTCTTCTCCAGCATTACAGTCATCACTGTAGGCATACAGAGAGCTGATAGAGCTGGCTGTACTGTCTACGGTGGTGGTTTTTTGGGTGTCCTTGGCTTGCTGGCTGTGGCCATCCCACAGCTGCCTTCTGACTCTGGCTTGGGAGCGTCCTGACCTGGAGAGAGCAGCTGGAGGAAAAGAGTGAGGATGTGTTTGACTCTGTTGTCTGTGCCCTTGGTTTCTTCAGTTCTTTATCCATAGTGGTAGGCTACAATTTGCTCTGCCAGACTGCAGAGTGAGAACTGTGTTGCTTATTGGTAGAACTAGAAAATGTCACAGTTTTAGTGGTACTTTTAACATAGGAATTTCAGGTTTTGTAAAGAGCTCCTTTGGTTTCATTATAGCAAGACATACGAGTGCAGAATGTTTAGGTTAGCACGTGTGGAATAAAATTATTGATTGATTTGTAACTGATTTTTATAGGGCAAATGTCTGATCGGAGCAGAGACCAAGGAGTTAGCAGCAAGTATAGCGAAGGTAGGGCTTGGCACAGCCAGTCACGTTACCTGGCAGCTCTTTACTACCCCACCAGCCTAACAAAGTACATGTAAAAAAACCCCACAACATCCTTACATAATGAAAAGCACTACCACAGTATTTCTATTTCTGTGGATGACAGTAAATTAGAAAGTAATACTTGAATAAAAAGATAAGTGTCAAGTATAAAAGCCACTCTTAAAACATCAACACAGCACTGAATAAGAGATATAAAAGGTTTTGAATATGCTGTCAATGTGAAATCTACCCCTCACTTGCAGAGCAGAATAAATGATGCATATTGGCAAAGGTAAGATGGCAGATGCTTGAGATATATGGAATCTAATTTATAGGAAAAGTGAATTCTTACACTGCTAAATTGTAGAAGAAGTTGGATTTCAGAGAAACTGTCAGCACCATGTGGTGGAGAGAGCAAGTTTATCGTCTGTGAGTTGTTAGGGAAGTCTTCAAGCTTCGAGATGGAATGATTAAGCATGATTTTTCATAGTGAAGGAGCAACATGTTGTGTCGTTTTCCCTTGAAGTGTTGTAATTCTTTTTTCTTTTTTAAAGTGCAGTGTTATTTCTTGTTGCTGTTCTTCCTCATCCTCCTTGTAACCCGTGTTTTATATTGCAGCATTATCCTTTGCTTAGCAAAAAGAAACCAACAGCAAAAAAACAAGTGGAAGGAGCTCAGGGAAAACACTGCATGGGTTCAGCTGGCACACTCTGCATCTCTGTGCTTAGAGCTGAGTGAGGCAAATGAAGGGGCATGGAAGCTTCCAGCACCAGGATGCAGTCATAACAGCGGATGTACAACAGTTCTTTTGGAGGTCTTTTCTCAGCGTTTCCATAACTGGAGGCTGGACTACTCTGAGTGTTGCCTTTTTCTTGTGGCTCCCTCGCCTCAAATGTCTGAGCAAAGCTGTGTGGGGTGTTGGGTGGAGTGTAAAGACAGGAGTTAAAAACAGCTTTGTGGAAGGGCTGGCTTATCAGTGCAGGATGACAGCGTGCCTGTTGTACCTTTCCTTTTGATGCAGGGGATTATTCTTCCAGCTTTACCTAGAATGACATCTTCCTTTATTAGGGTAAAGCTTGATCCCATTGCAATGCAAATAAGTAAGCCTGGAGGAGAGCTGGAAGGGAAGTAATTCGCACCTGGAGAGGCTGCCCAGCTTGGGAAAAGAGTTAGCTGAATGGCTCATAACTGTTCCTGTCTGTCAGAAAGAGACCAGAGGCAAAAACAAATGTGAGCTTTGTCCCTTACATGCTAACAACAGAAAGGCAAGGGTGAAAGAAAACCAAAAACCCAGCAATCTATTATTTTTCTGGGAGGGAATGCACAGATTTATTGTTCAGAAGGCTGACAGACTCTCCCTGCTGCAAAAGAAGAATCGTGTCGTGTGCCGTGACTAAGTTCAGTAGGATGAGAGGAAATACAAGAATTACACATAGCATTTTTTTTTTTTCCTTTACTTTCCCTAGCACCTTTTCAAGTTAGATCTTAACACTGAGTGCTATTAAATGCTTGGGATAGTGCTTAAATACCACTCCATTTAATCATTCCTTGAGATCAAGTGGCAATAAATAAGTTCCGCTGCAATGACCTGGCAGAGCTTGTCTTTTACCAGCCTGAGCGGTGGGCTGGTGAAGAAGAAGAAAGATGTTGCCCATCCGCATATGCAGTTTACCACAATATCTAATACAGTACTTTTTTTACTGCAAAACAGCAATTGTGTTACGGTAGTTGATAAGCACGTTTTAAAAGCATTTAAGTCCTTCAGTCTGCTCTGCTGACCCTCTTGTGACCAGAGCCCTTAGCTCTTTTCCATACTCACCACGCTGGTTCCATGCACACCACGATGAATCAGAGGATGTTTACTGAACACGTAAGCTCAGCAGCAGTTGCTGTGTAGGCAAAAGGATGGTAGAAGACTGAAGGCAGCTCTTTCCTGTGCCACCTGTCCACACTGTGGTGTGGAAATACCTGCGTACACATGGTGGCATACATATATATAACGTGTAAGGAGAAGCAGGCTCACTTCCCAGCTTCCAGAGCAGCCTCCTTGCTCACCTGTGGGCAGCTGCTCTGTGTTGTGCTGTAGCTCTGCGGGGTGTAAAGGCTGCGTGGTGCCTGGTAGCCCAGGTCCAGGTTAAAGTGCTAGGTGCAGCTGTGCTTTCCGTGTACCGCATTTTTCCCCTTAAGAGCAGCTATGGAAGAAGATGGCTTTGATTACGTTCTGGCTGCTGTTTTTGTGCATTAAGTCTTCAGAACCTTTGTATTAGAGGCACTTAGTACAATACAGCACAATTAGCACTGGAGCCACTTAGATGCCACGTCTGTTGCGGCTGGATGGCAGCGCACTTCAGAGCTCCCGCAGCAGGAGGTGAGTAACCCAGGACTGCTTTTCACCAGCTCATGTCAATCACTTTACAGCTCGGCGGTTTCCTTCTGTAGCTCTGTTGTTCTTCTGCAGAATTGTGAGGTTAATTTTTTGTCCATTTGGTTCTCCGGCTGGTTTGCGGAGTCCCATCAGCTTGTTTTCACATGAGTCCCCATGGAACCCCCCCCCCTACAGGCGTGTTAAATCTTTTTCTTACTTAAATCTTAAATTATTACTTAAAAAAAAAAAAAAAAGCTTAAAAATAGCTTAGGAGCAACACTTTGCAAAATCTACAGCGGAGAAATATAGATTATTGACCTCTGTTTCTAATTTATTTACAGAAATGATGTGACGTTGTGATTCTAGTTCTTGTTCAGCATGGTGAAAATTAGCTGTGTATAAAGAAGCGCTTCCTTGCAAAGCCCAGCAATGGTGTGTTGAGCCAATTTGAGAGGAAAAAAGAACAAATACAGTAATTTTGGCAGTAGATTTCAGGAGTGAGTGCTCGCGGTATCCATCTTCAGTAAAAAATGTGGTTGTGATCCTTGCTCAGTGACTCAGTCTCATTTTTCTTTTTTCCTTTGGGCATCATTTGAGTAGTTAATTTACCTCCAGGACTCCCCTGGAAAACGTCTACAGCAGACGAATAATGGGCTGTTGGGTAGCGTTGGGTGGGAGCCTTCCACAGAGCTCCCAGATGAGCTCCCTGCATTCTTGTTTTATTTCTGCAGAGTCCCAGGGACCAAAAGAGTGCTCTGGACTTGAGATGGACTTCTTCAATGCTGCTTTTGCCTGGGGAGAAGCTGCCTACGAGCAGCCTAATCTTTTAAAGGAGGCTTCCAGAGCCGTGAGGATGTGGTTCCTCCAGCAGTTTACCCTTGGGATTTTGCGCCATCCAAAAAGATGCAGAGGGATGGCTCCTTGAACTGGGTGCCAATTCGTTGTTTGTGCTTTGAGTTCAGAGATCCTGTGCATATTCACCGCATCAAATCAAAAGAGTTTACTGAATGCATGAATGTGAAATGGAGCTTTGGAGTAAAGAAAAAAAAAATCCTGCTTTCATGCTGGGAAGAATTGGAGAGGGGAGAGATCAGAAGTGCCTCTGTTTAATCTATAACAGCTTAGTTTCTGCGTGGCCCCAATTTAAGGGTGTCAGAACCCAGCTCAGGGCTGCATCCTCTGGGCTCCAGCTGAAGGAGCTTGCGCTGGTATCAGACAGTGACTGCCGTTCAGCTAGGGTGCTGCTGCTGCTGCTGGGACCAGTCATGTCATCTGGTGGCACTTCTCTTTTTGATCACCAGATCACATTTCTGAATGACAGCAAGCTTTTAAATAACAAGCTTTGTAATGCATGGTAGAGGTGAAGAAGAGGATTTGGGGGAGAAAGGGTTGTGGGTGAGGACAGCGATGTTAAGGAAGGCCTTGCCTCCAGTTACCCTCTGTATTGAAGCCATTGCTGTCTGCTTTCTTCACTGTCCTGTTCCCATTCTGTCATTTTTCCTTCATTTATTTATCTATTTACAATTCTGATGGGTAGCTGTTCACCGAAATGCTTTGCATTCATTTGAGCCCAGCAGAAACAGTAAGCCACTTTGTTCCCTTTGCTACTCTGTGTTTTTTCCAGTGTCCATTTTAGTGTTTTCTGTAAACCTAAATCTCCTCATTGATAATTGTGTGTTTCCTACTCTGCCTTAGCGGAGTTTGGGAGAGGGCAGAGCCAAGTGGGAAACGAATTGCTGGTTCCCTACAACAGTGTGTGCATCTCAGTTCTTAGAGTTCAGCTGCCTTTGGGGCCTTCACAGAGCTGGATCCTTTTGGCGTGTGGCTGTGTTGCTTTTGTTTTCTAATCGAGATGGCCTAAATTGTCAAGTAACCAAGCAAGTCTGAAGTTTGCCACTACAAAACTGTATAATGATTTATTTTGACAAGATATATTTACCATGAAATCATGACCAGTGATGCTAATTCTGTTGTCATTTTCAATTCAGTATTAGATGGGCTCCTATTCATTTTTCTAGTGCTTCTTACCAGGAGTGGTTTGACAGGCTTAACACTCTGAGGCTTTTGGTTTTTGGCACATATTTTTGCCTTTTTCTTTTTTTAATCCTCTAGGACAGTTCATGCTCAGCACTGTCATATCCACCAGCTCAAGCCCAACAACTGTGCAGGGCATGCAGTGGATCAAAACTGAAGAATGTTGAGGATCAGATGCATTTAGTCATTACAATTAACAGATCTATCTTGTGAAGTGGTTTAGGATGTTTTGTCTTCCAAATTCTGAAGAGGACACCAGCAGTTTCCTTTTCCCATGCCTCTGAGCCTTTTCTGCAGCAATCTGACATTGATAACTGACAAGTTTGAGTAGCGAGGCTTCATCACTTCTAGAAATTGTAAGTACTAATGTTTAGTAAATGGTTTGATTTCAGAAGATTTGCTCAACACCTTCACCAGAGAAGTTCTCACTTGACTTAACGAGCAAAGCTCATTCCAAGTGGTCTTCTGGTGGAATAAAGTGGCCTCTCACCAGCCCTCCCTACTCTGCTTCAGCTCAGGAGTTAGCGTAGAGCTGTGTCGCCACTAGATGGATCTGTTTCTTTAGTAAGTCGTTGACTACCAGTTCTTAAAAGAGGGAAACATTGGAGAAGTCTTTTGGCGGATATCAAGTGCATGTTGTATGACTGCACTTTGAATGCGCGTTGTAGCAAGGGTGAAAACTATTCTTAGAAGGAAAAGGGTGTGGGATGTCTTTGTTATACATCAGCCTACACTGCTTTCATATATAGAACTAATAAGAGACACAGGACTTTGTTTTAAAATAATAATAATTTTTTTGGCTTTCTTTTGCTTGGTTGAGGAGCACGCCATGCAAGAGGAGTGGCACAAAGTAGCAGCAAAGGAACTTTCTACCTGGGTGGAGTCAGCAGAGCGAGGAAGGGTCATTTTGCTGTATGGAAGAAAATAGGCTTAAAGCAGAGCAAAGGAGTGGCACGCAGGAGTGGTGGAGCAGACAGTGAGCAGGGACAGAATTACTGCCCAACAGCTGTGGGAGGAGCTCTGAGTCAGAGCTGCTCTGGGGTGCTGGGTCAGTTCTTCTGGAAGGTGAACAGCAAACGGTGTGCCTGGCCTTTATTCCCCACGTACATCAGCAGTCTGTTTTTTCCAGTAGCTTTAATTGATGTAGGTACATCCTATGAGGCGTATTTTACATAGCAGCAGCAATTAATCATAACTTGTGTTCTCAGAGACTTTGAAAGCTTCTCCTTTGAATCTTATCTGTAGGGTTGCACAGAACTGATAGGTCTATATCTTTAGAGGACACAGGTGGAAGGGAGCTGTTGGTGGCACCTAGAGCAGTACACTAACTCTGGGAATAGACTTCAGTGCATCATGCAGCGTAAGCTGATCTCGATTTTCATCAGAATTGAATAGAAGGGCTTGGGTTGGAAGCAGCCTTAAAGGGCATCTAGTTCCAAGTCCTGCCGTGGGCTGGTTGTCCCCCAACTGCTCAGGCCTTGGATGACTTCAGGGATGGGGCACCCACAGCTTCTTCTGTGCCAGGTTCATGTTCTGTGCCTCAGTGGTTCTAATTCTTGCGTGTGACTCTTGCTGAGCTCGATCTATGCAAAATTCTGGGAGCTTCCGTGGGGGTAGACTCTTAAATTTTCCATTTTAACCCTCAAACAGTGTCTGCATTTAAGATCATTTGATTTGTTTCACGTTTGAAGACTGTATGTGTCTGTAAGTTTTGTAGGGAAGCTCCCTTGCTTTCTGGGAATTCAGTTTGAGGAGGAGATACGAAAGAACTGTCGTTAGAAATATAAGTATAGTGGTTTTGTAAAATGCAGGTTAATGTTCAGACTGCAGACAGATTCAGTGGCTTCTGCCTCAGTTCTGATGTGGGTTTTACATAAAGTAAAAGCCAGAGGTTCCATCTAAACAACCATGAAGTGGCTGGAATTGTATGTAACTGCTAATTTTCACCTCACAAAGCTGTAAGTAAAAATAACAATCTTCTATCTGCGAAAACTGCTTTTAGAATCAGAAATCTTCAAACAGTGCTCTTTCTCCAGCTACGCTGTTTGTTTCCATGCAGTTGTTCAGCTATCAGCTACAGCCCACATTTGTACTAGGCCATTTTTTATGATGTCCGCCTTCTCCGGTGTGCATTTGTCTGTCCGTGATGGAGCAGGCTGCTGGCACGTCTGATCTGTCACTGCCTCTGTGCAATTAGCATTCCTGCTGCCATTCTGCCTAGCAAGAATGATAATGTGTCAGGCACTGATTACCGATGTACTGTTCCTAGGAGGTGCGAATGAAGTGCTAATAAAACTACGTTTGACAGCACTACATAAAGTGGTTTCAGAATCCCTCTGAATTCTGACTCCTGGTGTAGGTTTGTTCTCATCACTTTGTTTTGGTTTAGCTTATCTTATTTTAGAGCCTGCTGTAGTTAAGGTCTTTATTTGTGCATGGTGGCTTCTCTTTAATCTCTAGTTGTTTTTAGGAAAGCATGACTGGAGATCTCAAAGCTTATCCACATTGTGTACTGAGGCCAGAGGAAAAAATGTCTGTTTTATGGCATTCTTCAATAAGTTTAATTGGTGTACAGCATCTTATTGATGCTGCAGTACCTCCTGTGACCTCAGCCATGTCATCAAACCCCGAGGAGAAGGAGACTGTCATGTGAATAGGTCAGGATCTGGTTGGCATCACGCAGCACTGACCAGCAGTGAAAGCCTTTACTGGCATTGCTTAGCAGCCAGGGAAAGCTGACCATGTTTAGATTACTTTCAAGCACTGCTTTTAGAGGGGCCCTCCACTTAGCAATTAGGTCAGTGTCTTTTCTGTTGACTCATTTTTGGCTGCTGGTAGGGCTCGATGACTATCAGTGGCCCACTAATTTCTATCTCTGTATGCTAATTGAAATAATAGATGCTTGCAAAAGGTAAAGCCTTGTACTGGATTGCTGATACCATGTTACTTAATTTTCTTTTTAAGTCAGGATATTTGATGGTAGACTTCTGTGCCATGAAAAAAAAAAAAAAAGACATAAAATGTGTGTTGTCCCATTGAGTCAAAGAAATGACTCTCCTAATAATTGTAATTACACTGTGCATCTGTGATGTTCTGCATTCTTAAGACTGTGCAGATATTAGCTAATTAATCCTTTAAACACTGCTGTGCAGTTGGTATAGCTATTATGCTCCTTTTATAAATGAACCAAAACGGGCAGGTTGACTGATGCACTCAGGAGCACGGAGCAGGCTCCAACTTCCCATTCAGAAGTGGGATGTGCAGCACTGCTCTGCCTCACAGGGAGCAGCCCAGCGGAGATCCAGCTGGAGAGATGCTGCAGAAGCAGGCAGTTCAGTGTGCTGGCTGCTTTATTTTTTGTACAACTAGCTTGCCTGCTATAATAATTAGTTTTAAAGCGATGGTGGAGAGGACAGTTCTTGTGTCACAGGAGCTGTTAGAACAGCTACTGATAAACCCAGATTGAGCTTTCATCGCACAGCAGCGCTGGTGGCTTGTAAGGGGGTTGTGAATTATGATAGGGTACACTTTGCCAGCTGCTCAGGAAAGAAAAGCAGCTGTTGTTAAGTGCCAACTGTGGAGCTCATTTGATATATAATTCATTCACAGAGTGAATGAACAATCAGTGTGTTGATATAGCAACTTCAGTGAAGACGATTGAGCTACGGTTCTCGTGTTAAATGTCTTGGCCACAAAAGTCAATGCGGACTGAACTCGAGGCGTAGCTGTGTTGTGTCCTAGACAAATCCATTTCTTACAGTGCTTCAGGCAAGTTCATCTACTGTTTGAACACTGAAGTGTGTGTAGATCAATGTGCTTGCTAGCATTGTTTCTTGATAATCTGGTGATAAACGTACTGCATCCTGGTATGGAGTTTGAGCTCATACAGCTAGGTTGGCCTTGGAACATGTCAGCTGTCTGTAAAAACCCGAGTACGAGTGAGTACTCTTGTTGCCTTCACAGCATGAACAGTCCTTCTGTCAACAGCTTGCAGACACATGCCAGGTACAGCGTGCCAGAACGGTTCATGTGCGGAAGGCTGCTTTCGTCTGTCGGCCCTCCTCTGCTCTTACAGTTGAAGTGTCTTCTAAAGCCACCTGGCTGACTGTCATGCCGTGGTGTCGCAGAATGAGGAAGGCACGTGTGCTTGAAGCGCATCCAACAGCCTGTTTGCATTTGTTGGGACAGCCTCCTTGTTCTCTGAGCATCAAAGCCTTTGCCTTGTATGTCTGTAGGGTGTGCTAATAGTTCAGAAGCTCTGAACACTCTAATTTATGTTCCTGAGCTGTTTCTGTGGTAGCAAGTAAAGAAATTGACATCCTCCAGTTTCTGGTTTTTGGACTTTGGCCGCCAATGCCAAGTGTGTTCGTGTACAGCACCGCACAGTGCCTCCCTTCCTGCACTCACGTGCTACTCAGCTCATTTATGTCAGCAGAGAATGTAATAGGAAGGAGAGCAGAAAAACATCTGTGTGAGTGTTGGTCTTCCAAACCTGCGTATGGCATGAGCAAAGCTGTCGACCATGTCCCATAGGGTGAGTGTGGCTGGGTTTCTCACTGCAATCTTCAGTGCCTTTTTTGTCCTTCTAACTGACTGTAGAAAGCAATATCAAATGAGTAACTCCAAAGAGAGAGACTGTGGTGTGGGCCCAAGAGTTACCCATCTGTATGTGGCTTGGTTCTGACCATTCCTTATGTGCGGCTGGTTCAGAGCCACGCTTCATCCCACCTCCCAGGCAGCAACAATTCCTGGATGCTAGAGAGGGAGCAGAGAAAGCTGTCTGCATTGAGATTGTTTAGGAGAAGTATAGGGAAGGAGTTTGATAAATCCATGGGGTCAGAGGGGTAGCTGGGGATATTGCAAAAGAAGGATGGAGCAGGTTTCTGAAGTCTCCTAAATTTTCATCACTTTTAAAACATTAATCCCTTTTTCAGTTAATGAACGTGAAGGGAAATTGACTCTTGATTGAACTGCCTGTCTGTTTTCATAGCTATTAACTGTGTGCTGTAGCACGTAAAGCTACCTTCACAGGCAGCATTATCAAAATAACACAACCTTTAAACTGAAGCAATAAATAGCATTTATCTTTAAAATGGCACTTCCCTCTTGTCCTCATTTCCTGAATTATTTTTGATAAATGGTCACTTAAGCAGCCTCTTTGGCATCCTGAATGCCAGCGGATATGGATTAATAATAGTGTATGGGTGAGTGCTTCTGATATACTTTATCCTCTGTGTGAGGAAAACTACCTGGCCCTACTCTACTTTCAGATGCTAATGTGAACAGAGATGCATTTAAGGAAGCATTGAATGGGTTTATATCACTAATACTTCTTTTCTGTTACTTGAAATATCTTACTGAATTTATTTTCTACTTTTGTTCCTCTTCTTTTTTTTTTTTTTTTTTGCCAGTTTTGTGATTATCTGTCCATAGACATGTGGTCCATAAAAGTGTGGAAATTGTAGGTCTTGGAAATTAATCCTTACGCTACTCTATTTGCAATGAGTAATTGCAAACTTATAGTTTTACAAGACTTAATTGCTTAAATGATAAATGTGAGCTTCTATCACCAATGCTGGTGATAGAAGAGCTGTTCTCATTGAGTGAGACATTGAGTGTCTTTCAAGTGTGGACTTGAGGCTTGGAGACGGTAGCAGTTAATACTGAGCTACAGCAATGAGTTATGGCAGGCACAGAATGGCTGAGATTGGAAGTCACCTTGGAGGTCAGCTCATTCAAGGCCACTTAGAGCAAGACCATGTCCAGGCAGCTTTTGAACATCTCCAAGGAGGAGAACCCACATCCTCTCTGGGTACCTGTGCCAGTGCTTTGGCATCTGCACAGAATTGGTGCCTGGTGCTGTCATGGTTTTATGATTTTTTGGTATTGGTATTCCACATCATAACAACATGTAGTGCATTAAGAGTTAAAGAGTTAATACTCCAACTCCATAGATCATTGATATTTCCGGGTATACCTGTCTCAGAAGAGGAGAACTACATTCCCCAGAGGACTTTGCGATGCTTTACATTTTTACGTATTTTCCGCTCAGAGGGAAAAGATAAAAACCCTCTGCGGTCACGGGACACACTCTTTCCTTCGGGATCAACTCAGCAGTGGGTGCTCGCTGCCGTATCGCCTTCAGCGTTAGCGTAAGGCCTTCGGTTTATCGGACACTCTCTCTTGCTCCTTTTATTTGATTTATTAGCTTCAATTCCAATTATATTGTATTATATTGTGTTATTTTGCTTTCTGATATCTTATTTAGTAAATTAGCTTTCCTCCTCAGATCGTTGCCGCTGTTTTGTTTCTAGGCCCATCTCCCTTTTTTTCCTTTTCCCTTTTCCCCCTTCCCCTTTCCTGGGGCGTGGGTCTGTGGGTCCCCCACACCAATCGTCACGGAACCGGGCCGATCCAGCCCGGTAAACCGTTGACATTTTTGGCGCCCAATGTGGGGCAAAGCAGCTGCCTTAGCCGGGCAGAGACATACTCTTAGAGTGAATCTCTGTCTCTTGCTAGCAAGCTTATCTGTACTGCTGGTACTGTACGGCATAACACGACCTTGAAGTCTGGGCGTACTGCCATTTGTTCTGGGATATTTGTAAACTTTTTTTGGGTGCTGCCAGCTTGTTTTAGTAAAAGAAAAAAAAAATGCTCTCGCTTTTTAAAATGCTCTTAAAGGGGCTGCATTTCATGGTTTTTTCCCTTGTAATGCTCAGAACATACTGGGACTTGATTAAGTTTGCCAGTCTGATCCATGGAACTTGGTCTTTATATGATAAACTCAAAACACTGATGGAAATACCTACCTGGTTTTTGTATATGATGTGGCATTCAGTTCCAGAGGGAGCAACTCCAGATGGAGTTGTTAACTCTGTGGAACTCATGATTTTTAAACCGGCTCCTGGCCTCTCTTTTGAATTTATTAGGCGTTTTCTGAATGCTCATCCAATGCTTGTAATGACTGTGGTGTCAGTCTCCCTGAATATCATTCTACTCGGTATCTATATTTATAATATTTTGAGAAAGCCTTCCCCAGAGCCAGAGAACAGTGACTGGCAGGGAGTTTGGAGGGACTTAGGAGAGACTTTAGAGAAGTGGTCATCACCGGTATCATGGGACTTTTCTCCTGAACACCTGCAAGATCCTGAGAATTTAAGCAGGTATTTGAGACAGGGACGTTGCGGCTCAAAGAGATCTGAGGAGGCCCAAATTATTTGGGGTCTGGCTTATGCTTACCGGGCCTTATTCAATACTATTCCAGAGAGGTATAGAGTTTTTGAAATAGAGCGAGAGAGTCTCCGAGCCGAAAGGGACAGTCTCCAAATTCAGAAAGAGAGTCTTTTAGCTGACAATCAGACTCTCCAGTCCAATCTAGACACCCTCCAGACTGAGCGAGACAACTTCCAGTTCGAGAGAGAGGTCCTCCAGACCGAGCGAGACGCCCTCCAGACGGAGCGAGACACCCTCCAGTCTCAATTAGATGCTCTCCAATCCAACATGGACGCCCTCCAGACTGAGAGAGACAATTTCCAGACCGAGCGGGATGCCCTCCAGACGGAGAGAGATGCCCTCCAGACCGAGAGAGACACCCTCTGGGCTCAACAAGAAGCTCTCGTGTCCAACATGGACGCCCTCCAGACTGAGAGGGACGCCCTCCAGACTCAACATGATGCTCTCCAGTCCAACATTGATGCCCTCCAAACTGAGCGAGATGCCCTCCAAATTGAGCGAGATGCCCTGCAATCCAAACTCAATAGCCCTCAGTCTCAACAAGATGCCCTCCAATCTGAGCGAGATGCCCTCCAATCTGAATTAGATGCCCTCCAATCTGAGCGAGACTCCCTCAAAACTGAGCAAGATGCCTATCAATTTACATTACTCCGTTTCCAAAATGAACTAATCCATGTTCGGGCTCAACAAGTCAGGCTCCAAGGTGAACTAAATTTTGTCACAGCTGAGCGAGATGGACTTCGAGCCGAGCTAGAGAGAATGATCATTAATTCTAACCAATGTGATCAACAACAAGTGACACCGGAATCGATGTCAGTCGCTCCTGTAAGAGGGCGGAAAATGAAAAAAGTCTCGACTCCCTTAGAAGAGAAGAAAGAGGAGGAGCTGAGAGTGGAAGAAGCAGACTCCGAAAGAGAAGAGGAGAAAGTAGAAGAATCAGACACTGTAAGAGAAGAGGAGAAAGTATGTCCAGAGTTGTTCAAAACTTCAGACTTTCCAGTAGGAGGGCTGAGTCACCCTACAAGATCACGGTCACCAACGCCCAGGAGGGCAATGAGTTCTGATAGTTTAGGAGATGAAAGAGAGGTTATTACCAGTTTTACTCGACCTCTGAAAATGAATGAAATTCGAAGTTTGAGAAAAGACTTTACACGCCACGCAAGTGAACCTATTGTCACCTGGTTACTACGTTGTTGGGACAGTGGGGCCAACAGTGTGTGGCTAGATGGTAACGAAGCTCGCCAATTGGGTAGCATTGCCAGGGACTCTGCCATTGACAGAGGCATTAGTACATGCCACAATAGACCCTTCACTCTCTGGAAGCGGATGCTGATAGCCGTGAAAGAAAAGTACCCCTTCAGAGATGATCTGTTGCCTGAGAAAAAGAAATGGTCTGATATGGAAAAAGGCATAAATTATTTGAGAGAATATGCCATAGTGGAAATGTTACATGACCCTGAATTCATTCATGATGAACCGAACCAAGAGCATGATCCTGAGAGGATCAGGTGCACACCAGTTATGTGGCGTATATTCACAAGGACAGCACCAGACAGGTATGCCAGTACATTAGCAGCAATGTATGGCAGAAGACAAAGAAGACCCCTTATAAATGATCTGATTAACAGACTTCAAGACATAGAGTTACATTTAACCCCTCTACGAGCTTACGTTTCAGCCTTCGTAAAGGTGACCGAAAGACTGGACAGAATGGAGAGCAATCAAGAAGATACAATGGACGAACTGGCTACTGTGCTTAATTCTGATGAAACCGATGGATCTGATGAGAATGAGGATTCCCAAAACAGCAACATCTCAGCTATCAAAAGAAGACGTTCTCCTGTTCGAGGAAGTGACAACAGTAAAACTATGTCACGTATTGCCTTGTGGCGTTACCTTCGTGACCAGGGGGAAGATATGAAGAAGTGGCATAAGAAACCCACTTCTGCACTTCAGGCACGTGTAAAAGAGTTACAAAATAGGTCAACCACCAGGGTGAACTTCTCCAAGAAGGTGACTGCTCCAGTGACTGCTGGACACAGTAGTAGCCGTAAAGTCAACAGAGGTAACAAATAGAGGGGCCCTGCCCCCAGCCAGGGGGGGGAAAGGGATAATAGAGTGTATTGGACTGTGTGGATTCGATGGCCTGGCACATCAGAACCACAAAAATATAAGGCATTGGTGGACACTGGTGCACAATGCACTCTAATGCCTTCGAGTCACCAAGGGACAGAATTAATCTATATTTCTGGGGTGACTGGGGGTTCCCAAGAGCTGACCAAGTTGGAAGCTGAAATAAGCCTCACTGGTAAAGACTGGCAAAAACATCCTATTGTGACTGGCCCAGGGGCTCCATGTATACTTGGTATTGATTATCTCAAAAGGGGATATTTTAAGGATCCCAAAGGGTATCGATGGGCTTTTGGAATAGCTGCTGTGGATGCAGATGACATTAAGCAGCTGTCTGCTTTGCCTGGCCTGTCAGAAGATCCGTCTGTTGTGGGGTTGCTACAAGTGGAAGAGCAACAGGTACCGATTGCTACAAAAACGGTGCACAGACGACAGTACCGCACTAACAGGGATTCCTTGCTCCCCATTCATAACTTGATCCGTCAGCTAGAGAGCCAGGGAGTGATTAGTAAAACTCACTCTCCTTTTAACAGCCCCATATGGCCAGTGCGTAAAGCCAGTGGAGAATGGAGGCTGACGGTAGATTACCGTGGCCTGAATGAAGTCACACCCCCACTGAGTGCTGCTGTGCCGGACATGCTTCAACTCCAGTACGAACTGGAGTCAAAAGCAGCCAAGTGGTATGCCACTATTGACATTGCCAATGCCTTCTTTTCAATTCCTCTGGCCACAGAATGCAGGCCACAGTTTGCCTTCACCTGGAGGGGCGTTCAGTACACCTGGAACCGTTTGCCCCAGGGGTGGAAGCACAGCCCAACCATTTGTCATGGGCTGATCCAAACTGCATTGGAACAGGGTGGTGCTCCTGAGCACTTACAATACATTGATGTTGTCATTGTATGGGGCAATACAGCAGGGGAAGTTTTCGAGAAAGGAGAGAGAATAATCCAGATCCTCCTGCGAGCTGGCTTTGCTATTAAGCGAAGCAAAGTGAAAGGGCCTGCACAGGAAATCCAGTTCCTAGGTATAAAGTGGCAAGATGGACGTCGTCACATCCCTACAGATGTGATTGACAAAATCACTGCCATGTCTCCACCCACCAGTAAGACAGAGACCCAAGCTTTTCTGGGTGTAGTGGGCTTTTGGAGAATGCATGTTCCAAACTATAGTCTCATTGTGAGCCCTCTCTTTCGGGTGACGCGGAAGAAGAATGATTTTGTATGGGGCCCTGAGCAGCAGCAGGCTTTTGAGCAAATCAAGCAGGAGATAGCCCGTGCCGTGGCCCTGGGGCCAGTGCGGACGGGACAGGATGTAAAGAACATCCTCTACACTGCTGCTGGAAAGGAAGGTCCCACTTGGAGTTTGTGGCAAAGAGCTTCTGGAGAGACCGAGGGGTGAACTTAACTATGGACGCTATTGCACAGGTTATTCATGACTGTGATACATGCGCCACAATTAAACAAGCCAAGAGGATGAAACCTCTTTGGGGGGAAGGGCGATGGCAAAAATATAAATATGGGGAGGCGTGGCAGGTTGATTATATCACCTTGCCACGATCTCGCAATGGCAAGCGTTACGTGCTCACCATGGTGGAAGCAACCACTGGGTGGCTTGAAACATATGCAGTACCCCATGCTACCGCCCGAAACACCATTCTAGGTCTTGAGAAACAAGTCCTATGGCGACATGGCACTCCAGAAAGAATTGAGTCAGATAATGGGACTCATTTCAAAAATTCTCTTGTGAATAATTGGGCCAAAGATCGTGGCATTGAATGGATTTATCATATCCCCTATCACGCACCAGCTTCTGGTAAGATTGAAAGATACAATGGATTGTTAAAAACCATGTTGAAAGCAATGGGTGGCGGAACATTTAAGCATTGGGAGAAGCATTTGGCAGAAGCCACCTGGTTGGTCAACACCCGAGGATCCATCAATCGCGATGGTCCTGCCCAATCCAGCTCTCTACCTACTGTAGAGGGAGATAAAGTCCCTGTAGTGCATGTAAAGAACATGTTGGGGAAAGCGGTTTGGGTCCTTCCAGCTTCTGGAAAGGGCAAACCTCTCCGTGGAACTGTCTTTGCTCAGGGACCTGGGACCACTTGGTGGGTGATGCAGAAGAATGGGGATGTTCAGTGTGTACCACAAGGGAATTTGATGTTGGGGGAGTGCAGTCAGTAATTCCATGTATATACATCTATATATATATATGTTGTGTGTGTGTGTATAATGCATGTTAATCATTGTTCTTCTATATGTATCAAGCATGATGTAATGATGTGGAATAAGGGGTGGAATGTCATGGTTTTATGATTTCTGGTATTGGTATTCCACATCATAACAACACGTAGTGCATTAAGAGTTAAAGAGTTAATACTCCAACTCCATAGATCATTGATATTTCCGGGTATACCTGTCTCAGAAGAGGAGAACTACATTCCCCAGAGGACTTTGCGATGCTTTACATTTTTACGTATTTTCCGCTCAGAGGGAAAAGATAAAAACCCTCTGCGGTCACGGGACACTCTCTTTCCTTCGGGATCGACTCAGCAGTGGGTGCTCGCTGCCGTATCGCCTTCAGCGTTAGCGTAAGGCCTTCGGTTTATCGGACACTCTCTCTTGCTCCTTTTATTTGATTTATTAGCTTCAATTCCAATTATATTGTATTATATTGTGTTATTTTGCTTTCTGATATCTTATTTAGTAAATTAGCTTTCCTCCTCAGATCGTTGCCGCTGTTTTGTTTCTAGGCCCATCTCCCTTTTTTTCCTTTTCCCTTTTCCCCCTTCCCCTTTCCTGGGGCATGGGTCTGCGGGTCCCCCACACCAATCGTCACGGAACCGGGCCGATCCAGCCCGGTAAACCGTTGACAGGTGCACAGGGGGAGCCTCCTGTGCTCTGTTTTGTATGCATTGCCTCTTGCCCTGGCAATAGTCACCATCAGGAGCCTGGATCAGTTCTCTTTATGCTTTCCCTTCAGGTATTTAGAGACATGGATGAGCTCCCCCTGAGCCTTCTCTTCCCTTGCCCCTTCCCCCTTTTCTCTCTTTCTTTGCAGCATGGACACGCTGCTGCCTAGTGTTTCACTTGGGGGCCCACGAGGACTCCAGGACCTTTACTGCTGTTTCCTCATTGGGTACCCGCTGCATGTCCTCGTGCTTGGGCTGTTCCTGCCCCATGGTAGGGCTGTTTGCTTGTTGCACCTGGGAATTAGTCATTGCCCTGTTATTTTGGAGTCAGCTTCGTTGTCCTGCCTTAGGCTTGCAGTCCTTACTGAGTGCTGCTAGTTCTGACACCACTTGCTTGTGTTTTATGTTGCTGTAGATGATGTTTGTGTTAACATTTTTTTTCATGCAACTAGAAGAGTCACTTGCTGCACCTTGAGGTCTCAGCTAACACTGAGGCCAGCAGTCTTCCAGCTACCCAGAGCACCATTTCTGGGGCAGCGTGCTGGACCCTGGCAGAAGGGATGGATGCTCTTTTTCCTCCTGCCAGCCCAGCCTTCTGTTTACTGTTGCAGAGCAGCCAAGCCCACAGAAGAGCCAGCGCTCCCAAACTGCTGAGGTTTAGGAAGTTAATTGAAAATATTAGTTAGCATTTGCTCTGCAGAAGATGAACATATTCCACCTTGGAGATCTGTTATAACACTTTTTCTCCATCTAATTGAAACACGAGGGTCAAAGAAATTTCCTACTAAATAACCACTCACCATGTGTATGAATAGCCTTTGCCCCAGCTAACTAGTCAAATTACCTGCTTGTTATGGTCACTGAGCACCAAGATACCTTTCTTGCATGCCACAAAATTTGCCACTGCTCAGGTGCTTCAAATTTAAGGTAGATTTTTCTCAACTTCTGATTTTCTTTATTTTAATCCTTTCAGTAATTTCTGTTGCTCACAAGAGTTTCTACTGTTTCACATAAAAAACAGACTCTGTGTTAAAATAGGTGATTTTATTTGATTGCTAATCGGCATGAAACAAATAAAGGGAGTGTGTTATGACTGGATGGAAAGTGGGACTGAAAGGAGAAAGCTGAGAAACTGTGTCTCTGCACATGCGATGCTTTTATTTAGCACAGGGAAAAAAATCCCTTTATACCAGTAATAGTATGCTATTATATGTTTGGAAAATGTATTCAAGTGGAGTGATTACTTCAGGATTGTAGCACTTAATATTCCATGAAAAGCTTTCCCCCTTCTAATAGTAAAATTTTATGTTCTAATCTGTCAAGCAAAATACCGTTCTGTTTGCATTATTGTAAGAACAGTGATGTAACCAATGCATTTTTTTTACTGCTCCCCAGAAGAGTTCTTCTCTCTAAGAGGAAAGATGCTTTGTTAATAAGGAACCCACAAGGACGGGCAGTAACGACTTACATCCCCTAAAGCTTGTGCTTCGGGAGGAAAAGCACCTTGATATAACTGGTGTTTAACTGAGTGTGGGACTGTGAATGAGCAATGTTCATTGATCCCCCACTGCAACAGCAACAATCCCATTCGGTATGGAAGTGCAGTGACAAACCTATTCCAAAGCAGCAAAGCAAGAAGCAGTAACTGTAACATCATTTAAGAAAGCTTTTAGTTTCTTCCTTAAGGCAGTCTCTCTGGCTTAGGTCTGTTGTTAATGCTGCAGCACAGCTTGCATTTGCTTTGTAGCCCTGAATTTTTGCGAGGGGTTATGAGCAGGGCTGCAACTTTTCTGTCAGATATTTCATATTGAGTGGGTGTTTGCAAATCCTGTGGCGTGCAGGTTTTAAAAATCAAATTCTAAACAAGCCTGATCAAAACTGAGCACACCTAGCAAAAGCTGAGCTGTGTCCTGCATTTCCAGTGCCTCTGCTCGTGGGCTGAGGCGGCTGCTCCCCTTACCACCAAAGGCAGCTCCCAGCAGACTCTTAGAGCCAGGTTTAAACATGCTGCTCACATCTCCTGTGATGAGACTGGTGTGCTGCTGGACCTAACGTGCTGAGTTCTGTTTGTCATTCCAGGTCATCCAAAATGAATGCTTCCTTTCATGTTAATTAGACAAGACAGATGTCTTGTAAACAAAGCCAGCTTATGATTTATGCATGGTTCCACATGCTAATCAGACATGAATGAGAATTTTGGCCTTAAGTGTCTGGTTGCAGGAAAAAAAAGTAATATGTAAGCTTGAACTTCAGAGCAATTCTGCTGTGAGCAACTTTTACATCTTACTGTGTCAGAAACGCGTGCTGCACGTCAGAATTCACAGCTTGCTGTGAGACTGGTGCTGTGACAGTGGTCTGCTTTTGAGAAATTTTCTTAGCCGTTTTCTCTCACAGCTTCTGAGGTCTGACATGGGCTGCCCACAGAAGCTGTGGGTGCTCTACTCCTGGAGACACTGATGGCTGAGTTGGGTTGGCCGCTGGGCAGCCTGATGTAGTGGCTGGCAACTGCCCACGGCAGGCGGCTGGAGCTGGGTGAGTTGAGGCCCCTTCCAACCCAAGCTGTTCTGTGGTTCTAATAATGATCGTCTTAGGCAAGCCAAAATGAAGGTTAGGTACAACTTCTGTGCTGATGTTGCTTTCAGACTCTACACTGATCTGTTCCTAACGTAAAGGTTTCCTCTGTCAGAGCCACATCACGGTGTTCGTGCTGGAAAGTTTAGAGGAATTTGTTAGAGCACTGTGCCCGTTGCACACTTAGTCAACTCCCTAAGTCGTAATGGCTGATGGAAGCCTGTATCCCTCTTGGTGCATCATTGTTTATGCCTGTCTCTTATGAATTAAATTACTGACTTTAATAGCTTGTTTTTCCAAGTGTAAGGAAAGAAACATACTTTTTACTGGCGTGGACTACTAGGATACAGTAGCGTGCAAAGAGGAGTGGGAAGGAGATTCCTTCCTTGGTAGCAAAGAGAAGTAGAGTAGTTTGATACATCATAAATCCCTTCTGTAGTTTAAGAAGAAAATAAGAAGGAAGAGGAATGGAAAGCAAGCAGATGGTACTGGCCTTGGTACACAGAGCCTCTCTGGGTTCTCCCATCATCACTTTTCTCTCTTATTAGAGTTGCTAGACTTACACTCTTCTTAGGAGCAAAGAGAAAAAAAAAAAAAGAAATAAGTGATCATTTCTTTAGAGCAGAAGAATACTGAAGTGTATTAGATGGTTTAAGATAATGGTGTATTATTAAAATTGCTTTTTTTCTGTCAGTTGCGATAACACGGTGGTATGCATACTTCTCTTGGAACTGAAGAGGTAAAAGAGGAGTGAGACAACACACGATGCTGTGATGTTTTGCATAGATGATTATCTGGACTATCACACAAGTATGGGCGGTTTGAGCGTGCCCGTCTGGGTGATGTGCCTTTTTGCCATGTTCAGCCTTGGGGGAGGAAGTCTTTGTGCAGCAGCTGATTGATGCACACCGCTTCATATAATCTTCTTGAGTCCAGTGTCTCTGAGATCTGCCAGTGATTTTAAGTAAATCCTACATTTTTCAGTACTCAAAGTACATCAGAAAATTGTTCTTTTATGATGAAGACATTTTTTATCATTTCTTGTTTGAGCTGGCTGTTCTTCCTTCTAGAAAGATAACTGTCCTTACCTTCTGCTAGCATAACCGGATTTTTGGGATTACATCACTTTGCATTATCTATGCCACGTACTTACCAGAGAGTACTGGAGAAGCTGCTCGTATTTCTTGAAAGCTTCTCCAAATGTGATCTAATTTCAAATAATTTGGAGGAATGAGCTGTTTGCAGAGCAGTGTTATGGTTGGATTTTTATACCTCTTCCGTGGAACCCTGTAGAAGTCGCACGTGGCCAAGTTAAGCCCCAGTGGCATCATGTGCTCTCAGGATTTTCACGTCTGAATGCCAAACACCTCTGTTCCCAGAGGCCTTTTTCATATACAAGGTCTGTGCTCTTCCCTCGTGCTAGGAACCTTTATCCTGCCTGCTGCCTCTGGTAGGAGTTTTGGTAGTGATTTGGTTCTAGGAGCGCTTTACAAGCAACAAATACTGTCTCATGTGGATATCTATGGCTGAGCTCTGTGACTTCTCCAGGAGGGCTGTGCTGGGCCTTTGGCATGGATAGGGCTGAAGGTTCAAATCAAAAAGTGATGCTTTTGTGGCACTTCTTCAATTTATGAGATTTAATATATATATATCTCTATTGGCTGAACTCTTGTCCTGAATGGAAGAATAAATTGTGAAATAAAAGCAGCTTGTAGCTGTGTTGTTGTTCTGTATATGTTCCTTGTTTACCAATTATGCCTTTCCTCTGGGGTAATCAACTTTAAATATCCACCAATAATCTGAACATCAAATGGTACTTATCCCAGAAGTACGCCCGAGTAATCTATGCACATACATTACAAGTATGCCAAAGTGTTTTCTCAGATTTTAATGTAATGTTCTGTATAATTTACACATAGATTAAGTTCTGCAGGAAGTTTGCCTCTTTTTTTTTTTTTTTTCCCTAAAAGCTACAGCCCATAAGAATGGGTAGTATTTACAGCAGTTGTGATGAGCTAGAAAACTGGTTGAGTGCGCTGCACGGTGGTTGCTCCCTTAGCAGGTCTGCTCCTGCCAAGTCTTGCAGTGAACTTTGGAGGGTGGTTTATGGTGGCACGAGTCTCGCAGGAGGGCTGTGGTAGTACGTCCCAGCAGCACTTCTTGGAATGCTGCTTGATAGCCGCTCAACTTTTGTACCTCATGTAAGCATATAAGGTGTGCTGGATGATATAAGGTGATCCTGGGTGAAAGACAATGGGAATCATCGTATCAGTGATGTCATCTTGATGGAGCATGCATTCAGTGCCACGAGTAGCAGCCCTGGATGCCGTAGGAGGTTTGCACATGGAATAGATGCCCGTAGGTGTTTCGTGTGGAAGGTGTGTGAGCTGCTGTTGGGTGCAGTAACTGCCAGCAAGCAGAAGGCAGTTCCACGAGCTGCCAGACTGCATCGCCACTCCCCGGGGGAACTCTGATGGGAAGAGAGAAGCCAATGCTGCGTGTCATTCCCCCCTTCCCCTGGTCTGTCCCGGCAGGGGGAGCACACGATGCTGGGAGATGTCTGGCTCTGTGCGTTGTTGGAAAACAGACCTGGTTACTGTCTGTGATCATCGCTCAAGCAGCGGGAGAAACTGGTTCCTTAATGAGTTTTTATGTAGGGTGCAGTCAGTGAAGTCTGTCCATGGACACTGTGCAGAGCTAGGATCTGGTGCTCAGCTGAGTGCTGGCGAGCTTGAGTCCTACCTCTTTTTGGTGCCTGGGGAAGAATGAGAAAAGGTTATTTCACAGAGATCAGAAGTGTTCTGTTGAAAAAGGAGCAGATTCCTTTGATTGATGCTGAAAAGCAGGTTTTAAAAGCGACTGTTTGGGGAGTTAATACCTAACTGATAAAATGGTGCTGCAGTGAAGAAACAGTGATTGGTGCGAGTGTAGTCATAAGGAATGCTGGTGAAACAAATCTGACATTTCTTAAGTGACTTGGGATCGATTCGGTTGTAAGAACGAAACCACAGCGATCATTCACGCTTCAGTATTTACCAAATAGCATTGATATGAAATTAAGTAACAGATGAAGTCAATACAGAATGAGGTTTATGCTGCTGTCCAGAGCACTGCAGAGATAGCAGCTGCCAGTGCTTGTTATTTGGTCTGAGATTAAATCCCGTGGAAAAACCACACAATAAGTGCCATTCAGCAAGGGGTGGGAGTCAGCGCTGTGTTCTGTGGGGACTGATAGGTGCTGCTTGGGACAGGGGTGGGGGACAGGGTGCCAACAACAAGGACAGCATGCACGTACCCACCCTGCCACAGCTTGCGTAGGACAGTGAGGCACAGTGGTTAGTGGGTTTCTAAATGGCTGCTATGGCATACTGTGTTAGCCCCTGTATCCAACCCTGTGTAAAAACAGCAATATAAGAATTAAAGAGAACAGGAGCTCGTAATAGTCACTGTGTACATAAATATGTGTTTATAATAGTTATCTCACAGTGCTTTTGTATGTTTC
Source organism: Oreortyx pictus (assembly GCA_036925125.1). Taxonomy (NCBI): domain Eukaryota; kingdom Metazoa; phylum Chordata; class Aves; order Galliformes; family Odontophoridae; genus Oreortyx; species Oreortyx pictus. The sequence continues at coordinate 958,050 of JAUPFR010000008.1, forward strand.
TTAATCTTGAAAACTTAATTTCTCATAGTGACTCAGAAGGTTGACGGCTGCTGCATCCAGTGCTGTCTGTGCCAGCCTGACTCTGTGCTCCTGATAGCATCAGCTGAGGGGGAGGTTATGAGATTAACGTGTTCCTTCTCTCAGAAAAAAGAGCCCTTAATAATCTATTACGTTGTATTGGCAGTGTAACAGCAAGATGGTTTTGTCAGAAGGCCCCTACAGGTGTTCAGTTGCTGAGAGCCAGGTGTTTTATATACATGGTTAACTTGGCGTGTGTGTGTATATGTGTAAAGTGGGCCCAGGTGTGAAATTATATACTTGGTTAAACCAAACCCACCAGGAGTGTGACCGGTCAGAGCAGCTGGCTGCATGCATGAACCTACCTGTGTTCAGTGCAGCTCTTCCTGACGTAATCCAGGATTCCTGGTGCCGATGGCCTGGTTCTCAAACGCTGGTAGGTTTGCAGACAGCCAGGTTGCCTTGTATCCTTGCTCATCTGTTCAGTGGCACCTCTGCTGCTCTCCTCTCCCAGGAGTAGGTGTGCTGTGATAGCTGTGAAAGCAGGCTGTGTTGCTTGTTGTACGTGGCAGTTGTGCAGTCCTCCTGTAACCTGTCCTCTCTCTGTGTAGCATTTTGTTGGTTGAGCCAGGGGGTGCACTGGGAGAGGGTGGGTTAACTCTCAGTATTGTGTGATACGTAGCTGATGGAAGGCTGCTTCAACAAGGAATTTTTGGGGGGCAAATGCATGAATTTCTTTTTCCTGTATTCTAGAGACCAAAGAGTCTCTAGAAACCCTTAGAAGTCTTTGTTTCTAACTTAAATCATCAATTACTCTTCTAATCCAGATTTGACAAGAAGTTGTTCACGTATTGAAGTTTCATTACTTTGTGGGAGAGTTTTTACTTTGTAAATGTATTTCTAGAAGGAGAGTGTATTGCAAGCCAGCTGCATCTTCTATGCGAAATACAGATAACTTCTGAAGGCTGCTCAAAGCTGTTTATGTGAAAGACTTAATAAAAAGTATGCTTGGTTTATACCACTGGTTTTGGCTCCAATTCATTCAAGCATTGTAGCAGTGACAGCTTAATTTTAAGCATGTAAGTTCCATTCAGACCCTATTAGCTCGAGTGCACTTGCACGTGCCATGACATTTTGCCGTTTTGGGCCCAAGCGAGTTTGCAGTCTTGTTGGTTCAGATCAATAGTACAAATTACTGCGCTGGGGAAAACTAAATGCACGGCTTCATTACAGTCACAAATTAATAGTGGGGGTATGGTGCTTCATCTTACTCAGTATTCAGAACTAAAATAATGGTAAGTTCTTTCTTGTGGATCTTGCTGCTCCTTGGCATCTTAAGGTGGTCTTCAGAGAGACGCGGAGTTTCTTCTTGTTGACTTTTTCCCCTTTTGGGATGCTACCAGGCTGTTGAGGAAATATCTGGTGATCTTAGCTCTAGAGAGAATGTTAGCATAGAAGGGTTCTGATCCTATTCACTAAGTAATGCAAAAATCATAGAACGGCTTGGGTTGGAAAAGAGACCTTAAAGTTCCAACCCCTCGCCATAGGGGTTGCCGACCACTCAGTCAGGCACCAGCTCAGGCTGCCCAGGTTCCCATCCAACCTGGCTCCAGAGGTGGGGCACCCATAACTTCTTTGGACAACCTGCACCACATCCAGTTCTAATTCTTGTGTGTGGCTCTCGTTGAGCTCAATCTATGCAAAATTCTGGGAGCTTCCACGGAGGTAGACTCTTAAATTACCAGTTTTTACCCTAAAGCATTATTTGCATTAGAGAGAATTTGTGCTGTTTTACTTCTTAAAAGTGAGTCATTATCACGTGTAGGGCAACCTGAAAGGTTAAGTCTTTCCTAAGAATAGGTGCAGCAGTTTGGCATTGTGTGGTACGTGTGAATATTGAACTTCCAAAGTCTGTACTGAGCAGGGTTTCCTCATATACTTCCTCTAATTTGCTCCAAAGTTACTATTTTCTAAGTAACTGATTTTCAGCTTTATTTCTATTCTTGTTTTGAAAAACCAAGTCTGCTTTTCCGTGAGCAGGGTACATGTGTTTCCCTGATGGGGGCTTGGTAAACCACCTGAATAACCCATCTATCTTTGTTTTCAGACCTCAACCTGGGAAACAAATGCTGAATTTCTCATGAACAGCATTTCTGCACAGAGCTTTCATGCTATCAAAAGCTGAGTAATCTCTGAAGTGAATGAACGCACAGATGTGTATTCTGGAGCATGAGGAGAACTAGGACTATAGCAGAATGCGTTGGGCAGTATGAGTGACTTTGATGCTAACCAGCTGTTAAACAGGGAGTAAATCCTTCTGCTTAATTAAAGAAGAAAGAGAAGAAGTAAGACACAAAACCAGTGCTGGTGAGGGCATCAGCAATGTTCCGGCTGCCAACACGCATCAGATTCTTTTGCTGGCATGCCAGATGCCTGTGATGGTGACAGTGTGTGAATGTCACTTTGAAGTACATAACCAATATAAATTTTATCATTCTTTAAGCTTTGAACTGCCAAATACATTTAAAATAAATTTCTTATGAACTCTGCCAAAGCAAGCACAGAGGCAGCTGTGTTCAGTAGCACACAACTGTCATCTACAGAAAGAAGGAATTTATTTATTTAAAACACGCTTGACAGTAAATTTATTACCAGCTTTTATAGAATCATATCATTTTTTATGTAGTCTGGCTCTTTGGGAAGTATTTTTTAGAGAGGGGTAGCTGCCTTTCTTTCACAGAACGCTGTCAGAGAAGTACTGATCTTCAGACGAGAGTGCGTGAACTGGCTGAACTTTCAGGTGTGTGTGAATAGTCTCAAGTTCTGCCCACCTTTTGGTGGAACTGTGCGTGCTCTAAGGTAATGGATAAATAATGAAATGGATGAAAAAAACAAATAAGTTTCTTCACTCTTTTCCCAGGATGCTCAACTTCATATTCCGCCACTTGTACCTGGCCTTTAGGTGTTGTTGGCCACTCCTTTATTCTCTCTGCAAAATACCATTTCTGAAGCTGTTGCTTTTTATACTCAACTTGGTGCTACTAGCTTGCTTGAAACGTGTCCTAGTTTCCTCTTTTAGGAATATGGGGATTGAATTGAAGACCGAACATCCTATATGTCCATTAGCTCCCTCCCAGGCTGGTCGCACTTCTTGTTTCACTGCCAAGATCGTCTGCTGGGAGCTAAAACTGAAGTCACTCATTAACCTTACTGACCTCAGCGTGCTCTCCTAATACCGGAATTCCTGGTGTTCCTCTTTAGAAGGAGGAACGCTTCATCTCAGGGCAGAGCCTCGCAAGTCCTTTGGAGGGGGGGGGAAGAATTTGGTGTCTGTAGCATTGGCCATTAGGTTGCATGTGAGAGCCATTCATCTGGTTATTCCTCCAGCTGGAGCTGAAACTACAGTGCAAGGGATTGTTGGGTCAAATTCTGCCCTTACTGAGATGAAAATGGCATTTTAATGTAGTACACAGTTTGATTGAGGGAAGGGAAGAAGGTAGCTGCCTCCTCTCCTACCACTGCCTTGCTCTGACTGCTGCTGCTTGGTGCTCATGGGCACATTTGTAAAAGAGCACTCTCGGACATCTTTTTAGGTAATAACCACTGGAACAAGTGAAAGCAAGTAACTGGGACTGCTTTTGGGATTGTGTGGATCGGAAGATCCCATGGTAACTCCCTGCAGCTTAGTAATGCTATGTTCTCTGATTCCTTACGTTTAGTGGGATGGTTTGGAATGATTTTGTTATAACCCGTGCTGTGAAGTGGGGAAGAGCTGGGGCTCTGCAGCCTGGAGAAGAGAAGGCTCCAAGTTGACCTGAGCAGCATTTTGATATCTGGGGGGGGGGGGAAGTTACAGGAAGGAAGAGGACTGCTCTTTAGCAGAGTCTGTGGCGATAGAACGAGGGGAAGTGGCTTCAAGCTCAAAAAGAGATTTAGGGTGGATGTAAGGAATAGGTTTTTTACAGTGAGGGTGGCGAGGTGCTGTAACAGGCTGCCCAGAGATGAGGTTGATGCACTGTCCCTGTAGACTGTCGAGGCAAGGATGGATCAGTCCCTGGGCAACCAGATCTAGCTGTGCTGTCCCTGTTCAGTGCACTGCTGTTGGATTAGATGACCCTCAACGATCCCTTCCAACTCTTAAGGATTCTATGCTTCTGTGATTCACAACTTCCTGCACTGTTCGTTTTGCTTGAGCTGGAATGCTACATTCTGATCAAGTTTGACCTCCAGGTGGGCTGGGAGTGATGGAACTTGAAAACCTTCAGGGAGCCTGCACCAAAGAGCAACCCTTCTAGTTGTAAATTAAAACTCTACGCATTTTAAGTGCGTAATTGATAAAAATGAGGAAACACCAGTGTAATACAGATATCGTGTGGGATCATTTGTGAAGCAGTATCAGATTTATGTGACTGTAGATTTTGTCGGTGATAGATCCGAATAAAAATTTACCTTGGAAGAAGACATCTACACTTTACAGCGAAGTGACTTTAAAGAATATTACTGGAGAATTCATGTTCTGAGAGAGAATGTTTTCTGTATTTAGACATGAAGACCGGCCCTCAGGAAGTGTTCGGAGCCTTTTCAGATACAAACATCTGCATGTATGCTGCAGGATCTCTGTTTTGATGTCAGACCCTTCTTCCATTAGCCCCTCTGTATAGCTGAAGTAAAATTGTCTTCGTCTCAATAAAACAATCAGATAGAATTCAAGTCTCAACGATGCAGAAGTTGCATCTGTCACCTGACTTACAGTTCTGCTGCTTCTTTAATCTTTTGCTGGGGTTGGGCACTGACTCATGTCTGGCTTCAGAGTGCTCCTTCTGACCCTTCCCCATCATCCCATAGTTATTCCATGAGTGCAGCAAAAGCTGTGGTAAAGTTGAGCTGCCTGTGAGGGTTTCCAGCAGCTTTAACCTGTGTGATTGATGTCGCTGTCATTTTCTGTCTCCAGTGGTCATGGTGTACTATTTCCATGATTACATTTTTTGATAGATAATACATTTAGCCAACTAGAAGTGTTTAAAATTAAATGATTGGATTCCAGCGATTGTAGTTCGTCCTGAAAAAGCCATACTGTGCCAGGTTCTTACATCCTTTGGTACTTTGTAAGGACAGCTATCGAATAGGATGATTTTTAATGAGAAATGATGGCTGAATCTGGTGAAGAAATGAAGTGAGTTAATTAGGACAATTTTGCATTATTGTAGCAGTCTGTTCTATGGTGTTTCAATCAAATAACCTGAAATAGGTTGTTCAGAGCTGGGCAATAACTGTTCTGTGTGTGGATACAGCCTTAATTACAAGCAAACAAGCTTGTCCTAAACATCTCATTCTCTTGGCCATTCACAGTTTTTCATGTAGCAGAATGCCTATGCAAGAAATTAGTCCTTTGGTAATGAGGGGGCCCGTGCTTTCTGTCTGTGGTTTGATGGTGTTTCATTTAAGAGCTGTGGGTCCATTGTCCTGGAGCCACAGTGCACTGCTGGGTACTCGCAGAACGCTTTGTGAGCAGGGAATGGAGGTGGTGGCTCTCAAAAGGCAGCTGGCAGGAGGTGAGCCAGAAAAGATGAAACATCCTGAAAAATATATGCCTTTTTTGTTTCCCCTATTGGCTTCAGCAAGCAAATCAACAGCTCTGTTTTAAATGAAGAGATGAGACAGTCTCTTTTGATTCCAGACCCATCAAATGCACGTGGCAATTCTGAGAGAACAGTGGCAGATGAGACAGGTATTATCAAGCTTATGTGAACTAATGCACTGTTGTAATGTTATGCATCATAAAGACTGCAGCTGTGTGCAGGGTATATCAGAAATGTGTGTATATATGTATCAGATATGATCATATATATATATATGTATCTTGCTGAAGAAATAACTTGTTGCTAAACTTTCTCAGATTTGACAGAAAAAAGGTTATTATTTTAACTCAGCTTTCTGTAGGTAAAATGGCATAGCAGCTGACATTTTTCTTTCTCATCCCAAGTGTTTGGGAGCTGATTAAAAGTGGTCCGTGCTTTAGCAGAGTTGCCAAAAATGGCATATATGAATTAATTGATAGATGAGTTAGCTTTTTGCTCAGTTAAACGCACTAGCTGAAGGGAAGGCAGAGCTCTTTCAGTCCTAGGCTTTTGGAAATTTCAGCCAAAGAAATCCCGTCTTACTTTCCAGATAGTATTACTGAAGAAGCCCCTGAGGCTGGAAGGAGTCGGCTTGCTGTGTAGTAGGTGCTGAGGTCTTTGCTCTGAGTGGTACTACGACTTACACCTCTGCAGTGGCACCGTGGTGGATGTAGGCTTCATGCTGGGGTGAAAGGGATGAAAGGTGCGCTGCAAGTGTGACCAATACTTTCCTCTTCAGAACACATGCTGTTTTTTACATGCAGGCAAACCCAATAACAGCACTTCAGCTTACAGAACTTGAAGATGTGCAGTGCGCTCAGCCAGATGCAGCTTGTTCTACCCCAAAAGCGAGCACCTTCCAAAGGATTTCCATGGGGGAGAAGAAGGGGAGAAGCCTTGGGTTGGTCCTGTATCAGGAATCACCTGGTGAGTGCACACTGTTGGCTGGAGAGCAAGGCTGTGCTGGGGAAACACTTTTGCTGTCGGAGTCTGGGCAAGAAAGCCAATGTGCCGCTTAACTCTCAGCTCTTTGTTTCAATTACACTTTGTTGATTCCCGAACACGGGTGCTCTTCTCACTGTTCTTCTACAGTCATTGATTTATGCTGTTCCTTTAATACCACTCGGTTCTTTGTTGGTGCATCAGCATGATGCCATGCATATTCATAGCGACATCAATTTGCCAACTGACAGGCAGATATAACTCTTTGAGGAAGGTTGTGTAGCAGCCACACATCTGTTCGTTGCCACTGATTTAATCCTGCTGGAAAATAAGATGCCCAGGTAGCCTGCGAAATGTCTGTGGATTGATAATTAATGCCTGTGCTCAGTGTTCTGTATCTGCATTATATATACTCTGTACATTAGGTATACTTTGCCCCTTTGCATTTGTTGTGGAAAATGGAAGCTGTGCATGCTACGAACGTGCTATTCTCTCCTATTACAGAAGTTCAACAGAACAAATACAGATGCAGTCCTTTCCACTAAAAACTTTAAATCTGAGCTAAGGTCAGAAGCTGTGAATGGGGAGGCTGGTATTAACAAGATTGCCTTGTTATATGTATACAGAGTGTAGGTAAAGCAGAAGTAATTTGTCCATAACAGATTGCTTCCTTTTTTTTTTTTTTTAAGTTCTAAGATGTTGTTAAAAGTAGGGATATGAATGAGGAGGAGCCTGATGAATCAGTAGGGTATGGCAGTGGTCCCTGAAGGAGATAGCAAGAAGTAAGATGCACTTTTACCTGGAGTACCTGAGGGTCATGTGCCTTGGTTGATGGTTCGAAAGAGTAATCCTCATATATGTGGATGGATTTCTTCCTCATGGATTTCAGGTTTTTTTTTTAATCTGGAATAAACTGAAAACAGTGAGTGATTTTCATGCCAGTTACCCAACATCTGAAGAGAAGCATTGCAGAAAGTATGCGTTAAGGTTTGACACAGATTATAAACTAACTTTTCTGCTGATGCATGCAAAATTACTGCTACGTGTTGTGGAGCCTGTGATGTGGAATGCTGTGAAGAAGTACTGGATGTGTTCTAGGAGTTTCCTGCATGGTCCTGCGTCTCCTTTAGTACCCAAAGATGTGTTCTGGTGAAAATCTTTGTTTTGCTGCCAGTTATCCAGCCATGCCTGGCTGGTGGGTGCACGGCTGCCAACAGTGTCTCCTGGTTTCGTGGTGCAGACTGGGTGATGGGTGCTGGAGTTCAGCACAGTGCTGTGGCTCAGTGCTTTCTACTGGTGAGTGCAAAACTGCAAGAGAACTTTTATCTTCCTCCCCTCAGGGCATCCTCTGCTTTGCTCTCCTTATCACCCTTTCTCTGTCCAAACAAGGAAATGTTCTCTTCTGGCCACACGGTTGTCACCTGCAGTTAAACTCAGAGAGAGGATGAAGTCATTAATGTGTGAATCAGGGAGTCCTCATCCTCTTTGAAGTGAAGCTGCAAGCGCAGTCTTGGTTTTTGGAGCTAGCATTTCTTTAACCTCAACTTCCTACGGTTCCGGCTAACTGATGCTTTATTTATGTGCTGCAACTCCCAGAGCAGATTGGGAGTCAAGGGAAGGGAGAAATGAGTGATCTTTTCTTTCCTTAAATAGAAAGCAAGAAAGGGCTCACTCCAGCAAGGCTGATTTATTTACATCATTCTGTCTGCAGTGCATTTCTCTACTTTACCTTGTGTTTTTGGGGGCTTTTGTTCTGTTACAGTTTTTTTCTTGCCTCCAGGATTGGCAATGTATACATGCTCCTTTTAGGAAACAGTGATAAGTGTTCCAACTGAAAAGATTTTGTGATTCTGTGATACAGTGGAATGCAACACTGAAGTGTACACTGGTCTGTGGGAACCCAGGTTCGAAAAGGAAGTTGTGCATGGGTCTGGGTTTCCAACCCAAGGTTTCACAGAGTCACAGAGTTGTAGGGGTTGGAAGGGAACTCTAGAGATCATCGTGTCCAACCCCCTGCCAAAGCAGCTCCCTAGGCCAGGTAAAAACAAGTCTTGATAGTTCTCTGTTACACGGGACTACTTTGATTTTGCAAGAGAGGGTGAACAGTTGTAAAATGTGCCCAAAAAGGTAAACTCTAAAATCTTCAACTCCTTCCTGGAAATGCTATTTTAGGTAGTGGCTTTCTACTAGTTGTTGCACTGGTTTTGTGTAAAAAAAGGGAACACGATGTGCTCTGGAGCCTCTGCCTCCTTACTCTTAAACTGCAGACTTTCATTGAATTAAACCAAAAACATGATTTCGAACATCCCCTAGTGGGAATTGAAACGAAGGCTCTGTTCTGTGTTGTGTTAATCACTCTGGAGGTTAAAATTTCAACCGCTTCAAGCGGAGAAAGGAATGAAACAACAAACCTAACAAAGCAAACAAATTAAAACCATGACAACTAATGAATGGGTAGATGAAAACCATTCTCTCATCACCCACATCAGAACAAATAGTTTATCTTTAAATATAGACGCTACCTTTGTATCTGCTTGTAATTTGGTAATTAGCATGCCAAATTAAATGGAATACATCATCTTGTTCTCCGGCAGCTTTATGCTGGTATTTTTGTTCTTGTTCTCTTCACATTACACTTCATCCCACCCAGCTGATGGAAGGAAATGTCTTCATAAGGAGAAGACAGACTGGGAGATGAGGCACCGCTGCTGTTGCTGCTGGTGGTAAAGGATCACAGAGTGCTGCAGCCTCAGGAGACAGCTGGGAAATAGATGCACTTCTTTGCCTTTGAGTGCTCGTTTATCTAGCCAGTACCATGATGGCTGACAAAGTATTTTGTCTGAAGTTTCGTGGGATTACGTGCGTACATTTAATTCTTTTCTTTGGCGCGGTCAGGCTGATGTTGAAAACATTGTTATATTCTTGTCTGTTTTTTTTTTTTTTAACATAACAGGATGAGCAAAGTATTTTGTGATGTGTGAAGCAATCACAAGCTTCATCCATCCATCTCATCCAAAGCCCTTCCTTCCAGCTGTCAGGTTGCCATGTGTGCAGCCCCTGTGCACGCTGCCTTTCTGCATGGAGCTGTTTTACTGGCTGCACGGTGACCGCCTTCCACCTCCTCCTTGCTCACTTCTGCATCACCTTCTGTGTGCTCTTGTGGCCGTGTGGATGGCACTACGAAGCCCGTGTCTTTTTGGTTACATCACGGTGTGTGTCCAGTTTGTGATGTGTTGCCTGGGACAGTTCTCTTGGGTGTTCTTAGCATCCTTAGGAAGCAACTTTTGTATAGCAAGGTTAAACATAAAAGTGACAGAAATGCAAAAAGCAGAAATAATTCAAAACTGAAGTGGGTCCTTGTTGAATTCTGTGACAGTGAGTCACGCAGCAGCTACAATTCTTTAGTGCTTAAAAAATGAAAGAACCAGTAATGCCTAATATGAGAACCGTAAAGATAGCCCAGAGAATGGTACTGTGCCGGGCTGCGTTGGCAGTGTAAGCAAATCTGTGGTACATCCTGTATGCTGAGAGGAGAGTCGTAAGTGTGGGGTTGAAAGCTCCTGTTGTAATCCAGATCGAGACATCTGTGTTCCCACTGGAGGAAAAAGAAGCCTCAGTCAGCCAGCCTGCATATGGGTGCTGATGAGTGCCCTGGAAGTCCTGCTTTACTGAGCTCACCCAGGCTGAGGATGGAGGCGGATAGCAGAGGTTGTTCAACGTACATGAACTGAAAATGGGAGCTTCAGATTCTCTTAGTAACTTGTTGGTTTTTTTTTGTTTTTTGTTTTTTTTAGCAAAGTTACAGAATCGGAAGGAAAAAAATATATATTGTAGCTATGTTTATTCCTTTGTTTCTTTTGTATATTTACACTGCGAGGTGAGCTGATCTTTTCTACGAGCATTAAGCTGAAATAAAAGCAGAAACTTTGATTAACATAGGTGTTTCAAATGAAGCTCCATCTGTATCCTTCTGTTTGCTTGGCTCGTCAGCTCATGAAAACTGGGGCTTATCTGGTTTATCTTGTAAAACCAAGTGAATAATCAGAAAATATCATTCTGAAGCGTTCTGTGTTGAAAGTGTGAGCTCTTTCAGCCCGGGGATTTAGCTTAGCTTTAAACTGGAAGGCTCCTGGGGAGTTCATCTCAGTTGGTCTCCCTGTCCGAAAGCGCGAACAAGGTGTGGACAGATGTTTGCCTAAATCTGCTTGTACAGGAGACGTTCACAAACTCCCTGGGTGCAGTGTGCTGGGGCTGTGCTGCCCTTGTGCTCAGAAAGCTTTTCCTAGCTCCAACCGAGACGTTCTGTGCTGTGAGCGAAGCCTGCTCCTGGCTGTGCCGCCCCACGGGAGCCACGGAGGAACTGCTTGTTCTCTTCATATTGACCTTTATGTGGCTGAAGGCTTGTGTGCCTGTTAACTGTATGTATTTTATTAAAGAGGAAACCTAGTTATTTCAGTGACTTTTAACATGCTCTCTAATTGTGCTTGATCTCCACTGGACTTTTCCAGGTAGTTCACGTCATCTTTGTAACACAGAGTTGTGATTGGTGCAGATATTGTAGGTAAGGCACTGGGAGTATGCAGGAGGAAATTCTTTTCTACTCACTGTACTCAACACTCATGTGGTTATCTGCCCAGAGTGCGTTTTTTCTTCTCCTTGCAGCAGTGTTGCATCATTGGATACGCACTGTTCTCTTTGTGCAGCATTGCCCCCAGCCGCGGGGTCCCCTGTATGTATTTTTGCTTCTGATGTCGTTTTTCCTATGTGGGTTTTTTCGTTCATTTGATTTTGGATGTATCTTCAAGTTTCTCGAGGCAGCTTCAAGTTTTGATCTTGTTCTGCAGGGTTATTTTTACCCTTTTTTATCTTCTTCGTCTTCTGCAGGTTTTGTAAGTCTACTTCATTATTCATCTTTTAAATCATTAGTGAAGATATTAAAGAACATAGGCTGAATCTCTTTAGAACTGTACTTGAGATGTCCTTCAGGTTGAAAGAGAACACTTTAAAAATGACTCTTGCGCTTTTTAATTAACTGAAATTTTGCTCACTTGCTCTAAATACACACACACACACACACACACACACTCACGCACATCCCTGGTAGGAGTTTTAGTGAAGAGATTTCGTATTTATGCACTAATCTGGCTACTGTGTCAGAGACAGAAATTGGTTGGTTTGACATGATTTGTACTTGGCAAATTCATGCTGGCTGTTTGCTTTCAGTTATTATCCCCTAGGTGCATGTAAATTGATTAATAATATGTTCTGGTATCTCTCTGGGTAGCAAAGTCAAGCTGATGGATCTCTAATTCCTTAAGGCCTTCTTTCTCCTATTTTTAAGCAAGTCCTGTATTTGTCCTTCTCTAGACCTCAGGGGTATCCCAAGTCCTCTGTTACTTTGGAGATATTTTTACATTACTTCTTCAAATAATTAAAAGCAGCTTTTACCTGGCTCTGATGATTTGAACAAAATTTAATAATTTTAATAATCTTTAACCATTTTTTCCCCAGTTTGCTGGGGCTAGAGCTTCTGAAGCCTGGTTAGCTGATGTAAACGTCTGGTGTTGTGTAATGCTTGTGAAGAATGATACTGAAAAGGTATGAGTGTTTCAGATAGGCATCTAGGATTACTTACCTTCCCTTTTAAGGAGTCACTGGTTGCATTTCAGGGTGCATTTCATGTCATCAGAAGCAGCACTTGTGTTTTACCACTGGCTCTCAGTGCTCCTACAACTAACCAATTTAGTTAATATATATATTTTTTTGGACACATTATTTTTCCATCCCGTTGATCAGCTGAGCATTCATGCAGCAGCTGTGTGATCGCTAGATCCAGCACAGAAAGGGAGCAGGAATTCATAGTGCGTAATAGAAGCAAGAACAGATGGCTCTGTTTGGTTGCAACCTCACTTAGATCAAATGTGGTGTGAAACTGCATTGACTCATTCGCTTTTGTTCTAATTTCTGGTTTTCTTTAAAAGGAGATTAGTTTCTGGCCCATATGAAGCTGCTGTAATACTGGAATCCCTTTCTTGGATTGAAATTTCTCTGCTTCTCCTTCAGGAAAAGCCAACCTTTCTGGCTCTTTGTCCTTTGGCTTATTTGCAGTACCTCCAGAGCTTTCCGAAGTCTATTGAATCAGGATTTTCCAACCGTTGAAGCTTTATAATTGAGATAGAAATTGTTCTCCCATATGCTTCCATTTTAGTGCTGAGGACAGAGTAGGTCTTGCCCAGTGGCAAGGAGGCACAGAGTGAACAAATATTGGTCCTTGCAAAGCTATCCTCAGCTTTTTTCAAATGTATGTGTGTATATATATATATATATTCCCACTTTTTGGAAAGGTTCTTCAGTAGTTTACAGCTGATGTATGTACTGAATGGAGCCTGTTTTGGTCCAATCCTATTCAGCTTTTCCATTGATTCCATTTCTAGTGGAATATGCTTGCTACATTTTGAATGTTGGGGATTTGAGGAAGGATGAGATGGAAGCATTTTGACAGCATGGCTTGTGCAGCAGGAGGACTTTTGCTATTTTCAGACTTGTTTGAAATAAATACCATGCAATTACCAAAGGATATATGCTGTATACTGAACTTGGGCAAACAAAATACACATAAATACACTTGGTGAATGACTTCTAGGTATCAGTTTTAGGGAAAAACATTTGAAGATGCAGTGAATGAAAATTAGAAGTGAGTCAACAGTCAAGCTGTTGCCAGAACCAAAAGAAAATGTCAGCAAAAAAACATTAGACTAGGAAAGGTTTTACTGTGTATTCTCATGAGGGAAAATATGTTAAACATTTATAAGTGCCCTTTGAGGTGGATCTCTGTGTAATTTGGCAAAGAAAGTAACAGTGTGTGTGATGGGATGAGCAGCTGTTCAATGAATCATAGACTGGCTTGGATTGGAAGGGACCTTGAAGACCATCTAATTCCAAACCCCTGCCTCAGGCAGGGTTGCCAACTGCTGGATCAGGCACTGGATCAGGTTGCTCAGGGCCCCATTCAGCCTGGCCTTGACCTCTCCATTGATGGGACGTTCACAGTCTCTCTGGGTAGCCTGTTCCAGCGCTTCGCCAGTCTCTCAGTGAAAGACTTCTGATATCTAATCTAAATCTCACTTCCTTTAGTTTAAAACTATTTTCCAGCACCTTGCCCTTGGCCTTGTTGAATGTCATTAGATGTGTGTGGGCTCACCTTTTCAGTCTGTCAGGGTACTTTTGGGTGGCATCCCTTCCTACTGCCTATCAGTTGCACCACTCAGCTTGGTGTAATCTGTGAGCTTGTGTTACTGGAAGACCTAATCCAGAAATATATGCTGACTGAACTGCACTGTTTGTAAAGGCACACGGGGCTGGCTTTGGTGGAGATCATGCTTCTTATCTCAGATGTGCCATAACCGAGTCCTCCAGAAGTAAAACACCAGCAATGGAACACGTCTGCATTGCAGTCCTGTGGTCAGAGATGCATAGGAGGATTTACCTGTCAGAGCTTACTGATTCTTTTTGAGCCAGGTACCAAAAAAGACGTTTCGGTTCATTGCCACTGTGCTATGTGTAATGGATTGTCAATGCAGTTCTATCAGAAACAACAACTTTGTGGTTTCTGTTGTTATGAAAAGTTTTTCTTGATGTGCTGATTATTTGGGTTTGCTTTAGGTGGCTCACTCGCGCATCTAGAGTTGAAAGATTAAGATAAGCTGGTGCCTATAATTTCTGTTTGAAGTACGGACTGACCTGAAAATACCATTACTGAGTGTTTCACAGCTTTGCAAGAATGTATCTTATTTTTCTTTTCTGGTTAAACTTTCATGAGGGTAAAAAATCCAATTTCAGATCAAAGTTTAGGTTACAAATGACAGCTAAGCGATGAACTTACTGCCAGCAGGAACTTGGAGTTAAGAAGCATCAGATTTTGTGGCAACAGCTTTCATACTGTTGTGCTGACATGTGTTTCTTAGGGTCTTCAAGATATTTTGCAGTGAGGGGCTGCACTGTTAGGCATGCTTTCTTGTGGCAGGTTCCTGGATGGTTAGTATTGCCATTCACATTGACTTCTGCACAAGGGGAAAGCATTTCTGGCTTACTTCTTCATTTCAAAGCAGCCATGTTTTATTTCTATTGCTGTACGCACGTGAACATAATGTCATAGTACTGTGCTTCTTGTCTTTCCTTTTTTTCATGCTGATAGCGCTGGATTTACAACCCAAAAGCCAAGATTCAGACAGTGAGGACAGGATTCTAGTCAACATTGAGTCTCTCTGAGTTACATTGGTAGCCTTTCATTCAGTGCACTTTTTTTGTAGGGTGAAATATGATATGTTTTAAGTATCCTGTGAGGTTGTATGCCTGTTCTGTCCTGCTGCGTGTCAGCAGAACACATTGGTGATCGTTAGTGCTCTCTTAGAAACTGTGCATGTTGTTGGTGATCTGTTGTCATTGCTTTGCTTTGTCAGCTTCCTTAGTCTACAAGCTAACTGGAAGATGTGTAGCAAATGCCGTTACTTCTTACGGCTTGATTCCTTAGACAAGGTTTCAGAGTGGCATGGTACCTTCCTTGTGGTGTAAAAATAAGGATTGATGCATTCTAGAGAGAGATTGTATTAATCTTCATTTTTATTTTTTCCTATATGGAGTTAGGAATTTAAACTTTCTTACTCTTAACAGGGAGAGAGAGGCCTGAAGTGTTTTAGATTCACCTTTGAATAGGCTATTGAAGCTTTTAAATGGCTCTTTTTGAAAGCAGTTATTGACATAGCATTTGAAAAGCGATTTTTGAATCTTGTCAGGCTACAGGTTATTAATGCTGTTCTCCTTTTTCACATCCAAAGTGTTTCTGTGAGATCCTACTTAGTGTGAGACCATCTTGTGCTTGTCATTCAGCTAACAGTATGCAACCAGTTAAGAATGGATTTTAGGGTGGATATCTGACAGTGAGTAAAGATTTGCTGAGAAAAACAATGAGAACATTGCATCTTCTTCCCACTAAGTGGGTGCTTCTCTCCCCTCTCGTCACGTGCCAGTGTCCTTTTTGCCATAGCAATTGTTTCCATTTCTTCTATCCTTTACCCATTCCTTCGCATCTGCGGGAGCTTGGGTAGGATCTAAAAGGTATTTTCTGTGACTCAACTCCAGCCGTGCATAAGTTGAAACTTCGATTTGGTGCAAAATTTGTCGTTTCATTTTCCTACCTCCTTTTCCTGGTTATTTTGGGAACGTGTTGCACGGCACAGATCCTGAGACAACCTAGTAGCTTTGTATTCCCACCATCAATTTCTCTCTTTCTTAGAGCCTCTTGTTGAGCATGGCAGAGGCCTTAGCTCAGAGGTTGTGTTAGTTCAGTTCTTGTAGCAGTCCTTTCTGGATCCCCGTGCGAAACCTGTAGGAAGTGGAAGCAGGTTACACTGAACACCACACCCTTGGTCATATGCAAGCTGGGCTGACTTTTCCCCCATACTCTGTGGTTATTCAGCTGTGTGCTGTTTCTGCTCTTGGCAACTGCTCTGCTAGTTTGCTTTCCCAAGGTCAGACTTGCTCAGCTGGACTTGTCGATGCTGTCCACTGAAAGCTTCTTTCCTTTGGGCCTTGCGTTAGTCACCTGCACTCTGTCTGGTACTGAAAGGTTGCACTCCTGGGACATCATTCAGCTTCTGTCTCCAGCTTCTTTTGCAGTTCTCAGGTGAATGTCATTTGTCTCTGATCACTGCTCACTGGCAGCCTTTTCTGACCCCCACGGCAGAGGTAGCTATTTTGGGGGAGAAAGCTGTCAAATGCATTTAAGATTATAATTAAGAACATGTAATGAATCTTTCCAGGCTAATTATGATGGTGTTACTCTTTTGGAATACTTCAAATTATTTATTTTCTTAAAGAACACAAATGATTTCTGACTGTGACCGAAGTTGGGAGATACAGTACTGAGACATCTGCATGACTTTTTCAACAATGCAAGAAAAACAGTGGAAAAGCTGCTGGACAGTGAAGAAATGGAATTCAAGGGGAGCAACGTGTGTTGAGTGTTTGAGCATTAATTGGGTTTACTGAGACTGATAGTTGAACTGAGAAGATTCACTTAAGTGTGAAATTTTGTAGGAGTGAGTTGCTGCACTAGTTGCTTTTGTATTTTTGTTTGACGTTGACTTAAAGGAGTACATGGCAAGAAAATAAATTATTTAAACACAGAGATGTTATCTGCAATCTTATCCTTCAGCTATTTACACTGTTACAGCAGCGCTGAAATGCAGAAGTGTCTCTCACAATCAAACCCATTTTCTCTGCTGCATGCTTTATGTAGTGGCTTGAGTGGTTTTTTATCTCTGCAAATTGGGGAATGGCGAGAGGATGATTTTGAAGAAGACAGCAATTTGATCATGTTGCTCATTGGTTTGGAAATTGCTGTGAGGAAATTTTAAGTCTGTTTTAAGGTCGATGCATTGTCATGTAAAACGGGGCTTAGCAATGCCTCCAAATGCCCGTTGGTGTCCCTAATCTTCCTCACCTTGAACAAGACGCAGTGGTGTTACTGATGCGTGGGATGCTTAGTGTATGGACCCTTGCCTTTGACTTAAAAGCCCTCCTTGTAATTATGTAAAAATTGTACCTTCTTTTTTTCCCCACTCATCTTCTTTGAGGATGTTGGAAACCGTCGTCAGGTAGCACTTTCAGCCATATGTATATTGCTATTTACCTTGGAAGAAGATATGACCTAAAGAGGAGTAGGAAGGTGTTGTGGTAGCTGAGGCTTAGTCATAGGTTTGAAAAGGAAAGCAACAAAAAATAAATCCAAACCTTAATAAAAATGTAGCTGTGAAATGCCCGCAGAAGGCTTCCTAATTAAGAAAAAAAAAAAAAAAAAAGAGCAAGAGAAGCAGTTTGTAACCATGCCCTAAATGAACATGCTATTCTGCCAGACACATACCATAACAGAAATTGGCAATAACTTCTGTGCATCCCTGGAGTCCCAAAGCGTGTCAGCAGAAGGGAAACATCCCCCTAAATTAAAAGAAAAAAAGCAGTAAAGCAGGTTGTTTTTTTCTTCTTCTTTTTTTTTTTTTTTTTTTTCCATCCACTGTAATAGTAAAGGACGTCCTCACTCTGCATGCTTTGTAATTTATTTCAGGTTGAATGGAGGTGGAAGGAAGCTAGGATGTAATGCATGTTGGGACCAGGATGCAGTCTGTGTCAAGAAAGAAGTTTTATGGACTCGTACCAGAAAGCTTTTCCTGGTGAAAGCAGATTAATCTCTCCAGCTCTGAGTGAGACCGAAGGGCAGGGGAGGGCTGTGAGAGGGGATGCTCCAGGTGGAATTGCCTTCAGCTTGAGCAGCATTTAATAAGCAAGGATTAAGATGGGGCCACTAGTTATTGGCTTATCTATGTTCAGCTCATGTTGGGCAGCATCCGTTGCCACACCGAGGCCTAATATTAGCAGCAGACGTTGCCTCACGAGTTTGCTTTGCTTTTAATTGCCATTCTCCTTTTGCCCTAATAAATTTAAGTGCTTCTCAGCAATGCATTGCTCACATGGATAAAGGTGATCTGTGCACGTGTTGCTTTTGTAAATTGTTTCATGATGACTGAAGTGTGTTCGTGAGGTCCTTGTTGAAAATCACCATTGATAACTGCTTTGTGAACAGGTGAAGCTTTCTTAGGGTAAGAAGGTTTCTTAGGGTAGGGAAATGCTGTGTTAGCTCATGGGAGGAGTGTGCTTTTGCAGCTAACTGTCTTTCAAGGTTGGGATTTGTCCGAACTCGAAAATGTCAGGCTATTTCTTATTAACTTCAAATAGCTTCTTGAGCACTGTTGTGGTATATATTACTTCCATTGAGATCACCTGTTGTCTTCAAATAAATAGTTAACGCATTATGTGAAAAGCTGTATCAAGGAAAACTGTGCTATGCACAGTCATGCCTGTAGTTGTCATTTATCTGTAGCTGTCTCGGTTCCGTTACAAGCAAACAAAAAAATCAACAGCAAACAACACAAAATGGCAGTTACAGGGAAGAAAAACACTGTACTTAAGAAAACTAAAAAGTTCAGAGACAATAGCCATGCTCCTCAAGTGGGAGGATGTGCAAAGATCTGACAGCACAGTTGTCTGAAAGAGCCCTCTTGGCAGATGCTTTTGAGAGGTGAAAGAAATGAATATTGTAATTAGGAGCCAGAGAGATGCCCGTGTTTTCAGATAACCACTGCTACCTGAAGGGTTTAAGCTACTCCCCAAAGCTGTTTTCAGTTCAAATAAGAGAAGCAGCTGTCGTGTTCCCCTGACACACTTGCTTTCATTGCTTTGTGAGTGTCTGAGGCTCTTTTCAAGATGGTAGAAATGATTTGCTGTTTAGTTTAAAAGAATATGTAATGCTCAATTCTGCCCTTAATTCTTGCCCAGTTGTACTATGAAACTTGCCTATAACACATTGCTCTGTATTTTGTTTCCAGCAGCAGTGACAGTCTGTGGTGTCTGCACTGTAGGAGCAGAGGACGGCAGCAGTCGTGCTCCTGAAAGCAGCCGTGAGTCACTGCAGTGGTTCTCAGCCAGCAGGGTGAGGGGAGGCAGTTCGTGTTAGCAACAGCGAGCACGAGGCCTTGGTTCCCTTGCAGAACACAGTGTAATGAAATGGAGGAGAGGTTGCTTGGAGGACTGGTTGGTATTTTGCTCTCAGGAGACTCAAGAAACTTCTTGGCACGCTGCGAGGCTTTCATTAATTGGGCTTAAAGGCTGCTTGGCAGTTCTCCAGCTTGGATGGATATATCCATTTTTGGAGTACTGTAACTGAAGCTGCTGAAACACCTGGATGTATTTTTCTTTTCGGAATACGATCCAGTTTGTCATATTTCAAGTCTGCCCCTGTTTTGGAAGATGATCCAGGTCTCAACAATGTGACATCAAAGGGAGAGGCCAGGGAGTTGAATATGTTACTTAGGAGAAGGATGAAGGCAGATTACGTGTTCGTAGCATCTCTGCTATAGAAATACAGTATAAATAAAGTCCCTTCTGGCCCGGTAAAGCCCTGATTACTTTGAAGGGCTGAGCATCTGAAGAAAGGTCATTCTTACAGCTGCCTTTGCTGGGTTTACATGGCTGCTTCTGGCATTTGGATAGCCTCACCGGCCTTCCGAGAGTCTTCGGAACAAGTTTGGATAATGTGGCATTTCAATTGACGGTCAGCATGGCTGGCTCTTCTGCCTGCATTAGGATTAACACCTGCATAAACTCACACACTGCCTTTTGTAACTTCTGTCTTCCTAGCTGTTGCTCTGTTTTTCTCAGTTGGAAAAACAGGTGTCCCGCTTTGTGTTTGCTCTTCGTTAAATGCACTAATAGGGCATCTATATATAGACAGGTGTAATCAGCTATTATTTTCTTGGTGAGCTATTTTTTAACATAGGTTTCAGAACCTGTTTGCTCAACTGCTCTTTTGCCTATCTGGAGGAAGCTGTGGGAATTGTTTGGTCCCTTTTGTAAGTCATTTTTCTACCTTTGTTGCTTATTGCCCTTGAAGAGGGATTGGTAGGCTTTCTCCATTATTTTTAGACAGAGGTGGTTTAAAGCTTATTACGATTTTTAAGAAGTAGATGATATTAGTCGCAATGGTACTCTCCAGGGGCCTTTTTCATAAACTGTGTCTCTTTTCTGTATGAAGCACTGCAGAAACCAATAACGCTGTGGTGTAAAGTGCTCTTGGAAACTCAGCAAGTTTTATTGTTTTTTGTTTGTTTTTTTAATAAAACACACTGTGTATATATACTTAATGAAACATGAAGAAGAGGAAAAATGAAGTAACATCAAAAATCATTGTTAATTTTGGTGCTGTTTCTTGAGAAAACAATTGAAAAGATCCGTGATTAGGAAATTCAGGGTTTCTTTTGTCTAATATATAGTGCTTTGACCTTAACATTTTGTGGGTTTGGTTCATGAGGGGAGGAAGAGAAGGGGTCCATTTGTCATAATTAAAAGAAAGAAAGCTCATTATTAGTTGTGTGATTTCGTAACACAGTCTTTTGTTTGTTGGTTTGTGTCCTTTCTCAAGTAATTTTCCAGTGCTTAGTATTTCTTTCCACCCTCTGCTGGACGGGAATGGTCATAATAAGTAAAGTTAAAGGGATTCTATAGAAGCAAAACTCATCTAACTCTGCGGACAGTTCCCACGTAGCCCTGTGTTTCCTACCTGAGATTTGGTGTCTTTAAGTAATAGACTTTGTTTAATAAATAAAAATGAATGCATCTGTAAATAGGTTCTGCATGTAGCCTCCAGCTCTGGGTATCGCTGCTGTGGGGCACAGATCTCCTCTCAGAAGCCACTGCACTCTTCTGCCATTGGGAGTCCAGCATGCCTGGAAGCTGCAGCAGGCTGAAGGTGAGCCAGCAGCTCCTGTGCAGCAGCAATGCATCCTTTTTGCTTTGGAAAGAAGACTCTGTGTGCAAGAAGAGATTGTTTGGGCTGGAGTGTGGATATCTGACAGCTGTTGCTTGTGCTGATATGATGGATTGCTTGACTTAATGCTCCTACAATTATTTTACCTTTTGTTTTTCTCTTCAATACGTGATAGGTGTTCTGGTGTGAGAATTTGGGCAGTGAAACTTCAGAAAAAAACCCTGAATATTTAGTTAGATTTTAAAACATAAAAATTTGATCTAATTTCATCAAATATCCAATTTGTGTTGGTTTTTTTTTGTTGTTGTTGTTGTTTTTTTTCTGTTCTTGATGCAACTTGAGGTAGGTTCATGGGGATCTAGACCCAGAGGAAGTGTGGTTTCTCAGAGTGCATTGTGTAACACAGCATTCAAACATAATCTTGAGGACATACAGACTCAGTTGCAGAAGAGTGCGCAGCACGTCTCAGGCTTTGGTAGGACTCCTGCTCTGCTCGCTTGTGTTTGTAACAAGAGTGATGTTTCTGCCCAGTCTCTTTCCTCTGTAGTCCCCGTGCTTCTCTACCCTTGTGCGCCCTTAGGCTGCTCTATGAAAATGGGATTTATCTGATCATTTCTTTGCACTCAACCATTTCTGTGACTCTCCCTCACATTCACAGGCTTTGAAAACATACGTTGGTTTGTCACGCTCCAATATAAAGGAGGGAGACGAGATTCTTTGATTACGTGTATACCCGATGGTGAGATTAAGACACAGTGGGTCAAATGTTAGCCCAACCAGTTTATTACAATTACTAGTTGCTTAGGGATGTGGGGAAGGGAAGGTGAGTGATAGAGAAGGGATGAAAAGCAAGGAGTCTTGATAGAAAGCAAGAGAGATATAATCACCACCGTGGGTCCGGCGAGGTTCGTAGTAGGTCCGTAGATCTCAGGAACTCTCTGGTCACCGCGGGGATGGGAGAAAGCCGGAAGCTTCACAGCAAGCAGACCTCAGGGTTCATCCGAAGAGTTTCTCCCCTTGGGGAATTCTCCGTTTGCTCTTTGGGAGTTCTCCATCAAAGATTTTTTTCTTTGCGAGTTCTTCTCCAAAGTCGTTAGTTTAGTGAAGGCCTTTTATCCCCCATTTCTCAGTTTTTTTTTCCTTTTTTCTCTGTTAGTGTGACATACCTGGCCCAACAGATAAGCCAGCAGGGAGTGGTACCCTCATTGCCATGCACAGGCATTATCGTCTTTTGCAGTGATCAGCTTCTCCAAGCCGATCCCCGAAAAATACAGGCTGGGCCCTGCTTCTGCTTATCTTTACAACAATAAGCAGAGGCACTGTGGCACGGTGACACCCACCCAGATAACCTGCAGTTCTCACTTAGAGTCTTATCACCAGAAAGGCCTCACAAAACAAGCTTTGAGACAAAAAAAAAAAAAAAAGAAAAGAAAACAGTTTCTGTCTTTCACATGGTTCCTGCCAGATCTGACCCAGTAGTATATACGTGTATATACTTAATTATTGTCAGAGTATTATGAGAAAAGGCATATTGGTAAAGGATGATGAGTCCCAGCTGTGTTTAACTTTCAACCCTTGGCGGTTTCTTTTTGCACATACAACCAGCTTATTGTCAGTTCTTATGTTAACTGTTTACTGATTTTTTTTTTTTCTCAGTTTGACTACTTTAATTGACCCATCCTGAAACCCTGCATTGTCAGGATAACAATCAGTTAATGGTTTCTGACAGCAATGGCAAAATCGTTATTTATTAGGGCAGGCCTTCCTGGTCTGCCAGGTTGCAGACGCAAATTTAATGTGCTTTTCTTGCTGCATAATCTGTTTTTAAAAGGGAAGGCTGTCTTGTTTTGCAGAAAGCAGAGCACCAGGCCAGAGAAGTACTCAGGTACTAACACAGCAGTGCTTGGATGTCTGGACAGAAAGCTGTTCTTGGTGAGCTCTTTTAAGGGCGTTTGATGTTCTGTAACCATCCCCCTTTTAAGAAATCATCCCTTTATCTTTTTCTCTTTCTGAGTTGTGCATGTGGTAGGCAAATCGAGAAGAACATGAACCCTGAGTACCTTAGGCAAGGGGGGAAGCGCTCACTATAGAGCTGGGATACAGGGGTAAAAGCAGGCTGTGGCCTCTGACAGGTTGAAAGATCCTACTGGGAAATGCCTCAGTAGTTGTGCCTTTATTTGCATAAAGAAAGCTAAACACTCCTCTGTCTCTTTTTGGGATTAAGATACTCAAGCAATCCTATTTGAGCAGAAATGTTCCCAACAGTGACGGCCTGGAGGCTTCAAAGAGCAAGGGGAAAGACAAATCTGTTTCTTCCTTTCTATTCAACACTATTTACATGTATCCTGTGTGGTTCCTTTGTAGATCCGAGCTCCTTTCTCACTCTGCTCTGCACACAGTTACATACACTTTTGTAACAGTTGACAAAAACTCCAGAGGCTTGGGTAAGGGTGGGAAGGTGTTAGTGCAAGCACTGCGGTGCCTGGTAGAGTTCCTTAAAGGGAAAAGGAAGAACCCCCCTTTGGGAATGGTTGGGAATCTCCTGTATCTGCCTGAACCACATGCAGGAGGAAGCCTAGAGACCAGCAGTTGGGAGAACAGTGCTATTTATAGCCAGCTGTACCTTCTGGGAGTTGTCCTGATGGCCTTGTGTTCAGTGACCAGGAGGGGAAAGGGTCCTGCAGTGCCACTGCACCGCAGCACAGAGGTACAGTGGATCTTAGACCTGGTGCTCTGCTCTTAGCCTTGCTCATAAACACAAAGGAATGAAGTATTTACACAGTCTTTTCTTTCCCTCTTCCTCTGGAGTTTAAGCTTCATTAACGTGGCACTGGATTTTACATCTCTCCCTCCCTCCCTTGATTTGCTGCTGCAATGGGCAGGAATCAGGCTCAAATTGTGTGCCAGATCTTACAGATCCTGGAGGAGAAGCTAACGAGTGTAATCTATTCTTTTGCCCGATGCAAGTTCTGCAGTTTTAACTGCCGTGTTAAACCAGGGAGGTTCCTATAAAATGTTTCCATAGGACATCAAGTTAATTCCAGCTTCACAGGTCATAAACATGCAGCTGAGGAAGCCTTGGCTCTGCAGCCATAGCTGTGCTGATGGCTTCCAGGCGGTCATGTTAGGGCTGCTCTGAGCCACGTGCCCGTATCCCAGGCACAGGGGACACTGATGGCACTCAGGCAGATGTCCTTTAATCTCCACCGTTGTCTAACCAGGCTTTTCCCAAGTACATTTTATAAGGATTCCTTCTGGGGAAAGCATCATGTCTGTTCAGGCAGCGACAGTTACAGTGGGAGTAAAGATCGCCTCTGATTTTGGTGATCTGTTAGGCATCTGGTAATCCACAAAATTCTCAGTGTTTTTTAGTTTCAGCCATTTTGTTGGCAAAAGTCTTTTTCACAGAGATATTAATACTCAATTTTCATCATTACATGTCTGCTGTTGTTGGACGATTTTGCTGTTCTCTCTGAATGCGTGCTGTTAAAGATTGCCACTTATTGAATCCACGGATGTTGCAGCATGTTGTCTCTTCCGTGACTTCTACATCTTCGAGCAGTGCAAGTGAACAGCAGATTTCTTCTGCTACTGTTTGGTATCCGGTGGTGTTGTATGTGACAACCTGTTGTTTCTCACCACTGCGAGTCCTTGATAATTCCATTCAGTCTGTTTGCAGAAAGAGAAGCAAGTTCAATATTTTCGTGCTGTGCACTTTTTCAGATTTTTCAGCAATGTTTGGAGCTTTTGCCCAAAAGAAGTTTTCCCCAGAGGCAGCAATGAGTAACTGTCAGCACTGCTATTAATAACTGCATGCAAGAATTGATCTTGGAGCTGCTATGAAGTGGCTGTGCTGTTGTATGCAGGAGCAGCTCATTTAAAGCTGATGCACTTTAAGGTGTTTTTTTGGCCAAATGCAGTAGGAAGGAAGCCACACAGTCTGTCTTGAAGGGCATGTGTCTTTCAGGTGTCAGAAAAGGTTCCCCTTGGTCACTGTGGGGGAGAATACCTGCACCACAAACATCATGCTAAAGCCAACGGTGTGTCCAGGGAGGAATGCAGGTGCATATTTGGGATCACTGTGGGTGGTGGAACATTTCAGGGTTGCACTGTGTGTACGGGTTACTGCTGCCTGGCTGGGGCACCACGAGTTTGGATCAGAAGTGCCATCAGCCTCAGTGCTGCTGTGCAGGTGCGGTGCCCCTGCTCCTTGTGGATAAGCTGAGGCACCAAGGGAGATGGCTGTCAGCTCTTCAATTTCACTTGGGCCGTCAGTTGAAGCGACTTAAAAAATCAGGGATAAATGTAAGTACAGTCATATCTGATTGTTCCTTTTGTTATCAGCCTGTGCAGTCATGAACACTTTGCTCAGCTTTCCGTTTTGAGACTGATCCAGGACGTCTGGAGAAATCATACTATCCTAGTAATGAGAATACATCATAAAATGGCATTTTAAGTTGATGATTAGAAAGATAGGGAGGGTAAAGACCCTTCTTAAGAAGCTTCTCACAGGTAGAAAGCCTTGAAATGTTTTTATGAGGTGAGAAGGAGCACATGAGAGGAGAATAAACGCAAGGCTATTTAAAAAAGTCATTTTTTTGTGCTAGTCTTTGTGTGTGTTTTCATTTTTCCGCGTTAGAAATGGGGAATAATTTTAGAGAAGAATAAAAACTATGCAGTTATGAGTCCAAAAATAGTATGGATTGTAGCTTTGTTCAGATATAGTTTATGGGTACACTTCGGATTTCATTCTAAAATACACACAGGCTGCTGCAAAAGTAATGACTCCCGTTTTGTTCTGTTGGCTCGTGACATCAGAGGTGGATTTTAGTGGTACGGCAGTAGAAGTCGAGCCTTTCCTACAAGATTCTTTTACGTTTTGTTGCTGTGTGACAGATGGCAGCAGGAGGTGCAGGACTGAATTCCCATTGATGGTCATCAGTATTTGCTGAATGTTTGTGGAGGCCAAACGGTGGATGTGAGCATAACGAGGAGGTTCACTTCTACAGCAGCAGACTGTTAGGAGTGTGGCACTCAGGCTTCTGTTCATCGCTGGCCAAAATGCACAGCTAATGGTGGTGTCTGTGTTAAAAAACAGTGTTTTGTAGCTGAGAACTTGCTCTTTCAAACCATGTCACTATGCTTTTTGTATCTGTTGTAACTTCCATAGGAATAAATAGGAGGCATTAGTTTCAGTGACCTCCAGAAATATATATATATCTAATCACTTGTGTAATTTTTTCCTTGAGTCGACAAAAATGGTTAATTTAGAAGAGTTTCCAGCATCCTTAGAATCACAGAATGTCAGATGGATTACTTTCTAGACAGATGGAGATCTATGTGCCCATTCGAAGCTTAAATACATACGCAAATGGTGTCTTGTGCTGAAAGCAGGAGCTGCATATATATGCTCAAAACACTTTACTACCTTTTGATGAATTTTATTTGCAAACGCTGTTAATAGCTGTTATTACAAAGCATTATGTGATGTTTAAGATCACTGTGTTTCATTAACAATCTTTGGGAAACGTTTTAATAGCAAATATTAAATCTTTGAAACTGCTTCCCATCAGTTCGTAGCACTTAGGATTAAATGCACGTGCTTTGCTTGCTGTTATTTATCCTTGCCTGAGCCCTGAAGGATAGTTGAAAGGTGTTGTTCTGAAACATGGGAATGAGTCTGGCTGTGATTGGACCTGCAAATAATTTCCCAAATGCTCTGTATCCATAGCTGCTGTTGTATACCTGGAGACCTCTCCCTCAGTTTTGAAAAGTATCAATAATTAGGAATTAATTACTCCATTTTGGGTATGTGGCATCGAGCTGTAGGTATGAGGGATTGTAGCTGAGAATAAACTCATCGTCAGCAGTAGGTACCACACACTGTGTGCTTCTTTGCCCTCTGCCTTATGGAGGTAACGGGGACCATATTTAATTGTTCTCTTTCTGCATTACTTCTGCTGTTCCTTACTTTTGGTTGAACGTTTTAATTCTCTTTTCAGTTTTGTGAGGAATCTTGAACTTACTTTGAGGGCTAACACGAGCCTTCTTCATACCAGAACAGAAACAACCAGTGCTTGGAGAATATTAAAGATTTCTGTTAGTGATTTCTCTCTGTGTGGCACTTCAATAGTATCAGTGCCATAATTGGGATCCACATTTGGTCCGGCAAATAGAACAGTGGTGTTCAGCTCGGAAGAATTTGCTGCAGCTGATTAGTGGAATATGATAAATATTTGCTCGGTGTGGCACTTTCAAGTTCCATTTTTTGCTTTGCATGTTGCTCTCACCTACTAAGAGCAAAGGACATGGGAAACCATTTCTGTGTCCAGATTCCTGAGACATCAGAGGCAAGTTTGAGCAGATGGTAACTTACGTCCTTTTCCATTTTTCTTCCTTAAAAAGAAGGAAGGATAGCAACTTGGATAATTTGCAAGCGACAGACGTAGTGGAAGTTTGGACTCATCTTTAGCTGAAGTCCACTTGGACAAGGGGAGGTGTTAGTCTCTGGGTTTATTGCTTGGCAACAAAAAGATGCAGTGAAAGGGGCAGCACATTCAGTGGCCAGCTGTCTGTGACCCCCAGTATGGGCTCTGCCTGAATACAGGACTGCTTCTGTCCTGGATGTTAAGAGAGTTAATATTATCACTGGTTACGTGGAAATAGAGAAAGCTTTGGGCTCTTTCTCGCCCTGCAGTGCAAGGCTTGTCCTAGATCCCTGTGCTTTGTTTGGGGATGCTCAGACTTGAGCTAAGAATAGCCTTGTCCTGGAGCTGGAATGTGTCAGTCTGTTATAGCTCATATTCTTGTCCGTGAGTCCTTATTCTGTCAGGCTGCACTGCTCAGACTGTGATGAATTACTCACACTGGTAATGTTCTAACATAAATAAATAGGGAAGAACATAAATAAGCCAGGAAGAATTCAATTACCACCTAGTTCACAGGAAGGCTGTGTTTAAAACTATGAATACTGCCCTTGGCAAAGAGTAACTGTGAATATTACACATGTTCCAACAATAGCAAGAAACTTGCTGTTCACTTCTAAAAATTAGGCTGCCGTGGTAAAGGAACAGTCATTGAAATGCTTCTGGTTTTGGCCTCACAGCCTAAACACTGAGAAGTGTTTAAGCTTCTTAAGTTTTGTGTTTGGTGGAGAG
The DNA here is from genome assembly GCA_036925125.1 of Oreortyx pictus. Taxonomy (NCBI): domain Eukaryota; kingdom Metazoa; phylum Chordata; class Aves; order Galliformes; family Odontophoridae; genus Oreortyx; species Oreortyx pictus. The sequence continues at coordinate 986,162 of JAUPFR010000008.1, forward strand.
GATGCTGTCTGTTATTGAAGCAGTGCTTCTCTCAATTCCCAGCTGTTAAATGGGCTGCTGGCGCAGGACCTGCCCTGTGTGTTTCTCTGTGTGTGATTAGCAGTTATTTCTTCCTAAAGAATCACGGATCAGTTATCCTTTGCTGAAAGCATTCTAGTCCCTAGAGCAGGAAAATGTAGTGGCACACGCGATGCGTTTCCACCTGTGAAGCTGACAGGATCGAGCCAGCCTGACTGATTGTCCAGTACTTTCTATGGTTTCTGGTCTTTTTCACTAACAGGTAGGGGTGTCAACTGGTACATTTCTTACGCCTATCTGAGGGTTGAGATAAAAACTATTTACTAAGATAGAGAAAAGGATAAAAATTATATTTGTGTATGTATATGTATGTAATAGGTGATGCACGATTGCTCACCAACCCCCAACCAGTGCCCAGCTAGCATCCCAACAGCAGAAGGTGAGAGATGAGCTCCCACCTGCTTCAAAAGCCCTTCTGCTTCATGTCGTGCTTCAGAATATCCCTTAGGCCAGTGTAAGTCATTCTGTTCCCTCCCAGCTCCCTGGGCCCATCCCTGGGAATGGCCTCGGCTCTGTACAGCACTGTTGAGCAGCAGCTGCACACATCGGTGTGTTATCAGCACTGTTTTTCTCCTAGAACCAAAACACAGCATCGTACCAGGCACTCTCCAGAAAACAATTCCATCCCAGCTGAAGCTAAGACCATATCCACCCCTTATTCCGTACCATTTATACGGCTCAGTTCCCACAGTTTCTGCACATCCCACCTAATTACAGAATCTCAGCATTGCAGGGTTTGGAACTTACATTGCTTTCTGATATAAATATATATATATATATGTATATATATATATATATAATTGTAAATTTTCCGTGGTATTCCTTTAGTTCATAACTTTTGGCTTCATCTGTCATTAGAGTCCTTCATTGCAGGAGGAATGATTCACAGTGTTGGGTTACTGTATACAGAAGCTAGTTCTGGTTCCATCTGGTGCATATACATAATAATAAATATAGAACAGTATCAGCCTGGACTTCTGGAAAGGACGTTAGTTCTATATGAAGTACTAGTGAGCTCATTCCTGGACTAGAGAATCTGCTTTGAATATCAGCATTTGGGAAAAGAAAAAAATGGTGCAGGAAAGAGCTGCTGCAGTCATTTGCAGGCAAAAATGAATTGTACTTTTGGTTCAAAGCTGGTGTTTTAACACTTAGTTTAATGCAAATTCTGTCTGGGTAAGTGTGTGTTGTGATATACTGAAGTGCTCTTTAGTCTAGTAGGTGAAGGCATAAGAAGGACTGGCAAGTGGAACCTGTCAAAATTTGGATTACAAATATAGCCCCTATTTTTAACAGTTAGGTTAAAATAGTCACCAAGGCAGCTTAGTGACAAGATGTCACTTTCTCCATCAGTGGAAATCTTAAGAAAGGATGGCATTCACTGCCTGTAAGATGTAGCATGTTGTTTATATACCAGTGAAGTTTGAAATAATTTCTGTGGGTCGTTGAAGTGAGCTCTAGCAGCAGTCATAAGCTGGATCTCTATGAATAAACTACTTGCACATAGGATTGCAATTCTGTGCCTAAGCAGTGATTTTGGTAAGTTCTTAACTCGCCTTTCTTTCTCCAGCTGGGTGCTGTGCTTTCTGACCCACTCTCAAAGGGCAAAGAAGTTTGGTGGAAAATAAACCTTCTTGTGTTACAGCTTGTCCACTTGTAGCCTCATTTCCAGTGAACAATGCTGTACCTTGATTTCTAAGTCACTTAGAGCAATTATCCCACTCAGGACTGAAATTACCTTGGGAGTCTGAACATATGTTTTAATTTCACAGTCAACCTAAAGATGCAAGAGCTGAGTTGTGTGCTGTCTTTACATGCCACTGAGTAGGTTTTGCGTGTTTCTCCCAGTCTCTCACTTTTTGATTGCCATCATGCAAATCCAGAGCTAGTGAAGTGTGCCTTGTCTTCTTGGTTGTTGCACAAGTTTGCTAGAATTTAATAAGATGTTCTGTTTTTGTCATTTTTTTCTCCTTTTTGTGTTTTTCTGGTGAGGTAAAGTTTAGGTAGAATATCACATACGTTTTATTTATTAAGTAAGACAGATGGAAAGTGAATGAGCAGTGTTAAACTGGCATCCTAGGTATCTATATCACCTGACAGAGCACCTGTAGCTGCAGACTTCGATGGCTTTTGGAAGGCTGAAATTAAAGGAGATTCTTGTACCAGGAGAAACGAAAAGGAAACTGAGTTTCTTTGACATCATTTGCATCTGAATATAGGACATAATGATTAAATGATTTTGACCAATGTTGAGGAGTTCATTAAAGACGTTAAAATCAGAGGCAGTCTGGGCTGTAGCAATCCTGCTCTGGTCGAGTTTGTGATCTCATGAAATATGAACCTGACAAGTATCACAGTCAGAATCCTGAACTTCAGGAAAGTGAACTTTGGCTTTTGGAAGAAATTTTTGCGTGGGATCCCCTGGGGGACTGTCCTTGGAGACACAGAAATGGAACAGGGCGGGCAATTCTTTAAGGACATGTTTGCAAGAGCACAAGAACTAGGGCCTAAAAACAAAACAGCAGCAATGATTTGAGGGGGAAGGGTAATTTACTATATAAGATATTGGAATACAAGGTAACACAATATAATATGATCTAATTGGAAATAAGGATAATAAATCAAATAAAATGAGTGTCCAAAAGCAAAGGCCTTATTCTAAAGGTGAAGGTGAAACCACTAGGGAGCACACACTGCAGATGAACAGCACACAATAGAGGCCGTCTTGGAGCTTGCGTGTAGTTGGATCTTTCTCTCTGAGTGGAAAATAGGAATGTAAAGTCCTTCGGGGATATGGAGTTGTTTTCTTCTGAGGCAGAGGTTTGAAGAAATCCAGCAGTCCATGGAATGGGAGGATTAACGCTCTAACTCTCAGTGTCTGACATGGTGTTATGATGTGGAATACCGATATCAAAAATCATGAAACCGTGACAGGCACCCAGGGAGCATCTGGGACGCGCAGGTACTCCACCTTGCCCTTGCTGAGCACTCCAGGGTCCTCCTGTGTCCGTGCTGTGCTTCATCCTACTCGATGCTCAGGAAGGTGTCGGAGTCATCGAGCTGCACCCCAAGCCTCATCTCAGTGTTGAAGGTCCTTGTGCAGGGGGTGGTCAGCTTGACCTTGCAGGAGCTGAGGTAGGGCAGCACCGTCAGGCGGCAGTCGCGCCACTGAGGCAGATGCCAGCAAGCTGCTTGCACCAGGCACTGGAACCAGCGGGCGGTTTTCTCCCCGTGCAGGTAGGAGCCCGTGCAGAGGCTGTGGAGGAGGCTGGGCTCCTGTTTCCCGCTCAGCTCGTCGCAGCTGCACTCCAGCTCCACACGCACGCAGCACTTCCTTGCCGACATCTCCTCAGCATCGCCCCGCTCCGGGTGGAAGGTGTGCCCGGGGGGAGGCCTCAGGGGCACGAGCAGGCTGTGGAGAATGTTTTCTCTAGAGTTGCTCCATCCTTCGTGGACACAGGCCACCCTGAAGACCTGCTGTGGCCAGGGCATGAAGCTGTGGCAGGAGAGGCTTCGGCAGGCCTGCAGAAGGTCGTCCACCAGCTGCTCCACGATTTGGCACCTGGCAGCCATGTGTGGTGTCAGCCAAGCTCTGCCCAGGTCACACGTCTCGTTGGAGTTGCTGTCTTCCTCTGCCTCACTATCCTCCTCCTCCTCGCTTGAGGAGCTTTTCATCTTCTCTGTGCTCCCCGGCTTCCCTCTCCTTCTGCCGAAGCACTAGTAGAGCCCGACCAGCAGGACAAGGAGCCCGACCAGCAGGGCAAGGAGCCCGACAGCGCGGAGGTGCCTGACGGCGAGGAGGTGCCTGATGGCGAGGAGGAGTCCAGCAAAGGTGTGGCGGAGCCTGGCAGTGAGGAGGAGCCCAGCAAAGGCGCGGAGGAGCCCAGCGAAGGCACGGAGGAGCCCAACAAAGGCACGGAGGAGCCCAACAAAGGCACAGAGGAGCCCGATGACGAGGAGGACCCCAGCAAAGGTGCAGAGGAGCTTGATGGTGCGGAGGAGCTCAGCAAAGGCATGGAGGAGCTCAGCAAATACGCAGAGGAGGCCGACGATGAGGAGAAGCCCAACGGTGAGGAGGAGCCTAGCAAAGGCGCGGAAGAGCTCGATGGCGTGGAGGAGCCTGATGGCGAGGAGGAGCCCAAAGGCGCGGAGGAGCCGAGCAAAGGTGCGGAGCAGCCGAGCAAAGGCACGGTGGAGCCAGACGGTGAGGAATAGCTCCAAAGTGCGGAGGAGCCCAGCAAAGATGCCGAGAAGCCCAGCAAAGGCGTGGAGGAGCCCAGTAAAGGCACAGGCGAGCCCGATGGCGAGGAGTAGCTCAAAAGTGCAGAGGAGCCCAGCAACGGTGCGGAGGAGCCCAGTAAAGACGTAGAGGAGCCCGACGGCGAGGAGGAGCCCAGCAAAAATGCAGAGGATCCCGATGGCACGGAGGAACCCGATGGCAAGGAGGAGCCCAAAAGCGCGGAGTTTCCAGAGTGCCAAGGTAGTGCAGGGCAGAGCTTCCTCAGCCATCCCACTCTGCTCCTCGCTCCCCTGCTGTAGATCCTTCAGCTGCTGTGCCATGGCCTGACACAGCTGCTGCTCACTGCTCTTGTGGACTTCCACTTCTAGAAGCTCAGGCTTCTGCAAGGTCCCCAGCAAAGCCAGGACAATGAAGGTGGCCTGAGCTATGGCCCTTAGGAGGTGCGCGCTGCACTCGCCAAAGACCGACTGGGGAGTGGGGCTGCAGCGCTGCCCCTTTTATAGTGTCCTGACACACCCCCCATTGTGACTGTCCTGCTGATGTCACAGTACCGCAGCCGCATCACTGCGCTCCTCCACTCTCATCACGACCCAAACAGTCAATGTCAAAACTTAACACAGAGTGCGGCAGATGAGATTCTAGATGACTGCAATGGTACTTTGTTCCATGAAAAAGGGAAGAAAAGCCAAAAGGAATTGCAACTGATATAGAAACTCTGTGAGAAGCTTTTGAGGGCAGGCCTGCCTAGAAGGATGCCCTGGCCTTGGCAGACAAAAAAGCAGGATAGATGCTGCTTGACCGGCATGGTGACTTTCTGTCATGGAGCGACAGCATCGTTAGACAAAGGGCAGGCAAAAGATGTTGTCTGTCTTGACTTGTGCAAAGTCTCTGATGTGCTTCTGTAACAGGATTTTATCTCTGACTTGGTGACATATGAGTTTGAAGGGTGGACTGTCTGGTGGATAAGGAATTGGTTATAAGGTCACAGCTGGAGGACGGAGCTCCATGGTTGTGTGTCTAGACGGAGGTTGGTGATGAGTGGTGTTCCTTGGGTTTCTGTCTTGGGACTGGTGGTCTTCAGCATCTTTGTCTATGATGTGGATGGAGATTAAATGCAACTTCAGGAAGCTTGCAGATGATGCCAAGTGGAGTGGTGCAATTGATGTGGCAGAAGGAAGGGATGCTATCCAGAGAACCTGGTCAAGCGTGGGCAGTGAGCCCATGTGAACCTACTGAGGTTCAACAAGGCCAACTGCAAGATGGGTTGTGGCAGTTTCTGATACGTGTACAGACTGGAAGAAGGACTCACTGAGAGCATCCCTGTGGAGTAGCACCTGGGGTCCCAGTGGACGAAAAGCTTGTTGCAAAACAGCAGTGTGTTGTTACAGCTCACATGGCCAACTGCATCCTGGGCTGCATCTAGAAAAGGGATGCGGCAGGGAGAAGGGAGGTGATTGTACTCCTCTGCTCTGCCCTTGTTAGGCCACATCTGTAGTACTGTGTCCAGGCCTGGGCTCCCCATATGAGGAAGAGGCGAAGGTGTTGGTGCAGGGGAGGGCCACAAAGATGATCAGAGGGGTGGAGCGCCTCTCCTATGAAGAAAGGCTGAGGAAACTGTGTTCGTTCAACCCAGAGAAGAGAAGGTTCCGGCAGATCTCATTGCTGCCTTTTAGTGCTTAAAGGGAGTCTGTAAGAGGTAGGGAGAATGATTTTGTTTTTTCATGGACTGGTAGTGATAGGACAAGGAGCAGTGGCGTTAAATTAGGAGGAAATTTTTAACTGAGAAGGTGATGAGGCCCTGGCACAGGCTTGCTGGAGATGCGGATGCCCCATTCCTGGAGGTGCTCAAGGCCAGCCTGGATGGGGCCCTGGGAAGCCTGACAAGCCTGGCCGTGGCAGGGGTGTTGGAGCTGGATGATCTTCAAGGTCCCTTCCAACCCAAGCCATTCTGTGAGTTAGTGTTGTAAACAAGATAGTGTTTTTCAGCGTATGATGTTCTCTGTGCTGATTAAACGGTCCCCAAACAACAAAGCATGAAGGTACTTGAAATGGGAAGCAAATCTTGTGGGGCAAACACAGGATTACAAAATGTGTGTGTATGAGAGGCAGGCGCTGCCAATGCCAATTGAACAGCTTAAAAAAAACCTGTTTTGAAACCGTTGTCATAGCTGACTTTAAGGTCTCAAAGTATAATGAAATTTAATGGCTGTTTGCATTTTGTGTTTGTGGTTCTGAAGTTCATGGTTCTCCTTCGTCTCTGCTCTCCTGAGTCCCATGACTTGAGTTGCTTTTTCAGGGGTGCTTGGAGCAGCCTGGCACAGACCTCTGCAGAGGTGCACGGCTGGGCAGTGCGTGAAGCGATCCTTGTGCTCCTGTTCCTGTTGCTCATTGAAGGGTGAGAAATAGGCCGTAGAAGCTGTGGGTTGAACTGAATGAAAACTTCAGTGAATTGATTAGAGAAACTGAGGAGAAATGCAAGATGTGTGTACTTGGGCAGGCAATGGTGTGAGATGCTTTCTTCACAGGGAGATGAATGCCTGTTCTGTTTAGAGCACTGCTGCTAATGGGAATTTGCAACTGGGAAGTGCCCAGATTTAGAATTTTTGTCATAAATTCCCTTGCATCAGGGCCTTTCAAGCAGGGTGTCAGAAGGAAAAGTAGAAGGGAAAGAAATTGCACGTGTAGCAGTTAATTAAAAGTAACTAAAGCGTATTAGATCCAGTCAAATGAACTATTTTATTTTTGTTCCTTACCAACTTGCTGCCTTCATTTCCCCATTTCAGGTTCTTTGTTTGGATTTCTTCTTTTTTGGTTCTGCTTTTATTGGATTATAATAGAGCTAAAATTCTGTTAGTGTGTGTGTGGCCACAATGGAGTGATGGCATCGAAGGACGAAAGGAAGAGGTGAATGAGGTCACCTACGTGGACTTGTTAGAGGCCTTTGACATAATCCTGCATCACATCCTTGTATCTCTCCATTGAAAAGATGTGGATTTGAAGGGTGTGGACTGCAGAAAGCTCTGCATGGATGCCCATGGACAGAGTGTTTGTTCACACTATGAATTTATTGACATTTGTGCATAGGCTGAAACTCCCAGAAGTCATGATTTCTCTCTAAGATGTTGAGTGGTCGCTGCCTGTGTGTTAACAGCTCTCTGTTGCAAGCCTCCATTAAGCATCTGTTGTCCCGTCTAGGAGGCTGGTCCGCCTGGGCTAGCGGCAGCTGGGACCACACTACTAGACACCAATACGATGATGTAGAAAATAGCGTTTTATTAGGGCACAACAACTCCTTATATACTAATCTTACATCGTCTATGCCCCTTAAGCTAGCATCACACATCATTCGCAGAGCTAGGGGAGGTCCTGTCGCGTTACACCTCGGTTCCCCAGACGCACCTACTACAACAGCATCATCTTCAGTTATACCAAGTCATATTCCCCCGGACGTGGCTGAGTATCAGAGAAAATATACTGGAGCAATACCCACTGTCTGATGAGCAGTGTCTGCTCAGTTCTAGGGCACAGGCAGCAAGGGAGTGTCTGGGATGGGTGGATTTTCCAGCTTGTCCTTGGTGAGCACAGCAGGGTCCTTTTCTGGCCACGTGTCTTTCTCTTACAGGAGAGAGAGGAGATTCTTTCGATATGTGCGTACCTGATGGTGAGATCTTAATCTCACAATGGAACAAGTGTTAGAAATGTTAGTTGCTAAGGGAGATGGGGATGGGAAGATGGGTGATAGAAGAGAGAAAATTAAAAACTAAGAGTTATTTGTAGAAAGCAAGAGAGAGAGAGTCACCACTGGGATTCCAGCTGTTGCTTGTAGTTCAGACGTTGACCTTCAGTAGTGATGGGTTGTAGGAGATTGTGTTGTTCAGTTGACAGTTTTCCAATGACAGTAAAAACTTACATGTAAGTTAAAAATGGTCAAGCTGGTTCTCTTTGGAGTGACAGCTTCTGGCTTTTGGACCTCAGCAGGAACTCCTTTCTTTGCATCTTAAGGCCTTGCCAGCAGATAAGAGGGAGGAGGGAGGCACCCACTTGTATCTTGCCTTCACAGGGTACAATGGTACCACCCCACACATAGTCTCCCATACTAAGCCAGAGTTATTTGGTCACAGGTCAGACTACCCACCAGTAAACACTCGTAAGCACTCCCTTTTGAAGGCAAACAGCTCCAGAGAAGTGCTTTCAAAAGTAAAACTGTCCACAAAGTGGCAGCAACATCCACCACTGGCCTCCTAGGGAAGTCAGAGTCTTATCACAAGAAATGTCTCAGAAAGCAAGCTTTGAGCCAAAGGAAAAAAGGGTTCAGACAGCTGCTATGCTTCATCCTACTCGATGCTCAGGAAGGTGTCCGAGTCATCGAGCTGCACCCCAAGCCTCATCTCAGTGTTGAAGGTTCTTGTGCAGGGGGTGGTCAGCTTGACCTTGCAGGAGCTGAGGTAGGGCAGCACCGTCAGGCGGCAGTCGCGCCACTGAGGCAGATGCCAGCAAGCTGCTTGCACCAGGCACTGGAACCAGCGGGCGGTTTTCTCCCCGTGCAGGTAGGAGCCCGTGCAGAGGCTGTGGAGGAGGCTGGGCTCCTGTTTCCCGCTCAGCTCGTCGCAGCTGCACTCCAGCTCCACACGCACGCAGCACTTCCTTGCCGACATCTCCTCAGCATCGCCCCGCTCCGGGTGGAAGGTGTGCCCGGGGGGAGGCCTCAGGGGCACGAGCAGGCTGTGGAGAATGTTTTCTCTAGAGTTGCTCCATCCTTCGTGGACACAGGCCACCCTGAAGACCTGCTGTGGCCAGGGCATGAAGCTGTGGCAGGAGAGGCTTCGGCAGGCCTGCAGAAGGTCGTCCACCAGCTGCTCCACGATTTGGCACCTGGCAGCCATGTCTGGTGTCAGCCAAGCTCTGCCCAGGTCACACGTCTCGTTGGAGTCGCTGTCTTCCTCTGCCTCACTATCCTCCTCCTCCTCGCTTGAGGAGCTTTTCATCTTCTCTGTGCTCCCCGGCTTCCCTCTCCTTCTGCCGAAGCACTAGTAGAGCCCGACCAGCAGGACAAGGAGCCCGACGAGCAGGGCAAGGAGCCCGACAGCGCGGAGGTGCCTGACGGCGAGGAGGTGCCTGATGGCGAGGAGGAGTCCAGCAAAGGTGTGGCGGAGCTTGGCAGTGAGGAGGAGCCCAGCAAAGGCGCGGAGGAGCCCAGCGAAGGCACGGAGGAACCCAACAAAGGCACAGAGGAGCCCGATGACGAGGAGGACCCCAGCAAAGGTGCAGAGGAGCTTGATGGTGCGGAGGAGCTCAGCAAAGGCATGGAGGAGCTCAGCAAATACGCAGAGGAGGCTGACGATGAGGAGAAGCCCAACGGTGAGGAGGAGCCTAGCAAAGGCGCGGAAGAGCTCGATGGCGTGGAGGAGCCTGATGGCGAGGAGGAGCCCAAAGGCGCGGAGGAGCCGAGCAAAGGTGCGGAGCAGCCGAGCAAAGGCACGGTGGAGCCAGACGGTGAGGAATAGCTCCAAAGTGCGGAGGAGCCCAGCAAAGATGCCGAGAAGCCCAGCAAAGGCGTGGAGGAGCCCAGTAAAGGCACAGGCGAGCCCGATGGCGAGGAGTAGCTCAAAAGTGCAGAGGAGCCCAGCAACGGTGCGGAGGAGCCCAGTAAAGACGTAGAGGAGCCCGACGGCGAGGAGGAGCCCAGCAAAAATGCAGAGGATCCCGATGGCGCGGAGGAGCCCAGCAATGGCACGGAGGAACCCGACGGCAAGGAGGAGCCCAAAAGCGCGGAGTTTCCAGAGTGCCAAGGTAGTGCAGGGCAGAGCTTCCTCAGCCATCCCACTCTGCTCCTCGCTCCCCTGCTGTAGATCCTTCAGCTGCTGTGCCATGGCCTGACACAGCTGCTGCTCACTGCTCTTGTGGACTTCCACTTCTAGAAGCTCAGGCTTCTGCAAGGTCCCCAGCAAAGCCAGGACAATGAAGGTGGCCTGAGCTATGGCCCTTAGGAGGTGCGCGCTGCACTCGCCAAAGACCGACTGGGGAGTGGGGCTGCAGCGCTGCCCCTTTTATAGTGTCCTGACACACCCCCCATTGTGACTGTCCTGCTGATGTCACAGTACCGCAGCCGCATCACTGCGCTCCTCCACTCTCATCACGACCCAAACAGTCAATGTCAAAACTTAACCCAGAGTGCGGCAGATGAGATTCTAGATGACTGCAATGGTACTTTGTTCCATGAAAAAGGGAAGAAAAGCCAAAAGGAATTGCAACTGATATAGAAACTCTGTGAGAAGCTTTTGAGGGCAGGCCTGCCTAGAAGGATGCCCTGGCCTTGGCAGACAAAAAAGCAGGATAGATGCTGCTTGACCGGCATGGTGACTTTCTGTCATGGAGCGACAGCATCGTTAGACAAAGGGCAGGCAAAAGATGTTGTCTGTCTTGACTTGTGCAAAGTCTCTGATGTGCTTCTGTAACAGGATTTTATCTCTGACTTGGTGACATATGAGTTTGAAGGGTGGACTGTCTGGTGGATAAGGAATTGGTTGTAAGGTCACAGCTGGAGGACGGAGCTCCATGGTTGTGTGTCTAGACGGAGGTTGGTGATGAGTGGTGTTCCTCGGGTTTCTGTCTTGGGACTGGTGGTCTTCAGCATCTTTGTCTGTGATGTGGATGGAGATTAAATGCAACTTCAGGAAGCTTGCAGATGATGCCAAGTGGAGTGGTGCAATTGATGTGGCAGAAGGAAGGGATGCTATCCAGAGAACCTGGTCAAGCGTGGGCAGTGAGCCCATGTGAACCTACTGAGGTTCAACAAGAGCAACTGCAAGATGGGTTGTGGCAGTTTCTGATACGTGTACAGACTGGAAGAAGGACTCACTGAGAGCATCCCTGTGGAGTAGCACCTGGGGTCCCAGTGGACGAAAAGCTTGTTGCAGAACAGCAGTGTGTTGTTACAGCTCACATGGCCAACTGCATCCTGGGCTGCATCTAGAAAAGGGATGCGGCAGGGAGAAGGGAGGTGATTGTACTCCTCTGCTCTGCCCTTGTTAGGCCACATCTGTAGTACTGTGTCCAGGCCTGGGCTCCCCATATGAGGAAGAGGCGAAAGTGTTGGTGCAGGGGAAAGCCACAAAGATGATCAGAGGGGTGGAGCGCCTCTCCTATGAAGAAAGGCTATTTTGTTTATAGCACTGCTGCTAATGGGAATTTGCAACTGGGAAGTGCCTGGATTTTGAATTTTTGTCATAAATTCCCTTGCATCAGGGCCTTTCAAGCAGGGTGTCAGAAGGAAAAGTGAAGGGAAAGAAATTGCACGTGTAGCAGTTAATTAAAAGTAACTAAAGCGTATTAGATCTGGTCAAATGAACTATTTTATTTTTCTTCCTTGTTTGTAATCTCCTGAGTGATTGGAAAGCCAATCTGGCTCGGTATGCTGCGTGCTGTTTTGTAGCGTTTTCTCCTAGCCAGCACGAGCGTTTCCTTGTTAATGTTTCACATCTGTTCTTTGTAATTTCGTGATTATGAGCAGGCCTCTGTGTCCTCCTTGTTTGTTTTGAAAGGACAATGGGAAGCGTCATTTACCTGAGATTGAATCGATGTCTCTGATTTATTAAAGTTTGGGCACACTGAACTGCTTCTGTGCTGTCTCTGTCATTGGATATTTTTAGCAGAAGATGAAGGTGTGAATGTTTGGAGGAAATTGGTAATCTGCAGTTGGAATCAGCAGGATCTTGTAGAAGTACTTGTAATTAGATGCTGAGATTTACATTGCTTTCTCATCAGTCATGCTCAGCTCCTCGTGAGCACCTGTGATGTCTTTCTGTTTCAGTGAGTGTTCAGAGAAAAAAATGAATTCAGCGTCTGTATTCACATGAGCACTGGGTGTTGATGTCCAAACAAGAATGTTTGTTATTAAATGAAATCCTGCTTACAACTTGATACTGTTGGCTTTTGAGATGTTCGTATGGAAAGTAGTGACGTTCTGCAGTGTAAGTGAATGTTTGCACTTAATAATATGTAATGTGAAGCAGCAAATTGCCAGTCACCTGTGTTCAGATATAAAAATAAATTTACCTATTTTTTAAATGCCTGAAAACCTTTTCTGCCGCTGAGGTGCTCAAATACACAGTTGTGTAAACATCAGATAACTTAATAATTCTGAGTGGTTGGACTGGGGCGCATAATGAGATTTCAGGCATTATAGAGGATGGTTTATTTTTGGAGTAGTAGAACTAAGAAAAATCTGTTTGTGGAAGTGATACTTTGCAATTAAATACTACAGGTGACTGCAGTCTGATTCTTGTCTCTGCAAAAGCTGGTTGTGTAACCTTGAACAAATGAGCTAGACCTTTGGACCCCGTCTAGAGTTTAGATACTGGTCTTTGAGAGCTGGGTATCCTGAAAAGGCGGAACCTGTGTTGTAATTGATCTCTCTTGTTCTTCATGTGCTTGTGTAAGTGCTATCCTGTTGTCCCTGATCCAAGGGTAAGATATTTTGGCCCAGGGGTTTCTGGTGTGAGCAGCGAGTTATTTTGACTGACAAAAAGGGTCAAGGGATGTGTCACTTCCAAAGGAGCTTGCATGGCATTTTGGTGAAGGCCAGGCAAGGCTGGGGAGCTCTTTGGCAGCATGTGCAGGAGTTGGCTGAGATCAAAAACCAGCGCTGTCCCAAAGAAATTCTCAGCTCTCAGTTCATACTGTTTCCAGTGGCTGAGGGCTGGGGCTGACTGAGGATAACTGCAGTACTGTTTAAAATCTTTCTTTTCCTTTTCCCCTTATACGTGTGAAATTCTTGCATTCTCATATAATAGAATGCACGCAGTGCTTTGCACTTGGCAGTTGTCTCACAGCTGTTTGAAGTCCAAGATGGATTAGTTTTTCTCTTGCTCATACATAGGTGCTGCTTGCTTTTTGTGCCTTTCCATTGTTTGTAAGGTGTTTCACTGGAAACCAGATACCTGTGTGGAGGTATGAGTTGAGAGCAAGTATATAGTAAAACTTCATGAGATAATTCTTCCAGCCTCCAGCAAGTTCAGGCAGTGGGGTAGCCAGAGATAGTCGCAGTTTTCTCCCACTTTTTGTGTCTCCCTTGAGACCTTCGTGGCCTTTGGATACCCAGATATTAAGAAAAATGGCAGAGAGGGTTCCTACCTTGATCCTCATTTTGATGCTCTGTCCAACACTTCTCCAGCTCTGATCCTGAGAGGAGCAGTCAGCAGCAGGCTCGCCATTCCCCCTCTCCATCTCACTCTGGATTTTACAGACCTCTATCTTCCCTCCTCTGAGGCATCTCTGTCTGAAAAGCCTTAGTCCTTCTTTGAACCTTCCGTAGTCTGTCATACGCTGTTTGAGGTTAGGGGCGTCAAACCGTCGAACTGTGCTTAAGAACTGCACGCTGTGGGTTTTAGATGGTGACAATTTTTCTGTTTCTTCTCTATTTCTTCTCTAAATAGGTCAGTTTGTATATGACTGTCAAAGAGGAGTCTGAGCCGATTTTGTCATAGAACTGGCAGTTGCGGCACCACGTTATCATTCCTGCATCCTGATATTGAGCTCAGAGCCCAGCATTTTGTATGTAAAGCCAGGATTGTTTTTCCAGGGGTGCATCCCTCCACATTAGTTTTGCTGTGCTTCATCTATCACTTTGATTGCTCAGTCACTGAAACATGGAGGTCCATCTGCAGATCTTCACAGGTGGTCCTCAACTTTTCTGTCTTGCCTTAGCACTGTCCATAAGAAGTCCCTTTCCTCTTTTCCCAGCTGAATTATGAATCTGTTGAACAGCCAGGCTCCCCCGGTGAGCTGACTCCGCTGTGCAAACTTTGGCCGCTTGCTCCAGCTTCCTCTTCTCTGCGTTTTAGCCAGTCAGTTATGTATGCAAAGTTGTTTTCACTGATCTTTTTTCAGCTTCCATAAATGGAAGTATCGTTGACTTCTGTGGAGGGACTCAGATGGAGGGGCTGCTGAAAGCTGTCTCAGGAGAATACAGTTTTTATGTTGGTGATGTAAGATAGAAGGAGTATCGCTAAGTAAAATTCTCTAAACTCACCCTTACAGAAGGCTTATAATAGCTGACGGTGTATTGTGTTTTAAACTCTGGTTTCATTGTATTTCCAGGTTTTGACTGCAATAAAGGATCTTACAGAATTATTTTCATCTGCGCTGTACGTTTCCATTTATAGGGACCATTGACATCCTGTGCTAATGTTGTTACTACAGTCTTCTATGAAAGAGATTTAATTTTATTTCTTATCCTGTATTGGTCGTTACATTAATATGTGGGGCACATACTTCTATTCATGGTGTGTAATATTTTTTATATCTAAAGGGACATTTAGATACAAATAATAAATGTCTGTGGCTATTTCTCAGAATCCTATAAGAGCTGCATCAAGAATCACCTTTGAAGTGCTGATATTTCCAGCAACAATAGCTGTATTGTAAGCCTACTGGATATGTTGACAAAATCAAATTTTGATAGGAAAATAGGTATGAAAATTATTTGTAATAAAAGCAGAGAGGGAGACAGGCATTAACAAAGCACTGCCAATCCCACCCTCTCAGAGGCGATCTGAAATCTGGCATCTCTCTGCTAAATTGATATTGTCATAGTTAATGCTGGAGAACTGCCAGAAAATTATTTGAAATCTCCTTTTGAATCTGAAACGTGGAGGCACCAGTCGGAGGATTCCCTGAAGACAGTGAGCGCGAAAGCTGTCTGCACAGCAAAGAGAAGCCATCCTTCTTAGCCCTGCTATACTTTGGGATTTGAATCAACCTAGTGAATAGACTCAAATAAAATAGATTAATTGATGGTACACTCAAAACTATAGAGAAACTGCATGCTTCTACCTATGATTGAGTGATTTTAATGTCTTTATTTTGATCTTGCAGTAATGCTCAAGTTAAATATGTCACAGTAGGACTGTTTCTTTTGACCCAGTTGACTCCAAAGTACTCGCAATACAATTAAACACAAGTACTGTCAAAAATACGTATATGATAAAGGCAGTACTTGGAGAAATAGGCTTGGCTTTTATTAAACAGCTCACACCTGTGTTACTGCTCTGAGTAAGAAACATGGAAGTGCAAGAGCCCTTGTTTAGAGAGAACAGCTTTTTCTGGAGGTATAGCATCCTCAGTTTCCCCTGCGCATCCTCTGTGATGCCTCTGCTCTTAGACCCAGCTGAGCAGTTGGGGATTGCACAGTAGCTCTTGATCCCTTGGAATAGCCATAGGAAGGCATTTCCTAATCCTTAATATTTTCTGTACTTGTGAGCACTGGCAGCTAGATTGGAAACTTCCAAGTCTGTGTGACCGATGCTTTAGAAGCAAATAGAAAAGTGAGAGTGGTTTGCCTTCTTACGGTAAATCCCAATGTTTATTTTTGTTTCATTGCATCTTAGATGAAAATGTTGAAAGTTGCAAGGTGTTATAGATATCTTTGTGTTATTCTGGCTAGTAAGAGGTGCAGTATTTTGGAAAAAGCATTATTTTTGAGCTCCTCTTTTTGTAATCCTTGAAAATTAAACTATTTCCCTGAGCTAAATTTGAATTACCAAGCATACTGACAGTGCTGAAGCTCAAATTCAAGTAGAAAATAACAGAAATTAGGGAATCCAGCTTCTAGATTTCCATAGAAACTTAATCTGACATAACTTCTATTTTTTGTTGGACCTGGAATACCAGCCTGTCAGGAGTTATATTTAGCAAGGAAATGAGAGAAAATACTGGATGTGCTTGGATGTATTCTGTGCTGTTCTCAAGAACTTCATTTTTAATTGTCTTGATGTCCTGCGGATGGACAGACAGCACAACAAAGCAATCATATATTCTCCAAAAGAAATGCCTCCTACTTTATTATTTTGGCCCGCAGCATCAGAAGTGGATATTGGTGGTATGGCAGTAGAGGCTGAACCTTCCCCCCAGATATCTGTTGTTGTATTTTGTTGCTGTGTGGCAACAGGTGGCAGCAGAGGGGCAGTCTGACAGTGGTTTATGACTTGGATGTGCTGATGCAGCAAAGGTGCATCGCTGTATTCCTCCGCGCAGGAAAAAATGGCACCCGTTGACACTGGGGGTTGGACTCGATGATCTCTGGAGGTCCCTTGCAACCCCTGTGATTCTGTGATTCACGGATGCTTGCTGAATGTTTCTGAAGAGAACCAGTGGGTGTGAGCCCGGCGAGGAGATGTGTGGCACATTTCAGCAGTAGTGCTGATAGCGATGTGAAAGGCAGTCGTCTTCAGGAAGCGGAATGGGATGGTAACTGGAGGACATTTCTGGTGTTGACCACTTGAGTAGGTGTGGAGGTATTTAATTTTTTTCTGTTCTCTACTGTTGTGTGGAGAGTAAAAGGAATAGGGCTGCACAGTGAACTGTAGAAAGCTCTCTTTGTTGCCCAATGACTTAAATACATCAGCTCATGGCACTGTTGTAGTCTGATTTAATATCTGCATCAAGGCAATGTGAAACCACAATATTTTTTCAGTATTTTTACAGACGTGCAGATCTGTAGTTTACAATACAGAAAATACTGTCTTAAAGGCAGAGGGAGAGACTGGTGAGGAGGAGTAGAATTAAATGGCAGCCTACTGCTTATTTGCATCCCATATTTAAAGCCAAGTGGTCAGGGCTGTATCACTGTCGTGCTTATATCCACTGCTATTTGCTTTTTCTTTACAGTTTGCCTTTTTAGTGTTGGTATTTTGTCTTACAATATCTTTTAGTTTTGAAAATAATAAAATAATTATTTTCAACAGAGGAATTTAAAAGCTTACAATGTAGGTTAGGTTTTCCAGTCTGTGGGCCAGAATTTGAATGTCACATGTCATGTTATAGAATACAAAATATGCTTTGAAGAGTGCCAGAATTTTCCTCCTGAAAATTTTTCCAGGAAGATTTTTTTTCTGAAGTGTGTGGAAATGAAGACGACCATCTCCTTTGTGTATCAGGGCTCTGAACAGTACTCTGGAATGAAGAGATCACATAATGGATCAGCTTTGTCTCTTCTGTTGTTGGCTGCTGCTTACTGTGTTCTCGCTTTCTGGAATAACCAGTCTGGTATCATTATCATTTTGATAATTATTAAATTGATTGTCCCAGAACATAATATCCTCTCTTCCTACATTGTCTTTATTGACTAAAATTGTATCTGACTTTCCTGAATTGTAACCAACACCCACTGCTGTAGTTGCACTGTATGTTAGTGTATCTCAAATATTAATCAAATATATTCCTTTTTGGATTCTTTGGGGACTTAAATGATTGCTGTACTGTCTGGAAGAAGCAGCCTGTGTCATGATGGGGAGAAATTGAAAGCCATAGTTGGTATAAATGGCTCACGTCAGGTGTGATATCAAGTATGCAGGTTTGGCTCACCTCTGAAGAAAAATAAATCATTAGGCGTTTTCCTGTTAATGAGGAATTTTTTATTAAGCAGGAAGAAGTCTCGGTGTGAGGGAGATGCATTAGTAATGAGATGCAGGCAGTTTCTGGGAGGGAAGGTTCCTGCCAGAACATAATCTTGGGACAGAGGACAAATGCAAGACTGAAGAAATGAGGCGGAAAATTCTACTTCTTGAAAATTTCACTTCATCGCTGTTATTCTTTGTTTGGATTTGGGTACCATCGCCTGGGTTCTCCTTTTGATCCTCTGTCCATTTGCCTAAAATAGTGCTCCATCTGCATAGGCTGCCCAACTTAGACTGTGATCTTCAAACATGTAGTGCCAGTGCTGGTACCATCTCAGAGAGGGCCACACTGCACATTCAGGCTTTGGGTGAGGTTTGTTCAGCAGCTTGAGCTGTAGATCTCTGTGTCTGAGCACAAACTGAAGGTCTTTTAAGAGCTCCTGGTGTAAATCAGTTCAGGCTCCACCTTCCATAACTTTTGCAAAGCCTCACTAGAGGGAAAAAGGCTGAGCACGTCCATCTCAAATTTAAAGGCAACTCAGGTCCCATCTTAGTAACGCTGTTTATTTTTGATGTTAGTTGTATATTTCTGACCAGAAAAAAACAAAACAAAAACAGTTGTTTATTCTGTTCTCAATAAATCACTGCATAAAGTTTTGTTTTCCTGATTTGATAACAGTCCTGGATTCCCCCTGGATGAAGCTGAAGCATTTTCATCAAGCTGTCAGTCCTTTTTACATTAGTAATGCCCCAAAAGTAAAGGTTACCAAGATACTGAAGTGTTCAGTTCTGTTATAACTGAATCCAGGAGTGTCTCCAAGCTTTAATGAGATGATTTGTCTTTACCAGTATAAGATTGCTCCTTGTAATTTAAATTCATGAATATTTGACATAATAATTGCTCAAGTTGTAATGCTTCTTCCGATAGGAAACATCCTCATTGAAGTAGTTCATTTGATATAAAAAAAATAACTTTTACTTTTTGAGATATTTTGTTTGCTTTCAGTCAGTTGTTGGGAAATGTGCCGTTTGACTTTGGAAATTCCCATCCTTAAATTTTAGAGTTTGGTTTCATGTAATTTTCAAGTGGTGCTGCAGTGTTACAATGTGAGCACAATTAAAAAAATATTTTTAAATGGAGGAGAAGAGAAGATGGGTAGAGAGATTTGATGGGTGAACATAGGAAAGATGAAAAAATTCAAATAAAAGCTTTAGTGTTATGTCCTCTCTCTACTCTCTCAATATACACATGCTTAACAGGAGAACAGAATAAGTTTTCATGTAAATATAAATGGCAACAATGCCCAGACTCCAATACACTTGTAAAAACTCACTTGATTTCTCAGATTTGTTGAATTAAAGGAGACTTTCAGGTGCTCTGTGTCAGGAGAGATATTGAGAGATTTGTTTCTCCTGTTTTATTGTCCTTGTTTTTCTTCTTGCAGGCCAATTTAATAAGGCAGTTGGGTAGCCCTGCGATTTGAGAATCATAACAGACTTGATCTTATTCTCCATTTCTTTAATGACTTGCACTCTCTAATACTGCTTTTCTCCCTAAGTCCTTGACACATTTTTGAGAGTTCTTGCTCACCTTAAACTTTCTTTATTAATGTTAGCACACTTGAGCAGTGGAAGACTGCCAGCAACATGTAGGAACGGTGGGCTAAATGTCACTTGTCTGGAGAAAAGGTTCTATGCAATTTGTGGTGGTTTCCTTTATCATACCGCTGAGGAGGATATCGGTGAATATTTTCTTGCTGCAGAGAGAGTCTTGGAGAGTCAGCTTTTTTGGGAAGGCATCTTTGTCTTTGAACTGTAAAACATTTGACACAGAGGTGATACATTCCTGTATGTGTACTCAGATGTTTTACTCAAAGGATATAATCAAAGAATTTTGTAAAGTTAGGAATTCAGCCCTCGGAAGTTAGCAAATGTTGAATGTACCGCTAGGTTTTGTATTTTTCTTTTTTTTTTTTTTTTTTTCTTCTTTTTTTTTTTTTTTTTTTTCCACTTTGGCATTGAGCTTAAGACAGCAGCCAGATAGGAGCCTTCTGAAGCAGAGGAGTGTGATGTCAGATTGTTTCTTGATGAATACATAGAGTGGAGGGGAACTGCGATTGCACCAGAAAGACAAAAAATAAGATGTGTTCAACACCTTTGCTGCCTAGAAGGACAGTGCCAGTACTTTTATGGGTTATTTTGTTTAAGAAGCTGTATAAAAGTTTAATTTACGTAGTGCTAGCTAAGACCCCGTAGCAGGTTTGATTTTCTTGTGAACTGTGTTTGTGCCTTGTAATTGTTTGCGTCTTAAAAATATAAGCAGTGGTTGAGTGATGTGGTGTCATGCAAGTGATTCATCTTCTTTGCATCAGATAGTGGTGAAGTCAGGGTCATTGCTCTTCACCTTCCTTAAAGAACTGAAGATGAACTGACTGAAAGCTTATAGCAGTTTAGCTCATTTGTTCATGAGAAGTATTTTAGAGGCTGAATACTTGTTTCAGATATGTTTGTCTGTGTGGTCAAAGAAGCCCTCCTGCTCTACTCTATTTCCTCACCACTGAAACTCCTCATTGCTTATGTTCCTCTGGTGTGTGATGATTGAGTTGTAGCATTGTGTAGATCTTTCTCTCTGTTTAGACCAAACCTTTTTCTCATTTACCTACGAAAAGAGCATTGCAAATCAATTTATTTTTCATTAAGAAAAAATGATTGGAAATAAATAAGATGACAAGAACAAACTATTGGCTCAGTTCATCCTTTGCTTTCCCCTTCTTTCTATAGCAGCTCTCTGCTGTTCAGCTTGAGGCCTCTGTGCCCACTGCATGGTGCAGCTCTGAAATAGTCCCAGTGTATATGCTGTATTTTGATGTATGCTGTTGGGTGTCTGTTCAATATCGATTGGAGTTTATTGAAGAAACATGGGGTTTTAAGCTGTAATTAAAGAAAAAAGTAGTATGAGATTTTCTTTTTCTTTTTCTTTTCACACCTAGGAGTACACCAAGCAGAACTCTAATTCTGGAAATATTGTTAGAATTTTTGTATTGAGCAGTCTGAAATGTCTAGAAGTAAAGATTTGTTTAGTTTGTGGTGGGAGTGAGGACAACCAAGCCCTTCATTCGGTCATTCGAGTACTGATCATTTTACAAGGCTCATCCCTTGGTATCAATCAGGCTAACAAGTTCTGTGCCACCTCACCTTTATACCAGATTCTGCTTTCACTTCTCATTTTAGTTCTAGCTAATCAAGGTTCTCATGCTTTTGAAACAGATTTTCAGTCGTGACTCCAATTCAGAGGTTATTTCATTAGAACCTCCTATCAGCTCTGCCTGCTCACTCCAACTTTCAATGCTTTGTTCTCATCCTGGGGTCATGATGAGGGTCTGTTAATCTGAGCACCCTATGCCGTGTCTGCATGCCCTGATTTATTCCAACTTTTTCTTTCACAGGTCTGATACGTTGGCTTCTCAGCAGCCTTGCTACCAGAAGTTGCACGTTTAACACTTTGGAAAGGAGTAGAAGTGAACTGCTCTATGAGTAACATCTTGGATTCCTCTGCATGTATGTAGAATAAGCAAACCAGAAGCCCTGAAGTCACATAAGAAGAGCAGAAAGGATACAGTGCGCACAGCTGGAGTTGTTTTGGAAGCTGTATGCGTCCAGGATTGAATGGTGAGCTTTTCTCTTTTTTTAATTTAATTTTCTGTTCAGCTGTTGCAGATTCTCAGGGGGAAGACTTACATAATAAATGGGTTATTTGTCTTTAATATTTATCTTTCATAAGGATATCTGGAGAAGCACTCATGTTGATTTGCTTTATCTTGTCCAGTTTGCCTAGAATTTGATTTTACAGCTGTTGCAGTATTTCGATATTGTTAGGAAAGACATTTTCACGGCAATGACTCTTACTTGACAATTTAGTGACAGGAACTTAAGAAGTGTGTTGAACGAAACAAATGCTTGAAAATTGGAGTCAGACTGGAGTGACAGGAAGCACCATAACAGGATTGTTGGTAGGCAGCTGAAATCAAAGAAATACAGAGTAGGAACAAAGAGTATTGGAAAATTAGCTTGAAGATCAGAGCATTTGTCCCAATAACTGGTCCCATTAAAGTGAAATTGTGTCTAGTTCCTAAATACCACCATGGAGCTGCCTAAGACGTGCTTAATTATGGTTTGCAGGGGACATCCAAGCAGATGACCATTGTTCATATTACTTACATTTTGGTGGATAAAATCACAGCTGGTAATCAGAGGTGAGTAAAGACATAATAAGGAAATGTTCAGGTGGAGAAACAAGAGAGCAGGTTGTGTTCTGTACATGAGAAAAAGCATTCCCTTTGTATCTTGAATGGTGAAATACCTGGTGCTGAGAAGCTCAGGCTGGTGAAGAGAAGAAGTGGACAGAAGCATGCCAGGTAGAAAGGAAGTGATAGGGATGGCACTGTTCAGAAATAATAACCTAATTCTGCATTTCATGGGTAAAATAACCTTCTTTTGGAACTGCTGACAGAAGGTAGGTTGTCATGTTTAAGGACAAAGTATTTTTCTAAGTGTGGCATTCAAGTATTTGCTCACATGATCATTGCCTGAAAGGCTGCTTATGCTGCTCTGTGCAAGTGTGTTATAAAAGGTTGAAAATTTGTGTTGTCGATAATGCCACTAGTACAACCTGACCTTTATTTGTTGCACTGAAATTAATTACGTCAAGCTTAATGTATTCACATCTATTTTACGTTCCAGTCAACCCACTTAATTAACTTTATGCTTTTGATTCTCTGTGGGACGTATAAATGTATCTGAGGCTGACAGTTTCTTTTTACAAAATATTGATAACACAAAGGCAGGTTATTTTTTTTAATTGAAAGTAATCTTTTAGTGCACTATTAGGTGATATTCCTTCTTTTGAAGTTTGCCCGATTAACCAATTTGATCTGCCTTACAGATAGAAAACTACTGTGGATGTTTTATGACTATACTTGGGTTTTCAGTTACAAAAAGTAGAAAAATAATGTGTTGTGACGTCATAAATTGGTTTGAGTTGGAAGGACTGGAAGGTCTCCATAAGGTACCCCTGGAGCCTTCTCTTCTCCAGACTCAGGACCCTCAACTCTCTCAGCTATCCTCTGACTATCTTCGTCTTATTGGAAAAGTGTGACTGATTTGTGGCACAGCCCTGAATGCATGATCTTTATAAAAAATTTAACAAGTTGATCTTGTTGTCTGATAGGTCAATGAGCTAGGTATTACTTGGGCAATAAATTCCTTTACATTTTGGATGAAATTTTCTTAGAATAGCTCTAGTATCAAGTTATAGGTTACATTTTTATGGCGTTATTTAATCAGCATATCTCAAAATAGCGCAAACACATATGTGCAACACCTGAGTCAAATAATGCCTCAAGAAACACAAATTTGGTTATGTTTTGCACTTAGCAGAGCTCTATAAAGACTTCAAAGGATAAAACTAAGTTACTATTTGTTCAGGCAAAATTGCAAAAATCAGAGAATTCTAAGAAGGTATCGAGGTGATTCTTACTATATTTTCCCCTGTTTAAAGTTGAAATTTAAAGCAGAACATTCAGGAAATGCAAACTTCATGTTTATCCAAAATATTTCTTGAAGAATCGACCATCCCTTAAATATGTACTGTCCTGTCCAGTAGAAGGCCATTCTAATGAGCTTCTGTTCTAAGTATTCTCTTCTTAAATTATAATCACATTTCACAATTGTCCTACTGGGTTGGCTAACCCTACCCTTACATTGGAAAAAGCCTAAAATTTGATCATAAGATCTTTCTCACCAATTAGTTGGTTCTGTCCTATATTGTTTTTATTTGTGGATAATAAATATCTTTTCAAACAATCAGAAGCAGGGAGTCAAGGGAAAGCGCTGGAGTTACTGGAAAGGAGTTTTAGGAGCTGGACTCCGCCTCAGAATTCACATTTGCATGCAGCGTGTCTAGTACCAACACCACTTGGACCTTTTTATAGAGAAGATCTTTGTCTATGACCGACAGAGAGAGCAATGAGATAAGATTATAGAATTCCTGTATTGACAAATGTATTTTTCTGCATGAGCTACATGGCTTTTGTCATTTTCTTTCTGTCATTGTTGAGTGGTCATTTTGAAGCTGCCGTTCCCCTTTACATTCTGTATTTATATTTTGCAACAAGAAAAAAATGCTTTATTAGACTCTATTTATAGTTAACTACTTCTTGTTCTAGCTAGGAGTAGAAAGGAATGAAGCCTGATTTCTCATTTTTGACCTTCCTACACAGCTATGCAGGAGGATTGTTGTGAATTTTAAGTCATTTCAGCCAATTGTATTTGCAGACAACAAACATCTTTATCATTATACCAAGCTCAACCTTACAGTTTTCAATTTCTGGATGGGTTGTAGTGTTGCTTCACCCATGGTTAGCACTTGTGCTTCGAGGGAGGTTTTCAGGAGGAGTTACATGAACTTAAGTAATTCCATTTTAACTCTCAAGTACAAGTGTTGTTCATTCATGGGGAATTCCTGCTCGTTGTGTTTGCATTTATACTGTAGTTCAGTAACGGTTGGAAACTGTCATGTTTAGTGGATACATTAAGCTTGTGTCTTGTCTGTGGGCAAACCTTGGCACTGACTCCAGGGCACTGCTAGTCTGTCATTTGCAGTATGACTTAGAGAAGTTGGGATTGTAGTGATGGCAGAAATATTGAAACTTAGAAAGGTATTTTATGACTTGTGGTTGCTCTTTGATTTTGTACTACTGTTGAGTCAGTGGATGCTAAGAGGGCTCTCTAGCTCTGTTCCTATCTTCTTGTACTCTTTCTAGCTATAATTGTAAACTGTGGTGGGCAAGTATGTCCTGTTACTTTATTTAGAGTTAAGAACGTCTGCAGCATGGAACAGATCCACCTTGGATGCTCAGGGGTCTGCTCTTGTCCTTAGGTACCATTTCCATCAAATGTGTGTCCCAGGAAGCACCTCTCTTTTCAACACAACCTGGTCTTGGTCTGGTCCAACTTCCCTGCAGTGAACAGGGTAAGGAAAATAAGGATGCTGTGTTGCAGGCCTCCACACAGCACTGTCTACTGTTGCACTGAGTCACGTTCCCTAAGTGCGGCTGGGCAGCAGAGAAAATGTGTGAGAGCAATACCCACTGCCTGATGAGCAGAGTCTGCTGCTCAGTTCTGTTGCACAGTCACTGTCAGTGGTTTATGGGCCGGTTTGTAGGCACAGCAGATCTGTGCCTAATAGGGCAGGGGGACCCACGCCCTAGGAAAGGGAGAAGGGATGAAAAACAAAACAGTGGCAACGATGTGAGGAGGAAAGGTAATTTACTCTAAAGATACTGGAGTACAAAGTAACACAATATAATATAGTCTAATTGGAAATAAAGATTATAAGTCAAAGAAAATGAGAGTGTCCAAAAGCAAAGGCCATACTCTAAAGGTGAAACCACTAGGGAGCACACACTGCAGAAGAGCAGCACAAAATAGGGGCAGTCTCCAAGCTTGCGTGTGTTGAGATTCATATCTACAGTGCTGACCTTGAGCAGGCCAGGACCAAGTAACTGCACATTCGCGCCAATTTGGTGATCAGCAAAAAATGGCGTTTATTAGCTGATGCAAACTGCTTATATACCTTACATGCTTCGTCTACACCCACAAGCCTGCCCAGCGGATTTACATAGCACTTATCAGAGCAGGGAAGGTGCTGTCGCGTTACATCTGAAGCCACCTCTTAACGCCTATTCCTAACGCGTTACATCACGATATCTCGGCAATCGCCTAATACAACAACAGCGTGTAGTTTGATCTTTCCCTCTGAGTGGAAAACGGGAATGTAAAGTCCTCTGGGATATGGAGTTTCTTCTCTTCTAAGACTGAGGAACATGGAAATTCAGTAGTAGAGGAGCGCGATGGCATGGAGGAGAAACTCAGCAAAG
Source organism: Oreortyx pictus (assembly GCA_036925125.1). Lineage (NCBI taxonomy): Eukaryota > Metazoa > Chordata > Aves > Galliformes > Odontophoridae > Oreortyx > Oreortyx pictus. The sequence continues at coordinate 1,011,811 of JAUPFR010000008.1, forward strand.
GCACAGAGGAGCTTGACGGCATGGAGGAGCCTAGCATAGGTGTGGGGGAGCCCGATGGCGTGGAGGAGCTCAGCAGTGGTGCAGAGGAGCTCGACAGCATGGAGAAGCCCAACATAGGCGTGGGGTAGCTCGACGTTGCGAAGGAGCCAGCAGTCAATGTCAAAACTTAACATAGAGTGCAGCAGAAGAGATTCTGGAATACTGCAGTGCTACTTTGTTCCATGAAAAAGGGAAGGAAAGCCAAAAGGAATTGCAACTGATACAGAAACTCTATGAGAAGTGGTTGGAAGTGGTTGGTACTGAAGCACAGCTCATCTGGATGCCCTGACTGCCGGCGCTGGGCTGGATGTTGGAAGGCATCAGATCCACCTTGGATGCTCAGGGGTCTGCTCTTGTCCTTTGGTACCATTTCCATCAAATGAGTGTCCCAGGAAGCACCTCTCTTTTCAACACAACCCGGCTCAGCTTTGGAGTGGATAGTGTCGTGATACTTCAGTGGTTACATTGCTTAAAATTACTTTTGTTATTTTTCATTGTTTTTCAGATACTTCATAAGCTCAGGTATTCCCTGCAAAATATAGCAAATGTACTCCAAAACTCACTCCCTGTTTTACTTTGTCCTCAAAATAGAACCTTATACTTGAGGGCGAGAACTTGTAGCAGAATTAGGCTCTTGCTGCTTATCCAGCAGAGTGGAGCAGCATGGGTGGAGATGGCTCTTCAGCAAGTTGCAACTTGTAATGAAGAGTAACTGAAAATCCAGGCTTAAGGAATGTTGTCTTATCTTTAATTTCATTAAAAAACCTGTACTGGATAAAGCATCCCTAAAGTCCTAATTATGTATTAATATTCCATCTACTGCCATATAGATCATGTCCCTCCTTCTATTTTTATGTTTTGGCAACCAGTTAAATTTATATACGGATTTCCTGGAAACTTCTTATTTCTTAGCAGTGGCACCTGTGCTGACGTCCAGAGGCTTGATGTGAATCTATGAATGCAATGAGTAGTAAGATCAATTCTCACAGCACTCCAGAAGCTTTTGGCAGTTGCACTAAACTTTCAGATCTGAAATAAATTTCTCAAGCAAATTTATTTAGTGGCCCCTATTTATTGCTCCCTTAGGTAATATGAAGATGTATGTGATAATAACTTGCTTTAGAAAAAGGAAGAGGTGGTGAAAGAGCTGGTGGCCACTGTCAATCGACCCAAAGTCATAGGATCAGCAGAACGTTGCCAGCTGGGCACTGATTGTAATTTGCTTCATTTAGAAAGAGAACATTAATTTAGTGAAATCACTCAAGAAGAGGGGAAGTAGTTTTTGGTCATTTCTCTCTTGAATGGAGAATAATCTGTGTTATCCGTGGTCTAAGGAAGCTTGCTGTATTGTGCACGTAAAATATGTAATGAGATATAACTAGGTAAGACAGCATTATAGAAACTTATAGAGATTTTGTCTTTAAACTATTTCAAGGATTGGTTTTGATTGTTGCTGAAAAATAGAAGTTAAAATTCAGAACTGAAGGCATTTCAAGAGCTTTGGTAATTAAAAAGTGAGCTTGTTTTGAAATATGCAGTGACATAACTATCTACATGGTTTTGATTTGTAATCACTTGAGTAAGCTGGTTTGTCAGGTCTATCTTTTCACTTGAATCTAATCTGGGGTTTTATGATTATTACCTCTCTTTACAAAGCTAGATAAATATACACACGCATCTGTATTTGTACAGCTGCATGTTTTCATAGAATATAAACAGCAAGGTGTAGGTTTTCTGTAGTGTGTGTGGTTCAAATAATTACTCATCTCACGTGTTTGATATTGTTAAATTTAATGCCTTCATTTTAGCCCGGGATTCTGGCTGCAGTAGCTTTCAGATCACTGCAGGGAAAATCTCCCATCAGAGAAGTATATAGCAGAAGTCATCACGTTATGAACTTTTGCAGTTGGCCCAGACACCTCAGAGTTCAGGTTTCTTCCTGGTCTCTTACAGATGGTGAAAGACCAGTAGTTGTAGTTACATTCACCTTTCTGGCACAGTGGCTCATCCTTTGTGGCATCTTTTTCTAATTCAAGGTCAGTGGCTGTTAATGATTAAAAATCTAAAAATGAAAAACAGAAGTTCCTCAACAACATCCTCTAATCATAGGGAGTGCCGAGCTCGTAATCTGTGAAATATCCAACATGTAAGCTTTGAACTGTATGTGATGCTTTATAGACGTAATCAAAGCATTCTGTGGGGGATATCCATTAGGAAACTTTTAGAGAAAAGACTAGCCACCTCTACTGCATTGATTTAAGGCAAAAGGAAGACTTTTGTACCAAACATCTTGCTTCAGAAGACTTGGAAATACTAAACTATGATTTATTTTTTTCACGTTGTAAAGTACAGTAATACTGCTTTTCCAGATATCATCCAGAGTTTTTGTCTCTGCTATAACCAGTACCTGTGTCAGCTCTTGTTTGCAATGGGTGGCAAGCACTGGTGGATGTTGATAAGGGTTGAGCATTGACTCCTTTTGGTCAAACTCCTCACTAAGGCATTTTAAAGAAATAAGGCACCTGGGACTTGAAAGGGAAATGCTTGCCCAGACAATTGATCAACTGCTGGGAAAAGAGTAGAGGTTCTACAGTCAATTCACCACTGGCATGCCACCAGGATCTCTGGTGTTTGTAACATGAACCTTAAATGACCTAGAAATAGGTTTGCTTGTGAGGTGAGAAAATTTACTGGTGCTAGTAAATTGTTTAGGGTGTACTAAAGATGTGAGCTGGCAAGGAAGGAGACCTTAGGAGGGTGACTGCCATTGAAAGGACTGAGGAAATTGTGTAAATAAATGGAAAAGATGTACGTAGGGGGAAAATAATTCTGACTTCATCTCTGAATTGATTGTTACCATTTGTGAGCAAGAGCCTAAAGTTACAACAGATAGTTCCATGAAAATGCCCAGTCAATATTTATCAGCAGCAAAAGCATCAACTTAAATGTTAGCAATTATTCAAAGGCAGTTGACAGCAGGACAAGGCATTGCTGCCAGTTTGTATATCCATGCTTCATCCTTTCACAGTGCTTCTATGCTGTCTTGCAATGTGTAGTCAGAAACAGTCAAGGGAGTGGCAATAAGAAAACCAAAAGAGTGCAAGAACTTTGGTCTGATAAATTTCTAAGCAGGGTAAGACACTTTGGACTGGAAAATACAAGCGAGGAGGAGATTTTCCAGCAACGTGTTAAAAGATCGATCCATGAACTTTGAGAAGCCTTGTTAAAGGGTTAATAGGAATCAGCTGGTAGAGTGTAAGATTTAAGATCTGTCACTGAGAAATTCGGATACCATTGTCTTTTCTACCGATTTGGCAGTTTATAAAAAATGGTTTGGACTGACGTGAAGCCTCACCTCCATGCGTATTCACTACAGCCACGTGTCAGAACAGGAGTCCTCGCTACCTGCCCAGTGTTTATCCCAAATGGCAGTCTGGTGTTTGCAGTTTGACATATACCTGAAGGTGATCTGAAGCTTACATGGGTAGATTGATTCCCCTGAGCAACAGGAAAGTCACTCCTATTTAGAAAATGTCATTCATCTCTTTAGAGCTGTGCAATCAGGATTGTGCTCTGTTGTTTGACACGGCTGAAAACCAGGATTGTTTACTCCTTGTGGGTAAATGTCCGCATTGCTGGTCGAATTAATCTTTTTGATGGCTTCGTACCGTCTTACGGATATAACATAAGAATCTCGTGGGTAATTGAAACAATAAATCCTTCCCTGGTATTAGCATGAGGTGTTTGCAAATCGTGTTTTGGGTGTTGGTTGGAAGTGCTTTGTGTGGGAGGTGATGAACTCTTCATTCGCTGCCTTGCTCGGTGTCTGCAAGCTCTCTTCTTACCAAAGCTTTCTTGGTATTAAAAAAACAACAATTTCAAATGGAAAATGTTGAGAAGATGTGTTGTTGGAGGTGGATTTGATCTAAAGGAAGCTGCTTTTCAGCTCATCCTAGAGTCAGTGAATTCTCTACATTGCTGCAGGTGCTGGGAGGATCTGGTTTGTTCGCTGGGGCTTACATCATGGACCGTGTTTTCTCGGAGCTGCTGTGTGCGTGGTGTATTGGCAGCGTGGCTGGGAAGGCTGCTGGCTGCAGGACTGCTCCTAATAGGGCACCGCATCGCTGGGAGAGCAGAGCTTGCAGGGGAGAGCATCCTGCAGGGGCAGCAGGAGTGCTTTTGCTTTGCCTTAAATGTCAGCTTCTCTGATGCTTGTGGGCCTAAATATCAGCTCATCAGAAATGGTAGGAAGCCTCTTCGTAACTATACTATTTCAGGGCAATTCTGGACAAAATCTCTGTGTCAGTGCGTACTCTTGGCCCACTTTAATGTGACACAGGTGCACCAACCACTTCTGTTTCCTTGAGACAACAAAATAATAGTAAATGTAAAATTAAGCGTATCTTAAAAACAAATGGTACTATTTTAACTGTGTATTTCAAAGCTATCTGGGTGCATCGGAAAGATGGTTAAATGGCTGTTTGAGGTGGGACAGTTTTTCCCCTGTGTTTAAATAGAAGCAGAATGTCAGCATAAGAAGTACCAAGTATGTGAGGTCATAAAAATATTGGTGCTGTCCTTGCAGCTTTCCTAGGGTGTGGTCAAGAAGAGAAGATGCATTTCTTGCATGAGAATACTTAATAAAGAAGTGGTATCAAATGCTTTTGAAATGTGCATCCATGTGGATTCTGAGTGCTGTGTTTAGGCCAAATTTCATAGTGTTGGACTATTAGAAATGCTTTTTTATTCAGAAGGGCATCTAATAATATTGTTTCAGGACTTCTGAAAGTCAAAACAGCCATTTATATAGTTTTGAAGAACACTCCAGCACAGGGCTCTGTTTGTGTTGCAGTGCTCTATTTCACAAACAGTGTGAAATGCCTCTTGTTTTGTAAAGCCTTAAGGCTTTTCTAAAATTCCCTGTCTGAGCGAGTAAGGGCTGTACATGTCTGATGGCTTTCCATTCAGACACAGCAAGTTTCTGCTCCTAGATCCGGTACAGACCTCTGACTATGAGAACAACAATCTAAATCTCTTTGTCATTTCACTCTGTGGGGAAAAGAAGGGAAGAAGGCAGTCAGCTGTGCACAGAACCTTCATTTCCTGGTGAAAAGCTTGTATCTAGGCACAGCCTAAGTTACAGGCTGTCTGCCAGTGTGTTTTAAAAGCCACCCCTAGTACTGAAGAGCACACTTCAGTACTGCACTCAGATTGCACAGATCCTCCTACATATTGAATTTTTTGTTTAAATTTATCTTGAATTTCCTATTGCTTACTAAATTCTAGGACTTCACTAGACCTAGAGCAGAGTCCTGAGTCCCTAACCAAGATGAGATGTGTGCTGGTTTAACCACAGCGAGATAGCTGTCGTGTTCTTGAGTCTTGGTGTTGGCTCAGTCATAAATGCACAGCTGCCTCTAGGACTGGTTTGGAGAAGAGATGTAACGCATGAAGAGATGAGTCTGAAACTCATTTTAAGCATAGAAAGGCGGATGATTGTCTGGTTTCTTACGGGCCAGCTGTAACACCCATTTATGTCTATTGAGAACTTCTGCCCGGTTGCGGAGGAAGGCTGAACAAAGGTGTAGAAATATGACAAGTGGATAGGACTTGCCAGTTCAGCTTGTTGGCATGTTATCACAAAATGTTCTTACATTACTCATCCATAATTGATCAGAAGTGCAAACACAGAATCACAGAATTGTTGGAAGGGACCTCTAGAGGTCATTGAGTCCAACCCCCTGCCAAAGCAGCTCCCAGCCCAGGTTGCACAGGTAGGCGTCCAGGTGGGTCTTGAACATCTCCAGAGAAGGAGACTCCACCACCTCTCTGTGCAGCCTGTGCCAGTGCTCAATTGCCTGCACTGTGAAGAAGTTCCCATGCACATTTGTACACAACTTCCTGTGCTTGAGTTTGTGGCCATTTCCCCTCATCCTGTCGCTACCCACTGCAGAGAGATTTGGCCTCATCTCTTGTATTTTCCTTTCTGCAGTTGTTTTCTCTAGGAAAAGCTGGCATGTGATGAGCCAGGGAGTAGCATATTTCAGTTCTGGTGCTGGTCGTAAGCAAGCAGTGCACACAGCCCTTTATTACCGATGTTTGTCAATGCAAGAAAAATAGGCTCTATTTCCCAGTCAGCAATTCCACAATATCATTAAAAAGCATTAAAAAATAAAAATTGAAGTAAGATAGAGATAGACGTAGTATATAAACAGGTAAAAACAGTCTCAGAAATGTTTTCAGGATTGCAACCTTTGTATCTCCATCAGTACTGTCACTGCTGTGACATCTGTGTGATTGTGTATACCTTGGGAGTATAAAGGCAGAAAGGTTCAGGTAAACAAGATTCTTTCCTACATAAAGTTTGCATTTATAGATTTGAATTCTAACAAAGTTTGGCAGTAATATGCTGCTTCTGACTCTTTCCTTCTCTGTTGCTTTGGTGTTCAAGGGAAGTATGGCATTAAGTTTGTGAAGTTTTGTGCACAGTGTTGCTGTGGTGAGAACCTTTGTGTTTTGCTCATGCTAGGCTTCGCTTCAAAACAATTCAAAGTTGATGTTGTACTGGAAAACATGGCCTTCCAATACCATATTAACCTGACAGTGGGTTCCTGAAGGATTGTGACTATTTTAGAGGAGGATATTTTTGGTAAGAATATGGAAAATAAGAATGTGTGTGTGAAAAATAATTTATGGTTGAGATCAGTCATTATCTACTGCACATAGGAGAATCTGGAAGTGTTTAGCATGCTTTAGTATCGTCTAGAGAGAGATGGTTTTTAGGATGTCAAAGTTCAAGTTTTAAATTGGAAAATAAAGCAATTAATATCATAGAGAACAAAGATATGTGCATCAGTTGTACTCTGCAGCTCTGTTTCTACTGTTCTGTCCATAGCTGGTCAGGCAGAGGAGTAAATTTTACCAGGTCTGTATAATACATATAATAAAAGACAAGTACTCACCAAGATAACCTCATTAATATACCAGTCAGAAATGTGTTCTGTGCAGCATGCGGCAGAGAATGAAGAAGCGTCACTATTAGAAGGACTCATGTTAGATGATCCCTGCCAGATTTCTGATTTGCTTTTTTTCCTTCTTAATTTGCTTTAGAAGTCTCGATCGCATCAGCTGCTACTTCCGTGGGGTTAATCTGTAAATGTAATCCAGTCTGCAGTACTTCTCCTGATGATTCTGTATTGCCAGTAGCTCTCATTTCCTTTTACTAGTGGACTACTTCATACTTCACTTACTTATGGTTCCGATGTACTCATTGCCAAGGCCATTACTTTTATCACAAGTCCTGAGGTAATGGGCATTTCATAGCAATTTTCATCACTTTGTTTTTAATGAAGTGATTTTTTGAGTTTTTTTATTGATGTCACCAAGGCAATGTATATTCAGGCAGCTACTTTACACCAACAAAATGACATCTTTATACTCATCAGAGGTGGTAATGGGCTCATTAATTCCACAGTGAACATTCCAAAAAGATGAAGTGACAGTACGCAACCATGCCAGATTTCTTCTGGTGTCCAATCGTTTCTTTAGTTGACCTTGTTACAAATGGAATCCTTGGCTAGTGAAGTTCATAAAAATGCGTGATTTATTAAATGGTCTACCAGACTTTGTGCATTGCTGGTAAGGGACACAGATTTGATTTATTTACTAGTTTGTGTTGCATCACTAAAAAATACCAAATATGTACTGGCCTGTAATCTCAGGGCTCCTAACCAGCATAACTAGAGAGTAAACTCTGGAACAGGAAATCACATGTTTAGAAAGGGAGGTTCAGTTGTTTAGTGCAAGTAAGTTTCTTGCTGCTACGTGAAGAGATGCTGTTAAAGAAATGCAGTTAATGTGTTGATGCAGAGGTTCTGACATCATATTCAGAATCCAAAACAGTAATGTCATTTTTTCCAACGTGCCTGGATGTGACCTGGGATATATGATAATGTTACACTGAGCACTGAGTTTTTCTATTCTTCCATGAGAAGCTTCTGCCCAAACCATTTTTTCTAGTCATACACATATTTTCTAGTTATACACACATACCGCAATGATAGTTTCTTTCTGTTTTTGTATTTATATTTCTGTCAATTCCTGTATGCATAAATCATCAGCAGTTGGCAGCCTTACCTTTATTAACATTCAGTCAGTTTACATTTGTAGCATTCAAATTTCTGGATATTTTCATTTGCAGCTGTTTTCTGTTTCTTATAATATACTTCACTGGTGTGTATAGAAATCTTCAATACAAAGGCAATAAGGAATAAGGCATTTTTTTTTTCCATGTAATAAATGTTATGTCCTAGAGCAAAATGTAGTGCATTAAAATCAGGGTTGTCCTTGGCTTTAAAGGTGACATTTATCATACATATAAAATGTTTGTATGTCTCATGGATATATGTGCTTATACAAGTAGTTTGTATTTAACTGAGTCATAACTAACCCAAACAAAGAAACAGTCTATTCACAACTCTGTAAAAATGTAGTAGAGTAAGTACTGTGTATGTACTCATGTTTAATAGCTTCATTTGGATCAGTGCTTAGGGCTTAGGGCTGTAAACTGGTGTGGCTGATGAGGAAGAAGTTAAGAGCAGACGTGGATTTTCAACGAGAATTTGGGTGAAACTGGGTTCTGTGAGCTGCAGTTGTTGTAGAAACACAAGAACTTTATGGAGTGTAGAAAAGATGGTAGCTTATCATCTTTAACTATAAGATGCATATTTAAGGTCATGCATCTGTTTTCATTTTCTTACATAAGACTTCTTAACACAAATACTTTTCAAGCCTTCTCTCAAGTGTGGTAATAATATGGTGCAAGTATTTATTCCACCAGCTTGTCTTTCCTAATGAAGCTTCTATTCTAAGGACAAAGCATTAATTGAGCACTCTGTAATATCTGGTGTCGTGCTCTTTGTTTTTCTTGTTCTCTTTTCTCCAAACTGTGACCTCCACGCTACATGGAGCACCTTTGTAGCCCAATTATACTGTTCACGATTCTTCTCTAAACTCTCTCTACTTTTTCCCTGCTGCCAACCATTCTGAAAAGTAATGCTTGATCTTTCTAAGTCATGTTGAGTTCCCATCGCTTGCGTTACCAACAATTTTGCTTGCAGTTGTTGATGCTCATTCCTTTAGGCTGGTGATTTTTGGCATACTACTGCTTTCATTAGTTTGCTCATTGCCCTCATTTATTTTGTTAGTCATCATCTTATGAGTGTAATTCCCTCAGAATAAATCATTGATACAGTCTGTAATCTGAAGAAATGAGGCCGCTGTTGGAAGGCGTACAGAGCAAGCGATACTTCTCATTCTCTATATTTCTGATAAGTTTTCTTTGTTTGTTTTAATTGAAGGCAGATATGGAAGTGAATTTCTTTCCTCTTCTGGAAGGAAGAAGATAACCTGCATTTTCTTGAGGTTCCCAGCCTATTCCTTTTAGAGGCTTTTGAAACTTTAATTTGTACAGGAGAGGGAAGCCGGAAAATGGGCACGTTTCCTTTTTCTGGAGAAAGGTTTCTTTTGAGGCTTTTGGAACACTCACAGCATAGGAAGAAATAAGTTCTGACAAAATCTCCTGCACTGAAGCAGGTCCTGAGGTCCAAGGTGTGCTGTGGATGACGTAACGAGCTTCTTGAGCAGAAGCAACAGGAGCCAGCTCTGCTGGTGCTTCTTTGTATGTGACTGCTGACAGAAGATTCCTGTTCACGCTGGGTGAGGACCTCATTCAGTTCATTATTTTCACGTTTATGAAAACACAGAGGAAACATAATGAAAAAATTTCACGGATGAAAAATGTCTTTAGGTGCGGTACGGGATTTACATGGGTATAAACACGTTGTTCTTTGTTTGAGTTGGGGAGAAGCCTGGAGATTCATGTCTCAGTGCTTTTCTCCTGCTCGCTTCCTTCCTTTATTCTGTGGAAAATTATCGTGATGATATTCAAATGCGTTAAATACCGCCTGGTATCTTCAGAGCACAATTGTAGCTGGGAGGTTTTCTGGTTGCTTTCTCCTTCTGTGGCAGACGTTCTAATAATAAACAGCCCAGTGAACAAACAGTTCTGTGCCTCTGTGAGGCAGAAGGAAGGGGGAGCAGATTTGGAGCCCAGGGAAAGTGGATTTCCTGAACCTTCAAATGAGAGAGTGATATTACAAATATGCATTGTGTGGTCCAGAAAAGAAATTTTGATTTTTTTTTCTCTTCTCCCCAGCTCTAAAGAATTTTCTTTGATAACGCAGAGGGTATATGAAATGGAGGGTATGGGCAGAAGGACATTTCTTCAGTAGCCACCACTAGCAATAGGAAATCGTGGCTTCCATGTGTAATGAACTGGAATGAATAACTCTAATTCCCTCTTTTGCATTTGGTAACTTCAACAGCCCTGGCTATGCTTTTTGTAGCACCTGCGATTACAGGAAATTCCTGTCAAAAGCTCTATCCTGGAAGTTGCTACTGCCTATGGAGGTTGAATTATTTAATGCACAACGTTTATGCTCTTCTCTCAAGACTAGAGCAGTATAAATACTAGTGCGATGTGTAATCTTGCGTGTTTTTTTTTTTTTTTTTAATTTGATGTTGCTTTTAGTACTTGAGTCAAAATAGCAAACAAGTGAAGTAATTTATCAAAGTTGCTTCTGTTAACTAGCTAAATTAACACTAGAATCACACGCTTCTGTCTCAAATATGATGCTGCTGTCTAACTGTCCTGTATGTGCAAAATCAGTTTGTACTTACATTAATGAATGAAACACGATTTGAATCGAGGCAGAAGATGATAAAAGTATGGTTTATTCCATAGTTTGAGTCTATATGTTTTTGCATGTCTTAGTATTCTATTGCCTTTAGTGTACTCCTTGTGTTTTCCTTTATGGAGGTAGCACTTCTACCTCTCCTAGCAGAAAATTGATATTTTGTATATAACTGTAAGGCAGCGTGTTTAAATCGGAATTGGGATTTTGCCTTCTTTACTTTGTACTTCTCAAATAGGACTTGTGAGATTCAATTGTTCGCTTACAGTTTCTTTTGTTGATTATTTCAGTGCTATTCGTTATGTCACAGAGAGTAATTTTTTTTTGTTGTTATGTGAACATCCTTTAAAATAGAGAAACAAACATTCTCAGCTTTCTCCCCATTGGGAGGCTCTGAAGATGTGATACGTAAGAGTACTCAGTGTCATTTCTCTTCTCAGTCCATTTTTGCTTTCTCATTCTGTCACCCTTACCTCCCAGTGCTTTGCTCACCAACTTCCAACCATTTACATTCATCTTCTGTCCCAGGTGGCTCTAAATCTCCTTCCCTTTTCCTCTGGTACAAAAGTTACAGCTTCAATATGCTTCAAGCTATTTCCAGCTGAGATAGAGCTTTTCAGCCACATTTCTTTACTTTCTGCAGTGGCATCCACTGAAGGAGCTGTCACTGGGGACAGAGGGCAAGCAATGCCTTTATTTATTTGTTTATTTATTTAGCTACTATTTTTTAATCTATTTATTTATTAAGTAGTAGTCTGCTATGAGATTTCTGAGGAAACTGCAATTCAGTGGGTGAAACCCATGTTTAAATATATCAATATAGTGCTAATCTTTGTATGTACTGTTTTTGTTGTTATCTTTTTTTTTGAAAGAACATGTCTGACTTGTCGCAGTCAAATTTTACAAGATAGGAAAGGTATCCTTAACATAAAGCACATTTTTAATCAATTTGAGGAGTGGGAACTGAAGCAACTCTCGAGGAATCATAGTTTCTCACAATTTGGAAAGTAAAACGTGATACCTTAATACTGCTGGGCATTTGGAACAACACAACAAAAGGATTTTGATCTATTTTATGTTTTATGAACCTCTTCTTACAGTCCAGGAATGAAGACAGCTATTTCTTCACAGTAGAATGCTCAGGGAGACAAAATTTTGGTTCTACAAAGCATTTTGCCTATGACAAGGGTCCACATCAGCTCCCCAAATGGTTCTGCCTACGTGAGCATCTGATAAACTGGGTGTTCAGGTCAGGATGAGATCTGCCAGGCTCTGCCTGGTTGTGAAGATTTGATCCCTAGCTGCCTATTGATTACGTCTGATGCATACTCTAATAGGAAGAGCATTTCAGAATGTCTTTGAGAAAAGAGGACACTTCTGTTTAAATAGCAGAAGCACAGCAGGGTAAGGCCACGAAAAGAGCTTGCCTTTTTCCTTCTGACGTTTTCTGTTGTCTTCTCTATTTCATGGTAGCAAAGAAACATTTTCTGTAGAAGGCATGGGAATCATTTTGCAGTTGATGAAATCTTTCTTTACAAATGCTTGAACCACATGGAGCACTCTCAGATGTGTCACTGAATAATGATGACCCCCCATTAAAGTAGTTACTGTGATACTCTTCTGAGATGTGTAACCTACATACCCATGTGAAACAGCACTATAATTAACTTCATTCTTATTGGTCAGGCTCGGTGATTTCAAAGGGATTTATAGCTGAATGCCGTTACACAAAGCTCCTTACTGGAGGTATATCTTTTCCATTCAAGTCCTGAAAATCCCACTGGAGTCAGATTTGCAAAGCAAAGGTTTAAAGGGAATTTTGAAAGTAGTCTGACTGAATGGAGTGCGAGACCAAGTGGGATTGAGATGGGTGTGCAACAGGTTTTCTAAAGCAGTTGGAGATTTTGGGGGCTCAGAAGTATGAAGAGGAGTTTGGTCATTTCTGGTATACCTTCTCAGGGAGGCAATATATTTAAAAGTTATCCTTTGAGGCCTCTATATCACCCTTCTAAAAACTTCAAAAGTAATGGATGGTTTTTAATAATTAACTCATGAACAAGTTACGTGATGGTTGAATTAAAATATTTATTTGGCTGCTCTTTCCAGAGAGTGCAGACAGACCATAAGTGTCAGGCCATTGTTATCTAAGTTATCCAAGTTCATAGAATAAATTTTGGAGAATATTTAAAAACATTTGCTGATTGGCACGACATCATAAAGCCTTTTTTCAGTGCTCAGGGAGTACTGCTTCACAGCAGAGCTCTTGCAGTCACTAATACAAAGCTGTGTGTGTATGTGCATTTATAAGGCAAATGTATACTACCCAGAGTACTAGGTCTGCAATCAAATTGGGTACTGATTTGGAGGACAGGCTTCATTTTTGTCTCTATCCCAGATTTTCTTCTAGTTACTTTGTTTCCTGCTAGCTTCATTGACTGCATTTGTGACTGAAGGTTGGCCAAGAAGCTACTTATATTTTTGTATGTTAGTAGTATCCCAGTGATGCAATATGCAACTTGAAAAAAAAAGAGCTGGTCAACTCCAAAACCTTCCTGTCTTCTGCTTTAGATCCTTATGTTAGGAACTGTCCAGTTGTACTGTTTGTACTGCCTTCTGGAGCCCATGGATAAATTCATCTTTAAGAAAGTAATCTCGTGAATTATCCCTTGAGTTCTAGCTAGTGTTTTGCTCTGTTGGGTATGAAACATGCTCACAGATTAAAAAGATAGGTGAAGAAGTGTTAAAGAGAATTAAAGAAGTAAAGGAGAAAAGAGCTCTTATGCCCTCTGAGATCATTTCCTCCTTCTGCAGATGGATGGGGAAGTTCCATTTTTGTTGTTCAAACTGATTCTGTTCCATTTTAGTAACAGTTTGGTGCAAAACCAAAAGGAGTGTCAGCTTCTCCACGGAGCATTAAAATGCAGAACTGCTTGGTAGTCCATGACAACCTACACCAGTGGAGCTGGAGAAAGTTCAGTCCCTCATCTCATTCTGCCTCTGCTGAGGTGAGGAAGACTCATATATTGTTATTTTCTTGAGGAGGGGGAAAGAAAAGGGAAAGAACTTGCTAGACCTTCCTCTGCAAGGTGAACAGATGTGAACAGTGGTTCGTGCTGCAGCCATGGGCCTGTGAGAAGGAGAAAAACTGCAGTGATGCTGTTTTGATGAAAATATTTGCAAAGGAAGGAGAGCTAGAGCCATGTGCTGAAGGTGGCTGTGAGCCTGGCTGCTGCTGGGTCACTGCCATAAATTGTGGATTTCTGCATTTCCGACCCTTCCTGCGTATCACTATTGCACAGTGAAGCTGCTGGAGGAGCAGCTGTGCTTGTACCCTCCTCTGTAACGCTGGCATGCTTTGCAGTGAGCCTTTGACTGTGTGGTGTCAGAAGTTTGTCTCGAATAGCACCTGGATACTTCTTTACTCGTGGGGAAGATATAGGGTAACAATCATCTCTGACTTTTTCTGCTGGGATCTCAAAACCGTCTTGCAAAGGTCTGACACCAAAATGGTGTTCAGTTTTGTTTCTATGTAGGATTTACTGCTATGCATGATTTACCAATAGAAATATCAAGTAGTGCTCTTTATGACCAGTTACTTTTTGATATCAGTAACTGCTTCAGTAGTAGTAAGGCTGAGACCAAAAATAAATAAGTCCACGAGCTTTCAGAGGCTGCTGGTTCTCCAAAGTCAGATTTGATTTAATGAGCTGGAAATAAAAACTCTACGCATCACGGTATCGCACCTATCAATTGCACCTCGTTAGACCCTTCCCAAATAGTCACAGAGTCTTGATCAAATGTTTTATTGAAGCATAAAAGAAATTTGAACCTTCCCTATTACAGAGATCACAAATAAGGTAAAGGCCTGCTAGTACAGATAACACAGAGTGCTGTTCTGTTGATTCTGCCTGCCTTCGCTGCACCCACTGCTCTCCTCTTTTAGCAATTTTCTGAGACAGATAACTAATTCTGCTGAGATCCTTTGACTGCAATGACAGTTTCACAGCTCCCTCTTGGAACTGTCACGAGTGTGATCAGATTTTCAATCTGCAAACTCTTATTGATTTGCTTTCTAGAAACTTCCTACGAAATCCCGCCGGGGTAAATAATTTCTCCAAACTTCATCAGCATGTATTATATGTTCTTCAATAGCATAATTATAGTTTAAATAGAACTCCTAAGGTGTGTTCTTGTCTTAGCTTCAGCTGGAATGGAATTGTTTTCTGGAGAGTGCCTGGTACGATGCTGTGTTTCGGTTCTAGGAGAAAAACAGTGCTGATAACACACCGATGTGTGCAGCTGCTGCTCAGCAGTGCTGTACAGAGCTGAGGCCATTCCCAGCGATGGGCCCAGGGAGCTGGGAGGGAACAGAATGACTCAAACAGCTGACTTGCACTGGCCCAAGGGATACTGTGTCTGTATTTTAGGACTTGTGATACCAATATTCTTACAATGGAAAGCCACATGGCAACAAAGTATACACTGGCTGAAAGATGCCACAAATTTCCGGTGTTTAATTTCTTATAAAAATTGTATATATGCTGTAGGAAACGTGGTGGAATAGGTCATTCGAGTTTGGTATGGTGCTCTGCGAGAAAACCAATGCTTCACGTTACTGCAGAGAACTGTATAGTATATTTAACTCTGTCTTTACCATTATACCCCAGATAATCTTAATCTCAAATCCTATTTTAGACGTGGCATTAATCCTGGTGGTTGATCACGCTACTTAATTGAGGAAATTAGAATGGGATTGGTGTTTGCTCATTTTAAATTACTACTAGACATATCATGCGTGATTATAGAGATGTATCTATTGCGAGATGCTCAGCAGTACCTGCCCTCAGAGCGTCAGCTTCTGAGGTGAGCTGACACCCAGCCATTGAGAGGTTTTGAACAGTACGGATTGGTAGAGTACGTGGATGGCACTGAAAGCAGTGTTGCCCATTTATTTACATGGGAACTACAACACGTACAAAGAGCTCTACGACACTACTGTTCAATAGAGCAAATTGTCAGCCACAAATTTTTCAGCATGGTGACCCCAATGAGTTGAGTGTTTTTGGCAGCTATGTGCAAGGGCCTGCATGCCACACTCGTAAAAATCTCCACCAGTGGAGGAAATTTGCTGTTGCCACTGCTGAAATGCATCACCCACCGCCTTACTGTGCTCACATCCACTGGTTGGTCTCCAAAATTGTTCAGCAAGAAGTGATGAATGTCAGTAGGTGCCAGTTTTTTTTGTGTGGAGGAGTTCAATTGCACATCTGTGCTTCATACTCCCTTCTCTGTCAGTCACTATTTTGTCAGACCACTTCTCTGCTGTGTTGTTTTGTTTTTTTTTCCAAGTTGAGCGGGATCTCTGTGAATGTTTTTGTGATGCAAGTCTCTGGAGGGTGTCAAGAATAGTCATGTTAGGATGTGATTGGGAAAAGGTAGGACATGAGAGCTCTTAAGAAGTGAGGAAGATGAATTCAGAAATGCACACTTGTGTTTGTCATGATTTCATTTGGAAGTTCTGTGCGAATCTTTCCAGTAATTAAAAAGTTTTTGTCCCAAGAACTCCTCTAGATTAAAAGTGATGAGAGATTTAACTCCAGAGAAGCTTTGA
The DNA here is from genome assembly GCA_036925125.1 of Oreortyx pictus. NCBI lineage: Eukaryota > Metazoa > Chordata > Aves > Galliformes > Odontophoridae > Oreortyx > Oreortyx pictus. The sequence continues at coordinate 1,028,215 of JAUPFR010000008.1, forward strand.
AGAAAGTGAACGTTCCTGTGTTTCCAAGGTATTGTGCAGCAGGTGTCTGGAAGTGGAGGCTGGAGGATGCCTCTGCTCGAGATGTATCAGCTGGAGAGTGGAGGTCATGGGTTTTTTGTTTATTTCTTCTGCACGTAGCGGTGTTTGACGCTGAGACATGTAACACATTCTGTCTGAACTGATGTGAGGAAAAGATCTCAGGAAGAAGTAGAGAAATAGAAGTAGTTTTGATCATTGCTCCTCTGTCTTTGTATCTAAGATAACACGACCACCTGAGGTGAAAGATGAAATTCAGAGCCGCCTTGCTTTGTTATTTGCACAAGGGCAGCAAAGTGCAGAGAAGTAGCAAAGCGATCACGATGAGCCGCTGAAGACGGGACATCAGGGACATGTGGAGTTGGCTGTTTATTGATGGCAAGAAGCAGTCATGGGAGCTGCCCTAATTTCCCTTCCAACATTCAGTACATACGTGTGAGAGATTGGCTTTATCAGCCTGTTTGTGATGCAGGCCCCTAAACCCCTACTCTGTGAGTCTTTGAAGCTATGGGCAGCTGTGCTAAGGATAATTAGTACAGGTTCTCAGTCTTCCTCTAAGTAAAATAGTTTTGGGTCTGTGTTGTATTTACCTTGATTTTCTGGGTGAAGTTGTATTTCCATTTAGAAGAACAAAGCCATGTTATAAGCCGAGCTTCTGCTGTGCTAGGAGCATCCCTGCCATTTCTGTTTACTCTAAAAACATTATGTAGGTAACTAGGGAAACATCTTCAAAAGAAAATGCTTTTAAAGGAGAGATTTATAGATAAATGTATAGATGCATAGACTGATCAATTTGGGAAAGACAGAGTTTATCTTTGATATCCATAGAACGAAGAACAGTGTAGCAGTGCACCTGAGCTACCTCTCTGTGAAGTGTTCAGTTATCACAGTTAATATGGAACTGTACTGATTGTGCAGTTTTTTACAGGCCTACAGGTTAATTTAGAGTAAGTTCTTATTTGCTCACAGAATATTTCCTTGGTTGATCTAGCCACAAGATGAATATTAACCACACCATTTGGTTTCATATCCACAGAGAGTGTGAGTATTAAATATTTTTTAATTCTTGGTGGAGGAAGAAAGAGGATAAACGGCAAGGCTTTAAGAATGTTGTAACTTTCTAATGATTATTTTGACAAATAGTTCTAGTCCTCACAGAGGGATTTGTCTTCCATCAACCATTGCTGTGGTTGAGCTGCCAACCAGCATTTCCAACTCAAATAATGGAGTTTGATGGTGGAGGTAAATATGTTGGTTCTGTGTAGATTTAGTAATAAACAGTAACATAAAACTGATAAGTTTGGAGATTAGAGGGCACAAGAAATATTACAGATTCTGGCCTTTTCAAAGAGGTAATGTGTTGTGTTCTTGAGGCAAGCGTTGACAGCGTTCAGTCCTTCAGGTAGTTTCTGCCTGTCTCAGCACTTAGACCTTCTTTACTTTTAGGGATAGACTACACGTATAGTTCATATTCACCGAGGATATTTAGGCTTCTAGTTCTCCTGTTTTCCTTTCCAGTATAAACATTGCATTGAGTCATATTATTTTTTTTAAATTTATTTTGTTAATTCAGTATTTTTAGAATAAGATTAAATGGACGTATAATAGCTATCATGTAGATAAAAAATAGTGTGTATATCTACTATGGAACTTGGGATTTTCCTGAGCAGAGCATGTTTCTGTACTAGTTTTTCCTCAGCTTGAACTATTGTGCTGAACAGCAGGTGCCCAACATTTGCTATGTTTGTTAAAGGCTGCTTTTGCTCATGTTTTTGCTTTGATGTTTCTTACAAACTACCCAGTACGTGATCCTTTGTTTGTTTGCCTGCTAGTTATTGATCACACATTGACTGTGCAAGCCCATGTGACTGAAAAGAATGTGCTTTTGTAAAAAAAAAAAAACACGGTTCCATTTCACTCGTGACACTTAACCAACCACTGGTGGTGCAGCACTTCACAGAGGCCTGACTGCATTTTAGCATACCTCTCTTGAACCTTGTACGGTGCTGATGAGATTGATGTACTGAATTCCTAATTCACATGCACTGATTGTTTTTTTTTTCCTTTTTTGTCTGGAGTTAACAGGTGTACATAAAAACATTCCTGACCAATCTCAAGATTAAGTCGTACTCCTTAATGCGCTTTGCTGACTAAGCGATACACTTTGAGAGTCACTGTATGCGTGATGGGGCCTATCTGCAAACTGTCCTAACTGATGGTTGTGCTTTTAGGATTTACGGCTGCGCTGCATTTGGCTTTTTGAAATGCGTGACTGCTTCATAGTATGCTGCTTCAAGTTTGACTCAGACTCGAAAAAAGAACATACACAGATTTTATTATCCTACAGTACAATATTGTTATTTTTGATTGACATAAATGCAATTTTGATATTGTAAATAGGTTTAACCATGTTATTTAAAGGTGCCGAGGGAAGTGTCCTATTACAGTTCTGTTTTTGAAAAATATGAAATCTTACACAATATATGGATTAGAAAAAGAAGAAGAAAAACCTTAGAGATTTGCTATATGATAAATGTTGGTATGTGAACAGAAGAGGTTTGATAAATAACACTCAATGGTGTTCTCATCTTTATCTTTTACAGCAGAGACTAAGAATGCAGCCAGAAAGTTGACTCATACCTTTCTTTGCATTGTTTTTTTTTTTTTCTACTGGAACTCAATAAGGATTATTTCTATGTCTGTGTAACTCTACTGTGTCTTTAATTTATTCATTTTTACAGTTTCAGATGATTGGTTACAGTTAGAATTTTACCTCCTAAAAATTCAATTGATGAACTTCGTGCTTTGGTTATTTTATTGTTCCTGAGTAGCTAGTTTGGTGAGAAAAGACAGTTTGAATCTTAAAATTCATCTTGAACTCAAATCTCTGGTCACTGGCACAGTGTTGTCTTATGTAAGTAAGAATACCTCAGTTCATTTAGGGTCAGGGTGCTAATGTGTGTATTTTGGTGCTTAGTGTGAAAATTTAAGATGTATGAAATTGATCAACATCTTATGTACACATTTATCTGCATACTTTTAATTGCACTGTAATGCTGTGAGAACAAACGTACAGGTGCCACTTTGTTTCAGGGACTCGGCTTGAGGTGCTAGGTTATTTATTTAGATGTTATTTATATATACCTTCATTTTGGATCAGAACTGTGTTCTACGATGGGCTCGTACTACTTAATAAAATAAAATGTCATCACCACTTACAATGTCATGTCTTTACTGCAGAGCAGAATTGGCCACCCTCTTTAAGAAACTTCTAATGCATCTTCTGTGATCTTTTCTTGCAAATATTTTAGGCTGTACTTTAATTGTCACTTGGGCAGTTCTCAGCTCATATTTCTGTACAGCCGCATTCTGTAGTTTTCATCGTCTTGACTGAAAGTTGGAAGGGCTCTGCAGAAAGCAATTAGAAGGAAGACCTTCGCAGCGCAGCATTCATCATCCCCCTGGCTTCTAGGATGAGTGCTGTAGTAGTGAGAAGCTGGAGACAGTGAGAATAATTCAGCTAGAAAGGGATCTGAGTAGGACTCTGGTCCCCCACCTGCTCAGAGCAGCCTGCTCAGGGCTTTGTTTTGCAGCCCAAGACCTTCCAAGGATAAAGGCTGCATAGCCTCGCTGACTGCCTGCTACTCCGCTTGCCTGTTCTCCTGGGGAGCATTTCACAGGACTCCTGCCAGCTCCTACTTCCTGCTGGTAGGAAACCAGCCCTTCCCTGGGACACTAAAAGCAGTATCTATGTCTAGCAAAAGGTTATTCCCACAACTCAGTTGAAGGAGTGACATTTACTTCAAAAAGAAAAAAAAAATAATCTCTTCCAAACTAGAACTACAATGTTTCTATCCTGGATTTGTTGCTGCTGTGTTTTTTGGTTTTTTTTTGTACATAAAATCTTTATTTGCATTGAGGGTATATATTTGCAGCTACATGGTGTGTTGTGTTTATTTCAGTGTCAGCCTTTGGAACTGTTCAGTTCCTGGCAGGTTAGAAGAATATTTCAGGGCAGGGATTACTGAGAATAAGGGAGGAGGCAGAAGGCCTCTGTGAGCATCTTTAATAATAGGCTTGTCATTAAAGATAACTCCCTTTGGAGTAGCTTCAGGACTAATGGCTGTATTAAATCTGTGTGTGCATGAAATGGTTCTAATACTGCTTTTCAAATATACCTGTTTGCCATTTGATATGCAGAATGATCTGGGTTACTTAGAAGCAGCTCGGTGGTAGAACATTAATGAAACACAAACTTGTACCTCTTCCCTTCAAAAGAGAAGCTGACTCTTTAGGTAGAAACCTGTGATGACTTCTGGTAGTAATACTCCAATCGGCTAACTACAGCTCGGCTCTTTTCCTTTCCACTTGCCTTTATGCATTGCCCAGAGCAGCTGCAGAAAACATGAGGAACTGCTGAACGCTGGAACAAGAACACTGGACCCAAGACAGAACCCTAAAGGGCACCACTCATTGCTGGCCTCCACCTGGCTAAAGAGCCATTGACCATAACCCTCTGGCTGCAGCTGTCCAACTAATTATTTAATCTACCAAATAGTCCATTATTTAAATCTTTCTCTCTCTAATTTAGAGATGAGAATGCAATGTGGGTCCATGTCAAAGGCCTTGCAGAAGTCCAGGTAGACAGTGGAGCTTATATCTGCTCCCTGCAGTTAACTGAAAATCAGCAGAGCTGCGCATTCAAGGTCATCGTAGGCTTCCTTGGAATAACGAACTTTGAAGCCCGTAATTTTTAAAGCTAGGAAAAAAGTCTTCTATGTTGAATAAGAACGACTCAGAGAATCCAAAATGAAGAATGAAAGATAAGATTTTTATATTGAAACTAATGTGTCTAGTAGGCCTTATCAGATCAAATAACTCTTCATTTAGCTGCCTCTTCAAGAAGTCTAGATTAATTGATCTGTGTAGTCTCATTTTGCTCTCCCCATTACTGTAGAGCATCCTGTCACAAACAAATAGGTTGCTGATTCAATTCCCTCACTTAATGTCTTCAATAGTTTTATCTGTGCATCATTCTAGCTTTAGCACTGCCTCTTGTTTTTAATATCAAATGCAAGTGAGCAGATTGATTTTGGTAAACAAAATGATAAGTGAGATAGGTCACTGAAGGTTTTACCGCTGTGCACATGTACTTATTCTGGGACCTGTTCTATGAGATGTTGCCGATTTTCATTCAGAACTGTTCTAAATGCATTTCTTAATGGTATTCTAAAAGGCTGCAAGTATGTGATTGTTGACCCGTGTGTTCCCCAAGTCCTTATGGGTTTCCTAGAATCTCGCACTGTGGGATGCTGAAAATACTGCTTCTGCCCTAAAGCACTGCATGGAAAAGTTCTAAAGAGATGCATTTGTCCAGCAGCATATTTCATCAGAAAATTGTTAGTGTGATGTGAAATTTCAGTGTGGGTCAGTCACGATCATAATTGCAGTTAAAAAGTATTTTGTAAGACGTCTTCTTGGTATTTATAAGTAAACTGTCCTAACACTGACTAATTTCCAATTAACCTTGTAGTCGTTAGCAGTTATCTGCTATGCTGTGATGTCTTACTTCAAAAAGACAGATTAATGTGATCTGTCAGTCTTGTGAATCTATTGTAATTGCAAAGTTGAGCTGTAAAAAAGCAGCAGCCAGTAGGTTATAATGTATTATATGAAATATCTGAAAAACATGTGTTCTCATGTTCTTTTACTTCATAGGAAGACCGTCTCCCTGCTAAAAATGCATGAGTTGATTTACCAGCACCATTCTTCAAATTAGAAATGCATAGTAGACTAAAACCTGAGTGCCTCAGTAGTACCTTGCTCCCTTTCTACAAAGGCAAGGCTCTGGAATCTGAATGGGTCAGTCTAATTGTTAGCCTCATTCCTAACGCTGTGGACTTCTGGTAAAATTAAAAAAAAAAAAAAAAAAAAAATGTTCTGAAGTTTTGTAAATAAGAGTGCAGGTCCTATTAGTTCAGATCTTCACATTGCAAGACTTTGTAAGGTGACGGCAGGATAAAAAAGGACCGTTTTGTTATAAAATGTGTGCATATGAGTGCTCTGCAGCTCATATTTATTATGCCATATGTACAAGGGCCCTCTAGGCTGTGTTGTTTTACCCTGCAGATGACTAACTTAATACAAGAGAGATTTTCATAATTGTTTATAATCTTTTTCCCCACCCCAAGGCCTTTTTGGAGAGCTTTGCAAAACAGGTTGAAATCATTGTGTGGCGCACAGAGACATCACGCTTAGGAAGAGCCCCTTCTAACCAGAAGGAAAATTACTATTTTTTTATGACTTTTTTACTTTGGGCTGATAACGGAATGTTGAAATGGAAGGCAAAATGTCGACAATCTCTCAGGTGTTCCCTTAGAGCACGAGTTCTGCTGTCAGTGTGGAAATGGGAAACGACGTGGTAAATCATATTTTCAATTTGTTCGCTGGCATTTTGCTTGAGTCACACTGCTAGGTGCAGCTGAGTGCAGTGCCCATCCGAATGTGTGTCCCTGTGTCTCTAAACATGCAGAGGGTAAAGACAAAGCACGAGGCGCTTTGTGAAGCTTACAGCTGCTGCAATAAGCTCGCTGCTCCTTGTCAGCAGCCCGGGTGTTGGTACTCCTTGATCTAGAGCACATTGCCTCATTCTGGCAAAAGGAAAATATGGGCTGGAGTTGGGAGACTGTTATCTTTAGCAGAAGTTCATTTAAAATCATGACTATGTGTTGCAGGAAACCAACTTCCTGTCGTAACACATATTAGCGATGAAACAATAACTGATGTGGGGTGCACTGGCAACGTAATTACTGATATAAATATCATGATAGGACTGGATCTCAAAGAATGAGCAGTGTGTTCACAGGACTGCTTTAAATAACATACAACGAATCTTGAACCTGTGCACGTGGAGATGGATGCTTACAGATTTGATGTATTTCCCAGTGATGTCAGATCCCCTTGGAATCGGAAACTGGATGCAGCGTCAGTACTCAATTGAAAATAACTGCAGAATAGTCACTTGGACCCAAATGTCTGTGTTTATCTTTTACCTCACTAATTGCTTCACTTAGGAAATAAATTTCAGGGGTTGCAGCAGCATATATATGCCATCCAGAACCCCGCAATCCCAATTTAGCTGTCTGTTTCCTGTCTCGGTGGAGTTGAGACAAAATTTCTCTGTCTTTGTGCTGTGCTAATGGAAGAAGTGAAATTGAATTTAGTGCAATTTGTCTGCCAAACGAGACGAGTGTTCTTTCCGTACCTCGCAGTATTGTTATGCTTCACATGCTGAAGCAGGAACAGGCTGACATGACACCTTTCTGAATAAGAATGGCTAAACCAATCTCATAAAACAGTGTCTCAGTTCTGTAGGGCTTGAAAACACATTTTAATTTTCCTGTACCGTGTTCATTATTTGATCCTTTTCCATTTGTTTTAATAGCCTCCATTTGCCCTTCTGGTTATTTTTTAGTTTAGCTTTGCAGTTAAGATCACACGCTGTTTTGTAAACATCTCCATGAGTATAAAACCCATATTGCATCCACCACAGCTTAACCTGTCATGAATAGCAAGGGAGGCTACGGGATGTACTTGAAATGTGAACTGCGCTATTGTGTGCACATTAATCAAATACATCTCTGTTACTTAATCTCTGTGTTTCAACCACGGGTTATGTGGAGGTAGGAGGGATGTCCTGCTAATTTCTGCTGAGGGAGCCACACATTTCCTACTGTTTACTGAACTAGTCTGGAAATAAGCTTGCAGCAGTGGTCATTTTTAGAGTACCTGCATACGCTGCCTCTTAATTCTCTACTTCTCAAGGACTGAGGGTTTTTTTCTGAGCCAGTTCCTCAGACCATACAATCAGAAGGGGTTTTCTAATGCAGTCGTCTCTCAATGATTTGGTGCTCTAATGCCCTCTAGTTAGAGTGCTTCTTTTGGTATTTGCGCTTCGTATGATCCAGGTAGGTTACTGAATAACTGTGGAGATCTGTCCCAGCTGTAAGCATTTGGCTACAGATGTTCGTATATTTATTTATAGGTGAATTGCCAATGCTTTCTGCAGCAGAGTGAGGAAAAGAATATCAGAAGTTGGGTGTGTTGAACTTCGGGTCTGCTTTTGATGTTCACAGCATCTACTCTTTGTGGTGGTAGTCCTCTGTGTGGGATGAGCTGCGTCCTTGTTCCCTGTCTCAGCACAAGTGCGGAGTTGTTCCTGTCTTCTGCAGCACCAAACTGGTTTCAGTACACCAGTGTAAACAGAACTCTTCGTAAAATGCTCCTTTCTTAAGAAGGTCCTGAATAAATAAGGAGAAGAAACTTGACTTTTCTTGGGCTATCAGATTACATTGTTAGAAATGTTATATCTTTTATGATTTTCAAAGAAAAATTAGCAGCTCTTCTTATAAGCTGAACTCTTCTGAAGTATGTATTTTTGGGTTGCAGTTGTTCTTTTCACCTTTTAGAATACTTAGTGTTGTTTGCATCTGCAAATTATGTATTTGGAAATACTTCATTTTTTGAAATAAAATGTTCAATTTCAACATTGCAGACGAATGAGTAGAATAATTTCAACACAGAGCAAAAGAAAACAAATTCTCAATACTCAAAGCCTTCCCCTGTTGTCGAATGGCAAGGAGATGGCTGAAATGCTGGCTATTAGTGGCATTCAGCAGTACAGGAGGTTAAATGCATGGGTTTGCTACCTTGACTTCATGTTACTCCATTGAGGTTTTATGAGTCATTCTCAACTCAGTGGAAGGTAAAGATGTTGAAAACATAATGAGAAAAATGGTAAGGGAGGTATTGCTGTTCTGTGCTTTTGGAATTTGGTCTCTGAAGTCCGAAATGGTCATGGGCCTATGAGAGCAGCAGTCTGTTCCCAACAGTGGTGATTGCGAAGAAAAGCCATACTGAAGCAGAATTGCCTTGTTAAAAAAATGAAAGGATTGTTCATTCCCCACAAGGAGTCTCTGCCTTCACATTGCCTTTCGCTGCAGGCCCTGAAAATTGCTTTTGTGTATTTGATCTGAAAAAGATTTTTTTTCTAGGAGGTCGCATTTTACTTTAGACAGATTATATGAGGACAGTGAGTTTTAAACTTCTATTCCCAATCTATTTTATACCCTCACTTATATATATTGTCCGTCCTTCTTTCTCTGCCATGTGGCCTTATTTGCCACAGGCAGGCAGAAGGAATGGGACTTGGGCAGCAAAACCTGAAAGTTATTTCCGTGTCCGTCTCAGTTCATTTCACAGTTAATCGCTTTAGATCTATTAACCTTCTAGTTAATCTCCAAAACTTCTCTTGCCTTTTCCCTTTAGGTAAAGAGCAGGTGTTACTTTGTGGTTATGACAGGTGCCCATGTGGTGTATGGGCGGATCAGTAAAAAGATAAAAATGTCAGTAGATACTACGGCATTTTTTTGAAGGACTTTTTTTTTTAATCTACTTTTTTTTTTTTTTTAATTAAAAAATGAAGAATATATGAAAGGGAATGAAGCCTCATTCTAAGATCCCGAGGTTATGTGTTTCAAGAGCGTTAAAGGAGTTCTGATGCCATACTTAGGCTTTGTAGCACACGGGTGAGGTTGTGCAATGCAAACTTTGTGACATTTCTGTAAATGAATTATTTAAGTTGGATTGATTTTTGTAATCCCTCTAGCATTTTGTGTTTTCCTCCACTTTTGTTGATGTGTTAGTCATTTTAGTTAAGTGACTCCTAGCTCTTCGTGCTCATACAGGAGCACTGCTCCTCAAATGAAACTAAATACGAAGGCCAAGGTAAAGAAGAAATTGTGCTGAATGAATGACACTCAGAAAATTTCTGTGTTGTGTTCACAGAATTACAGAATTGTTGTGGTTGGAAGAGACCTCTAGAGATCATTGAGTCCCAGCGGATTCTTTTTCTATGGTAATCAATGAAATAAAATACACGTATCTAAAAAGGTTGGGAAAATGATCCCCTTTTATATGCATCATTGTACTAGTCTTCAAAGAATGAGCATTAAGGTGCAGGGAAGATGGGCCGGGCTCTTCTCACTTGAGAAAAGACACAAGCTAGAATTTGAGAAGTTCCCAGTAGTTGTAAAGATGTATATTTTTTCCTACAGAGGCTGAGGAAACTCCATTTTTGGAGATTTTTAAGCAAGTTTTTATGGAAACTGATCACTTTCAACTGTCTCGGGGTAGATGTTCTTAAGAAAAAAAAGATGTATTTAAGGCGAGGCTTCTTCTGGCCAGTGAATTAGTTGTAATATTGTCATTCTGCACAGATAGCGTGTGGATGTTGTGCATCTACTAAGTAATACTTCTAAATACTTGTGTTGTTTTCTAAATGTGGCATTCAGCACGAAGCTGATGTAACTGGTGAATAAGAAATGCAGAAAACTCTAGTGTGTTAGTGATGCTGAGTGTACGTTCCTTGAAGACGTAATATCTCACATGCGAGCAGCTCTTACAGAGGGGCTACAGGATGTGATATTGTAGTTAATATCAAAACAGCCATGAAATAGCAACAGATAGGAATTTTTAAAAACTCATTTTAAAAATTCCTCTAATACCTTGAAGATTTAGAAAAGGGGTGTTGTGCTTAGGCAGCATTGGCAGTGAAACAAATATGTTTCTTTCTCTTTGTTGAGCACTTATCCAGAACCCCTTCATAGGATGCAGTGCCTCAAAGTTTTTGCAATGGAAAGATAATTATAATGTGAGAGCTACCTAAAGATTAAATTGATTCCTTGGTCCTGGTATATGAGTACTGGTGGGTCAGCAGCTTGATAGCTGATTTGTGGGTTCAGTTTTGCTTAAAAGATGAAAAAGTGTTTTCTCCACGAATTCTAGTTCTGATAAGTTTTTTGTCACTTGGCAAAGATTTATGAATATAAAATAGCGTGTGCAGATAGGCAGGCCTGTGCAAATGTTGACAAGGTTTAAGTGGAGATCTTTCAATTTATTTTTCTATTTTCTTTTATGTTTATGCTGGCATTTCACTCAACTGTAAACAGAAACTCTTTCATTTTGAAAGAAGTTTCTAACTCAGATTAACTGTCCATGAAATAAATAAATTAGAGTTCTGAGAATAGCATTTTTTTTTAATCATGTTCCAAATATTCCTTACATACTGCTCTTTTTGGTCATGTAAATTGGAAGATGACTGTAGGGACCAGTGCAAATAAGAAGAGAATAATTACTCATTAGCTTGCAGTAGGTCTACTGCACATTGCTTTTCTTCCCTGGTCTTTCCTTCTCTGTACTTTCCCTACAGGGTACAGAGAGGGAGGATGTGCTCAGGCTGCAGTAGGGCACTTTTAAAATCATTCCTAAAGAAAAGTACCTCTAGACCAAGTCGATCCTTTTAGTCCCTACATATTTCTCGCCTGTGTTTTCCTTAGCTTTGCACAAATGTACAGTTTCCTTCAGATGTCCTTGGTAAGGTAATTTGCAGGGTAAGTAGCAGGTAAAGACTATTTCTGTATCATAAGGACCCTAGTTTTTACTGATTTATTTTAATATGAGTAAATGAAGTGTGCTTGACAAGAGAGTTGTGTGTCAAATCTAAGGACCCTGCAGGAATCACTTGCTTCAGAGATGGAGAAGTACGTAACTAACTTAATTCTAAGTTTAATTCCACTGGAAAGTTATTTGTGCAGAGGTACAGTGACTGGAAGAACTGTCCTGGAAGTACTGTAACAGTAAAGGGGCTTGTCTAGAAAGTGTGTGAAAGTGAAACGTGTCATCCGCAGAATTATTTTCTGACTACTTTTCTCCTTTCTGTGTGTCACTAAGGTCCAACCATTTGTTACAAAGTAATGACACATACTTGGATTTGTAAATACAAGAATAAATACATCCTGTCATTCTCATTTGTATGGTAATATTCTATAGCAAATGAATATGGGCAATCACATTAAAGAAATGAAACCTATAACTTTTAAACTGTTTGAATGTGTGAAGTGTTACGTGATTCTAATTGGCTGCAGTGAGGAGTAAAGCTAAGATGACTGTGGGTTTCTAAGAAATAGGTGTCAGTAATGTGAACAGTGGGAAAGAAGGCAAATCTTGTAGACTTGGTCTTCAAGGCCAGAAGTTAAGAATTCATCTGTTGCAAAACAGGAATACTTTTCAGATAAGGTAAGCTATAAAGTAGCAGAAGTAAATATATTGAAAGCAAATGTTTGAAGTGTACAATGAGGCAAAATTTTAAGATAATTCATTGTGAATTAAAATTAAAACAAGTCTTTATGAACATGAGGTTTTCAGTTGTGACATCAGTTTTGGGTGTAGTGTAGATCACTCAGTATTTATTTCTCTTCTCCAAAATATGGAAATATAGCAGAGACTGCACAGAACCTACTCCAATCTATTTCCACCTTGCAGGAAAAAATCTAAGTAGGAAAAAGATGAGAGGCCAGCATTGACTTAGGAATGGCCGTGGCCTATTTACCTTGAATCTGTGATGTAAAAATAAATGTTATTTTTTTTTTGTTGTTGATTAAACATTTTAGTGTAGTTAATGAGTAAAGTTATGTATATGAGAACTTGAAAACAATCTTAATAGGATCACTGTAGCTGCCAGTGTAGTCTAGAGCTAAGTATGTTGAGGTAACTTCAATCTCTTTCCAACTTGTTGCTGTTTGTGGTTTAGTATTGTGGGTTGTTTTAATTCTTGTGTAATTTCTGTTCTTGCATCTGCTTAGAAGCCAGGCAGGATAAAAGTATGATTCATTAGTGCTCTCAAGTGTAAGAAACAAGAGCTGTGCAGAATTTAAATTTCAGTATTCTAAATATTATACATAATTAATCCCATGTGAGTGTTAGAAACTAGGAAGTTGGAATGTGTTGATTATATTGAAGCTTCTTTCCTTTCACTCGGTGAATGGCAGGTGACCCAGATGTTGCTGGCATCCTGAACATCCCCAGGATATAAAGATATGAAAGTTCATAGGAAATGGGTACTTCAGTGCTAAGGGAGGAGAAGCTTTCTTTGACACTGTTCTTCGTAAATGTGTAAGCATTGTATGTTTCCTGAACTCGCAGAGGGACGACGTATTGTACTCAGTTTGGTCTAAGGGTGGTTACTTCCACTGCAGCTCAGAAATCATCAATAGCATTTTATGACTTTCTGCTCCACTGCCTTATCCAAATACTTCACTATATCATTTTTGGTAACTGCTGAGGTGGGTATTTCTTCCATGTTTGTTCACTGTTAGTAGGACTGAGATGTGCTTTCGCAGGCGGTCTGTAATTCTTGATTTCCAGGATGCATAAGTGTAGTTCGTGCTGGAGATGTCACAGCCAATTTGCTTCTCTAACCATGGTGTAGTTTCCCAACGTCTCCCAAAGGTACCTTTTCTGAAGAAAACACAGTTGTGGTTATGAAATAGAGGCTTGCTGCACAATGCCAGCTTAGCTGTTGTTTGGAGCAGCTGCCCCTTAAAGAGGCACTGTGGGGCCCAGGAGGCAGGAGGGGCTGCAGAGAGGGATAAGAAGGTAAGGAGGGTTTGCCATGAGAAATTCAAGTGTAAGCCTCTGCGAGAGGTTTATCCCCAAACTAGTTGTTCTTGCTCTGGGTTTAAGAACAACAAAAAAATTGTTAGTGTCCTCAGGGCTGTAAAATTATGCTTACCCTGTAGAAATGTATATTTGCGCTGAAATAAGAATGAGAACTTGCAGAGGTTATTTAATTAGCTGTTTAAATATTGGGAAATAGAGACCGTATGTTTTATAAACCTCTTGACTCAAATGGATATTCAGGAGAACATGCAGACGACGATCTACTTGTGGCATGTTTAAAAGGTGAGAAATCTCATGGAGTCAGATGCTGCTTTCAGGGCCACAGGATTCATGCTTTACAACTGTGATGTAATTCTTACCTTGCCCTTTATGCTGCAGAATTGTGCAGGAGGCTCTAAGGAGGGAGTTGCTAATAAATGAGGTACAAACATGTAGACTTTGCTTAGAGTGGGACTGTATAGATGTTATTGCCATAGTAAATCAATAAATCTTAAAAAGTTAAAAAAAAATATTGGGGAGGGGGTGGGAAGAGCCCTCCCTCACCTCCCTTCTTCACCAAACTAGGGTTGTTTGCATGTCACATCCAAGGCTATTTTAAACTGGTTGTTTCAGTCATCTTTTAAGGCCACATTATATGTGTATATGTGTACCTTGTAAGTATACAGCTTAAAACTAGCAATATGTATTTTATATGTATGTAAAATATACATATACACATGTATATATACATATATATGCGTACATATATATATGCATATATATATGTATTTAAAATTATTCAGAGTCTCATACTGCTGTTGGAGGAGGTTCAGAAAAACATCATGGAGCATTGTTGTTTCAGAAGAGTATTTCTTAATGTGAAGCAAGAATTCCTCAGGCTAAAAGCCATTTTCCATAGCTCCACAAGTAAACTGGTCAATGTGTTGTCCCAGAATGTCATTGGATTGCTGTATGTTTGCTTTTAATAGTTTTATCCTAAGTACCGTGTATGAGTGGTCCACACATCCCTGTGCCTTTTCTGGCATCTGTAAAAGTTATTGGTACAGTGTTATGCCACCTAAAGTGTTATAACTGTTCTGAAAGTATGAAGTGTTTATTTGCAGAAAGTAAATAAAATGTTACTCAAGTCTTTCTGTCAAGGAATTACTCGGAAAAGAAGACCTGCTAGGCAGTGATGGCTGTCAGGCATGCCAGCAAATTTTCCCCAAGCAGCATTTGGCCACGTTGGCCTGCAACCAGCAGCTTGTGCCAGGTCTTTCTTTTTAGTAAATGTTTTCAGACTCTGAAAAGTCTTGTACTGTATTCTGATTGTGGACTACTTGGTCTTATAAGAGCATTTCTCTCTAAAGAAAAGTTCAGTTGTTCTTTTGAAGCAAAGATAAAATCGTGCTCTCAATAAAGAAGTAAATAAACTCATAAAAAAGCCCGCTTTAGCCATAGTATGTTTGGAAGTCAACCACGTTATGTTACGCTGTTGCTCCAACATGGTCTGGAGGCATAATGTTCCTGTTCTTGGAAGCTGCCACATGGATTTTAGAGTTGCAGCTACCTTGAGTAGGCTTTGCTGCCTCCTTCTGCTCTACTGAATATTCAGAGCAGGTACTAAAGATGCGTACACAGCAGTTTTTACTGTATACTAATGGTATTTTCTGCTGCTGAAGTTCTGTCAGTGCATATATGAACGGAGGCTATTGCTGCTTTGGCACGGAAATGAATGTTAACGTTAATTAGTCGATTCTGTGCTTACATGACTTCCTGAGAGGGCTGGAAACAAATGCTACCTCCCTCTGTGCTGCCTCTTAAAACTGGTTGCAATAACTGTAATTCAGAAGCTGAGTCAGTGCTTATTTTCCTTTCCCCCTGAACTATATCCTTGAGGAGCTCCATACTTAGAATAAATTTTCTAATAAAGCAAGAAGACATCACCTGTCTCACCCTCTCTCTAAAAAAATAAAAATAAAGAAAATAAGGGAAAATGTAGGTTTGTTCTACATCTCCACAATAAAACATAAATCAAAAATACAAATAGAACATGCTGCTATTGCTACCATGATTCAAATTATAAGATGCTGTTTTCTAGCACTGAGAAGTGGACTATGCTTCATCTCCACCAAAATATGCTCTGGACACGGCGCCTTTACCTTTATCAGTTTCTTGATGGGATGGTATGAGCTTTGGAAGAATGGTCAGCAGGTAGGGAAGGAATTTGTAGGCTACTAAAGCTATTAGTTGAAAAATAATCAATGGTATATAAAATGTGAAGGTATAATGGTGTTTGGGGGGGAATTAATTTGCTGCAGCAGGTAAGTTCTGAGATTTTCTGTAGTTGAAGCAACACCTGGACGAACTCTTCTACAGAGGTTTTGTCTCAGAAGTTTTTTCTGTCTTGAACAGATTATTCACAGTTGTGTTTTTATCATTGTACCATACTGCAGTGCTTTTGTGGTTCTTTTTGTGCATATTCCTGCTTCACTCCAAATTAGTGCCTTAACATCTATCCCGATTTAGTCCTCACTTCTTCTAAGTAAATTAGACTACACTCTGCATTTAGTTTTACTTGAGTGGATCAGATAGAGGTTTGAGTCTTGAGTAGCTCTGAGGTCATGATGCAAATTAGTGCTATTGCGCTGACACTAGAGTCATACTGTCACTGAAACGATCTCAGAGTGCACATCCTAAAGAGAGCCTCTAGCTCTTAGTGATCTCATGCTTTTCATGTGCTCTTACGTTCTCGTAGAGCCTGTAAATACCTGCATATTCTGTCTAGAGAATATGCTCTCTTTTTTTTCCTTCTAATATCTTCCTTGAGCACACCAGCACTGGGAGGCAAACCTTAGGGCTGAGAGTGAGACTGAACTCACTGGATTTGACGCTGCTCCTGCACAAATGTGAGTGCTTTGTTCAGATTTACAGCAATAAACCTTTGCATTTTTGTTGTCTTGTTACCTGAGCTGCTGTGTGGTGGAGAAAGCTCTCAGGGCTGACACTTCAGATTTCCTCTATAATGAAATATTTTGCATTTAGCAGTCTGGGTAAGTACGATTGATAGATTTCTTCAGGCTTCTCCTTGAGTGAAGGTATTGTGTGGGGAACGGAGATAGATTTATCCTCTTTTGTCTGACACTTGATAACTCTGTTCTGAGAACACAAAGTTGAATTGTTTGACCATCAGTGTACAACTGAGATGCCAGGAATAAGACGATAATATTGATAAAAGAATGAAGATTGAAACAGATGACCTCTATAAGAGCACAGCTCTGTATCATATGGAAGGATAGAGTGCATATCCAAATTTCTGTTTTTTTCTTTTTTTTTGGTACAGGTGTACTAGTACTTAGAAGAGAACTTGAGCAGACTGTTTTGCAGGACTTATTTGTTTAAACAGTGAGGATACACAGGTGGAAAGGATAAATGCAGTGGCTGCGTGAGAGCTTCCCATGCTGGGGCATTTGCATTGTTCAGCAGTTGAAGAAGGAACCAGGCTTGTTCTGTCAATGCAGTCAGAAAACATTTTCCGTAGCACACTGCTTGTACTGGTACTGCTGTGTGTTGCCTTGGTGTGCCATGTGAGTGCATTAATGGTTTTTCCCAGTCTTGGCTCCAGCAGAAGGTGCTAGTACTGTGCAGGCCGCTGGGTACCTACCCTGGCTGCTCGCCATGCTGGACGATCCTTCAGCACATTAATCAGTGTGCTCCTCTCTTGAGTAGGTCATTCTGTTTCTGTGCCTCCTACACAGAGGCTGTTTTGAAGGTACTGCTTCAAACTGGCTCTTAGACACATTTATTCTTTCTGCCAACAAATTTCACTTGGCTTAGCTTATATTTGCTCTTCATACACCTGCTGTGTGTACAGCATAGCAGGCTCTTTGCTTGCCCTTCATTTTGGCAGATGTAAGATGACCAACCCTGTCTGGTCTCAAACAATGCTGCTCCCTGCCTGTCTCTGTATACTTAGCCAGCTGTGCACTCAGACAAGATTAATTTCCGGTATGTCGGCAGGACAGGGCATCGTGTTCTAGATGAAACCTCATGTGTTGCAGTCCTCAAGCTCCACCTGGTACTAGGAAAACTGACTTTTTTTTGGTTTTAGGTTGAGGTTGGACTTCATGATCTTCAAGGACTTTTACAACCTGAGCAGTTCTATGATTTGAATCACACAGACTTGGGTTTTCCTTTTCCTTTTTTTCTTTCCTCCTTTTTTTTTTTCTCTTTTTTTCCTTTTCCCCTTCCCCCCCCCCCCCTTTCCCTTCTTTCCAGCCTTGTTTTTTCCCTTTCCTTCTTCCTCTTCCTGTTCGTTTTTCTCTCTCTCCTTTTTCTTCTCTTCTTTCATAGATTGCAAATTTCTTGAACTCTTGTTTATCCAAAAGTTGCTGCTAATCTTAGGCATTAGGCACACGTGGTCATTACAAAACGTTTTCCTCTTCTCTGGACTCATCCCTTGCTCTCAACAGATAAATAATGGATTTAAGGAATTCTTAGCAAGAGCGCTCAGTTGTGATACAAGTAGAGCTTTCTGACTCAATGCTTGAAGTTACTGCGAGGCATGTTAGATTGATCCTCTGCTGTCTTGACTCACAGTTAACTTCTTTCATTCTTACATTATTTGTGTGTTTCTACATTGCCTGTTATTAGCTGAAAAAAGCTCGCTGTATCACTAACGAGACATTTCTAGGCTAGCTAGTCATCTGTTTGTGGAACTCAGAATCACGAAGTAACAGCCAAAGTTAGTTTTTATTACACTATAATAATCTTTCTATTTTTTAACACTTGCTTGAAATGTGTCAAAACGAAATACTTTCATGAACTCACAGTGTCACAAAGTTTTCAGCTTTCCTCTGGCATGATAAGCATTCAAGTACACTTCATGAATAGTACATCTGATGCTTCCAATGCTTCTGCAAGACCACATTCTTCACTCTGTGACTACCTGCCTGTTGCTGTGGCAGAGCAGACAACAAGTGCTTGCTTGTGAGCTCTCTGCTTCTGCTTTCAGACCTGGCTCCAGTGCTGAGATGGACATCAGCACTACTCCTGTTATTAAATGCTGGGAGTCTTCATGAAACAAGTGCCTTGATTAAAAATAAAATAAGTAAAATAAAATAAATCACTTCTACAAAACAGCTGAACTGACATGTCCTTCAATGCTCCTGAGCACTGCACACACAGAAAATTGATTTTCTCCCAGCCGGTGCACGGCAGGTTCTATTTCACTGGAGGTGGCTTACCTGAACTGGGTCACACATAATTGTGTTGAAAGGGGTGAAATCTTACTCCTCTTTCTACACCTTTCTTACTGCTCCTCTGTGCTTTGCTTCTGCTTTGTCCATGGGGCGAGCTGCTCCTTGGGAAGGTCTGTTCAGATTTCTCCAAGCCATTGATGCCATGCTGCCACATCACAGCAAAGCTCAGTGTGTAATTCTAAATGTCAATTTTCAGTGTTCTAAATCTATAATCATACTCTAGAAGGGAAAAATAGATGTGGCTCATTAGTAACCTGGCCTTGTACAGCCATTAAAATGGTCAGGGAAGAGGTCCCATGGGAAGAGTACTATGCAGCCATGCATTGCGTCACAGAAAACATACCCGAAGTGGCCAAGTTAACGTTGCAGAATTGGCCATTTTTTGACAGTACTTCTCAGGGTTTGACATTTTGGCCTTTTGTAACATCATGTACGCACTAAGAATCCACTTCATTAACTTGATAGTCAATTCCAAATGCACACAGAAAGCATGTACATTTATTTTTGTACTTAGTAAAAGTGCAAAGTAAGTGGAATAATAATTTTCTTCTTTCATGGTTAAATTTCCTTTTCCTTACTGTTTTGGATTGACGTGATAAGTGTATGCTAGATCTAGTAGCTATGATGACAGTAATCCCAGTTAAGATTTCCTTTTTGTTTAAATTCTGGTGTGCATTATGATGATGACATAAAAATTTGGCAGTGATGTTCAAGAATTTTTTGTGGTAGAATTTCAGATCCTCGGTGTCTGGCGTTAATGCTGAAACATGGCTGCTGGGAGGTTGTTAGTTTGCAGGCTTTATAGGTAGCCTTGTGTTTTCTGTAATCTCTCCATTAGGAGCAATGAGTTGGCACTAAAAATGTAATCACAAGGCCAGGACAGAATACTCTTTAAATAAACTGTTGGAATACGAATCTTCTGTGGAATGCATATCTTATTCTACACAACTCCTTCCTGTCCAGTTATTCCTTAATCTATAGTGGTACAGAAGAACAATGCAATTACGTGCATTTATTTTTTCTTTATACATGCTGGATTTTAATCTGGATTCAATAGCAACCTAGTCCACAGAATTATCCATGAGAGTACTTTTTATTCATTGCACAAAAACTTTCCCCGTGTTGCTGGTTATCAGTGAAATTACTACCCTAATAACTTCTGCTAAAAACTTTCACTAAATAATTTTTACACTGCGTTCATTCCCATTCCGTGTGTTGATATTTTCCTTTTTTTTTTTTTCTTTTTAAATGAATACTTACATTACCTTCTAGATAGTGTCTTAATGAAAACTGTTCCCATTAATGGTTACTTAATTGTTCTGTTTATTTTTGATGCTTTCGCCTTCAGTAATGAAGAGTACTGATCCCTCTTTGAGGAAGGATGTGTTTTCTAACTTTTAGACAGGGAGATGTTTAGCCTAAGAGATAGAGCTAAACATAACCTACTTCAAGCAAGACAGTGTTGTGAATGTGAACGTTTAGGTTTCTATTTAACAGTATCTGAGAAGGGGATTGTGCACAAGGGGGAATGTTGGACATAATTAAATTGATGTTCTGTTGGTGAAAGAGTATTTCTATCCAGGTTTTAATGCTGGAGTGTGGGAGGGCGAGGCCCCTTGGATAGGTTTTGTGAAAACTCCAGTTTCCTTCTGCAGTCATCTCCAAAGTTAGGTTTGGCTCTGTGGCCAGGGTTGGTGCTTCCCTTAGCACAGTGTCTGTTTCTCACCTTCAAGTTGTAGGAAACAGAAATATAATTCCAGGGTTTATTAAATTCCTGATGCTTATTACACAAACACTTCCCACCCCAAAGTTTTGTGCCTGCGTTAGATTTTGTTTTCCTCCAATCCTCTCCTCCCTTCATCGTGTTTATGTTTTCTTGACGTCTCTGTAAGGAAGCTCCTGTTCACCCACACCGGTCTATTCTGACTATGCCTTTTTCTCTCTTCTCTCTTTGCATCAGCATTAGAGCAGATCAGAAGGCTGCTGCTCCTTAAAATAAAGCATCACTGCCTTGTCCTTCCATGTAACTTCTTTGCTTGGCTTCTCCACTTTCACACTTTATAGCAGTGTGAAAGGTTTTGTGGTCTGTTGAGCTATCAAGACAGCAGTGCTGTGAACACACAGGAGCAATTTCAGATCTAAATCTGCTCAGAATAGGAGATTGTGTCCCATGTCCTCTCCTCTGGACGTTACCTAGAAAATGATTTTCCAGCCGTGGCAAATGCAGCATGCTTCTCCAGCCAGCACTCTGTGATTTGCTGAGACAATCCAGCAGTGTTTTTTAGTAAGCTCCAAGTAAGAAGGAGCATTACAGTCATTGCCAGAGCTTGAACTTCAGAGCTTGAACTCTGTGCTGTGTTTGTATGTCCTTAGCATGCTATTCGGTTGGTAGGGAATGCTGCTGCTGCTGCAGAGGGCTGCTGTGCAGGAGGTGCTGAAATGGTTGGGAACAGCCTGCTGGTCCCCATCTCCTTTCTGAGAGGAAGAGATGGGAAGCAGCTTCAGCTATAGAGCCTCACCTGTTCTCTCTCTCCTTGTCCCAGAGAAAATAAAAACTTTTCAAGTAGAATGTGCTCTGTAACTTCAATATAGACTCCTTCCTTGTGGTTTTTATTTCCTGGAATAGCCAGTGTCTCCAGAAAAAAGTGCATAGAGCTTTGAAACTGATAGAGGATGTGCAGCTATCCTCATGCTGATATCAGTCTACATTGTTTTAAAACATTTTATCTAACTCAGCTCAGCAAAATAAGACATATTCTGTTTATTGTGAAGAATAAAAAGGAAATTAAAAGATCTCTTTGAAAGATTTTTTACCCTTTACAATAGCTAAGACTAAAATGCTTGAGGATAGCGCAGAAGAAATGATATGCAGATCTTATCGGGCATGACTGATAGCATGTCTGGGTATGCAGTGTTTGGTTGTTTAGCAGTGTCAGATATGTATAAGCTTCGAGCTGGTTAATCATTTGGATTATGCTTGTCTTCTGAAAAGAAAACCAAAATTTCTCAGTTGAAGTCCACTTATAAATAACAAAAGAATGAGAGATCTCAGTCCTTTTTAAGAAGCCTGCTGCACTTGTTGGGATGATACCCTGCTATTAGCTTCAGAACAATTACACAGGCAGCAGGATGGTGGAGTTCACTGCCACATAGTATTTTTTGCTTTCCTGGGTCTTTAATTACAGAATGGTGCGGCAACGTGAATGGCTTGATTATTTTGCAGAAGAAAGAAGATCTTAAGGAGAAGAGCATAATGGGATTAACCAGAGGATGTATTATTGAACATGAGTCAGAATATGGTAGCTGAGGGTGATAGTTGATGATTTACAAGAGCTGCATCTTCAAACTTGTTTGATTGGTGGGTAATGTATAACATACTGAGAGCGAGAGCTACGCAACACAAAGGAAGTGTTTTTACTCAGCAATTTAGGTCTTTGTTTTCCAGCACATAGCACAGTTCTTTAATAGCTTAGGAAAGAAATGCATCAAGCTGAATTCTTGCAAGTGTATGTCTCCCACAGCTCCTCCCTGGTGTTACAGCCTTATGTGTCTGTCTTACTCGATGATCAAATGTTAGTCTTTCTATCACACTGGAACAAGAAGCAACAGTTATTCCAGAGATAGGTACTGATTTTATCTATGACCACATTCGCTACGATGCTCTCCTCATTTTAAAACACAGGCAGGTTTGAAGCTGACTTGGGAAGCACAGAAAGCTTTTGAAATCTTGCTAGGCTAAGCCTGAGGCCAGAGCTGAGAGGAAATGTTATGTCAGTAGCTCAGAACAAATAAGGAAAAAGGAGCAACTAAAAATTGTACCAGAAGTCTCACATAGCCTTAGAAAATCCTGCTGTCTCTACTGCTTCTTTGCATTTCCTTCATTATTCAAACAGTTTATGTGGTGATGTGTACAAAAAAATGGAGCTCAGATTATTACTGAAATTCTCAGTCCAGTGTAACCTCTTCCATGATCCTCTCCGCCCCATTTCTGACTTCTCTGCCTATCAGTCAGCTTTAACTGAAGTAGTGGGACTGGAACAGTCTGAAATGACTTCTGCAAGTGTTTGCATGAGCCAAAAACTTCTCGTGGTGGGGAGCAGCCAGGTTTCTTGGAAGCACTGGTGAGCATTTCCTTCCATAGCCATTGCTGGAGTTCTTTATCCACTTAGCCTGCCGCAGGAACTGACCCGTTGTGAAGTAATTAATAGATTTGCTCTTTATATCTGTGACTCTGTAAATACATTACAATTTATTAGTTGCAGTGATTTATTAGATATGCCTCATACGTTATCTGGACCTTCAGAGATCCTTGAGTTTGTGTCTAAGTACTTGGTTATAGGACCACATCTATAATTGTGTTACCCTCATAGCTTTTTTTTTCTTTCTTTCTTTCTTTCTTTTTTTTTTTTTTGCATATTTGTGTAAAATTTAGGCAGATTTGCATCTTACTTGTATAATTAAAAAGTCAGGTACTAAATTCAGTCTGCATCATGCTGAAAAATTAATTCCAGAGAGTCCTCTCTAATAATAGGGGAATTCTTGCATGATTAGATAGCTTCAGGCACAGAGGAAAAACCCTTTAATTAGCTTGGAGAAGATAAGTTGCTGTGTCTGAGTCATTCATTGCAAGGAACTTTTGACTATTTGTCTTTGGCTGCAGGTGCCACTAATGCTGAAAAACAATTGTGGGAAACATTCAGAAAGCATTTTCCCTAGAAAAGAAAATACCGTTCCCTAACTGAAGTGTTTTTTTAATAATCTCAGTATTTAATTGTCTTAATACGCATTTGAATGTCAAAGCTGCCTCTTAGCAGTGATGGTTAAACTGACCTGATCTCAAAAGAGGTGTCCTAGTTGTTGGTGTTACCTGACTGGTCGCAGAGGAGCCTAGTGATTTCAGGTACAGTGTTGGCCATTGAGAACTGCATCTGCAGTTCTTTTGCTTCAGTGTTTGCTTCCTACTAATTTTATTTCATACCAAATATCCTGTTACCACTTCAGTGGCACTCTTCAATCCTTGTAATCTCTTAAAAGTTAGATTCTGTTTAAGGAATTCAAACTAATAGGCACCTTTATAGTGTGGGCTTTTTCTTCTTCTTTCTTTTAAAAACAGTGTGAGCAAGGTAGGAATCCTTTATCAATTCAAAACTTCCTGTCAAGTTTTTATACACTGCTTAGAACATAAATCAGTTGGAAATGTATAATTCAGAAATCATTGCCACTGAAAGGCATATGTATTGTTTATATGGGCCAGACATGAAAAATTCTGAAGAAGCTGCCTAAGGAAAGGCTTGATTAGATCCGTGGGGTTGCAGTACAATATGTTTTGTAAGATCAGTGTGTATAACAATGAGTTTTACAAATACCTCCAGTCAACCTTAAAGCAGACTTGATCTTTTACTTTCTTCAAGTATTCTGGTAACGTAGACATAATGCTAATCCTGTTTTTCTCTCTGCCTTTTTATCCTACTGATTTATTTATTGGTACAGTAAAAGAGAGTGATAGCTGTACTTATTTATAACCCTAATGTATATTGCAGTTTACTTTTTGATTGTATGTTCTTGGAATACGGAGAAGATAAATAGAGGCCAGGAAGAAAAGCAAAGAAGAAAGACAGTAATGTGACTGATTTTAAGACCCTCTTACATCCAGACCTCAGAAGGGAGTTTGTGGAAATAGAAGAGTTTCAGAGACGTTTCTTTCCTGGAATACACTGCCGTCACACCAGCTTTTGTGCCAAGGGCAGAGTGTGCAGGTTCAGACAGCATTTTGGCCATCAGGCATGTGTGAGAGCATTGACAGTGGTGAAAACTGCCAATATTTATTTGTCCAACTCTTGACCATTCACTGGGCTGTGAAGATTCAGTGCTGATTTGTCTTTTCTTGCACTACCTACTCTCTCTTCTGACTGATTCCGATGTGGTAGCATCAAGAAAATTAATGCTGGTCTGAGCAAGGCCATGGGGAACGCGAATAATTTTCTCAGGTGATTCTTAGTAATCTCTGGGAAGTGTCTTTGCTCTCAACCAGGGCTCAGGATATTGGAAATGGTACATAAAAGCACCATGTATCAGGTAGACACATGATAGAATGTTTAAATTATATTTCTCCACTACGCATTCCACTTGGTAAAAGCATCCTGAGGTCACCACTGCACCTTCAGGTCTTTCCAGGTCAAACTTTCAACACACTGTAACTAATATTCAGGGGATGATTGCTTACCCTCTGGTATTTCATACCCAGTGAAGGGATGGATCTTATTTACTGCCTCAGAAACTGGCTGTTCCATGTGTGGATAAATATATTCGTGGAGTTCTGAGAAAGACTTATTCACTGCCGCTGCTCCAACAGTGATTTCTTCTGTCCAAGCAATAGGTTATCTTCAGTGATTAATGAAAAGCCACATGAGGTATGCTTAGATGATGTAAAAGATAATTTCTTTTCTGATTTTTCTAATGTAATGTTTAGTGAAAAAAAAAAAAAAAATTAAGATGTTATCCTTCCTCCTCTCCTTTTTTAATTTCACCTTTTTAAGGCCATCTTGAATAAAAATAACACGTTCTTCAAAATCTAAGAGCAGTGGGGAATTTCTTGAGTTTTATCCATGGTTATCTTAGTGTTTGTATTTGTCTGATGGTTTAGAGCCACAGTAATTTAGGTAGATTGTTCAGTAACAGTAAGTAGAAAACCAAATAATTACTCTGCACTCTGTTAAGTGATGCAGAGCAGAAGAGAGTTGTGTTATTAGTTCCCATAATGTTTTATTTCCTAAAAGCCTTTGAAATTCCTATTGCAGCTACAAAAGAAGTATCTTCTCCTGTAGATCATAGTTTCAGAGTATACTAAGTGTTAATTCCTTCAGGAAAATTTTTGATATTTTCCTCATCTGACTCCCTGGAGTCTTCATGTTTTTTTGTTTGTTTTTTTTTCCTATTATTTGTCTCTTTGGAAAGGGTAAGGATCTTCAAGGTTGCAGGCAAGTCTATGTCATCTGTTCCCAGAAATGCTACAGCATTGGCTTAGAAGAAAATGTTTATTTTGCAAATACAATCAACTGAAATTCTAAAAATTATGCAACGCTTATTTGCATCTCATTATCCCTAATTTAATAAGGAATCTTTTGTTTTGCTGGGAAGTGAAAAAGCAGTTTCGAACTAAAACTACATAGTGCAATGGTGGCATTCGCTCTAGAATCTGTTGTGAACTGATTTGTCATTTGTTTAGCTAAGGTTTTTCTGTTTTTCTTAGAGCGTTTGAAGAGAAGCTAGCCTAATACAGTTGCTTTCTGTTGAATCTCATTCTGTATATTTGTTAAAATGGATGACTTTACCTTTTTATTTCTTTTGGAAAACAGCAGTGCAGATTTCCCCTGAATTTATCAAAACACGGCCATATCCTAAGCAAAGAAATGAGAGTTGAAGGTCAGCGTGTCAATACTGCTAGAGTTATGACATTTGAAAGAACTGAATCTTACCAGCGTTTACACTCTCAATTAGGCAAAATGCTATGAAGAAAGCATAAATTGCCCAAATAAGTGAGCATTTTCTTTGCTTACCTTCAGTTGTTTCTTGTGGTTGTTGTTGTTTTGTGTGTTTTTAAGGTTTAAATCACAATACATGAAAATACATCAGACTTAGAATGCAGTGTTTCAAAGGGAATAATACTAAGAAGATTTAACTTTACTTATGATTAATTCTGTTTCTTTTATCATGAGAATCGAAGCTGGCCAACCCAAGACTGCAGTATTCTATGGGTGTTAGATGGGTAACCTGTACTTTGTTGTACATACAGTAGACTTTCTGTAGTCATTCAAAGACTGCTGTTAGCCTGAATGGGCTGAAAACTTTCTTCTGCCATAAACACAAGTTATGGTCATCACCTCACTGATGTTTGAAGAGAAAAATTAAGAAAAAATTCTTCAGCTGTAATGTGGGGGAATGGTGTTAAGTGTTGTCTTTATTAGTGAGTGAAATCAGATACCGAAAAATAAATGTGCTCCCTGTTGCTTTGGTTTTGTAATTATATTGCAACAGTTTATGCAGAGTGGTACATTTAATAAGCTTAAAAACAAGGTCAGTATGTCTGCAGGTAGCTGAAGGTACCACAGCACAAAGAATCACAGAATTGTAGGGGTTGGAAAGGACCTCTAGAGATCGTCTAGTCCAAGCCCCCTGACAAAGCAGCTCCCTAGCCCAGGTTGCACAGGTAGGTGACCAGGCAGGTTTCTCTTTTGCTGTAGAGGCTAAAAATCAGTATGTGTAACCTAAGGTGATGGGGCTTTTATGAAATGCACTGAGAACCAGTGCATAAAAGATACGATTTGCAGTTGTCCAAAGACAGGGTCTCCTTTTGCATAGGGAATTAATGGTCTGTAGAGCCAGCTGGCAGAGAATGAGCGTTACATGTTACAGAGAGCCAGAAGCAACTGTTTTGTTGGTGAACAGGGCAGAATTGCAAAGGTATGTGATCTGACACCTAGTTAAGAGCATGATCCTGCTTCAGCATTTTGTGGAGGTGAAAGGATGAACTGAAGAGTACTCAGGGAAGACTGAGGAAGCAGGAAAATAGTGATCCATTGCACAACAAGCCATGGTAACTTAGTTCTAGATGTTGATGTAAGCAGAAAACAAAAGTGGAGTTAGGGGATTGAAGTCTCTTCTGGTTTTTGACTTCTTCTATATGAAATGATAAATCCGCATTTTATTTAGGTCCCTGGTATAGGAGGCTTGTGCATGGGCTGAATTACAACGAATGGTCTTTCCTATAACATAGTGCAGTTGGTGTAGGAGTTGGACTCAGTGATCCTTGCGGGTCCCTTCTAAGTCGGGATAGTCTACTGCTGTTACGATTCTAATGTTGCAATTTGTCTGTATCCTACTGTCACATTGAGTTGTATGCAGAAATATTCCTGCCTAAGGATAACTGCACCATTTTCTCTTTGTAATTCAGCCTTTTCACCTCTGAAAGCCCCATGCCCCAACTAAAAGAGCCCTGCTCCTTTTCTTCTGCAGATAATGCTCCTTCCTATATAAAGAAAATTTCTGTCAGAGAACAAGCTGGGAATCTCTTATTGAGAATATATGAAAGATTCCAAATAAATCTTGACCAACCAAGATAATTACAGGCATGTTATTGCTGATAGCTAGATTTGGTGCTCATTAGGGGTTTTGCAATTGGAATGAAGAACAATGGAAGATCTCCAGGAGCCGAGGCTTTGATGAAGTTTATGTTATCAATGTCTTGTTCTAATATTTTAAAATATGCATATTGAATATGTATAGGTGCATATAATGCATATCCTGTAGCATTGTGTGCCATTTGTGAACAGTTGAAGCGATTGCTTTTACGTGTTTGTCGAGAATGAATGGTATAAAGTGAGCCACTACCATCAGAGTGTGGTGGATGTGCAACTGCCTGTTGGTTTTGTTTGCAAGACTAAGTGTAAGACAGCAGCAACAACAACAACAAAAAATCCTAAGTGAAGCAAATAATCAAATTATGCATTTCATCTGATTTCTATTATAGATTACTAATAGTAATTTTACTAACAGATGAAATTTGATCAGGGGAAAGTTTTGAAAGCTTGTTTTTTTATAGCAAAACAAGAAAAAAAAGGCACAGTGCAGCAAGAGTTATTATCAGTTTCAGATTAACTCTCTATAACATTATTTTTAAACCTGCATTTGTATCAGAAGGTAATAGGATGATAGCAAAATTAGAGATGATGAGGTGAACTGCTGTGCCAATTATGGAAAATTCAGAAATAGCTTGAGATGCAGTAAGCAGTTTGATTATATTAATGGAAAATATTTGCATATTGTTAAAAATAAATGTAAATTCAAAATGTGATTTAAACTCTCGATAACTAGATAATAAATGATTGTCTAAGCCAATCACAAAGCTGTGATGTAGGAGGAAACTGGTGTATGGTGGGCCTCTGAGCTTTGCACATGGGGATGAGGGAGAGTAGCTAAGAACATGCTGTGCTATATCAGATCTGTATTAATAGAGATTCCAGTTTGTATGAATAAATTCTTGCACTTTACCTGCATAACCCATGACAGCAGAGGAAGATATTCTTACCAAGAGTATAATACAAAGTGAAGTGTTGAAACCTATGATATCTAGGTACGTGCAGATATGTTTGCTTCAGGCACATGTTTGACTTAAACATCTTATATGCTTATTTATTCTCAGCCTCTTTATAAATACAATGATCATGTTTCAGAGTGTAAGAGTAGCACAGTGTTCTTACTGTTTTCCATCTGTTTTTTTCTTTGGAACTGCAGTCTTAAGGAAAAAACAAAACAAAACAAAAAAAACAAATACGTGAAGAAGCAGATGTTCTTTAGATATTGAAATTCTCATATTTTGATCCTCATTTCAAAATCTGCTGAGCTGGATTCACTTATCTACTTGTTTTGTGTGTGCAGTACTGTTTAATTCAATCTGAGTTACTACAACATTAAGTATTATCTGTGTTTGAACGTATGAAAAATTGAAGAAATAGAGTTACGACAGTGATATATTGATGTATTTTTGGAATCATGCACAAACGCAAGTAACCATCAATCTACTCACGTAGCAGTTAGAAGATTTATTGAGTCTTCTTACTGAAAACCTTGAACATGCTCATGTTACCATGTGCATCTTTATCAGTGCTTTAGGAGTGACGTGGTGTGCTTGGTTTTTTAGTGCTTTGTCAAGTAATTTCAGTAAATACGTAATTAGGAGGTTTTTTCCTCTCAGGCTGACATCAAGGCTGTCACTTAAGAGGTAGAGGGTAGAAAATGTTCTAGTTATAAATCAGGCAGATTCTTCACCTAGAAAGCTTTGATTTACAAATGTGAAATTAACTTTTATAAAGTTGCTCTAATTTATCTCAAATACTGGAATTCTTTTTTTAAGGGGGGGGGGGGGGGGGGGGGTTGAAGGAAGTATTCACATTGTCCACTCAAGGTAAAATCCTGATGTAGTATCAATCCACTGTTTTTTCTAGGAAGATGGGGATATAATTCAGCAGATACTTCTGGAACAGATGTTGTTCATCTGATTGACAGAGGAAACAGGAAGAAAGGTAATCTATTTTTTTCTTTTCAGTGCAAACTGTTTTAAAGTTAGATGTGTTTTTTTCCTCCTCTAGATTAATAAAACATACGTGCACATCAAGACTTTACATGGAGAACTGCTGGACAGAGAAAATAGATTAAAAAAGATTAAGTAGTGTACTGTAATATTTAGGAAAGATTGAGTAGTAGTTTATTAAAGAGGAATGTTCCTGAGATGTGTTTAAAACAACAACAACAATAACAAAAAGCCCAACTATGTTGGATTTTTTTTTTTTCTTGTGCACGTACAAAAAATAATATTTGTACTATCTGGACTAGATTTATTATTCTTCATTGATTGCCTCATTCTGTTGGAGCACATTTCTTGTGGTAAAGTAGTAGAGCTGTCACATCTATCATGATGCGTCAGAGATCTGTCAGGTCGATGGCTTTTTTGGAAGTTTGCCTTTTCAGAAAAATGTAGCTGAGCATTATAGGCAGAAGTTTGACATTTTCAAGATGAAAATCAGTCTTCTTTTATGTGGTGTTTCTCAAACAAAACTTGCTCTGTGATTGCACAAGTGATGCTTTAGTATGTTTGAGGGTACGCTGCCTGTGCTGAATACTTTGGGTAACAGACTTGATATACTCTGTAATGAACATAAATCGCAGAAACAAGAGGTAGTCAAGGCAGATGGCAAATCACACCTTCATCTGCTGTTGTTATGAGTGTGAATGTTAGGTCAGGAGCATACCTTTTCTTCTGAAGTTAGTTAGAAACTAACACATAAAAATTAAACACAGCTTGTTGCAAACTACTAGTTTCCTTCTGTATATAGAGGAAAAGAAGCAAGAGATGTTAAAATCAGTTGCTAAGAACAGAATAAACAATGGAATTGCCTGAGTATATTGGAAGAGGGCTTAAATGAAGCACTTCTGAAACTGATGGATAATATACTTCAGAATTAATCTCAAAATGGTCAATTGCATTATTTCATAATAAAGCATCTTGTAAGAAGAGGAACTGTGTGCCAGCACAGGTAATTGCCAAATTGGTTAGTATTTGGATTTGTTATTATATATTATCTTCTTAATGAAGACAAGCTGCAGATAAAGGCAGTAATGGTTAAGAGGCCTATCTAAAAACAGCAGAAATCTGGGAAAAGCAGCCATAAACAGACTATAAACAGATGAGCACCAGTAGTAGGATATTACGAGATACTCTGGCAAAAAATGTTTGATCTAGGTTGCTGCTTTGAGAAAATGATTGGAAATAACTAACAAGGCGGTGGTCTTGCTCTGTTGTTAGTCACATTCAGGGTAACAGTCCTCATAAAAGTAAATAGGGAAATGTTTTGATTCTTAGTTTTCCCCTTTTAGTAGACACAGCTGAGGAAATTGCTTAGTAGTAGCTATTAATTCTAGTGTATGAGTATGTGGGATGAAGAAGCACTTCTGTATGTATATGTACGTAGTGGTGGTTCTCAGCTTTCTTTTGGTTTTGTTGGAACATTACCTTTGGCACAGAGGCGTTGCATGACAAAAGAGTGTTAAAATGGTCAAGAACCATGCAGAAAAAAAAAAAAGGTAGAGAAAGCAACAGAATGTAACAGAGGAGAGGTCAGATTTACTGTAATGAGACATAATTATGGGCGCAATTTGAGTGAATGTTCTCCACTTGTAAAATTAAAATGTAGTTAATATGAATGTTGCATTGA
The DNA here is from genome assembly GCA_036925125.1 of Oreortyx pictus. Lineage (NCBI taxonomy): Eukaryota > Metazoa > Chordata > Aves > Galliformes > Odontophoridae > Oreortyx > Oreortyx pictus. The sequence goes on from JAUPFR010000008.1 coordinate 1,059,776, forward strand.
ATTGAAAATGTCTGTGAAAATTAAGGGGTATTTAAATTTATATAAATAACTTTAACATCATTATCCAAAAATGGACATTTTGTAAGAGACGGGTGCAAGTGAGATACAGTATACTGAATGGTTAAACTTTTCAAAATCCACTCTGAGCCAAGTCACCCATCTCAAAAATGTATTGTGATTACCTCAGATGTCAAGACCTGCTACCATATAGTGATACTGATCTCATGTTGAGAGCCGTGCTTTTTTACCTACCTGCATGACTCACAAAACTATACAAGCTGTATGTAAATATTTTTTAAAAATCAGTTCAAGACAATTGGCCGTTGTAAAATATGCAAATTTATTGAAATGAATTGCACTGTGTAAATATAGAGAATTTTGTTTTTCAAAAGCCTTAACGAGTCTTTTTGGTACCCTTTGTGCTGTGTTACCTGGTATCATTACTGTTGTAACAGTACCTGTTTAAAATCAGACTTTTAATCACTGGAATACATTCTAATTTTCTATGCAAATGATAATTTGTCAGCCACGAAGTAGTGGCACCATTTTGTTAATGAGTTTAGTAATGCATGAGATGGGTAATTAGAGGAGGAATGGTTTCGTACCTTTAAGTTCCTAACAATTAATAGATCCACTTAGGACGACAGTGAATCTCCCTGCAGCACTCATACCATCTTTGATTTAAGTAAGCTGATATCCCAATTTGACTGATAATTTTTCGGCCCTGTAGTTAGTAATAAAAAGAAACTGGAGACAAACAGGTATTAGCTATTCCTGAGCTAAAGGCACTCGGAGCAAAAAAAAAATACATTTCACAGTAGACACCATTAACACAGCTTGCCTTCAGCCCATTAAGCCTCATCACTGCAATGCTTTGAACAAGTATTGGTTTCTAAGTGCCGTGGACACTGAAGAATTCAAAACCACCGTAGTTCTAAAAGTATGTTTTCTGAGCCTTAATAAAATGACGCTTGGTCTTAATTTTATGTCTCCATTCATGCAGGAAATTAGGGAACCAACTTCTTATTGCATAACTGTGCTTTTTGAAGCTTTAGGCTCAATTTGGCAGACTCTATTGCTCAAATTAGTTCCTAAATGAATTACTTGTTTCTGAAGTATAACCGATAGCAACTTGGATAAAAATACTAATCATATGAACATGTTTCTCATTTGCAGAAATAATTATATGATGGTTGCTCTCGTCAAGATGTACATTTGCTCAGAAATTTAAAGCTAATAAGTTACTGAGTTTCTCTGTGCAATACGTCATTAACTGTGTCCTTTCTTCTCTAATCATAAGCTGCAAATTTAATGCTGTTTTGGACTTGGATGAATTCAAACATCATTTAAGTGTTGTGCACCATGTCAGTGAAAAGTCTGGATGAAGACTGATGTTGTTATTAACACGTCTGATTTTTTTTTTAATGATCATTGATTGTTACTAAATGATGTTTTCTAGTGAGACCCTGATAAAGGTAGAGTGAGGAATGTTTTTATGGCATAGCATGCTTGTCAGGGATCTTGCAGAGTCACTGTCTGTTCCAGCCTGAAACAAGGTTGGGTGGAATCACTTTCAGCACACAAGCTGTCTTGGAAATAAGGCTTGTTGGTCTTGCAGTTGTTGTTTGTTGCACCTGTAGACTCATGCTTTGAGCCAAAATGCAGCCTGTTGAAGTCATACGGTTTGGTGGTGCTTGTCTGTCATTTTACAGTGCTGCTAAAGTGAAATCAGCATTGTTAATAATCATATATTTTTTGTGCCCATGTGATGTTTCTGCTACATCTGGTGCTTAAGAAGGTGCTTTCCTTGCTTGTGTGTGAAGTGCACTTGAGATGCTATCTAGTGCCATGCTTAGATCCCAGTCAGAGCATTGAAAGGGATCTAGATAGCCTTTTCATTACTGTGATTTTCTCAAACATGACTGAAATACTCTTAAACTCTGAGTAAAATCATGTCTAGATATACCAGAAGCTCAAATGCATATCTTTTTAGGTACAACAGGACTATGGAGGGTTTCTAAGCACCTTTCCTCCTAATCTCCTTGACCTGCAAGATGTGTCCTTGATTGCAGCGTGTGTTTCTGTTCTGTTCTGTTTTTTTTTGCCCCACTTGGTTCTCAAACCCCAGCATAAGCACTTATAACTCTACACAGATCTCTTTCAGTGACCAATGCCTTTACAGCTTCCGTTCATATTGACACACAATGAGCTTCTGTTGCTTTTAAGTACAGTAGTTGGTCTTGAGCACAGCTAAAGTGGCATACATTTGTAATGTTACCAACATCAAAGGTCATCTGTAGTTTAGAAATGGTGACATTCTTTCTTTTCTCTGCATTTGTCTCTAACATGTATCCATTGATTCATTTGCACAGTCATAAGAAAGCTCAGGGTCCGTGACAGAGTCTGTGCCATAAAACCTCATATTGCTGCATCATAATTGTCAAGTTCAGAGGACATTGCCATTAAGAGAATGTGTTTAATGTGTAGATAAATACATGCAAAAACCTATTCCCCATCTGCTGTTCATTTTGATACTGAAACTAAAATAATGACGTTGAAAATTGATTTCGGCTTTTCATTAGTAAACTAATTGGAATATTCTGCACACGGTTAATTTTAATTTCTTCTGAAATGTCTTTAGACATTTATGGGTTGTTTGAGCGATTGTTTGTGTGATGCAAAAATTAATATTTGCCACATTTTGACATTGTGATCAGAAGTTTGTTTTCCAGTATGTCTGGGTGGCAGGAATGAAAACGAATAAGAAGTGGTTGTGTCACAAAGACTGTATCAGCGGTGGATACTTTTGTCTGTGTGCTGTGGTTCCCACGCCCTAATCGGCCATAAGGAATAGAAGAAAACCACAGGATAGGCAGCTGTTCTGCCCATTTATATTTGATTTGATAGGCGTTGTCTAGCTAGGAGGATTTGGATTTTTCAGTGTCAGCGTTAGCCATCTGAATTTATTCAACTGAACATGAGAGTTAAGGTTCCAGGGCAGGCCACCTCCTCCTGCATATTTCTTTAGCTGGTAGAGTGTAAGTATGCTACAAGGTACTAATAAATCCAAGTGAAAACACTCTGATGTCTGGGCAGACATCAGTGCCAAATGGCATGAAGTATGCCGTGGCTTCATGTTGAATGGAGGGAAGAATAGAGCAGTTCAGCAGTGAACTGGCCAAATAACAGAAACTGCCAACTAACACAACTGCTTGAGAGGAACAATTGGTCTATTAATAGCACCACAGCTTCCCTTTGAGGCTTGAATGCCAGTGGGATATAAGATGTTGGTTACAGATCTAAGAGGAAGCACAAGATGAGGAAGATGGATGGACCACTAGCTGGATAAGGAGTTGTCTGTATGGTTGCACTTGGAGACTGGTGGTCCAACAGCTCAGTGTCCAAGTGGAGTCCAGTGACGGGTGGCAGTCCTCAGGGACTGGTGCTGGGACCGGTATTATTTAACACCTTTGTAGGCAACATGGATGGTGGGATCAAGTGCACCCTCAGCAAGTTTGCAGACAACACCAAGCTGAGTGATGCAGTTGACATGCTAGAGGGAAGGGAAGATTCAGAGGAACCTGGACAGGCTTGAGAGGTGAGCTCATGCCAACCTCATGAAGTTTAACAAGGCCAAGTGCAAGGTCCTGCACCTGGGTTGGGGCAATTCCAGGCACAAATTCAGGTTGAGTGGAGAATGGCTTGAGAGCAGCCCTGAGGAGAAGGATTTGGGGGTGTTAATTGATGAAAGATTCAACATAAGCTGGCATGGCCCAGAAGGCCAACCTTATTCTGGGTTACATCAAGAGAAGCATGACCAGCAGCTCGAGGGAGGGGATTCTGCCCCTCTGGTCTCGTGAGGGTGTATTGTGTCCAGTTCTGGAGCCCCCAGAGCAAGAAGACATGGAGTTGTTGGAGCAGGTCCAGAGGAGGACCACGAAGGTGATCAGAGGGCTGGAAAACCTCCCTTACTGGGGCAGGCTGGAAGAGCTGGGGCTTTTCAGCCTGGAGAAGAAAAGGCCCTGAGAAGACCTTATAGAGGCCTTCCTGTACCTGAAGGCGACCTACAGGAAAGCTGGCGAAGGACTTTTTATAAGGGCACGTAGCGACAGGACAAGGGGATATGGGTTTAAACTGGAAGAGTGTAGATTTAGACAAGATTTAGGAAGACATTCTTTTCTGTGAGGGTGGTAAGACGCTGGAACAGGTTGTCCAGAGAGGTTGTGGATGACCCCTCCCTGGACGTGTTCAAGGCCAGGCTGCATGGGCCTTTAGGCAACCTGGTTTAGTAGGAGATGTCCCTGCCTGTAGCAGGGCTTGGAACTAGATGATCTTAAAGTTCCCTTCCTAACCCAAACCATTCTATGATTCTGTGATTAAGAATCTGACAAACAAATGGTGGTGCTGGTGCAACTCCTTGTGAGTTAATTCTCAAGTACCTTCTTGAGGAGACAGCCTTGGAAGTTGTAATAAAGCTGTTGATAGCTCTTTTATTTCGTTTTTGTTCAGTGGATCAGCATCTGTATGCCTTCATGGACTGTAAGGAGGCTGGCATCATAGAAGTATATTTATCTTTGAGTTCCTTCTTTGCAGAACTAGGGCTGGCTTCAGCTGAACTTACTGACTAGGGTGTCACTTAGCTTCAGAGTAAGCTTTCTTGTTGAGTTTTTCCTGTGTAATGAAATAGGCCTTCTGGTTGAGTGCCATCTCCGTGCATTTGATATTCTCCAGTTTCTCAGTCTCATTTGTCATGCTGAGGACATAAAGTAAAAACAATACCTAAGCAAATTCTCTCTCCAAAATGATAACCAGATGTGCCTTTAATCACTCCTTATGACCAAAATGCATTTTGCTCAGATAGAATTACCGTAATTACTCACATTCGTGTATTTACATTGATAATGAAACAAAACCAATTTTCTTCATGTTGTCATGTTGTTGGAAAGCATACTGTGATGAATTAAAATAGGTGGATCCTGTGAGATTTTTCTTACCGTTTTTCTTACCAGCTTGTGAAAGACATGGATTTAAGCAGCTAAGGTTTTCTTCCTTCATTTCAGATGCATTTCTACCCTGAGGATTGCAAATGGTGGATGTTCTCACATCCTGTACTGATTTAACTGGCAGAAATCTGTAGGGCAGACCATTGCTTTGTTCTAGAATGGCACTGAAAGTTCAGCTACACTAGTACTACCATGGATGCGTGGCCCAGCATGGTTCTATCCCTGCTCTGCCAGGCCATTTACTATCTCTTGTAGACAGGGTAGAGTGCTCTCCCCGACTATCCCCAGCCTGTTGTCACTTTCCTTGATTTTTTTTCCCTCTGAAGTTTTTTAAGGAAAATATCAGAGGTAAGGAAGAGGAAGCCTCTTCTGTTTCCATCAGTGATGCATCAGAACAGAGGGAGTAGATCAGTATGAACATCAGTGCTTCCCTGCGTTATTACGCTCAATTTGGTGAAGCAGAATGGGAGAGTGGGAAAACCGTGTGCATCTGTAGCACTGTTTATCTGGTAATGATGAGTTTGGTATTCAAAACTGAAAATGACTGGTTTTTATTTTGAAAAGAAAAAAGGTTTCGGAAATGAAATTATTGGTAAAATCTTCATATTTATGCTCATGATTATTCATACCCTACCTCTTGGGGGTATTGTCAGCTTTGCCCTTTCTCAATCACCTCTCCATTTTCTTCCTCCAGTTTTCTTGAATCTGGAGTTCAGTTTTGCCAGAGAAACAGACATGGAATAAAGGTATGGTATTACACACTGTCAAAGATGCTGCATGGTACACTGCAGTAATTTGCCCATAAAGCAAGCCATGTACAAATGTCTTTTTTTTTTTTTTTTTCTTAGTTTCTCACAGCTCTATCTCTCTGTAAAATTACCTCTTTTTTTTAATATGTCACCAGCTACATGAACAGGGTGTGCATCTCTCTTGTTTTTTGGGGGCTGTTGTGCAAATGCTGCTTGTTCTCAGTTTAATTATGGTCTGATTTCATGGAGTAGCAGGTATTAATTTCCCTTGCAACCCTGTGAGCTTGCATTATCAAAGTTATTTTAAAACAAAAGGCAAACTTCTGCATAATGTCTGCTATTACAAGAACTTGGCATGAAAGTGCAGATCAGTCTCCCTCTAGTCTTCTTAAAATGCTATGCAAACTTTGTCTTTTCTGCAATGCAAAGAACAATTCAATTTTGGTTATTTTTTATTAAGTATGATGGACAATTGCTTCACATTCAAGATGTATATTATAATGGATAGAGGTCGACATTTAGTATAAAAAAATACTTGTCAGCATTTTTTTGTATCATAATATCTCAGTCTGAGAAATATATTTTTAACATTTATACCATTTAACATACATTTATCCTTTCCTGCTTCGTTAGCTGCATGTCATGCCGTCAATAGAATGTTATCTCTCACCACACCAACAGTAGCTTAGAAGATTCATATGTATTGCAAAATGTTAATTTTTCTGATTAGTTGCCTACTTGATTAAAAGCTGAAAGCTTGATCCTGCAAACTCAGGCCTTAGATCAGCAGTAATTTGCTGTTAGTGTTTTGTGGGAGCATTGTCATTTTAATGGAAGTGACGAATTTGCATCTTGGGAGCTTTTCCCAATGTTTTTCAATAACATCTGTAGGTCAGCAGAGAGACAATTTTATTTAAAAACATTTTCTTGGCTGTGTCCCATTTTGTTTTTCTGAGCTCACAGATGATAGGTAAAGTGTTGTGTTTGTACTCAGTTTTGAACAATATGAATGGTACAAGCATATTGAAGACTTCTGGAAGCTAGACTAGTCCAGCACTCTTGGCTGCTTCTCAATACCCGCAGGATTTACAGGAAAACAAATTGTTTTCCCCATGAGGAAATAGTTACATTAAACTTGTATCTGAAAGTCAGAGTTTTCTGAATTAAATGCCTTAGCTCGTGCAGACATGCATCATGCCCAGGGTCAATTGCTGATAAATGCACTGAAGAGGTATATGAAATCTTAACTCTAAGGTAGTTGAGCTGTTGGATTAAACTTACATTTTCTTCACTGCACTGTCTTACAATAGTCAGAACTTGTCCCAAGGGTATAAACTCTCAGACTCTGTGTCCTAGTGTCTTAGAGAAGGAATTAATACCTCAGTTTTATCCCCACTTTCATAAGTGACAAACAAGCAAAATAACTCCTTCAGTATCTGTGATGTGAAATTTTCTGCACCTCCTTGGCTTCGGGTTAGGGCTTGCTTATTCTCTTGTCCATATATCCAGCCTGGAGAAAGGCACCTAATTCCTGGTGTTTTTGTTGTATTATATGCCCTGACAAAAATATACAGTGTTTCGTTCCATTCCTTTTCCTTATTGAAAGTCTGATGCATGACTAGATGCAAAACTGTTTGCACACCATGCATGCACAGTAGTAGCCAACCTTCCTTCCTATTTTCTTCTGTGTAGACAAAATTCCACAGCCTAAGAAGCAAAAGGTAATTAACAGGTCACATTTGTACATGTTCTGAATCTGTTTGACTCCCTGGTGATCAGGCTACTGGAAGACATCCTTTTGCTGCATTGCTTCAGTTTGATGCAGTCAGTTGTGCCTAGCAAAATAAGGGTTTAGAAGCACTGATTCACAAGGCCTCTAATTACTGTGTGCAGAACAAAGGGGATATTAGCTATCTTTAATAAAACTACACCCTATCTTTTGATGTTAGCAAATAAATTGATGGAAAATAAGATAGGTATTGTAAATACAATTATTTTCAAAAGACGTATTTACCAATAATCCACATTCATGTTTTAGAACAGGCTGTACTTCGGAACCCAGTGCATTTTTACTCATTGTGTTAAAACTGACAACAGCTGTGCTTAAAGATAAGAGCAAATGACAATTCTTAAAACAAAGAAATCATTCAGAAGGAAATTATTAGTATACAATACTCAAATGTGATGGCGGGGGATAAAAGAAAAGGCATGTCATGTTGTATTGTGAACATAGAGACTGACACAAGTATGAAATAATGAATATTTTTTGAAAAGCATTGACAAAACCCATTCAAAAAACGTTACCAGTAGTGAATGATTTGGTTGATAAGAGCTTTCTGTGGTCCATGGAGTTGTCCATGGTCCAAACGTAGAGCTGAAATGTCTAAAATAGTGAGGAAAAGTAACTCTGATAGCTTTTATTTTTTTTTAACCCGTTTTCTTTAAAATGACACTAATGTAGCTCAAAGGCTTTTAACTCCAAACCAAAAAATATAGGCAGAGCTGGTCAAGTGCAACTAAAATCTGTTGATTTATCCTAAACATGAAGTCTTTGGGCTATTCACTGCTGTATTGTAAAATGAAAGCTAGTGAGAGCACATTAAAAAAAAACAGACTTTCCATATGGAAACAAAAATATGTCTTCATGAACTATTTTCTCAAGGTTCATGAGAAGTGAAGTAGAGATAGGTGTGAAACGGGCGTACATGTATGTGATGGATGGCATTCAGAGGCAGAACTAGGACCATAAAGGTGAGTCCTCCTTCCTAGTGAATATCAGTGCAGTAATCTGTGGTCTCATAGAGGAGAAATGATGCAAGTCATATAGAGTATTAATTTCTCCCAAGTTTACTAGCATTAACAAGTCGTAGCTGCTCCCACACTCTCATGTGATAACAAGTGTCAAATCTATGCAGTTAGTATACACCAGTGTATTTCAAATGTAAAATTGTAAAGTAACAAAATGCTTTTTGAAAGTCTGGTGTCTGACAACCATCTGCTGTGTTTAATTACAATGAGCTATTTGCAGTTTTGTCAGTGTGAATGCACATACCAAATGTATATATATTATATGTACAAAAAAAAAAAAACAGCCTAGATGTGATTACTTTGTAGTGCAAGATGATGTAGATTAAAGGGCTGTATACCTGGCTTGATTGTTAAGGACAAAATTAAATGGCTTCCTTGTGTGGAAAGTTTGTTTAGGTGGTGTCTAGTTCTACTCTGTGGGTTTACCAGGGAGGGGAATCTTTTTTTTTTTTTTATGTCCTGAGTCACTTCTCCCCTAGTCAGCAAGGGTCACTGCCCTAATGGCGTCATCCAAGACTCAGAGGAATAATACGTTGGCAGCTTTCTAGCAACTAATACTCTACTTGCTAACACTGGATAATTTGCTAATAATGGTTAATAAGCATGTCAGGTAAGAGTACCTTGGCACAGGAGTTACTTCTATGCTAGGAGTGCTAAGACAATATTAAGTAGTGGCTACTACAAAGAGCAAAAGAATGAAAGAAGATGAAGATTAAAATTAGAAAAGGGGAAAGAGACAGAGAGATGTACAGACAGACAGGTAAACAAACACAGCAGAGCAGAGTGGCTCACCACTCCTCGATCCAGCAATGGATGTTGGTGTTGGTGTTGGAAGGTGCTGATTTTTGGGTAGTGATCACACATCCAAAGCGTGATGGCCAGTTGACGCCAGTGATGAACATGCATGTTCTCTTACTTAAAGTTCAGAGTGGTCAAGACTGCTCTTTGGAGTGGAAGGTTTGGGGATCTCAGCAGGAACTCTTTGTTCCTGTCTTCCCAGCCTTGCAAATTTAAATCCACGGGGATAAGAGGAAGCAGGAAGATGCCAGCTTGTATCCTGCCTTCACAAGATACAGTGGTATGATCTCCTAACTATCTGTATGAAGATGAAAATATTTGCTCATTCATTCGTAGGCCTTCCCATTCGAAAGCAGACAGCTTCTGGCTCTGTCCAAAACAATGCTTTCCAATGTAGAACTGTCCACGAAGTGTTTGCTGATTGTCTCACGTTGATTCGGGACAAAGCATTCCTTACCAGTCTCAGGTAGAAAACTGTGATATCATCAAATCTTTTGTGCTCAGCAAAGTCCACTGAAACACTTTAATTTCAGTTCTGTCAGTTTATAATAGAAGGATGAGAAATTGTTAACCAATATAATTCAGCAAAATTTTAAAAGAGCTTAACTCCAAAAAAGATGTTAAAGAGGTTTAATGCTTGTTAACAAGGAATTGAGCTGCTTAGATACATCTGTATATGGTTTGTTAAGGCTACCCAGACCTTGTTATTGCAATCTTCACTGAGAGGGAGGAGGGAGAAGGATGGATTGTCTGCTGCTACTTTAATACAGAAAATAATTTAGTTCTCTCATGTCCTAGTGAGTGACCTCTGCAGCTGCTGCTGGGACCCAGGGCACACTCTTTTAAAGGTGTAATTGGGCAAAGTGGAAGAGTTCAGCTGGCTGGGTCTTGGGTCAGCTCCCTGAACAGCAAGAGCTGTTGGGAACTGCTTTAAGCTGAAGCCGTGTCTCTGCTCGAGCTGCCCCCCAGCCATATGTGTGTGTGGTCTCCTTCCTTCAGGGCTCTCACCCGCACCCACTGACGTTATCTTATAGGAATACTGCACTGAGAAGTGTTGTTTCTCCTTAAATTTTACAGTATCAAACATGGTTGAGCATGCAGTTTTATTTTTTTTGTCCTTACTCTATGGTTCAATTATGTCTTTATGTTACTTAAATCCATTGAAATGTAGTGTAAAAGCACCTGAGTCTTACAGCATCCATTAAAGACATTGAGAAAGAAGTTTAGTAGTATAGAATTACTATTCTAATCTAATAAGTCCAGCTCATGCACATATTGTGTCTTTCTCCCTTTCTTTGCTTTTTTTTTTTCTTTTTTTTAACTGTGATTTATATCTGGAAAATTCATTATAAAAAATCTGTGCCACATTTCCCTTTATTGTCTCATGGCACATAACTCATTACCTGTGGGTGCAGACATTAGTGTGACTCAGCATTACTAAGTCAGAATGTTAGATATCTGAGGGTATTTTGCTTATTAAAGAGTCCCATTTTAAAGCAAGTAAAATTGTTAAATGGAGCATGTGAGGACCCTCAGAGATCTAAGTGTTTCTCTTGTTGTGATAGATCTTGAAAATCACTCACAGTAGCTTGAAAGTCAGAAACTCATTAAAACATTGCTATTTGCTGGCGCTTATGTTTTTGTTTGCTAACTGTTGTTTTCTGAAAGTTAGTATTGCACCTTCAGGAAGGAGTTTGGGGGTGGTAGGTACCTGCATCATGTTAACAATTTTTCTAAGTTTCATTTCTTCTTCGCAGTGCAATGATGGAGCACTGGAGCTGCACATAGAGGTGGTGGAGTCTCCTTCTCTGGAGATGTTCCAGACCTGCCTGGACACCTACCTGTGCAACCTGGGAGCTGCTTTGGCAGGGGGGTTGGACTCGATGATCTCTAGAGGCCCCTTCCAACCCCTACAACTCTGTAAATCTGTGATGAATTTTTACTAGCTGCCTGTGTAGTATGAGTCAATTTCTTCACTACTTACTATGACGTATTTTAGTTCTTCTGGGGGTCCTGGTGCAAAGTGGGCTATTAGCAAACAGTGTGCCTTTGTGGCCAAGAAGACCACTGGTATCCTGCATTAAAAAGAGCATGGCTAGCAAGTTGAGGGGGGTGATCCTCCCCCCTCTGCTCTGCCCTGGTGCAGTACAAGAAAGACATGGAGCTCCTAGAGAGAGGACTCTCTAGTGAAAGGCTACAGAGAGGATCACAGAAGGGGCCTGGAGCATCTATCCTGCAAGGAAAGGCTGAGAGAGTTGAGAGTGTTTAAACTGGAGAAGACTGGGGGGGGATAATTAATGTGTGCAGATACCTTAAGGAAGGGTATCAACAGGAGGAGGTCAGGCTCTTTTCGGTGCTGCCTGGCAACAGGACTTCAGGCAGTGTGCTCAAACAGTCTGAACATGGGAAACCTGAACAGGCTGCCTGGGGAAGCTGTGCAGTCTTCTTCTCTGGAGACTGCATATGAGGGCTGCTCCAAAAGTAGTGCCTTCTGATTTATTCTGTTGGCCCACAACACCAGAGGTCAATGTTGGTGGTGTGGCAGTAGAGACAGAATTTTCCCTCCTGTAGTTTATTACATTTTGTTGCCACGCGACAGATGGCAGCAGAAGGGCAGTCTGACAAAATGACATCTGACATAGAAGTGTTTTTGAAGAAAAGGAGCGTCATTGGGTTCCTCCGTGAGGAAAAAATGGCACCCATTGAAAATGCACAGATAATGGCGGTGACTGTAATGAAAACTAGTGTTTTGTAGCTGTGAATTTGCGCTATCAACTAATGTTATTGTGGAACGAAATAGGAGATGTTACTTCTGGAGCAACCTGAAAAGAGAATTGGATTATACACTGCATTAAGTTTACTAATATTGTCTACTCCAACCATCAGCCCATGCCTGTGACCGCTCTAGACCATGTCACTCAGTGTAAGATCTACCCTTCCTTAAAGAAAAGAAGTTTCCATTATCTGACTAAAAGACCCAGCCAAACTGAGGATGCTGTTTTTCTTTTTGAGTTCCACCTTACAGTTCCTGATCTGAGAGTAAAGCTTTTCACCGTATGACTTAACTGGAAACTTGATCCATTAGGGAAGGTCTTGGATGCAAAAATCAGTCTCTGGGTTTTAAAAGTACAAAGAAAAAGTAATAAAAATTGCCAGTAGATTTTGAGCCACGTGCTCCTGCATCTCATTTGGAGAGACTGTCGTGTCCACTAGGTCCTCATATCAGGCTGCTTGGATGCTGCGGGACGTGCTGCTGCAATCTTAGGTCTTTCTTTGTCAGGCAGCTATGGAGGAGTGTGTGCTCTCTCTCCTACATGAGAATGTTTTAAGTGGTGATCCCACTATCAGCAATAATAATAATAAATACATAGAAGAATAGTCTTCTGTCTCCAGAAAGCTTGAATGAGGTTTTGTGGGAATGCTACTAGGTATATCAAGATGGTGGGATTTGTGATACTGCTGAATGATAGTACAGAGGGCATCTGTACCTGCTGGCTGTATTCTGTATATCTCTCCTCTGCTGCTGCTTTCATACATGAGTCCAACTGAAGCGCTACAGATAAAGTGCTGTAAGTATTTCCACGTGCTGATTACATATCCAGTGGAGCACTGAGAAGTGAAGTTTTGAGGCTGCGAATACACAATCCAAGGGTATGAATATCTTGCTGTATCTTTATGGTGAACACTTGAGAAGAGAAGACAGGAGGGCATTTCAGAGAAATCTCAAAGTTGGTACTTGCTTTGGTGAAACAAACTTTCAAATGCAAGTAGTCAGTGGGAGACACAAGAAATAAGTGTCTTAAGAGTAGGACAGTGCTTCTGTGGGTGAAAGAAGCACGCAAGATGAATGTTGCAGCAGCAGCAGACCGCCTCCTGCTTTGAGAACACTGTGGAGTGTATGAGACAAAATATTTCTCGCATAGATCAGTGCAGTGGCTTTGAATTGGCTCCTTCAGATGGGCTGTCTCTGCGTGCTGGCTGAACTTCAGAAGGATTCTGAAGTGATTTATGTGAGGAACAGTATAAGTAGTAGGTTAGAATAAGATTCTGGCCCATGGATGCGATAGAAAATTAAACATTCAAATTGACCCTTTATTCTGAAATTACATATCTGTGTTTTCTTATTTCACTCACTGGAGTTAAGGCTTAAGGGCCTACATTTTCAGCTACTGTGAATTCAAATGGTTGTCTCAGAGCTTTGGCGATTTGTTGAAGATCAGCTATTGTATGATCCATACTCAGCATTGTTTGAAAATCACGTCACAGTCATACTGCTTCTTCCCAACAGAGTTTTATTGGAGGCTGTCTTTCTCAGGGAAGTAATTTGTGAGCGTATGACTTTAAACTCCAGTTCTCAGAAACCATATTTCTTCAGCATGTGGTGCTAGGAACTGCCTGTGTCGATGCTGAATTTGCTTTGTTGATGTCTCTTTATTATTGTGTAGTACTGTAGATGAGATTACACATTATGAAGACATATTGCCAATTGTGTATGAACAGTAGGAGGTTAGCAGAATTGCTCATTGCTATATGCATTTACTGAAATGTGAATTAACATGATTTTTCCAGCTTTAGATACAGACTGGTTTTATTGGTCTTCTACAAAAAAGAAAAGAAAGTATGAATCTGATAGATGAATACATTTAAAACATTACAGCAATTCAGACTGCTTGTTCCAAATGTTACATTCATCTCCTCTGAATATAACTTAGAAAATTATTGCCAACATATAACTTCGATATAGATGTGTGTAACTTAGCTTATATTCGATAAACTTCTGTGGTATCTATAAAGGCAAAGCACGAGAAAAGCTTTGTCCCATAGTTTTTAGTTAAACGCATCAGCATGAGCTCATTATTCCATTTTTGTTTTTTTTCACTTGTTCAGAACCTTCCTCAGTAAAGAAACCTTGTCTCAGTAAAGCCAGCTTAAGCTGTATGCTGTAGGGCAGTGCACAATTTGGATGTATTGTCTTTGGACAGGTGTGATCTCCAACACTTTCAGTCTGGGACCAAGATTGATTGCCATCTTCCTACCTTTTCTTCCTACCTGCTCTTTTTCCAACAGCACTGTGACTGTGGCACTCGCCTGTGGTCAGTTAGACCACAGTTCAGGCTCCTACCTGACTGCAAAGATAAAAACTGTTTCTCAGTGTGTGCATAGCAGCGTGCTGTTAGGGAAAGTGCGTTGGGCCACTGTGTGTGTAAATACTGAATGAGCTGCCCAGAGAGGAATGTTCTGCTTGGCTTCATGTTAGGAGCAGGCTGCTTCTGCCAGGAAACCTCCAGTGTGGTCATCTCAAAAGATGTGAACAAACAAAATCCACCTTTCTGGCTTCCACTTCTTTCTGATTTTGCCAGTATGTCAGCAATTACCAACACTGGAATAGAGGAGGAAAAAAAAAAATCTTCACATGGACAGTTCTGCTCAAGTAGAACATGAAACCTTTTCTATCCCCCGCCCCAAAGAGACAGAAGTGGTGACAATTCATTTCTCAGAAGAAATTTGCTTGTGTGATCTTCTGTGGTAATGATCTCTAACAAGATTCACACTTTATCTCTTTTCAGAACACACAACAGCGTGAAGCTCGTAAAATGTTACAGAATTGTCAATAGCTCTGCCAAGACTCTTTGAAGGGTATTTTTTGCAACAGTGACCACACTTTTAACGTGATCTCCAGGAGGAGGGTCATTTAAAGATTCATTAATTCTGTTTCCTGGTGTCTTTGTAATAAGATGGTGATAGGGCAGAATTGACAGTGGCATAATTTCCTCCACTGAACTAATTGTCTTCATAGACATTAAGCTTTTATGCTGATATTTATTGGAGTAATCAATTAGGGCTTTTGTAAAATAAAGTGGAGTAATCTCAGAGATCTGTTGTATAGTCTATAGCTTGTTAGCATAGAATCCTCCACTATGCTGTTGCTGAGCCACCTTGGCTTTCATAGCTACACAACATGGGAGTCCTTAGAAGATTTCAGCATGAGCAAATGAGAAGTACGAATAATGGAATGATAATGTGGAAGTGAACACCCGAGCTTGGTTTCAAGAAAAGGTACAAGGCTGCAGTGAGCTTGCTCAAATCCTCTTACAAGCTCGAGAGTTGTGGTAGTAGTGCTTAAAAGTTTTGGATGACTTGATCAATTTGGGACATGATGGCATGTTACTAATTTAAAGGAAGCTTGGAAACCATTGTTGGATCTGTTGAAAGCTTCCATGATTTTGGTGAGCTATACAAAACCAGTTAACTTTCAGCTAGAAAGACATACGAGTGCATGTATTTGACTGTATGAGAGACAAATTGCATTTTTTCATTACTACATCCTACACTGCTCACTTCTGTCACACCTACTCAGAGACAATAACCACAAGAACTGTAAATATTTTTAGAAATCTTTTCCATATTATTATTTCAATGGCAGTAATTTAAGATCAGCAGCATCCTTTTGTAGTCTGTGTTGACTGCTGCCCGGGACTGTTGTAACAGGCATTAACTTCCATTTGATTAATCCAGGAAAGTGTATGGTACCTGCAGTTCAATTAGGACGCATTAGTCACTGTTTTAACACATCCCAATCTCAGTGTGAGTGACTCTCTCATCTTAACTCCTTGCTTAAATAAAGTCAGTAAAACATGGTAGTACAAACCACATTACACATGAATGTTAACCTTGGATGTTAGGCTTTCAAATACTCTGCTATGATTTCAGAATGTAAGATAACTAACTTCTAGATATGCCTGCTGTTCACATGGCATGAGCATGACCCCATCAAGACTTCTGTTATTGCAGAGAGCTCTTCTACTGTTGCTAAAATCCAAGGCAGCTTTTTCTAGAGGTCAAGCACATGGACTCTGTTTATTCATATGGCAGGCAATGGTGTGCAGATAAGAGAAGTCACACAGGTCAGTCCTTAACCACTGCAAAGGCTGAGAAAGCAGAACAGGCATTCTCTGGAAGTGTTTTGGTTTAAAAGTGCTGAGCTCACTGCTACATCTGTTTGCCTACAGAAACTAAATTGCTGCTCATTGTGTGTTTTCTCACTTAGCCAGTTAAGAGGAACACAGGCAACAAGAAGAATGAAAGCAGTGCAAAAATAAGTCATATACACAATGTGCACGGAAATATTTTATCACTTGTAGAAAACTGATCTGGAAATCAATTCAACGCAATTTCTCCCAGAGTGTCTAGAATGTCTAGTTTAGGTATAGGAAACTGCTGCCTTGCCTGTTTGTTTTTATTGTTTACATCATATTTTAAATTTGGGGCTAAACCTGTATCTGTGTCTGATTGCTTCGAAATTCTCCATCTTAAACACTTCAGGCTCAGATTGCATCATTTCCTAAATCTGATCTCGAAGCACTTTGTTCCCTGGGGCTGCAGTAAGGCAGCTCTCCATGCCAAAGCTCAAATCTGCAGTGTGCGTGACTGATGCATCACACCATGCCATTTCTCTGCTGTCAATAGCCATCTCCCAGCCATGATTGGAACCATATAGTTAGAGTGCCTCTCTTCTGTTACCAGGAGGGATGAGCAAAGTGGATTGCTTGCAAATGGAGACTAATCCTCATCCATTTGGCTCTTAAGGAAATTATCAAAGTCATATTGATTCAGAACAGGAGGCTCCAACAAAACAGCTGCTTTCAGAGGAATCAGTCTTGTTCTGGTATATACGTCTGAGGAGCAGAGCCCTGTTTTCAGGGGACTTGATGTTGCAGGAAGAAGATGAAGGAGGCTGAATAATGGCTGTGGTATCCATCTAAAGGTTGAACGCAGCTTCCCAGCCCCAAAGTAAATCTCATGGGCAGATGTACAGTGACAGCCCATTATGCAAATAACTGTGCAGTGCTGGTCTGTCTGGTGTGGGCTTAGTTACAAGATTTCTGGTGCCAGTCTCAAGTCCTGGGAGTCCTGGTGCTTGAGAAGCTTCTGCACATACGTATTTTTTAGTGCTGGAAGTTACGCATGCTGAACCTCTTTGTAAAGCTGTGATTGTTTCCCCAGGTGATGATACAGTGCTGCAGTGTGATTGTACCTTGACCTGGAATTCCAGCTCTAACCACTTAAAACAGAAGGAATAGTACTTACTCTGAAGTCATATTACTTCAGTTTTCTATCCAAACTCTCCTAACCATTCTGATCCTCTTTCCCACCTTTGTTAGTGATTATTGATTATTTTGAAACAGGGAACCCTCTTACTTATCATTTCTTAGAAAGCCTCAATAATTCCCTGTTACTCTGCTCTTCCAATTTCAGTTGCTGTGTTCTAAATTGATAGGTTGTGTACTGTTTTCTTTCTGCATATCGCCTCCTCCTTTGCAGAGACTTGCAGATATTTGGAACACTGTTTTCCAGCTCATTGTGCTGCCACTTGTACTGGATTGCCACAAGTCTTCCCTAAAATTGGTGCTGGTTTTCCTTCAGGGAGTTCTGAGTTCTCTGCTCAGTCAGAGCAGACTGGTGAATAGAAAATATTATCCAGCAAGTAGCTAATTCCATACTTTTTTTTGCATAATTTTTGTCCTCAGTGAGTATCTATCTCAGATCCTCTTTTCTATTAGGATCACAGAAGATATCACTGTGATTTTGAGATAAGGTTGGCATGGTGTTTTGGTATTCTGTAAACCTGTAAGCTATGTAAAATCTTGAAAAAAGACAGAGATGTTGGACTGAAAGTGATGCACTGTTACAGCTGCTGTGTTGTCAGCCATCCATTGCATGTTTTATCCTCTCCTTCAGCCTTCAAAAGGTTGATGAAAACTGTGTCCTTTAAAGAATCAGTGTAAGAGGAAATCCGAAGTATAAGAACTTATTTTCGGAACGGTCTTTGATCCCTATAGGCCTTGAATTTCCCAAAGGAAAATCCTCAAGTACTTTAAGATATTTTCAAGACGTTCTCAAAACAATGGATGGATAATGAGAGAAAGCGACTTCGCGTGAACAGTGTAGCACTTTTCACTGTATAGCATTACACTAGGAATTAGGGATATAATTAGATACTAATTACACGTTTAGGTTGCAGTTTTTAATGCAATTTATAAACCATTTCATGTGGTATAGTTTCTCTTACTGCTCATTCAAAAATTCCAAGGTCAAAAATCTCAATCTCTAATTTAACCCTTTATTCAAAGAGGAATAATGTTGATTTCAGTCAGACTTAAAACCCACAAAGTTTACTGGCTTTGGTATGTTGCATCAGCTTATTATACGTCTAAAATTCTGAAATGAGCACTCTTAATGCCTTTATCATATATAGGGAAAACATTTTTTCTTTTCTAATCTGATCCAGAATTTCTCTGGTGTTGTGTTGGTTGTAATTTCAGTTAGTGTTTCCTGCTCTTTCTTGGAGTGACTTTCTTGCTTACAGGCCTCTCTTATATTTCCCCTCAGCTTTCTCTTTCCCAGCTGGAGCAGTGCTGGTCCATGGTGCTGCTTTACTCTAGGAGCTGCTTTGTTCACCTGATCAGCATCTGCCATCCTTCCCTGAATCTTTCTCTTTGTCTACTGTCTCTCTTCTTTACTGTTTCTCCTGCTAATTTGTCTGGCAAGGACAGCAAGCATCAGGATCTGTAGTTTACTTTGTTTCTGCAAAGCCCTAATATCTGAATAAATCTTGCTAAAATACTGCAAATTTATTTTCTATGGTTTGACTCTGTTGCCTCTGCAAGCTCCTGGGCAAGCCTCTTCCGTGCAGAACGTGTTTGGGAAAAGATTGTCTAATCTTTTCT
Organism: Oreortyx pictus; assembly: GCA_036925125.1. Taxonomy (NCBI): domain Eukaryota; kingdom Metazoa; phylum Chordata; class Aves; order Galliformes; family Odontophoridae; genus Oreortyx; species Oreortyx pictus. The sequence goes on from JAUPFR010000008.1 coordinate 1,078,862, forward strand.
GCAAACATGGTTTTGTAACTTTTAGTCAACCTGCTTTATTATGTATTTATTAGTAACCCACCAGAGTTCCTGAACCTTTCTGTTTTTCTTATGTGAGCACCAAGTTTCTTTTGATTTTCAGATTTCAGCTTTTTTCTTATAATCGTTATTAAGCTTCAAATATAACTGCGTAGCGAGACACACAACTTGAACTCATTAGCATGAAGTATATTGAGTCTTAACCAATAATGTATGTGGTCTGTTTATAGTTAGGTTCTTTGTGGTTCTTTTTAAGTGGAATTACTGTAGGGTTACTGGAGTTTGAAATTGTTTTAGAGATTGATAGAAGCCAAGAATATAGCCGGAAAACCTATTGGTTTTTTTCAGTGGATGAAATGAGAGAGGAAGAGTCCAAATCCCCCATTTCGTCCTAGGGAGCTGTAGAAGTAGAAAACTGCATCAGTGGAAATTCTGTTGAGATGCTGGATGAGAAAATTGTAATCAGGATGTTGACACAGTGACAGCAGGTTGCTCAGAGGTGTTGAGGGATCTTCAGCTTGGATTTAGAGCACGACTGGGCACACTGAACCAGCCCAATTTTATGTTGTAGTTCTTCCAGCTTCAGGATGTTGGTGGGCACACTGAACCAGACCGATTTTATGTTGTAGTTCTTCCAGCTTCAGGATGTTGGATCAGCAATTGCCAGAGGTTGCTTCCAGCCTGTGGTATTCAGTGATTCAAAGTGTCCTGTGCTGTTACTCATGAAGAGACTTGAGGGTAGACAATATTCTAATTCTAAGATTCTAGCTGACTGACTTGATTTCTGAAGCTGAGGCTTTCTGTTCTTCGGATAATGCTGTCTAAGGGCCATTTTTATGTTGCTATGGGTCCTATGGCTATAGAAAATTTCACTTCTAGGGAGAGGCTGCCATTCAAATTTGTGGTCTGCTGTTACATGTACAAAGCACACCTTGCCAGCAAGTTGTTTGCTTCTTCAGAGATATCTTGAAACAAGAGAAGAACAGAACATCAGCAGTGCTGTATTATGCCAGTACTGAAATATTTAACAGTTATTGCAACGTACCACATTTCACACTGACATGGAAATAGATTTCAGCTATGAATTTTGTGGTGATGGTTTTCCGTAGTTTGAATGCAGTTGCTTTATGCCCTGAGCAGGTGACTTATGTGGGGTTTGGGAGTAGCAAGGAACCTGTGTTCAGGTATGAAGATGAGATGGTTCTCTTTTTTTTCCTCAGGAAAAATAGATGATCTTTCCAGCCCAGAATAAGAAATTAGAAGTTGTACAGTGTTTATTAATTCCTCCTTCTGCTCGAGTGGCATGAATAAAAGATAAATGTGAAATTGCATCTCTTCATGGTGAAATGAACTCAGGTAACTGATTGTATTTCTGCTCTATGCCATCCCCTTGTACCGCAACATTTGCTATTTCCTAACCAGCAGAGAGTCTAGCTGTCACACAGAATACCTCTGAATCCTTAACACTGGGTGTCCTCCATGCCTCTGGAATGTAAACTATCTTATCAGCCTAGTTAAGTGTGTAGGTTTGCTCTGGACAGTGTCCTCATGTATGGGTTGTTATCTGTTTTGTAAGTGCTCTTCTATGTTAATATTGTGGTCATTTCTGCCAAGAATGCAATTTCACCTTGTAGCTAGCTGCATGCTGCCGAGTGTAGCAGTAGAACAATTTGATGTGGTACATTAAAACAATAGTATGGCAATGTTTTTCACATAATCAACTGCTGTGATGTGTTTCAGTGAACTGAAAAGATCGTTTTCTTGTCTTTGGGAGTATTTGTGTTCTTTTCTTGGAAAAAAAAAAAAAATCCCTATGTACTTGTTTACTTTTAAAGGCAGATGCCGTACTTACAAAACTGTTATCCTTTGCCCTCAAAATTTAATCAGCTGTGATTTTTTTTTTCCCTCTCTTTTGAGTTCTTGTCCATTTTTCTTGATTCCAGTGAGATTTCTTGTTCCCTTTTTCTTTAGCTGATGCCTACTGCCTCCTCCACTGTGTTATCAGATCCAACCTGTAGCCCCTTTCCGTGGTACTTTCCAGCTTCTGTTACGCTGTCTATTCACTGGCATACTCTCTTCCACTTTCCTGATCTGAAGCACTACAGGAGCATTTGTGGGAAACGTATTTCAAGATAAACAAACCTGTAGACCTCCACTCAGGACGCTAGTCATGGTTTTGGGCATTTTGTTGGCAGAACTGCAATGAGGTCCATAAAGCATTGGTCACAGGAAGGGGGAACTCCCATGGAAGTTAAGTCTTCTCTAATTAAAACATAATGAAACAAATACAAATAAAACAGTGAATAGTTGTGTGTGGAAAAAGAGAATTCTTCTTCTGTGATGGCTTTTGTATTAATGCTTTCATTGCTGTTAATATTGGAGGAACAAAGAATAGCTTGAAATCTTAAATTCCTACATTCCTCTGGGAAATCTACTATAAATCTTGATTTTTACCATGTTGGGTGAACATACACAGACTCCACTTTGAAGCTCTAGCTTCAGGTAGTCTCCAACACTTGATGATTTTTGAGGAAAATGAAATTGAAGCTCGACAATCGACACTGAGTTTCTGATAGCATAGAATCATAGAATATCCCAAGTTGACAGGGCCTGCAGTGATCACGGAGTTGAGCCCCTGGCCGCACTCAGCACCACCTAAACCTGAACTGTGTGTCTGAGAGCAGTGTCCCAACACTCCCTGAGCCCCAACACTCAGGGCTGTGCCCACTGCCCTCTGGGGCAGAGCCTTTCCCTCACCTCTACCTGGCCCTCCCCTGACACAGCTCCTATTTTTTTGTTTGTTTGTTTAAGTCGAATGGTGTTTAATTAAATACCGATGGGCTTTGGAGGGGGTTGAGCTTGCTGGATGTAGCAGTCATTTGCAGTGAAGCCACTCTGTCACTGCAGTCCTCCCTCCTGGCACCTCCCTTCCTTGTTTAATGGCTCTCCGGAGATTGGTGACTCTCAGCCCTGAGAGTTGCTCTTAGCCTGGAGAACAGATCAATTTTATTACTGTGTGCTTTAACAGAAAATGCTATAGTGAAACATTTGAAACAAAAGTGTGAAAGTTAGTGGAAGGAATATGCTGCACACTAATGTCTATTTTTTTTTTTTTTTTTTGTAATTGCTATTTCTTCTTGAGTTTTTTCTTTTCTCTTAGGGGAGGTACTTAATCATGTGTTTGATAACAGGAAGTGAGAATACTTTCTTCAGCTATTCAGTTCTGCCATCCATTGTGGCTTTTTTCTTTTATTTAAAGAGCATTTAAGATGAATGCCATCACAGGACAGACAGCCATTGTCTGTTTCATGGCTGTCTTGGCCACCATGAACGTGAATTGACTGAACACAAAATCTTTGTGTAAGCCAAGATGCCACACTGGGCTTCAAAGAGAACAGGGCTAGTTGATGTCCTCTGGGAAAGTGCTCCAGGCAGATGAGGGGTCCATGAGTGCTGGTCACTTTCCTAGAATGTCCTTTTAAGAGCCCAGGAGCAAGTTGTTTCATGGGTCAGGCAGAGCAGAAGACAAAACTGGCTGAAAAATGAACTTTGTCAATAGCAAGAGGAGGTCAAAAGGAAGACAACTGATATTTGGAGCAAATGTAAACCTAACGAGGACGTTTTTCAGATGAAGGCATTTAATGCCTTTATTATCTCAGTATTTAACAGTAACAAGAGGGCTTGGACTGCCCAGACCTGAGTTGTAGGCCTATGACTAGGGGATTAGTGACTTCGTATTTGTGGTCACTGACACTGTAAGGGAAGAGTTGTCAGCTCAGCACTTGTAAGTTCATGGAGCTAGAGGGGATTCACCCCAGGGTACTGAAGGAATTAGCACATGTTATAGTTAGGGCCTTCTCAATAGTTTGTCAAAGGTCATGGGAGCCTGGGGAGGTCCCTACTGACTAGAAGCTAGCCAACATGATACCAATCTATGAAAAGGGCATGGAAGAAGACACAGGATACTACCTTCCTCCCTGTTAGGCTAACCTCAGCACCTGGAAAGGCAGGAGGGCATGTCCTGTGAGAAGAGACTATGAGGATACCTGAATTGTCCTTTCCAAATGAACAATTCTTTTCTCCTCTGTTCTATTCACTTCAGTAAAGGGAATAATTGCAATTGTTTATTTCAGTGGTCAGCATAGAGATTCCTACCTTCTTAATTCCTTCTCATGTAACTATTTGTAAAATGCACTGCTATTGCATTCGTGATTCTGAGTTTCAGTTTGACTCAACCTGCGTGTTACGCTTCATTCAAAAATTCTCTACAACTATCAAAATTGTTTTATATACGTAATCAATCTTGTAATGAAGTCAAGATTTCTTTGGATCAATAGTTTTCATTTAATGTTAATCAAAAAATTATCTCAGATTTCGTTTAGCAAATATGAAAAATAATAGATTTGATTACTTAATCTTGATATGAATCTTATGAAATCATTTTTGTCTATTCAGTTCCAATATCTATTATTATTGTTATTGTTATTATAATATAACTTTGTGATCCAAAACCAATCAACTGAGTCATTAAGTGTCAGGAGATGGGGACTAATACAGTTGTATTTTTTGTTAATTACAATAAAACGATGAACAGGAGAGGAAAATCCATTGCTGTAATCTTTTGCGATGTCAGTAGATGTTTCTTTGCTGTTGAATGTTTGCATGTGTGTCTTTGTGTTGGAGAAAAACTGAATCATTAGTTAGAAAATAATCTGTTGTGATAAAATACTGTGGGTTTTTTTCCTATAGTAACAGAAAAATCAGTTGACATTTCTCGTGTTCTTTGAGCTCTGTTTTGTCTGCGGGCTTCTACAGTTATACTATCACATGGATAGGAAAGGCAATTAATGTGTCTTTTAGATTTAAACGAATCAAACAGAACTCCCTGAAGTCAATATTTATTAATCTTATCTTTTAGAGTAGTGCCTAGAGGTCCTCATTGAAACCAAGTGCTGAAAGCCTATGGTTAAAGACACTGTGGCAAAATTGGTGTCTGCTCCGTGCAAGCTAGAGGGAAAAAACTGTTTTTCAATGAGCATGAATTTACAATCAGATTGAAATGGGTATAATGTATTGGAATCATATTACTGGTTTATGAGGCCTTATGAGACTTGAAGGCGTAGTCTGATAACCAGGGATTGTGCAGTATAGATTCACAGAACTGAAGGGACCTCTGGGGTCATCTAGTCCAGCCCCCCACTAAAACAGGTTCCCTGCAGTAGGTTGCAGAGGAAACCATCCAGGCAAGCTCTGAATATCTCCAGAATGTAGCATAGCAACACAAACGTGTGCCACCTAAGAAATGTCTGTAGTTTGCACACTGAAGTATGTTCTCTGTCTGTTGGGGAATACACAAGAGTTTTCAAGACCTGTGTGTTGCTTTTTATTGAACTTAGCATCTTTACATTACTTTTTTCAACTATTTTTCATTTTCTACAGAATTTATCACTCTCAGTGTGTTTTTATATTCTTGGTGAACTGAAGTTTACATTGTGCTATGGATATCTCCATTGCAATGACAAGGTTCTGAAATAGATGTGGAATTCAGAGTTACTCAATAATTATTACCAATAGTGTGTTCTTTCTTTGAAAAGACTGTGAGAACCTCAGGATTGTGAATTACCATTCACACTCGTTGTAAGCAATCACATGATGAATTTCCTTGCAGAAAACAAAGGTCAATCCTGGTAATGGTTGGTATTTTATTTACCTGATGCTTTTGGGATACTGTTCCAGATGCACATTACTCTGATGAGTAAAAATCTATTTTTAATTTTCATTTAAATTAATAGAATAGTCATCTTTAATGTCATGTTTCCATGACGTGTGGGCAATGGGATTTCAAAATGATGATTGTGCTTTCCTCAGCTCTGTTTTCCAGACCCAGCATAGACATTTAAGCATATGAAAGGCTTGCATGTACTCAGTGTACATCTCACTTCAGTTGAGAGGATGTTCTGTATGTTCTGGATGAAGTGATATGGCCCTACATGCAGTGCAGTGGAATGAGGCATCTTTTTAAGTCACATGTAGTGCTCTTTTTCCCTCTCTAACTTTCCTGTCTTGGTAATAAAGGCACATTCTTGCTTGATCAACACCTTGACTCCAATCTGAGTCTTAATTAGGAGGGATTGGGATTGATTTAACAAACCACAAGCCACTTCAGCTTGCAATAACTCTCTTCTTTCACGATGATTGTGGGTGATTGTCCAGATGCATTTAATTCAAAAGATATCTTGAAATCGCTAGAAATTCTCTGGTCTTTTATGAAAGAGCAGATACTGCTCTGACTTAATACCTGGGGATGGTTACAGAACCCTGCACTGTCAGCCTATGAGTGTCTATAGGCAGCTTAATTGCTTAGTCTGTGCACACAATCTTTAAAGTGTCAAAACAGAAAGCAAAGTTAATAACACTGTGGAATTGATGCTTGGCTAATGTAACTTCATTTTATCAGATCTTTCTCAAAAGCTTCCAGGTGAGAACAAGATCGTGAAACATTCAATTTGACATATTGAAAACAGTATTTATTTTTTTTTTAATGGATTGGGATCCAATTGTGTGAAATTAAGTAACTAAGTAATTCTTTGTGGAGGTGAAAATGGTTAGGAACTGTTACTACAGTATGAGGGACCTGATGCAGATACACAGTAAAAAGTGACATGTTGGTATCTACATTACACTTAATTTTAGTAAAATCCGTAGAAGGGAAGAGATCTGTTTCATACACAGAGATTGGCGCATATCTGAGTAGAACAACTGTGAGACTAGAATGTATTTTCTTTTCTAAACAAGCAAACAGGCTGCATTAACATTTTGATAACTATGTATACTCCGAGTTTTCCGAGAGCACTGGTTCTCAATCGATGATATAAAATAAGATTGTGGGACATTAATCAAAGGAAGTTCATTCTGTAGCCACATTTGAAAGAGCAGTACTGCCTTTCAAGTCATATTTGACTTAACTAACAGGAGTGATGCCGAATGAATGATTACTTCTGTGGCAAAATTGCAGCAACTAATTCCACAAGCAGATGAATACCAAAATGCTTCCTTTACTTTAGAACTGGTTCTTCATTTCTATTTAAATATAAAGAGGATGATGACTCATACGTATTGAATTTCCTCATATTGGGTCAAATTTGCAATTCTGAGAAGATCCTTGTTGCCAGACTATAACTTTCTTGAACGTGTTTGCGCATGAATAGGAGCTTATATGGGAAAGCATAACTGGAATCTAAATGTTTTCTGTTACATTGTTCTCCCTTCAGAAAATGCTACACCTTGGTAGCAGCAGGTAAACAGACAACATTAAATAAGCATTCATGGGGTTTGCAGCTTGTCCCACGCTCGGATGAAGTAAAGGGTTTTACTTTTCATCTTTCAGTCCTGTTTTGGCGCATTATGAATTTGAAGTAGAAAGTACTTCTTCCTCATTTGGCTTTTTTGTGTGATTTTAGTCAAATATTCAGCACATATGCTTCAAACATACGGAAAACTCCCCTGGGCGTGAAGATCGGAAGAAATTTAGGAGTGCTTTGTCAGGAGGTGCTTTGGACAGTTGGGTAGGATCCATTTATGGAGCACTAGAATGCAGCAGTTATCTAGCAGTGCTCAAGTGCCAGATTGGCTGGGAGAAGTTAAAAAGCTGCCTAACTATGTGGATCAACGAACTGGTGGGTGCCAGATGTCATTAGTAGTATTCATTTATAATGTGCCTATTAGCACTTCATTGTTAATCATTGTTTTCTGATGTTTTTATTTGATCAAAGAAAAGTAGTGTGTGTGTGTCTCTGTTTGGGGAGGGACTGTGGAGCAGCCTGGACACATACCCCTGGGTGTGCTCAGCAGCAGGCTTCCAAGGTGTCAGGAAGGTTTGTGCTGATAGGAAACTTTCCTGGGATTTTCTGTGTGCTGCCTCTGCGTGGAGCCAATTGAAGATGAGCATGGAAAGTTCAGGTCAAGAGGAGCAGAGGAAAGCCTTTTTGATTCATGGGCTGCATAGGCAATCAGAGATGCCTGCTGTGAGGCACCACGGGTATTGGTTTCTGTGCCTCGCTGCGTAATGGCACTTCAGGGCAGGCTTCAGACGTGTTGGCTAGGCTGACTGTGTATTCTTTAGGTACATCAGGTATGTGTATCAGTTACAGGATTTGGGGTAAGGAGGAGACTGGACATACCATTCTCCAAGTACAGGACATACTGCTACCAGGAGGAGTTTTTTTTCCATGTATCTGTTGTGGTTTAACCTGGCAGGCAGCTAGGCACCACACAGCCTTTCACTCATCCTCTCACAGGGGGATGGAGGAAAGGATTGGAAACAAAGGTAAAACTTGTAGTCTGAGATAAAAACTGTTTACTGAGTCAGAAAACGGAGAAATAACAGTAATGATAATTTTATATAAGTTCATGCACTAAACATGTGGCATACAAAGCAATAGCCCAGTCGCCAGGTAGTGGCAGCTCCCCCAGCCAACTCCCCTCAGTTTTACAGTTTTTCACGTGCATATGGTTTGGAATATCTCTTTGGCCAGTTCAGGACAGCTGTCCTGGTTCTGTCACCTCCCAGCTCCCTGTGTTCTCTCGGCCCCCTCACTGGCAGGACAGCATGAGAAGCTGAGAAACTGAAATGTCCTTTGCTCTGTACAGCACTGCTCAGCAACAACTAAAACATCTCTTGTGTTATCAACATTGTTTTTCTCCATAAGTCCAAACGTAGCATCATACCAGGCACTGTGAAAGAAAAAGCAGCTCCGTCCCAGCTGAAACTAGGTCAATGTCTTTGGTAGATAGGAAAACAAACTGTAAAATTCTGTTGTAGGAACAGAATTTTATGTTGGGTGATGTGAAGAAATTTCTAATACTAAAGACTGGGAAACTTCTGAGTGGCTTTCCATTGGTTATTTTGGAGTCTCCTTATTTAGCAAGACATTCAATACTCATCTTTGTATGATGGGCTTATGATGGGGCAGTACAGTGGTGAGTGGAGAGGGCTCATGAGCTTTAGACTTGTATTCTTCAAAATCTCCCAGTGTCTTGCTTTTTTTTCCTTGAGAAAATCTATAGCCTTTTATGCTGTGAGTGGAGAAAACATTGTTCAGATCTTACAAAGGATGCTGAATATGAATGCAGAAGACTGCAGACATCATAAGAATTGGTGTCCTTTGCTCAAACAGTATGTTGCTGTTGAGCTTTAGGAGGACAAGAGCTGCAAGGAAGTTTTCCACATGGTACATGCCCCCTGGTAGCTGTGTGTTGATGGGGCAGCAATAACAGACATCTAAGGGAGCCAGGGGGAAGGCATGCTCTTCACATGCACTGTTTTGCTTGCAGTTATTTGTTGACAGTTGGATTTGGTGATACTGAAGGTCCTTGCCAGCCTGAATGGTTCTATGTTTTTGTGAATTTTACTGAGACCAGTAAATTCCATTTATCTTTTAAAGTGGATTCTGGAATTTAGGGTAGGGGAAAGGTTACTCTGGAGAAATGAGCCACCCACCAAGTTCTACCAAGGGAATTCCCATCCCATTGCACATCAGATATTATGCAGTCATCACTCACAGTAAGAAAACTGGCTAAAATTCTCTGCCCAATTATGGTTCCACTTCTCACCTGATTTTCACTCTTCCCATAGACCAAGAAACTCCTTTGGAGGTGTGCCCAGGATCCTGCCTTGTTGTGTGTGTGCCCATTTCCTCAGCTCTCAGGCATCTTCTCCCATGGAGTTCCTGGCTTGTGTTCATGCATCAGACACCACAGGAGAAGGCTATGGGTTTCATACTCTCACCAGTACTCAGTGCTACTTAAAAGTCCCTGCAGCAGAAGTAGTTACATGGGGAGTGAGATCACATCCCCTGCATCTGGGGATGCACAACAAGCTAGGCTTTGGGCTTCAATGGCTCAGTGCTCTCCTTGGCTTCTTGAAGCACTCCAAAATGGATGTAGGTTGGCAGGTGTCCCTGTGCTCACTGTATGGCTTATGCTGTGGGCCAGGTGTATCAGTTGGCCTGGCCAGGCCCTCTGGTTGGCTTCCCTCCCTGCCAAGTTGGGGCTGGGCTGCAGGGCAGGACTGTGAGCATGTCCTGCTGTGACTGTAGGGAGGTGCAGCAGTATCCAGCTCTAGTTGTGCAGTGACCTCCTCCAGTGTGGTCTGCAGTGAGCTGGGGGCGAAAGGTGCAGAACAAGTGTGTGAGCAAGGCCAAGGGACATGGGAAGCCATGAGGGGGACTCTGTCCTTACCTTGTGGCTCTTTATCTTTATGAACAGCTGCTGCATAGCTAGGACTTCCTCCCTTTCAGTCTTGAAAAAACGATTCCTGCCTTCCATATGCTTGTTTTCTTGCTGGTGAGTCAGAGCCTATTCTCTTCCAGATTCAATTGTTCCTGCAATCAGCATGTAAGAGGTGGTCAGAGAAGCCCTGCTTCAGCCTTGTCACGTAGCTGCATGCTGAACAACAGTCCTGGTGCCCATAGTATTGTAAGCCGCGAGGTTCACGTCTCCTCAGAGTGAGAGATGGCTTTCCAGCAAGCTTTCCAAGGCTACCACCACCTTTCCCAGCAGGATGGGTCACTTAACATCCAAGACAGTTGCTGTATTCCTACAGCAGAAGACGGCCACAAAGGTGGTGTGCTTCTTTGTGGATTAATAATATGGATTGGATTATCTGAGCTCCTCTGTTTCAGATTAAATCCGTAGTAAGCTTCTTGGGCGTGGGAAGTAAGCAGAAAGGGAACAGGCAGAAGAAACAAGAAAGCAACCACTAACTGCAGTCCTACACAAGCTGAGCAATTTGAACCTGAACTTTATGGAACTGAGATGTTAGTGGGAATAGCTGCATCTCTGAAGCTGAAAATTCTTGCAGGCTTAACAGAATGAAATCAAAGGTACACTTCACATCAGATGTTTGAAGATGAAACAAAAATACCCAGCCACTAAATATATATACATATATATATACACTATATATAAGTAAATAATCACTTAACATTTTTTCCTGTTGAAACTCTGGCTTTTTTTTTTTTTACCCTCTATCAGACTTCTGATAAATTATTAATAGTCCCAAACTCTTGTCTAAGTTTGCATTAGCAGCATCCCTGGGTGTTAGAGGAGGATATGTTTCAGTTGAAATTATTGATTTATTCTGCCATGGTCTTAAAAGGCATTTTATTTTCTTAATGCTAAAATTAAATGGAAGGAAAAGATGTTTAACAGGCAGGTTTTATTCTGTGGTGCCCAGCATTTCTAGATATTTCAGAAGCGTTGAAGCATTTATTCCCATGCAGACATAGCACCGCTGTCAGAATGGTGGCAGAGTGGCTGAAGTGATTGCCTCAGCTATCACACAATTTAAAATTGATTTAATAAATTCACCTTTTTTCCTTTATGAAGTCTGTATCCACGTCACCTAGCTTGACAAGTTCTTCTTTCTTTGCAGTTGTACCTCCCCTTTTAGGCACAGTTCTCCAACTCTGTGTGGGAATTGTCAGTTATCATCTGGTTAAATGAAGCTGACAAGTACGTTCTGTCAGTTTTCATTTTAATGACTTAATATGGGAAGAAGTCAGGATTTTGTATGGATGGTAATATCTATTTTTCTGTCTTACATGGATTTGTATTAGGAGCCAGACAGTTTCAGATGCAGCTGCTGACTTCAGATCAGAGATTCCATTTTGGATTATACATTGATTTTGATGTACTGTAGTCAGTGTATTTAAAGGGAGTATCAGGGGTGCATTAGGCAGTCTAGAAAAACTGTGAATATTGAGAGCCATGCTACAAATCTAGAAATTGTTACATCAAAAAGTAGTAGATTTATGCTGAGTTACTAGATATCACTGTGTATAATACTAAGTCCTAAAATATTAGGTATCTTTTAGAGGTCACTCTGCCTAAAGTTACCTTCAATCCTGAATCAGCAGAAAGTTTAGAAGTGTTCAACTTTTAAGGACTTCATTGGCCCTCTCAGGACTATCTGCACACTGAAACTGACGTTTCAGTTTTCATCTTGGCCTGCATTTAAATCACAGTACATTGCACGAGGCAACTTTATGAAGGAGTTCAATTTTTTGCACCCAAGAAGAGCCTTAGTAGGCTTTGGAAGGATTCTGTGTTGAGCAGACACACAATATTATGTACCATAAACAGAAAAAATGGCATGTGAATCACAGAATCACAGAATCATAGGGGTTGGAAGGGACCTCTAGAGATCATCGAGTCCAGCCCCCCTGCCAGAGCAGGTTCCCTACACCAGGTCACACAGTTTATTTAGTAGGATAAGTGGCTCAAAATGCATCAAACACTGAAGTTTTGTTGAAAAGGATTTCCCTCAATTTCCATTCATATCCATTGTTCTTGTCCTTATATGCTGGACATTGTAGAAATATATGTAAAAACACCCACTTGAAGTGTGTCCTGAAGTACAGGAGTTTGAAATGCTTTCAACCATTTAATTCATAGCAAGGATACAGAAAAGAGTATTTTATGGTTTTTTGTTATTATTGGTATACAGCACTATTTCAAACTGTTTCAAATTAAAGGGAGAAGAGCTTGGGTGCTGTACTGGACTGCTTGTTACAGACAGCTTCTGTTAACCTGTTTAGTGCCATAAGTTTCTGGCTTCAGTTGGCAAGACCTAAGAGAAAAGGTGTTGTTCCTTCTGGGGTCTTCTCTTCATGACAAAGGCCTGAATTTCTTAAATGAGAAGGGAAATAACGATGTATAGGAACAAGGAACTTTCTTTCTGCCTCTGAATGTAATTCACAATCGCGTGTATGCATTATGGATGTTCTCCCCCTACTTTCAGTGCAGGCTTTAGGCATTCCCGGCATTCCGACATGTTTCTGTATCAGACTTTATTATCCTGCCCTACATCATGACTGAAGGAACCTGTGGAACGAGCATTTAAGGAACAGACCTGAGCACACTGAAGGGTTTTGGGCAGTTGTCCACGTAGGTGAGACATGAATAGTCATTAAGTCTGTTTGATGCAAGCCTGAATTTCAGCTGCTGTTCCTTCAGTTCAAAGTTATTAATTTTAATGAATTAAAAAAAAAAAAAAATCAGCTTCACAAATACTGTTCAACTCTGAGATTAGCATGAGATACTGTCATGTCTTGTCAAATGCAATTCTTTATAATTGCAGAACAGGCTAATCAGTGTTTAACACCTAATCAACCTCTGAGTAAAATGCATGGCTAAAAGGTGCTCGAAAAGGATGCTTTTACTGATTTATATGAAGGAGATTTCGAACACTTCAGTGTTATCTCTGAGAGACATAAGCTTTTGTGAGTATCTGGGATGTTGAATGAGGCCCACCGACAGTCCCGGAAATGTCAGAACTGAAAATGTTTGTTAGCATCAGGGCTGAGCACCAGGAGATCCAATTTTCAGCACTTACTGCCTGCAAAAAGAAATGACAAGGCTCGGGAATGCATCAAAGTTTTTTTCCTCCTCTAATTTTAAGAATCTAAAAATATTAAATAGGCCTGCTCCATCTGATCTCTGCTTGCTCTTCCACAGACCATAACCCTCTAATACCTGAACACTAATAAAGCAAAATTGCTCTGTTATGTCTTACGAAAATGACTTCGTTTTCTAATTCCAGGCATACTGGATCTTACCAAAGTGAACACCATCACACATTAACATTATGGATTATTAACTGAAACAGCTGCATCAAAAATAACATTATTCACCTGAGTGTTCAGACTCCTCGAGACACGTGGCACGTGTATAATAACAATATTGCTCTCTTCGGTTTGGTAATACCTTAATCGGTGTATGTTCATGTTTTGTTTTGTTTTGTTTTGTTTTTCTTCACGTTCACATTATGTGGAAAGTTTTAGTTGAAAGTAAATGGTATGATGATGTTACAGAAATGTTTTATAGATGGGATTGTCAGCACGTAGGAGTAGCCAAGGCTGCGCACAGTTTCTTTTCCGACTCGTATCAATACAGATGTGTGTCTCCTGGAGGATGCCAACTTTAAGAGCATGTTCCTCTGTTCCTTTTAGTCACTTGGGTTTGTTTAACTAATTAGAGAAGAGTCACTGAACTGTAGAGTAACTTGACTTGAAAGAGACCTCTGCAGCGACTGAGTCCGTGCCTTTGGCCATAGCCAAAATCAGCTTCCCAGGGGCTTCTCCAAAAGTGCCTCAAGCATTTCTAAGGAGCTTGAACTAGCTTGCTCGTTCTGGAAGCTGAATCTCCTCTTGATAGAACCGGCAGTTATCACTCGCAGCTCACTAGTGTTGGGAAGCATCAGGGGACAGCAGTGTGTCACCACACCACTGCTGCACCCTGAAACGATGTGCTCAGTTCCCTTTGGAAGGGCTGCAGAGCCTGCACGCCTGCTCCTTCAGCTCTCACCAGGCAAATGCCATTCAAGCTATGGCTCAAGCTCAGAAAATTGTGTGAATTCTGCTAACTTACAGCTGAATGTCCTTTCTCAGCTTTACTGGAAGAGTGTCGGAAGCTTCTTAGATTACTTTGTGTTTTCCCATACCATCTATTGACCCATACCTTTCTGTATGATTATCTCTTGACAGTTTGATGTAGAAATCTCTTTTCCAATCTTCCAAAGCTTTCACTCTTTATCTGAATTTTAGAACGAGTGCTGTACTTTGCTTCAGGTAGGAGAATGCCCAGTGAGATTGAAGTGAGAAAAAAAAGTTGGGGAAAAAACTCCAACAGACATAAAAATGTCAGATCACTTTTCCTGACAGAAGCAGTAGCCCTTACTGTTCTGCATTTGTGGACTGTTGGGCTCTCTCATCTGCCTGGGCGCACAGAGGGGTTTTTACCGATGAGATTAGGGCTGCATTGCTGGCTTGGATGTTGAAGTTGGACAAAATGTACAGAACTAAGGCTTATTTTTAATTAGATTTCTCTAATGTAGCATGCTCTATTCTAGACAGAAATATGTTAGGTTTGTAGTTGATATAAATAGTATTTCCTATGTACGTAACAATTCAAGTACATGCCTAGCTTACCAGAAGTGAAATTTTACATCTTGGGCCACCCAAGATGAGTATATTACTGCTTAGTGCTTATCCAGACAGGTACTGCAAAAGAAGGAGGAAGCCTACACCTTCAAACAATAATAAAAAAAAGATTGCATTAAACTAAGCCATATAACTGTATACCTATCAGAGATACTTTCATCTCATTGTTAATGTAGATGTTAACATTTTAGACACGGTGCTCTAGGAAGGCATCCAGGTGGGTCTGGAGCGTCTCCAGAGAAGGAAACTCCACCACCTCTCTGTGCAGCCTGTGCCAGTGCTGTCACTGCACTGTGAAGAAGTTCCCACGCATATGTGAATCCAAAAGTTAGAAATTAATAAATCTCACTCTCAATGTGCACACAGTTTTTGAAGAATTACTGTTATCCATGGATAGAAACAACATAAATAGATTTTTCTTTGACTATCTTAATTTCAAGAGGTTTAAATCTTCATCTCCTCAAGGCAGGTAGAAGCTCTCTGTGACTATTAAATTTGCTTTTGCATTTATTTTCTGCTCAACTCGTGTTCATGGTCTCGACACGTTTGGTAGTGGATAGACGTGGACAGGCTCTTGAAAATAAGCAGCATATAGAGTTAATTAGATTTTGCTATCTTTGCTTGATTTCAGTGCTGTTGTCTTCTGGATTATCTCCAGTGAGTTCAGGGAAGACCTGGGAGGTGCTGCCTAGTGTGAGAAGAGCTGGTGCAGAACTTGTTCTTCTGTGAACAATGTAGTTGAGGTTTCAGGTAGTCCAGTGTTCTGTCAGCAGCAGCACTGGAGCGGCAGTGGCTTATGTAAGCAGCTCTGATGCTACACTATGGCGATATTGTACTGAGGGAGACAGGCATCAGAATTTATATTGTTACTTAAGTTGTTAGATATTATGTGTATGATGCATAGAGTCAAAGATGGTTATGAGATGCTGTGTTACTTTGGGCATGGCTTTCTCATTTTTACTGGTTCTGCTGTAAGGAAGCGTGCAGCTAATGCATTGCGAGTTCATTTTTGTACCTAGATTTGACTTAATGGTGTTGTAGGAAAGATTTCTCTCTTCGTACTTTTGAAATGACGTGACAGTGTCCCCTAGTGGCCAGATGCTTCTGACGGTAACATTTACAGCTTTCCTTGTTCTTTGTGTGTGTGTGTGTGTGTGTGTGTGTGTGTGTGCATGTCTCTTTTTCCCCCATTTGAAGGTATTCTGGCATGCCTAGAAAGAAAAGAGCTGACGTTTCATCACTGATAATTATTTATGGGATGTTTTAGTACAGATACCTTCTAGATTAGCACAGATGGTGTATCCAGGAGTACTGTAATTAATGAAACACGGGTATTCTACCTAAAACCATTTCATGTGCACAGACAGGTAGAAGGAAGTTTCCCTTCCTAAATAAACAGTGTGTTCTTGTACTCCACAGGAGGTGGAGGATAATAAATAATTTCACAGCACATTTCTAATTAGCTTGCAGTGACATTATGGTGTGGAAATTCAGAGTCGCACAATAATTAGATAAAACTGAGCCAGACCTGGCAGTAGGTCTTCCATCTCCTTACATCTTGCTTTTCCCAATATGTGTTGCAGCCACTGGGGCTGTGTAATCTCTCACACTCATTTTGTTGCTCTCAGTGGTCGTAAGTCAGATTTTTTTTTTTGTTGCACAGTGGAATGGCTTCAGTGTAATTAGTATTAAGTAGCCTAAGGACTGACATGCAAGTCAGGAACAAGTTTCTCAAAGAAATTTCAAGTAACATTATCTCCTTTTTGTGTATTTTGTTCACATACGACCCAGCTGGTAAGCTGCACTATAACTTAGTTTTCGCTGTGCCTAAAATAACCGACAAGAAACAACACCAAAAAAGCCCTCACCTTTAAACTTGATTGGGTTTAAAAATGAAGAGCTAGATTCTGTGAAACAGCATTTGACAGGTATTACAGCTGGTCCCTACACCAGATGTCAATATGATTCACAGAATGGCTTGGGTTGAAAGAGGCCTTAAAGCCCATCCGGTCCAAAACTTGCCGCCCACCAGACCAGGCTGCCCGGGACCCCATCCATGGCACTGGGCATCTCCAGAGATGTGACACCCACAGCTCTGGACAGCAGTGGCAGTACAATGGAAGTTGGGAATTTCCATTTTTTTTCATTAAGTTGCACAATTTCCACTAAACATGTTACCTCTGTCTTAAGCAAGCAACTATATTTACTTTTAAATTTGGTTATGACCTTTGCGATGGAAGCCAGGAAATATTGGCATAATTATTGCGTAGTAAAGCATTAAATAATCAAAGTAGCAATTAATCTTTTAGATGGGAATGAAGAGTCATTATTTTTTTTTTTTTTCCCCACGTGTGTGCTGGAGATAGCTGCAAGCCAGAGTCTTGCCTCCAGCTGCCCTAACTGTATGGCTCAGCATTTGATCTCAACGTCTAATGAACTCTCCATTTAAATACAAGCACAGCTTCATCCCTTAGGATTAAGAAATATAAACTGTTTTGCAGCACTGTTGTATCAATAGCTGTTCGAAGAAAAGAGTGCTGCTTTGGATATTAATAGCAGAGTTCAGCTCATCACAATACGGAGCTTTTTTAAAGAACATTAAGAGTGAATGCAGATTTCTCAATGAGACAATGATTGTTTTTTTACTTAGGAGACTAAAGTAAAAGAATTGCATTGAAATTTTTAGAGACAAGTGGTTCTCTTTTTGAAATGTTTTCAGTGGCCTTGTATTTTTCTAAGCTAATATTATGAAGAAAGGGTTCAACAAGCACTCCAGATGTGAATTTACTTCAAATGCTAATAGCCCCTGATAAATGTGCAGCTGGTACTGAGTTCTGTCCTTACATAGACTCCTGAAAAACGGGTAAATCAGAAATGGCCTTATTTTGGCTTAATTTTTGCTATTGTGTCTAACTCTGTTTCTTTGCTCACTACAGCACAGGGCTTCAGCGATGCTTTTACTGGATGATATACGGAAAGTATGTGATCAGTGCAGTGTGTTGGTCTGCAATATGAAGGGACTTGACAGTCAAGGCCAGATTTGCAGCCTTGGCTAGCTCTGTGTGAACAGACTCTTTCAAATGCAGAAGACAGCTGCCATTGTGTGTGCACGTAGGGATACTCTGGCTCAGTCAAAGAAGTGACCTTAGGCGGTAGGTTTTTGCCTAGGAGTGTGGACAGTGGAATTATTGAAACTTAGAAAATAGCTTTACCGAAAGATCAGTCTTCTGTAATTACGTTGTGGGCAAAAAAAATAAGGGAGAGTAGTAGTGTCGGATAACTGTGTGTTTATCATAGTTGAATATCCACGCTTTGCCGGTGGGGAAATTGAGACATAGTGGAAATGAAATCTATGAGAGTTCTAACAGGATGGAGAAGCCTGGTCCTCTGACATGGGCTCATCATAGGCAACAACTGGGCACACGATGTCCTGTCTGCTGGCTGGGGGCTGAAACATTTCATGTTGTGTGTATTTCCTCTAGCTATCTCCACCACATGTACCTGCTGAGAAATTCACCTCCAAAGATGTCCCTCTCTGCTTTCATCTCTTTTCCTTTTTTTCCCCATCAACCTGCAGGCAGGCCTATCCTACAGAAAATTCCCCAGTTTTGTTCCAGTTCTCAGCTGGCCGTTACGGGAGCTTGTCTTTTCTGGCAGTGAGCTATTCCTCCCCATCAAGGCACAGCACAGCGACTACAGAAATCCTGCAAGAACACTGGAGAAAAAAAAAAAAAAAAAAAAAAAGTCAGGAAATGGGTTTCTCACAGAGAAATTATTTTGGACCCTAACTGCTCTTTCTTCCGCAGAAAAAGTTCCCCTTGTTTTTCAGCTGCACAGCTGACAATTCACTGAGTGCTGTGTTCAGGTGTTACTCTGCCGCAGTCTTGAAACAGGAGAGCACTTTTTTTGTTTGAGGAGTCTCAGTAAGGCTGGGTGCCACTGCAGTTTGGATATTTCAACAGCTTGGTTCTCTGGGCAAAAATAGAAAGTGTCTGATACGGAAACGCAGCTTGTAAACACAGCTAGTCTGATTTATGAGTTTTCTGAACATCTATTTGCTCTGCTAAGAAAACATGCCAATTAGCTGTAAAGGCACAAGCTATTTTGAGGCATAATGAAATAAACATAGCAAACCATGCATGCTGTTGGTTTAATGTATATGTTTTCTAATTTCTTCTAAATAATGAACACATTTTCCCCGTGGTTAGATTGCAACCAGAGGTTACAGCCTGGATCCACGTTCCAAATTTGCCCATTTGGATTATAGCGATGCAACTGAAAAATGATAGGATGGGAACTCACGTACCAAGAACAGAGAATCTATATGGGATTTATTTTTATTTTTTATTTTATTTTTTTTCTTCTCTGAATCATCTCTTAAGGTTTCATGTTCAGGCAGTGAATATTCTGCTGGAGATGTGGTCAGCGAGTCAAGTGAGGTGATCCTCTCCATCTGTCCTGGTGAGGCCACATTTAGACTGCTGTGTACAGCTCTGGGCTCCGCAGTTCAGAAAAGACAGAGATCTCCTAGGGGTCCAGCAGAGGGCCACAAAGATGGTGAAGAGCCTAGAGCATCTTCCATGTGAGGAAAGGCTGAGTAACCTGGGTCTGCTCAGTCTGGGGAAGAGAAGAATGAGACAGGATATTTTATTAATTAATAACTTTCCTCCTCTTGCTTCTCAAGACTTCCGTGATCTTATTTAATATATATTTGACTTCTAAATGTTTCTCTACGCAAAAAATGCAGTTTGGACAAGTGATGGCAGGTTGTCATTTGCATTGAATAAGGCATTGTTTTTGCATATATGTGGGTGTTGCAGCCTGAACACAAAGAGCCTCATAGTCTCACCAGAGCAGAACATGAGGAGGCATTCAGCGGAGCTACCGCTTTGAAACCTTAGTGGCTTGCTCTACCTGCGACCTGTCAGGAGTCAGTGGCTTGGAAGTACCCTGTAAACTCTACCTCACTGCAGCATCACCTGCCAGCTGTCAGACCCAGCAGCTGCTGAGGTGGGTGCTGCAGGAGCAGGATCCTTTTCTCCTGCTGTGCCTCGTGTGCCATCTGCTCGTAGCCCTACCAGCTGAATAAACTCACTTTCCACCTGCTTCATGCTATCAGAGTCATGCAAAATAAACCAATCAGATATAGAAGCTTGCTCTGTCTGTGATGGTAATTATAATTTATTTCAGCTTGCTCGCACAATCCACAGAGACGTTTTAATATCAGAATTGTGGAGAAAACAAAGTGGTATGGATTGACTGAAATGGGAGGAATTATTAAATAGTGTTATGAGGTTCTGAAGTTGTAGAAGAGTGGTGGTATAGCTTAAATAACAAAAAAGAGGTGCATAAAAATCAGATAATTGCCTCTCCATTGTGTATTGCTTAATGTAAAGGAAATTTGTAAAAGAGAATAATCTTTAAATAGATTATTTGTCTCAGGTCTAATCACAAAGGTGTAAGAAGTCCTGGAGAAATGAGCAGAATAACCCAGAGTGATACCTTAAATGCTTGCATGACTCCCTCACCCATACTGCGAGGTTATGTGAGAGAAACAAAAGAGTAATATAAATAACAGAAGAGGAAAAAGCTTTTAAAGTACACTGGGTGTCAGCGCTAATAATGTAGAAAATTGCTCATTTTATATATAACTTCATAAACAGTGTAGTAATTTTCATTTATTACTCTGAAGTGGTCCAAAAACACAACCTTAAGACATTAAGATGAAATTTACTTCAATGAATAAGCCTATATTGCTTTCAGATGTCTTTTAAAATCCGAACCCCAAAAGTTAATCATGGTTTACAGAGAATCTAAACATTAATGCTGTCACTTGAATTATTGACTTTTGACTTATAGATGTTTTAGAAGATGAATTGTGGTGTTCAGCCAACATCAGTATTCTCTGCCAAAAATAGCATGCAGTTAAAATGGAAAATAATAAAACAATCAATATCTGATCCAGAAATGTCTAATGTTTTATTTTTAGTCTTGGAAAGGTTCATAGGAGTTGAGCTGAACAGCAGAACTGCTTCAGGAGACATTCTGTGACGTGCCTTTGTCTTAAGTAGGAAGGAAACTGAAAAAAATGCTGACAAATTGGCTGCACTCATTCACTGAGTGAAGAAATAAGCTTAAAAATAAACTACTGGAGAAGATAAAACAGTAGTTCTGGAGATAGGAATGAATTTAAATCAGTTTTCTGTAGGGCTACATGCTGGAGAGGTAGGATCAAAGCACCAAAGGTTTGTGTAAAGGTTGTGTAGGTATTTAATAAAGGAGCACAACTTCTTGAACCTTTTTTTTTTTTTTTTTCTCAGTGAAATAACGGTGAAGCAACATACACATTTTTCTTACTAATTCACGCATCGTTGAGTGAGTGGATTCCACGTAGGGTTGTGTGTGTTTGTCAGTGGTGGTGGCCCTTTGCTCTGATTTGATCTGTTGTTGTTCACCTCCGGACATGCCTCAAGGGCTGCCCGTACAGCGTGTGTGAATTAAAATGATCAGAACAAGTCTTTGACAACAGAAACAGTACTGTGAAAACACTGTGAGGTGCTGTCTAGTTCCTCTGTGTGAGCAGGAGAGGCCGCTTCTGTTTTCTTGTTGTCTGTGTGTGTGCTTTGATAGCACTGCCCTCGCTGCAGCCACGATGAGATGAACGCCCATCACGTGCCACGTGGTGACGTGCAGCACCATCAAGGTGGCCTCTCTCCAGTCAGCTTAGGAATCTGTTGGAAATTTGTGAAAGAAAGGTGTGTGCCAACTCGTCAAAGCTTTGTAGAGTTCCTCTTCTGAAAAGATATAAATCTTTCAGTGTTACTCTGTTTTGGCCAATGTTACTACATAGCTGCTGCCTTTCAAAGAAATGCAGTGTAGCTTTTCCATAGAAAATGTACCATTAAATTGCAGATGTCATGGATGAGAGCACTGTAACTGCAAGAAAGAGGAGCTGACATGCAAATACTTTAAGATTTAATTCTATTCTTGCTGAAGTCTGGTGGGGGGGGGGGGGGTGAACAACTGACTTCCGATGGCATCTGGAGCAAATTCCAGATGCCCAAGTAAAAAATGGCTTTGCCATTTCATCAGCAGTGTGTGCCATTCTTCTGAAGCCAGGCGAATGTGCACTGGAGCATTGTTTTGAAGCCACTTGTTTCAGTTATTCTTGTAATGAAGCTCAGTGCAGCACTGCAGAGTGGCTGCTGCTGTCTGGGAGGTAGCAGGGCTCTGTCCTGAAGGGCTGGGAGGGCTCTCCTCAACTGCGTGTCTTTGGGACAAAGGGCTGTTCCAGCATTTGACCACTTTGGACCTTCAGTCATTGTCTAGAGGAGCAGAATGTAAAGGTCCTTCGTACGTTTACATAGGGATCTTCAGAAAGATGGGGAAATAGTTGTGTCACAGCTACTTGATGAAGGTACTTTCAGCTTACAGCTGTTTGAAGAATAGAGATAGTGTCTTTTTAAAGTTGTCTGTTTTAGTAATTGCAAGGGAACTGTTGATCACGGCCTGAACCACTGATTGGTCACCTGAGGTGAGCACTGAGTCAGCCACAGGAGCACAGGTGAAGGCAATGCACCTGTGTGACCGAAAGGGGTAGAGTCTGGCTCCACCTCTCCCAGACCCCATTTAAGGGCCGACCAGCAATGGGGAAGGATCTTTTGTTGGAGATCCCTGCTGTCTGGAGTTCCAACTGAGCTGTTCCTAAGTTATCAGTTGTCTTTATACCATCTGGATAATCCATCCAAAAATATATTGTCCATCTTCGATATATTGTGTGGGTGCTATTCATTCAGGGTATTCACCGGACAGTAATGGAGCATTTTGTTTATGCAGGTGTACATCAGTCTTCCTTATGTGTAAACGCGTGATTCCTTTGTGTATTACAGAATGCTGAGTCTTGACTTTGAAATGTGTAACTTGTGTGTGTGGAAGTGTGAAGCCATGCAGTCACTTTCCGGTGCGTGTCAGTGCAGTCACTGCTTTTGAAAGGGATCTCAGTGAAGTGTTAAGAAGCAACTGAGCTTTTAACTGAAAGCTGTTATATTTTGGCAAATTCCTGTGCACAATGAGCATGGCTTTTGTATCATATTCGACTTTGTGAGGGAGCCAAATACTTTTTCTTGCATGTGAAGTCAGTCGGATTTGGAGTAAATCCTTGTACACCAGGCCTGGCACATGCAGAGTAATGGCATTGCTCTTCTAAAGCTGCTGAGCTTTTACTGAAGCCTTTCATTCCTAAAGAAGCCACTCGGACAAACTTCCAAAAAGACTTCAAAGCCTGAGTGGCATCTGCTACCAGAGGTTTGCTTTGCCAAGAAAGGTTTGCTGTGCTTACAAAGCACTGATAAAACATGGAGGCCTCCTTTGAAAGAGCTGAGATACACACTCTGAAACCGAAGATTCGTACTCCTCTCCTGCTTTCACATTCCTTTTCTCCTTAACGGTCTTTTAGTTACATTCCTCAACTGCCTGGCACGTCCTTTGCATTCACAGTGAGATGCAGTGGTCTTAGAAAAGAGGTGGTTTCATCCATCAGAATTGTGCACACTGCATTCACACTGGGTCTTTTACTGCAACATGCAGGGCGCATATATATATATATATATATATTATTATTTATTTGGTGGGGGGAAGGGAGAAACAATGCCTCTATGGATGCCTGCCACTGGTGGGTAAAATATTTTGCTTTAAAAATGTACATACAGGAATCGTGGAGTCATTTGTGTTAGAAGGAAGCTTTAAAGGCCATATGTTCTAACTGCCCTACAGTGAACAGGGACATCCACAGCTCCATCAGGAGCTCAGATCCCCGGCCAGCCTGACCTGGGGTGCCGACAGGGATGGGGCATCCATTGTCTCTCTGGGCAAGAATGTTTGCTCGTGTTTCTTGAGCAAACGCCACACAATAGTGCCATACTTTTAGCAGAATATTCTCTAAATTCTCTTAAGCCTTTTCTTTTGAGAGAACTTGTTGTTTTGTTTTTAGTGGAGACAGTTGATCTCTTTGGGTAGGTTTTCCTTTCTCTCCCTCGTAAGTGGGTAGAAAAATGTTCCAAAATTAGTTAAGAGTTCACTTACAAGTGAGAACTGAGTTTTGTTGAACTACAGATACGTGTTTTGAGCCAACATAACCAGAGGGGTTTATTCGGAGCTGGCCTTTGTGGAGGGATGATCCGAATGCCGTCAAATGAGTAGGTGGTGTAAATGTTAGCGTTTCACATTCGGGTGTGACTGTGAAACGTTTCAGTTTGCCTTAGTGTACCATTGCATTTCCATATCCGTGAAGATACGACCCTGTTCAGCCTCTCCCAGAGGTGAGTCACCACCAAGCAGTGAGGGCCCTGCTGGAGAGCAGTGATTTATGGCATTGCTGTGTGGGTGTCACGGCAGAGCCCACCCGTGGAGGAAGTGCTGAGCAGTGTTGCTTCCTCCTGCAGCTCTAAGCAGCGCATCCATTCTGAACTGTGGAAGTGGCTGGCTTGGTAAAACACGTCCAGTTTTCAGATAAATAAACCCACCACGAAATGCTAAAACGCACTTTTGGAAGCATACAGGCTAAATGAACTTGTGGTGGCATCTCAGGCAGTGTGTTTGAATGTCACAGATGATCAAGAACATGGTAACACTGAGTTTTTCATTTTGAGAGAATGAGAATTTCACAGTGGTATCTTATACCTAAGTGAAAAGAGATTTGACTGAGCCTTGAAGTATGTCACATGCAATTCAGAAATGTTTTTATACTTGTCTCTTTAAATTGCTTCCCTCCTTTGTTCTTTCAGTGAAAAAGGGCTGCAGATCTGCAACTGGCTTTCACTGCTGCCAATGGAATGACCTGCATTTGCTTCCTCCTGCCCTGTGAAGTGTCTGTGCTTTGAGAGTGGCTCTTTGGCTGCACTTAAGGGAATTGTTGTGATAGAATTTAATTATTTGTAGCAACAGGCATGAATGAAAGCTAATTCTAGTCTTCTGGCATTTTTTGTTACAGCCAAGAGCAAGTGTTTTTCCATGAAAATGGAGGAAAAAATGCTGATTTACAGCAAACTATTTTTGGGTAATACAGCCCAGTGCTTGAGGTTGGTGGTTTCCGCCCCTGTCAGAAGCAGGGAAAAGTACCATTGCATGGCTGGAATTCCCAGCTTGTGCAGCATCCTCCACAATCCACTGTTTTTACCAAGCCTCCTTATTAGAGAAGTAGCCTCTGCTTCCCTGGTAGCCTTTGGGTATATCACCATCAGGGTCATCACCTCGTTGTGCTCCTAGAAGAGTTTGTTGGCTAAAATGAGCTGTGGCAAAACACCTGGTACCAGTGTCGTTTTGATCATCTTGATACTTAGAATGCTTCATGTGGCTCCAAGATTTCATGTGTTCTCTCTCCTTTCCTACAGTTGAAAGAAATAACTAGGAATATTGATTTTTTTTCTTTGTTCTTTAACTCTGATAAGGAGATGCTATCCTCAGGTTGGCTTGCCTTTTTTGTTGCTTTGGGGTTTGTTTGCTTGTGCATTTTTTTGTCCTCCACTGAACCTTTTTGCAAACATGGCTGCTTCATCAGAGCTACGTGGGTAACACTGCCTGCAACAATCACAGACAGCTCCAGCATACTCGTTATTGTGTGTACAGCTTTGACCAATGCATCTGAGTTGTGACAGTACTGCAATACACAAAAACTTACAGTTGAAATGTTTTCAGAAACCCAGTTTGCAAATGAGCATGAAAGCCGACACTCTTCCTTTGTTTAAGCCATAGAAAATAAGATCCTAAACAGGACAGCTCTGAATGATGTAGACTGTTCACCATGCGGCCCTACATTTAGCATCACAGTATGTAGTCCTCAGAAAACATCAGCCTAATTAGTTTGCAGCAGGCAGTCAAGGATGTTTGAAGCATCTTCTGCTTTGATACCTCTGAGTTTTGAAAGACGTAATCGCAGATAATATCAAGAAACAATGCATTTTAATACTTACTTTTTAATACCAGTTTTCCCACTCAGTTGGTGCATTCTTGTCACTTATGGTCTAATGAACGTAAAGGATCTGATGTACTGCCAGGCTCTGCCCCAGTGACTGTGGAGCAGTGCAGTTGGCTTCAGGGGTGCTCTGAAGGGTGAGGGCTGGTCTTCATTCAGCACTGACCCCTGTAAGTAATGGCAGCACTGAGACCCATGATGTTGTCTTTTCCTATTCGAGCCTTGCTGACTATCCAGGAGGATTTCAGATCTTCCTGTCCTGTCTTTCTTTATGCGCTGTTGTTAAAAAATACAAATTACAATAAAAATCATACTTGCAGTACTTTTTTTTTTTTTCTGCTCCTCAGTTATAAGCTACTTGATATCAAGGGAATCAGCTTACATAAGGTTCATGTTAAAGAGAGTGTAAGTAGGAGTTTCAACAGTATTGTACTTTGTATCTGAATTACTGTCTGTTCATTGAGATATTAGGTAAAAGAAAAAAAGTTGAACTCAAGTGTCTTTAGTAGCAGTTAGGTAAAATTAGCTTCATTTTATACTTCATGTATCTAACAGCTAGTTTCTTACAGCTTGGATGCGTTCCATGTGATGTTGAAGCATTTAGCTTTGTTTTTAATTGGGTCTGTGTTTTTGTTTGCTTGTCTGTTTGTTTTGACATGCTGCCTCAGTGTTGTACAATCAATTTGGCAGAGTTCTGTTTTCTGAAACCGTGGCGAGCAGAAGTGATGGCAGTCCAACTGCAAAGTTTATGGTCACACACTCCTAGGGGACAGGAACAGCACACACATGAGAAGACAGCCTAATCTTGTTAATTAGGGCTGGGTGAGAGGGAAACATAGCCTGATGCCTCAGCTTGCATTACTAATGCCTGTCCCATCCTTGGCCTTTTTTCCCAGTAGATTAGCGTTTGTATGAAGAAGAGGAATGAGAGAACAACTAGAAAAAACTTGTTGTTTCTTTCCATGTTGCCGGCACTACTATGAGCCATCTCCCATCCTTCCTTCTGTCCCCTGCATGCTGTATCCAAAGTTGGATACGCCTCCAACATTTTTGTTTCTTCATGTATGTACAGCTGATAGGCACAGAGAGAGCAAAGACTGTGCTTCGTATGGCAGCTGCTGTGTGGTGCCCCAGCCTGGTCTCTGCATGAGTCTCTTTATTTCATGGTTGGCTCTGTGTTGGTCCCAAAGCAACCCCACAGCATTGTTTTGGAGCTGCAATTTAGATTAGAGAGTGATAAATATAATTCCTCCTGACTTCTTTCAGTCCTGGGTTGTGGCATTATAAGAGGTGCAGCATTGTGAGACAATGAAAGAGCGGGGGTCCCATCAAAAGCTAAGTGTGTGTGCTTCTTGTGTTCTTGACCCTTTGGCAGTGGCAATAGTGAAATGCTTTCTCATAAAATACATTTGTCTCGGCAGTCCTTGACCTCCATTCAGTAAATGAAAATGTAGAGCAGAGCTATATCCCCAAAGGAACAGATGAGGGATGTGGTAAGTGAAGAAGAAAATGAAGAAAAATGTACTTGTGCTAAAGAACATTGTGGCAGGTTCTAAAGATTACCTGCAGGCCCTAAAAGCCTGGGTTGAAAAGGACCTCAAAATCATCTAGTTTCAACCTTCCTGCCATGGGCAGGGTTGCCAGCCACTGGAGCAGGCTGCCCAGAGCCACATTCAGCCTTGCCTTGAATGCCTCCAGGGATGGGGCATCCACAACCTCCCTGGGCATCCTGTTCCAGTGTGTCACTCCTTCTGAGTGTTGTATCTGTTCACATTATTCTGGGATGTAAGAGAAACAGACATTAATACACTGAACTTAAATATTTTTTTGAAAGTATATGAGTTTAGAAGAGTACTTCCTTGCTAGGATGAGGTGAGACTAATTACTTGGAAGGTGTGTTAAACTTCTGTTATTAGCAGGTCAAATTCCAAGTGTCTGCATCATTCCTTCTGTTATGTACCCTCTGAAGGTTCAATTTTCTCTTTGTTTAGGGGGTGAAAATAATTCATTCTCTTTCCTTTGTAAGAAACCTCCCGTAGAAACACATCCACCTGTAACGAGGCTCCATACAAGTGCGCCTTTCTTTGCAGTGTTTCCCTGCAGGAATCTTGTATCGATTATTTTGTAGACAAAAGAGGGAACTAAGGAATTGCCTTGCAGGTGTATTTATTCAATATTTGTGGATAGAAGGGGGATCCTGAATATAGTTTCCTGAATTAACAGTACCATTGGTGGTTCTTCATTTTCTTGAAATCAGTCAGTGCAGTTCATAAACTGAGGAGCACCCACTTACAGTGCTAAAATCTAAGATCAGATGCAGGTTCAAAATCTGCAGATTATTTTATTTTTAAAACCTCTGATGTTTAAAGCTGAGTAGGTGAATAAAAACTGGATTCTTGCAGAGCGTAATGATATACAAACTGATAATGTTTGATGGCGTGTTATCCCTGATGTGACTGTTGGAAAGATTAACGTAGTTATTTCAGACAGAAAGAAATCTTTCCTGTTCAGGACCAGTGTTCAGATGAGAACATAGTTCTTCAAAGCTGGCCTAGGAAATAAAAAGGAATGCTTGGGAGGCACTGACCAAAACTACCGCTATGCAGCCTTACATCAGGACTCAGTGTAGAGTTTGTGATGTGAAAACGGTTTTTAATACGCATATTTGTACAACTAGTTGTTAAGAGATGGAATGTGGTTTGCAGAAATATTTTTAAGGGATATCACCAGTAAAATGTTACTGAAGTTGTTACTAATGGCACTTGTAGAATGTTAGTATTTCTGTGGAGGTTTTATTTTATTTTCTTCTGCAAAACTAGATACGAGCTGCTTAAAATGAATTAATTGAGAAAAATGCACTGCAAACTTTTAGGTTCTGGACAGCTTATGACTCTTTCTGCCATTGTTTTTGCTTGATTTCTTTGAGATATATCCATTTATTAGGTTGCTTGTTTTGGAAAAGCTGACATAGCCACAAAGCATGTAGTTTTCAACTTGGAGTTAACAAGTATATCACGGCTTCCAAGTAAAAGCTGTGTCAATCAAGATGCTTCCATCCTGAAATTTGCCCACGTCCAGAGTGGAGTAGGAAAAGGTGGATTTGTATGTTCACTTTAAACCTGCATCTCTCCTTCTGTTCCCTTTTCTTTCCTGAGCGGGTGATTTCACTTTATAGTCCCAAGGACATCATCAAATGGAAACATTCAAGGTGTCTTCACTGACACGGGAGTGGGAGTTGTGCCTTTGAATCCTGTCAGGGGAAACAGGAAACTTAACCCAATTATTCTGCTTTCTGGGTGATGTTTTTTGGCTTGTACCCTGAAAAAAGGCCCAGCAGCAGAACTGCTGGCGATGTCAAACAGCAGTGCATGACCTGCAGAGTCCAGTGGTCCTGCTGTACAGTAAGCTTTCTAAAGACATCTCAATCATCTCAGGAATTCACACCCTCACGTAGCTCAGTTTTTACTTCCCAGGACTTAGAGATGAGTGCTGAGCAGTTCAGCTTGCTCACAGCTGGCATGCCCCAAGGCATAGGAAGTGTTTTAGCTGTAGGCAACAAAAGGAGTTTAAGATAAAAAATGTGCTTTTGAAATACAGACACACACAGCTGCTGCCCAGCACTCATCAGGAATTTTCAGGAAATCTGCTTTGTGTTTAACTTCCTTCAGAAACACTTATGTGAACCTGACCCTTAATGAGATGTTTTGACACCTCATTAATGACAAGTGCCCAACTCCTCATGGCGTTTTTCTTCTTACCTCCTGGCAAGTAGCAAGGTTTTATATCTGGGAACCTCAAAAGACCTTCCAGGCAGGCCTTCAGATGACTTTGCTGGGGTAGGCAGCACTATTACTTTGGAAGGTATAATAAAAGTTCCTCATTTTTACAGTGTTCAGGCAATCAAGGATGAAATAAGAGAGCTGCCTGAAGCTTCATCCCTAGCTAGGAGCAGAATCCACGTATCCTGCTTTCCCATCCATTGCAAAGGTCGTCTCTAAACTATGTGGCTTTTTGGTGTACCTGAATAAAATTCACTTCAGTGAACTGTAACTTTTCCTTCTAACAGGGAAGAAAACATCTGCAAGAATGAGCCCTCAAAACATTTTATGCTACTCCTAAATTTAATCACAGGCATCTGCGAGTATTTACCAATCCCATCGAAAACAGAAATACTGTAATTTGGGGATCTGTGTCAAAGGAAACACAGAGAGGGGATATGAAGCAGCAGTAAGAGCTACTACTTTCAGTCTGTGGAAATGCTGTGAGAGGTCACTTCCATGCAGGAGTGGCCACGGGTGGGTGCTGCCACCTCATTCTCTGAGTAGGCTTCCCTTTCCTTCTGAAGGAGGAGAAAAACTACTGTTGTGTCTGCTGACTTCAAGTCACCTTGTATTGTATAGTGTTATCCTGTTTTTTAAACAGCTTCGCCAAAAACTAGGTCGTGTTAGCTGCATATTGGTAATGTGTGCCGTGGAAATATTCTGTAGGGTGTGCTCCCTTGCCTTGCGTTATTGTAACTCATGATTTGAGCGGCTCAATTTAGTTTGTTTTAAAACGGGGAGAGGCTTTAAAATTGATAGTAGCAAGCAGCTTTTCTTCTGCTGGATGCATCCAATCCTGAAATCGTATGTAAATAATTAAGACTTGGAGTGCAGGTAGATTTCAGTGTGTTTTCACAATGTGATTTCATCTGCTGGTTGAGGCTAAGTTTTACACCAGATCTGACAAGTGTGGTATTTTTGCCAGCTCATTTCCAGAGTGAATTTTTCTTGTGGACCCATCACAAATGCAAAATCAAGTGGTTCTGACTTGACAAGAAAACACACTGCAAGAAATAACGTGTGTTGCCTTAAGTAAGTTGTCACAATAAACATGCATAGGAGTAAACGAGCAATGTACAAGTTCAGCAGAATTTTGATGACTGGAAAAAACATTCCTATTCATAAATGCTGTAGAGGAGGTAGTATTAACTTTAATACGTATGTCTTTCAAGTGTAGAGGAAAAAACTCACAAGAGAGGGAGTTTACAGGGTTTAATTGATTAGCTTTCCTTGTTGAGATCCTTGCCTACATTCAGCAGTAGCTGTTCTTAATGAGTTTATTTTTCGTAAGGACAATCAAGTTACAAAAGAAAACCTTTTCCCAAACAGTGTGCAGGTATGGCTTTCTGCACTGGCAGGTTTCCATTTAAATTTTATTGATGATTTGAAACCAAGTGTTAAATTGACGCTGACTGAGAGAGCTCCCACAACACTATCCCTTTAGAGAGACAGGGAAGAGCTGACATTCTAGATCGCAGCATTGATCTCGCGAGCAGATGGCATGAAGAACACACTGCCTGGCTTCAGGATTTAACAGCTCAGCAGTCTTTGTTGATGTTTGAGTCCAAGCTCAATCACCAGTGGTATGAGAACTTGGAAAAAAAATAAAAAAGCAAAAGGGGGGAGGGGGAAGGGAAGGTATGTGTAATTACATCTGGGCTCCAAAATTAAATGACTGTGAAGTAGGGCTTTAGAGTTAGACACAACTGATTCCTGATTCTGCAGGTTTACTAAATGGTCATGGCTTATGTACAGTTGGTTCCATTTGCTACTTCTCTGAGGTGTTTTCAAGAATATACTTGGAAATGAAAAAACTATAGAAAATCAAGCTTCAAAATTAAAACAAACAAACAAAAAAAAGGTTTAATTCTTTTGAAATTCTTTGTTGCTTTCTTTGGAAGCTCAAGAGATTGCAGGCTGGAAATCTGCATTCAGGGTAGCGTCGTATATGCTGAGTTCATAAGAGAATCCCATTATTTTGATACATTTGTGTGGTATACTGACATGACCAAAGTATGTCAAATCAAGAGTAAATAAAGGGCATACGATGTAATCAGAACTCTCGAGCTTTATGAATTACTTAGACCGAATATCTTCTTCCTCACGGCAAAAGTCTACCGTTGCTCATGTAAAAATGAATACTGAAACATAGGCTAAATCTTTTCCACTGGAAAAAAAGAAAAAGATCCAATTTATTAAAGTGACCACTGCTTGCCAATTAGACAGCCTGCCCCGTGATCCCAAGACTTTTTAAGGTATCAAACAAGCGTGTATTAAATAAAGTCTTTATGCAGCCTATTTTAAGTTATATAGTGAGGAAAATTAACTAATGATCCAGACAAGGTATTCGCTACTACTCTACATAGCTGGCCTTGCTTGAGGAACTCTACACCTTACAGAATATACATTTGTCACAGGTCAGACAAAGCTCATCTGGAAGCCTAGTGTCATAAGGAAAGAATATAAAAAGCTTTAAAGCAACCGTAGGTCACACACTTCACTTGCAGAAATTATTTCTCATCAGAAATCTACCATGGAACAAAAGTGCTTAACTCTTAAATCCCAGATGTGAGCAAATGTTAGGGTGCTGATGTGCCTATGCCTAGATGAATGACTGCAACAGTTAAAAACATTTTCAGGGAGCAGAATAAAGGCCGTGAGGAAAAAAAGAGCAAACAAAAGAACAGAAAACCACAGCAGTAACAATGTAGAGGTGTGAATGAGAAAACCTTGCAAGGGAAGGCTTCTTTTTGTACCTTCTCAAAGCTTTTAAGATGTGAAAGATTAGAGAAAGCTCTTCCCCTTTTTTAACTGTGCAGCTTTTAAGCAGTAGAAGCAGGAAAAATACCTCCATTATAAATGCACTGTCAAGCAGTAAACATGGTCTTACTGTACATACACTTAAGTGGATTCATTGCTTTTCCCAACTCACTGGCATACTGGACTTCTCCCAGCAGGAGAAAATGTGTTAATACATAATATTTTAATCTCCTGAAAACTGAAATGATCAAAAGGTCGTCACGAAGTTTATAACTGCAGCAAAGGACAAGTTAAGTTATTCAGAGGTTTGTAGGCTGAGTCATCCAACAGAACACTGGGAGCTGGTTCCTGGCAAGGCAAGAAAAGGAGATGAAGTGGAAGTCTTACTGATAAGAACTAAATCCTAGAGAGGGATCAGACTAATGCCAGTGCTTTTAGAAAAAGCAGCTGACTGAAAAACAAGAGGTCACGCATTGAGGTTTTGTAATGAGCTGACCTGCAGGCGAGTGCCCATTTTTCTCAGTACAGATGGATGGTGGATGGACTCCAGTAGCAGCAGGAAGCCATGCCCAGCGCTTCTGTGATGGGCTGCACACCTCTGCAGAGAGCAGCATCAGGAAGGGCAGGCTGGAGCTCAAGGTTTCCAGTGTGGAGAACAGTGAAAAATAAAGGTGTTCCATCTTTTCCACTCTAGGCTCCGTCTCTCAACCTCTGTGCATGACAAATGACCTTTTGTTACAAAAAGGTACCAATGTGTGGCTGATACTGAGGGGAAATCAACATGCATCCTATTCTTTATATACCAGTTCTTGTAGAGTTCTTCTACTGAAGCCTAAAAAAATGCTTCACTGTACCCCAAATGTTTGAGCATGTCGCTTTTTTATTCCCTATATTTGTAGAAAGGGAAAAAATAATGAGATGCATTCTTCTGAAAAAATGAATACATTCTCATTTTCTGAGCTGCACGCACAGCGGCACAAAGCTCTAGCCCTTCCCCTGGAGCCCACTATCTGCTTTATATTTGACTGCTGCATGTGGTACCAGGAAAGGAACACATTCAGAGCATTCCATAAAACAAACCTAGATTGAAATGAGCACCTTATTTTTACAGAGATGATGATCTTCCTCCAGTGGGATTACTGAATCGCCCCATTTTATCTTATCGTCTTAATTTTTCTAGTACTTGACAAAACGTTCCCAGAATTTCTTCCATTATCTTCCATGGAAATTGAGTTCAAGACTGCATTATCTTTATGTATTTGGAAGGTAACGTGTTCTCTGAATCAAACTGCACCCAAAGTGAACAAAAGCCTGTTTGGTTACAGGGAGAATGTACTTGAAAGGTATTTTCATGTTTGTGAGTTTTGTTTGTTTTTAAATGAGAAGAGTTGACACTTTTTAGAAACATATTTACAGTGCAGCAAAGCAAGATAATGACCATTGCTTCTACTGTGTCTTAGCAATGAACTGATCAGTACATTCCTAATAGCCAAATCTAGTTATTAGAAGCAAGGCGTATTTCTCCCATTTTTCCTGCTGCTTTCAGGATTGTGTAAGACATTGTCACTGCGTGTGACAATGTCAAAGACCGAGTGCTTGTAGACAGCACCAGTCAACACAGCATCCCAAAGTGGACACTGCAACAGACATCCCTGGGCCTCCGGTTCAGGGTCCGCAACTATTTAACATTCACAAGTTAAATACTTCTGAAATCCATCAGGATATATATATGTTATAATGTTTGATATATGTATATATTTACATAAATAGAATATTTTCTGTTCCTTTCACTTTCCCCAAGTCCCTCCTGAAGGACTGTTTGCAGAGTTGATTTCTGTGGTGACCTGCACATAATTTCTGCAATTAATGGCCTACTTTCACCCACCAGTTACCATACCAGCCTTGGTCCTGGGATGAAATGATCCCTACCACCACTGAAAATTCACTGCCCGTTACTACCACTGCTCTGGCCGGTGTCCTACTCCCTGAAAAATACTCAATCATTAATCGAGAGCAGTTTTTAATCCAAGAATGCATCTGGTGCTTCAGTGAAGTCCAAATGGAGCAGATCTACAGAAACGTGTACAAAACATGCTAAGCTTCAGGCATTCCCAGTTATATTTACCTCCACCCAGTTCTGACATCTCCACTGCTCCCTTCTTCTCTGAAATTACAGCCTTCAGCTTTCTTTTCTTCATTTGCTTTGGAGATGAATAACGATGAAACAATGAAAATATTCTACATGTATAAAAATTATTTAGGGATTGGAAAACAATTTAGGAGAGGCGGGTGAGGAATCCCTGTGGCAGCAGCAGGAGCTCCCAGCCCAACACAACGCACTTGGCACAGTGAAGGATCCAGGTGTGATTCGCAGGAGACATTCCCTGATACTAACCATTTTTTTCCCTCTCCTTAGTTTCCCACATCTAAAAAGGTATGAAACATACTTTTAAATCTGTATTTGCTAGCTCTGTTTTAACGTGCTTTCTTATTCCACCTTACTCATCTGTTTTCCTTTAAGAATGTTTTCTAACTAGTGACACTATTTCTTCCCCAGTCCCAACTTTTCCAGAGGTTCCCTTAACATGTATGGTTTGGTGTTCATCCTATTTCAGTAAAATGTTTGTTCTAAATTCATTTTGCTGCAACAGCCACTTGAGAATATTTATGTCTTTGCATGTTTGAAAGGCAGATCTCAAGATCAGGATAGAAATAATGGAGCAACACTGTATATCAATGCAAGAGCAGAGTCCTAAGTTCTTAGAAGACAAACAAATGTTAAAATAAAACAGAGGAATTATTTTAATGCTGTTAAAAGGACCTTATTATCCGTTTTCTGGGCTAAAAGAGTCTAGGAGCACATGTCCATCTTTGGGAGAATATTTCAGGCAACAGAAATGCAGTAAGGCAGTAACTTTGGATCTCTGAAGCCAGAAACAACTCTGGATTTCTTCCTCGTGCCAACTTCCTACCCTCACAGAGATGCTCTTCAGAGCTGCAACATGTAGGTGATCAAAGGAAAGGTCTTCAGTCCTGTTCATCTGCACTGAGCATCGTATCTTCTGGCCTGTGCAGTCTCACCCTTCCCAGCTGAGATGAGTTCCAGTAGCCAGAGCACCATGAGGAGAAACAAGCCACTATCTTTGTAAAAGACTGCAGATCCACACAAGGTTGTTAATTCAGTTCTGATCACTTCAATGTGATTAGTTTCCTCCTGTCATGATAAAAACTGCCTAATGTGATATACATAGTACACAGTTCAGATAGCTTTCTCCTTGCACCAAATAACAAAGCTTCTGTCTCGTATCATGTACACAAATGCCCACCCCAGGGATTCTCCTTGAAGGAGGCTCTCTGCACATTACTGCACTGAACTGTGCATTCAGATATGATTCAACACTACTGATGCTTCATCTCATATATGTCTTTGCTTCTGACGGTCACAAACCTCTCCTATTTGCAGTGTGACAGTTCTCTTGTCACTGCACAGCACACAGGGAGTTTCACAAACTAAATCTAAGGCTTGGTTCCAACTTTGTCAGAAAATAAGGCATCAGTACCACTGCAGGAATGTTAACTTTGATTTTTTCTCCTGCTATGATGACCATCTTTCTTTAAAGCTGAGCACAAGTGACATCCAACGAGGCTATGGCTGCCAAAATTTATTTCTTTGAAGACTCTGTGTAATGTCTAAATGACCCACTAGTAAAAACAGACTCAGGGAGAGTAGCCTGAAACAAAAGCTGACCACTCGGTACATAAAGAAATAAAATTAACCATTAACAGCTCTAGCTGAGCTCTTCCTCAACATAACCTCAAAGCAGGAAATAAATTAACAGAATAAAAGGTAGCGAAAGCATTTTCTGTTTTCCTCCCCTATTTTTCTTCTCTTCTGGAATCCAACATCAATTCAATTTAGAAGTAGTATTAGCTTCCTCTGAAAGGACTGAAAATTATCAGATGAGATAAAATCTTCACGTGCATGTGCACATCCGTCCATCCATGCTGTCCCTTCAAGGATTTCCCAGTTTTTGAACAAAGTATGAATGATAATATTCTACTCTTGATCATATGGACTGTGGGATCTACTCCTCCCGTAGTTTTTCAGAACCTTAAGGAATGGCATTTTTATTTAAATGATTTTAACAACTTCCCATTTGTTTCCAACCTTAAGCTTACAAACTCCTACAATGAAACAAAGGGTGTAAAAGCGATGGGTTATGAAATACCAGTGCTACAGTAATCTTTCACAAAGAGCTGCCTGGATTCCTGATAAAATACATCTTGTGTAACCCAAACATGGGCATCTCCCCACAAGCTGTGTTTGCAGGCTGGGGGAAAGAAGCATCTTCTCTGGGTTCATTGCAGTTGGAGAGCAGCTGCTGGCAAGGTTATTAAACATTAGGATATGTTTTTATAACTTAATTTTCCAGTTCAGGGTGATGCACATCCCAGTGGTGAGTTGAGTTTGCTTAATCTCACTTGTCTCGAGATTATAAAAGTTACGAAATGTACTAATTTAAAAAGCATACAATCCCCTCTTAGCCACGTGCTTGGCATTTTTAGAGCTGTTTAAATAGAGAAGTTTGTCCTGCCTGCATTTGAAGCCCTCTGTGACTCAGAGGATGCTGTTGAAAAATGGCAAGTCCAAAATTGTGTTTTCTTCCTTTTCTGTAATTAATGCTTTCATACAGCATATAAAAGGAATCCGTGATGCGTTTTGAGATTTTACTTTGCAAGAAAAGGCAAGTAAATAGGCAATTTCCAGTGTCGTGATTCTGTGTTAAGGAAGAGAGAGATGCAATTGCTAGGAAATTTATTACCAAAAGGGTATTTGATCTGGCTCATCAGCACAAGCCTAATCTGCATGGAAGCACGTGTTTTGTAGCAGTTGGCTCAGAGGCTTCTGAATCCATCCAGAGGATTGTCACGTGCTACTAGTCCTGCAAAATTATATAAACAATGCAGGACAAAAACGTTTGGTTTCAGAAGACCGTGCTTCACAAGCGCTCAGTGGGGAAATCTGTTGTGTGCGCCCGTATCTTCAGAGGTGGTTGCTCCTTGTGGAGAGGACTGCAAATCGATTGTCACGAGTGCCAGATTTGTGAGCAAGCCTAGTTGTCACCTCATTCTCAGCTTATCACACAGTTCTGTTGCTTTCCCGAGTTGCAATTCCTTTGAATTCAGGCCATCGCCTTTTCCTGCTCTATCAGATGTTCTCAGCGGAAGATGGAAATTGTGCTTTCAGGGAGCACGCACCTTCTCCTGACTGAGAAGTGGTGAGTGAGTGAGTTTGTTTGTGGGCTTAAACATCCTGGACTTGCACAGTGTTGCCAGGTTGATGTTATCAAGGACAAAGGGTTACTAAAAATTTAACAGATATGATTTTAATTGTGTGGCATCAGCTTAAAGCTTCACTGGAGGACATTGGTAGATAGTACTAAGGCAGATGAGCGTGTGCATTGTAGGCACGTGGGTGTAGAGATAAGGCTCCATTTGCATATTTCTTTCATTTCAACTTTCCATGTTTCCGGCAGTTGCTTTTGAGGACGAGTGCTGCACTACTTCTGTATCGGCTAAGTTATTTGCCATGCGTTGTCCAGGTGTTTTCATAGAAGCAGAAAAGCTGTCTGAGGGATGGAGCGACTGTGAAAACAGTTGCACAACCGCTGTTGGTAGAGATGTGTCTGTGGTAGAGTGAGCAACCACCCTGCTCCATGCAGCAGGGTGCATTTCTCTGCAGCATGCAGCTTTGGTTTACCATTCTGCATCCTCCTCCACACCTCATTAAGCTGCACACATATGAGGATGACTGCTCAGGTGTGAGGACTGGCTGCTAGCTGTCTGGTGGTCTCTGCTCCTGTGTGGGCCTTACCAGAGGCAGCTCATGGGAGCCTCAAGTAGCGAGGCTAAGTTAAGTCCTCTGGGCTCCATAGTGGCCATGTGTGCAGTCCTTTTCTGTGCCTTCAAACCAATGTCCTTTCAAGTCAGAGCATTTCTAGCATGTAGTCAAACCTGTCCACTTGCTTCCTCTGTGCTTCCCTACCATTTCTCCTTTCTTTTTACCATTAGCTGGTTTCCTCTAAACCCACATAAGTTGGCATGTATCTTGATATCTTTATTTCCTGTCCATCCAAGAAGAAAATGGGATTTCTCTTTGAAGTCAGCGCAGATCCTTTCTTGGGTGCAGTACAAAGCTGACAGATCAGCATTTGCATATCTTTCAGTGAAGGGAAGGTCTGCTGACCCTGCACAGAGGGCTCCTGTGGAGTCAGACTGGTAGGAAGCTCAAGGGATGGACACAGACGTATTCATAGAATCATTAAGGTTGGAAAAGGCATCACAGATCATCTAGTATCTAGTCCCACTATCTATCAACTTGTCACCACCATACTACCAAACCGTGTCACCCAGTGTGACATCTGCCCTGGGCAGCCTGTGCCAATGCCTCACCACTCCTTTTGATAAGAAATGTTTCTTAAATACCCAACATGACCCCCTTTTGGTGCAGCCTGAGGCCATCCGCTCTCATGCTGTCACTGTTACCCGAGAACACAGGTCAATCCCCACATCACCATCATCTCCCTTCAGGTAACTGGAGAGAGCAGTGAGGTCTCCCCTGAGCCTCCTCTTCTCCAGACAGAGCCATACCAGCTCTCTCAACCACTCCCCATAAAGCAAGTGCTCCAGACCACTCACGGCTTTGCTGCCCTTCTATGGATATGCTCCAGGGCCTTCGTGTCCTTCTTATGGTGAGGGACACAACAGTGAACACAGCACTCGAGGTGCAGCCTCACCAGAGCTGAGTACAGGGGGACAGTCATCTCCCACCTCCTTGCTCTCAGCTTGATGTGTTAGATATGCAGAGCAGAAGTCTCCTTGCGATGTTGCTCCATTTAAAAGGATCACAGAAAAGAGATTGAGAATAACATTAGCAAAGTTTTTCTCCAAATGGCGGGCTAAAATTATCTGGATACTTTGATTTACTTCCTTTTGAACAGGACTTACGGATGAAAAGTGATTTTACAGCTGATGCAAAGAGAAGGAGGAGAAGGAAACTACGTGTGAATGTGCTGTATGGCATGAAAGGCACAGTTGTCCTTGACATTAGTGCATCTAAGAGAGGGCTAAAAGTAAGATGCTAACAAAGGTGGTCCCAGTTATACTGGCAGTAACGTGAAGGAAGGGTGTGAAATCAAGGTGCAGCTGTGAGCTGAGCTATTTGAAGTGGCAGCTCTCAGGGACTGACCTCGCACCGCAGGGAAAGAAGTGTTTATGAGTATGTGTTAAAAAGAAAAATAAGAAGGGGGGGGGGGAAAGGGAAGGGAAAAGCAATTTACACTGTATAGGTAGAGTATGCACTGCTGTACTGTTACGCTTGCTCTACTGAAGTTATACATATCAAACAAAGCTTACAGAGTGTGCCGGGATAAAAAGATGTACTACCAATTTCATGTGACATATGGGCACCTGTCGCTTCTCAGAAAATTTATGCTTTAGTTAACAGATAAAACTGTCACGCTTTGCTTTCAACATCAGAAACAAGGTCTTTAGGAAAAGAGCTTGCTCTCAGAAATGGCACACCCTGTACGAATAAGATCTCAAGATTTTATGCCATTTGGCATATATAGTAAGTTGAGTTGTCTAATAAAGTGCAGTAATTCATCATCTACCAAGTTTAGTAGGTAGTCATATAGTATGTCTTGTAGTACCGAGACTA
Source organism: Oreortyx pictus (assembly GCA_036925125.1). Classification (NCBI taxonomy): domain Eukaryota; kingdom Metazoa; phylum Chordata; class Aves; order Galliformes; family Odontophoridae; genus Oreortyx; species Oreortyx pictus. Next base: position 1,119,152 of record JAUPFR010000008.1, read on the forward strand.
TCTCAGGAAAAAAAAATAAAAATCATGAATTTTGAAGGGGCAAGGGGATTATGGCTTGATTTATTTGGCAGCCAAAGTGAGTATAACCCTACTTTCAGTATGCTCAGGAGACTGAGGCATGGAGATGTCATACTGAGTAATAACATCAGGATAATATCAAGGTCTTTGGTCATCTCTCTGATCTTACGCAGGCAAAGCCACAGATATAAAACACTCGATACCGCAGGAATAGGACTTTTCATGTGGATAATAAACATCTAGGAAAATTAATGATCTATCCAGCTAAAATGATGAGGCCTGAGCCACGATCAGCAAGAGCGCTGGAGGGAGCCAGCTTAACTGTGCTGCACAAAGAATCGTTCAGATCAAATAAAACATGCTTTATTCATCCTACCTTCATGCCTAGGTGCTAGTTCTCCATCAGGGGAGTGCTCTGCAGTCTGTTCAGTGCTGATTGCTGCCTTGTTGTAATAGTTAATGAAGAAAGTGCGTTCGTTGGACGCGTACCTTTCCTTACTAACATTTTAATGCCAAAGTTAGCACTGAGGCTTTTATAAGCTAGCCACAAGTGTCACACCCAATCTGTGGTCAGTGATACAGTGAGAACCTACTTTTCCAGAGAGATCAGTATTGCAGGTGCCCTAGTTTGTGTTCAGCTCCTCCAGGGTGCACAGGGTTTGGTGGTAGAGGTGGTGATCAGCTGGAGCTCCTGGTTACCCTATGTCTGTAGCTTTTCCTTTTGTGCAAAGAATATACACATCCATGCTGTAGGGCACAACAAACACGAGAAGGAAATGGAACCGTATAATGGCATTGATTGGAGTGGACCTTAGCAATCACCTTTTTCCAACCCCCTGCTGTGGGCAGGGTGACCAACCACCAGATCAAACTGTCCAGGATCCCATCCACCTTGACCACGAACACCTCCAGAGATGGGGTACCCACAACTTCTCTGCTCAGCCAGGGCCTCACCACCCTGAGTAAAGAACTGCCTCCTAATGTGTAATCCAAATATTCCCTCTTTAAGTTCAAAGTCATTCCACTTTGTCCTGTCCTCTCCTTTAGTATATAGCACATTGTAGGTAAGTAGCTTTGGATGGTACATTTTTTCAAGATGGCATGTCCACTTTGATTCTGAGATGCTGAGCACAGAAAACAAAGCACTGAGGTTGGAGGGAGAGCAACAGATGGGTCTGTGTGTGTGTGTTTGACACAATATAAGGTGCAGAGGAGGTCAGTGCTCCTTTTGCTCTCCAGATCCACAGCTCTTCACGTGGTGCGCAGGCAGACTAAGTTAGCTGTTAAAGCAGCAGCTTCTTCCCCCTATTACTCATGGCAACAAGAATAACTGGTAGTGGCCTTGTAGTAGCAGAGAGATGATTCCTTCTGTAATTTTACGTAGGTCCATTTTAAAAGATTAAGTACAATCTTTGCTTGGCAGTTGGAATGCTCTGAAAGACAGCAGCACAAGTTAGAAAGCGTACAGTATGCATGATGGATCAGAGTATGAATGTAAGCAACTGATGAAAATACCGATGCAACTTACTGATTTACAAAGGGAATCCTGATAATCAAACAGCTGTGTAAATACCAACGTGAAATCTCTCGGAGTGCATAAAGGAGCACTGAGTTGTCCAGAAAGCATAGAGAATAGAAATTCCTGGAGGCATTAGAGATGCAGTGCTGTGACTACATATTTGTGCCTGTGTATCAGTACAGGTCTGTATCACAGCAAGCCTGTTGTGCTTCTTAGGTATGTATTTTATTTCTGCCATGTAGTTTTACCTCCTCTGTGCAGCCCGTGTGCATCGCAGTGTTAATTTAAAAAGTAGAAAAAAAAATAGTCTTAAATTGTAGATTTGAAGTAGTTGAAGTACATAAGGGCCTGAACTGAACTCTGGAATCCTGCTTAAGACATAAAATATTCTACGGAGTCAATATGTTATATTGTATGTTGACTCAGTTATATAATACGAAGACATGTAGAAAGTGGGAGAAAGAAGCAACTTAGGATTCAACTGGTAGAAGGAAAAAGCAGAAGGCAAAGCTCTGGCAAATTTCCAATCTAGGAACAGTAAATAAGATGGATTTCAGATGAGAAAATAAGTTATTATCCACTATCAGGTAGAGCAATCTATTGTTAGCCATTTTCCACTGGCTTTAACAAGAGGAACAAACTCAAAAGCACTCTGCGTTAGCAAGAAGTTCAAGGACATAAGAGGAGGAAGAAGCAGGATGCTCATATTTAGTCCAGACAAGTCAATAAGGCAGTCAGTCGTGCTGGAAGTATGTGAACTCAATCAGAGGGGTTCATGAGAGTTCCTGCTCTGGTTCTGTTTGCAAGCGACCTCATTTAGCAATACACATTTGTTCCTTTGTTTTGTAAGTGCTAGGTCACAGTAAATCATTTTTTCACCGTCGAGACTTGCTGAAATGGTATAAATGCTAACTGGCCTTCAAGGTTTTACTAAAATACATGAAGATGAGTTAGTGGGAGTGATCTATCAGATTTACTTGTGTAATACATGTTATAGGTGTCTTCTTCAGAAGCTTCACAATGCATCTTCTAGCATTGTTTCATTCATTTTTATTCTTCTAGAAAGCCAGCGGTGATTTTTAGATCTCTTAGTTCCTTCGTTTCTTGGGGAAAAATAACCTTTTGCCATTGGAATTTAATTAATCCATACAATTACGGAACACAGAGCAAAAAAAAGGAAAAAAGAACACCCTCAGAACCCCCATGATTACCAACTTATGAATGGGTTTGCCTGTTTCCCTATAACTTTCCAGGGGCCACGGCAAAAGGGTTGAGTGATGGTGGGACAAGGTCCTTCCTCAGATACACTGTTTAGGTGAAATATCTTCCCCCCCCCCCCCCCCCATTTTTTTTTAGGACTTTTAGTGACAAACAGATCAAGGGCAAGAATGTGGATTTTTGTTCTAGCTCTGATGATTTGAAATGGCTGAAGGATGAAGCTGGTTGGTCTTGTTGGTGCTTGCAGGCTTGGACATCTTCTGAGCGAGATACCTTGCCTCCTTGCATGCTTCTTCTCATTAGGCATAGCAGCAGCTGTGGGAAATGATTGATATTTAAGAAATAGGATGTTTCACAGGTGTGGGATGCGTTGATATAGTAAGGTTTATGTTAAGAACTAAACCCGTATTCTCCTCAAACCAATCCTTTTTATTGTGACAGGCATACACTACCTCATCTATTTATGAATTCAATTTTTCTTCAATTTTCTGTTAAAAAAAAAAATGATTCAGTAATGCCTTGAAAGAACATGCAGCAAACTGAACTGTAGATCTTTGATATTACAGTGAGTTAGGACTATTGAATGTCCTGCTTAGACTGCTTAGTTTGCATTAGATAACCTTTCGAGCTCTTCTTATAGTAGTTTAATTTCAGAGAAAAATCATGTTTTAAAGACAACTGGGCAGAGAGTAATGCATTGCTCTAAACTTATTGCATTAACCTTCAACCTCACAGTGTCAGAGCTGGGATAACTTACTGAGGCACAGAGCAGGTGTGGGTATCGTGTGTGTTCTGCTCCTCATCATCCACTGGCAGTCGCCGGTGAGAGGCAGGAATGTACAAACACGGGTCTGAGAACTTCAGGAGAGCTTGTAGTCTAAGAGCAGAGATGAGAAGTCAGCTCAGGAAACCTGAGCATCATGTTCCCCGCAGACAGAAGGTAGTCTGCCCAGTGGTGTTTGCAGGTTCCCTGGCCGTGGAGGTTTTTAGGACGGCTTTGGTCTCTCAGACTTGTGCCACTATGAGGGGGCTTGTATTACCAAATTGTTCCTAATGCTTTCTGCTAAGTTGTTTTTAGGTCTGGCAGAAGCTTTCATGAAGCTTGAAGCTCATTTCCAATGCGTGGTTTCTAATTCAGCACTATAAAGTCAGTATTCATGCGCTACATGATAAAGATCTTTAGTTACCATGATTTGACTTAGGGCCAACATGTGTTAGACAGAGAGGCAGCCAGGAGAATAACTTCCTGCTTCTCCAGACTATATTAATTTTCAGTAGGTAGTACTTTCAATATTTATGTCTCTGCAGAAATAAATCATACCACTTACTACAGGCTGAACCTCGGTGTGAAGTCAGTCTCACAAATAGCAGCAGCAAAACAAATGTCCCATCCGCAGAGACCTCGAGCCCCACAGAGCTGCACAGCTTTGGAAAGAGCCCAACTCGGATGGAACAGGATTGTGCAATGTGTATGTATTGCCCTAGGTTGCTGTTAGTCACAGTCAAGTCCTCGGTTTCTTCTTCCCTTCCGTGATTTCCTCGGAGGCTTAGCTTCTGATAAAGGGTGTTTTGTTTCACCTGCAGTACCTCTGTGACCCTGTCACGCTTCACTTTATAAGAAGAAAATGACATTTCTGGGGGTGTGTCAGACTTGCGTACATGATTAGCTTGAGCTTTTCTAGTAAATACATAAATAAACGAATTATTGAATAGTATTTTCCCATGCGACTTTCTTGTTGCCAAGGAAATACCATTGTTGGAAAGAGCAGCAAAATCTGTATGTATCATCCGACACAGATCCCAGTTCTGAAGTTTATTAAAGCGGCTTTGCAATGCTATAATCTTGTGAAATTGTGTCTGACCCCCATGGAGCACACCTCCTATCATCCTGCAGCGGGATGTGATTGCAGGAGGCACGGGAACGTGCTCACAGCAGCCACAAAGTCACCTGTGGCAGGAAGGGGTTCAGGCAGTCTGAGCCAGAAGAATGCTGTCAGGGCTGTGGTGGCCCTGGGGTCATCTGAAAGGAATGGAGACCCACATCCAGCAGCTGCACACGTTGCCCATCATCACACAGGCACCGTGCTGTAGCAGTAAGGCTGATATGGAGGGGACAGACTTCTTTAGAAGGGTCTGCTGTGATAGGACAAGGGGAAATGGAAATAGGAGTGATGAAGGCTGCCCAGAGAAGTGGTGGGTGCCCCATCCCTGGAGACACTCAAGGTCAGGCTGGACAAGGCTCTGGGCACCGTGACCTAGCTGTAGGTATCTCTGTTCACCGCAGGGGAGTTAGACCAGATGGACTTGAAGGATCTCTTCCAACTCTTGTTAATTACGCGATTCTGTGTAAGCAGGCTCAGTCCTGTTGTGGTGTCAGCAGATCCTCCCCGTGGCAGGACCTCATTGATGCTGCTGGCCTGCTGGAGACAGGTAACTTGCTGGGGCATTCAGCAGTCCCCTGGAGCCTCAACACGACGGGGCTGTGGTTTTGGGGCTGTGTGGGTCATGCGGGGATGTTGCTTCTGTAAAGCAAACTCGTTAGTTGTGAGCTGACATTCCTACAGTAGGCTACGATAACGTGAGTTTTGCTTTAGTTTGCCATAGGATCACTGCAAGCAGTCTTGGAATCCTTTTTATCTTGTTTAAATACATATTTTTTTAATAACCGACACACATTCAAAAAGTTGACTCACTGTTTTCTCTATCTGGCTTTTCTTCTCTAGTAGACACGTATTTAAAGTACAAAAAGATTTCATTCTTTTTCACAGGGTTTCAAAGATGTACATGTACACTGCAATTACACAAGAAGTAACACAGAGCATATCAATTTCAAATTGTCAGCAAAACTGAAATTCTAGGCTTTCAAAAAAGAAAACACTTCAAAACATGAACCAGGAAGGTTTAGAAAGAAGATAAAGCAATGAAGACGTGTGAGTGTATAAATAAATAGATACCATTTATAAAATAATGTCTTATTTTGGCAGAGGTTCGGAATCACTGGAGAAATTGGACACTGAGAGGCATTTTACATGCACCAAGTAAATATCTCTCCGTAGTATTTAAGTAGAACTGGGACCTAGTCTGTGTGATGAAGTGGCTGTCGGCACGTACCTCTGATTTCCAGGGCAGGAACCCAATCCCACCCCTTTGTCATGTTGCAAAGTATAGAAAAAAATGTAGTTCTAAGGTTGGGAATTATCATTTAAATTTACAACGCGTGAAAAATCAAATCCTGAAGTGCAAAACTCCCGTAGGAATTAAAAGTAGAACTGAAATTTTAAGAGGTAAGAAGCATTGCAATCAATTCCACTTTTTTTCCCTACACATCATTTAGTTTCTTTGATTTATGTGTAGTTCACGCTTTCAGATAAGTTTTTCTTCAGTTCTGAAAGCAAGAAGTATATTTTCTGAGTAAAAAGGCTAAATCTGAAGTATTTTCTGTTTTCTAATGAGGTGAAACTTGATTAATCTTTCCCCTCCTTGTGAGTGTACTTTGCCAGGAGCCTTGCTAAGTACCAATAAGCTTGAGTTCAGCAGCCCCGGAGTGGTGATGTGCTGTGCTAAGAGCCTTTCCTAAAATACGGGGAATTGAGTTGTACTTCAGGTTGTCACTTTGGTAGATATGTGGGAGAATTTTCCAGAAATAAATCCTATTTCAGTAATTTCATAGCATATTTTAGTGCTTAGCTTGACGCAAAGGTTTTAATGCTTTAATTAGAGCATGTATTTATTTTTATATTTCTGTAGTAAAAGGAATTGATATGTATAATTAATCAAATTTGCTCAGTTTCTCTTTGACTTTCATATTAATGATAGGGTTAGGTAGCAAATGAATTGTAGTTTGGTTACTAGCATTGATTTTTTTTTTAATTTCTATGTTTATATTAAAGAACAGAGTATCACTGTGCCAATGTTAGTTGCAAGTACTATTTTTCAAAACCCATCAAAGTCCCAAAGCCAACAAACAGATTGGCTTTATCTGAAGGAAGTGCTACCACTGCAGCTCACCCCCACCTGCCCACTGAGCCGTGTCCCTCAGTGCCACATTTCCACGTCTCCTGAACACTTATAGCATCATACAGTCATAGAATGGTCTGGGTTGAAGAGGACCTCAAAGATCATTGAGTTTCAACCCTCCTGGTATAGGCAGTCACCAACCACCCGGCCAGGCTTCCCAGAGCCACATCCAGCCTTGCCTTGAATGCCTTCAGGGATGGAGCATCCACAACCTCTCTGGGCAACCTGTGCCAGTGCATTTCCAAGGATGGTGACTTCCCCACCTCCCAGGGCAGCCTGCACCCATGCGTCACCACTCCCTCTGTGAAGGAATTCTTCCCAGTGCCCAACCTGAACTTCCCCTGGTGCAACATGAGACCATCACCTCTTGTCCCATTGCTGTTACTTGGGAGCAGAGGCTGACCCCCACCTCACCACAATCTTCTTTCAGGAGCTGAAGGGGGCAGTATGGCCTGCCTTGAGCCTCCTCTTCTCCAGTTCCCTCGGCCATTCCCCATAAGACTTGTGCTGCAGTGCCCAAACAGCTTTGCTTTCCTTCTCTGAACATGGTGCGTCCAGACCGTGCAGCCTTACAGTTCCTTAGCAGCATTTGTGGCATAGTCAAGTTTCCAGTTTCTTTACGTGATTAACTCACATCTGTGATAGTAGTTGGGTTTTGTTTTGTAGTTTCCCACTTTCGTCTGTCTGGGAAGCTACGCTTTCTCTTCTTAATAGCTACTGTCTTCACTGCTGAAATGAATACTGCACGAGAAATATTGGAGAGGGCAGAGATCTCCCTGTGCGAGCGTTCCCCTGGCAAGCAAAGGAAGATTTATAGCAAAAAGAGAGAGAGAGCTTCCAGCCTGCAAGGCCTCAAGCCTGCAGTAAAGACATGGGTTTCAGCACAAGCCAAAGGCTAACGCGACCGCAGGGTTTCTGGGCTGATGATACCTATACTCTGCTCTACGCTGTGGACAGTTTGTCCTGTGGACCTTACTTCTGTTGAGATGCTGGGGGAAAAGGAAGAGAAGTTCTGGAGGAAATCAAGTTGTTCCAATGTTAGTTACTCTTATTTTCTATAAATGTGAAGATCTATATTTTGAGAGATGTTGCATACGTGATCTTTGCTATATAAGCAGTCAGTATCTATTAAGTAATGACAGATCCAGCCTCTGGATGTGCAAATCATTTCCTAATACGTTTGCTGAATGGCTTTCCGAATTTCCAGAAGAAGGTGGGAGTAGTCCTTGGCTAGATTGTATCTTACATCAGAAGTTATTTGTGCAGTAAGTTTTGTCTTTAGCAAACATATTTGTTGTGCTTGAGAAGGAATTTATAAGGAAGCTTCAAAAAGGCTGCGTAAAAATGATGGATCTGAAGCCATCTGAAGAATTTGCTGGTGCATTCTGGTGTAGGTATTTTAAGGCTGTAAAGTGACAGCATTTGATCCAGTCTGTTTTCTTTAGCTGGTGGAACGGAGCACCCGTATTTAGCACCCTGTGACTGAGTGCCCTGTGACCCAGTCTCACTTGGATTGCTTTCAGGTTGCTTGTTTTTTCTGGGTTTTCATCTCACCTCCTTTCACATCTAGGAGCATACTGCTTGTATGACGCTGGTAGTAATGCCATATGCTGCTTAATTAGCATTTGAAATAACCCGGTGTCACAAGTGTATTTAATTTTTTACTAATACAGAAAATGTTCACTACATAGAAAGGATTAAATTATTTCTGTATTTCCAATGTGTGTATGTGATAATATGTGGACATATCACATACTTTCTTACAGTGGAAATGATGTTGCTGGTTCTTCAGCGGCTTCATCTCATCCTGTGGGCAAGCTTCTGTTCCAGACTTGGCCAGGAACCCAGAACTGAGAGGTGCAGTTAGTTTCCTGTCCACTACGTCCCTTCCCAACAGCCCCAAAATGTTCTTTTTTTTTTCTTCTGTAAATTAATTTTGGAAAGTATTTGGGCCAGGGTCTCATTCCAACCGGTCACACATTCCAGATGGTGATGTTAAATTTGCATTTGGTTCCTGGAAGCTTGACATGGAAGTCATGCATTCCTTACATGACAAAGGTGACTTGTGGGGTAAAAATAAACGTAACCAATCAACCAAATGCTGTACTGGGTTTGTGCGGATGGATGCCTTGTCCAACATTTGCCTCACTGCAGAAGCACGTGACAGTTTGTGCTGTTGTAGCAGAGACAGACACAGCCCCTGGCTAACATGGAACCTGTAAAAAAGAGGATCACTCTCTCTGAACGTTGTCCAGTGTGCAATGAGAGCTTCATAGTGACAGTGAAAAGAGAGAGGCTCACCCTCCCAAGTGACTTACCCAGAAAGAAGAGCCTTCCTTCTCCAAAGGTAGACATCCATGTTTTCATCCTGGAATCACTGTTAGAACAGCAGCAGCAACAACACAAACAGATGTATCTGCTTCAGCGTATTAATATTTACAGATTGATTTGAGAGTTGCTCTTTTACAAAGTGTTAAAATGCCAGCTTCCACATTGAGCACTATGAACATTTTGTGGTCTTCCTGCAAACTGGAAGGGGAAAAGACAATTTGCCACTACTTTTCCTGTAGCTTAATTCTTAAAATGCTGAAGGTTGCATTATTCTGTAGTGTTTATGTTAAGAGCAGTTTGTAAGATGTTCAGTAGGATGCTGGTCTACTCAAAGCTTTCTTCACTGCCTCCAGTGAGCTCCTTCCAGAGATGCTCAGTTTCTGTGAAGGGGATGAGTTCTGCAAGTCCTAGGTCATTTTCTAGCAAATATGATGATCAGTTTCTGTTCGGGAATGCAAAGTAAAGCTTCATCCCTTATGCTTTCCTTCCTAATTGCATCTGCCAGGTTGCATTCATTCGTCCTTCAGCTCTAACACCGAGTGTTGCGAGTTGACAGACCATGAACCTACTGATCTTGCATATTTATGAGAATGTGTGCTGCCTGAAGCTGGCTGATGTTTAGCTGCCTCTTGCTCCAATACGTGGATGTCCATTTGTCCCACTGCACTCTCCACATGTGGTGCGATGCTGCTATTCATTATACCATGATGGCAAATGTAGAGCCTGGTCAGGGTAGTGCACACACAGAATCTAGCTCCTGTCTCCAAGAGAGCTGCAGTGTAGACAGCTTTAAATCCTGAGCGCATTCACACCAAGGGATATGTCTTTTCTGCAGACATCTGGATCAGTTCTGAAGCATGGATTTGAGTTAGATGATAGCTGTATCATTAGGATATATAAAATTAAATTGTGCCACTGTTTTTGTAAACACAGTCATTGCACCTGGACATCCATGCCCTTGTCTCCTCAGGATCAGACTGTGGATGCTCTGCTGGCCTTTGCTTCATTTTCTCCCTCGGGGCTGTACTACTGTGATGGGCAGCAAGGAGACATTGTCACGTTGTTCTGGAGATCATATATGTACAGTCTCATTTGCATTCAAACTTTTGTTGTTTTTTTTTTAGATCTGAGTGGGACGACTGTAGTGTTTGGATCCATTACTCTTGTTTCTTGTTTTGGAGGAAAGATAGTTTTTGTCTTGCTGGAGCAACTTAGGTTTGTTTAGAAATGAGGAAATTTAACGAAAATAAGTGTGGGGATGCAATAGGTACCCATGAGATAGCAAGTATTTTCTGCAGAGAAGCTATTTCTTAAACTAATAGCAAGCACTAAACCTATCAGATGTAAAATATGCACATGTTTTTATAAATCAGAAGATCTGTGAAGCAAAAGCAATGAAAGCGTAAAGGGAGACAAAAGCAGGAGGGGATTGGTGGCTGCTCAACACCCTAACAGGCAGGGCTGGACTCAGGCATTGGGAATGCTTCAAATGCGTTTGGGTTATGGGGATCTCATGTGTAACAATCTGGTTGATGTCCAGCGCTAACCACAGAAATTTTTTATTGTGGTGGTATCCTTTAGCACACTAAGGATGGAGTGGGACCTTTGGCCAGTTGTGTTACGTGGTGAGAGAAGCAGATACCTTTTGCTAAAGAAGCCCAGGAGAAACAAAGGTTGCACGCATCTGTACAGCATGTGCCTGGTGTCACAGCACGTACAGACACACTGGGAGCTGCCGGTGTCTTCTGATGGCACTTAATTCTCCTGTGCTCACTGTTCCATAGTCTCACCAGATCCCAGTCAACAAGTGGGCATAGTTGCTTAGCTAGGAGATAACTCTTCTCATATTGGACAGTTTGCAGGCTTGCATGCAGTCCTGTAACAAATTGTACTTTTCAGAGTAATATGATTTCTTTGCATTAGTGGGTCAATTCCAGGCCGATTCTATCTGGCTTAATGGAGTGTGAAAATATTTCTTGAAGCGCTTGGCTGACAGAGGGGGAAGATGGATGGACTGTGGCAGAAACCACTGTTGTTGCAAGAAAAGCTCAGCCTTTCCTTAGTCTTTCTTTACACTCTCTTCTCAGCTCCTACCAACACAGCAGCAGGAAGCTATTCTTCAGTGCTGGAGCTCTGGGACTGAGGGGGTTGAACACAGGAGTGGAAAATAGGAGTGGGGGGTAGACAGCCATGTACCGCATCTCCAGTGGGTCACTCCATAAATGTGTGGAGACAGACATGTAGAAAGCTGTAGATGAGAATATTTTCTGTTTGGAAAGACCATTGGGGCAGATAAGAAGGACCAAGTGCAAAAATTTGCTTTATATTGGAGTTACAGGGAAAGATGAAGATGGTAGTTTAGACACAGAGTGCTTATTGGTGGTAAGACACACTGTCAAAACTTCTGTCATACTCCTGGTCCTTTGATGCTGTAGCCTGGAGAGTCTCTTTGAATGTCCTGTAGTAGCTCCCTGCATGCTCTTGATTTCCCATCTGAAGAGAGCTAGATGGGGAAGAAGATTGAATACAGTTGCGCAGCCTGAGTACCTGGGAACTGGGAGGTGCCATTGGCCTCCCAGGTGAGCACTTAAGAAGAATATTTTGCAAGGATGGGAGCTGATGAAGCTGAAAGGAAGGTTGTGTAAACATGTTGTACTTGCTGAAGAAAACTGAAAACAGCTGTATGGGAACTGTTGAATCACGGCCTGAACCACTGATTGATCACCTGAGGCGAGCACTGGGTCAGCCGCAGGGGCACAAGTGAATGTGATTGGAAGGGGTGGAGTTTGACTCCACCTCTCCCAAGACCCCATTTAAGGGCTGACCACCACCAGGGAAGGATCTCTGGTTGGAGATCCCTCCCTAGTGGAGTTATCGGTGAGCCTTGACCATCTTTAAAGGTGAGCCACTCTTTTCTTATTAACCATCTGTACATCATCTACTTAAGCCTGTCCAAAAATATACCGTTTTTGGCACTATTTCTTTTGGGTGCTATTTTTGGGGGTTATTTGCCCTACAACAACGAAGCATCTAGGGTAAAAATTCGTCCATGCTAGAGGATCATTTTATGCTGGGTGTAGATGTGAGTAGTCTACAAAATGTTAAGTATGGTTTATTTCTTACATCAGCTATCCAGAGATAATTGTTCTGAGGAATGTGACCAGTTTGTGTTCTCACGGAGGACATCTATAGAGCTAAGAATGACATACCCACTATGGTAATGACACATAATAAGATGGTTTGGTACGACTTCTGCTGAGGAGTATAATTTTAAGCACATTATATAGCAGCAAGGGTTGTTGCAATCTAACGATGGCGTGGAAAATGTCAGAATTCAAAAGCCAAACAATCAAATTCAGAAAGCTCTTTGGCACTGTGAAATTATGATTGTTCTGAAGGGAGTTTGTCACCTGCCGAAATGTTCATTTAAAAGACATTGTGTCACTCTACAGGCACCATTGTTAGAATATAGATACACAGAAATACAATATGCTCACTATCTTTAGCTCCTGTGCTTGCTGAGCTATCAAACACATATGGGTAACAAAACAGACGGGCAAGTTTGGAGTGTTTTTCAATTGGATGGTGAGAAACACAAGACCTCAGACTTATAGGAGCTGTAATATTTATCAGTTGCTTGTTGATTATCTGAAGGCCCAAATGAATGCTATAAAATTAGGCTAAGGAATTTGTGTGAAGTCACCAGCAAATTCTACAGAAAGTTGAGTTTCTTTCCTTCAGCATGTTCTGTGGGTTGTGTAACAGGCGGGACAAGAAAGGAGATGCCTCAGCTGATGGTTTGTACTTGGGACCAGAAGAAACAACCTCCTCTCTCAGGGCACGCATCCGCAGTGAGGTCTGGGGTTGCCTCCCTACCCTGGTTTGTCAGTGGACACCTGGGGTATTTTACAACACTTCCTTCTACTAATTCATGTAGTCACAACAGTGCTGGAAGATGTAAACATCCAGCTCTGAGGCCTAAAACGCATGCTTTCCTGTCGCAGACCTGCATCGAGCATCCTGACCTTAGCAGAAGTCTGCACCGTGTTGCCGTTCCAATCCATGACCCAAAGAGTCATATTGTTTTTCACAGCCATCTATCCTTTCACTTCTGTCAGACACATTAGAGCTGTTCCTTTCTGGTACATGTAGCAGTTCTTGAGACAGTGCAGTCATCAAGCTTCCGTGTGCGTGTGTGTGTCACTGAGGTGCCAGTACTGATGCTGCAGAGCAGGGTTTTCAAAACTGAAAGTCATGGCCAAGATTTGGACTGTGAATAAACATGAAGTGCATCCAAGTTCCAGAAAGATGCTGTTTTACACCAGTACCACAGCAAAAACAGTGTGTCTCTGTGAGCTGTAAGATGGCAGCATCTAGCTGACCCGTCAGAAGAAGAGCTGGAGAACTTCCAGCCAAGCAGACCTTGGGAAAATGGAGCAAGCAGTCCTTTGGTAGAACCACTTTTATTTATTATTGTACCGCTTTCTTTACAACATTCAGTAAATAATCGTATGCCATACATTTTTCAGCAGTATAAAATGTGAGAAGTTGTATTCGCTGTGAGTAGGCTGTCTTCACGTTAATGATGTTCGCTGGTGCCTTGGACTTCCATGGTGGCTTTGTATACTGACGTAGTATTATCTTGAAATACCTCTTAATTCTGGAGAAAATGTAGTAACTTCGTGGCCATTATTTAGTGGAAAATATGTTCTGTCATCAGGGATTGATAATTCATAGAATTAAGCTTATTTTCGTAATAATCACTGGTACATTTAAAAAGGTGATATGACTCTGTGTTGAATTATATTGAGAATGTGCCCCTGAAACACTACAGGTCAGCTGGTGCCTCTTTGCCATTTCTTTCATGTGGCCTGGAAGTTTTAATGTGTACTATTAATATTGTTAAATAAGATGGTGGCAAGAGACTTAATTCCTTTTTTTTAGCGGTGATGATTTCTCTGTGCTCAAAAAGTCTTAGAAGCAGACAAACCACCACTACTGATTGAATAGAACCTATGCAAACAATGACATATTATACTACAATAACCTGGAAAGTTTCATTTGACTTCTTTCAATGTTCAGTATTTGTTATGCCGAAGGTTGAATGGGAATTCAATTCCAAAAGCAGGAAAAAGGAATATCAAAAATACAGTTACACACGATTATTTTTCACAGCCGTAGTTCTAGGCTAGTATATAATCACTTTTTAAAGTGGAATTTATTAATATTTTATTGCTGCTGTGATGGGGACTGTGTGTGTAGCAGCTCGGGTGATGCCCTTTGCTGTTTACGTGAGCTGTGTTAGCAAGCAGCACTGAAGGCTGGTTCTTCATTGCTGCTCAGAGCCCTTCTCTGAACAACAAGCCTGGAACTCAATTGTATGTATTTAAATGCCCATCATCATCTGTCCAGATATCTGCATTTCTTGCACAGAGTATTTTCATTTCAAAATATTTTTTCTAGGTCGTATTTCTGTCTAATTTCCCATATGCTTGATGTCCATTGCCTGCTTATCAACCTATTCAGTGAGCAGTCTAAACTGTGAAAGCTATCTACTTCTGACAAACCTTCCCTTCATAGACAGCCCCCTAAGGCTTCTGGGTGACATCTCATTGCTCATCCTCACTACATTGGCGTGCAGCTGTGGGGAGAGGCCACCAAATCCAGCACCCAGCTGCTGAAGCTGCCAGCTTCCTGGCAGTGCGGGGTGGCATGTCTAATCAGAAATCCACAGGACTCAGTGGGGTGAAATGGGTTAGGGAGAGCTGGTGCAATATCCTGGCTGGGAGGCAGTAGGGATTGCTCAGTGTTCCCAAAGCGGCAGTGCAGACAGCAGGTTTACTGTGCTGCAACGTGGAGAATGAGTCAGAGGGCAAGGGGAACTGGGGTGGTGGCTCTTCTTCTCCTGGAGGGTGTGTTAAAGATTTCAGCCTCTTTCTAGATGCAGATGGCAGATGACTAACAAATCCTACCTTGGGAAAAGCAGTGCCAATTTCTGCGCTTTCCCTAAGCCATATAATCCAGGTCAATTTAAAGGCAGAAGCAATTTGCTGCTGGCTCTTGAGGTGAAGACTACTGGCTGCATCGTTCTTGGAGTCCCCTGGGTGAGCAGAGTCAGCGTTGGCCAGGTGCAATACTGTGTACCTTGTGAAAATCCTGCCCTCCTGAACCACCATGCAGCAGGGAAGTGG
Source organism: Oreortyx pictus (assembly GCA_036925125.1). Lineage (NCBI taxonomy): Eukaryota > Metazoa > Chordata > Aves > Galliformes > Odontophoridae > Oreortyx > Oreortyx pictus. The sequence goes on from JAUPFR010000008.1 coordinate 1,134,446, forward strand.
TGATGGGCTCTCAGCCCCTTCCTCAAGTTGCAGGTGTGCAGAGCAGTGCCTATCAGAGGGGCGTTTCACCATGGTGGTTGGTTGTTTGCCACCTAACCGCCTTCTACCAGCAAAAATCAGAATGTGCCTGGGTAGAGAAGGTGCTTGGTCCTCATTTTATAGCTTCTTTCAGTTCTCTGCTGAGGTCGCAGAAGTTGATGTAATGCCACAGCAATTCCTGATCCAGTCCACCGGTAAGTCAGCGTACTGCTGCAGTGAAGGTGACAAGGCACTCTGGGATGTAATGGTGGTGTCCAGCAGCACTTGCTTGCAGCTAGGTTAAAAAAAGAGTATGACAGCATGGCATTAGCTGGCAGTTACCGTGTTATTTTCAGAGTTCTTTGATGGAGAACTGGTAATAGCATCCTGCAGTCAGCAGTCTCTCTCTGCGGGTAATGCGGCAAGACTTTTTGGTGAGGTTTTATATATGTGATCAAGGACACTACTGGAAGTCTTGAGGCCATGGAGATGGGCATAGAGTTGTGAACGCATGGAGAAATTCAGTTGGGTAAATCACTGTATATTTACATAATTGTTCCCAAAGTCTTTGAAAGCCTGGAATTATTGAACATCAGGTTTACTTATTACTTAGGGTATTGGTAATGCTGTGGAAATTAAGTGCTGTGAGGTAAAATGTATTTTTTACGTTCATGTAATCTTCTTTTATATCATGGCTACGTGAATGCAATTTATGAATTTGTAGCGCAAGTATCGACTAACATGATGGATACTTCTCAATGCAGCGCAGACTTCTTGTGTGAAAGTCTTGTTTTCTGTTCTTGGTGTTTAGTCGTTCAGTTTTTTCTTGTTTTTAGATTTTTTTTTTTAGATCCTTAACTTGGTTGAAGCAATTCAGTGTATCATAATTGCTGTGATTAATTGTCTTTCATGGTAAATGAGTTTAAAGGGCAGCAGAGATCCCCAAGCGGCATAGGGATTGTTTGAGGGGAAGTGTGAGCAGTGCAGAGAGCTTGGGACACAGTTACTGCACTCTCTGAGCCTTCAGCCAGCATAAGGCTGGGGATCCCAAGGGCTGAAGGAGGCTCAGCACTGGCTTGTTGAATCCTCCCTGGCACCGTGGGTCTGTGTCAAGAGCTCTCGTAATGGGAAAAGTTAGCACGTTCCTACAAAGCAGTAAGGCTGAAAATGAATGAGCAAAATTGTCATCCAAGGCACAATCTTCTGAGAGTAATTCCCTCCTGGCTCTACAGTACTAGGAGTCAGCTGTGAAATGCTGGTTTAGTGTTGACCTTTTGGGCATATGCATTCATCCTCCCTGAACTAACACCTCGTAATAGCACCTGTCCAAACCTGAAATTGTCAAAGGCAGAGTGGTTGAATGTATCAACTGGTTGGAAGCCCATTGCATGATAGCTACTGTTTTGTAATAAATACATCTAAGCCTTTTGTAGGCTTCAAAACACGTGCTGTCTGAAGAAGCTTGCTCTTTGCAAAGATGCTAATTGACCTCTGCCCAATTGAAGTTCAGTGGATCATTGCCCTTTTAAGGTTAGGGCTGCTGAAGCCGTGTGGCGGGTAATTAAACATTGTCACTGGGAAGGTTGCTAAAGGCTTGTGTATACCATAATTCTACACTGTCTTGCCATACAGACATTTGCCTTGCAGGATATTGAAAATTTTATGGTGTCTCCCCTCTAGGAGTCAGCCACTTAGAGTGAGTTACGGGTTCCTTTCTGCAGAGGAAAATGAACAACATTGATGTGATTTGGGATAGCGGTTTAATTTTCACAATGATGATGTATCCTTATCTCATCATGTTTCTTCTGTGCAAATCTTTGAAGCAGATGAGAAGCCACTGAAATGGAGTTTTATAATGTACCTTAGAGAAAACAAATGTCTGTAAATTTATCTGTCGTTTAAGACCTTCAGAAGTCGCCACTGTATTCATTTTGGATCCTTGTTTCTTTGCCTTTTATCTTCCTGTTTTTATCCCAACTTTTATATACGTTTTTGGCTTTGATTGGCAGAGGCTCTTACATGCATACTGAGCCTTGAATAAGTGCAAAAGGAATTCCGGGGAACTTAGGAGTAGATAGGTGCAGATCATTTTTATTTTCACTCTCAGGCTGCTGCTGAGAATTAGATTGAGGTCAGCCCTGGGCACCAAGATATATTTGATATCACTGATGTTAAAGTTATACGCCGTTAATGTCTGACCTCCGTCTGCTTCCAGGCAGCAGAGCAGATATCATTATATGTGCAGATTCAGCATCAAGTGCTGCTCTGGCACCCGAGGGTGAGTAAAACAGTTTCAAAGGAAGCCTACAAGGCGGGCAGAGGGAGCTCGTTTGGCTCTCCCATTCATAGAATTACCGCGGTAATCATCAAGTTGTTTGTTTTCCCAGTTAGCTCCTCATGGGGTACTCTGAAATCTTCCCTCTGACAGCTGTATATCTAGCCCTCAGTGGTTAGCTTTCTCGTTTCCAGCCTCAGCAGAATCATTTCTGCTTTATAACTATTTGCTTTAGCATGAAACGAGTGGAAGAGGTGAGCAGGATGTAGCGCTTCTTTCCTCTTCCGTGGTGTTTAACACAGGAGCATTTACAGCCAGCAGCAGTGCCCGGTGTTGGGTCTGGGAGGCTCTTAAAATAGAGTGTTCGTTCTGGAGGAGTGGTGAGGCTTTTTCCTCACACAAACCATGTTAAGCCCATGGGGAAGTGCTTCAGAGTTCTGTAGGTGATGATCAGCTGGTGCCTGGAAATCATAAGGGCAGGAAGGGTCAGGTCTGTATTGTAGGTGGGAGGGGGCTCTTGCATGTCCAAATGCATTGGATGTTTCCTCAGATTAGAACAATTACTCAGTTGTACCCTTCAGATACAAGTCTTCTTGAAAATACAGATGGAAGTTCTACTCAGAATCATTCCTCCTCTTGCACGAGATGCAGGCCAGCCCGTGCACGGAGGTACAGCAGAGCCCACCCGTGTGTGTGACCATGGAGGCTTGCTGCTGCCTGGGATGGGGGCTGAGGCCGCTCTAGGCAGGAGTAGCTGCCTGTTCTGCACAGAGCCACGTGGAAGGTAACAGAGTGGCCGCCAGACGTGTAAATCTGTGCAGGGTTTGCCTGAATGTGAGATGTGTTTGTCCTTCATATATCGTCCTAATATTGTCCCACATAAGCTGCATCAGTACCAGTCAGTGGCATTAAATCTAATGCTGTGTTATTGTTCAGAGGAAGAACAGTATGAAATTGCATTTGGAAGTTTACAACAGCGCTATCGTTTGTGTTATACCAACGTCAAATGTTTTCAGACTGAAATATAATTTAAATTGCCAGGCTTACACTACTGCGCGATAATGATTTTATTTTATTTTGGAAAAGTCACAGCATTTATGCATCAGAATGTTACACCTTTGTCAAGAACATGTCCTGATAGCCACTGTAATTTGCATGGCAATTTTTCCCATTTCAAAGTTGATGCTGTTTATGCAGGAGAGTAGTTTCAAGCTGTAATTTGACGCAGGCTTGTTTCTGTCCCTCTGTTAGGACAGAGCTCTCCTTGCAAACTAACGGCATTCAGATGCTGGCTGGAACCTACGTTTCAGTCTGGCTCACCGTTTGAAGAAATGTGAGAAACTCTTCTGCTTCTGTAGTGCAAATGCTACCTACTTCTGAATGTACAAACACTTGGAACCCTTTTAGTCCTCCTTAGTCAGGAGTGAGGAGTTTAAAACAGTGAAACAAACCATGAATTACAGTTTTGGGAAGGTTTCTAAAGAAGCTTTGTGAATGTACAAGGGAAAAGACAGCAATTGCAGCAGGCTTGAATTGAGGGATTGAGTGCACCCTCGCTAAGTTTGCAGATGACAGCAAGCTGGCAGAAAGTGTCCATCTGCCTGGGGGTAGCAAGGCCCAGCAGAGGGACACAGACAGGCTGATTGCTGGGCTGAGACCGGTGGGATGAAGTCCAGCAGGACCAAGTGCTGAGACTTGCACTTGGGTCACAACAACCCCAGATTTTCTTAGTTCAGCTCCTTTAAGGTGACTAAATAAAGAAGCACAGTTTAACATAACAACGTTGATACGAGGCTGGAACGATGTGTTTGCTTAGGCTTGTAATTGTTCTCAGGCATGATTTTATAGTTAGAATTGATTTGTATGTCCTAATAATCATAGTGTGCAATCACACCTTGTAGCACTTTACATATGAACCCATCTCTCTTTCCAGTTTGGTATATTAACACCGTTGTATTTTTCATGGTTAAATTAAAACCATTAATTAATGTGATCTGAAATTGCTCGTTCTGGCAGCTTGCAGGGAGATAGGAGAGAGATCACACTGCTGTCTTCTGGTGATGGGGGAAAGCCAGAACCTGTCACTCTTATTGTGTCAGTTTTGAGCACTTCATAAAATTCCTTTTGGATGGTGAGTTGGTAAATGGGTATTCCACACCACGGAAAAATAAAATGGGTGTTTTCCCCGGTGAACTAGTGAGGAGAAGCAGCTTCTGTAACTTCTCATCTATAATGTATTCGTTAGTTATAAAACTAACAGGCATTGCGAGAATCCCGGAGGTATACCAGTGGATGCTGTGTTCCCAATTTCAATGCAGGATGAATTAATGAGAAGAAAAATCCCACAGTGAGCTTGTGCTGGGCCTGGGAGGGGAGTTGGGGCTGGGGAGATGAGGTGGGAGAGCAGCACTGAGACACTGCCTGTCCTGGAGCTGCAGGGACCTGGAGGGCTGACCTCTTGATGGGCCTGTGCCAGGGACCAAGGGAATGGGAAATTGTGCATTTCCTCATTAGTAACGGGAGCATGTTGAGCTGCAGTATCTGGAATGAGATCACCAAAATCATCCAGAAGTAAATGAATATTAGTTTTGGTTTATAAAATTAAAAATGACACTCAAATGTCCATGAAGATTAATGTGTCAGCAGCCTTAAAATAGTTATTCCTTGCCAGTAGCAAAGGCTTAGAGTTGGGCTGTGGTTTGTTGAGAGGAAAGGAGAAGGGAAAGGAAAGGGGTGGGATGGGGCTTCACAGGAGAGCTGTCCTTGGCTGCTCTGCTAGAGAGCACTTGGGGTATTCTGTAACTCAGTGCTGTAATAGGAAAAAACAAAACCATGGAAGCATTTAAACACAGGCTGCTCCGAGTTGGGCATTCCTGAAACTTTCCCATGTCATTGCACTAGAAGATTTGGATGCTAGAGTTTTCTTCATTTGTCGTGTTCAGCCAAAGCTGGCACGGTGATCTGGTACAAGGTGTGTGTTCTGACTTCATCCTTCTGCCGCTGCTTATCCTGCAAAGGAGAATCAGTTCTGAAAGACCGCTCACACCTATAGTGAGTGATTTAACGAGGGGGTCACTTAGCATTTCTATTGCCAGCATTGAAGGTTTCTTCCTGGAAATAATCTCTGTTTCAGCTAATGAGTATTTATCTCTGCATATAATTTCATGATTAATTTTGTTAGGTAAAAGTTCTACAGAAGGGTCATCGTTTTTTCATTTAAATGAGGATGGTACCAGAGGATCTTTTTCAAAGATAAATATGGAAAAATATTATATTTAAACTAGACATTATTTACATTTCAAGTATTAAGACCATCATGGAATTCATTGTAAGAAAATAAGTTAGCGCGGTTGGATCATAAACTAGTTTCCCCCACTGTGTCATAAGAAGAAATTGCATTTCTCATAGATAACAAACGTTGCACTGCACACAAATGGGATCAATTAAAGGAGGGTGCATGAAAGGGATGGAATTAGTATAAAAATAAGCTTTAGTGAACATCCAATTGCTATACAGGAGAAAAAAAAAAACACATCCTAAAACAACAGAACCAGCATTCTGTTTGAACATGTTCTGAATCCAGACAGAGGAAGGGAGAAAGTACAACCTCTGTATTCATTCCCATTAACTGATGGTTGTCATGTATTATCATACTTTCTCAAGCATGCCTTTCCTGGAATAATTCAGAGACAGATACATAAGCAAGTTGATGGTTTGACTGGAACAGCAGTGATATTTTGAGATGAGAGCAAATGATAATATCAAGACAAAATCTGGCTCGCCCAGGGTCTCACGTATTGCCTAACTGTTTGGAATAGTGATATAATTACCACTGGATAGGATTGTTTTCTACATGATTGGTTTCTTTGATTGTTTTTCCTTCTTACTCAAACAAGCAATCAGTTTTTATTACGCTTCAAATTTATATTCATTCTCATTTTTAAAAAATCAAATGTTCTCATGTAGTCTTCTCATTAAAATTCCTCTTGTTCATCCTTCTATCCACTGGGAGTTGCCATTTCCTCCCTTTGTCTTGCTTTTACTATTTATTTATAAAATAAATAAAATTATCAAATAACATGCATATTAACAGTGAATGAAGATCCTTTTTCAAATGAAATTCTGCAGTGAATGATGAGAAAGGAAGGACAGGAGATCTGCCTAATGATTTTCTTGTACTTCTGTCATCTGTCATACATTAAGGTAGGTTTATCTTGTAGATGAATTGCAAGATTAATGTCTATACATGCATTCATATTTTGAGGATGCTGATAGTGTCAGTAAGAGGTTCAAAACTAGACATTCAGAAATGTTTGTATGGTGCCCAGCACAGCCAATGGGAAAATGGTTTATCTTCCTGAATATCTAGAAGCAGGGCAAAAATCTTACCTCTTAGAATCTTAGGATCCATTTGTGTTGGCAGGGACCTTTAGAGGTCATCTGGTCCAACTCCCCTGCAATGAACAGGGACATCTAGAGCTCCATCAGGAGCTCAAAGCCTGACCTTGGATGTCCTCAGGGATGGGGTAGGCTCCACCCCTCTGGGCATCCAGTGCCCCAGCACATTTATTGTAAAGAGCTTCTTTCTTATATCCAGTCTATATCTCCCCTGTACTATGTAGCCCCATTGTTAGACAGTGTGTTCGTAAAGGACTACACAACGTATAATATTGTACTTCCTTTGACAGAAACTCTTCCCTATACAATTAATGTGAGCGCCTAAGGATGCTTGCTTGTGACAAGGGTGGAAAGAAATGACCTTCTGTCAATGAGTACGTGCCTTTCCTCCATAGAAGAGCTGCTGGTAGAAGGGAACAAGTGGTGGTGATTGCTCAAATTCTCATTTATTGCCGTGTGTTCTTGTAGGCAGGGATATAGTCTCCAGTCTCTGTGTTTGTATTTCAATCCAAACAAGCTGAAGTAGGACAAGAGGAGTTTTCTTCATTTTCACCCTTAGCCATTTATTTCATGTAGCCCTCATTAATTGTGCAGTATCAATGACCTTGGCATCTTCAATTGTCCTTGACTTGAAAACCGATGGGAACTGTTGATGGCAGCTAGTGATGGTCCTTAGCTGCAGAAACAAGTCCCACAAGTCCTCTGGAGGATCCAGGGCCTTGCTTGCCCTGAGACCAAAGTCTTGCCCCCTCTCTGAAGTGTAATGACCCAGGTCGCCAGCTGCACTCTGAACAACTCAAGTGTCCCCAGGTTATCTGAGCTGTGTTCAGAATAAAAGTGCTCTAATTTCTCATTTGTATCTTCTGTCTTTGGAGGTGTAAGAAGAACGGGGACTGGCCACAAGGCTCATATACCCTCAGGGTTTGCTCCCTTCTTCCCCTCTAAAATGAGCTCTGATTCTTATGCTCTGTGTCCAGACAGGCTGCTGGCATTTCACTAGCAGGATGCTACCTCTCAGGAGGAAGCTGATGCTGGTGATGCTTTTTCAGAGGCAGAAGAGAGTACAGGAAACCACAATGAAGGATTAAATGGTTCTGTTGACACCAAGGGGCTTTGCTGGTGGGTAGGGCTTGAAAGAATATACCAATATCAATTGAACCCGAAGCGCAGAATGTTGTTTATTTTCAGGGCCATGAGCTAGTTCTTTCTGGCTCTGCTCTTTCCCTGAGCTACAGCAGAGAGGCCTGTGACACCAGACAGTTCTGATTACAAACCTTAAAATGTCACCAAATTCCAGTTTATCAGTAAATTAAGGTTCATATACAGGGATTTTAAATACCATCCAATGACTGTCTAGCCCTCGAGGGGCTGAAGGGACATCAGAAAAGGAGAAAAAAAATAAAGGAAAAGCAAGGAGTGCTGTACTTTCGTTAGTTTTGTGAAATTTAAGAGATTCAGCAGAGCAAAGTCTTTGTCACAGTATGAGGTTCTCCCAAAGGGTAGGATAACAGATAATCCCTTCGAACTAAAGCTATATATTTCGCCTACAACAGCAATCAAAGTAAAGCTGTGAGAGCCTGTAAAAACCCGCCTGAAGGGCAAGCTCTCTCTGGGTGCTACAGAAGGCAGTTTCAAAGTTGATATAACAAGATCAATTCACTCTTTTTCTAAACACTGCCTGGTAGATGTTGGATCTCTTCTGATGCTGTCAGTAGCTCTGTCCCAAGCGGAGCTCTCTGAGATGTCACCTTCTTTATTAGCTGTGCTTTAAGCAAAAATGATGAATAAAAATCTCCTTGAGTGATGGTTATGGAATGCAAGATGTATATATTTATCTATTTATCTACCTCTGTATACACACAGATTTTTTTTTACGGCAGTTGTTGTGCTTGTTGGGAGGCAGCTCAGATTGATGCATTACAGGCACAGGGAGCTGACCTGCTAGAAATGGAGAGGGGAAAGTACAAGTGGATTAAACTTACAAGCTGTAAAATAGCTTGTTAGTGTGCATTGCCTCTTGGCCATTACCAGAGAACCAGAGCAAAAATGTCTTTAGCAGTGAATGATTCAGTGATCAACCTGGGGTTAGCAGAGAGAGCCATAGTCTCGATCTGCATCTATGTGAAGTTCATCCTGTCACTAAAGTCTGCACTGTGTGATGTCCTGACAGACATCATTTAACTGTCTCTGGAAGACAGCAGTGGCATCAGAGCATGTCTGGGTGCTTGTGTTCCTATGAGAGGTCTAAATACATTAGCATAACAACACGGTTGTAGAAAGCAAACACTAAGCACTCTTGCTTCGTATTTTTTTTTCTTTCCTTTATTCTTCCGTTTTTCTCCTGCTTTTAAGTTGCATGGCAACTTTTAAGTTGCCTCTGTCACAGCGTTGTGGTGCAGCCTCCAACAAAGCAGACTGGAGTCAGAAGAGGCAAGCTAGCCTTTATGACGGGGTAAATGATCTGTCTCATGGCATTTTTAAATCCAGTTTTGCTCCTAGGTAAGGGTAAAACGCATCGTCGCCTTACGTGCGTGATATCCCTTGGGAGCGTTTCTAAGCCTGTCACAAGCATGTGACAGATGCTAGACAGCACACTGTCAAGTTCGATTTCTTCCTTCGTTCACTTGTGTGGTATAATAAGGGTTGGAACTGCAAAGGCGTGGACGGTACCAGCCTCAGCAAGATTCGGGAGCACCTCAGCAGGGACAGGCTGGTGATTTTAAGTGGTGTTGACACGTGCAGAAATGATCTGAAATAATGAAACCTGAATTTAGTCGTGATGAGTGCTAAGCAAGGCCAGTTGGAGAGTAAATGGCTCTGCACAGCTAATAGGGCTGAAGGAGACAGCAGGAAGGGCGGCTGGTGGGGCAACCGTGTGCAAGGGAGGTGGGCTGGGGCCTCACAAGGGATGGACAAGGAAAAGCAGCTGCAGGTGATTTAGTGGGATTATGATGTATAAAATGAAAGCATCCCGTGACCAGGCCGTGAGCGGGGCTGCCCCTGTGCTTTAGCAGCTGTTCAGGAGCAGGGCTCTCCATTCCCAAATTGCCCTGCATGCTGGCTGGTCTGGGACAACATACAGCTTACCTGTAGATGCTGTTTGAAATCAGGGGTACTTCGTGTCTTTTCAAGGTAAAAAAAAAAAAAAAAAAAAAAAAAAAAAAAGGATGCATGCAAAGTCGTTTTGGGCTCCTTGCCATGAAAACTACTCCGTGACTGCTTTTATCCACGCACCAAATTACCCGTAAAAGAGGATAACAGATTAATTCAATTAGTTTGATTTAATCCCAATAGTGTATTGTTTTATTAAGGAGTGCCATGGCATAATTAAGAGTTATAACCGATTAAACACTTTATTTCCATGGAGCTATTAATTAGTACTAAATTACAATAAAATTAACAAAGTAACGTAAACAAGGCACGTAAATATTTTGAAATGACAGTGACAATGTATCGACTGAAAAGCTTCTTATGCAAACCATCTTTAAAACGAGTTTGACTGCAGAAATTAGTATTTACATAACATAATTGCAAAAGGGGAGACGGGGCAAAGAAGTCTCCTTTGACGAGGAAAAACAAATTTGTAGCCAGGTATTCTAAACTGTGTGGTGAAGCCACGCCTCTGAACCAAGCCTTGCTGTCTGCAGGGAGGAAACCTCAAAGTAAAACTGAATGTCATCTTGAGACCTCCTCTGTTTTTTTACAGTTTTTTGTTTGTTTGTTTTTTGACAAATTTGAATACAAATCTCAACAGCTCATGCATTGCTAAGCCTTAATGTGGCTGTGACGTATTAATGCTGCATCTCAGATCCTGTTGTTGTTTGCAGGGATGCCAGTTTTGAATTGCAAGCTCACCTAAATGAAGTTTCAAAAAATATAAGAAATTCACTCTTGGTCCCTCCTTCCAAAGGATGTGTTGGGAAAAGCAGGAGAGAATCTGAATTCAGCATGAGCTTTAAGAAGGGGAGAGTCCTTCCTCATGAGTGGGGGAAGAAATGTGGTTAGTTTGTGCAGAAAGCAAGTTATATGAGTGTTCAGAGAGATGTTAAACGTTTGTGATTTCTTTTTAATTTACTGAGTGTATTCTAGCAGCATAAGAATTTAAGTGTAGAGATGGAAGTTGCTAAGGTGTTGAGTACAGAAATACATGCACTGTAAGCATCACTGTAGGTAACATTAGCCTAATTAAAATAAAAATGGTAAGTGATGCCTGAGAGGTTCAGGGTTCTTGCCTCATGCAAAGCGTGGATTTGCATTCCTTAGATAGTTTTGGATAGTTTTGATGACATTACTCTTCATGCTGATTTCAACATACTTTTACAACTACTTCTGAGTCACTCATTTTAGTGACAGAAGAGGCTGAGTGGAAGTGGAGGCAAAGAGATTACGTCAGAGACTGAAAAGTCAAATTAATAAATTAAACGAGAACGTTATTTTCAGAAGTTCTTAACAATATCCTCCAGGAGGGTCAGCAGAGGTGGTGGTTTCTGGGATGGGACCTTTGGGCAGGCCCTGAACTAAAGAAGTATAATCACCTGTGGAAATCATACCCTCAGCTTAAGCCTTACGTCTCTCCCTCATTCTTAATTCTGAATGTCAAACCTTACTTCAAGTCAGAACCCAGATACTTTTATGCTGTTGTTTTTTTTCTTCTTTCTTTCTTTCTGCGCTATTGGATAGCGGCACAGCTCAGCCAGCTGCCACACACAACACTGGGTAAACTTTAAGTGGTGGGAAGGAAACAGTGCTCGTTATGGCTGGAAGAAGCATGCTTGGAAGAGCCAAGGAGGCTGGAAGTTCCCTAAGCTCCCTATCTCCAGTGTCTGTCTGCTTACCCTGCTATGAGGCAGCCTTGCTGGGCTATGAGTCCAAGGGCCAGCACTCTCAAGACAAACTTCCTCCTGGAACAGTAAGGGGTGGGGAAGAGATAACTAGGCCATTGTGCCCCTTGATTAGCTCTTTCCATCACTGTTAAGATCTATTTTCTTGAGTGATCTGTGCTGTCAGTGCAGCTGCACTCCGGGATACTGCCTCCTACCCCTGGGTTCTTGTTTCCTGCTCTCTGGGCATGGTCATACCTTCCTGCCCAATCTGAGTTCCTGCTCTTGGTTTCCTCATCTTCCCACATAACTCCCAGCTGGAAATCCAACCCTTATTACAGCAAAGATTTTTCCATTTGCATACTGGAAGCATTTGTACTTACCTATCAGTTCCATCAGTCTTCAGGAAATCATTAATCGTAGGCTTCTAGGCAGAACTACTTCATGACTTTGGTGTTGCTCATGGGTGTTCTTCCACGAGCAGAGTTTTCTGAAACTCTGTCCTCTTCACGAGCTTGTCCTTTTTCCTCTCCTCTGTCGAGATATTTTATCATATTACTCAGAAGGGAGAAAATTGTCCTCGTAAAAATGAGGCTCTTTGAAATTTACTGAAATTAAATGAGATTAAATGACAAGATTTGTTTTTTAGGTGGTTATCAATGGTAGAAATTAAGAGTCTTGAATTACAGCGTTGAGAATGTATTTAGTCAGCAAAATATTTTGAAATGATTATACAAACATGCAATTTGTGCTTCCTCTGTAATTTAATAACAATGTACACATCTGGTTACAAGAGAAGATGGCAGCAGAATTTCAGAATGCCTTCTGTTGATTCTTGCCTCACTGAAGGAACAGCAAAGAAATAAGAGGCCAAACGTCCAATCTGAGATTGGGTTTAGGGGTGACTGCTTACTGCATAATGGAAGGTTCCCCAGTTCTTGCCTCCCAAGATAACTTCAATACTACATTATACTTTCAGACAAGGGCTCAGAACGAGTTCTAAATTAAGTAAAAAGCACATCCTAATTTGACTTTGCCTTACTGGAGTTATTTTCTGAAGTTTCTTATATCCCATCCCTTTCTTCTGGAAGTAAATAGTTAACATATGGCTCAGGAGAGTTCGTATGTCTTTGAAGTGAATCCTTCAATCTTTTGTGTTTACTGCATTTTGAGTCAGTTTAAAGTAGTTTTGGTGAATGTGAATGAGATTGCTTTTAGAGGAAGCCCATCCAGAAGCCTAGTTCTAGTGGCACCAAAAACTCTGCTCACTCTAGCAGGGGCATAAGTGATGGATTCCTCAGACTGCTTTGAACCACAGGTATGGGGAGGATGTGAGTGCAGCTTAAAAGCTACATTGCGAGGTGTGTGGATGAAATAGCTGCAGCCATTTTACGTCTGCTGATCCCTGCCCGTGCACCACATCCCAGGCCAATGCCATGGGTTCAGTGACCTTGTAGCACAGTAGAAAACTCAGGGCTGAAACATTGTTCTTTTTTTAAATGATAAAATCAATTGTTACCGCAGTCTAAACAGCTTATACTTTTGGAAAATAATGTGCAGGACTAAAAGCCCTTGATGAGTATGAGGAAGAGTGTTCTACAGTGTGAACAACAGAAAGCATGATGCATCTTCATTATAGAAATTCAAAATGATGATCATTTATCATAAAACCTGCTGACAGTAGGCATTAATCTGTTGGTAAATCCCGCAGTAAACCTTGTTCCCATGGCAATGCAATTTGTTGTGTTCCTCCACGACATGCACGGAAGGCTAGGCATTGTCTGGACAAACTAATTGGAACCTTAATGCTGTAGGTCTATGCGGATGAAATATGTAATTATTTTGGTGGAATATTGAGTTAGTGGTAACCATGGTGCTGACAGAATGGTCCAGTATTTCATATGGATCAGTGCACGTGCTCCAGCAGCTGTCCTCCTGTCCCTACATCAATATTCCTTTAGTAGTTTGAGCTGTACAGCACTTGCCTACTAGAAGGCACAACGGTCATTTGCTGTAATGAACTGCATTTTGCTTATTTCTTAAGCTTATTCTGTTTTTAATGTTTGTGTATACATCTTATGTTTTAGAGGAAGAAATGATTTGATCAGACTGACCTGTTCTGGGGAAAAGTTTGGTACTCTTCCACACACGCTGCTGTTAGTGAAGTTACCTCATTTTACTTCCTTCTTTTGAAGGCTGATAAAACACCATTTATTTGTTTTTGTGACACTTTGTTTGAGGTCAGCACAACTTCCACGTGTGTCTGCAAACTTCCATCAACCTTAAAAATGCTCAAGTTATTTTATAAATCCTTCCTACTCAGCCTACCGTGCATTCATTCCACTTGGGAACAAAACAACAGCTTCAGTTATTGCAAAGTAGACCAGCTGTTCCTAACTATGTCTGCTTTCTGCTCTAAGAGCTTGGCAAGCTGGTTTACTCAAATGTAGTAAATAGCCTCTTCACTGTCAATTAACAGCCTTGAGAATAGGTTTTGTTGTTTTACTGATCAAGTCATGGCTTTTTGCATATCCTGGACAATTGAGTCCTATTGCGTTGATTTCTAATGAACGCTGAAATGAAGGAGAAAGCAGCAACCTGCAAAACGTCTTTGCTTCACATGAAATGGGCTGAAGATAATGCTGATGGGTGCTTTCATCCTAAAAAGACCTGGATTTTCCTGAGGAAGGTGGAATTATCCCAGCAGTTATTCAATTCAGTTTTCAAGCCATCTACTAAGAATGTAAAAGATCCAACCAAAGAAGAGGTCCTGTTTAAATGCCTTGAGTCAGTCCCCCCCTGAGATTTGGACTTTGTGGAGCAAGTAGTGCTCAGCCCATGCTGTAGGTGTGCCTCTCACACTGTGGCTTTTTCAATCCTGTAACTGTCTTAAATAGATTTGGTTTAGGTCTATTGTCCCTGCCCTCTGAAAATAGCTCTATATACAGTTTTTTGGTTTTAGATTACTTTTGGGCTTGACATTTGGAAACGCTGAGAGCTGAATTTTGTTAAACAGTTAGCTTACAGTTGAATTTTCTGAATGGCTCAGCAAACCATCCAAGCAGCTCCGATCCTTTAAGTGCATACTAGATCGCTATTCTGAGAGGTAGCATGCATGCAGGCCTCCAAAATCTGGTGCAAGATGCTACCAGGATGAGGCATTCTGAGGGAAAAATGGGAGCGTACCCAGTGACCACGAGCTTTGTCTGGTGGGCTCCTAGTGTCTCCCCACTGTCCTGAGGCCTCTGCCCATTTCCTGTTGTGTGTTTTAGGTTAAAGAGAACGTCCTACAGTGAAATTAGAGATAAGTGCCTGCTTGCTGTGCCTTAAGGTAGATATTACAAACATATAAAAGTTACTGTGAATTTTTCCTTCACTTCTTCTTGGCAACCTTCATGTAAATATGTAAACTATTTCAACGAAAACCTCAGGCGTTGTCTTCTTGTTATTTTTCTTATTCAAACCACCTTCATCAGGAACAAAAAAGCAAAAATCTGTTTGTTTTGAAGGATGTGTTAATAAGGGAAGAACATACAGTACTATGTGTTCTTACTAATCAGCAATTAAAATATGACTAGGATTACTAATTTTCTATTTCCTGTTTTCCAGGTCATCAACATATCATCTAAACAGTTGTGTCCGAGAAGTGCAGTTAAGGTACCATTATTTCCCATTGAATATTTTCATGTTTTTGGCAAAAGTGGTTTCCAAAATTCACTATCCAGCAATCCATTTAATAACATGCATTCCTGGAAGCTCAGTCCACCTCTTCATGGGTTGCTGTTTTCATGTCCCATTTCATCTACCGCTTTTCCTGGAAACTGCTCAATTTTTTTACTTACCTTTCTTATGCTAAAAAGCCTGTGTAGAGTTAGATGATGAGAGTAAGGCTTATGGGATGCACTTGTGACTGAAAAGTCATGTCCTTTATAAAGATTAACTTAGAAAACGATATGGGGAAATGATTGCAAATCTATCCATAGGAAGCTTTTGGAATGATGTCTGCTGCACGCTCCATGGCACTGAGAATTAAATTGTTGATTTGAATCGCAAGATGGAAATCAGCTCAGCAACTCTGCTGTACCACAGGGAAAAGATGGTTCTTTTTGTTTGTAATGCGTGTCATGGCCTGGGTTATCTCTCTTCAAGTCATGTTTTCACTTGTAAATTTTTAGCTGGGATATCAAATAAAGAATAGCAAAGTAGGAGACGGTGGAAATATTTCAGGTTCTTTTTTCCTTGATGTCTTGCACCGAATTCTGATGGTGGTATAAACTTCAGTGAAAAGATTTTCTTTGCTATGGAAAACACAAATGAAGTGTTACGGCTATCACAATAAAAACCTAATGAAGAATATTAGGCAGTTGTTCTAAAATGATGTAGTATAATTCTTGTCCATACGTTTCTCTCATCGGTGTTTCCATTCCACTTCTAAATGTTCCACCATTAGTTTAATATGGCAAATATTACAATACAAAACCATCATTACAATACAAAACCATCCTGTCTTACTGAAACCGTTCTTATTGTATGACCAGTTGAGTTGTTTCCTCCTACCAAAAGGAGAGTTGTTACTCTTGCTGTGTCTGTGTGATTTATTTGGAGATGGGTAAGGGATAGGAAAACTGCCATTTTTATTAGTTCCCTCTGCTGTAGAAACTGAATACATTACTTTACTGCTTTTACCTCCGTCCGTGGCAGTCTGGTAGCAAAAAATCATCATGCATGTTTCAATATGGGGATAAGGCCACAGACCAATGCATGCTAACATACACACAAAACTACTAAAAAAGAAATCCTGAAAGCTGCATATAAATTAGGCTATTGTACCCTTTGTATTTACTGGAGAAAAAAAAAAGTAGTCAAGAATATAATAAAAGTGAAAAGTGGGATAAAATGCCGAAGAAAAGAATGTGTTAGATTTTCTCAGATTAACTTAATGTTTTTTTTGTTTTTTTTTGTTTTTTTTTTTTGCTGAGGAAAGTGGATGTCTCAGACTACAGTAACACAGTGGGTTTAAGCTATCTAGATTTCAAGGAAGCATTCATTCTGTACAGTTCCCAGAGGAAATTATTATTTAAAGTGGAGATGGTGCAGATTAATACAGGAATTATAAGAAGCTGGCTCAGGCAGATAAGGAGCAGGGTAAAGAGGGGACTGTGGCAAGCTGTAAGGAGAGGTGGCTTACGAGGTTGCAAGAGACTCATTAGAAGTATTCATAAGGGATAGGTCTCGTGACCAGCTCTGTGGAGCACTTCCTTTAGTAACTTTGGCACAAAGTCTTTGATAGAATTTTTGAAGCTTGTGTGATACTGCGGAGGGCACAGGTGCTTAATGGATGACTTTTGTTGGCTGTGTGGATTAGTATAACAAAGATGGGATGAAATTTAATAAGCGTGCTGCTGTTCTCTTGTTGACTATTCACAGAGTTGGGTTTTGTTTGTTTGTTTGTTGTTGTTGTAAACAAGAGATGCAGCATGTGGAAGTTCAGTGTTTTTTTTTTAATGAAAATATGGATTCATAGATTCGTAGATTCATTAAGTTGGAAAGGACCTACAAGATCATCTAGTCCAACCATCCTCCCACCACCATCCCTACCCACCAAGCTACTAAATCAAATCCCTTAGCACCTCATCTAAACGCTTCTTGAACAGCGCTAGGGACGGTGCCTCAACCACCTCCCTAGGCAGGCCATTCCAGTGCCGGACCACTCTCTCAGAGAAAAAATTTTTCCTCAAATCTGATTTAAATCTTCCCCGGCGCAGCTTGTGGCCATTCCCTCTCGTTCTGTCATTAGTTATCTGGGAGAAGAGGTCGACCCCCTCCTCACCACAGCCTCCCTTCCAGAGGGAGCCTCCCTTCCTACCACACAGCTGAAGCTTTTGTAATCTGAGCAGTTGTCTTCAAATCCTTCTTATCAAGAAGTCACAATTTAACCTAAATAGCTTAGAAGCTAGGAAATTCAATTCTCTTAAATTCTGGTCAAAGAAATTCTTGGATTTTAATATTTGAGTTCCAAACCTTACCCTGTGAAGTTTGAGGAAGCTGCTGGTGTGAATCCTAGTGTTGCATTGGATGTCCAGGCAGGAGGTTGCTTGACTACAAGAAGTAGCAGATGAGGAATTGATCTTCACATAAGCAGCCCATCTGCCTCCTGCTGCCATAAGTCTCCAAACATCTTCCCAAACCTTGGAAGCAGCCATTGCAGTTCAGTGCAAGGTGAGACCCAGGAGATGGATGATGAAGTTGTCCTTTTTTGGCTATGAGAGGGAGGAGTGTGGCAAAACACATTGAACAGTTGAGAAAGAGATGGAGGAGGAGCCTCGGGGAGCATTTTAGAGCAAACCATTCAGATTAGCAGCCCCAGATACATGGCAGAATCACATCGTACTGCAAAAAGGGAAAAAATGAACCCAACAGGAAGCCCTCCCAAGGGCAATATGGCTAAGCTTTACCCTATGGCTAACTCTGTGAGAATTAGTGATCAAAGCCAAAAGGACGAGATAGTCTATTTTATTATCATAAAGTTGCGCTTCTGTCAGGTAGAAGAAAAGCTGTTTAGATGAAAAAGACTTGGTTTATAGATAAGAAACAGAATTGAATGATCAGTTTTCTGAGTGAAATTATGATGGTAAGAGGGTCGGATGATGGTAGGAGGGTCTCAAAGAGATCCGTGTTAAAACCTGTGATACTCTCTGATAAATGAACTGGAAAAGATGGCAGTGTGCTGGTGACGCTTTTATTCAGAGCAGCGAAGACGAGTGCTTACTCTGAAAAACTGCAGTATGATTCTGCAAAGCTAAGTGGCAGGGCAAGGCAGTGGCAGGTGACATTCAGCATAGGTGGGTGCAGGGTGAGAAGGATAACAACTCCACACACAAGGTGATGAGTGCTGAGCTGACTGCTGCCACCAGTGGACTTAAAGAAATGTCTGGCTTAGATAGAGCTGTGAAATGGACTCCTCTAGGAAGATGTTACCTTTAATTTCAGCAGCAGTTGTAAAAACAAACAGTAGCAGGGCTGTTTACCTCACAAAGGTTATACATCCTGATGAGGAAGTAAGTGAACTGAATGTATTTGGCGTGAATGTATTTGGCATCAGGTTGGGGGAATTAAGTTCTCCTGCAGGCCGGCTCTTTCCTTCCATTGGGTGCTGCTGCTGCCATGGAGGCAAGGATGGATCCAGTGTGCCCTCACATGAAGGGCTGCTCATCTGTTATGGGGCTTAAAGTGAAAGGACTGGGAGCCATTGCTGGTGGAGCTGCTAAAAGCAAACAGACAAAAAAAAAACGACAGCAAAAAACTTTGAAAGTGATTTCAGGCTGTGCCTAGCAAGTAACCTCTCTAAAGGGGTTTGCTGTTTGCCAGGGCCTGCGTTCAAACTGTCAGTGACTCTGTGTTCAGGTGGAGGCTGGTGTCAATTGGTATCCCCCAGGGGTCCATCCTGGGAGCAGAGCTCTTCAATATCTTTATCACTGACATAAACAGTGGGATCGAGTGTACCCTCAACAAGTTTGCTAATGACACCAAGCTGAGTGGTGGAGTGATGCAGTTGACATAATAGAAGGGAAGGATGCCATTCAGAGGGACCTGGACAGGCCTGAGGAGTGGATAAATGAGAACCTAATGAGGTTTAACAAGGCCAATTGCAAGATGTTGCTCTTGGATGTTGCTCTATCTGGCAATCTCAGATATGACTACAGACTGAGAGAAAAGCTCATAGAGAGCAGCCCTGTAGAGAAGGACTTTGGGGACCTAACGGATGAAAAACTGGACACAGCAGTGTGCACTTGCAGCCCAGAAGGCCAACTGTACACTGGGATGCATTAAAAGAGGTGTGGCCAGCTGAGCAAAGGAGATAACTGTCCCCCTTCACTCTGCCCTTGTGAGGCCCTATCTTGAATGTTGTGTATTCAAAGCCCAGGGCGCCCAGTACAAGAAAGAAGCAGAGCTGCTGGAGCAGGTCCAGAGGAGGGCTGCAAAGATGGGATCCTGGGAAGCCTGATCCAGCCTATGGCAAGGAGGTTGACTTGATGATCTTTAAGGTCCCCTCCAACATAAGCCATTCTATGGCTGTATGCTATGTACAGGGAAGAAGGAACAAGCATGTTGTATAGGCTTATTTTTACTTGTCATCAGAAGAAGATAGATTTAGGCTCGGAGAACTGTAAGGCAAGTATTGGCATGGTGTGCCTCCATGCCTCTCCATTACAGTATTGATGTGCTTTCATAACAAAATAGAGGTCTATTTGCTTTTTAAAAATACATTAAGGGCTGAAATACAAGTGAGGTAATATAATACTGATACAAAAGCAAGTGGATTTAAGGATGACTTCAGTATGCTTTGATTTGAAGTTAGAAGACATGCAGCCAAACGCGAGTGAAATTCTCAAAGGACTCTCCAAACACAGTTGGGATTCAAAAGCAGTATTTCTTTACATTGGATTGGTCTCAGAGGATGCTGTGGATGTTTTCATGCATCATATCCAGCCACCTCAGAGGGCTAGAATATCAGTCGCACCTTCTCTGCTCTCCTTCACTTTTCATCTCATACGATTTTTTGAGATAGAATCCTTAGAATTGGAAAGGACCTTTAAAGGTCACCTAGTCCAACTCGCCTGCAATGAACAGGGACAACCACAGCTAGATCAAGCTGCTCACAGCCTGATTTAGCCTCACCTTGAAAATCTTTAGGGATGGGGCATCCACCGCCTGGGCAACCCTGTTCCAGTGCCTTGCTATCCTCACTATAAAAGACTTTTTCACCTAAATCTACCACCTTTAAGCTTGAAACCATTTTTCCTTCTTCTGTCACAACACACCATGCTGTAGAGTCTGTTCCCTTCTTCCCTATAGCCCCCCTTCAGATATTGAAAGGGGGATGTCAGGTCACCCCAGAATCTTCTCTTCTCCAGGCTGCACAGCCCCTGCTCTCTCATCCTGTCCTCGTAGGAGAGGTGTTCCATTCCATGGATCATTTTTGCGGCCCTCCTCTGCATACACTTTAACAGCTCCATGTCTCTCCTGTACTGAGGACACATCTGGACTCAGTACTCCAGGTGAGGCCTCACCAGCACAGAGCAGAGGGAAAGGATCACCTCTTGTAACCTGTCGACCACACTTTTGATGCAGCCCAGGATATGGCTGTCTTTCTGGGCTGCAAGTGCACACTACTGGCTCATATCCAGCTTCCCATCTACCAGCACCCTCAGGTCTTTCTTGGCAGGGCTGCACTCAGTCCTTCCATCCCCCAGCTTGTATTTGTAGTGAGGGTTGTCTTGACCCAGGTGCAAGATCTTGCCTTTGGATTTGTCGAACATCATGAGGTTCACCTGGACCCACTGCCTGTTTAGGACTCTCTGGATGTCATCCTGTCCCTCTGGTGCATTGACTGCACCCCACAGCTTGGTGTCGTCAGCAAACTTGCTGAGGTTGCGCTCAACCGCACTGTCAGTGTCACTGATGAAAATATCAAGAATATTGGTCCCAGGACCGACCCCTGGAAGACACTGCTTGTCACCAATCTCCATCCAGACATTGGGTCATTGACCACCACTCTGTGGACTCAGTGCTGCTGCCAGTTCTTTGTCCATCGAGCACTCCACCCGCCAAAGCCATCTCTCTCCAATTTGGAGAGAAGCTTGTTGCGGAGGTACTGTGTCACAGGCCTCACTGAAGTCAAGATAGTCTCTTCAGTGTCTCTTCCCTTGTCCATTGATACAAACTGACAGGTTGGTAGTTCCCTTGATCATCTTTTTTACCCTTCTAGAAACTGGGTGTGATGCTGCCTTTTTCTCCAGTCACCAGGGACTGCACCCGATTGGTAGAACTTCTCAAATACCAATGAGAGTGACTTGGCTACTACGTCAGCCAGTTCCCTTAGGAATCAGGGATGCATCTCATCAGGACCCATGGACTTGCGAATGCCCGTGTTCCTCATGTGTTCACAAACCTAATCTTCTCTTAAAGCGGGAGGGATACGGCTTCCCCAGACATACGAATGCTGTGGGGTGAGCAGTTATCAGAGAAGACTGGAGGCAAATAGGTTGTTAAGTATCTCAGCCTTCTCCTTGTCTTTTGTTACCACCCTGCCTGTGTCACTCACTAGGGCATATGCCCTCCTGGACTTTCCTTTTCTGATTGAGGCATTGAGCAAGACCAAGACCATGATTTGCCAAATATGTGTGTTTTTTTTTTTAACAATGCTACTTCACTGTGTTATGCCAATGGAGAGGGCAGACTGATCTGCAGGAAACTTTGCTCTTAAGACTCATTATAGGATTGCCTGCATAGTGGGGATTTGTGACCCAGGTGGTCCTGTCAGGCCTACACGCTGGTGCTGAATTCATTAGCTGGATTCGAAGCCTACCCACTTTGCATTTATCTGAACACAGCTGAAAAGCTGTCTTCCCTCAGAATTAATCTCTTTCATCTGTACCTTTGCTGCTGCCAACTCAAGAAGCACACAACTTGCTTTGGAACACACAGACACATGCTGGATGGGGTGGAGGTGCAGAAGCTGAATCATAATGCAGCAGTAAATCTGGGGCTACCTCGTTAAGGACAGCAGGAACTCATATATATGCAGTCCTGTGCGTAATTCATAGAAATTAAACTACACAGAGTGTAAGATTTGCTTGAAAGATACCTGCATCTTCTTTTGCTACCAGTGACTAACAGCAATTGTAAAGATACACTGTAGTAATAGGGTATAAAAAAATTTCAGTGTTGGGCAGAAAAACCTTCAGAGTTGTACTTACAGAAATTTATGCTGATATGTTTTTACTGGTGGAATTAGCAGAGGAAGATTACTATCAGCGAACAGTGCTACAGTCTGTTTACACTTCCATACTGCTCTGTGGACACCTCTAGATGGAAGGGTCCATCTTACAGAGAGGTGGGTGCTGGCTGTCAGATGTGGCAGGAGTCAGAATGTATTCTTGCTTACAATTAAGTGATGTTAGATACACTGGGTCTGAATTATTTGGAACCATATACAACATGCATGCTAAAAGCCTGAAAGATTTTTTCTGTTATTTTAAAGCATCATAATAAATAATCATGGGGCAATCTGGAATAAGAATGTCAGACATAAAGGCAAAGGGACCACAGCAAACAAGGGGATATTACAAAAGGAAGGAAAAATGAATGCTCACTCGTCTCCAAAGATCTAGGCACACAAGGAAAGAACTCCAAAGAAGAGATCTCCAACAGTGAGCCCTTAAATGAGGTCTAAGAGGGGTGCAGCCTGGCTCCACCCCCTCTGGTCACACAGATGAATTGCCTTCACCTGTGTTCCCAGGGATGACCAGATCTTTCCTTCAGGCACTCAATCAGTGGTTCAGGCCATGACTCAGCAGTCCTCAGACATCAGGTGAAATAATGAAAAGGCGATTTAAAAGAAGACACAGGATGTGAAAAGCCCTAGTTGCGTGGAGTAACACATCTTCATAGACTCGCTTTTCATAAAATATCTAGAATGGCATTAAACGTTGCCCTATCCTGTAGCTTGTCATTTCAAATACAGAAATGACACTTTTGTCAGGAATGAAGAAGTCATGAGGATGTGAATCTAATTAATTAACTAATTAATAATGAAGGGAACACATAATGAGTCAATTCTTGGGATTTTGAAGAACAAGCTCAGAGAAAAATTGTGAGAAATGGGAGTAGTACAAATATCCTGTCACTGTTAGCTTGCATATTGTAATAGGACCCTGGAGGACAGATGTTCTGGGAGAACAGATACTCATTAGGGCATGATTGTAGGGCAGCAGCTTGAAAGGTAGCCAGAACCTACAGATGGAAACTTCAAATACATAAATATTGTGGTTAAAAGTAACCAACATAAATAATGCAGGGAATGCATAATATGTCGTTTGTTGTTCAAACCAGCAAGGGAACGTGCTTCCGCATTCTGAACAATCTGACTGATGGAGCGGCTTTGTGATGCGGTTTGCTACAAGGGAACTAGAGCCAGCCTCTGGGGGATTTGGGGAAGTATTGTTAGGGCACCTGTAAACAGCAAAGACTGCCATCTGCACAGTCATTATATTGAATGGTGCTTTTAGGCCACTGTTTTGCTGTAACAAAGGACTACTTTGAGGTTGCTTCATCCTAGACAAATCCTTTAACCCTTTATGAAGATAAATGCGGGAGGAAGGTGAGAGAGAAGGGATGGAGAATAACGTTTGTGTTTATGAATGTATGTGTGAAGTGCTAAAAGATAGGAAAATGTGGAGAGTCATCCCAGGAACAGCTTCAGCCATGGAATTGCATTTGCATTAGGCTTTTGACAGAATCATCCCACCAATGTATGTTCTCTGTTCCAATAGCAGCATGATGTCCAGATGCAGGACACATCGAGCAGCAGGCTGGTGGTCCCTTCTTTTCAACCAAAGGAGGTGGTTTCTTAACAAAGGAATATTCACTGAGTAATGCCAACCAAGATGGGTCTCCTTCAAGACCAGCCCTGCAACAGACTGTCGAGTCTCAGACAGCAGAGAACAGGGTCAGTAATTTGCCAAGACAGGTCACACATCCAAATAGTGAAAGAGGATAGGTCTTTTTAAGAAAAAAAAGAAAAAGAAAATGACAGCAAAACCCTAGAGAATACTGATGTCAAAGTAACAACTGATAGTTTTCTCTTGGAAAGAAAACATAACACTAGAGTTGATTCAATTCTGCTAATTATGAAATAGAAAACTGTAAACTCATTAGTAGAAGCTTAGTGTCAAAACTGCCTGCTGTTCTGCTCTATGAAGAAAAACAATTTTGCACTTGGACACCAAGGACCAGAAGACTCCTGTGAGGACAGAAAAAGAACTGTTTTTGTTGTCAAATATGATGCCCCAATTTTTGAAAAGAAATGATATTTCCCATTTTTTATGTAGCACTTTTTTGTTAAAAGGTGGTCAGGCTTAATCAGCTTAAGCCCTAACCCAGGAGCACCTTGTGGGTTCAGTACTGCGTGTAATCTGCTTTCCTTGTGGGGGCTCAGATCCTGAGCCCAGGTGCTTGTCTCCAGCTGCCAAGCTGTGAAGCAGGAACCCTACTGCAGCACTGGTGGCCTTTGCAGTCCCAGTGACTATGCTTTTTCATGGCTGTGCTCTTTCATGACTGTGCTCTTTCGTTGCTGACTTGCTCTTTCATTCTTACTATGTAGGCAGGCAGTGATAGCTTTAACTGTACTTCAGCTCTAATCCCCCGAACCTGGTGGCTTTTTTCACCTCTTCTACTGTGTGTAGTCAAGCTGCCTTTGTAGGAGATTCCTTTCTTCATCAAGGACTTTCTCTATTCTATAAACAATATTACTGCAGGAAGGCATAAAAATTAGTGTTAAATCATTATGGCATTTTTGTGCTATTCTCCATTCCCTTGCTGCTTGGTTTGCTTTTTGCATCACCACTGTGCAGTTAGGCACTATCAAGAAGATATATATTTATATATGTGTTAATTTTCAGCTCTTATATGATATGGGATAATGTGCTGAAATTCAAGAAACTGACTTAGAAATCCCCGTTATTAATGTTTACCAATAAGCATTCTGATGCTTTTGACGTGGGAGTGATTTGCTGGCAAAAGTATGTCATAAATCAAAGAACTGACATTAACAGATGAAGGAGCGGACACTGATCTTCCCCACACTAAAAAAGCAGTGTGAAATGAAATGTTTAAACACATAGCTCATTTGTGAAACCTTTTGTCTGGTGAATTTATAGATAGATATATATTTTTTTTCCCAAGGTTTTTTTCCAAGGTTTATTATTTTTTTCCAAGGTTTTTTCTATTACTGTGTAAATAATTATAGTGCATAATTGAACTAACCTGTTTTAAAGGAAAGGCTGTGTCTTGTTCTTTTCTGCTGTCTGGCAGCTTGACTTGTCTGGGAATCAGTTTTGCCACCCTGTCCGATGCTGCTAGGCGCTCTCAGGCACAATCCTGTTCTCTTTTGAGGTAGCAAGGAGCGCAGTATGAGAGTATGTAACTATCTAGGTGCTTTGACAGTGCTGTCACCACAAGATTCCACCATTCCTTAGGGCAAATCTTGCCCTGCATAAGCTTGCTTGAGGGCAAGAATTGTTTATGCCAAAAAATGGCTTCATTCTTACGGAGTTGAGAATATTTTGATTAGTTTTGCAGTAACATCTGGATCACTACTGTTTGTTCACTCACAGTGGCTCTTGCACATCTTGCAGTGCTGTTGTCTTATGGTTATATCTGACTCTCCACTTAACCATGGGGCTCAACTTCTCGAGCCATATATTTACCCTATTTCCACATTCATCTACTGCATTTTCTCATTTAAAACTGTAAAGAACAATATATTGGTGCAATGCTGCTACCATAGCATCACAGTACGGGCTAGCCAGCCAGCAGCACTGGTAGCTAAAGATCGTTGGAGATCTCTTTTGGAACAGTTTGTATTCCTACACGCGCTGTTACAAATTTGCTGATAGGCCCCATACTTTACTTATGCATTTCACATTCACGCACACCAACAGTTATGCTACAAGCACGTGCTTTTGCACATAAATAGGATCATTATTTGAAGGCAATCTGGTTTACAGATATTCTCAGTTAAGGAACTGCAGCTCTGATTTGAATGGTCAGACTGGCACCTCGGCTCTCATTAGCATTTCAACCATACTGCTCCTATTCAGTGCAGGTCCTGAACTATTACAAGGTGCCTCCAATAACACAGATGGTTTCTCCTGATTTTGCCATGTATTTTTAGGACAGGGAGCCCCAGGTTCTATGGGATGATTTCCTTCGCTGTAACGTCGCTTTTTATATTGCATCCCTTGGGGAAGTGTAGTTATTCGTGTTTCCAAAAAGAGATGCGAGACAAAGAAAAGGGAAGAAAAGTATGTTTTAAAGGGAATTATTAACTGGTAGAAAGCAGGTGCCAATAAGGGAATTCCTTTCTGGATTTTGCAGTTTTGACTTCCCAGGAAAGAGCTGGCAGCCAGATCTGTGAGATACTGGCTTCCTAAGTCAGTGGGTGCTCCTCCTTTGGATACGGTGCTGTTGCATTATTGAATCTATTAGAAGTGCGTATTTCTGTCCGCACTTTAACAAAATTGATTACTTTTCACTTTTTTAATTTAATTTAATCTGAGGCTTTGATGTTTCTTTGTTGAATCCTTCATTGGACAGTAAGAAAGTCCTCCCAAATCCGAGGGAAATGTAAGAATCAGTAACACAGTGACCTTTCAGTCCCAAGGAGAGTGGCTGCTTAAGAACTGTTCAGCTGCCTGCCTCGGTGCAGACTGACATTTGCAAGGTTGATAAGTTGGGTTATTTGGATGTAAATCAACATGGAAGGAAAAACAACCTCAACGGTTATCATAGCAGAGTCCACTTTTTCTCTAGCTGCTAGATAATGTATCACATAAATTCACCATCAATGCATAATTTAAATGATGGCTACCACTATGTACCAGCATAGAAGTATGAAAAAGGAGACAGTTAAAATACTGAAAGATTTGATATATTTCACAAGGAAGAAAAGAAATGCCAATCATTGGGTTTGCTAGTTATGCTTTAAAGCATCTTTGCAACCAGCTGTCTGTCTTGATAAGTCAGTATCATATATAGGGATTAGAAACAGGCCTTTGAGTGTGAGTCATCATGAATTCTAATCAAGATGTGCTAGCATCTGATAGAGAATTTTTCTTCTTTATTCACAGTGCCCTTTGAAGAACCTACATCTTTTCCTACGCTTTTCTGATAACCACAAGGGTCAGCAGTTCACTGCCACAGCCATAGCAACAAGCACCCTGCCTGCTCTCCTTGCTCTTAGCATGGCCTAAGCTTCTTTTGAGTCTTTAGAAACTTGCTCTTGACATAACCAGTTTTAACCTGACACTGACACCAAGTCTGCTGAGTATCTGAAGATGTTTGCAAGGGGGTCTGTATCCTTAATTGCACGCAAGCGTAGCAGTAACCCTCGAATAAAGTTGCAGAGTCTTGTATAGCATTGAGTTGAGGAGAGGAACACAAGATTGTGGTATTCCTGACACATTAATGCTTCCCCAGCTTTTAAATGGATCTGTCATTTGTTTTGAGGTGCTCAACAGTGCTAGCATAGGCTTTGTTTCTGTAAATATCAGTGCTTCAGAGCGGCACTTAAACCTTTCCAGATACTGGAGAGCCTTCAGCAGCAAGGCATACGAATGCCCTTAGGAGAATGACAAAGCTGGCTTGGATTCAGCTCACAAGGTTCCTGTGTTAGGGCAGTGTGGCCCCACTGAACAATCTCATACTCTCTTCTACTCCATCTTTCCGCTACCAGAAGTCCTTTTTGGAGATGTGGACATATTGTTAAATCCACCATTGCTTTTCTAGGCAAATTAAAAGGTTTATTTAGGGGTTTCTTAGCTTATCCTGTGCTTCTGACTCAGAAGAACCAGTGACTAATTCAGCATGGGTGCTTTATTAAATGCGACAGCTTACAATGTCATACTGACTATGTAAGACCTAATTCTTCTGAACTGTTTACTGTCACTGCAAACTGTGTCGTCACAGCCAAAGTTGGCTCCCACTGATCTAACAATTCTGTACTTCCTGCATGGTTAGACCTCAGAAAATATATCCCTGGTGATTTGCTGTCAGATAGTTCTGAGCATATATAGCTCTGCGTATAGAAGTTGTTCCAAATCAAGCTAATGCTCAGACAGAGTAAGCCATTCCTCCTGCATCTGAGAAAACCTTCCACATGGTATTTCTGGAATACTACATATGGAAAGTTAGGAGTGCTAACCTTCATCTTTCCTGGCCGTGCACAGTGGTGCTTTAGCAAGGCAGCGGATTTGATATTGTTAGATATCCCTTTCCCCATCTTCTGCCCGTGGCTGTGTGTTTGAGAAAACTGCTTTTGATTCTCTAGTGGTGCTCTCGTTCATGTGAGGTGTCACTGCCTGTCCATCTGCATGAGTTTGCAGTAAGGGCTTGGCCTGTAACATGGAATCTTCTTGTGAACGATTCCTTTGTGCACACTCAGCTTCCTTCTGTGTGGTTTCTTCTCATACACTTTTGGATCCTCCTTTGGACTTTGCTCACGTTGCTTGCTGCAGCATGGTGGTACATGGTCTGGGCTTTGTCCCCTCTGCCAAGCTGTGACAAAGCCACCTTTGTGTGTCTTTTGCATAGGCAGGTGTGGAGGAAATCATACCCCAAATTAATGCCAGAGATAGCCCTGAACTTTTACCAGGTCCAGGCCTTACCTTACTTGCCCTTATCTTGAAACTGTCACTAAGAATGGAAAAGAAGCATCTTAGTAGGTGATAGGTTCTCCTGCAACATTCCCACATTTGTATAAATCCAGGCTGTCCCCCTGTCCCAACACTGGAATGTTTTATCAAGTGTCTAGAAAAAGAGCCTATACACATATATATTAATCACTGGCAAGTCTCTGTTCTCAATATCAAGGCACAGCCAACACCGTCTCCTTCATTCTCCGTGACCTGCGAGTCAGCAGAGTGCAACAGCCCACTGCCTTTTATTAGCTGCAATGCACTGGGCATGACAGCTAAATCAAATGCCAAGTTTGGGAGAGCAGTAATTCAGCTCTTGATTGAGTAATATACAGAATGTGTCATTCACGTTTCTCCAGAGAAACGTGACCTCATCAGAGAATCTGTACTGCTGCACCTTAAAGTGAGAGGTATTTCTGTGGAGGTCAGTGGTTGTTCAGGGGTCTGAACTCTCACCACCACCTCTCTCTTTTTCCAGAGTCTTCAGCAATATGGTTTAGGAGCTGGGGAGAAAATGAGAATCCACATCCGTGCTAGCCCCACAGCCTCACATGCACGTATGATTATTTTCCTGATGAGCTGCCTTCACAGCAAAGACAGAAAACTGATTTTAAAAGTCCTTTTATCACGGATTGTTTGGTGTCGTTTCTTTTTTTTTTTTTTTTCCTTTTATTTTTTAAGTGATCAAACTAGTCTTGAAGAAATCTAATATACTTGACTTATTCTTGGGGGCTTTAAGAGTTGCCCTAAGCATTTCTGCTTCAGCATGACCAGTCCCTGCTGCTGAAACCTTCCTCCTTCTTGCTGTGGATGAAGAGTTACCATCTCCTTCTGTGCTGTGCTTTGAAAGCAAGCAGAGCTCAGACAATTGCATCGATATTAGAGGAAGGTAACCATGAGGACCAACTTCACCCACTGAACTGACATAGGCTGCAATAAAGTCTATCATAATGGTGGGTTTGATGTGTAAGCTGCAGCAAACCCCGTGAAGTTGCTGCTTCCTTACTTCTGCATGCAAGTACTTGAGCTCTTCTTCTTTGCAAGCACAAACTAGCAAACCTGGAATTACGTTGCCTTAGAATTTTAAACTCAGATCAGCCTTTAACGATGAGGCTATGGCATCAGGCTTCCAAATGGAAGCAGTTTCAAACATGCATCTTTAATGTGCTCCAGACAACAACCAGAGGTGAATTAGGAGGTGCAGAGCTCAGATGTGTAGGAGAGATCTTCAGCAATTGGCTTGTTCTGATGCTTATTTCCATAGACCGACTGATTATTTAATTTTGTATTTTACCCAAAATGGGGAAAGGAAATATTTACCATTGGCATATTTTCGTATTGGTTCTTCCATAGTGATACTCTCTATAAAATCCTTGGTAATTTCTGATGGAAAAGTTTTTAAATTGACTTTATGATCATGAAACTAAGACGCGTTCAGACCTTTAAGTGTATGGGGGTCTGAATGTGCGACAAGTTATCCAGCTGATCTTGTAACATGAATATTTCCACTCTCCTTTAGGTAGCTTTGTTACTTCCAGGCTCAATGTCATATATCTCAAGTAACACTGATATCTACTGACAATGAATACGTGTTGTGGAATACAATGGAAAGGAAAAACCTATCTTCTGCTTTTGACTAACTCCATAAGTGAACACGCCTATGAAGTAAAATGTGAGGATAAAATGCTTTCTAGGGATCATTTGACAACAGACCGGCAGCCAAACAGTATTCTGAAGAAGGGCTAATTCACATTTCTTCATTTTGCAATTTATAAGTAAAATTATAGCTATATAGCATTCACCTGGAAATTCCCTCAAAGTATTTCACTTTGTGAAGCTGAGGTTATGAGGTAGGGGAGGTTTCTCAGGCCTGCAGCAAAGACAAAATACCCCAAAGTAAAATGTGAGCAGAAAACACTTGAAAAATGAAAGTGGGAAAGGTGTCATTGCCACTGAGGCTGGCAATTAACAAGTTGGACAGTATTTTCCATGCTTCTGGTAACTCTGGTATGCTACTGGAAGGCTCTGCTGTGATCTATAGCACTGGTTTTATGACAAACCATGGTGCTGTCAGCTTTCTTATGCATCATGTTTTTGTGGAAGTAGTTTTCTGGTTTGGAGCCCGCTTCTGGGGGCCAGGAATGCTGCTGCCGTTGCTGTAACCATTTTGCTGCCTTTTTGCCTCTGCTGAGTTTCTCTTTGTCCCTTTGTTTGCCATCAGCTGCAGCAGGAGACTTCAGGTGCTGGCTTTTGAAAGGGTGAAGCGTTAAAAGTAAAATCTATTTCTGATTTTATGCTTATGTTTTCTCAGTTTCACCTAAATTAAGGCCTACCATATGTACTGAGTAAAAGTTATATACTGAGCTTTGTTAATTCTAACTGCAGTGTGGGTGCAGTGTGTGTTTCCTGCTCTCTTTTGCACGCAGAGCTGTTGACTTTGGTAGACGTGTGGAGGACCAACAAAAAACATGTCTGACTTCCTGCACTACGCCTGGTCACCTCTTTCCTCCCCGTGCAGGCAGGATGTGATAAGGTGCTGGCATCTTATTTATTCAGCTGCAACACCAAGGTTGTGCCTTCTTTCCCTCGGCCAGTTTACTTGAAATGAGTGTCGTGCTCTCTCTGAGAGGCCTGAGAGCTATGTGTGCACTGATGGGTCTGTAGGAGCTGCAGGGACAGGGACCGCTCAGCTTTGCAGGCTGCTCTAATTAGGGGGAAAAAAAAGCTGAATCTAAGTAGGGGCTAAAATCAAGTTATAGAGAAATAATACCAGTTTAGGCAAGTTGAAGTGGTTTTTCTGCTTGCCTGTATTGCAGAAGTGTTTCAGATTCCATCTGGAGTGGTACTGCAGCTTTATATTGTGCTGTGGACAGGCTGCGTTTTTGGGCAGCTCTTAGCTGTTCTGTTTCCTATCTGGAGTAAAACGCAGTAAGAATGAGAGCTCATTCTACAAATAATAACTAAAAAAAAAACAACAAAAAAACCCAACCAACCCTCTGAGTAAATAGCTTTAAATGTGCTGCACCACTATTAGAGCTCCTAGGAGCCCCTTGCCAGTGCCGTCAGCTTCCTCAAGGCACTGGGTCATTCTGCATGCTGCTGTGGAGGGGGAAATTTGTGTCTGGCACCAGAGAAGAAAAGCCTGGGTTGGGCCCAGATGCAGGCAGTGATTCCTTACCTGGCTGCTTTGGGATCACCGCAGGTGGATCCTGCAAGGATTGCTTGCGTGAACTGTAAGATAACAGCTTTTTTAAAGCTGTGCACACTCAAGGAAGGAGTGGCCTTGAAGAGCTGGAGATTTCTTTGTTTAGAGATGGTTATGCTGCAGACAGTTTACTGTGGGCACCCAATCAGCACTGGGTGCAGAGAGGCAGTGTCCTATGGGACAGCTGAGAGACAGGAGGGTGCTGGTGCCTGCAGAGCAGCTGGATTATAATTTCAGATGTAAATCATAGTGTGTGAAGACAGAAGTTCGTTTTGGTCTGGTGAAACTTTCAGGACGTTAGAGCTGATGGTGGAGACGGGACATGAAGCCTTACCTGTTCCCATTCAGTGGACTTGTTTCTCAGGTTTTATTATTTTTAATGAGCACAGTGACTGTGCTTACTAGGAGCTTCTCAGGGTATTTCATAATGAGAGACAGAAAGCAGATTTGGCATTGTTTCAAACTTTTTGGATTAAATGTTTCCATTTGCTAATGACTTACCACCTCATTATGCTAGCAGTAGATTCACAGGAGCCTTTCCGATTTGGCAGTGTCCTATGTAGCCAAATTGTTTTCTGCTGCAATGCAGCTTTATTGCTATTATTTTTTTTTTTTTTTGCTTAATTTTCTGCATAACCAAATGTGCAAGTAATTTGGAGCAAAAGACCATGAAATAGAGCAAATCTCTCTGAATCCTGCCGGCTGCTGCTGCTGTCCTCTGCAAGGAGTTGCAGGGCAGAATCTGGAAGGAGGCCTGGTGGGCTGGAAGAGGGCAGAGTATATAAGGAGACAGGATCTTGAGCCTTGGGCATCACAGCAAACAACTCCACGAGTACTAGGTGTGTTAGTAACAGCAGTTTCTACTACCAAGCTGCTCAAAAGGTGATGATGATCAAGACGGGTTTTATTCCTTGTGATGCAGTCTGGAAAGTTCTGCCTTAGGATGTGGAGGATCAGGATTATGCACCAGGAAAGTCTCACCAGCTTTCTTCCTCCCAGGTTCTGCACCACGAGGTGATGTGTGTAGTCTGAATGTCAGGGAGGGGCGATGCAGAGAAAGCCAAGACAGTGACCTCCCAGTGCCAGTGCTTCTGTTTCAGCTTGCTGTAAATTTGTGTGCAAAACTGCATCTTCAAAACATAACCTTTTACATTCGCTTGTTTGTTTCGAGTGAAAATCTGCTTTGTTACTGCTGGAAATGCAGCACAGTGTTTGGATTACTCCCAGAGGAGCAAGCTGTAAGCGGATGGTTTCTTTAAAGGATCTGGCTTCTCTTAGTTTGTGTAAGATTACATGGTTGTTTTCCAGTGGAGGAGTGGGGAAGTGGTGTCTGCCACCTGCACGGTGTTCTGTGATCTGCTTTTGGAGGTGATCTCATTCTATGTACCTGGGTGGTTTGTTCAGCATGAGGAAGTCTGTGTGCCTGGGGGGAGAGAGTGACTGGCTTGTGCTTAAGTAAAAGGTTTCTGTAAGCAAGGATGTTAATGAGGTTACAGAGCAGTAGAGGTATTATTAATTGTGCCTCCTAGGCAGCCCTCTGCTCATCCATTTGCAGTGTTGTCTGCAGGTGCTGTGGGGAAGGTGAAGCTCAGCACCTCTCCATGGTTCCCTCTCTCTCATCTCGGAAGCAGTACAGCCACTTGTATCAAGAACACAACCTCTGTGTGATTTAGATTACATCTGAGATGTTCTGGGTAATGAGAGACTCTGATTGGTATTCATTAGTTGGGACAGCACCAGCCTTCCTGCTTAAACTGGGGGTTCAGCCTCTCATCCCTCTTGATTCTTTGTGGTTGGCAGGGAAGAGTTTCGCACGCCATTCAGACTTTGATTTAATCTCACTGAAGAGCACTTTAAGGCAACAGAGAAATCAGTATAAAGCTGCTAGTAAAATAGAAGCAGCCTTCTGAATGGAGGGTCTTGTGAGAAATGCTGTGTAGCCGTTTTTAGCTGAGAAGAACACAAACTGATTCCAGAAGATCCTGTACTAGCAGCACTTCTTTCCTCAGTAATGAGGTATACTCCCTGAGTGTATGTGCCATTGGCACACACAGCTGGAGGCATCTATGCTTGCTGTTGGGGATCTAACAATATTTATGGCCTGCCCAGGGCTGCCTTGACCCAAAGCTACTCTTGCAAGGTCTTGACACAGGTTTCTTCTTCTTTCCTCCTTCTGAGATAGCCTTTTTGAATCACAATAGATTCTTTCTTGCCTTTTGTATTTGCTCCTGTCTTTTATTTTCACTTTCGACTTCTCCTTGCTTTTGTGTGCTGCCTTACCAGTTTCCTTCTATGGAAAGAAGTCTGTAGGCAGAGCACTGTTGCCAAGAAGGGCTTTGTCTAAGAGAAAAGGGATTCCTTCCGTCTCCATCAGCAGTGCGTCTTCCCATCATGCTGACATCGACTGATGTGGTTACAGTTTGTCAGGCTTTGGGAAGCATTAGTGAAAACTATCAGTAAGGATAAGTGATTGATTTTTTAGCAGTTGCCCAATATAGACATGTTTTATTTCTTCATTTGGAATTAAGGTAATGTCTGACTGTAGAATCGCATGATATTTTTCACCATTTATTCCATTTCTTTAAGCAGACATTTAGCTTTGGGCCTGATTTTTTTTTTCCTGGGTGTTTGCTAACAGTGCTTGCATATATTCTTCTGCTTCTGTGGATGTGTGTGGATTTGTGGGCTCTATAAGAAACTTGCCATTTAGTGGGCTTTGCAATGAGTTGAGTCAAATCTGTTTTCCTTTTTGGCTTTGGAACAAGCGTTGGAAGATTTGTAAGTCCACATTACAGCCCAGACTCCTCTTCTCAGTACCACAGCACTCTGTCCCTGCATAGACCTTCTTTTCCGCTGCCCGTTCCATTTCACTTAAGTTCATGATTGTTTCTGTAAGTCTCTGAATTAGATAAGTTGGATCTTATCACGAATCTTTGTACATTTACTAAGAGAAAATAGCCTAAGTTAATGCTCAGCCTTGTCTGACGCTTTTAGGAGAAGATTTGGAGGAGACAAATGGGTACCTAAAATGGGTATCTAAAATGGGTGCCTTCTGGGGTGCAGAGTTGGTCTGGTGTGAAGTCAGTGCTGAGTGGCTTCTGGCAGAGTCTCTCCCTATTGCCCCTCCCCTCCCCCCCCCCACCCTATGTGCCTTAACCTTGCTTTCAGGATGGGGTGGTAAGCAAAATCGGTTGCATTCTGTGAAATGAGCAAGAATAACATCTTCCCACTTTTCATTCCTGTAGGACGTCTCTCTGACAGCACGGCAAACTTCGATGGACTATGAGGAGGGCTCAGGAGTTCATGTAAGTGTGTGTCTTACAAATGCAAATGTGTTCTTGACTTTTTGAGAGCATTGTGGAGTCTAGGAGGAGCAGATAGCACACTGCTGACTGCTCTTTGTGGTTCCTTTGTGGATGTTTAGAGAGGCTTTGGGCATGGAAGGATGGGGCTTGCTTTCTCACCACCCCAGCGGAGTCCATGCGTGCTCCTCAGAGCCCCAACGTCAAGCGTTAACACGCATTTTGTGGAGCTCTTGGTGTCCTTATGTTTTTAGATGCATTAACACATCTGTTCTGCATTCCAAAAATAAGCAGAATATTAACTCCTGGTGAGGACAGCTCTGCCTGTGGTAATTGCATAGCTGATTTCAGATGCATAAAGCTGTAGGAAGTTACTAAAGCGTAGCTGAAATGATATAATGGTAGGCTGGTGCTGTATTGATTGCTGTTCTTACTGTCCAAGATAAGGCCGAGTATACTGCACCTACCCTGTTGTTTTAGTCTGATGTACCCAATTTAAGGCAATTTTACATATTTCTATTGATAATAGGTTAATTTTGTAAGCCATAGTGAAATGAATAATGAAGCTATTAGCAGTGTGCCTTAATCTGTGTCCACTCTGTGCCCAAAAATCAAAGAATTATTATCTGAGACTACCTTCTGTTGTAGTTCCTGGCTCTTTTGACGTGAACCTGAATGTTAATATCACACTGCTTTTGACTGAGTAAGCTGGTCAGCTTGATTTTAGTGTGGCTTTCTGTAGGAATGAAAATGCTTTGTTTGTGAGCACAGTGGACATAAGATGACCTGCTGCAAGAAAGTGATTCAGCTTGAGGGGGGAAAAAAAAAAGCACATTAATGGCTGGAACACTGCTGTACTGTCAGTGCAAGCTGCAACAGAGCAAAGAATTGGGGGCTGGAGAAATTCCGTTGGATTAATCCATAAATCCATATAATTACCTGGAAGGCTTTCAATAGGAGGGAATAATTAGAGGAGATTCCAATTTCTAAAATTGTATTTAATGTTCCTGGCCATTTCTGGCACTTTATTTTCTTTTATTCACTGCCCTCTAGAGGTCTTGCAAATGAAATTAGGAAAAGGGAAAGTAAGGTTGCAGCAGTGACTGTCTCTGGTGTGTACTGGCTTGTATGACCCCTTAAGGTAATTGTACAGATTCTGCTAGAGCTAAATGAAAGTTCCCTCATTCACTAGGGAGGGAAAAAAATATACTTAAAATGGGAGAAATTCTCATTTTTGACATAGCAAGTGGCAGTGCCTGTTTGTGTGCATAAAAGCAGCTATATGGTGTTTCATGTTACTGGAAAGATGTGGGATTTGGAGATTTAGACTGCCAGTTGTGCTCCCAGTGCTCACCGCAGTGCACACCCTTGTGCTATACACGGGAATGGTGGTGGTGGTCACCTCACAAGTGCTTGGCTGGCCTGAACTGCCACACTCCTGTGGAGGCATCCTAGATTCATCAGTATCTCTGTCCTGAAGATTAATCGTGGATCTCTGATGCTGTAATTATATAACCACTGTAGATTTATATATGATACTTGCCTCCATGATTTGTTTCTCCTGCGTACATCCATAAATTTATTATCCCTATTCAAGATGCAGCTACGGGTAGTTGTATAGACTCAAATTTGAACTCAAGTTGAATTCTATCTCAGCACTGGGTAATTCCTCTCCAAAGTGAATTTATTCTTAAATTTTAATCCCAAATGGAGAGCAGTCTTATCAGTTAATGCAAGTGTACGGTGGCTCAAGTAAAGCCGAGGACATAACTGGGGTTGGTTTTATCCATCAGTGCTTGCTGCTGACATGGGCACCCAGAGTCAGTATTGTTGTGGGTTTTTCTTAAACATAGGTTTGGAAGTTGAACATGGAAGATTAATGTACATAGATCTGCACCGTGTTCTTCCTAATATTCCTGTTGATTGAGGATTTGGTGCATCTCAGAAGGATTTCTCCTTCTTGGCGTCCAAATCCTGAAGTACAAATGAGCCATTGCAAATTGTCACTTCCAGCAACATGCTTTATTGTTGATGAGATTGGTGAGGTTTAAATGAAACACTTCTTACAGGAGC
The DNA here is from genome assembly GCA_036925125.1 of Oreortyx pictus. NCBI lineage: Eukaryota > Metazoa > Chordata > Aves > Galliformes > Odontophoridae > Oreortyx > Oreortyx pictus. The sequence goes on from JAUPFR010000008.1 coordinate 1,171,795, forward strand.
TTCTGGTTGCAATGATGAGCATAAAGAAAGTATAAATAACCTGAGGTGAACTGCAGGTAATAACAGTATGAAAAGATCAAAGATCAGATGAGTACATTTAAGATCTGGGCAAAGAGGGGAGAGAGATTGGAGCTTGTGAGTTCTACAGCCTCTGGGAGAAGGGAAAACTAACAGATTGAGTATGCAAGTGCCTGTAGTAGAGGGAGGGGTGTTCTCTGTGTACCTTGTCAGAATATACTGGACACCTTGGAAAGAGGCGTGGTAATTATCTTTGTTTATGGATTTCTTGACGTGTGCTAATCTAGAATTTAAGAAAGCTTTGTAATCTCATATCTGTGTAATCTTACACTGAAATGAAATACATCAGGAAGATATGGTTCTTGTAAATCCCCGACCTCTTGGACCTGATACTTCCAGAGGGAAAACAGTGCACTAGATGGCCAATGAGCTGGGTGTTGCTGGAGCAACTGGCTTTCATTTTGAGTGATTGTAGAGATGAATATAAAAGTCTCCTAACACAGGAGCTGAAATACAATGAGATTATACCTGGATAACCCCTTTCTCTTTATTACCATTTTAAGCGTCTGCTTTTTTTTTATCTCTCTGGTATTTATAAAAAATACTCGATTGTTTACTTTGATGGGAACTGAGATAATCCCTGCTGAGGCTGCTTGAATGACTGGAGTGTTTGGAGCCATTTCTCTAGCAGAGCATTGGGTGAATTGATTTGTCTGGAATCAGGGTTTTGTTTAGGTTTTCTTTCTTTTAACTAAATGGGAGTAGAATTCTACTGAGGTTGGTTTTCTTGCAAGTTAGCTTTTCTGCTCACTGATTTCCCTCTTGTGTGCATGTCCAATGTACTCTTAAAAAAAAAATCAGTGAATGCAACATTTTTTTTTTTTCTGGATGCTTTTGGGAAGGGCTTTTTTTTCTTTTCCTAAACACTATAGGAATTTAGCAGGTTGCCTTCAGCTCTGAATAAAGCAGTCTTGGTTAATAGCTCTAGGATGAAAATACAGATTTTCACCACCTAGTCAGATAATTCCTCCTGCAGCTTTTTCTGCAAGTGCTGCAAAGTGCAGGTGTTCAGGCATGCTGCAAACCTGACAGTGAAGAGATACCAGCCTGCACAGAGCTGTGGATGCTCAGTGTTTTAGGAAGCCTGTTATTTGATCTCTGCTGTGCACATATTCTCGTATTTAATGTGCCAAATAATGATGGATGGATTTATTTTCATGCTCTGTTAGTTTTGGGTTGGTTATGCGTGTAACTTCTCTGAGTTATTTCTCACCCTTAAGGGCAGCTGGGTGAAGAAGGTAGCTCAGAAGGGCTGTGGTCATCAGCTACTGCTTTTGTTCCTTGCCTTAGAAGTGTTAGGTGCTTCTGTAGCAAGACGTGGCCTGCAGTAAACAACAGCAACTCCAGGTTGTCCACAGGTGACCACATAGATTCAATACTAAGCACATGATAATTACGTGGCTCATTTTGCTAGCGAAATTGGTTGGACTGTTCTTCATTAATAGCTCTAGGTTAGCAGATGTGTTGTAGAAACAGCATGGAGTATTCTTGCTGTGTAAAAGCTCACTGTCGTGCTTGGTGGTACACAAATAGTTTAAGTCTTGACACCACAAGGAACAACTTGACTTCATGATTAAACTTCTCTTCCCCTTACGGGACATTTGAGTTTCTTTCATAGCCTGGAAGGATGAGTGCATGAAGGTCTCCTGTTATTGGGAAGATGTGGGATTTGGTGATTTAGACTGCCCAGAAGCTTTTGCTGTGTATCTGGTTGTCCAGGCGTACCTTCAGTAATGAGTAGTGCTCAGCTGAACTGTGCAGGGCTGTCTGCAAATGCTCTCAAATGCAGGCATAAGGATGGGAGAGACAAGCGTCAAGTTAGATGCACTTGTTTGGGTTCTTTGCTGATACGCTGTGGCAGTTGTGATAAAAAAAAAAGTGGAATATCCTGAGTTGGAAATGTCCCCTCATCAAGTCCAGCTCCTGGCTTCGTGCAGGACCACCCACCCAGGGATCAGACAGTTGTTGTTCAGATGCTTCTTAAATCACTTCCCTGTTACTGCTCTTTTTTTTGGTCTTTTCTTTAGATTTTTCTTTCTTTAGGAATTTTGGAATCTCCAGTGTGAACAGAGAAATATCAACAGTTGCTTTTTGATTGGAACTGTGAAATAAATAAATAGAAAGATGAGTTGATAGAGAGCATTATGAAGATGGCAGTCCTCCCCATTTTATTTCCTTGCTCTATTTAGAGCTCTGTGTCAGCGTATGCATATGGACAGGAGAGACAGTACAGGCAAATGACCCAAGGAAAAATCATGTGAGGTGCTGAAATGTGTAGACTGAAATGATTGCTTTTTCATATATCGTTTACCAACTGTTGCTTTATGGATCTGGTGTTGTGGATTGGCATACCCTGTTAAAACCATCCCAACCCAGGCTTCTTCAATGAAGTAAAAAAGAATTGAAACGTGCTGGAGTGACCGAATCAAAGCCTTGAAAATGTTCTTTAAAATGTTCTTTTTTTAAAGGTTTTGTGCACGTACATTAATGCCTAGGCCAAAGAAGAGTAGAGAGGGGAAATGAGGTTGTGTAGCTGTACTGTCAGCTGGCAAACACAAACATTTGGGTTTAGTCCTTGGCGTTGAAGCCTCTTGTTCTCTCAGTTTAATAACTCAAAAACCTATGACTGTAATTTGTTACTGCACAACTCATTGGCATTAGAAATTTAATGTGTTCTGTCTATTCGTTTCTACAAGTGTGATCCACCAAGCGTGTTGTTTGTGATAGATATAAAGGAACCTCTGCATTTCTCTGCAGCAGAACATTTCTACTGACAATCACTGTGAGGCAGGCAACAAGGACGTGTCACTTTTGGAGGGCAAGTTGAATGCAGGGAATTTTTTTCCATTATTTTATTTCATTAATAATGATGAAGTAGCTGAATACTGTGTGAACAGTTTTGAGAAGTGCAAAAAAATAACAGTGCTTGGGATATTTTTCTGTAGCACAAAATGCAGCTCAGGAGCTGTGTTGCCTAGAGGAGTTTTTCTTGGAGCCTTTATTTTGCTGGCTGGCAAAAAATCTCCTTCTCATTGAGTTTCTTCTTGAATTGCACAGCCATTGTTTTTCAGCCCAGGAAGCTCCAAGAAGTGCCAGCAGAGTGAGTTATTTCGGGAAGTTATCCCTGTTTAATACTGAAGAATTACTAACCATATTTCAGAGCAACACGAATAGCTATTTATTATGTCTTGACATCTCACTGTGACCCAGATGCTTTAGGCTTTCAACGGTATCGAGGTAAATGCTACTCTACTCCTGATCCCATAATGTTTTCCAAAATTACTGTATATATCAACATATCCAGCAACTCCCAGATGGAATTGGAAGTTTTAAGCCTCAAGCAGGAATCTGAATTTTGATCTATAAACAGTTTCAGTATAATCCACAAAGTCCTACTAATGACATTTACCTTCTGTAGGTTAAGGAGGGGGGAGAAGAGACAAAACACCTTCTTGAACTACCTGTAGCCAACTTTATAGTTTCAGTAAATCAAGAAAATTGTTTCTTGATGTCAGCACTTAGTGTGCTTAGTAATTCCTTACTGAACATTGCAAGGAACATTTTCCTGTAGCCTAGTGTTAAGTTCTCTAATTTATTACTGGTAGTGAGTATTTTATTTTCATTTTTCATGTTGAACACCTGAGAATGTTTTGGAATGGGGATTAAGTTATACAGTTATAAAGTTGTGGAGTTGTGCTGTTCTGCCTCTTGTCGTGTTCTTGTTTCGTTCTGGCTGAATCTGCCCTGCCTCTGGCATAGGGTTATGCCATAGCTGTGGGTGGGAGCTGCAGTGAATGGGGTGGCTGTGTTGTGGGGCCTCCTCTGTTTCTAGGTGTGGTGCATCCACCTGTGCTGTCCTTCCAAAAGCAGGGTGTATTTCAGGTGTCCTGGGTCACCATGATGTATTTAATATGCTTAATGTTTTGGTTTAACAGAGCCTTTTCCTTATTTCTCTCACCATTCTAAGCAAAAAATAAAGGTTTTTTTGATGGCAGGTTAGGTTTTGTCAAAATTTAGTTCTCATTGTGGCTCAAGGTACTAGAGAACTTCTGCCAGCTCACGCTCTAAGCTTTCTACAGCATTGGTCAGAGCGAGAGCCTGAGTCCAGTGGGTCGGAATTAAGAGAGGAGAAGCTGTAATGAATCAGGATAAGTTTATTTCTTAAAGAGTATTTGAAAAATATAAATTTTCCTTTTTTTAGATGTAAACATGGGAAATCCCTTCTTAATGGTTGCTTATGATTTTATAATATAGTATTGGTGCGTAGGGATCGTGGACACTACCCTTAAGAATGAGTTCAAGCATGAACCTTTCAGAGGCATGACAGACTATGCAGCAAGTGATCTTATGTTGAAAGTCATCTTTTCAGGCAGAGGCTAGATGCACTTCAGAAAAAGGGGAAGTTTCAGTCTGGGATTTTTTGATTATGAGCTTAATTTTACAAAATGTGCAGACTATTTTGTTTCTCCCCTGACCTTGGTTGAAATGCTTTGAGACATGACTAGGCGTAAGCTGCAGTCACTTATTTTCACAACATAGGCAATGCATCAGAAGAGCTCATTGTTTGATACTTTAATATTCTACTGTGATAAAGCCACACACAGAGCACCGCTTGATTTTTTTTTTCTTTGTGTCTTACTCTTCCATCAATGTTTTTCAGTAGCCAGAACAGCCATCTGTCTTACTGAGATAACATTTGGCCCCACACTAAATAAGGTTCATATTCAAAAATTCAGTAGTTGAATGAAACTGCAAGACAAGCATTTCTACTGAACTGCTTCTCAAAAAAAAAATAATAAAAAACCATCTGAACTGCATCCTTTGATGTGCATGTAAACCAGGACTTGCCCACATCTGTAATCAGTCCAACCCAAATGCTTCTCTCTAATAATGACCTTCTTTCTTTTGGTGAAGGAGATTGCTGCTGATAGCAGCTTTTAATTCTACACCAGAAATTTGGGGTTATTGACTTAATGTAACAAACATCAAGGATGCTTGGTGCAAAGTTTTTTCTTCCCACCAAATTTCTCTTTGAAGTTGTAATCAAGCTGCTCTGCAGTTGATTTTAGCAGTAGGACCAACAAGCATCCTGTATGGAAGTAAAATCTGAGATTTGGCATTAGCAGATGCGTATTGTTGTGTGTGTGTGTGTGTGTGTGTGTGTGTGTGTTTTTAAATGCTTGTGTTTTGGTTTGTTGTGATTTTCATCTGGTGTAAACCAGCCTGATTCAATCTAGCCAGCCTAGATTGTCACCTATTATTTATTTCTTTATTATGGAGAGGAAGTTGAAGTAGATCGTGTATGGGTGGGTTCCATAATGCGTTGTAATTAACACATAAAGAAGGGGGAAAAAAAAAAAGGGATTGAGCTCAAGACTTCTGAAAATATATTGAAAATTGCTCAGCGTGTCTAGATGCTTTCCCTGCATACTAAAGAAAAGGGCATCAGGAGAGTTCTTGGTCTGTTTGATGGTTGGTAGTTTTGTGCTAGCCTAATGAATTGTTTAAAGTGGAGATATCCTGCAGGAATGGTGGTGGAAAGCAGCTTGCCTGCTTTGTTTTGTCTTGTAAAGGCATTGGTTGAAGCACTGTCCTTGGAATACAAGTCCATATGTAGATAAGACACCTATTTTGAAGTTGAAATGAGATAGCTGCATTGATAAGTATGGCGAAATGATAGAATCACCAAGCTTGGAAGAGACCTACAAGATCATCCAGTCCAACTGTCCACCTACCACCACTAGTTCTCACTAAACCATGTCCCTTGACACAATGTCTAAATGTTCCTTGAACATGTATGTGACTTTTTATGTGAGGACTGTACTTTTGGTTTTAAGTTAGTATTGAAGGCAGCAGTTTTGCTGGTAGATAACCTATTTACCAGCTCTAAACAAGCATACTGAATCTGAAAAAGCCAAGGTTTTTGCAGAATTCAGTATTAGTGGTGGTGAGTAGATAAGAAATGCAGGAGGACTTGTAGATCCTGAGTGCCTAGGTGAGGAAAATGAATGCTGTGGAATCCAGTATAACTGAAGAAGGAAACTGCTGTCTGAAGTCAGGTAGGTATTCTGTCTGAGTGTCTTGTGGCAGTCAAGAAGGAAACATCTAGTGCTAGACTTAGTGGTGGAAAAAAGAAAACAATAGCAAAATAGCAAGATTATAGTAGTAATCTGTATGTAGGGCAGTTTTGGTCACTGCAAAGGAGTTAGTTAAGATTTGTTGAAAAGGGGAAATAATTACAAGGAGTGGCAACAGTGGCTGATGTCTTTCAGTTTGGGAAAGTGAAAACTTAGTGCTACGTGTAACAGAGTAGCACAAAATCCTGCATTCACCATTTAGAAAGCGGGCAGCGCATCTGGAAGAGAGCAGGGTCCAAGTAAACTGGGGAAGCTGTTCTTCTTCTGGGAGCTCCTGGAAGGTGCTGTGAAAGGAAAATCCGTTACAGGGCATTCGCTGTGAAGGCACAACACTGGCTACAGCAAGACTGAGCAGCTGGTGGCTGGAGATTACTGTGAGAAAGAATCACTGCATGGCTTCCTGTTGTTGTTCTCTTCCTTGGGCTTGTCTTGCAAGCTCTAAGCAGAGGCACTACGGCATGGCGGAGTTCTATCTCCTAATGTTTGCTTTTAATAAAGCAACTGATGTACATGAATTAAGGTGCACGCAAGTTACAAATCTTTGCTGGGTGCCTTCAGCCTATGGCTTAAATGTATCTTTTGTCATAGAGGGCTATGAGCGTGTTGTTAGCAGTAGAAATTTATAAGGGGGTTGTAATTGAAATGTAAGGATTTATTCAGCACAAGACTGGGTTTAAAGCGAGAGAGATTCAACACAATAACTCAAAAGCTTGATGACTGTGCGGTGTGATAGGTGGGAAAGTGGTTACAGTGATTAGAATTTGGGAAAGTACCCGAGTCTGAACACTGTGCAATAGTGCAGGATGAAAAATATAGCAATGAAATAGTGAAGGGCTTCTTTTGGTTAAACTGAGACACAGCTTGCTGTGGTAGCACGCCATCTCACTAGGGATGTTACTGGCTGTCTCTGGTTCAATGACTCCCTGTCATGCCTAATTTCTAACAACTTTCTGTTGATACATAATTGACAGAAGTATAAATAGAAAGTAACAGTGAGAGTGTGGTTAAATTAGAATCAAATAATCTGATTCTGAACCAAATGTCTGCAAGTCTGTGTTGGGAGGCTTAATTGTCAAAAATACATGAGAGAATATGTGCAGAAAAGCAGAGTCCACTTGAAACAACAACAGGAAAGCACAGCTCAAGCTATCTGTGCAGTGCTCTTCACTCTAGCAGCGATACAACAAAAAGCACCTTAGGTGTGTGTACTGATAAGGCAACAAATTATGGAGCATCATCCTGGCAGTGTGTGAAAAAAGCCTCCATGAGGCCACAGCAAATGAAGGAAGGAAGCAGTAGACTTGGGAAGCAAAAGTTCAGTCCTGAAGAATCTTCAAGCGTGAAAGTGAAGATTGAGGTAGAAGATGGGGATTAATGTGCTGTGCGGGAGGTGATTTGTATTGCTTGACTGTTTAAGGACACGTCTTTACCGACTTCATGAAATTTTCTGAGCTTCTTGTTTCTAACGTGCCTGTATTACAGTTCTGATCTTTAGGCCTTTCAGTGATTTCTGAGACAGAGAAATAACCTTTGCTAGCTCTAGGGGAGCTCAATGAGTTCTTTAACTGGAGCAGACCAGTATTCGTAGCTACCTCAGTACAATACTTGCAAATAGACTTACCAAATATGAGTTAAGAGCCAGACTGATGATGGGGAATGTGATGAATCCAGGCACTAAAATAACCTTGCTTAACCTGCTCTGCATTTTATTGGAGCTCGCCTCTTGCAGATAGGAAGAGGGTTAGTCTGGTTTTATAAGCGTTCATAGAAAAGTACCTAAAAAGAAGATAGCTTTTCCATTTTCTTTTAATAATCTCTATGTTTATAGTATGACTCAATCCTATTTGCAGAGTAAACTTGAACTGTATAAGCACAAAAACCTTCAAATATAAAACAAAGATGGATGCAAATGCCAAATGTCCTTATGGAAAAAGTTGTGCCATGGAGTTTTAAGCTCGAGTTCTCGGAGCTGTGAGTGTTTAAATGTGAGACTTGTCCCATGCTGCCCCTCTCGCTCACCTGGCCAGGGCTCTCCACATTTCTCATAGTAGTGTGATGCCCTGCAAATTGTGTCTCAGGAGATGGAAATAATAAATAATAGCCATCCTTTGGGTAGGATGTTAAACAGGATTAATAGTGAATAAGGCATTGTTTCAGTCAATGGAAGTGTGTGTGTGGAGGGGGAGGGGAATAAAGGATTTGGGGTGGAGATTAGATCTACTCATATGCTGTTTCAGTAGCATGCAGAACATCTGTGGAAATACGAGCAGAACAGCTTAGAGAAATGTCTGTATCGATAGCTACAAAACTGTATCTCATCTCTTGCTCCTGATCTTTTCCTAAGTTCAGTGGTACTGCAAAGACAGTTATTTGCCTTTGCAGATTTCAAGTATTTTTCTAAGGAATTATTTAATCATGGTGTGGTTTGACTCTAATGAGCGAGTCTGATCATTTTGAATAAGGTACAAGACAACTCTTAACATGGGTGTTGAATAATAATTTTGGAGTTCTCAGTCAATATCTGACATTATTTTAGCTATTTCCCTTCCTTGCCTTTGTGTTGCACTTTTACTTAAGAGTTGTAAAATTCATAAAGAAATGATGCTTTTTTTAAAATTTAATACTTAAACATATCTATATAAAGACTATTTTTTTTTTTTTTACTGAAATTGGAGAGTGTTTGACTAACAGAAATCAGCTTACACTCTTTGTCCATTAAGTATTGCATTTTAGACTGTCACGAGGTAACAAATGTCTTGAACTGTTTAATATGATATCTGTGGATAAGTAGAAATGGAGGCACCTCATGAATCAGGAGTAATAGGAAATCCCAAGAATAAAAGCATCTTCTCTGGAAAAGCTGTTGGTTGAAAGTATAAATATGGTTATTTACACTTCAGCTCATGACAGCAGGCTGGAAAGAAGCTTTTAGCCTCTACTTATGTCTAATTTGTCCTCTCATGTAGTCTACCAAAAGAACCAATGTCAAAAGCCAAGAATTCATTTCTGAGAGAAAGCATACCTCAAAGGTTTCTTATTATCTCTAACTTACAGGCCTATTGGCCTCAACGCGTTATTTTCATTTTCTCCATAATATTCCATAATGCTAGACTTAAGACTCTGGAATTTTCTTTCAGAAGACTTTCTGTCGTGCTAGTATGCTTCACTAACAATGTTCTGTGTAAATGCAGTTTCTCTTTCGATTGATTATTTATAAGAAAGGAAAGCTGAGCTCTGGGGTTCTTCTTTTCAGAAGTACACTTGAGTATGTGTAAACATTATAGAGGAAAAATACCAAGGGTGCATCCAGAGATGAAACTGGAGAAGCCTAAAAATACATTTGTGCCCTTGTTCTGCTTTATTTAATGAGAAGAAATAACTTTCCATGGGAACTTGTTACAATCAATCCTGAATTTAAGGTCTTGTGAATAGTGTGGAGTGATGAGACAATTAGATAGTTGGAACATGATAGCTATGAAAAGAGCGAGGAGAAAATCCAAAAGATTTATTTTCTGGCCAAAAGTAAAGAGTGGATAGTTGCTATAGAAGCACAAAAGTCATTTAGAAAGCCGAGACTGTGTTCAGGTGAAGAAAACAGAGATCTGTACCTCACAGATCAAACACTGAAGCATGCCAAGAAAGCACTGGAAGAGCAGTTGGAAGATTGCATGAGGGCCAGTGCATTCTTCTGTAAATGTGCCAGATGGAAGATGCTAACCACACAACTCATGGGACCAGTAGCTGTCATGTGAAAAGGGCAAATTAGCTTGGCAGCAAATAAAATCCCTTGTGTTCCCGTTTGTCCCCAGATAGCAAATGGGCTGGGAGAGGCTGAGTTTATATTCTGAGTGATGCCCAATTTGACACTCTAATTCCAGTCACGTTTTATGAACTATGAGGATTATGGATTTGCAAGTATTGCACTGCCTAATTTGTCTAGCAGTGTCTGAATGGGCTCTCAGGATCACCTTTAAGGAATCTGGCCACGCTCAATGGGAACTCCCATGGCTTGATTAGTGAATAGTGCAATTTATTAAAACAATGGTTTAAAGGTTCTTTTGGATTGCCAGTGATGAATATGCTCTCTGCGAAGCACATGAGGCTAACCAAGAACTTGAATGAATAATACAGACAAACAGCATCGTGTCAAATCATGGAATATGCCTATAGAGATTTCTAAGTTTCCCAGAGAATCACCTGCTATGGCCATGTGTGAATCTTCCCAGCAGAAATGCTTACGGGAGAGAGCAAAAGAGGCTGAGAGCAAAAGAGGCTGAGACCATCAGCTGGTCCCAGAAGCCATCGGTGTCCTCTAGACTTGTTTGTGATGATTTCTTCCCCTATATTCCTTCACTCTTAGACCATTTTTATACTATTTTCTTATGTTCACATGGAGCTTGAGTGACTCTAGGCAAATATGACTGTGTTTTGCAAAGTTTGCTCGGAGAACACGTTTTTGACAGAAAAATGGAAAACTGCTAGCTTAATTCCAGTAGTGTCATTGAGTCCTCATCCCTGCAGGATGATCCCAGGGTTTGCCCCCAGGACTTCCACCCTACTCCACTTTCCATGTTGTTATTTTCTTAAGAGTCGTCATACCAGGTTCCCCCAGTGCTGCTAACAGTCAAAGGTTGGCAGGTTTTGCATTGCTTAGGGAACTGCTGTGGAGTATATTATCTTCCACAGTCCATTTTGGAGGTTTACCCTCTCTCAAGAGGAGGATATTTCCATAAGCTACCTCTGGTAAATATTCTAATAATACCCCAAGACTATAGTCACTCAAACTTCACGATACTTAGAAGGAATTGGAGGGGTTAGATGCAGTCTTACAGGGATTAGAGCTCAAGGGGCTCTCAGGCTGCTCACTATTTACAGGGTAAGATGATTCACTCTTATATATTAACTGATCAGTGCTATCAATCCAGAGCAAGGGCCTAGGTGTAATGGGCTGGTCAAAGGAGGAGGTTATGGGCAAGGGGAAGTGTATTGTCACAGAAATGTAAAAGAAATGATTAGAGGAAAATAAGGTTAGGACAGAAAACCTCAGTGAATAACTTGCATCTGTAGCATTACAGAAGTATCTGAGCGGGTAGCCTTTAATTTCTGGCGGGTAATTCTTTCCTTGCAATTATACAGCAGTTCTTTGGAGATGCTTTTGAGGCTATGGACAAAGAAATGTGGCTGAATTTCAGTATTTGGCATGATTCCTAACAAAGGGTCTTTACAGAAGCTGAGCTGCTATGAAATAAAAGGGAAGGTCTTCAAATGGGTAAATGATTGATAAATTAAGAAGTTTGGCAGTTGTTATCTTTTCTCAAATCCCATTTGCAAATTGAGCTTGCTGTTCTCCAAGTACCAGTTGGTGCCCCAGCTTGGAAGAAGTAAGGGGCACTACAGGTAGCTGTTTTTCACCTTCAAACTGCCTTTGAGCTGAATTGCCCTTTGTATTTTAAGGAATGCTGCTCCTCCATTCTCTCTCCTCACTTAGGTTTGCAGACCAGTGGGTTGCCTTCAAAATGTTAGAAAATTCTGAAGGATTTGGTGTTCCTAATGCTCATGAATCTATTAATAACATAGCACTACACTAGCTGCTTTGCTTGTCCCTTGGATTGTAACTGCCACTGTTTACTCTCAAATACTGTAGAACATAAGAAAAACTGTGTTTAACTGCTGCACGGCACGAAACAAACAAAAGCTGTATCACTTGCATTAGGACTGTTTGGGGTTCCTTCTCATGCTCACGTCTTAGCACTTGCTTGCTTTGGTTCTATGGAAAGCAGTCACCACGGCCAGGTGCTGGAACGGGCTGCTCAGGGAGGTGGAGGACTCACCACCCCCAGAGGTTTCCAGAAATGTGTACTTAAGAGACGTGGTTTAGTGGGAAATGCTGGTGGTAGGTGAGTGGTTGGACTGGACGATCTTGGAGGTCTTTTGCAACCATGGTGCATCTGAGATACTTAAAACACTTGCTTTTCTTACCTCATTTCAGGATTGAAACCTATTAGATAAAGAAAATTGAACTTTGGTGTTAATTCTCCACTATAGAAAAAAATATATATTCTCTTAATGTTTTTATCACTTTTTTTCCCCTCAGCTGCTGAAAATGCAACTGGTGTGGTGTCTGCAAGCTTGCTGAGGAGGTGTAACAACAGAAATAAATGTGTTCTTCTGGTATTCTGCCTTTTGTCCCAGCATACAGGATCTCAATCTGGTAGTTCCGCTGGGTAGCGAAAAAGGAGGAAGCTGTTGGTGGTGAAGCATGTGGTGTGGCATCTCAGAAGGGCTGGGATTCTCCTCGTGGCTGCTGAAGAGCCACGGTGCTGTTTTAGAGGAGGAAATAGAATTATTTGTGAAGCAGCTTTCTGGTGAGAGGGTTTGAACAGCTGCCTGTCAGCTCTGTGCTGCTCTTCTTCCCCTGCTGATTTATATATCTGCATCTCCCAGCTCCCTCTCTGGAGGTATCCCTTCCACCTGCTTAGTGCACCGAGCTGCTGTAGCGTGCCCTGTTACAGGGCTGCTTTGCTGGGCTTGTTCGGATGCAGAGCTTGAGCTGTGCTGCAGGCTCAGTGATTGTAGCTGGCAGCAGTGCTCCTGCAGGAGTGCCAGGCTTTGCTTCACCATCGGGTGAGACAAGTGGGTTGCAGCAACAGTGCATACAGCGCTGATCGTTCCTGGCACTGAGATGAGCAAGGATAAGTTCATAAGGCACAGATGGGGAAGGGCTGCAACTGGCTCTGATTTATTAATTTCCTTCGGTTCTCATCGTTTTTCCACAGAAAGCAGAGGGAGGAGTTCCTCGCAAGTCAGAGTCGGCAGGTGGAGTCTTCCTTCTCCCTGTGACACAAAGCTCACTTCTGATGTGTGAACCAGATATGTTTTGGGAGTTTGCCTTGAATTGTTCCAAGTTTCTGCAGTTTGACGTGCCTGGAGTGTGCCCAGAGAAGGGCAGTGGGGCTGTGAGGGGTCTGGAGCGTGTGTCTTACAGGGAGCAGCTGAGGGAGGTGGGATGGGCATTTCATGGGAAATTGAGGCAATCCACCCCCTCACCCCAGGGCTTTCAGTGAATCGGGTGACATCGACAACTCAGGGACAGTGAGGTTCACCCAGCCCTATTTCAGACTCTGGCTTTAATTAGTGTTTTACCAAGAGACAGCTCAGGTGAAAATTGCTGGTGATTATAATTTACAGCGCAAATTATAAGCAGTGGGGATTAATGTATTTAGAAAACTTGTTTTTCTGCCAGGAATATTTTTGTGTAAAAATAACAACCCTCTGCTGAGACTGGAGGATTTCTTGTGGGAAAGTTCCTTATTTTCTTGTTCACCTTTACGTAAGTAGGCGAATGGGAAAGTAGGGTTCCTGCAGCTCATCACAAACAAAGTGGGGAAAAGTAAATGAAAATGAGCGTGGCACAAAGCTGCTGCAATTTCGATCTTAAAATATGTGCCTTCCTACATAGTTCAAAATTCATTGTGAATTTTGCTGTGAATCACTCTTTCTCTAAATTATTCAGGCTGCATAATGTGAGTAGAATGAAGCTGAAAGCACAATCTGTGCTGTACTTGAAGTGTGTGTAGCTGCTTTGTCTACCCAACGCAGTCTGAACTTGTGATACGTAATGCCCTTACACATGTATCACTTACCCCATAGCTGATATTTGCCAGGTTGTGGAGCTCAGCAAGCAGTCACGTATTACTGTTTGGGTTTTTGGTTTTTATTTTCAGTCATCAGGTGTTTTAGCCCATCCTTTAGTAAATACATGACACAAGAGCTTATTTCTTCCAAACAAAAAATCCAGTTCTTTGTCTGTTCACTGAAATGGACCTGAGGAAATGGGTGCTTGTTTTCAGAAGTGGAAGCCAGGCTCTTCATTTCTCAGCGTTGGCAGCTTTGCCTTGCTGGCCCTTGCTCCTGCTGTGAGTCAATAAATCCCTGCCTGGATGCTCCTTGGGCTGCCCCTTTGTTTCTCCTTCATCAGTTGCGGGCAGCCCTGCCTGTGCCCCCAGACCTGCTCTGCCTGGAGCAAGATGCTGTGGAGGGAAATGCAGCTTCGTAGTCTGGAGGGAGGTAGCAGTACTCTCTGAGTCCAGTAGAGATTGTTGAGGAGGAGGGAAGGAGTGTGCTTGTCACATGTAGATCTGCGAGCCAGTGCCAAAACCTATGGTATCAGAAAAGCAGGTGGTCACCATAATCACCTCAAGAGCCCCAGCCAAAAGTAGATGAGCCGAAATTGAATTTTCTGAGTGCAAATGTTAGCAGTCAAGCATTTTTTTTTTTTCTTAACATTCATCCAGCTGTAGATACTGGAGCACGGGAATGACTGTACCAGTCCCGTGTAGGTTTGCGGCCATTGCTAGGCAGTTGCAAAGTTTTGTTTGAATTTTTATTTTTATTTTTTTTGGTATGTTAAAAAAAATATCCTATAGGCCTTTGAGAAAGCCTGGGGAATATAATGCTCTGCTTTGGTTTGCTTTGTTTTCCACCAACAGGTACTAAAAGCTAATAATAGCCGATAAAGTATCCCGGCCTTCCTCGTTCATTAAAAGAAGATTGAGGCCAGGCTCAGATCAGTCATCAGGGAACATTAGCAAATGAGTTGGTGCAGAACCCCTGCAAAAGCCTCTTGTGGCTCCGGTGTTGTGCTGCGATTTCAGGGCTGTGTTTTGCAAGGAGATGCCCTAACAGGCAGATAAAGCTGCTTTGTACAAGGAACCCTTCAGTAATCTGCACCGTGCGTGTGATTCCCTTGCAGTGTGGTTTTGAAGCAGCGTGGAAGATGCTTAAGT
Source organism: Oreortyx pictus (assembly GCA_036925125.1). Classification (NCBI taxonomy): domain Eukaryota; kingdom Metazoa; phylum Chordata; class Aves; order Galliformes; family Odontophoridae; genus Oreortyx; species Oreortyx pictus. The sequence goes on from JAUPFR010000008.1 coordinate 1,186,796, forward strand.
CTTTTATTCTGAGTGTAACAGCAGAGGAAGAAAACTGCGCTGCTGGTGTCCGTAATCCCCAAGTCTGTGTGGGGCACTGCTGCTGTGTGTGTGAGAAGTGAGAGAACTGGCTCCTGAAAGCACAGAGCGCTAAATACCCCTCCCCAGATCTTCCAAAAACACTGTTCAGACTTCTAGAAAGACGTGGCTGTGTTAGTACAAACTGTCTCCAGAAATGCCCAGTACAGCTTCAGAGCTGCTGTTAATTTTAAGCAGCCCTAAGGCTGCGTCAGGTGAGGGCTGTAAGAGCGGCTGCAAGTGTGCCAGCTCCGGATGCAGTGCCTGTATGGAGAGGGATGCTCTGAACACAGGGCTCAGAAGCGATGGGGGCTCCTGCTGCAGCACTGGAACTTGGCCACGTGTATGAGGAATGAGGCAGAGCTGAGGGCTTCTGCATCTTAGGGGCATTTGTGCTTTCCTGTGCTCTTTGCAAGGTCTTCACAAGTGCAACTTTTCAAGAAAGGGTCAATAAATGTAAATCAGCGAACCATGCTTTTCTCTTAATGCTTCGTGGGGAAAAAACTTGCTTGGAATCTGGTCTCTGTTTTAACATCTGTGGCAGCTTTTTGCCCTGCATTTACACGATCGTGTTTTTCTCCATTATCTAGTCTTTTTTTAAAGCTTTCCTGAGTGACTGTTGAACACATCCTTGACCACGCAGTTTATCTCACCATCTCGGAGAGGATAAAGCTAATGGAGCTCTGAAATGAAGGCTCTTTCTGTGAAAAATCCAGCCACTGGCGTTAGTATCCACTGGGCCATGTAGATTTTCCCAGTAGCGTGAGCTTTCAGTGGCTGCATCGCCAAGCTAAAATGCCATCCATGCGTACCTTCAGCAGTGCCTGTGGTCCTGGAGGGGGTTTTCATGGTGCCTTTGTTTTATAGGGTTATTTTCTTAGCAAGACTGCCTCTGCTTTTCCTGTTCTTGAGCATGTTTCTTCTTCATAGAATAGCTTTGGGTTTGAAGAGACCTCAAGGATCATCAAGTTCCAACCCCCTGGTGCTTGTTAAATTTGATCCCAGAATAGAGATTTCATTGCTACTCGGTGCTGCTGTCATTGTCTCCCACAAAGCAGCTGCCCCCAAGTTGCTGTCTGGTCCAGCCTGTACCTATAACCGTACCCAGGGGCTCATCCCAAGGGAAGATGGAGACTTGCTCTTTCCTCTTACAAATAACTTCCTGAAAGGTGAGTGGGGAGGACTATGAGTAGCACAAAATACTCTCATTCTTCGGAAGTTAATTTTGGTTTAAACGAGATCTTCACCCTCATTATTAGTATTGTTGTTATTGCTGCTGTTATTATGGCATGGTGATTTGCAAGTGCTGTTGTTCATCTAAATCCAAAGATGCAGATTGAAAATCATGAAAAGAGCTGTTTCAAAATCGTTACTCCAGAGTACCACCTTTATTTGCAAACAGAAGGATTTCCTAGGGTTAGTGTTTTTCCTTTGGCAGGCATTGAGCAATTCGCATCTCATATCCAAAATTCCATTGCATGTGGAGACCTAAGCAGTAGTAAATATGGCACTGGCTAACAAGAGGCAATCTATTTTTGTTGACTTCCACCTGGTCAGTGTGAGAGTCTGGGTCAGGTCTGAGGGGTTACAGCTCTGCACGTACATGCTGTGAGTCACTAATTCCATCCATGGCAATCCCTTTGTCTTTTGGTTTTTGTCTTTTTAATGTATGATGCTTCTGACTGGTTTTATCACCATTACTTTATGTTCTGAAGAAATCCTTTGAATTCTCCTGAAGAAAACTTGTTATTGTCTGAGAGGGGAAAAAGTCAACTTTGATTCCTCGCTGTGACTGGTTTTGATCTGTGAAATAGAGTGGTCCATAAAACAGTGCAGTGGACAATTTGATGGGTTCCAGGTAATGAGCAGCAAAGCTATGACGAAGTTATCTTGCAATAGATAATATAAATTGTGCAGTCAGAACATCCCAGCTTCTTGGCTGAGCCACTAAGGTGGCATATCATCACTAAGTGAGGTTGAGTGCTCTTGCAAGAGAATGGAAATGCTTTTTATTATTATTATTTTTTAATGCTGAATAAAAGTTAGCTACCTTTATTGACAGCAGATGTCATGGATGTGCTGGGGCGTGTAAGACTGAAGTGTCCTTGTGGGTGCTGCTGCTATATGTTTGCTCCCATAGGGAGGAGTAGGAAGGGAAACCTGCCCTTCGTCTCGTCCCATTCTACAACGGGAGCGTGGCACTTCAGTGATGGCTGTAATCAGGTGTGTAGACTCAAAGTTACATGATGTAATATAATTCTGCCATAGTTAAAAGGAACTGATCTTCTGGGCAGTGTACTGATTGAGCTTTTATGATCCTTAAAATTTGCTTACCCATTGTCTTAACCTAAAAATGAATTTCAGTGCAGAGACCCTTTTTTTTTTTTTTTTTGTGGCTGAATTGCCAAAATAGTTCATCTCTCCACTATGTGTCCCTCAGCAAAAATAGCTGAAATCTAATGTGTTACCCTTTGCAAAGGAAGACTCACATACCACTGTTGTAAGACGTCTTATGTTGCTTTTAAATAAATGAGAAACTCTCAGGAAAAGTCTGTGGATATTTAGGAATAAGGGCCACTATCATGAGTAGATCTATATTTGTACTTACTTTAGTGGTTATGACTGCTTATTTGTATCGATTTATACTCAGCGGGGTCTTCACTTTTTGATAGCATTATGGTTTTAAAATGTTAATGCTCTCTTGTACAGAATGTACAAGTTGGATATCCAGCTTGTATAAATTATAAGTGCTGGTCTCTCTTGAAAATGATAATCAAGTACAGATCACAGAATGGTTTAAAATGAGAAAACTCACTGGGGTGCTGATGCTTCTATTGGACAATGACACGCACTTCTGAGAGTCAAAAAGGCAGATGTGACATTTAAGCCTGAAGGGTGAGAAGTAAGAAATGGAGTTGAAGATTGCGACTTTGCATTGAATTTGAGTTCGAGTCTGAATGACCAACATGAGAGTGTTTATTCTTAGGTAGCTATAACTTGCTACTATGCAAACAAATTCTGTTTTTTTTTTTTTCCATCAGTGAGCTGCTGTCTTGTTCTATGAAGATTGGTAAGAACGTGATATTGAAGATCAGTTATAATAATCAGCAAGAATGCAAGCTAGTTCAAGTGTTTCACATTTTGTATTTATTAAATATGATTTGTCATTATTCTTAATCTGCTTTTAGACACAGCATAATAGATGAGCAGAGCAGCAGAGAATTTGGTAGGATCATCTGTATTCTGGTATTAGCTGGGCTGGCTTTGCTGTTCAGTGGTTCATGCTGATCTGCTGATGTCATAGACTTTACAGATACAGTCAGGACTAGCAAGTATGTTATTTAGATAAATTCTTGTGTTTTGAAGAGCATATTGAGGACATTATAGCCATTGTAACTGAGTTATTATTGGGTAACTTGGTTCTGAGATTTTTACTACACTGGAATATGGCGTAACTTATTCTGGTTGAGTGGGGAACACTGAGGACAATAAGGCTTCCCAGCACCTATCTTCCTGGGCATGTTCATATCCCTAGCACATCCCAGTCCCAGTTTCTGCAGCCTGCTTTCAGCCCGGAGTCATGTTGTGCTCGGGGCATGGCCTGTTAGGGTTGCTCCTTATTTTCTACGTCATTATTTTTTATTTGGAGAGAAAGGTGGGACAGGAGATGTTCTGAGTCAGCTGTGTGTTTTAAATGTGACATCCAGCATCAAGTGGCTCCTTTGCTGTGCTTTCAAGGTCAGCTCTCAGGCAGAGAAGAGCTGGGACAGCACCAGGTACCAAAGGATGCACCCTATCTTTTTCACTACTGGGTTTTCCTGACTTTGTGTTGGCTTTATTTTTGTTTGTTCTTTGTTCATTTATTTTTAGTCTGTTTGTTTGCAAGTAAATCTGTGAAGTAGCTTCACACGTACTATGTCACGAGAGACAGCACGAGCATGGGACGTGGATGCTGGAAACTTGTACTTGCAGCAGAGCACTGTGGCAGGATCCTTCCTTTTGTGGTCCCATTGGAGAAGCCCTAGCAAGGAGGCTTCTGAAAAGTTCCTGTCTGTTAGGACAGCCTATGTGATGGCTACAGTTGTTGGGGTTTCAGTCAGAAACTCACTAAAGCGTAACAGTAACCCACATTCCTCTTTCTGCTTTGCCAGGCTCATTGTGGGTGAAAAAGTATAACTACATAGAAGTGGCTGTTCCTAAATTATTCATTTTGGTTTAACACCAATGGTGCTTGCTGCTGTGCTTGTCTCTGGGGTTGGTCCATCCAGCTCTGCATTACTTAAGCATGAAAATTAGGAGTGGGATGGAGAGCCGCACATGGAGATGAAAGGGGGCTGAGGGGGTTATCTAGGGAAGATTTTAAACTAGAATGGCAATTACCTCTGTCTTTTCTGTGTAATACATTTAAGAGAAATCTCAATGCCATCTGAAATCTTTTATCTTATTTCCTATAAGACCTGAAATAACATAAAAATGAATTTGGGGAATACTTGAAGGTGTTCTTAATCCACTCTTTGTTCTTTTCAGTACAATTCAAAGATGTTTCCATTAACTTTCACAATACTACTTCTTCTAAGAACTACTTGACCCTTGCTCCAAGTCTATCACATAATGATGTATTAACATAGAAATGATTCCAAGAGGTGAAGTTGAAGGCGACAGTTGGTTAGTCTTCTGTCCTCAACTGGGAAGGAAAGTGAGAAGTGTTTTATAGACACTTGTGTGTTTTTTCTACTGCATGAAATGTATCCAAACAATCAAGAGTTTTCAACAGCAAATAAATGCCAGCTCTGCAGAGAATTTTAAGAAGCACATACTGCCAACACTAGAGAAGAACAAAAATCCTGGAAATTGAGTGCTCAGCAATTTGCCATGGGCAATGTGGATGAGCCAGAATGCCAGCATCCTTTCCGCTCATCCTAGCTCAAGTCAATCCGCTCCAGCCACGTGCACAATAAGCTCGTTGGCACTGGAGAGGTAATTATTTGCTTCCTGCTCTCTTATTGTGTGTCCTGCAATACAACAAGTCAGAAAATGGCACTTAGTGACAAGGTCTCCTTTTTAGTCGTTTTTGTTTTAACCCATTAGCAATATTAACAAAATAAATTCAGAAATGTCTAACTCTAGCTGGAAATGAGATATTTCTGGATCCTTGTCTTTAACACTGATATTCACTTGCCTGGAGAAGCTGTGCATGCTCCATCCCTGGAGGTGCTCAAGGCCAGTTTGGATGGGACCCTGGGCAGCCTGATCTGGTGGGGAGCAACCAGCATGGCCATGGCAGGGTGGGGTGGAACTAGACGTTTAAGGTTCATTCCAACCCAAGCTGTTCTATGATGCTATGAATTAAGGAAAAAAAAAAAAAAAAGGAAAAAGGAAAAATCAACTCAAAATCCAAAGGTGGAAGCAAAAGAGCAGCCTTGCAGTCATGCCACAATTTCTGCTTTTGGAAAAGTGGCTAAAAGCGTACTGAAAATCAGCCTCGATCCAGAGTTGGGAAAAAGGTTTGGAGTCCAATTAATCATTCTTTCTTCTCTGTCTGGTGTGTTTTATGAGCTATCTGCAGTTTAGATGTATTTGAGGGTGCTTGTTTGTAGCATCTTCCTGTTGGAAGCTTGTCGTTTCTCCTCTTGAAAAGGAGAAGCGACTCAGGCCAAATGGAAAAAAATAAAATAAAAAATGAAGAACATGAGGAAGTGGAGAAACTATGAACAGGGTGTAAAAGGGGAGAGCTCAGGCTTGTGATCAAGCATAGGAATGGATACCCCTGCCAAATAGTGCCCATAGGCTTTGGGGATAGTCCTGAATAGGAATGCTTCTCTAAGAATAGGGAAAAGTCTTCATTTTGTGGTAAAGAACAAGGAATGATGTACATCTTCTGTCTCTACACAGAGTTTCAAGACTCTTGCTAGGAGCTCCAGTGCTCCTGTTTATTGAGAGCAGCTGCATGGAGTGACATGGAGGAACAGAAGATAGGATTGAAGTTGTAGGTCCAGGAACTGTGTGATTCTGTAATTCATGGAGGTACCATACATGGTGTTTGTGGTTGGAGTCTGGAAGCTAATGGCATGTAGATTGGTGTTCTTAAGTAGTCTCCTTTTATGCTTATGGTGCAGACTGTAATAATGAATGGGCAAATCAGTCATCTTTTTCCTCTAAAAAGATAATTAAAGAGGAACAAGATTTTTTTTTTCAGTAATGGCAGGGGTTTAGGACCCAGGGGAACTGTTGGATTTACGTCCATAATCTGCAGGATTAGCCTTGCCTGACAAGGAGCTAGCCTATAGTTGTCTTGCAGCCATCCCTCAGCTTCCGTGTTATGGTGTTTGAGATTCCTGAAATGAAGCGGTTCTGGCTGGAAGGGGAATTCATCGGAGGATCCAAGCAGAAGTGTCAATGTGTCTACTGATGCTGCCATTGTTTCCTGGGGGGGAAAGTAATCCAGGTCAGATGGAAAAAGGTAGTTTTAGTCTTCAGTATGTAGCAATCAGGGCCACATGTGTGGTGAGCTGTGAAAATAAGAATATAATAACAAAATATTGTGTAATAGTTTAGAGAAAGTAAATTTGCTGAGTATTTTACTGCATAATATACAGTGTTGTAGTGTTTTCTGATGTACAGACAGGGGAATGGAGCGATCTCTTTGGGAGAGTCTTTCCCCTTTCAAAGTACTTTGTTGGATGAGTGATATATAGATAAGTGCTTAAAGAGTAAGTTTTCAGGGAGTGAAACGCAGATGATCAACTGAATGCAGTGTGTGTGTTGACTACAAACTCTGAGAAGGACATGGGAGAGAAACAGCTGTGTCAAAATCCTACAGCGATTTTAGGGTAATTGCCAGAGCAATTAGAGAAATGTCCTGGACAGATCTCTTCTGGAATTTGAGGAGACGTAGGATTTTCACACGCAAAAGATAGAAACATAAAATACCCCTTTCCCACAAAGGGCACTTAAAGAACAGTGGGAGATGTGGCACTGAGGGATGCAGCTCCATGGCCAGCTGGGGTTGGGCTGATGGTTGGACTTGGTGATCATAGGGGTTTTTTCCAACCATAGTGTTTCTGTAACTTACTGGGACACGTTCCTGCTGCCTACAGCTCACACAAGCAAGAGCAGAGTGCAGCCCTAGCGAGTGGGGTTGGAGCAGTGCAAGGCAGGTGTGAGGCAGGATTTACCTGCAGCTCAGCTGCTCACACCCCTGTTGGTATGGCAGTGAGGGAAGCCAGGCCTATGGCATGTGCTTCTGGGGCTGTTGGCTTTGTGCGTTGGTGTTCACTGCAGGAAGCTTTCCTCATGGCGGCTTCTGGGGCATGACCACGGTACGTGGGTGTTGCCAGATGTTGTCACTACCATGTTACCTGAAAGAACTATTCTGGGTCACCTTTCTCAGCCATTCAGAGGGAGAAGAGAGAGTTATAGTCTCAATTCCCACCTACTGTGGGACTGTGTCTTCAGTAGTTTGGCTCATTTCATGGATTTCTATCCTCTTTCTTCCAGTGGGTACGGAGAGCTCCTATTTTCTCTGTGAACCATGCCAACAGAAGGAGTTTCAGTCCTGGGACTTTCTCTGTGTCGTACTTTAAAGAGCCTGATTGCCAGGCTGCTGAGCAGTTATCTCTTAATCTGTCTTTGCAGTCTGGTAAAGCCTGCTTTGCGTCAGTAGCAGAGGAGAGGGATGTCTGCAAGGACTGTGAATATCCCAGTGCTCAAAGGTTTTTCGTGCAAATTAAAGTGGCGTGTTCTTCTTGTCTTCTGATCCTGAAGGTTGTGTTTGGTTTTGTTCCCTAAGAGGGGGGATGAGAGGCACCTCCATCCCTCATCTGGCTGGGTTTTCTAGTTTTCTGGTTGTGAAGGATGTGAGAGGTGAATGGAAGAAAGTGACTTCCTCTGGGGTTTAGTCCCTGGGATTCGCTTGGCTTAAGGTAGGAAGCGCTGACTTTCTCAGCCTTGGACCAAGTTCTGAGCCTGCACAGAGGGAACTCTGCACAGCTGGGGCTTGTGAGGCACAAATGCAGCATCACTTGTGGGATGGGGGGGGGGGTCTGGCAGCAGTGTGGAGCTAGCGGGTGCAAGAGGAGGTTCTCGGGTTTGTGCTGTTGATTTAAGTGCAATTTCAAATGCATATTTCCCCGAAATCTTTTTTTCTGTTAAGTCTGCTGGCTTACTGTAACTGCATCGCACAGGGACTCTTCCTTCTGCTCTGCCCGCAGGAGCACCACAGTACTCAGGAACCTGCTTTACCAGGTCCCTACCAGGCCCTCTGCCAAGCATCACGTTTTGCAGCAGGCTCCTTTCCCTGCTAGCTCTGTGACAGGACGCAGGGGTCCTGCACCACAAGGCCTCCTTGCCCATCAAACACGATTTCCTTGGATTGTGCACAGAGTGTTACCTTTGCAGGACAAATTACAGGTGATGCAGTCATTAGCTGTGCTGTACTTTAGATGAGAAGTTAGTGCGCCGGTTCCATCTACTTAAACCTGCTGGATCTTTAAATAGGTGTCCTTGGCCAGCTTTTCTCACTCAGTTAATCCCAGCACAGATGAACCGGCATGAATATAAATGTTTATGGCAGTCCTCACAGCTGCATATGGAATATATTGGATTGTTTGCGTGCAGTCAGTGCTGTGGGTTTGTGATTTGATGCTCTACAAAGAGTCCTCGATGTGCTTTCGGGAAGGAGCTGTGTAAATGCAGACACAATTAGCTTTGTGGGCTTTTTTGAGGAACGTATCTAATAATAAAGTGCCGGAGAGCAGAATAGCCATTTCCCGTGACTTTCATTCACGTAATATTTATAGTGCCACAGAACAAACGGGCTGTTGCAACGAGGCCAAAATTAGCGCTGTGAATGGACTCGCCTTGAGAGGCGTTTGTGATGGAATTATGTCGCTAACAAACTTGAGTAAACCAATTACTGCTCCTCCTGGATTTGTGGATACGGCAGCTCCGTGGGACTGCTGTAATCCCTCCCAGTGAGCTCATGAGCAGGTTGCAGGTCTTTCTTTGCACCACGTGCTTTCAGCTCCTTCTGCCCTGTGGCAGTGCTGCAAAGGGCAGGAGCAGCACCAGTCGGAATGGTTGTGCAGTGAGTGCATGGGGTCCGACTGTTAGCTTTCTTACCACCTGTTACTTCAAACCTCTTCTCCTGGCTTTAGTCAGAGCGGACAGTCTTCTCTGAGCAGTTATTTTTTTTTTCCATCTTTGTCTCCTGTAGCATCCAGTTTTTCTCTGTTTGGGAAGGCAGTGGGAATTAACTAAGTCGTAGATGAAAATGATTCTATACTTTGGTGCAATTACAACATCCTTAGGGTTGTCTCTTGAAGCAGACACCCATACAGCTGCAAGCAGTTGCCTTTGCCTCAACTAAACAAGTCAAAACCTTAAAAGCACAAGCTGTTCTGCCTGGATGTGGGCTTGTTTTTAACTAGAAACGTGTATGTTGGCAACTTGAGGACGTGATCTAACAGCGCTTCTTTTCCTAAGTAGTAGCTATTGTCTCCCAGTCGTATTTAGCAGCTCCTCAGTGATGAAAAAAAACATTGCCTGCTTATGTGAATGTGTGATTTGTAGGTAATACAACAGGTGACAGGAGTTCTTACTCAAGGCCTCTCTGGCCTGTCTGCCCTGGGTCTGAAGAAGAGGGCTGTGCAGCTTCACTGTCCTCATGAGAAGGAGGCATCCCTTACTTCCTCTCTGAGCTGCCTTCCCTCAGTGTGTGCCCGTTGTCTCTCCTCCTGCCAGGTCAGAGCTCCAACATTCAAGCAGCCGTTCAGTTCATTCCCTTTTTGCACTCTGACTGTGCCATAATCTCGTGGATACAGGAGCACAGAGGAGGACAGCACTGGAAACCTCATAGAAGTTGGGGAAAATGACAGCTGCTGTCCTCTCATCCATCAGGCCAGGCATTTCATCTCAGGAGGCAGGCAGGTTTGGCAGGCATGACCGAGCTTGGTTAAATAGGGGCTGACTGATCCCACTCGCCTGCTTCTCCTTCCTATGTCCAGGTCTGTGGTTTGCAAGGACTCACTCCATTATTTCCAATGATCTTCACGTCACATAAGGTGTTTAAAATAGCTAGAAGATGGAAAGTAACTTTGTACAAAGTACTTATTTTAAGACCTTGCTGAAGACTTTTCCTTTCTGTACCAGAGAGGTACATAGGATCCTTACAAAAGGTAAAGAAATTAATGAATACTTTTTCCATTGACCATAATTTTATGTCTGCTTTTCACACTTTGAAAGTAACTTGTATTGTGTGAAGTTATTCCAGACAAATAACTAAGTCCAGGTGAATTAGTTCCTTCTGATAACATTCCAAGAAAATACAAAACTAACAACAATAACATTGTTGTACCGTATTAAAAATTTAATGTACTCATCCGCACTGAGATAAGAAGTTTGTTCTCTCTCTGCAGCAGATTCTCCTGTATCATCCTTTCTCCCTGTAGGAATTCCTTTGATGCTGGGCAGGCTGAATGCAGGCTCAGAGCCTGAGCTGTGGTTCAGCAGGAGCTGGGCTCAGTGCTTGAAGAACATGGGCTCACAGTGCTGCTAGGGCAGGAGAGCCAGCGCCTTGGGCTACGTGCAGGTGTGTCTCATAGGGGAAGGTGAAGCTAACAAACAGACAGTTGAATAGTTTCAATTCCATTTTTTCACTCGTGTATGTCTTGAAATCGTAGAGTTTTTCAGTCTGCGCTTTCGTGTCAATAATAATATTGGTCTTAAAGGACAGAGAATACTTTTTTCTTTCCAGTTTGTCTCAATTATCAAGTTTTCTTAGATCTTTGTGAAGGAAGTAAAGAGCTGCGTGTCTTATTGAGTAATACTTTGGAGCAGGTTTTGTGTACGAGGAGTAGAACTTTGAGGCAGTTGTGAAACACGATTCTGTATATATATATTTTTAAAGCGATTTCATTTCAGAACTTGTGCTGAGATTAACCAACGTGCTGTGGTATTTTTTCATCTTTTTGAGAGAAAGAGCATGCATTTGTGATAGGGTTGGTACAACAGTGGCAGCTTGTCAGTATCTGAAGGGGGGGCTTTAAGAAGGAAGGGGACAGGCTTGTTAGTGGGGTCTATCTGATAGGACAAGGGGAAGACTGGATATGGGGAAAACATTTTTTACAGTAAGGGCTGTGAGGCACTGTTACGGGTTGCCCAGTGATGTGGTAGGCACCATGCAAGGTCAGGATGGGGCTCTGAGCTCCTGATGGAGCTGTAGCTATCCATGTTCATTGCGGGTCAGTTTGGACCAGTTAGCCTTTCCCCTTTGGCCACTGAGGCCAGTCAGGAGATGGCCACCAGCTCTTGCTCCTGGAGCAGTCCCATGGGGGGGAGGTGCCTTCCTGCTGCCCGAACTCGGGCAGGGCTCTCTGCGGAGGGGGGTGTTCCTCCTCATCTCCCAACTTTTAATAAACTTGGATGAGATTCCCGTGCAGTCTTGCACCGCTCACGCTGCGAGCCTGCGCGAGCTTTGGGGAAACAGGCGTTTCAGTGCACGCTTTTCAAATTTAATGAGGATAACTGAAGCGAGCTCCCATCTCGCACCGGGCACCCTGCTTCCAGGCAGAGCGGCACTGAGCAGTAAGGAGCTTACTGCTCTCCAGGCAGTGCTCCGAGTGCCGCTGGCACACAGGGGCGAGCATCTCACCGCAGTCGGACGCAGCGGGGCCGTGGGGATGCTGAGCAGCGCTGCGCCTCTCCGCCTGATGTGCCAAGGTATTTCTTCCCCTCTGCTCCTTGGGCTGGGATCGCTGCCACGCTGTGTGGGCTCGGGTTTGGGCTGGAGGTAGAGCGGTGGGGGTCGTCGCGAGCTCTGCGCATAGGGAAACTTGGCCGCGGCAAACTTTGCGCTGCCGAGTGAGAGGGGTTTCGTGCGGTTTGCCTTTCCCTTGGGAGTGCATCAGCAGCAGGATTTGCCTCAAGGCAGCATCTTCTTTATTTGCCGGTTTGGTCAGGGAATCCGCTGCCACGAACCCCTGGTTCTGCGTGAGCAGGGGGAACCGGCATGGGAAGTGGCAGTGTGGCTTAGCAGGGCTTCCTCTGTGCCACCTCAGCCTCTTTCGCATCAGCCTGGCTCCCTGCAGCAATATAAGAGCAGACTTCACGTTTGATTGTCAATTATTGATGCTGCTATTCAGTGCTCGTTGCAGTGCGAAGCTGTGGCGGCTCTTCTCCGTGCCCTGAGAGGGGTTTGTTTCGGGGAACCCCTCGTCCAACATGCTGTCACGCCGGGTTGCTTTTTAGCTTATTTCTGCAGCTTTTCGAGTTGGGGCTTCATAAGCTCACAGCCTTTTTTCACGGCTCATTTGTTGATATGTAGTAACTGCTCTGCTACTACTTCGTGTTACTCTCTATCCTCCTAATCCCTTCTTTCTCATAGCACAGGCAGTCTTCTAAACGTGTATTTCACAACAGTTTTATTTGATCTTAACTTGAAAACCCTTTGCATTAACTCTACTTTTTTTATTTATTTTGCTGCATAACAATCCTTTTCCTGATTCTTGGTGTGCTAGTTGGGCGGCTTGGTCTCATTTTACTAAATGTTATTCTTAGGTTCCCAGATTTTCCTTGCACAGTGCTCATCGCAACACTGCAATCAAGCCCGAACCTTAGTTTAAATAATAATACTAAAAGTAGATTTTTTTTATTGATTATTGCATCCCATCTAGTATGGAGAACAATGTGTTGTACCGTAGGTGTCATCGGAGGACAAAACAGACGTATGTGCATATTTTTCACGTGGAAGATGAAAGCCCTGTTATTACCCTCTCCTGTGTAAGGTGCACATTTCGTTCCTTCCTATGGAGTCACCTGTTTGGTGGAGCTGGTAACCTAATAGTGTGGGGAGCAGAGTAAATAATTCATGATGTTAATATTAATGCGCTGTGGACTTCGGCAGGTCTGAGTTGCGCTTCAGGGAGTTTGAGACTTTGTGTTCGAATTCCCAGTTACTCGCACCTGACTGCGACTGTTGCTTTAGGTTTCCTTTCCCCGGGGGGTTTTGTTAGCCGGGGTTATTTGATGCATTTTTATCTATGGCATTAGCGCTCAGGTTGATGGAACATAATCCATGTGGCTTCGCAGTTACAACCCTATGAAATAAGAGTGCAATTTAATGAGAGTGCTACTCTGCTTAATGATGAACTGCTCCTCTCTCAGCTGTTGTAATGAGCTGCAGAGGCGAGAAAGTTAGCTCCACTTGCTGTGTTTCGTGCCTTACCTTGGACAGTGAATAGGCAGACTGTGAAGAAGTTTGGAGATCTGTAGCTTCTTTATAGTTACCTACTTGTGCTAGATCACTGGTTGGAATAATTGTATTGTCACCTTGTGTCACATTTGCTCAGGTGTAATAGCTTTGCCAGCAAGGCAGTTGCCTATAAAATTGTGATGCAGAGTTTTTAATATTCTTCCCAAAGATGGGGAGAGTTGTTCAAGGCTGTTGTTTTTTGGGTTTTGTTTTTTTGTCTTTTTTGAGGTTTTTATTAAATGAGGTTGCTGATTTATTGGGACTTTTAACATCGTTGTTGGGAATAGCAGACGGATCTTTACAGTGGAAAACCATTTGCTCTTAAAAACATTGAAGTAACAGTATGAAAGCAATTGAAATTGTTAGGTCTGATAAGATGAATTGGCCATGCTGCATTCTGGTCTTGTTTTAACCCTGTTGTAAGGGTTAAAGGTGTTTAGTGAGAATTGATTCCTCATGCGCTGTGGGCTTTAATTGGAGTGTCCAGTTCTGAACTTTATTTCTGCTTGATATGTTTTATGATTTGGTAACTTTTTCTTCTAGAAAAGACCATTATCCACAAGAGGTATCTTTTAATAAAAATAGAAGAAAAAGTTTTCATAAAGTGAGCTTGTAAAAGGTTATTTGTGGAATTTAATACCAAGACTGAGCTTCCAAGGCTGAGATGCAATAACCAGCTTTGGATACAAATCGGGTCCACATTCATAATTTCAAATACATATTCGGTCCTTAAGATTGGAAGGAGGCATCCGTGTTTCCAGCTGTGGTTCTCACTGCTTCAGCCCCAGGATCTTTGGAGTACATATTGAGCCCCTTCTTAAAACCAAAGGGTGGCTGCTTTGCTGTTTTGCCCCTGGTGCTCTTGGAAGTGTGGAGCTTCTGCCACTCAAATTCTTCTCCTTATTTCCTGGGTAGATGCAGTCATGAGCATTTGTTGCACTGAAAATCTCCTGATATCTCGGCTGCCTTTTAGAGTACGTGTGTCTCAAATTCTCTTTTTTCAGTGTAGTGAAGAAGATTATGCACTGCATTCATTTTTTCGTACATGATCAGCGTTCAGTAATATCATTTCTTACTCGTTTCTGTTGGAAGTACGCTCTGGATTCAAGAGGTCAAATTTGCTTTTTTTTCCTCCACCCAGAATCCCGTTTGTTATTCATTATAATTATGTTACAGTTAACTATAACTCACTGGTTCTTCTTTGCATGTTTCACTGGGAGGTGTGCGGCATGGTGGAACCCCCAAGTGTGTGACCTTGTGTTGTGCTTTACAGAGTTTTTGCCCTGTTTTTGCTACTTCTTCAGAGCGTCTAATTACTTCTGTGTCATGTCCGTCTTCTCTTCCAATATCTGTATCCCCATTGTATTGCATCTTATAAGCCAATTCCTAATACTGGCATGGGAGTTATTAGGAGAAATGTTTAATAAGATCAGTTCCAAGAAGATTCTTAAGATCCTATAACAATCACTTAAGTTTTCAGGACTTCTGCTGTAGTCTACTCTGGAAACAGATGCTCACCCATCTCAAAATTGCTGTGCTGGTTGAGGCTTAGCTAACAGGTTCCCATGTGACACTGCTGAATACTCTGCTATAATCCTGATTAATGAGATCTACAGCATTTGAAGAATGTTATCTGATGAAGTAATCTCTTAGGCTAGTTTGTCACAAGCTACCTTTTGTTAAACCCATATTAAATTTGGTCACATTCTCCACTGCTTTCATGTGTTTGGAAGGAAATTCAATGGGAAGAATACTTTGTCTCTGTGCCCCTGAAGTAAATTTTATAGGCTGGCAGGAAATTCTTTTATTGAGAACATGAATAATTTATTTTCTGTTCTTCAATTGTATGCAGTATCCCAGTTAAAAGATAGGTCTTAGCAATATTCCATTGCGTGTGCCATTTATTTCAAAACTTGGGATATAACTCTTTAATGGGCCCTAAAGTTTTTAATTCCACATTACGATTTCTTCTTTTGTGCCCTTGTATTCCTCACAGTATTTATTTCACCATCTATCCCTTTCCTCTCATACTATAATAAGAATAAGGTCCCAAATGGCCTTCAGTATCCTTTCCAAAATCCCATTTGCTCTGTGTGTGATCACAGAGCATTCCTCTCCCAATTGTTTCTACTTGTAACATCAAAGAAAACCGTATAAGTCTATCAAAAACAGGAAAACACTGTCTTTGGACTTAGAAATCTTCCTTGGATTCTTCTAGACCAATTCCTACAATATTCTATTTTCTTGGCCTCTTCATTGCATATGGTTTTTAGGCTTTTTTTTTTTTTTTTTTGCAGTCCTTCTAATGTAGACATACTGCTAGGCATGTGTTCATTCATAGGGGGGGGGAAAAGATTGAAGCCCACCCTAGAGTAGAATAGACCATTTGGTTCAGTTGGGGACCAAAAAGATTAAGTCCAGCTGTCTGTCCAGCCAAAAGTCTGCTTGAAAGTCTCTCCCTCTTTTTTCCTTGGTTGAATACCTTGGATTTGAAGATATCCGTGCCACTTTCATATTGAGATGGCTGAGCTCCTCGATTCACCTGGTTTCTTTCTAGTAAGTTCCCTTAATTTCTAAACAAATGCTGATAAGCCTTAATTCCAAATCTGTTTTCTTTTGTTCTTCCATTTTATTTAATCAGCTTATTACCATTCAAATCCAGTTTACTTTCCGAGAGAAAATTCTCTGAAAATTGAGTATGAATTAACCTTATTTCTTACAGATATAAAGGTTATCCACTGAATCAATCATATATGAGTACACAAATTACACTGTCGTTTGTGTTATTTGCTCTTTGTATCTGGAAAATTCAATTCTCCAATGGTAGCACAGTTTCTAATAGGTCTTATTTCTCTAGGAACGCTACTGTGATCTATGTGGTCCTTCAGGGTTTATGGCATTACTGCACTCAAATGCAATTTGACTGGATCATCCCTTCCCAGAGTAATTGTGGTCAAAACCAATATTGAAGTCTAACATATGGTGCTCTTCTGGCTTTATATCTCTTTACTGAAATTGAAAATCCTGTAGTGAGTATCTTTTCTGCGCATGCCTGGGGAAATAATAAGATTAGGTTAGTTGGAAGAGTTCTACTGAAAATGAGCCAAATTCAGTGGTACCCTGCCCTTAGCTGTGGCTGCTGTGCTCTCCTTTTGTTGTGTTGAGCTTCTCACCAAAGAGCGGCTGTTACATCCAGAGAGCGTGGAAGTTATCTGCCTTGATGGAACTGAAGTGTTTCCCAGAAGGCTTTCCTTAAATCTGACCAGGGTCATTTGCTGTACTATCTCTGTAGGGGATACTGATGGTTTCCTTTTCCTTTTTTTCCCCAGCATAGGATGATCACATTCTAGCTGTTCATCTTACAGTTTTCTGGTTGTGGTGAGGCGATGCCAGGAAGCTAGAAGATTTGAACACGGAGCTTGTCGTTTGCAATAATGTACAACCTGATCTGAATTCCACTGAAGACAGTATTTCTTAGGCTCACACCTTTTTTTGTTTTGTGCTCTCAGACGATGCAGTTGTACAGCAGTGCTACTGTTGTGCTTGTACCTAAGTTTACATATATGCACATACATACACGTGTGCAAATGTGTGGGGTAACTACAGAGCTGCTTTGGTGTAGGTGCTTTAGCTGTCCATTTATCTGTGCTCCAGTCCTTGTTTTGGTGGTGCCTGACTTGCTTTAATGCAAGTTCCACTTAGCTGAGTAGACCATCAGCTAAATTGCCAGCAAGTTCATGCACGGGTAGATATTAACTGTTGGTTTGACAAAGAAATATCAGCAAGGTTTCAGAGCAAAAATCCAGTCTGAAATCCAGGCTTTCAGGAATAAGACTTCTGTATCACAATGTACAGAAAGAATTGCAAGCTCTATTAAAGCACTAAATGTTTCCTCACATTTTATAGCAGTTTAATATCCCTTTATCTTTTTAATATACCTTTTTTCCCCTGAAATAGTTCTTTTGAATATTACTGATGCTTTGCCTTTGGAGCTGTGATGGATTGACATGTAAGTGGAATCTACTTCCAGTGTGATACTGGAGGTGCTAAAACACCTTTTGTGTTTCTGTGTTTCCAGAGAATTATCAGTGCTTCCTTCTCAGCATACCAACACATTATAGCAACATTATATTATAAATGAGATAAATGTTTGCTTTTAAGCATTTCTGCTAAGTCAGATGGCTGAGGGAAGAGTAGGGTGGGATTGTGACAGATCAGATGTGGGAATTTGGAGATGTAATTTTTGGAGCTTCACTAATAAGGTTTGTTGCAGCTTGCTTCTGGAAGCCAGGGTGGTTCTAGGTATAAGAGGGAGAATTTAGGTTCCTCAGCTACAAATTCCTAACCTAGACACAGTCTGTAAACTGTATGCACCTTCCTAATCTCAGCCATGGGCTTTGTTCTGGCTGCTGGTGGAAAGGAGCCTTAGAACATGGCAGGGAGATTGTTGCTGTTATTTGTATTGCTCTTGTAGTGTCATTGCAAAGTGTTTCCACGGTTTCAAGCTGTGACAGCGTGTGCTGGCCCTGCTACATGGCTGGTCTTGGGAAAGCAAACTTTCATTACAAGTTAGCAGATGGTAAAAAATTTGAGAAGTCCCACCTTGAGCACGGTCATAATCACAGCACTCACGGACTGGGAACAGCCAAGTAAGACAGCTGCTGTGTGACACAATAGGTCAGGAGATGAGGGTGGAATACGGAGCTGTTGTTGATCCATAAATGTACATAGTAGTTTCGTAAACAAATGACATTTAATTTTAATTTGGTGATGTACTTTCACACTGCACCCTTCCTTCAACAGTTTTGTAACGAGTTTCCAGCACACTTGATACTTTAGTGACTGAATTTTAGAAGTTCCCTGCTTTAGTAATGTTGTAGAGTGAGAAGAGCCCTATATTCACTGCTGCTTCCTTGTCTCAAGTTCGAGCTTCCCAGTCAGAGCATGTAGTGCTGCACCTTTCGGAATCACCAAAGTACAGTGTGAGAGGATGTGAGAAAGACAACAGGCTGAGCAACGCCACGGCTTGGGTTGGCAACCCTCAGTCAGATTCAGTGGAGTTTGGGCTGCTTTGATACAAAACGGCTCGGGGGATTTGGTTGGATATGAATGCCTCAGTCTGCTTCTGTACCCTTGGAGGCTTTTTTGATTTGTATAGCTGAGACCACATCAGAGCTATGCAGTGCCCCATCTGTTTTCTGGTTTTGCCTCTAAGTGAATCTTGCCTCCTGTTGTTTTTTCTGGTGTGATTCCAACTTCCTGAATGTTGAAACACACCATAGGTAAGGCTTTCCTTATAGGCAGGGTGCAGGGTAAGAACTTACGGTCCTGTAATTTGAAATGTAATAGCTTAGACTTGCCTGGATTTCCCAGCGTCAGCTGGAAGTGGAATCCACACAGCAGTTTATGAGCTGTGGTAGACCATGGTTATTACTACACTTGTTTCAGCTGATGAGTTCCGCACTAGACGTAGCTCAAGGCTGGTGCTGGTGTTTACGGAGCTCTCCTGAGGAAAGGTGATTGATGGATTCAAGGCCTTGTGCTTTTGTGGCCTTGCATCAACACTGGGGACTTGAGAATGCAATACGAACCATCCCGTGGGAGGATGGACCTGTTGCTTGTGTTCTGGCGTAACGTTTCTTTTTCCCTGCTGATGATGACTTAGCTTAGCGAAGAATGCTTCCACATAGTATACACCTCGGTGATGCCACTATTTGGATGTCTCTGATAGCCATTCCTGCTGAGGTCCTGCAGGCATGCTTGCTGTCAGGCGAACCTTTCCAGTTCCAATCCATGCATCTCCATCTGCACCCCCCTGCAAGCAGCAGCACTGCCTTTAGCCCTGGCTCTCATCAGCCTCATTAAGGGGAGCGGCCTTACCACTCTGGGCTGAACACTACGGCTCTTTCCTCCTTGTGCGGGATGTCTGCAAGAGCATGACTAGAAATGGCTCTGGGATTGGAATTAGAGTTTACTTGTAACCCTTGAGAAACATGACCTAAGCGTAGCAGACCTGCAGGAATGTAAAAATCAGTAAGCAGTGGCAGTGCTGATGTAGTTTTCGGTTTCTAGCTCACAGACATCTGGGATGCTGGCAGATACGCACAGCAAATGAGACAAATCTAAGTGCCCAATGGGGAGGGGAAAGAAAAAGGTTTCTGTGCTTCCTATCTTGCCACACAACCTACATGATTGTTATGAAATGAACTGATGAGAGAGATTACTTCTCCCACTGTCATTAGCATGCAAGTGTTCTCTGAATGTGCCAGATGTTTGGCTTGCATTATCTGGAAATGTCTTTCATTTCCAGCCCTAGTGAAAGGGAAGCTTGAGCACGTCCAGCAGAATTATAAACAGTTTCCTGTACCAATGAAGACAGTAGCATACTTAATGAACTGCATCATGCTAATAGTAAATCCAGCTCATGAATGCTTTCCTGTTATTTGACAGCGGTGGCCGAGTGGCATTTTTCTGATTCTGGATCACTGAATCCGTATGGAAGCACAAATTATTTGTTGGAGAAAAGCTTTCCTTTGTGTTAGTATTTGGAAGGTCTCTGTAGTACCTTTGCAGTCAGATTTTTGTGAGACTTATTCAGAATGCCCTTGTATTCAGAGGGATGTCCTCTGAGATACCATCAGCTGGAAAAAAAAAAATCTCCTAATCTTTTTTGTATTAATTCCGCAGAACTCTGATGAAGAAATTTTCAAAGCAGTACAATACCAACTTCAGTAATGTTATTTGCAAGCATTCATTTGTGCAGAAAGAAGGGTTTCTGAACTGTAGGTTACAATCAGCTAGTTAAGGCTTGTATAGTAAATACTGCTCTGCCAAAAGCCTGGTGGACTCATGCAGTGGGACAGTCATTATTTCTTCCTGAAATATTCCCCAAGTGTGTCATACTTCTTACCCAGGAATGGGGAAATGCACAGGTGTTAGATCTACAGCAGGGATATAGGGAGTTGCCATCACCATGTTGGCATCTTGGCCTGTGATTTCTCCCTGAGCTCTTCTAAAATAGTAAAGGGGACTAAACGGTGGTAGATCCATCTCTGAAAACGAACTCTGAAGGAGGAGTATCCCTGTTCATTGCATCTTTTAGGTAAGCCCTACTGGAACTTGTGCATCAGTTCTTCCTGAATAGCTGGCAACAATTAATGGCATCTTGAAAGAGAGTGTAGGATGAAACGAAGAGGCCTAGAGCATTCTGGATCTAGAAACCCCTTTGGGGCCTGGCTCCTCCAAACTCAGAGCTCCTGGAGCTGCTTTGTGCTCAGCTGTTCAATATCTGAGGCAAGGGTGATGGAGCAGTATGCCATTTTAAAGCAGGGGTTTCCCATAGTTTTGATGAGGTTGGGTATGAAACAGTGGATTGATGGGAGGTGATGTTGTAGCCGTATGTTCTGCTTTTTCTGTGGCCTTGGTATACTTGATTTTTCACGAGGTCCTTAGTTTCTATGAGCTGTGACCTCAAATCCTGATCGCTAGCTGCAATTTGAGAAAAAGAATCCAATGCCTTATTTCTTGTTTTCTGAGGGAGAAATGCGAGAGGATTTGGTGTGAAAACAAGCAGGGGAAGGTGGAAAGAAGATGCAATAGGAATGGGAAGAATTTACAAATCCCAATCATGCTGGGGGAGGAGGATGCACGGGATGACGTGGGGGAGAAAGAAGGAAAACCTGTGAATAAACCCAGAAGCAGGCTGGGCCAGACTGATGCATTTTATTCCTCTGTGGGAATGTTGTGAGGAGAGCTGCAAGGCTCTCCTTAGCTGTGCTGGAGGCTGGGTGGGGGCTGCCCTTAGCTTGTGTAGTTTTGTTGCATGATTTGTTTTGAAAACACTGTGAAGCCATGCAGTTCACACTGTTACAGGGCAGCGCATTCTCCTTGCACTGCAATTTCTTTGAATGCTTCCACTGTGTTGATATCAGACTGGGGAGGAAATTCAGCGCTTAGTGTGTAATATGTATAATGCATGCTCTGTATTTACTCCCATCTGCGGGTAGCTGAAAGAGGGTTGTTATTTTATATCTACTCTATGACATAAATGAGCTCAATTAGAAGACTGACTGCTGGGTATTACGCTTAGAATATTGCAGTTAAAATATCAGTTACATAACTGAAGAAATGGCAAGTGTTTTGGAAATCATAGCTCTGCATAAATACATTATCCTTTATATATAACCTGGCTGAAATGAGAAGCTACACAAAATGTGTTTGTTCATGCCATAAACAAAGGATAGCTTATACCCACTGTTGGTTCTATTTTTTTTTTCTTTTTGCTGTGTAGTTCTGTGTGATCACTTCTATTATTTTTTTTTTTTCTTATAGCTCTTGCATGTGATTCTTGGTTCTTTTTCCCCGCTGTCTCTTCTGAAGCATTTGGGAACTGGAGGGATTATTTTCTGGCGATAGAACTTAATTGTCAATATTGGGCTTCTGTCACGTTTTCTCTTATTTACTCATAGGGTGGGGTAGGTGGAGTCATACATTCCACCTGTCAATAGTAATAAGCTCTATACAATTTCAGGAAAACTACTGCTTGCAAAATGTGACATTGCAGTCAGTAGCACAGTGTCAGCTGTTCTCTGTAAGAGGGACTTGGAGTAATTTGTGCTATTTATTTAAAAATAAATAATATAAAGTCCCAGTTTGCTCACCTAATAGATCTGAAATACCATTAAATATCCGTTTACTCCTAGAAAAACACATTTTGTTTTTTTTTTTTTAATGGTTGTGAATATTTGAGAATATCTAGGAATAAATTACGGAATCACAGAACTGTAGGGGTTGGAAGGGATCTCTAGAGATATCGAGTCCAGCCCCCTGCCAAAGCAGCACCCTAGGCCAGGTTGCATGAGTATGCATCTAGGCAGGTCTTGAATGTCTCCACCACCTCCCTGTGCAGCCTGTGCCAGTGCTCCATCACTGCACTGTGAAGAAGTTCCCACGCACATTTGTGCAGAACATCCCATGCTTCGGTTTGCGGCCATTTCCTTTCGTCCTATCACCACACACTGCTGAGAAGAGTCCAGCCTCATCGCTTTTCCTCCTGCTCCTTATAGAAGCCGTGAGAGCCGCGAGAAGACGTGGATCAGATCCCTTCTGAGTCTTCTTTATTCAAGGCTGAACAGACCCAGGTCTCTCAGCCTTTCCTCATAAGAGAGGCGCTCCACCTCAGTAAAGCTTTGTTTCAAATACAATACTCAGGGTGCAAAATGTAAGATGTCAGCTTTTCCTTATCTGGCAGTTATTTAATCATATTCAGTGAGCAATATTTTATAAAATCAACTTAGAAAAGACACTACTTTACTAAGTTTTGAAGCGGCTAACTACATTTAAGAATAAAATTGCAGTTTTCCTCTCATAGGGTAGTATTTCTTGGAGATGAGTGACCCATCTGGATGCCTACCTGTGAGACCTATTGTAGGGTGCCTGCTTTAGCAGGAGGGTTGGGCAAGATGTTCTCCAGAGGTCCCTTCCAAGCCCTGCGATTCTGTGATTTCCTGGGTGTTCTCAGTAGAGGTGCAGAGCGTTTGGCTCTGATGTCTTATTTTAACATAAATTTGCCTACTTTAATATTGGTGGTTTAAAACCAGTCAAATGGTATTGTATAATATTTATCTTCAAGGCTTTTTTTTCTATTTTACGTGCTCCTAAGTACTGCTAGCCTGCTTACTTGTATATATTATGAGTCTATTAGGCCTTTGGTGAGTGGAGGGAGAAGAGATTAGGGGGTTTTGTTGTAGCTGTTGTTTAAATTAAGGTCTAGGCCGAGTGGCTTGCCTTAGGGCATTTCAAAGCTATTACCCTTCTGTGAATCACTCATCTTGCTGCACTCAGGAGATGAGGCATTACTCCCAAAGTAACTTTTTATTACAGCAACTATTGGCATTTTGTCTGACACAGGAGGTCAAGCTGAATCACACTGGTCCAGGGCAGGTGTGAGTGGAGATATCTTTTATGTTGTGTAGAGCCCTGTGCAATTGTTTTCAGTGTTTATAAATCAAAAATTTGCTTAGAAGCTTGTAAGTACAGGTTGCTAATCTTCAAGTTTCATAGAGCCTCTTGCCTGTTAACAGAAGTAGCAGCCTTTCACTTGGAAAACTCAGGTTTTCTCAATCATTAATGACTTTAGGTGTATGTTAGTGTCCTCACTGTCCTAGCATATTGTCTTACTGTCCTAGCAGTTCTAATACAACACATGGTATGATTCCTTTTCTTACTTCTCAGCATTTCTAAGATGTGTTAGATCTTCTTCCTTTTGTATTCAGGTCGGCTTTGGAGATGCAACTAAATACTCCATCATACAGAGGATTGGGAGCACTTTGTTGTTTATCGTTTCTGGGGTTTGAGCCATGTAGGTGGACTTTAAACACAGTCATGTGTGAATACTTGGGAGAGGTGGAACGGTCTGCACCAAGTCTGTACACTACACACCACTGTGGTATATTTTCAGTAGTTTTCAGAATTTAGAGAAGATAACACTTGCAGCTGGCACGATACGCATGTAGTTTGTCTTCTTTCACCAATTCTGTCCTCCAGAGCTGCTGAGGATGGGAACTCTCCTTCATGTGGGCAGCTCGGGGCAGAATCTGGCATTTGCATTTCAGGGGAAGTGCCTGGGGAAGATGAGAGCATTTGAGGTGGTTACAGTTTAAGTGGAAAATGAATTTTGAGGTGACAGCTGAATGAATGGTCTTCATTTGTTGTTGTTCCCACAGTTGCTTGCTTGCTCTTTACCAGAATTAGCAAGACATGCTGATGAATGAGATCCAGCATGGCAATATCTTCTCTGAGCAACCTGTAGTGGCAAATGATGCTCGTACCCTGGCTGTACGTGCTACTGTGGAATATGTGGAATGTGGAATATTGTGGAATGGAAAAGGCAAACAGACACCTAGAAATGGGGCAGGAAAAAAGAAATGTCCTTTTATGGAGTTGTTTGGGTTTTTTTTTTTTTTTTTTTTGGTTGGTTGGTTTTTTATTTTCAAGAACATAATGTGGAAAAGTGACTTTTCAGGCCCATCTGAAGTACTGTAATGTTATCCATGTGTTAAAAATGTACCTCCCATGGGCTGTTTACTTTGACCTACTGGTATTTCTCAGTTTAAGAATATTCCATTTGAGCATCTTTACGTCTTTTTTTGTATAGAAGAGGAATGTGTACTCCTGCTGTAAATGACAAGCTTAATCAATCTGTGTATGCCATTTATCTAATTACAAGCGGAGATTATTAGGTTTTTAGATAATCCTTTAAATTAGATCAGAAATCATTTTGTCTTACAGCTGTATGATTCCTTTTGAATATAGTTCTGTTTTCCTGCCTAGAAAAATGATGTCCTGTAGTCTTCCTTCCTGTTTTCAGGTATTTCCATTACATTTTTCTGCCCTGCAGCTTCTGAGAAACTTTTGTGTGTGTTTTAAGGCAGTATCTGCTGTTCGGAGAATTATCACAGAATCATTAAGGTTGGAAAAGACCTCTAAGATCATCTAGTCCAGTCACCACTGTTCCTTTAAGTGCCACATCTGCTCATTTCTTGAACACCTCCAGGGACAGTGAGTCCACTAACACGAGCCTCCCCCCTGCACGAGCTGAGACCGTTACCTATATGGGGCTGTTGTGTTCAAACTGCACAACCTGTCACTTCGTCAGCCTCGTATACAGTTGGCCTCAACCTGTTGATCCAGCCTATCCAGAACCGTCTGTAGGGTCGTCTTACTCTCAGGCAGATCAGCTTCCTCCTATCTTGATGTGGTCTGCAAAAACGTATGTATGTTACTTGCTGGTTAAATGTAGATGAACATTGCCAAGTGACTTTGTGTTGTGGAAGGAAAAGGATATTAAATTGCCGCGTGTGCATGCTGTGCTTGTGCAGCTGCCTGTGTGAAGCTCATTTGGAAATTCTTTTCTTCGGCGCTGTCTTCTTTGTATTTGTTCCATGTGGTTTCTGTTTTCACATGTCCTCCCCTCCTGAGAGTTATTTTGGTGAGATTCATCTGCCTCTGCCTGTGCTCTCCTCCAAATGGCAATGAGAAAGTACAAGCAACGCTGATGCTACCTGCCCCCTGTTTGTGCCCTCCCCTCTCTGCCATTTGCTCTGCACACCCCAAGGTCTATTGTTGAACGCGGTTTTAATCTCCGCCAGCAGCTATTGCTTCCTCTTAGCATTTCAGTGCTGTGTGCAGTTCATACAATATACAGGAGACTCCTATTTATAGCAAAGCCATTTTTCATGATTCAATTTGAGTGCAAATTGCACTTCCAATTAAGCAGTACAGGTCGTCTCTACCTATCTACCTGTGTTCCCCACTTTGCCTCTCTCAAATCTGCTCTCAGTGGTCCCTTAGCTGTGGTCCTACGTCTCAATTTCTGCATGCGAGCTGGATACAGCAAGCTGCATTCAGAGTAATACAGTGTTTATATTCCAGCTAAGCAGCTCCTTCTCTTGGTTACTTGAATTCAAATTTACATTTAACGTAGTTTTTCTAATATTTCCCATAATGAGCTCTGTAATAAATGCACTATTTCACAGTTGCTAATCGCATACCACATGTGCAGTTGTTGCCACTCTTCCCACTGGGTGAAGATGCGCTCATTTTCCCCTAATTGTGATTAGTATTCACTACAAGAAACCATCGTTCCCTCTGCTCTGCTCAGGCAGGTCACAAAAGCAAGCTCACTCCTCCTTCTATGTTTCTCAGACAGCGAGTTTTGCATTTAAAAGGAGAAAAAATAATCCCCCTTAAATGATTGCTGTTGCTAATTTAGTTTCTTTTCAGAAATGAGAAAGCTTGCATGTATTATGGACTTTTTACCAGACTCAGTGGTAACAAATGAAAGTTTTTTTTTTTTTTTTTTTCTGTGTTTCTGTTACTCAGTGTTGCAGGTTTGTATGTTTTTATCTCTTTCAGCTAGGTGTTAATGCCTGTGTCGTAGGTATTTCAGTAAAGCCTGATTTTTTCATTGCTTTTTTTTTTTCTTTCTGAAGATCCAGGGCAGAGTAGCATGTGCTTATGTTTCTATTTCTGAGACCAGTTAAGAACTCACTGATTTTGGACTGGAGTTTTTCAAAGGTGCTCAAGATCTTGATCCTATCCATTAGGGATGGAGGTACTGCAGGGGATGGCTGCATGCTCCACGTAGTGCTTACAGTGGCTGAAAAGTAAATTCTTAAATTCCATAGGGCCTCTTCAGAGCTTTTTCATTAATACAAGACTTGAACAGAGCAATGGAAATTAGTTCCCTTTCTTTTACAGTCATTTGTAGCTACAGAGATGTCTCTGTGCTCAGTGTTTTCTTTGCCTGGGGCTATTTTGGTTTGTAATTATGTCTGCTCTTTCCCTGTCCTTTGCAAGAAGTTTGCAGAGCCAGGGGGCAGTTCCTGAGGACAGACAAGTCTTGGAGTCTCACCAGATGCATTGGATTCAGGCTGATGATGTGGTGCTCAGCTTCAGGTGCCATTCAGCAGCTTCTAGTTGGATTACTGGAGTCAGTTGCTGCAGAGTGCTTTGTAGCTGAGAGTGAGCCAAATCATTGTAGTGCCATCAATTTCAATCCTGATATTGCCGTTTCAAAATACGAGGTCTTTTGGACTGCATTCCTGTATCATGTCTGTTTGATGCTGATAGAAATTGCTCATTGTAATCCATTGACTTAGAGACTGCCAGAGTCTTCACCACAGAGTGTCACCTTCAGTTCTTCAGATTGATCCAGTGTTAAGCCCATGTTGATTTTTGCCCAGCAGGTGGTGATGCAGTTTTGTTTAGCTTTGGATTCTTTCTTCATCTCTTACAGGGTTTTGAAATGCCTTTTTTTTTTTCTCTCTCTCTCTCTCTTCTTGGAGGATGCTTGTTTGTTTTGAGCTACGATCATTTAATAGGCTGCCATGGACTTGGTCTTATGCACAGATGTTGAAAACATGTCCTAAAGTAGCTCTGCTATTATGAATGACAGTGACCTCGAGGTAGGACTATTTCTAGGAAGACTGCACAGACAGTTTTGGTGCACACAGGGACACGGGCAGTGCTGCTTAATCAGATGTTTCATAAATTAATGAAGGCTTAAACTCTGCTCATTTCTGAAATACTGTGGTTAATAATCCCATTAATTCTGAAAGGCTAGGAAGAAACAAATTATGTGCTTTCAAGATTTATAGTTCTGGCATTTACAGTCTTTGCAAATCCTGCTGTGTATTCTTGTATTTTTATTTTTTGCAAAATGATTATCCTCTGGGAACTCGACAATTTCAAGTCATGCACTGACAAATTAAAAATAAAACTGCAATTACCTGGGGTTCTGGGAAGGGCTCTTGCTGCTGATCTCCGGTTTCTGAGCTCTTAAGGTCCACCAGCTGTTTCTGAGCATTTCTAAATACGTGGTTGCTCAGGAATAGCAGTAAAGCATTTTCATGAATGCTGGTGTATGGGGACTGCTGAGTCATGGCCTGAACCAGAGAATGAGCACCTGAAGGAAAGATCTGGTCAGCCCTGGGAACACAGATGAAGGCAATTCACCTATGTGACCAGAAGCCAGGCTCAACCCCTCTTAGACCTCATTTAAGGGCTGACTGCCACTGAGGTAGGATCTCTTTTTGGAGATCCCTCCTCTTGGAGTTCCTTCCCCATGAGCCTAGATCTTCGGAGATGGGTGAGCATTCATTTTCCTTCTTTTTGTAGCACCTTCTTGTTTGCACTGCTCTTTTTGCCTTTACAACCTTTACAATTGCTGATTTCTGTGATTTTAGTGTAAGAAACTCATTCACGTGAAAGCCACTGCTGCAAGAAGCTAAGAAGTTGAGCAAGTGCTGCCTGGGTACAATGTAGATGTGATTGGGAAACCCAGATAATATTGCTTTCTGTGTAAGAAATAAGAGTTCGTGCTGCCAGAAGAATTCACCAGAGGGGGAGTTGCCCTCCATGTTTGCTCATGTTGCCAAAGCAGTGTGTGACCCTTTAAAACTGGATTCTGGCTTTGGCTTCTGTGTGTGTGTGTATAAAAACAGGGAATGTAGATTTTGTATTCCTTGTTTTAAATTTTGTGTTAACCAGAGTTGGGATTGCTTAGTGTTTTTTTGGAGAAGGGTGATGTTTCTGGCTGCAGCCCACTCAAAATGCAGGTGTGAATTTGTTATTTTTTTTTTTCTCGCTTGAGATCTTCTGTATTCTTCATTTTCCTAGCATTGAATTAAATATGGTAGCAGAAGGTGCCACCTTTGGCTCCTGAAGTGGCTGTTGGGCTGTCGTCTGCCTCAAGATGGCCGTGACACTGAGTTGCCTCGATTTGCTGGGTTGTGTTTAATTGAGTTGATGTTCCTTCCTTTCTCTTCACTTTACCTTGATCCAACACAGCAATTCTCTCGTTCGTGTTTTCTTGCCCTCTGCGAGAAGGGAATATGAACTGCAGAGGCACAAATGGATAGCTCATTCTTTGTCTTGTTAATTAGTCCTTATACCTACACAAAATGTGGCAAGCTAACTATTTTCTGTATTAAGGCTTTCTTAGGGCTCGATTTTTTTATATCAGGAGGAGGCTGCTTCAGTCTCATTGCAGGGGAGAGATGCAAAACTCCTCTAGATAACTAGGTGAGGTTGGGTGATTATAAACGTGAACTCCTATCAAGGTGTTTCCTATAAGTAGATTCCAAACCCGCAGATGTCATTATAACCACTGAGAGATAATGAGGTAATAGCATAAAATCTTATCTATGTGTATATATATTAACTTAAGTGTTTGCTCTTATTTTTTCCAAACGGTAGCTGTATGTATACCTTCTTTTTGTCATGAACCAATTATTTGTTTCAGCCATGAACTTTTTTAGTCATGTTGAAAACAGTTTCAAGAAGCTTGAGCTAACCTGCTAATCCTGTACTTCCAGATTTGCTGCAGAATTGTCTTCCAATTATTGTTTAACTTTCTGCCTTCTACTTAATGTTTTCGTATTCCTGTCAATATTTCAGAGTCGGTCAGTAAATGGGCAGCTTGATGCACGTAAGAGCTTCAAGCAGCTGAGGTGAGCGTCCTTGTGTACTGTTGCCTAAAGATGCCAACCCAAACCATCGGTTGTCTTTTCATTCTGAGCATTTTAATCACTTACCATGGAGATAATGAGGCAACTGTAGCTTGAAAGTTGGTGTGCTGACCACTGTTGGTTTTGGAGACTTTGTCCATCTCCGTTCTTATCAGACAGTCTTTAGGCTGTGTAGGCTCAGTCTTGAACTCTTCAAATTTGGGAACTTCAGGGCTGCTTGACAAACCAGGAAGTATGACTATGTGCACCCAACAGTTTCGGGGAAGTGCTAGTGAATTGGAGTAGAAAAGAAATGCTGGCTGTCTCCGTGGTGCTTCTGGTCACACGACGTCACAAGTTCCTTCCTTCACTGTGATGTCACATACTTTGCTGTAGGATTTAGCATCTTAGTTGGGTGCCCTGTGCTACTTGGAGCTGGCATATCATCTGTGTGTGGAGGCAGCGTGTCCGAGGCCTTCATCTTCAGTGCTGAATCTACACCTTCAGTCTTCAGTTTGCAGGCAAGTAGTTCTATGCCTGCTGCTTTCTTTATAATCTGTACTCCCCGGATGTCTGTAATTTAAAGCTTCTCTACCATCCCCACCAAATACTTCCCACTGATTTGGAAACGCAGTGCCAAATATGCCTGCTTTAGATTTATGACAAAAACAGGGTGTTGCGAGGCTGTCCTCTTGAGATTAATTGTGACATCTATGAGGCTGTAGGCAAAATGTGAAAATCAGAAGTGTGTAGATTGGATATGTGTATTGGCTTTACCCTTCCCAGCATTCTCACAAAAAAGATTTGAGAAATAACGCAATTGTTCTTAAAAGTATTTAGATGGTGTTTTATTTGAATCAGTGTGTTGGTTATTTTTTTTTGCTTTTTTTTTTTTTTTATCTGAGAACACATTATAAAAAGGAAAAACCCATATGGTAGATGTCTTTGATGTTATGTTGCACAAAACCAATTGGATCTGATGA
This sequence comes from Oreortyx pictus, assembly GCA_036925125.1. Classification (NCBI taxonomy): domain Eukaryota; kingdom Metazoa; phylum Chordata; class Aves; order Galliformes; family Odontophoridae; genus Oreortyx; species Oreortyx pictus. The sequence continues at coordinate 1,217,095 of JAUPFR010000008.1, forward strand.
CTTCGAGTATGATGTAACTATGCTGAAGTAATAGGAAGCACTTGCTACTGTCAACTACAACTAGAATTTGGTGTTTGCATCTCATCTTTTATACTATATAAACAAGGCACTGCTCTAGAAAAAGGCAGAATAACCCAACACTTTTGGTTTAGTTCCAAAAACAGCTGATTTTTTTTTAAATACTATTTTAATTATACAGTATTTGAAGGTTTCACCTTCTCAGTACGATGTGAAGTATAAATCTCCTTTAAATTAGTGTTTCTGGAGTACTGGGCAGTGTTCTAGAGCAGAAGGTCCAGGTTGCTTTTTCCTAAGTCCTTCAGCATTAAGGAAATGGTCATTTCTTCTACCTGTAGAAAAGGGGCATAATGCATATAATCATGTTTTTTTTTTGTGGCCACTGTTCAGGACTTCGTGCTATGCTTCGGCAACATTGATTGTTCTGTATTTTTAGTACAGTAGCATGATTTTCCTATTTTGGCTTGGATGTGCTGTCCAGCAGCAAAACTTTCTTTCTGTAATGTAATACCCAGCTGCTGTTTTCTTATTTTTTTTTCAAGCTATTTTAATATTACTATAAATATGCCATCTCTTACATGAGTTGCATCTCTGCTTGAATTCTAGTCCTAATTTTCTCATGGAGAGAATGTGTCTAAGTATGAATTTTCACAAGTGCCTCCTAGTGAGGTTCTGGTGTTTGCGTGTGGCCACAGCCATCTGGGTGCCCTTGGTTCACATCTTGAGCTTAAGGGGCAGCACAGGTCTCACCCTGTTGCTGCCTGTGGTGATGTGGACACAGCTTATAATTGCCTTGCTTTAAGGCTCCTGGCTTTTCTGAACTTGCCTTTAAGCTGATTTTTGAAAAGAGGAGGAAAAAAAAAAAGGAGAAGGGAAAGAAAAGGAATGGGGCTGATTTTTAGGAACACTGATTTCCTTGAAGGCGCAGCTGTCCAGCACCATGGAATTGTTTGTGTTAACCTCAGATGAGCCCCATCTGCTTACTGTGTTATGCATTTGCCATCTGTATTTTTGAGCATATCTGATTGTTTGCCACACAAAGGAAAGAGCAGAGATAGATGAAGTCCAAGGTTTTTTTTTTTTTTCATAAAAGTGAATGTACAGCTCCTGCTCTTAAGAACTATTTTCTGAGAACTTGCTTGCTGTTTCTGTAGATAACATGCTAATTAATGAATAGTAATGCTTGCTGTGAGCAAGTACATAATGTGCTCATGTCAGTGCAGAAGACCTTGACTAAGAAGAATGCAGAGGTGATTCTGTTAATCAAAAATGCTCCTTTTTCAGAAGGGTAGTAGATTGCATAGGAAATGGCTTGCTGCTTGTGGAAATGGTTAGGATCCAGTTCCTTTTCTGTATCTCTCTTCTTGGCTTGTTGTGAGCCTCTAAAGCAGATAGGAGTATGTGCTTCTTATTTAATTAGACAGCCCAAACATCAGCTGCTTGATTTCAGTTGGTGGTATACCGTGTGGAGTGGTACTTGCAAATAAAGTGAGGAGGAATTCAAGCTCTTGAAGCTCTTTCTGCAGATGGGAGAAACCCAACATAAAAAAAAAAATTAAGCTATAATTATTTGGTTAAGAGTTCTACAAACAGACTATTGCCTGAGTATATCAGATCTGCAAATACTTGCTGCAAAGAATATGGTGAGGTTTTTCCTTTGGATTTATATTGCTTTTTGCTCATCTGAAGTCTGTTTTATCTTGGAGTCTCATGGTAGCAAAAAGGAGAAATATAGGTGATCCGTACTGGGGAGGGAATAGTTGAATCTGGTAACATGAGCTTTACAAATGAAAGGAATTCAGAGGTACTGTGTGTGTCTGGTTCTAGGTGTTACTCCTGTGTATGCTTGCTTGCATTATGGTGTCTAACTTGATGTGTGAGGCTGTTGTTTGAGTACTTGTAATGGATGGCTACCCCAGGAAAGGTGCTGATATGCCCAAGATCTGAAAACCTGTGTCACTGTTGCATCTTTGAAATACAAAATGCAGTTTACAGTTAATATATCCATTTATCTTTCCTGGGGAGGCAGCAAATACATTTGTTCATTTCAGTCGCTTTCCTGTAGCCTTTGGGTTTAATTTGGTGGTTCTGTGTCAGTTTTTGGGACATGCGTGGCCAACTTTTTGGCTTGCCTTGAGCTGTATTGAGTGAAGAGGGATTGTCTTGGGCCTCATATTAAATATAGCTTATATAACAAAACCGTCACACTCAGCATAGTGGTTTCTGTCAACCTCAGTTGGCAATGAGTAATGCTCACTGAGAGTGTTTTTGTTTTAGTGGGGAAATATTGGTGGCAGGTAGGTAGTTGGACTGGATGATCTTGGGGGTCATTTCCAACCTTGGAGTGTCTATGATACGCCTCACCTTTTTCCTGAGATTCTTTCTGTTCCTCAAAAGACTCCTTGGTGGAGACCAGACTGCCTTATACTTCTGCAATAGTTAATATGGTATGCCCCTGGACGTAGAGAAACAAGTGTTTTAGATTGATTTGGTTGACTAGAAGGGTCAATGAGGAAATTGTTTATTCTGCAAGATGATTGCAAAGCTACAAAGAACAAATGGAGAAAATAACTGTCATATGCACGACCTGCACCTCTGTTGTCTTTCACCTGTCACTCTGAGATTCTTACTGTCATGTTTTGTTGTTGTTTATTTTGTGGAAACTCAGAAACAGCTCTCTTTCACTGTAGGCTCTTGAGTATGTGGAATGCTATTTCCTTTAAGCATCTCACTTTTTAATTCACTGGATGTGGCTGAAAGTTAAGTTTTCCTTGTGTCTTTCTCTAATATTGTGCCTTGAGATCCAATTTTCTGTCTCGGAAACTTCTTGGTATGTGTTTTGCTATTCTGTGTATATAAGCTAGGAAACATCATTGTATGTCCTGAGTTGGAAGGGACCCATAAGGATCATCAAGTCTGACCCCTGGTTCCACAAAGAACCACCCAAAAATCAGACTGTCTGAGGTGGAATCTTCGTATGCGTGGATATAAGGACGAAACTGTCCCGAGTCTATCTACAACTTAGAGCACGTTCTGAAGATATTTCAGTGAAAATCCTCCTAGACGCAACTGATAGTGAACAAATGTGTACCTGTAACCTGGTGTGTGTACGTGGAACTGCTTACTTGTGCCAGTGGTTACTAAATGCACATTAACAGTGTATTATGTTAAATATGGAATATAAAGACTAAAGATGCCCTGAAGGATGGGTTGTAGCTGCTGAGAGGAAAGTTACCCTTTCTCCTGTTTCTTATATTTCTTTGCCTCAAAAAGCTTTTGTTTGATGTGTTCCATCCCTAGCTGCCTTCAATTCCATTCCTGCCTTAAAGCAAACAGGGTAGTATAACACAGTCTGCACTAGAATGTACCATCTTCAGCACACTGTCTTGAGGTACACCTTGGTTGGTAGAGTCCTGAGTGAATTTTTCTCAGGGTAGAGTCCTGAGTGAATTTTTTAGTCCTCTTTCTGTTGCCTATAAGATGGAGGAGTAGCCAGTATCTGTCTCCTGTTCTGTGCATAGCTCTACAAAATTCAGTTTTAGGGTCTTGGAGAATAAGTTCTGCTTTTCCTAATGGGGAAAAATCTCTCCTTAGGAGTGCTGGAGGTAGACAAATGAACTAGAAGTTTATCTTAATGATCTAATGATGGATAGTTGAGATTACATAGGAGGTGGTGAGATCTTCCTATGGTCTCACTGTGGATCTCAACAGCGTGCGATATCTTTTGAATTCCTATTATAAAGGCAGATATTGATTTAAAAAAAAAAAATAAAAATCTGTGTTTTCTACTTTTCCCCTGGCCCTCATACTTAACATACCCATACTATTTCTGTTAACTCCTCTGCTGTAGCCTGACTTGGTAACGTCACAAGAACCTGGATTTTATTAATGGATCTGCAAAGTGCACGGTTATAATTACCAGTTGCCTATAAGTTATCTGAGTGGACTCAGTTTCAAGCAGCAATTGTGGCAATGTCTGAACCATATGAAGATATTTTTCATGGTTTTCAGGTAAAGTACGTTGTAAAATTCAAGTGATTAGTAAGAATGTTTAACAGTGAAGCTTATATAGCATAACTGCCCTTTGCCCAAGGAGAGAAGAAAATTCAGAGTGAACATTGGGCCCAATCAAGGCTGATGCATAACCCTCCTTGCTGCCCTCCATGGCAGTCAGCTCAGTTACTGAATGTCCCAGTGCCCTGTGAGGGGGTTTTGGGCCAGGCACCATCCATATAACGGTGTCTGTATGGAGATGCCTCTTGACTGGGGAGGAGGAGAGCTGGCTCCTACTGCAGGATGTGAACCATAGTGCCACAATAAGAAATGCAGGCATGTGCGCTAGACTGTGCTAATGGTCCTAATTGAAGCATTTCTATTAAAAATTAATTCATTTTTTTTAATGTTGAAATGAATTTTCAATGCTGGAGGGCCTTTATTCTTGCAGTCTGATGTGTAACAAAATATCATGACTGGAAGTCAAAATTATTGAAGTTCAAATTGTAAACAAGCTGTAAATATTTCACTGAAGGTAGTTAACCATGGAAATAAATTTGCAAGGGATGTTGTCAGTTTACTTTTTTCTTTGAGATTTTATTTGTAAATGTAATCTTTTAAAACAGCTCATGCTTGAGCTGCAACTCCTCAGACTTCATGTGGGCATTGCTTGGTTGAAATAAATCCCTCACCTTATGCATGATGGGAGCAAATTGCTTTGGGTGGCATTAAAGCAAGTGAGCCAAAAGTCTGAGCACAGCGGAGTGGTTCTTGGCTTGTGGTGGGCTTGGAAATAACATAGGGTTAGCAGTGTCTGAACTTGTAAATGTTGATTGTTGAAGCACTTTCTTTAATTGCTGTGTGCTTGTTTGAGAGTAGATATTGAATAGCTTGCTAGCATCAGCTTAATATTTGTTTCACAATTTCTCAGAAGGGTTATTATTTGGAAGAATTTTGAGTAAACTGATGAAGTTTTTTGTCATACTTTTAAAATATGTTATTGCTTGTTTGAAGTCATTGTCATCAGCTACAACTGGATTGTTTCTCTTGGGAAATTTCCATGATGTATTCCCAGTTCTGAAAGGCAGTGAGCAGCACAAAGCGATACCGGCCTCACTGTGTTAATATTCTAATTAAAAGCCACAACTACTTTCCCTTACTGTCGCACCTTCACATAAAATATTAGTTACAGCCATGAAACATGGAACAGCAACTTACTCAGAATTTGAGAGGGGTTACCAGTGTGTGTAAATACTTAATAAGTGTCTCTTTGCAATATGACCTTTAAACATAGGCCTGTTTTATATCACAGTGACAAATCTCAGCTTCAACTGTGTTCCAGAAGAATAAGAGATTCAACAAGGCCATGTGCAAAGTGCTGTGCTTGGACTGGGGCAATCCTATGTGTGCGGTCTGGGAGAAGAACTCGTTGAGAGCTGCCCTGTGGAGGAGGACTGGAAGGGATCCTGATAGTTGTAGAGGTGGGCATCGGCCCACTGTGCTCTTGCAGCCCAGAAGGCCAACAGCATCCTGGGCTGCATCGACAGAGGAGTGACCAGCAGGTTGAGAGAGGTGTTTATCCTCCTCTGTTATGCCCTTGCGGAGTCCCGCCTGGAGTACTGCATCCAGGCCTGGGTCTCCCAGCATGGGAGAGGCATGGAGTTGTTGGAGTGAGTCCAGAGGAGGGCCACAAGGATGGTCAGAGGGCTGGAACCCCTTTTCTGTGACGGTTGAGAGAGTTGGGCTTGCTTAGCTTGAGGAGGCTCTTGGGAGATCTCATTGTGGCATTCCAGTGCTTGAAGGGAGCATGTATACAGGAGGTGGACATGACTTTTCACATGGCCTAATTGTGAAAAGACAAGGGGGAATGGGTTTAGACTTAGAGAGGAGATTTAGGTTAGTTATTAGGTGGATTTTTTCCTTTTTTACCCAGAGGATATTGAGGCACTGGTTCAGGTTGCCCAGAGAAGCCCCAACCCTGGTGGTGCTCAAGACCTGATTCGAGGGCGTCCTGTGCAGCCTGATCAGATGGGGGGCAACTAACCCTTGTCTAGGGTTGGAGCTGGATGGGCTATAAGGTCCCTTCCACCCCAAGCCATTCTGTGATGGTTCTGCAATATGGAGCAAGGTTAGAAGGAAGAGGTTCTTTTGCCTGAATGGTACTCACCTGTAAGAGAATGATTTCAAGATGGTATATGGTTAGTAATTATGGTGGAGAGTGAAGAGGAGACCTTCATTTTCCTCTTGCCGGCCTAAAGTTTCAAGTTCTTTCTTTCCGCTGAAACCATGTTCAACTTACCTTCCAAGAAAGTCAAATTTGGCCACTAACTAGTCCCACCTCTTAGTTTCATCACTTCTGTTGCTATTTCCTCCCAGCCAGTAATCTGAGGGGTAGGCTGCGTGCAGCCTGTTCTGGTGGCTGAAGGTTGTGATAATCGTCATTAAGTGAACACAGAATTACGTGGTGGTTCTCTTGTATTGACGGCTGGGCGATGTGCTTCCAAGTACTAGTCTTGGTCAGGTTTGTTGGGCTTTGTGGTTTGTGTTGTAATTCAACAGCTGTAGTTTACTAAAGGAAGGAAGCATGAAGGCCCCCTAGACCACCAAGATGACACTGGGCAGGCCTGTAATAAGTGGCTGGAGGCTGTGGCTCCTGTTGCTGGCAGTCAGAGGGGTCAGCTTGCTCCAAATGGAAAGAGTGTGGAGGGCAGATGGCCCACGCATTTTATTTTTGTTTGAGCTTCACTTTTCTGTTTTTCTTCATGCATGAAGTATCACCAGATTTGCGGGGAAAACTGGTGGACTTGGCAGTTTTGTGCCAGCCCGTTCAGCACTGCACGGTTTATGTATTGAATAAGAGCGTGGCCAGGAACAGGCGAAGTCATCTGTTGCTGGGAAAGGAGCTGGTCACCTTCTCACAAATACAATTGTCACCAATCCTTATGATGAAAATAAGCAAAGCCACATTTTCTGAGTATCTGCTTTTTTCTGTCAGTTCTTCCGGAACTAGTGCTGAATGTTTGTGGATACCAACCAGTGGGTGTGAGCACAATGAACCAGTGAGGTGGTGGGTAGCATGTTCCAGGAGTGGCAGCAATGACATGAAAGACAAACCACATTCCAGAAGGTTATACATAGCTGTCACACTATGAAATGTAGTGTTTTTTATGAACGCATCCATGCAAATTGGCTAATGCTGATGATACTGTTGGGGGAAAAAAAAAAGTGTTCTGTAGCTGCAAATTTGATCTTTCAAATAGTTCTGTGCTCTTTGCATCTGTTGTAGTTTCCATGGGGAAAAAAAAAAGAGGCATTACTTTTGAGTGATCGATGTAACTGTGCTTCTTTCACACACTCTTGTACTCCATGGAGAGGAGAGCCTCTTGGCTTTCCACTGCCTGCTGGTGAGTGCAGTGTTTTAAATTTAGACTATTTTTTGTGGTGGTCGTTTTCTGCACTGAACAACATGATATTCAGTAGGTGCTCAAAGGAAATCTGGACATCCAGTGTCTGTGCACCTCCCCAAGGTGGTCACTGGATATAATTCTATAAATGCGTGGATGGCTGTCCCTTAAGGTGATATTTGTTACTTACCAAACTAACATTGAGTTTCTGCCTTGTGAGCACCTGATTTGATTTTGTTCTTTAAACAACTTTATTTCATTTAATGTGCTAGTCATCTGCCTGATAGGAGGGAACGAGTGAGGTTTCCCGACTCTTTCATTGTATTTGTTTCTGCAGTTACTGGTGTGAGGTAGCTAAACAGGCAGAAGGAGGATCAAAAAAGGCTAAGTCTTGGAAAGGCAAAGCATTGATTGTACTTAAGAAGCACGGAATGGGGAAGGTGACAGGAATCAAATCCTGAGAGACTGGGTTAGGAGTATTACTTGCTTTGCATAAGGGCAGGGTAGTTCTTTAAGCACTGCTGGCTGTTTACATACTGAGTGGCATCAGTTGTTGACTTAGGTAAGGTGTAAATCATTACTGATTATGACTTGTTTAGAGAATTCATTTGTAAATGTTGGGAAGCAATTGAGAGTGCAGAGGAGCAGTAGTTGAGCTGCTTTTTGTCCCTCTCACTTCTATCATTCTGTGTCTGTTTACCTCTGCGATACGTTAGTCAGTGAAGAAATTGAGCCCTGTCCATACTTGACAGATGCACATGCTGCTTGGGAAGCGGCTGAATGGAGTTCTGGCATTGCTACTTGAGAGTAAAAGTCACCTTTTACATTCCTAGCCATTTCAGACTGTAGAAAAATGTTTCTCAAATCACATTGAGAATTACTCGATGTAGTTCAGTTCTCTAGATCATGCTGCTGTTTTATTTTCCCCCCTAAACTCAAGTAGATTGCAGGATTCAGGGAAGTTCTGTTTTGTGCATCTTCCCACTCTGTTGAATAAAGTGATTGTAAAGTTGCATATTCACAGTACTTTTGCTGTTTGTGTTACGAGAGTATGGCTACATCCTTCACGTCTCTGTTGCTTGCAGGAGGATAAAAGAGGCCCATAGCTGTAAGCAGTCTGGACCTTTCTCCTGCCCTCATTCACTGCATCTGTGGAGATTCAAAGCAACATCACTCTATCGCATGGGCTAGAGTGATTGTTCTTCAGTGCAAAGTTAGTGGGTTAAATTTTCTTAATTGGTCCAGATGATTCAGCCTGGAACATGAATCACACTGGACAGTGATTTGGATGTTTCTAGGCTAGTTAAGAGCCAAGTAATTTCAGTTTGCCCCAGAGGCTAAATTGATGTACAGATCAAGTTCAATTAATTTCTTTTCCACAGTCACGCCATTCATTTTTTTCTTGTTCTGACAGTTTTATTTACTGTGGTCCCAAAATGTCTGCCACCATGGACCGCTTTGGCTTCCTGCCCAAAAGCCCGAAGGCAGCACCGAGTTGACACGAGCTTTGTATTACAGTGTGTACGCATAGACTGCATGCTTTTGGATTGGTTAACTGAGAAGGTTTCTTTGGTGAGCCCACCCCGTGAAAGCTGTTGAGTAACGACTATGATCTGAATTTACCGTGATTATTTTTTTTTTTTTCAGGTAGTGTAGCATTTGCACGTAGTTGGCTGCAATAAGTTACAGGTTCTGTTTGTGTTGCTTGGCGTCCATCAGTTGTAAACCTACCCAAATTGATTCTGAAGTAAAATGTTTGTAACTGAGGCTGTTACAAACTCCAGAGACTTTTTCTTTGGTGTTCATCTCAATGCATGTTGTGTGTTTTGGGCACACACTGAACTCCAAATGATTAATCTTTGATTTCTTGTTTTCTTCTTGTTGCTCTGTGTTGTTAAACTGAGTATAAAACTGTGTGGAAAGTTCTTCAGTTTTAATTCTGCGTCTGAAATTTCTCCTGGCATGGCGATATGTACTTGATCCCATGAATCAAACTTCTCAACAGATGTAATTATGTACTAAAATGAGAGGAAAAAAACAGTTCTTGACGTGCATAGTGTTTTGTGGATGAGCAGAGATGCAAGCAAGATCAGTTTTTATTTATCTAACAATTCCCAGTAAAGCCTCTTTTCTCACACATTTTCACCATTAACCTATCTTCTCACTCTCATTGTGTTGATGATGTGTGTTCGATCATGAAAGTGGAGCAGATGTAATCGTTTAAAAGTGAGTATCAGCAGCAGATGACTTGTGTATTACTTGGAGGTATCCTCAGGTTAGATATTAGGGATAATTTCTCTGGAAGAGTGGTTAGACACTAGAACAGACTGTCCAGGGAGGTGCTGAAGCCACCACCTTTGGAAGTGTTCAAGAAATGTTTAGATGTTGTACTGTGGTTTAGAGGAAAAATATTGGTGGTAGGTGGCTGGTTGGACTATAGATAACCTTGGGAGTCTTTTCCAACTTTGATTCTGTGATTCAGCAGCCTGGTAGCAAGCCCAGAGTATTACAGTTTCATTTCTCACTGTTTATACCCTCTAAGTCTGTAAATATGTTTTTGGCCACTTACTCTGTTTAAATTGCACACCAGCCTGTGGCAGAAGAATTCACTATGGATTGCTTGCCAGCAGGAACATCTGACGTGAACCTTATCACTGAAAAGAGTTTTCCAGGCAGGTTAGATGTCCTTGTTTTTGTTTTTTCTTCTTCCCTTCTTCCTTTTAGCTGTCTATGACAGTTGTTGTTTTAGTGCTTTCATGTTTCTTTTGAGAAAGTGGGATTTCTGTTTTGAGGGTAAGTTTTGGGACTTTTCCTCAATTTTCGCTAGTGCAGAGCTCAACTTGAACAACGACATTGTTTCAGGTTAATTAACATTCAGGAGTTGTCTTAAAGTAATGTGGAGACCTCAGACGAGCCCTTCATTGCACCCCTCCAAATGTGCGTGAGTGCTTGTGGAGATTAAAATGCTGTGTTGAGTCTGATTAAAGCATAAAACTAAATTGCGTATCATAATTTTAGTTCCCAGTTTAGATTAATTAAAAGCTAAATTGCCTATAACACCTTCTACTTTTGTTACTTCATTGCCTTCCTGTATGATCAGCTCAAATTGCAAGACGTGAGTTCTTTCAGCTGAACAGAATTGTACATGAACAATGAGAATTAAATAGTGAAGTTTAGGTGCTGGTCGATTAGAATTACAAGACACACTGGTTATGATAAATAGCCTGTGTTCTGCACTAGCACAAACATTATTTTTTAAATCCTCTTGAAGAGGGCAGAAGCTCGGTGAGTGAAGAATTTGAAAGAGCTCTGACTAAACCAGTAGAATTATATGGGGGGAAAATGGTCTTGGAAATGCTTGTGCTTGATGTTGGACAACCCAATTGGGGTGTAGTACTTCATTCTCTTTCTGACTGCCTGGATCCAAGGTCTTTGCTCCAAGTCCTTCTGGGCTGTAATGCTATGAGGTTTTTGTGTCCTAATTTTAAGTTTTCAAATCATGTAGAGCAGACCATCAAATGAGTCTTAAACGTGTTGTAAGATGCTGAGTGAGTGGGCTTGACAGTGAGCATTGGTGGATTCTACTTTACAACTCCCCAAGAGAATTTGCATGTATGTTGAAAACTGTACCGGTGTCCAGAACTACAGTAAACAGCTGCATTTCTTGTTACTCATTTTGGGTTGTATTGTATTGTGTTAAAAACTTCACTAGCAGATCAAATGCTTTGTGTTAAGTCACTATTACAGGGACAGGATTTATGGGGCATTGGACCAGCTTGTCGTGGTTCAGTTGGTAGGAAGAGGGCCCTGTCCCTTGAGACTCATTCCAGAATCCCTATTTTTAAGATAACTAATCTCTTGACTGAAAGCTGTTTCTCCTATTTCATGCTTTTCTTCATTCCTATATGATATGCAGGTGCCACATATGTTGTGCATGCTTAAAACCCTGTGGAACAGAACAGAGGTATTTTTCCTTAAATGCTAAACTGTCCTTGAAGTGTGGGGTGATGCAGTAGGCATCTTGCTCTTCAAGAAGTAGTAGATGAAGTTTGTCCCAGCTTTCAGAACATTTCAGTTTTTTCTGTTCATGGAGGAATTGCAGTGTATTCTGCTTTGGGGTGGAACAGTAGCAGAACCAAGGAAAATAGTTCTGAAAAGCATTTGGTGATCAATTTAATAAGCTTCATTAAGTTGTCCAGGTAGTGAACGTTTTCAAAAGTGAGTTTGCTCACAGAAACGCTGGGATCCTTAAGTTTTGCAGGCTTTTCTGATTCCTAGGCAGTCAACAAGTTTCATTTTGCAGAATTGTTCTGAGGCAAATGTATTGGCAGCCTGATTTACGCAGGGGACCTAGACTGACAGGGAGGAGGATTCAACCCAATGGAAACCACTGGATTGCGGAATGGGAGCATGCTTGCATTTATGTGCTTCCCCCAAATATTTGGGATGCCTGTGTTCTTGGAGCGTGCAGATGCCTGCCTCTCTCAGTTGGCTGTTTATCTGGCCAGCAGCAAATAGGTAATGAGGCAGCTACTAATGCAGTAATACATTGCCTTTCTGCAGCTGTAATCGAGGAGGAGAATCTTTCTTCCAATGCCTTGCTCATCCGTAAGAATTAAATCATCTTTGTTATTAAATATTATTTGATTCTATCAGGTGACTAATTTAGTAACTAACAAGATCATTTGTGTTGTTTTCCTTGCTGTTATCTATCGAATTAAAGACACGCTTCTAACAAACAGTTATGGTGCTGCTTATTGACGTAGCAGACGTTTCATTTACCGGTGTTATGGATTACCTTCTGGTGCTACTTGGGAGAGTGTGGTAGTCTGACAGTAGCTGAACAGTAATTGGCGTACAGAGGCAGTAGCTAACTATTCAATTAGAAAATAATTTCATTTATGCTATGGTATTTCAGCAGCTCTGACCAATTTCCATTTTGGGACATATATCTGTGCGGCATAATTTTAGATTTGCTTTATGAAATGCAGTCGTTCTGCTTCACTAAATGTTGATTTTTAAAAGCGTCTTTTTTTTTTCTTCCCAGACAGTGTGTGTAAATATAATTCTTTGCCTCCCAAGAGTATTACTCTCTCACCTAACCTTTACTGTGATGTTTGTATTCATTGTCTCTTGTTAAAGCAAATTATTTATGGAGGAGAAAGAGGCAAAAGAGCCCAGCTGCTTTTGGTTCTGTGTGTTGTTCCTTAAGGGCAAGTGTTTTGTTGTTTTTTTTTTTTTTTTTTTTTTTTTTCTCCAAGTCAGACCTGAAGAATGATGGTGGTGCTAATGGTATTGCTTCAGAGTGGTTTTAAAGGTGTTAATTAATTCTCTGCCTTCAGGTTTCTATATGTGTAAGTTATAATAAGGAGCTGCTTTTGCAAACTGTTTACAAATCTGACTTTGCATTTTGCTTGTGCTTTTTGTGCTTTCTACCTGTCATCTTGGGAGGTTTTGTTCTGTGGAAGCCAGTCTTGATTTGTATTGGCGTGCAAGCTCACCTATGTGCTTTCCATAAGTGGAATATAGAGGTATTCCTGCTCTCATTGTGGTGCATGGCTGTTGTGACTGCTCCTCTGCTGAGATATGTGCTCAATGTCTGTTTAGCAACATCCTAATGGCCTTTTTGTCTTACAAGGTGACTTAGAAGTCTTGTTTCTCTCTATGCAAGTCACTCGCTGTGTCTTTACCTTCCAGCAATAAATGAGTAAGCCTGATAAAGAAAACTAGCTTTACATCTGTTTGAAACCATAAGACAAAAACACTTTTTCTTTTCCTTCCCTCTGTTTTTCATGTCTATTAATGACCTCTCTTAGTAGACGGGGAGAGGATGAGCATCTTGTTCCCATGTCTGTTTCTGTAAGGTAGGGTACTGTCAGTGCTGCTTGAAGATTAGAGTAAATGGAGAGTGGCTTGTTGGGGACATGTTGGAGAGGTGAGCTAACAGGAGTGAGGGAAGGGCGCTGGAAGGAGGGGAATGAGCTGGTGCTTAAGCAGGACAGGCAAGGATGTAATAACTGACTCCTGACCTCAGTTAAGGTCATCCATAAGATCACAGAAGAACTGTAACAAGCCAAAAGTACTGATGCTTTTTTCCATTAGCTCGGTGGAGATTAAGTTGTGTTGTTACTTTGCTTCATTCCCGTGTTACCACGTGATGCAGAGTAGCAAAGGCAGGTAATAACAATTAAGCTGTCAATGTTCAGTTGATCCCAAACGATGGGAATTGTATCCTTTCACTGAGCACAGTGGTCGCAGAGGCGGGAGTTATGAGTAGGTCAGGTTCTGACCTGCAGCTGTGCCACTGTAGTTCATGTTAACAGCCACAGTGTGCCTTTACTCCTGTGTTTGAGCAGTACCATGACGTGTTGTCAGGTTCTTGTTTTCCTGAATGTTCACTTTTTGTAGAGATGAAAATGTAGCAGCTTCTCCACTGAAACGCAGGGAGTGAAAAAACGTTTTGTTCTTTGTCCCTTGGAACTCGTATCGTATTGTTTCCCATTAAGATTTCATGAAATTTGGTTCAAATTCAATGAGCATCTAACTTCAGGAATATAATTACTCTGTGAGGAATTACTAAGTAGGCTGGAACTTCATCTGAAGGGGGAATGATACAATGGGAATGTGCTGGAGGTGTGTAATCAGGAGAGAAAGGGGAGTGTAGGTAGATATTTCCCACCTCTTTCATTTGGAGGCAAATCAGCTGCATCTGGTGACACCCAGGACTTGTATAGACTGATTAAGGGAGGAAAAAATGGATAGGAAGTCTTAATTCTTTCAAGATGTTGTCAGTTTTGATAAGGTTTACTTCACTAGTCTGAAAATTCTTGTGTTAATGTAAGTAAATGCGTACTGTTGCATTATTCTATTGTATGATTGATACTGCTGCCATCTACTTTCACTAGTGGATATAGTTCTCTTCCTTTACTGTGTTCAGCTTGACTACCCTCGGGTTAGTGTTCCACTCCCCAAGCTGATTGACAACACAGACAAACGTTTCAGTGCTTTAAAACCTTGAACCCCTGGGATTTATTGCCCCACATTTTCGGTATAAGTATACAGTGAGCTGCAAGATGTTTTTTAATATATACTCGGTGTTTACTGTCTATCAGGCCTTATATAACATTTCTATAAAGAAAAATTGTCAAAAAAAGTCATAAAAACAGCAGAAACTTCTTAAACTTTTGGAAAACTAGTGTTTTTGTCAAATCTTGACAGATGTCTTTATTATGCTCTTCTGTAGCAATATTTGGCTTGTGCACTGTAACTTCACTGAAGGCTTTTATTCTTGAAATAATTTCCCAAACTGCTGAATTTTGTGCCAAGATCTCTTCTTGTTGTGACTGACACATAGTCAGTTTCAACAATGCATTTTGCTACGCTCAAAGGAAAATGTGGAGGACTGAAATATGATGCAAATTAAACACTGTTCTTTTTTCATACGTGCCATCCTAGTCCTAAAGGTCAGAAGTGATCAGTTCTGTGCCTTGTCTGTAAGTAGAATTATTTTGTTGCCCTGCGGTGAAGTGTGAATGAGCTGGTGCATCTTCCTCACTAGGTTTGTTGCTTGTGCTGTTAGGGTCTTGAGAGCCCCCTGAGGCTTTTGAGAAGCATGCTGTAACCTGATAGAATCATGGAATCACCAATGTTGGGAAAGATCATCCAGTCTATCACCAGTATTTTCCCACTAAACCATGTTCCTCAGTACAACATCTGCATGGTTCTTGAACACCTCTAGGGATGGTGACTCCATGAATTCCCTGGGCAGTCCATTCCAGTCCCTGACTGCTCTTGAGGAGAGTAAATTTTTCCTGATATCCTGTTTGTTTCTTTCCAGGTAAAACTTGGTTTCATCCAAATCCTTGGTTTGTGACATTGCTTAAGGAAGTGGGTTGTGGAGTTGATATTCAAATGTCTTAGTGAAGAAATGCTATGGATATGTACTGTTCTCATGAAGACTATGAGAAGAATAAATTGAAATAGCTTAGTAAACAGTTATCAGAAGTAAAGCTAACAATTCTTATTAGTTATAATTTTCTTAGTTATAATTTTTTTTGTTATGGAAACTTTTATATCAAGATTTGTAGTAACGATTCAATGCTAAAATAGAAATTTTTCCATAGTACTTCTGAAGTACTTCTGATTTCAGTTTGAATGGTTTTTCAGCAATCCTACTTTTTTACTGTGTGGTTTTTGTGCAACTTCTTGGTGTGGTTCTCATTGTTAATGGTGTTCTTAATTTAGTACTTAACACAGAAGTCATGAGCAGCTTGGGAATGAAAGTAACATTAAAAGTTGTGCAAAGTATTTATTGAGTGACCCTCGTGTTTTCCCACAAAACAGAATTGCTTTCCATTTTGTCTTTTGAGATGCTCAGATTTCAGTTCTAGAATGTTTATGGCAGGTGAGTGGAAGGGTTAAATGACTTTTTACAATGTTCTAGATGCGCGAGTGGTGGAAACAAAGACTCTGGAGGTATGTGGAGTCCCTTTACATAATGAAATGGGAACAGGTTTCTGGGTGCAGATAATGATGATGCAGCTCATAAAGACTGTGCTCATGAGAATAATTTCATTAAGTACTCCAGCAGGTCAGTAAATCCTTCAGCTGTCTGTTTCAGTGTATTTATGTAGCTTGTTCTTCTGGGAGGAATTCAGGTCCTGTTTTTAGCTTCCTCCCTTCCACTTGACCTTTTGCAAAATAAATGTGTTGTGTAGCAGAGCCTACAGACACACCTTCTAAAGCATGAAGATCTGAACTATCAAGACAACCTTTTCTGCTTATACCCTAACTATGCTGTCAATGGATTGATTGGAAAATACAATGACCAGCCCAACTTCCTGAGCTTGTCTGATCTGCAGTGTCCTTTGCCTTAGAAATAATTCTTATTTTTCCTAACTGTAGAGTGACCTTATTTGGACACATGTGATTAGTGCAGAGGCAGATCTCTGCATCCTTTAATAATTGGACCGGTGTCAGAGGCCTTCTGTGTTAGTCATCCCCGGGGAGAAAAAAACAGTCTTTTTAAAAGACCCATTTCCATGGAATTCAGCTTGAGGGAAGAAAAAGCAATGGGAGAGATGAATATTAATTACTACAGTTGAAACAGATTGAGCCAGGAATTGTTTCTATAGTGGCAAATGAGAAGTTAAGATGAGATAAGCTCAGCAATTAGTTTTGGGAAGCTTTCATGCTTTTCAATTGCTTCTGGTATTTTAAATGCATTCTTTGAGCTTTCCAGTAAATATTCTTGTAGTTAGAAGTTGTTGGCTTTAGTTTTTCTTAGGAGGTTCTGCTGCTTTTCACAAAGCAGAAACTCAGTGGGATGAACTCAATGGTTTTGATAAGTTCATGTATTGTTTTCCGATATCTAACTGCATTGTGCTGTTGCTTTTTTCTCCTAAAAGAATCTCTCTGAATGTTGTTCACTTCTACCACTGATGTCTTAGCAGTGCTTCAGCTGCTTTAGGGTGCTCTTTCTTTATACGTGGGTGGCAGTGGCTGCCTTACTACAAGGAAAGCAGACGTGGGATCTGTGCTGGTGTAGGCAACCAACATATGGGTTGTGCAAAACTAAATGGGCAGCTACTTGTTTCTGAAGACATCAGAGTGAGAGCACATGGGTTTTCATTCCTTTAGGTAACAGCAGCTTGTATGAGTATGATCCAGTTGATAGAATTAGTACAGGTATGCATGCAGAATAGTGGATGTGTGTTGTGGAGGGAAGAAATGGAGTTTAATGTTATCACATCTCGATGGAGATTAGATGTAGGGGAGGACTGTGTATTTGGTTGGTTGTTCTAATGTTTATGGAAAGCTAAAGCACTGGGTGTTTGTGCCGGAAATGATGGGATGATAGAATCATAAAATGATGAAATGGTTTGGGTTGGATGGGGCCTTTAAAATCATGTAGTTCCAACCCCTCTGCTATGAGCAGAGATGTCTAGACCAGGCTGCTCGAAGCCCCATTCAGAGAACTTGGGGCTTGGGGGCACCTGGGGAAAAAGCAACCATCAGTCAGGTGAAAACAAAACGTAGCAGAGAGGCTCTGACATAATGGAAGTTTATCTGGAATTACGCTCGTAATTCCTTAGCTGAGACTATGTATGATTATAAAGTGATTGAAATTCTTGTTACCTCCTAAAAATACAGGTCTCCTCCAAAATACAGTGTGTACTTTGCAAGCACAGAGTCCTGCCTGCTGTTCTTCCCCACCCTTATAGGACTAAAAGTATAATTATTGCTTTGAGTTGAAAACAAAAGTCTAGAGCAGCCATGAAGAAATACAGTAGTTCACTGTCGGGTCACTTTTTGTTCCTAATGAATACAGAATTATGTAACTCATTAAAATTCTAATTTGGATCAAAGCTGGTAAAATCTCATGAACACAGTCATTCTGAAAACCTTTTATTCAAATTATGATTCTTTTTCCAGTTTTCCAGGCTTGCGTGTCTGTTATTCAGCAGACTTTGAGGAATACTTCTATTTGAATGAAAGAGAAATTTAAATTTGTTTCTGTTGTTTTTGTTTGCTTTATTTAAATTGGTTCAATCCAATCATAAATTTTATTTGAAAGCAATTGCAATTATACAGAAAATACTGCACAATTCCAAAGAGCAGCTGTGATGGGTAGATGAATTTCCTATGTCTTTCCATTGTAAAACTAAATGGCTTTTCAAATCAAGATGTTTGGGTTAGGAAGATTTGGAGAGACTGTAATCTAACATCACCTGCATTTAACAGAAGATGTGCTGTGAATAATAGTTCACTTCATATTAAAATGTAGTAGAAGTTTGCATTGCTGTCTAACTTGGATTGCGCCATTCCCTGTGGGAAGGACACACACAACAAACGTGAAGATGTATTAAAATTGGCCTCTTATGACATCTTGTAGAAATGAAATCCTGTTTTTTGCAGTGCATGTCCTTCAGCACAAACAGGATTTCATTTCCTCAAGATCCCTTACGAGGCCAATATTAAGGGAAACCAGTAAATGCTGTGTAACTGTTCAGTCCCCCAAAGTTCTCCTGGTGAGACATTTGGTGAACCAGATTTTACCATCTGCATGTCAGATGGGCTTTCAGGTATACATAGGATTTCTGATGGCCCACTAAGTGATACTGAAAGAATAGTTTTGAGGTTTTGCTTTGTGCATTTTTCTGAGGAAGGAATAAACCGTGACTAAAGCAATCTTGGTTCAGAGGTGCGTGCATCAAAAAAAAAAAAAAAAGACTGAGGAGAAATTCTGTAAGAGTTAGGAAACACTTGAAATCTTCAGGATTATGGGAGGCTTTTAAGAAGAAATTCACTGTGGATTTGGAATGGAGATGGACAGCTTTAAAGTGACTTGTAGCCACCTAAGTGAGCTGGACACCTACCAGAGTGCAAGTTGCTCTAGGATAAGCTATTGCTGAATAGCTACTTCTGATCTGGGTAGGTTCATTCCAGATGCAGGAGGCTGTGAGGAGGTGTGTTTTCTCCATATTACATCCAGAGCTCGTTCTTTGTTGTTTGTTTTTTTTTCCCTTTCTGCTTTTGAGGACGAGAGGCAGAAAGTGGAGTCCAGCATGTATATGGTGTCACAGTGATTTCACAACATCGGTTCCATACAGTATTGAAGCTTTTTCTTTTAAAATCTGTGGTCTCAGCAAGTTTAAAACCATCCAATGCCTTTGAGGTACAATTACTGAGAGAGCACTGATAATGTAATCTTCAGAAACAGGGTAAGGCTGTACAGCAGCATTCATATCATGGGACATCTTTTACTAGGTTGTTCCACTTAAGGTTGACTGTGTCCTCGGGACAGTTTGTTGTCATGGATCCTATTTGATATCACTTCTCAAAGGTTTCTGATGGTACTTAATCCATATAGGATTTGCCTTGCATTTTCTGGCTTGCCTTTAAGACAAAACTCCTTATTATTCTATTGATACTTTGTCTTGAAGCAGATGCTTCCTATTTTCTGTCTTAGGGAGGAATACCTCCCATTGTAGTTGTGCAAATCAGGAGCTAGCTCCAGGGAAGAGCTGATGTCGTTGCAGTAATGTATCTGTGTTTTCAGGCCAAAACACTGTGTTTTCTAATGAAATGAGCACTGGCAACACAGCAAAAATCTCAGTCTTAGAGGATGGCAGCCTGGGTCCTGGGGAGCTAGTGCTGTGGTTAATACACGTAGCAGTCTGCTAGCCAAGAAAGGCCTTTGAGATTACCGTTTTTTGTCCTTAATTTGAGTGCTGAGAAGAGCTAGATCGTGTACTAGAAATGACACCTCGGTTACTGCTGACAGTTTGTTGTCAAATGATGTATATAGTGTCTACGGGGATATGTGAACAGTTATGTGGTTAGAACTGTGTAGGATTTAAAATAATACACTTTCTACTGTGCTCGATGTGGTCACACTCAACCCTGGGTAGGAGAGGATCATTTGCAACAGGAATGGCCATACCCTCTGGGTACACCTTGCTCTGGGGTAGATGGCGATGCTCAGGCTCTCTGGAATCCAGCAGGAGCATTTGGAAAGCCATCCATACAAAAGCAAAAATAAAACCATTCTAGAGAATGAGCAGACAAACATTATCTTTCTGCTCTAATGCCTGTTGTGGAAGAAAATGATGTTGTGGTCACTGAGGAGTTGGAGCCTCTTACTGTGCTGCTGCCTCGGACCTTTTGTCTCTCTAGTATCTCATTTTTCCTGAAATAATGGTATTGTGCAAGTGGTTTCAAGTAGAAGCTAATACCTGTAGGAAGTTGTCACAAGTCCTTATTTCAGCATCACGAGGTACTGGATTTCTTTGTGCTGTGTGCTACAAAACATACAGATTGCAAGTGGGAAACAACATTGAATCATTCACTTCAAAGAGTGAGGTAGTCTTGTTCCTCATAGTTTGTCCTGTGATTTTTAGAACCAAATAAGTGAAAACATGGTGGGTTTTTAAATTATCTTTATTTACCTTTTGTCTTTTCATTTATTGGACTTTAACTCTTCCTTTTGTAAGCTGAAAATCCATTTCTCCTTCAGCTTTGCAGAATTGTTGCACAGTAAATGCTAAGAAAATCAAAATTATTTATCTTCCTTTAATGCAGAAGCAATTAGACCATATCATTTTATTGAATGCTTGTTCTGTAGGCTAAAATTGATATTTATAGACCATATCTATTGGGAAGTATGTGAGGGAGTAAGGGCAGAGGCATCAAAAGCCTTTGTGCGAGGAGCTACCAGTTGTAGTTGGCAACATGACTACAGGTGGTCTGATCAAGAATGTTGCTGACACAGCTGTTTTTAAGGCTAAGTTTCCCAAAATGGACTGCCTTTCTGCTCGGGTATGGTTTTGTCTCCTTTCTCCTGTATGTTGAGGGCCCAGGTGAAATAAGTAAATCAAAAGAACAAAGGTAAAGGAAATACCTTATTCTAGAAACTTTTTTTTTTTTTTTTTTTTAGTTTGGAACAAGTGCTGAGAGTTGTGAGGAAATGTACAGCTGGAAAAAAAAAAAAACAAACATGAGTTTACAACTGAATTAAGCCATTTATCTATAACATTCATTGGATATTTTGTTGTTGCATGTTCAAGAGAAAATTAAATAGCACCTGTGACCCATGGTCTAAAGTGAGTAGTGGTACAGCAGTGCACACCTATTCCCTTATGGCTCCTGCACGTGGTTTGCAAAAGCCCTGCAGCACAGGATATCACTGCCTTAAGGTGACGTGTTTAAAATAATATTGTTTGGGAAGATAACTTAGCTGGGAGTGGACTTGCTGTTCCTGAACTTCATGAGCAAACCAAATGTTCTTTCGTTGATTTCTTTGTACTTGTTCCTGTTTGTTATTCTTGTCTGTATTCCTGTAGTGCAGAAATACTGCATTAATCAAGGGAGAAGTACATCACTGCAGCAGTTTTGGTAACCAGGATCTCAGTCCATCTCTGTAACATCTCTTTTTCATTATAAGTAGTGCTTGGGTTTGTGCTTTCAGAGGGGAGGTTGTTCTGTTTTTTTCATGTGTGTACACGAGTAGATCTCGTTCCCTTTGAGGAGGAAAGGTTTATGTCCCAGGGTGCCTCGAAGGCAGTTGAGCTGTCCTTCCTGGGAGTGTTTCCTTCTCTGGAGTCTCCTTGTGAAATGATGGTGTTTAATGTTCTGGGGGGTTTTCTATTGTCCTTTATAATGCCATTATAATTTAGGTCATATTTCTATCCCTCCTAATGCTCCCAAGCATTTTGTTTACTCTAGCTCAGTACCCATTACACTACAGCAGCTATTTATATTGCTTCCTCTGAGGGGATAATGTCTAAAAAGCTGATAAATTCAGAATCCCTATTTGCATACATGAATATATTATTTATCCCAATGTGCATTTTTATCCCAATTGAAATTCATTTCCCAAGCTATTGCTCAGGTACCAAATGCATTTAAATCCTCACAGAGCTGCTTGCAATCCTCCGGGGTTGTTACAAGCTCCAGCTGAACAGCATGGGACCAGGGAGCTCTCACAGCTGGCATTTCTTTGCTTCACTCTGTTCTGCCGACTGTGGTACCGGTGTCTACGTCTCCATCAGCCAATGCCAGTACAGAAGTAGACTTGTGGTCCTGCTTGTCTGGTTAGTTATTTCTTAATTTCTTACTGTATTTGTCATTAGAATTGTCTGAGTCAAGTTTTGTTTCCTGCAGTTTTGTGTTTTGTCTCTCTGAGCAAGGGCCTTTCCCTGTTGTCTGGGGATGTCATGCTTTATTGTCTGACTTGAGCAGTACCTAGCAGTGAGTGCTGGGTGGGACAGTTTCCAAGCCTCCAGCTGTTTGGAGGTATTAACAGTGGTATTAACAACCCTGGCAGTTTTCTGGCTCACCCGTGCCAGATTTCTTGGTGTCTTTACTATTTCTTCAGGTGTTGTGGTCAGAACATCTTCCAAAATGGATAGATAGGTGTGACTTTCTTGTCCTTGAACAATACAAACCATTGCTTATTTATCCATCATGAGTTTCTGTGTGTGTTTTGTTCCACTCGAATAATGTTGGCAGGTCTGTGAGGGTCAACATCAAGATTTTTTTTTTTTTTCCCTATATCGGGGCCAGTGGCGCTGAACTTAAGATCAAGTTATTTTACTTCAGGTAAAAGAGATAATCTTAATCCTTTCTTTCTAAAACTTCTTCTATTCCCTTATCTCACTACTGAATGTATGATCGTTTCCCAGTAGGTATGTTTTGACTCAGGCGTATACTGTGTGGGTGTCAGTGAGCATCAGAGTTCTGCTGCCTTCCTGCAGGCTCACTTCATCTTCTCCAGCTCAACTTAAAGCCTTCTGAGCTCCCAGGTTTTATGAAATTCACAGAAACGTCGGCTTAGTAACAACAAAATAGCAGGCAGGGTGCTGGGAGTGAGTAGGATGGGGGTAGGAGATGTGATCCTGCCCTGTTGGCACGTAAGGAATGTCCACCTCCGCAGTGTTGCAGCATCACAAAGCCTCCATCTGTTCCTTTTGCCCATTCATCCCACAACTGGCTGTGGTCAGAAACCGGTAGTGACCGGCATGGCTGGAAGGATGTTGTTGGCTGGAAGTCTTTAAACTAACAATCTTGTTGTTTTCCTTTAGAAAACTTTACAGGAAGTTATTCCAGTAGTTCTCTTTACCGTAACTGACTTTTTATTTTGAAATTTGAGAATACTGTATTGCTGTTTTTACCACTCCAAATAATGCATTAATTTTGTGATGTTGAAATAGAAGCTGTAAAAACAGTACTTGATAGCTTTTATTTGGGTTTGGTTGTATGTTCAAGTATCTTATTTTTGCAGGAAGACTCTTAGTTGCTGCAATGGACGCTTAATACACCATTCTGACTGAACTACTCAATCTCCTTGAAGTAATCACCTAATAGATATTAGTGAGGTGGGAGCAGAATGAAAAGGAAGGGCAGGCCAAGCCAGTGCAGGAAAAAGAGATACTAGACAAGGCTTAAAATACAGGGTGTGTAATTGCCACATGTACGTGGCTAAAATGGTGGAGGCCTTGCTTATGACTTTGTTAGCACACTGTAGCTCTTCTGTCCATGATTTCACATAACGGTGGCGATGCATAAGAGATAAACAATAGTATTGCTGATTGTATGGAGCTGATTAGCATCTTGAAACTTGCTGGAGTACTTGGTGTATGGGTTAAGTAACTTGTTGGTTTAAATGCCCGGTATAAGTCTGTAGTAGAATATGATAAATGATATTTACCTGGTATACAAGATACATCTGAAGATGAAGTTTGGTAGTTACTGTACATACCTAGAGAAGAGACCTCAATTCTTTGTTCAGTACATCAGTTTGTGATGGGTATTGTTGAGCCATCTGAGAAATATTGAGAAATGAGGGAAGGCAGATACTACTTATCCCAAGGATGTGCAAGAGGGTGGGCTGACCTGAATGCGTGTACTATCTTGGAACATCATTTTTCATAGAGTGGAAAGTGTGTAGCTGAATGCTCCGTTCGGTGATTCAGAATCGTGATGGAGTTAATTCCAGCAAGCAGCAGCAATGGAGGGCCGTGGTTTTACTTTCTGTGAGTGAGTTAAACAAAGCTCTCTGAGTGAAGGTGTGTGTTGAGCCGCGCCATCTCCATGAGGGTCTGTAACTGTTGGGAGCAACACTGAAAGTTGGACTACAGGCAACTTGAGGACCCTTCTGAATGGGTTTGTTTGTCAGGACAGTCGGTAATTAGGTGTGGTTTAAAAGCAGACTGCTTCTGTGGTGTTAAGTGGAAATTTCATGTTACTAGTGGAACTTATAGCAGAAAGACAATACCTCTTATCCTTCTGAACTCTACTTGATTTTATGTGGCATGTGAGATGGAGTGCAGCCATAGAAAAACTTCTCTGTTTCAATCAGCTGCAACACTTGTAAGCTGGTTTCAGAAGCTCTTAAAAGCTTCTGGCCTGGTGTTGTATAGCGATACAAGTTTCAGCTTGACATTCAGGTAACTGAAGATAATTTCTGTTGAGAGTGTCAGTGTGCATCTTAATTCCGAAATGTCTTTTGAACTGTTTTAACAGAGCTAATAAAAAGGTGTG
Source organism: Oreortyx pictus (assembly GCA_036925125.1). Taxonomy (NCBI): domain Eukaryota; kingdom Metazoa; phylum Chordata; class Aves; order Galliformes; family Odontophoridae; genus Oreortyx; species Oreortyx pictus. The sequence continues at coordinate 1,241,553 of JAUPFR010000008.1, forward strand.
ATTACTTCTAAATCTACTTATGTGTGATGGTAACAGGCAAGGAGAAATAGTCATTTTGACTTTCTACAGGAAGATAGGCTTTGCTTTGAAAAGTCTGGTGTATTTGCTATGCAGTTTACACCCAAATTCAGAGGAGAGAAGTTGGAGCATAGAAATTCTACTTGAGAAAATGTAAATTTCCTCAACAAAAGAAATTCATGTAATGAAGTTTGGGGTATTTCCATTGCCATGAGGAAAGCAAATACTTTAAGAAAGTTGAGAAAGTTCCTGGTTTCCTGCAAGGGGCGGGTGTTTTCCAACCTTGGTGGCTGTGGTTTTTTGTTTTTTGTTTTTTTTTTTCCCTGTGATGTTTGCCAAGACCTTCCTTAGTTTTCACGGTACATAAATGTCAGATTTGCCTCACAGGAGCACAGTGAGTGGTCCTCGGAGAGAGACAGCTCCAGCAGTGGGGAAATGGTGAGGTTTCTGGGATGTCATCCAATACTCATCCTGCAGTGAAGGCTGATCTTTTATTTTGTACTTTGATATCAAAGTGCACTTCTATTATTAACCAGTAAAATAGCCTGTTCTTTTATGTACAATTTAAGATTTGTGGGTATATTTTATAAAGGTGAAGGCTATAGGAGAACTAAATTAAATACTTCTAATATAGATTTATATCCATTTATAATGTTCTTATATCAAGCAGTCAGTGATATTTCTTAAAGCTCGCTCACAGGGAAGTAAGGATCTATAGGATGTTTTTCCCCTCTTTCAGTATCTGCAAGGCAGCAGGCTTGCATGTCAGCATGATGCAGGCCTGAACTTGCAGACACCATTGGGTGAAGCAGGTGCAGCTCCTGTGTGAGCAGCATTGTTTGGCAGGTTAAGTGCATGCAGAGGTTTTTTTTCTTTTTTTTTGACTTCTGTGTTAAAAACCTGGGTTTGTGGGAAGGACAGAAATCTGCTATCCTGTTTACTCACTCATGATTAAGAAGATGTAATCCCTTTCCTAGCTGGATCGCTTCTCAAAAATACGACAAATAAGTTGAGCAATGACAACTAATGGTGGAAGCAAGAAACAAAACTCCCTTTCCAGCCCTATCTTGGTTATTCTGTCAAAGCTTTTTTCTATTTAGAGAAGCATAGTTGACATTTCTCTGAGCAGACGTGTGTAAACTTAGCAATCTTCTCTCATTCCTGTGGAAATTAGCAGCATGCTGCATCAAGTGTTAATATGGTGTGTTTATAGTGTGTTCTGCTGGCAGGGGGATTTGGCAGAGCGCTCTCAAGATGTCACCTGCTGCGAATCAGACCATATGCACGTTGGCTGCCATTGCCATAGATAGAGGAAAATTTAAAAAGAAAAAACTTACGTTGTAGGAGTGTAGGAAAACACCAGTTACTGTGGCTTGTGGTACGCATAATTGAAGTAAAATGAAGCAATTCTGTGTTATTTTTGTGTTATCATTCCCTTTTAGCTATAGGATCAGCTGTACCTGGATGAGATGCTACCAGTCTGAAGTTTCAATTACTTTTAAGCTAATTTGGAGAGAAGTAACTTCCCATTACCAACACTCTGCTTCAGCTTCTAAGCATTTTGCTGTGGTGTAGTGACTATGGCCATCTTGAAAAAGTTGTCATTTCTGTCAGAAGGAGGCAGGGAAGAATCAGAGTCGGGGGAAAATTGAAACTGAGGAAAATGGGCGAGGGGAAATGTAGGAATATACTTAGTGAGGAAGAATGAAATAGGAATGAGTTGTGAACATGTTTGATAGTGAAAATCAGTCTTAAAAATGTTCATACTGCCGAAAGGATCCAGTGAGAATGAATAAAATCCATACAATTTGTCCTGGTTTCGTAACATGAAGATCTTACATCGAATGTAAAAGGAGTTGGGTATACTGAGGAGTACGTAGGCAGAAACATTTACATAGGAAGGGCTCAAGCAACATTAGCAAAATATTGCGATAGTCTGGCTTTCGGTTCATGCAGAATTGGATAAAAGTTATATTTGCACTGTCAGTTATTCAGTATAGCACCAGTAAAGCCAAATATTTGCATGTGCTTAACTTCTTCAGAAAAGCATACAGGCAGATGTTTGGCTTTAGTAAATAGTTCTGCACAGTTTTTCCCACTTGGAGTTGCAGTGAACTGGAGCTGTAAATAGTAGCTCACAAGGCGGAATTCCAAGGTAAGCTCTCCTGTGCTGTTTCTTGCTCTGTGCTGATGGTGAGATGATGATGAGTCAGGCTCTGCAGCTGTCTGGGAAGCGCACTGCGTGGGCATGGGAATTTGTGGGCTGACATCTGACTTTCTGGGATGTCCCTTAAGTCCTGAGCTGGAATTCTTTATTTTTTCTGGCTAAGTCTTAACTGAGGGTGTTTTCCAGCCACGTATTTTCCCAGCTGATGTGCTGCAGATGTGCAGTTCAGTCTCAGGACCCAGGTCACCAAGGGGATGCTTGGGACCCAAAACCCATGTATGGGAACATGCAGGAGGATACCCATAGTGCATCAATCAGGGAGCGGGTGGATGCTCTGCCATGCCTGGCTGTGTGAGGGTGCCTGTTGCCCAAGGCAACATCGTTTGTCCCAGTGCCATTCTTAACCTAGAGGTACTTCTCTGGTTGCATTCGTATTTAAATGTTTTCCAAGTATTTCTTCCTGATGACAGTTCAATGTAATTGTTTCAGCAACAAAAGTAAAACGTTTGGGATGTGCATTTTAGTGGGCTGTAGCTTTAACCTAGCCCGAAACACTGTCATACTGTAAAGCGAATTTATCTTCTCTTTTGGTTTGTAAATGAGGCTTTTTTTTTTTTTTAATAGAAACAAAAGCTAAAAGTTGCTGGACATTTATGAAATATGACGTTACCTGTTCCTCTCACAACAAGCATTTGCACTTCAGGGACTCTACTTTTGTGTCCGCAGTTTTTAAAAGCATTTTATCTGCTCGGTGGTAATACAGATGAGGCCATAATAAAACTATCCCCTATTTTTTTTTTCCTGTGTTCAAGACATTCTGTACGTAGACTTATAAGAGTAGTTTACAGTGTACTTCAGTACTTTATCAAAAGACAACACCACTAAGCAATACGCATAAGAGTCAGTACTGGGAGGAGTTCTGGTTGGATGTTTGAAGTAATGGCATAGGTGTTAAACCATTTATAAAAAGGCTGCCTTATTCATCCGGACATAGCAGTTTTGCAGGAACTACTGTTGTTCACGTGTTTATGAAATGGCCAGTAATTGTTTACGTGTACTGAATGACTTGTAAGGATGCGTGTCCTTAGAATGGAATACGCCGTGTTCTGGTGCAGTTGAGAATTTTCTTTGGGATTAGGAAGTTGGTGGAGGCCAATTGAGAAATGCTTCATCAAGGATGTATGGGAGACCCTTTTGTATCTCTCTAGGGAAACCTGCATTCTCTGCTCCCTTTTCTAATCATGCCAATGCATGTAGCACGGGGAACAAACAGGAAGAGCTAGAGGTCTGTGTGTGGTCACAGGACTACAGTCTTACTGTGATCAGTCCTGCGTGTGTGAGCAATAAAGGTTTCTTTATCTCAATAGCAAAAGGAAGACTAGGGGAAATGTGGGTCCGTTGTTGAATGAGGTGGGTGCCCTGATAACCGAGGGCACTGAGAATTACTGAATGCCTTCTTTGCTTCAGTCTTCGCTGCTAAGACTGCCCCTTGGGATTCCATCACCACAGATTGAAAGAGAGCCTGGGGAATGGAAGACTTCAAGGAGGATCCGTTCAGAGGTTCTTGGCAAATTAACTCTGTGCAAATCTATGGGCCCTGACAGGATGCACCCATGAGTGCTGAGGGAGCTGGCAGAAGTGATTGTCAAGCCACTCTCTCACATCTTTGGAAGGCTGTGGAAAATGGGAGAGGTGCCTGTGGACTGGAGGAAAACCAGTGTCACACCATGAGGAGAGACCGGTGGATGTTGTGTACCTTCAGTTTTGCAAGGCTTTTGATACTGTCTCCTATAACATCCTTGTGGGTGAGTTTGAAATGTGTTATTAGTTGAGCGGTCAGTGATGTAGATGGAGAACTGTCTGTCTGCTGGAGCTAAGTGGGCTCAGAATCCGGTTGGAGGCCTGTAACTAGTGTTGTTACTCAAAAGTCTCTCCTGGGTCCACTCTTGAGTAACATCTTTATTAATGACATGGATGAATGGATGGTGTGTTCCCTTCAAGCGATGGTACAAAGCTGAGAGCAGTGGCTGACACACCAGAAGACTGCGATGACGTTCAGTGAGACTTGGAAGGTCTGGAGAAGGTAGAGAAGAAACTGATGAAGTTCACCAAGGGCAAGTGCAGAGTAACCATGCATGTCAACGTAAGGTAGGAGCTGGAGAGGAGCTCTGATGGACAGCAGGTTGGCCATGAGCCACCAGTGTGCCCTTGTGGCCAAGAGGGCCAACGATATCCTGAGGTTCATTGAAAAGAATGTGACCAGCAGGACAAGAGAGATGATTCTCCCTCTCTCTGCTCTGCCCCGGTGTGGCCATGGCTGGAGCACTGTGTTCTCTAATACGAGAAAGACTGGGAGCTTCTAGAAAAAGCCCACGTGGGACCGCAAAGATGATGGGGGTCTGCAGCGTCTCTTATATGAGGAAAGGCTGAGAGCTCTGGGGCTGTTGGCCTGGAGAGGAGAAGACAGAGAGCGGGATCTTACCAATGCATGTCAGTAAAGGGCAGAAGAGAAGAAGATGGGGCCAGGCTCTTTTTGGTGATGCTCAGCTACAGGATAAGGGGCAGTGGGAACAAACTGGAACGCAGGAAGTTCCATCTATGAGGACAAACTTCTTTGCTATGAAAGTGACTGAGTGGTGGAACAGGCTGCCCCGAGAGGCTGTGGAGTCTCCTTCCCTGGAGATATTCAAGCCCCACCTGGATGCTTTTCTGTGCAGCCTGCTGTAGGGAACCTTCTTCAGCAGGGGGATTGAACTCAGCCTCCAGAGGTCCCTTCCAACCCCTGCAGTTCTGTGACTCATGCTAGTGTGTACCCAATTTCAAATGTCTTCGTAACTTCCAATTTTATTTTCATACCAAGAACAAATTTGCATTGGTGTTTTTATTTTGACCCAACTGTTTATTTTTTTTTCCTTCCAGCTTGAAATGAATGCAGTATTTTCAAGTACTGTTCTTATCTTAGCTTAAATCTTATGTGTTTAAGGTGAGTGCAGTATCACTGGCTCTTAAATATATTCCAGATGCTTGGATGAGGTAACTGATGTTTGACTTTTTGAGGTTTCTTTTGTCCATTTGTCTTTATCTCCCTTGAAGACTTGTTGAGATGACTTGATGACCGGTTGGCGTTTTCACTGTTTCAGTAGTTACACTGGTGAGAAATAATAATAATAATAAAGCAGAAGTGAGATGAGACGTGATAGCTCCTTGGAGTGCAATTATCAGCCTGCTGCAGTCGAGCTACAAAAACCTACAGTGCTCAGCTCCTGCCAGTGCTCCTCTGGGAACGCGTCTGTGTGCAGTTGTGTCTCAGTTTGTCGGTGTAGGTGTTTTTTAAATGCACACATGCCAGAAATTAGAATTCCCCCAAACCTTATTTCTTTCAGTTCTTTATTTTTTTTTTTCATTTGAGTCTTTTTTTCTGGTTGAGTGTATAAGTTTTTCTTGCCTATGAGTGTTTTTGTAATTTTGATAAGAAAATGGGGGAAATAAAAATGTTTTGAGCAAACGTCCTGAGTGGATTCCTCAGGGAATGGATTTTTTTTTTTCTTTCCCCAATTTCTTTTCCCCCTGAGAATTTGCTGTTCTTTTCCTCTAGCAGTTCTATACTTACTGAATTACCGGTAACGCACTTATGAGCCTAAAACTTCAATTTCCTTGCATAACAAGTTTCTGAGTATGAGGAAAACCAAATGGAGAGTGGGATCTCAGCTAACCAGGTAGATATGGACAGGATAATGGGAAGAAATTCTTTACCGTGAGGGTGGTGAGGCACTGGAACAGGCTGCCCAGTGAGGTTGTGGATGCCTCCTCCCTGGAAGCACTCAAGGCACGGGGGCTGTGAGCAACCTGCTGTAGAGGGAGGTGGAAACCGTGCTTCCTTTTGGCATATGTAACACTGAGCACCATCCAGAAAGAAACACACGAGCCCTAAGTTCTGTTTAGTGGTACAAATTAGACCACGTCTGTACATTTGAGTTTTGTCTGTGCGCTCAGTTTGTGGGAGGGAATGATAGGACAACTTCAGTAACGTGTTGCTGAGGTGGGTCAGGCTGCGTTAACACTGAAGCTGTAAGTGGGGAGAATAGTCTGTTTGTTTGACTTGGAATGAAATGCAGCAGTTCTGTAACCACGGTAGGAAGCTATAAGCAGAAACTGGCAATGAAATCTGAGTCAAGTGTTTTGCTTGGGAAAATTGACAGCACTTAAACCCTTCTTATACAATAGCTTGTTCTTACGATGCTATAACTCCCTCCCCATTTCATGCTTCTGTTGCTAGGAAGTTCATTGTATTTGTCACAATGTTTTTTAATGTGAAGGAATATTTTTAAATAATCCAGTTCTGGGCTACAGAAATACGTTAATTCTCTTTAATGGAGCAATAAAACAAAGCTTTATATAACTTTTCAATGTTAATCACTAAATACACTCTGGGATTCATCCAGACCTGTCTTGGCTGGTATATTCCTCTGTTTTTTTTTTTCATATCCATGAGGAGTCTTGTGTTTTCTTCTTATTTTTCCTCTTCTGCTGCTGGCCACGAACTTAAAGCATGACTAGAGAAGGTCATTAATGGGAATCAGTGAGGTTTTTGTTGGGAGAGGTTCTGCTGGGCAGTGCTTTTGAATACCAAGTCTTGGCTGACTCGTGCAGTTGAACATCAGCTGTAATAAGCAGAACTCCTCAAATAGCATCACTTCCCCTAAGTGCTGTAAAGCATAATGCTCAAGCAGGAAGAATAGAATAAAGGCTTAACTTTGTGGAAATTCAGACTTAGTGAAGCAAATGCAAGATTTTGTTTTAGAGGTTGTCCATGTGTGATTACGAAACTAATGTATGTCTGTATGTATTAATGAGATGAACTTTAACAGAAGCAGTGCTGTGCTATTGAGGGCTTTATATACCTATGCTCACACTTTGCTACGGAATAGTTTATAGTCACCTTTATGAAAGTTGGTCGACTAACAAATCAAATCTTTCTTTTTCAGATCTGGCTTGAGTGAAGTTTGACAAAAAATGCTACAGCAGTTTTGTCTCTGGAAGTGGTTAGCTATAGGGATTGCCGTGACTACTGTCTTAGCAAGTTCCTTGGCCCAGAATGATGAAGGTAAGGCTTCTGCTGTGGGAATGTAGCTGTGGGCGGGGTGGGATGATTCTGAGTTGTATGGCCCTCCAGGTATCATTGTGTGAACAAGTGGTTTGATACTTGCTGGTAAAGAGGTTATGCAATGAAGGAAGGTTTGTGTATGTTGGCATTTGAATCTTTTTGGCCTGTTTTTGTTTAATAAAGATGTTGATTTACCAGGTAAGATTAAAAGAAAAGGTAGATGTTAGTACTAGACACATTCTTGCAGCTGGATTTTGTCTCAGAAAACTCTTCTAGTGGACATGCAAAATTACTCTACTTTGTAGCTGTTTTCTTTTGTGAGAAGTATTTCATCTTCTTTTGAAGTTTGGGTTGGTTGTTTTATTTTTTTATTTTTTGCACTAAGTAGTACTTCTTGCTAGTAGTACTAATGGTTCTTCAGGTGTGCTTTTTATTCCTTTCCATCCCCCAGTCCAACCCTGTATTGTACCTGATGGTGATGATGCTGGGGGAAGCTAACTTGGCCTTTTTTACATACTGTCATTACAGCTGTTATTCTTGATACTGAAGTGTATGAGCTTCTCATGTTTTAGGTGCTTGATCTCTGCTTGGATACAATTAGCTTGCTTGTTTATTATGCATTATAGTGAGCCATTAGGCCTCGTTACCTTAGACTCTGCTATGGTTGCTAAGTGCTCGTTGAGCAGCAAAACTCTAGAACTGAGGGAGGAGGGCCTGCGTGGCACTGGGATGTCCCCCAGTGTGTTGAGCAGGGTGCTGGAAGGCAGTGGGGAGGGAAGCAGGATGATGGGGTTGCATGGTGTTGTATCCCTTCTGGGCTAAGGAAAAAATTGTTGGGGCAGGCTGAAAAATACAAAGCAATAGTGTCTACTGCAGTGTTCTTTGTAGCCAGGTAGGTAATATCGTGATAGGCATCCAAAAGGAAATTCCTGATCAAAATAAGGTTGCCTGTGAATTTCACTTGAGTTCTAATTCCTAATGATTCATGAATGATGCTGTTGTGTGCAAACTGTGTGGCAAAGATAGCCCAGAAATCATTGGTGTTACCCAGCAGGACATTTCAAAATAGGAAAACAGATTCCTCAGGTATGAGTCTTTGCTGTTTTCTATTTGCTAACTGTCAAACTTCCATCTTCCTGCCTTTTTATTAAAGTTGCTTTAGGGGAAGGGTAAGATCTTTGTTCATGGCTATTGTTTGTTAATGATTGGATGCTTGAAAATGCTTAGTGACTTCCTCACTTAGAACAGCTGCCAAACCTGTACCTAGCAGTTAGTTGCTTGTATGGCTGTGCTGCCTGATGGCATCCCAAGGTAGGAGAGAAACCCTGCAGCTTCCTGGTCTTGTTCAGGAGTAATGAAAACGTGTCACTGATGGATAGTAATGGCAGCAGAAATTCAACAAATACATTTTTTTTGTGTGTTTATTTCTTAAATTGCCTTTCACTGTTTTGACGTATCTGCTTCTTGTATGCCACGTTTGCAGCAATTCTGTGAACATGTGCCAGTAAAACTCTTACTCCTGTCACCAGGAAATGGAGAAGACTTGAAAATACAGAATGTCTTTAAGTCGTGTCTAAATCTTTTGGATGACTTAAATATAAGTCTATCTACTCCAGCTATCCACCACTTTGAAGACTGTGTTCAGACTCTATCAGGGTTTTGCAGGCTTCCCTTTAGTGCTTTAGCCTAGATTCTTGAAATTGCATTTTCTGTTTAAGCCAGCGCTTCAGACAGATTTGCAGTGATCCCTGCTAGTGTGACCACCTAATGATATTCCTCCTGGGTTGTTGTGGTTTTTTTTTTTGTTTTTTTTTGGCTTGATCCATTCTGTTGAGCTCAGAACTTGGGTTTGTGTTTGCTACGTTGGTTTTCTTCTTAGCTGGAGGATGCCTTGGCATTCACTGAATGTAAATTTGATTCATAAAGCCAAGAGTGTTGTTACTTTTCTAGGGGAGAAGTTCAGAAATGCATTTTCTTGAGGAACATGCTGCTGAACCACTCCTGATGCAAACTCAAGAATGGATTTTTCTTCCTGTGCTCAGGGAGGTGTGAATTTAGCTAAAAGTGCTGCTGTTATCTTTGATGTGCTCTCTATAAATGTCATAATGCTCTAATAGAGTGGGGAAAAAAAAAAATCATGATAATTAAAAGTCCAGGTGGGATATTGGTTACTTAACAGCTTTCCCCAAGCTAATGAGACACAGAATGCAAAAACCTAATTTCAGTTGTACCTCTAGAAGTGAAATAGGAAGCTGCGTTCCATACTGACGTCATTGCAGAAAAGTACTTTTGAATGACTTGGACCAATAGCGTTGCTTTTGTTTGCTGTGGTAAAATTTGTAATCTAACTTATGGCAAGTATAACAGATGCTTTCTTCCAGCAATTAAAATTTAAAAATAGCGTCGTTATTTTCACAGCGCAACCATCAAGAATACAAATCAATTGATATACACTGCAAGTTGTTTCTTTGCACCTAGCATGCAGATGATCTGCTTTGATGGTTGTAGCTGAGCGTGTTTGGTTAGCTGCATGTCCATGTTCCTGCATCTAGCACCATTGGCCCATACTTCTGCTATTTCAAATGTTTTTGCTTGGCCTCCTGAGTTGCCACTTCTTTTCCCAGCCACAGCATTTGTTGTTTCTAAGTGACTTTAAAAACTTCTTCTGTCTCAGAAATAGCTGAGGTTTCTTGCTTCCTGTGCTGACAAGAAAACTGTCCCAGAGTCTCGTTTGTTCGTTTGGCTCAATGTGGTTGCCTCACTTCTGCCCTGACTTTATTCATGGCCAGCTGATAGTGCGTGCGTAGTCTTTCAGTTCAGATGACATGCTTCCATCACTGATGTTTCTACTTTTCAGTTGAATGGACATTAGAGAACAGCAGTTCCCCCTTTTGTTGCATGCTGAACTAAATGGAGGGCATTTCTGAGGCTACTCTTGAAGACTGAGTTCTGCTCCTCCTCCCATTCCTGGTGGTGCTGCTGTGTTCCCTTTCTGCCTGTGGTTCCTCTGTGGTTGATGGTGTCTGTGCCTGGTGCCCTCCTGCCAGCTCTTTCTGATGCCACTTGTGCTTTGCTCTTAGAATTACTTCACTACTAACGTGTACTGCGTGCATATTGTTGGCTGCTGGTTATGCTGTAATGTAATTCAGCTCTCTTCTCCGGCTGTGATTTGTAACAGATGAGCACAGGGCTGTGGAGATGTATGATAACATTTTTGTCTGAAATGTGCAGACCGGTCTCAGATTTATACCTTGTTTCGTTTCCATTTGTCCCATTAACAGCTCTGCCTGACCTGTCTTGTTTGGAGTTTACATAGAGCTGAAGCATCAGTCATGTGGTGTTATGCATTTGTAGGGATGGGATAACTTTCCAGGACAGAATACCTGCCTGCCCGCTCCTCCTGCTCAGCTGTCTTCCTGTGCTACTCATATTCATATCCATCTCTTACAGCTTAATACTTGTGAAGAAAGCAGTCTGTTATTTTCCACGGCCTCTAGTTTTTTGGTTTTTTTTTTCCAAGCAGCAAAAATGGCTACAAATGGTTTTTCTTCTGTTTTAGTCATGCATTAGCTTAAGTAAAAAAAAAAAAAAAAAAGTCAGTTTAGGCCTTGCAGTATGTGAGATTAGGCCAACTTGTGCTCCAAAAGTAATGCCTCCTGCTTTGTTATGTTGGCCCACAACAACATCAGAGGCAGATGGTTGTGGTATGGAAGTAGAGGGTGAACCTTCCCACCAATATTCCATAGCAGCAATCTTCTGGTCAGTAGAGAATGCTGCTGAATGGAAATGCCATCTGTACATGCACTGGTGACGCAAACAGAGCAAAATTAGGCATGTGACAAATAGCAGGTTTGCATTCAAGTCTGAATGCTGAAAATGAATCTACTTGTCATGAAGGGTACAGTTGTGAACTGGGGATCCCAGTAACTTTTACTCCTAAAAGATGAAAGGAAGGTGAAAACAAATCTGATCACCTTCTGAAAATGAAAGAATGCAAAAGCCACAAAAGAAAACCTTAGAAGTGAACAAATGGATTGTGATGAGTTCATTAATTGTGTTTATAGAAGCGCTTAATAGAATTGTGGAATCTGTGGTCTGTTTAATGTGACAGTATCTGAAAGATTTCTGATGATAGCTGTTGGTTGGGACCTTTTGTACCTGAAGCTGACTTGCTTAGCCTTTCTCTTTCTGTACAAAAACAAAAGCTTTTGAGAAGTTGCATTTCACTTGAGGAATTTTACCTGTAAATTAAGAATACTGACAGACGTCTGCGGTTAATACTTGGAGATGAGGGCATCTTGGTGCCTGTATCACTTTGTCATTGTGTTCCACAGAGCTCTTGAGGGGAGAGAGAGAAGGTTGGACTTGCTGCAAGTCTTCACGCATTTCCTTGCACAACTTTCCCCTGTACCTCTCCATCTAGGAAATTGTTACCCCACCCTGCTGTGTAACTCCTGAGAACACCGCTATTTGAGTTTCCCTTGTTTGCTGCTGAACCAGTATTTATATCTTCATATAAGTTTAAATGGTGAGGATCTACTCTTTAAAAAAAAACATTTTTTCAATAGTATGGGTGGATTTCAACTTGGCACAGAAGCTGTATGCTCTTGTGTTCTAATAAGCCTCTGGTTACGTTTTTTCCCTTACTTTTGACTGCTGTAGCCCTCTGAACAGGAGATGTGCCACTGACAGTTGCTCCATGGAAAGTGCGTTACTGACGACTCGGTGGGTTGTGCTGAATTTTAATCTGCTTGCTTTTCTTGGGGTATGAGAAATGCTAGCAGGAATGCCTCTGCAGGATGGAGATGTCATTCTTGGGCAACCTGAAGGCATGTATTGTTGGCTTTTTTGTTGCAGTCTAACCACAAAGAAGGAAAATATTCTCATGTAAGATAGTACATGCTGCTATTTTTCCTCAAGCTAATGAAGACCCTCGAAGGGCTCTATCAATGTTTCCTCATCTGTGGGAGCGTAGGCTTGCGTGGGAGAAATAGAGGAAATAAGTGACTCCAGCGAGATCTGCTCAGAAAACTGCTTGTTCTTAGCAGGTGAGATGATTGCCACAGGCAGAGGTGCTAGAGCACTTGCTGAAATAGATGGAGGCTTTTCAGAAGTGCTCCTGTTTTCTGTCCTGAAAAGAGATGCTGATAGAAGGGATGACTTAACTGCTCTTTGGATTAAACTCTTAGCATTGTCAGAAACATAACCAGTTGTAGCAGTCTACTCTACGAATATGTAAACAACTCTCAGGTTTAGGATACAGATTAGAGATGCAGATTTTCCTGGTGATATTTCAAAACGTAGATCAGAAATTCAAATTGATTTATGCAGTTATTCACTTAATTGCGTAAATTAGATAGTAGTTCAGCAAATGAACTGCTTTGAAGGTCATGGTCTCGGGTGGTCTGTGTAACAGAGGCAGGTGATCTCTTTGTGCATGAGATATCCAGAAGCTCCCGAGGGAGTGTAGTGTTCAGGAGCTGGGACTGAGCCAAACCATCTTCTTTCAGTAAGTTCAGCTGACTCATCCTGCAGCTGCATAACACTGCATCTACAGCACTGGAGCACTGTGGCGAGTCCAGAGGGGCTCGATAATGTTTGCCAGGCTGAGCAGAAAGTAAGAACACATCTCTATTCTCGTGCTGAAAGTCAGACTTTTCAAGGCACTTGGGCCAGGCAGGATGAAATGCATCTCCTGTGAACTTTCAGCATTTACAAGATTCGGAGCTAATTGAGAAGTTGTCCATTAACAGGTATTGCTGGCATCAAAAATGAAATAATGCAGAGTCTGCTTGGAATAAACCTAATCAGAGGGAATCCAAATGTGTTTTCCCCACCATAGGGACCAAATGCTTGTTCTATCAGGATACATGAGAAATAACCTTACTTAATTAAATAGTCTTCATTGTTACTGTGGGTGGGAGATTGCATTTTAAGTAAGAATTTTCCTGTAAAAAAAAATTCAACCATAATTCACTTTGTCACCAGGATTGTGCAGGCACAAGTTCTTTGAGCTGTTTTACTTCTGCATGGCACCCATCTATTAATTTCTGTCTTTAATTCAGTCTAGCATAGTTTTATGCTACAAAAATTGAGTAACTACAGGGCCTCACAAATCACTTTAAGAGGCTGCTTTAAAAATGAAATGGTTTCAGTTATCGATGGATGACTGTCAGGCAGGAAATTCATTCAGGATAATGCCTATTTGAATACAGGTTGCCCACTTATCATTTCCTGAGCCCTGTACCTACAGTGGAAGGGAAAGACTGCATACAGGTGCTCGCCTACAGGCTGCCTGAGAAAATGTCTGCTCTTTCCTGGAACAGAAGTCATTTGTTTGCTTTGTGAAAGATCTGTGCTTTTGATTAGGAGCTCGGTACTTTGGTTCTGTAGTGGTGATAAAGGGAAAGGAGCTGCTGTTGATATCTGGAGCTCAGCTACTAGTTCCTTTAAAGAGTTTAGTTTTTGTAAGCATCACTGATAGGAAATCTGACACACCACTAGCTACGTTTTGAGTCTGCAGGTGACCTACTTCTCTTTGGCAAGAGGCAGCTTAAAGATGTAAAATACAGGTCTGAGAAGCGAGCTTCATCTTCCTTACTGCATACACGTTTCATTTATTTGTCCCCTGATAAAAGGGACGAAAGCCCCTGTGTGCTCCCTGTGATGGATGAGCTGTTTGTGAGGAAAAGACAAAGCCTTGATCCCAGTGTGGGATCCCATGTGATGGGGTCCGGCTTGGAAGGAGCCTTGTCTAGGTGCTGACCTGCCATGCTCTCTTTGCTCAAGCCTTATTCTTTTACTCACAAGGTATCGTGTGTCAGATTCCTATCGTGTTGCCTCGGATGTATAACTGCAAGCGTGTTCTTCAGGTTTCCTGTGACTTGTCTGATCTGAACACGATGGTTGAGCCAGCACTTCCCCTCCAAAGGAAGGTTGCTTTTCCTGAAGAGTTGTGGTTGTTACTGGGGAGAGGTGGGACCAGGTGCAGGGAGAACTAGCCCTTTTGTCCCCTCTGAGAGTGTTTTGTCTTGGAGCCTTTGTAGAGTAGAGGATAACTCCAGTGATAGTGAGCTGAGCTCTTAAAACCAGTCAGTTGTGTCCATCTGTGTGTTGGTTTTTGATCATAGAGCAGACCTGACTCTCTGCTGGTTGTTCTTGTGTTTTAATGGTCCTATTTGAAAGTGCCTTTGTGAGACAGAAACGTGTCTATGTACATTTATTGGATGGGTTAGTGTTTCAGTATATAAACAGAATCAGACTGAGGAAAGGCATGTTTCAGAGAATATTGTGATAACTGTGATCTCCATCCTGTTTCACAGAAGAGGTTTAACAATTCCACTGAAACTAATTCCTTTTTACCCAACTGAGGCAGCGTGAATGAGACGGTGCTTTCTGAGGTGTGGATTTCACCCTGGTTTAGGAGAATGAGGTACAACTTGGGTGTTGTTGGGTACAGATTATATTGTAAATGCTCTTAGTGTGTTTATTCAATAGTAAAGCTCTTCAGTCATGAATAATCCAAATCTCTTTGCAAACATATGCATTAAAATGCGAAGTATGCATTAATGGAATTTTTTTGCATCTCTGTTCTGAAGATGTTTAAGCAGTCATCTTACTGCACAAACTTTCCTATAGTTCTGCTAGTATCTTTCTCTTTAGGCTTGATTTAGCTGCCACAGTCCCCCTTCTGCACATTAGATGTTCTGGTGTTTGTTCTCATCTGCTCAGTCCTCTCTAAAACCCCATTTTTGTGCATGAAGCTCATTTATCTGTAGGTGTTCCAGCCCAACCATTCAGCTGTGCTGCTGGCTAAGCACACTGTGCTCCTTTTGTTAATAGGCGTCACCGTCCCTCCCTGATACTACTTTTCAACCTCCCATCTCATTTTCCTTCCTTCTTACTCAGCCCTACAGTAAGAATTACTTTCTGAATGCTTATATGAGACTGTCACTTGCTGACAAATTAACTGTGCATGCGCAACTACCTCCCTGTCTCAATTGATTCTTTTTTTGATGGGATGGATCTGCTTTAAGCAAGGCATGGGGAATTCTGCTTGATAATAACTTCATGAAAATTAGAGAATAATAAAGTCAAACCAGAACCAACTCATAGCAATACCCGTGTCCTCGAGACCAGAAGTTACGTGTTGTGTTACAGACTATGGATCTTGCTTTGAGGTGCTTCCAGCACCCAGTGTGAGGGTGCATGCACTGGCCTGTCCCTGTTGGGATACAGTACTTCTGAAGGAATGGAAAAATGTTTGTGGCTAACTTCACAATGAGTGAGACCATTTGATTGCTTGTCATTATGTGTCTTGATAAAACTAATTAAAAATGAAAGCTTAAATAAACCACCGAAACCTGTCATTTTTAGAAATCCAGTAGTTGATCTAGAGCAGCTATTGCACAGAGATAATCAGACTTGCGTCGCTTAGTTTGCTTCCTTGAGATGTGCCCATTCTAATTAAAAAGTGTAATCGACGGTGACTAATGTGTTTATTATCCAAATTGCTTGGGGAGCAGAGATCACTTGCAGTTGTTCTGCTTTCCTCTGAAATGAAAGCCGCTATATCAGTAGCGTTCACTGTGAGTTTCAGAGAAGGGAGAGGATTTACAGCTTTTCTTTTTTGGAAGTGGTTGTTGACATTGAGGATCCTCCCCCCCCCCCCCCCCCCCAGTACCAGTATGGCTGGTCAAACACTTTGCCTGCTTTGTGCTATGCTGGACTGAAGGCTGGAAAAGGTCTGTTCCCTTCCAACTCGGTGGTTCTGTGTTTGTTTCTTGCCTAACACATTGCACTAGCTTTGAAGAAATATGAATTAAAATCTGTGATATGGGTCAGTAGTGAAGCAGTTCATCAGGAATAGCACTTCTAACTGCATCAGTAGCAGGGATAGCTGTTTCATTATGTGGCATAGGCAGCTGATTGAGCAGTGTGTTATTGCAAGGATGCTTCCAGTTACAGCAGCAATTAGTACTAAGTTTTAATTACTAAAGAAAGAAGATCAGTAGTTTCTTTGGGGGGGGGGGACAGCACAAAGGAACTTTTTCCACTGATATTATTGCTGTTTTTGGAGAGACAGCTGTGTCCTACTATACCCACTGAATAAATAACTTTCCCAGTGGGTAGGATTTCACATACGTAACATGAACTTAGTAACAGAGCAAACAGAATGGACTTGGAGAAACTTTCAACTAGAGAACTTCAGCCTGTATGTGTGGATGTGGTCACTGGGTTCCCCCCAGGCAAAATAGTCTCTCTCTGCTTTTCTGGGAAATCGCTGTTGAAAGATTAGGAATGTTTTGTGTATGGCGAAAGGAACCTTCATGGGAAACCTGAAGGAGGCAGTTTTGGTTACTTGAAAGAGGAAAAAAGCAAGTGTTTTACTGAGTTGTTTTTTTTTTTTTTTTTTTTAATATATACTACACCAGGGGATGATTATTTATTAAAGCACTGAATGCTCTGAGGCATGGAAAGCTTTAAATGGTGCGGAAACGAGACCCAAGTTATTTTTCAGGATTCCATTCAAAGATGCAAAGTGGGTTTTTGAGCCAGAATATTTAAACAGGTTTGTTCCTCATGCAGATTTTCAGATATCTAGTTTCAGCTCTTTTTCCCTTTCTTTGGTACTTTTTGTTGTTATTGTTCCTTCCTGATTTTCCTTTCTATTCTACACTGCAAAATTCATTGGCAGAAAGAAATTGGATAGTCTTCTTTACTACATTTATAAAAAAAAAAATTGAAGTTCTTATTAAATATTCAGTAGCCTCACGATCACAGGCACTGCTTCTTATGGAGGACTTCAACCACCCTGATATTTGCTGAAGAAGCAATGCTGCCAGGGAAGCACAGTCCAGGAAATTCCCACAGAGAGTTGAAGACAGCTTTCTGACACAGTCAATACAGGAGCCAACGAGGAGAGGTGTGCTGCTGGACCTTGTTCTTACTAAGAACAAAGGTTTCCTAGATATCTGTTGAAAACAACACAGTGAGCTGAAATCAATCCAGGAGACTCCTGGGGTCTGTTGTGGATAACTCCCTGGTCCAGATGTTGGGTGGACAGACCAGAGATGAAGCATTGTGGACCTGGTGCTCACCAGTGCAGGGGATATCAGTAAAGAGATTGAGACTGGAGGTACTATGGACTGCAGTGACCATGCCCTGGTTGAGTTTGTGGTCTTGAACACAGACCTGGTGAAGAGTGGAGTCAGGACCCTGATCCTCAGGAGAGCGAACGGTTTAAGGAATTGCATTGGATGAGATCCTCTGAGAGACTGTCCTTAGGGACATAGGAGAATGGAACAGAGTTGGCAGCTCTTTAAGGATAGCTTTCTGAAAGCATAAAAGCTGTCTTTCCCCCTGCATAAGAAATTAAGCTGAGGAGGCAAGAAACCAGAATGGATGAGCGAAGGCCAAAAACTTGGTCAAACTGATGGATAAGGAGGTCATGTACATGCAATAGAAGCAGGTACACATGTCCTGGGAAGAACACAAAGAAGGAGTCCAGAAATTCAAGGGTAGGATCAGAAACGCCAAAGTGTGTGCAACTGTGCTTTGTGAGAGATGTGAAAAATAAGGAAAGAGATTCTACAGCTACGTTTGTCAGAAGAGGCAGGTGAAAGAGTGTGTACCCCCTCTGATAAATAAGAAAGGAGAACTGGCTGTAATAGATGTAGAGAAGGCTGAGGTTCTTATTGAGTTGTTTGTTTCAGTCTTTACTGGCAGTCAGGCTTCTCGTGTCTTTTGTGTCCCTGGACATCTAAGTCAGGTCTCAGGGAGCCAAATCGCTCTCACTGTAAGAGCAGAGTAAGTCTGAGGCCACATCACATGATGCTGAACGTGTACAAATCTGTGGGGCCGGATGACACATGTCCTGGGGTTCCAAAGGAGCTGGCGGATTAGTTGCCAACTGCCCTCCATCATCTTTGAGAAGTTACGGCTGTCAAGTGAAGTCCATGGTGGCTGGAAAAAGGGAAACGTTGCTCCCATTTGTAAGAAAGAGAAAGGAAGACCTGGGGAGCTACAGACTGGTGAGCCTCATATCTGTTTCTGGGATGATCATGGAGCAGATCCTCCTGGAAGAGATGTTAAGGTGTATGTGAATGAGGAGGTGATCTGAGACAGCTGGCACAGCTTCACCAAGGACAGATGATGTTTGACCAATGTGGTGGCTTTCTCTGATGGAATGACAGCATTGGTGGACGAGGGAAGTGCAACTGATGCTGTCTACCTGGACTTGTGCAAGACCTTTCCCATGGTCCCCTGCCACATCCTTATCTCTAAATTGGATAGAGATGGAGCTGAATGGTGGACTCTTCCGTGAATAAAGAATTGTTTGGATAATTGCAGCTAGAGAATTGTGTTGTACAGCTCAAAGTCTACCTGGAGGCCAGTGATGAGTGGTGTCTCTCAGGGGTCTATCTTGGTACTGATGCTCTTCAACGTCTTCAACAGTGATGTAGACAGTGGGATTGAGTGTATGAGGGAGAACTTGCTATGGACCAAGTTGGCTCATGTACAAATTTGTATGGCAGCATAGCTGTTCAGCAAGATCTGGGCAGAGATGAACCTGATGAGGTTCAAGAAGTGCAAGTACAGAGTCCTGCACCTGGGCAGCACTAACTGTATGCATCAATATAAGTTAGGGGTGGAGAAGCTCTGCGGAGAAGGATCTGTTTGTGGAGTGTGCTGGTGGATGGCAGGTTGGCCATGGGTCAGCAGTGTGCCCTTGTGGCCAAAACTACCAGTGGTATGCTGGGGTGGTCAGTAGATCAAGGGAGGTGGTTCTGTGCCTCTGTTCTACCCTGGTGAGACCGCACTTGGAGTACTGTGTCTCGTTCTGGACTCTCTAGTACAAGAAGGACTGAGACCTTGAGAATTCTCTGTGGCCCTATATAAAGCTGATGGGGGTGGTCTGGAGCATCTCCCTTATCTTATCTGGAGAGGCTGAGAGACCTGAGGCTGTTCAGCCTCGAGAGGAAAAGACTGAGAGGGAGATCTTATCAATACTTTTATTAATATCTAAAGGGAAGGAAAGAAGATAGAGCCAGGTGATACCCAGTGACAGGATGGGGGGGCAGTGGGCACAAACTGGAACACAAGAAGTTCCACCTGAAAATGAGGAGAAACTTCTTTACTGGGAAACCTCCAGACGTCCCTTCTAATTGCTGCAGTTCTGTGATTGTGCATTTTGTACTAAATACAAAACAGAAGTAAGTATTTATCAGCGCAGATGAAGAATTCCTCTGAGAGGAAGCCTGAAGGGTTATTTATGATGCTTTGCTTTGGAGAAACATTTAAATATTTGAGTCTTTTTTTTTTTCTTCTTGTTTGAAAACAGCACAGGAGTTTTTATGTGGGGAGGAAAAAAAGTGACTTTTATTGGAAGTACTGCAAAGCTATGTTATGACCTAGTCCCACCAAATCTGTTTGATGAGGATTGTTTTGTGTGTGAGAGGAGGTGATTTTCAAGTTCGATCTCTAGGTACATCTTGTGAACCATCTGTTCTTGTGACCTTTACTGTTTTCTGTATGTTTTTGAGAGGAAAAGATTCATATGTATATCATTTTTTACCTGAACAAACTGATATTGGCAACAGATGCAATTCTAGCAAGCTTTCACTGCCTTATATTTTGTTCAGTAGCAGATATTAATCACTTAAGGGGTGAGCTGTTATACAGCCTTCAGTTGCCTTATTGAGGACAGAGATTTTATTTACGTTTTCTTCTCTAAAATGCCATGTCTGTTTCTTAAGTTCGCAAATAATGCTTGCCCTTGGAAAATCTTTTTTTTTTTTTTTCCAATTAAATTATGCACCTGTAATTTCTGTTTAAGCATAGTGATATGTTCTGGGAAGAAGTTGTTTTCATTTGGCCCAGATAGGGTTAGCATCAGTAGTTGTTTATGTGTTTCCTATTACAAAGTGGCTGTTTTGCTTGTCAGAGTAACAGTATGGTGTCTTCTGCAAAGGTTGGACTGCTTCTAGATGTGCAATGTGACTTTGGCATATTAGAGGGAATTTTGCTCAGAAGAGCTCTGGAGTCATTTCTGGATGAGTAAAGCTTCTTTCTGGACTGCTTCTTGGTGCTATTAAATTGAACTGTTTTGTTAACTACAGAATTTTGTTTCCCTTGGGGGAGGAGGCCGAGTGATTTTTTTTCCAGGTGAAAGTTGACCAAGGATTTAGAAGAAAATAAGCAATACTGGCACTGAGATTGCAGTGAGACTGAGAATCCCGCAGCCTCGGGAGATAGCCTGCCTCTCTTCTGATCAGCTGTAGTTGCTCTTTGATTCTTTCGGGCAGCATCTCAAAGGTGTACCCATAACGTACATTTTTTGAATCTCGAGTGCACAACCTGCAGGAAAGCAATATTATTTTTCCTTTAATGAGTTTGAGCCCATGAGCAACTAAGGTGACATCACAGAGTGAGCCTAATCAGGAAGACACGGAAGCTTGTCTCTGGGATGCTGCTCAAGGCAATAGCTCCTCATATTTACAGTTTTATCTCTTTAGTTAATAGCACCAATGAGTATAGCAGCACGGGCTAGTGATTTCACAGCTCCAGGGGCTTAGCAGTTTTGCTTTGTTTTCATGCCTTGGGCCTTCTATTCTGCTAAAGAGGTAGTGATTAACAGGTGATGGGAACTGCTTGGTTCATAATATCCTGGGTACTAAGAGAGGAAGTCTGCACTATTTTTAGTGTCTTTGAATTGTTCAGTACTCAAGGCACCCATGAAGAGAAGTGCTGATAGTCATGGTCCCTACCCAGTTCCACAGAATCTCTGAACCTGTTGTCACCTGATAATTCAAATAGTTAAGAGCGCATTGCTAAGGAAAGATAGAGTAAATCATTTCAGATGAGTGACTGCTTTCTTAATTATACGGAGACAGATTTACAGCGAAGCGGATTTGTACCCTCTGCCAGATAAGCCATTTTCTAGTTAACATTAAAGTCATACTTGGTAATGAAATGCACAGCTGTGTCCAGTGGGTACAGTCTCTGGGCAAGTAAGTACTAGAAGTATGGGAAAAATGCCTTAACTGCTTGTTCTTTCAGTACAACCAATGGCTTGGGATTTATTTTCAGTTGTGTGTCTGCCTCACACAAATTAATATCTCCATTAGAGACAGCCTGGGTATGGAGTAGAAGCTGAATGCACTTGTATCAGTCACAGTACTTCATCAGCGTCTGGTTGCTAGATAACATCAAAAGCAGGTTGAAATGGAAGAGGATGGGAGAGAGCAGTTGTCTTGCACAGTAATGGACAGTAAGAAAGCATTTGAAGCCCTCAGAAACATCTGTGCAATCGCTGTTATATCTGCTGGATTATTTTAAGTGCTGTCTCTTAGGTGGAAACCTTATGGGAAGAATTTGAAAGCCTCTTACCTTTTCAAATTCCCACTTACAGTATTGAAACTGAGTCCAGCTTGGAGACATTTTCTCCTGCTGACGGTCTCCATGTATTCTGTGTTTTCAAGTTGTTATGGTTTTGTAGTTGAAGGGAAAACCTCTTGTTTTCCCTTCCTTGGTGATATAAAATTTGTCTGAATACTCATGTAGATGGGACTGACTTAACAAGTAGTCCTACTGGTACTTGTCCTTATTGGTTGTATGCTATTTTGAAATCTGCCTGGGTGTTTGTATTAATTTGGAGGGGAAAAGGAATTGCTAGTAGGATGAAGCTGATACTCTTTTAGCACCTCTGGTTTTTCACAAGAGCTGAAACACTGAGAAGACCTTGCAAGAATATCAGATCAGTCTGAATTTCTGCCATAAAATATCATCTTGTTTGACGTTTTCCTCTCCATTTTTAACAGTCTTTGTATCACAAAGTTGAATTTCTGCATTTTAGTTTAAATACTCGATAGCACTTGTAGTAGTTGATTTGTTAACTGTTATTGTGCCATCTCTGTGGAAATCTTTGGCATCATAGGAAGAAAAACATTGTCTTAGCTAAAGATATTTCTTCCATTGTCTTCACTTATCCCAGAAGGTAGTGGAAGATGGAGATTTTGAGTGCAATTGATATGTCCTATAAGATGTTTCTTTTAAAAATATTTTCTTAGTAGGTGCAAATTCAAAAGGAAATACTTTTAGGGCTTGGAGTCATATTGGAAATGGTATGAAATGTCTTCTCCAGTATAGCAGAAATATAGTTACTCTGCTTTCTTGTGTGTTAGCTGTTGTTTGATGATAAAGGTTCCTGACAGCTGATAAACTATGCCTTGACTTTATTTTCACCGGTATTATTAAAAAAAAAGAAATCTTACTACTGTAAGTGTATAGATCTTGGGAAGAAGTCTGCTGGTGCTCTGAGCTGGGAAGTGTATTGTCAGCTTAACTGAAAATCTAATAAACTTCAGGACCAAAAAGATGAAGTACAGTTTTTGTAAGAGGAGGTATGATTGTCATTGTGTATGGGAAGAAATTGAGTTATAAAATGGAATTTCATCATTTCTTGCTCAACAGAGTAGGTATCAGAAGTGTGGATCTAATGAAAAGTGTTTCATAGCTATGTAATGCTCAAGTGTTTATAATTACCTAAAGTTCAGGCTGTTTAAACTCAGACTACATCTGTGTTGGGCAGCTCAGACTTGAATTAACTGAATGAATTGGACCATTGTTTATTAAGCAAATACTTCAAAGGATAATGTTTTCTGTGAAGTCTCGTTGCTTGGCAGTTTTCATAGATGAGGAAGGTGAAGATGGCGGCGGCCATCAGTCAGATCTCAGTGTTGTCCTCACAAAAGGAACTTCATGAAGTCACAGAAGCTCAGTTGTAGGCAAACAATTGCTCATATACTGTTTCCTCCATTCTGCTACTACACCCCTGCTTTGAAATAGGCTTAAAAAGAGCCTCCACGCTTCTGGCTGGTTGGTTTTCTCTGTTGCTTGCATTAGATACAAGATCTTTTGCTTGAATTATCTACAGTTTTCTGGTTTCAAGACCAAAGCACAGCATCTTCAAGACACTGTTCACTGGTAACTGAGTCATTCTGTTAAGACTCATCTGGATCTGTATTTTCAACGTGCCCTCAGATTGTCCACCAGTACGTTACATTTTTGCTGAAACCATAGTCTTGTAAGAATATGTCTGAACGCTATTTGCAGATGGCAGTACTCAATTTTACATCTATTTTACAATTTAAGAAAGTAAGTATTCCTGTGTCTATTGTAAGACTATATGGTGTTTGTTTCTGAATGTTCCCTTTGAGGTTTTCTGTTAACTCTTCCTTTTTTCCTAGCTAATCCCAGTAAGGGCTCTGGAAGACACCAACATTAGATGTCTGAGTCTGCTGTGTATGAAAAGAATGCTGCTCTGAAAGGTGGAGACACCATTCAGGGAGAGATGAGGGCCCTGATAACTAAACAGTGATTTGAGTAGCAGTGGCCTTGGTACTGAGCCTGAAGTCTAAAAGTCATGTGTAGGCCATTTAGGGAAATGGGAAGGCTGAATGTTATTAGCTCATTTAGAGGCACAGCTCAACTGTCCTCTCTCCTATATTTCAGTCAGTAAGTGCTAATCTTATGTTGTTTGCATGGAAATAAGTTCCAAGAACAGAAAACATTGCCAGCTGTTCTTTCTGAGTTGCTTGCAGGAGCAGTTTGGAATCTGCTTTTGTACAGCAGTTAAAACTGCTGCAACTTCAAAATCCACTTGTAATATCTGAATTGAATTTAATCCAAATGCACAATATTTTTTTCATCCTTTCTGTATGTTTGGTTTTTTTTTGTTGTAAACACATCAGATGTAATAGGGATTTCAGAAATATTGAAGACCTTGTGAAACTTTAGTGCTGGGTGCGTAACTGCGGTTAAAAGCAGCTGTAGTCAGCTTCTAAAATGTTATTGCATTTAAAGGTATTACAACTGTTCTCAAGTCATGCAGCTTATTTGCATGGTCTTAAAATTACTTCTGGTTAATAACACTTGGAGGTGCTTCTTGGCACCATATAATCTTTTTGCGTTTTACAGTGTTTTGGGGCAGAAGCATGACTTTTAAAAGGCTCTGTCAAGTCCAGAACTGCTTGTGTGAAATTGAAGTTGCTGCGGTCTAAAAGAATACTGCTCCAAAGATAGATGGTACTGAGTTTTTCTATAGCAGTAAGAATAAAATACATGGCAATTCATAGAAACACACAGCACTTGCAGGGCAATTTCAACGTAGCAGACCCTTTATAGATGTTATATTCCTATGAAGATATTTGAAAAATGGAGAAATAAAGCATCAGAAAATGTCAGCTGTTAGGGTTGCATATTCTGGATGGAAGTGTGTTGTCTGAGGCTATACAAACAGAACTTAGAATAGTACTCATACTCAGCTTTTGTCCTTTTTGTGCTTTATTATCTATCAGCATCGCCTTTTCTTATGTTAGGAACCAAACCCAAAGGGGAGATGCATTCAGACGTAAACAGCTAGATTAACTTGGAGTGGAGTCGTTGGATCCAAGAGATGAATAGTAGAGTAGTGCTTAACTACTGAGCTGTTAATTTTCAGTCTGAATCAAAGCACAGAAACTCAGTGTAGCTCTAAGAAGAGTCTTAAACGTGCTGGAATCAAACTCAAGTTTGCTGTTGTTCCTTCCCAGCTTTGACAATTAGAGAGATGTCTTTCAGGAAGAACTCAGAATAGTCTGTGAAAGCCCTTCTTATGCTATTTTCAATGCAGTGCAATTGCCGCACAAGCCTGCTAATGTAAAGGTTATGCCAAGCTTATCCTAAATGGCACAGCTGTAGTTCTGAATTCAGCAACACAGGAAACAAGCCAGGACATTTTCCCCTGTATTTGAGTTGCTTAGTTACGCGAATTGCTTAAATGTATGGCTCTGTGTAGCTCTTTATTAAGATCAGTCTTCTATAAGTTGAGGTATTTGAGAGAGACGCTCTTACGGCTTTTTTCCCAGTGAGTGTCCTCTGCTGTATGAGCAGTGGAAGTATGAACGTGGAGGTGTAAGTACGAGGGTTTGCAAAGGGTTGTTTATCTAATGAGCTATTCGGGCGTTTCTGAGAATGAAGCACATCTGAAAGCAGAAGTACATGTTCCAGGAAATGTATGTTGTGAGGTACTGTAACCTCAGCCAGCACCACGGACTGTTTGAATGGAAGCTCTTTCATTTCTCTGCAGACTCCCAAGAGCTTTGCTGGGAATGTCTGCCTTTAAAACCCATAGGCTTGGGGTTTCTTTTTGTGCTGGGAGCCCCAGACCTGGACGCGGTGCTCTAGATGGGGCTTCACATGGGCAGGGCAGAGGGGGACAATCCATTCTCTCTCCCTTCTTCCACCCCTCTGTCGATGCAGCCCCAGGATGTTGTTGGCCTTCCAGACTGCAGGAGCACACTGCTGGCTCACATCCAGCTCTTCATCCATCAGGACCTTGAAATCCTTCTTCACAAGGCTGCTCTCAATCCACACGTCCCGCAGCCTGGGCCTGAAGTCAGACCTTGGAGTTCGTAGCTTTGTAGGAAAGCTGCTGTGTGATACACATCACCTTTCAAAGTATTTTCCACATGGATTGAAGGTGCATGCTAATACTGACTAACTGTTCAACGTAATGTTCCAAACCTCGTTAGTGCAACAGAAGTGACTGTCGCCTAAACACAGTAATAGTGTGCTGTGATTTCCTGACTGCAGCAGAAACCCTAGGTAAGCAACGGATAGATGCTGAGAAGAAGAGCCACCTTCAACCATGAGTGGCATTTAGAATCTGATTTTTGTTCCAGTGACCAATTAAGGAACGAAAATCTATCTTTTGTTCTGCCACCAAGTGAAGTAATTTCCTTCCTCAAGCAGGGGGTGGAATTTTATTGAAGTCCTTCAGATCCGGCTGCGTATCTGTTAGAACTGAGTCGGTCTTTTGGGGCTGTCTGTTGTCCTACAAGCCCACAAACGTTTGCTTTAAAGTAAATAAATCAAACCTGTTTAATTACATTTGAATATCTGAAAGCAAAATTAAACGCAGAATAAAATGTTAAATAACCTAGAGTACTAATTGGGTATTTTTGAAACAGCTGGAGGAAAAGCTGATGATTAGCAAATTGTAGTTTGTTTTTGTTGTTTTTTTTTTTTCTTTCCAGTTTTAATTTCAGGAGCACCCAGGAGGAGCTGGTAGTTATTGCACTGCGTAGTGGCCATGGGAAGGTTAAGTTGGGTTGCTTGTTTTCCTGCTGGGCCCTTGGTGTCAGGGTGGCTTTTTCTGGCTTTGTCCTGAGGGCATAATTACATTAATCAACTTCTAAAGATGGCTGGCTTACTGGGAACACCCAGCCCTTCTTGTAAGCTGTGTGGGAGCCCAGATTCGGATTACAGTCACTTAAAATTTGAAGGTTGTATGGGGCAAGCCATTTTCATTATTGAACTTTTAAGCAGCTAATGTGATTGCCTGCCTTGCAGTCATGTTTTAATGATCACAACAGTCAACTGCAGACTCTTCTCCCAGTTAATTCAAGTGTTGTATTTAGCTTGAATTTAGAGATCTATGAAGTGTCATAGATATGGTGCAGAGGGGCCGTGAGTGGTAGCAGGGAGAAGGCAGCTCATCCGTGGCAGAACTCCGTGCTGCACTGGCTTACTTTATAACCGAAATGCACAGAGAGAAATGCTCCAGGTACTCCACATCGTGAATGGGAAGTGGCATTGAAAGAGTGAGGCTGGGAAGAATGAAGTGACGATGAGGCAATGCTACGGTGCCAAAATACAGCATTGTTCAGGTTGTCGGCTCACACCGTGTGACCTTGGCTGAGCATCTTGCCTAGAGCAGTGATTGAGGGTTTCTTCTGAGCTATCTCATTAAAAATAATTAGAAATTAAAATAATGAAAATTAGCTGTCAGAAAGGCAAGTGGATCTAAGCCATGTAACTGTTCCATGAAGAGTTTATTAAATAGGTTTTCACTGGAGTCACAAGGAGACAGGCACTTTGTCTGCCTTGGCTTTGATCAAGTAATTGTAAAGCAAAAGCACTAGCTGGAGGAAACTGAAGTTAATGACAGGAACAAAATTGCAGGCTCTTAGGAAATCCTTTGTAGCCTGTTGCTTCGTTTGCCTGATGACTGCAGCCTTTTCTGGGAGGTGCTTGGGTTGAGGGGACCTTGCTGTATCATGAGTACGTTTACCAGTGCTGCTGCTCAAACATAAAATAGGATTATATTGTGACAGCTGTAGTGAGGGAAGCTCATTTACACGTGACCTTTCTTCAAGTGAGTTCAGTTAAGCATGATACGACTTCCGTGACCAGTCCATTGTGCCCAGTAATTCCACGGGGGCAAGAGACCTCTTGTCAAAGAAACCACGTGATGGAAATAAACCATCCCTTCTTAGGAACTGCAGAGGTCTTATTGAAAATAAGAGCTGTTGGCTAGGTATCTAGTATGATCTGGGATGATCATCTGCAGCATGGAATTGGAAGCGTTGAAAATCTCTAACAGACTTATATGGAGAACCACAGTCAAATAGAAGGATCTGTTTTCTCTTCCAGTCCGAAAGGGAAAAAAAAAAAGTTCAGGCTGGAAATCTGCTTTTATATTTGTAGACAGACGTTTCTCCTTTGTGCTCACAGTAGGGTGTTGCTTTGTTTTTTTCATGTGTGTGCATGTACGGGTAGCGCTCTTTAGTTAAACTCTGAGCTTCATTGCACTAACAAAGAGCACGTTGAAGGGTTGTTCAGTTAGCCAGCTTGTAAACAGCTTGAAAATTGTAAGAAATGTCTGTGGGAAAGGTTAGGGCCATATTAGTTATGCTCCTGTTATTCTTATAGCATTTGGTGAATAGAGTAAGGGAATGAAAAAAAAAAAAATCTGTGTTTTGGGTAGATAAGCAAATGCTGTTTATCTTTCTAGAGTTTGCTCCTAGCAATGAAAACAGGAGTGGAATGGAAGGTGTAGTTTTTCAAGTGGTCTGTTTACTTTAATGCCTAAAAGTAATAACAAAAAGTACTGTGAGCAAAAGGTACTCAATGTTTATGTATCCAACTGGAGTATATGAGAATATAAAGAAGAGCTGAGCACCGGGCAGACTTGCGTAGACTTATTAGGATAGCAAATGAAGCAGGTACATGAAACTACTGGTGTGCCTACACCAGCTTTCTGCATTTTATCTTCAGTGCAAGGTTTGCCCACACAGCTTTTAAGAATAAATAAGTAAATAGATAAATGATATTATTAGTAACAATTAAGATGGCACTCAAGCAATTCATGAATACGAGCAACCTCCAAGACTCATGCTGTTGAATCTGGCACCCGTGCTGTTCAGCTGTACTCACCAGCTCAGTAGCGAAACTATCGCTGAGAAAATCATCATGCCACAGAGATCTCCTTTGGAGGTCTCATATGAACAGAATTCTCCATAAATGCTTTGCTTTCATCTTCCTTTGTAAATGTAGTCAGTGCTGGGGCGATTACAGCCTGGAATTAGCTGTTACTCAGTTCTGTTGAAGTCAATGAATGTGGGCTGGGAAATTGTATTTTATCTCTTCTTGCTATTGCTTTGAATTTACTGATGATTTATGTTGGGATTTTGCTTCAAGTGTTTAAACCTCTCAAAAGATACAGTGAAGCTCCAGTGCTCGGTTAGAAACCATACAGAAGTTGAATCCCTTTAGTTTAGTGCCAGTTGTAGCTGTAGAGTCATAGTCACTATGGTGGTATAAGACCTCCAAGGTCATCTGGTCCTCCAGCCACCACTAACCCACATCCCTCAGTACAACATCTACACACTTCTTGAATGTCTCCAGGGATGGTGACTCCACCACCCCCCCTGGGCAGCCCATTCCACTGCCTGACCACTCTTTCAGGGAAGAAACTCTAATATCTAACCTGAATGTATAACATCCAATGCCGTCTGGCCTATATGAGCTCTGTATATGGTTCTGTGTTGAAAGGGGAAGGAGAAATCTTTTCTCATAGCACGCTGTATTAGTAGCACTGTGAAAAGTGCTTCTTAATTAACTTTTTTTTTCCTCTGTGTGGTGTGGAGGGGTAATTTTTTTTTCTTCTGTTTAATATAGAAAATGAAATTGTTCCCCAAGTAGTTGTTGCAAGTAGTATACCTGCTTTTATATATATTTAGGACTGCACCTATGTGTTTGCTAGCTCTGCATGTACTGCTTTTATCTTTGAAGCTATCATTTCTGTAAAGCAAACAAAATCTTACTTATTTTCTTTCGTTATTCTGCTCTGCTTCCATTGATGCCTCTAAACTTTTGACTCCAGACTGGCAATATGAGGGTAAGATGTCAAGATGAAACTTCCTGAACATTGCTTGTCTGTCTTTAATCTTTGTTTTCCTTCAAACATTATTAAAACTCTTTTCACCCCCTTTAATTAAATCCTTTTGTTGCAATTAAATTCAAATTGTTTGTTTCTGTTGTGAAGCTTTAATTATGATTTATACCTTTTAATCATTCCCGTTTTCTTTTTTCTGTGGGATAAAATACCATCATATCATATCTCTCCTGAAGGAGTCTGCTTCACTGTAGTCCCTGCAAGATGTGGAGGTGTTTGTAGTGTAGCCATCATGCTGTAGTGTGGTGGTATGTGACAAGGAGTTGGTGTGTGTAGTAGTAACGTGGGAAGGCAAGCTCACCTAAGAGAGGATGCAGCGAGCTGTGTTAAGTTCATAATAGTTTTAAAAAGTGGATCAGCATCTGAGATTTTAAGTTCTTGGTCATGGAATTCTCCTTTGCTTTATAGAGTTTAGTTAAGGAGAAGGTAAATGGGAGAGCTCAGATTTTGATCCTCTGAGTGTAAATGAGCTGTAAACTGATGTAGCCTATACGTATGTCATACTTCAGAGATGCTTCTCTCTAGTATGCTGAATAAGCAAAACCATAAAACAGACCAGAAAGAAAAAAGAGAAACCAAGGTCCTTTCTCTGGAATCAGAAGTAACTTCTCTTTTTGTCTTTATAGATTGCAAGTTGGCCAGAACAGGTCCTCCAGCTACAATAGTTCCAATTGATGAAGAGAGTCGGAACGGTGAGTGCCCTTTGTTTTTGTGATGCAGCTTCAGCCTCTGGTCAGGACACAGAGGCTCCCACAGGTGAACAAAATGCTCGTGTCTGACGTGGCAGCTAGGAACTGTGCACACACTGCTCTGAGAACTGGTCTGTGAAAACTTCTGGCAGTGAGGGATGTTGGTGGGAAGGGCAACGGGATCCAGTGTTCTGAGAGGTGCTGCTTCTTACTGGCAATTACACGTCTTAATGACTTGAGTCTTTCACGTTGGGTTGCTCTTGTGAGAATGCTTCTTGTTTTAACAAGCACTTAGACCACAGTTATTATACCACTTATACATGAGTGAGTTAACTACTTTGTTGCTCCCATGTCAGCTTCTTGTTACCAGCGTGGTTCTTATTCTAAGATCTTTCCAATCTCCAATTGTTTAGGTTTTTTACTGTGGTAAGGTAAGACTTGAAAGCTTCTGAAGTTTGATTAGGGTGTTAATGTTGTTGTCTTTTGGGTTTCCCATGCAGCTTTAGGAAAGTTCCTTGTTGGTGGTGGTTCTTTGGTGTGAGCATTAGTCATGGATACCTCTGGCATGGCACGACTACTCAGCTGTGGGATTTGATGCTTATGAAATTACAGCGTGTGCCAGTGTTCTGGGAAGGTGTCAAATGTTCTTGAATGGCAAATGCCCTTGTTTTACACCTAGGTGGTGCTGGTGCTTGTATGGCTCTTCTTCTTACGTACCAGCAGCAATTGAGCTTTTTATTTGAAGAATGTGGTGTGAAGAATAGTGTAAAACAAATTAAAAGGTAGAGTTTGATCATAGTCTGAAGCATAAACAAAAAATAAGGAGCAGTAAGAATTTTGCCTCCCTCTGATTGGTAGTTGGGCGTTGTTTCTTGGCTTTTTAATGTTGAAGTCAACGTTTATTGAATATTGAAAATTTCTTCCCTTCGAGAGAAGCTGTAGGATATGGTGGGACGAGGTGTGTTCTTTTTCTCAAAGCTTTACATGTGCCTGCAAAGGTTTAATGTATCTTTCTCACTGTGAATTCCTATGAACCATTAATTCCCCGTTAAATAAGTCGAATAGGAAGCAGAAACCTGAATTGGCGTTGTAGGTAATGGAAACGATACATCTCATCTGCAAGCCACAATATGGATTAAATTAATGGATCTCCTGGGAAGCCAGCTCTAGGATTGAAATGTCCTCAGATGTTCGGCTGTCTTTATCGAAGTGGTAGGCTGCATCTTCCCCACTGCTGTGTGTGACCGAAGGTAATGAAGGTTGGATCCAGAGCAGCAGCTCAGTAGTTGAATCAGAGCTCTACTACTCATTGACTTCAAGATTTGTGGGGGAAAAAAAATGCCACAACTTGCTTAAGCTGACAGTAGGTATTTTAACTGAAATAGGTACAGCACAGGATGCAGTGCAGCTAGCAGCATCTACTTTCCTGGCTCTGTGCCTGTGTGATCTTTTCTACATGCAACAGCACCAGGCTGTTTTTTCCTTCATTTTTGGTTGTGTTCACATGCTTTGCGTTATACCTACACGCCATGTCCAGTTATGTCATTGCAGTGTTGCAGAAATCTAATATGCTGCTGTTAGTGATGGTATTTTAGTATGCTTTGAAGATTCTAGCTTTAGTTTCAGTGTGCTGTTTCTTCTCAGCATATAGAGTTTAATCATTACTAAATCATGTAGTCTCTGAAGAGTCTCTGCAAATCTCTTTGGGGCTATTTGGCATTTGTGCAAGCACAGTTAAGAGCCATGAGCCTCACTGCCAGGGGAGGGTTTTATAGTGCTTCAATACCTTTTAATCTTCCCTCTGTTTTGGCAGTGGTCTTCTGTCAGCCTCACTTCCTGAGGACACTGAGGCTGTGTAATCACCTCAGACAAATTTCCTTCAGTATCTCCCTGCAAAGAGGGAGGGTTAAATGGAAAGCAAGGAATAAGTATGTGAAGACACACAGGCTATGGTTGTTTTTTTTTTTTTCTGCTGCTGTTGGACAAATTTACTCACAGTTTTATTGTGTGTAACACTGGAAGAATCAACTTGATTGCTGAAGCGTGTTGTTGATGTTGCTGCAAATTTCTACACCATACCCAAAGTATTTTAACTTGTTTTTCAAGGACAGGAGTTGAAGAAAATGCCTGTATAGCTTCTGGTCTGACACAGGCTTCAAGTATACCAACTGTGTTTCGTGCTGACTGTATGAAGGCTTCCAAGCTGCTGTTCTTTAATGAAGTTTTTGGTGACTACTGGTGTGGGCTGGGATTGAAGTAATGAGTCTTATAGAGAGTGAGTCCTGCTGTTCATCTCCAGCATGAATCATCTGCCAGTTCTAGCCTGAGTGCCTTCAGCTCTTTTGGCTAAGAGAAAGCGGTTTAGTAAAACAGGGTTTCCTATTAGAAATAAAGTTGCTGTGCTTTAATACAATTGTGTTGAGAATACCATTCCTTAACAAATGCTTCTTTGTAGTCTTTTCTTGCCTTTGTCTTCTGTTTTGAAAAAGCACAAATTAACAAGTTGAAGGATGCAGGGAGGTACTTCAGCATGTTAGTATCTTCCAATACATCCATCATACAGAAATGTCTTCGTTATTGCCTCATGAATACTTGGCGTGTATTTGATTATCTAGCAATACCAATTTGATCTGGAGCAGGCCCAAGCACATAATAATGTTTTGTTAAATTAGAGCACACAGGACGGAGTTTATTCTGGCTTTTTTTCATGTAGGAAGGAAAATTATACATTAAATATAATCCAGTCTGCCAGATGAAGTAGTACCTGTTGGTGTTGACCCTTGCGCAATGTTGTGAACAGAGCCTGGCAAGATAAGTGGACTTGTTTTGTCTTGGCTATGCCACGTTAGCTGCATTGTGCTGAGTACTGAAGGGCTGTGTGGTTTGACAATCTCTTAGTACCTCTAAGCTGATCGTGAAGCACAGGTATTCCTTGTTGGAGCCTCACTAAGTCCAGATGAACAACAGGTGCACACGCAGGTTCATGTCCAGTTCAGACTGTACCTGGAAAGTTAGGATCAGATGGTCAGGCCATCCAAAGAAGAAATCCTGCTGCTTGGTGTGCCCAGCACTGGCAAATACTGTCTCCAGATCTGGATTGTTCTGGATGTTCCCTTGCCATTTAAGAGTTTGGGCCATGAAAATCCTTGGGGAACAGTGTATGATCAGGGAGATGTCAGCAAAAGCTGCAGGAAAGAGGTCTTGCTGACTGCTGTTGATCTCCTTGGCTTTGGTGTGGGAAGCATGCAGCAGGCTGTAACAGTATGAGATACCTAGTCGTGGTTGGCTCCCTATTTTGTTCTGGCAAAGCTTTCTTTTATAGTTAATGAATTTTTGAATGACCTCAAAATTCTTGATAATGGAGGAAAATCAGCAGATATTCCATGGTTCAGTAATATTTTAAGAAGCACCTTTTTCCTCTCATGGCCTGCATACTTTATTGCCAAATACAGAAATTACGTTCTGTATTCAGATCTGCATTTAATGAAGACTAAGGCTTGTTTGTTCTTAATCGACTGTCCGAAGCATCAATTAGCAGCATTAGTGGTCTTACTGAGGTGTAACAAATTTCTATTTTCAAGGAAGGTTAAATACCCTAAATGACCATAGCTGTTCTTACCAGGTGAGAAGACTTAGAACAAGACAGTCAAAAGGCAAGTGCAAGAACTAGAAGTTTTAAGGTTGTCCTATGCTCATCTAATAAATGTTTTCAACAAGATTGAATATGGAGCATTTTGTGTAATCTGTATGTTTTCCTTCTGTTCTTTATGTCGGCAGCTGGCTTGTACATGCTGCTGCTCCAACTGCTATCTTGAGTTGTTCAATTGTAAACGAGAGTATC
This sequence comes from Oreortyx pictus, assembly GCA_036925125.1. Taxonomy (NCBI): domain Eukaryota; kingdom Metazoa; phylum Chordata; class Aves; order Galliformes; family Odontophoridae; genus Oreortyx; species Oreortyx pictus. The sequence continues at coordinate 1,275,654 of JAUPFR010000008.1, forward strand.
ACTTTCTAACCAACATCTTTGACTTAATGTGTGAATTCATGATGTGGGGGAAACAGGCCTAAATATGTCGGTATAATTTTGGTTCATTCACGCCTGTTCGTTTTCATTTTGACATGATATATTTTTAAGCTTTCAGAATTAACAATCTCATAGAAAAGCCATGAATCAATTTGGTGTCTGGTGCTGTTTTTATGCCACAACTGTAAATCTGTAAATTCACATTTCTGAATTTTTTGTGGAGGAAGAAAAAAGCATGAAGACTGAACGAGCATTAAAACAAGTGAGTTGCTTTTTTTTTTTTTTTTTTAATTCAGGCACGCAATCATCACCAATGGCCAATACTTAAGAAGAGCATTTCTGAAAAGTATAGACAATTCTATGGTTTTTTTTGTTTGTTTTAAATTGTACATCATAAGCAAAAACAGCATCAAAAGTCAGGACATAATTTGGGGTGGCAGCTAGAGAGAAAGGAATGTGTCTTTTAGAAATTGATTAACTTATTCCTAAGGGAAGGCAATGGAGTTAGAAAGTTAGAATTTGTAAAATGTTTTTTGTACTGTCCTGTGTTTGGAATATATCCTAACATGGTGTTGATGCTCTCCTGGGGAAGTGAAATAGCCTTACATTACATTCAGGGGTGAGATGTTGTTGTATTCCCTTTGCCTCAATAATGGACTGCCTTACCTACTTCTATAGGTTTTTCAGACTGAACAAAGTCATTTTGTTTTCAATTTTGTTGCCTGGGCACTCGTACAGGTGCCACATCTTGGCTCAAGTTGTACCACTGTAAATCTCTCTTGTGTTTGTGACTTGGAGCCATCTTAATGCACCCACAGGCACTCATTCAGCTCTGAGCTACTGAGCTTTGCTCACTAAATATTGAGTAACTGCGTAAGTAATAAGCAGATCAGGCAAGATCCACAGGTCTTTCCCAGTCTTGACGTTCAAAATGACCAAAATTTGGTATTTAACTCCATTCTGACACAGATTTAAGGGTTTTTTTTTTTTTGAATAATGGTTACTCTGTGTAATGCTGAGGGCTTCTTAAAATCCGTTTGAGATGTATTTTTTTTAGTGGAAATTCTCATCAAAATGATTTAAAGTTTCTGAATAGCTCCTCTTTGACGGTTTGAGTAGTCATAATAAATTATTCATACTAAATTGTGGTACTCAGTGCGTTCTTATTCTCAGATTGTCAGTTTACCTTTGTCAATGAAGAACTGCGTATTTCAACAATTTATTTCCGTAACGTGATTTTGAAACATTGAATGTAATTTTACTAGCAGTATTCTTCTTTACAGTTCCAGCAAAGCTGTGCAAGGATAGGAGTATTTAATGTATTTTAAGCCTGCTTAAAATCCACTTCGTTCTGGGGAGTGGGTGATGATTGTATGAGCAATCCTCCTGTGGTAATTTCCAGACGTGCTGGGTTGTGCTGTGGGATGATATAGTTTTACCTGATGTTTTGACGTGTATGCCCACAGTAGGCCAAGATGCAAAGCTCTGCTTTCATGTTATGAAGCCAGTCGGGAGGAGCACTGGAAAAATCTGAAAGAAACTTACACTGAGATCTTTATTCACAGCGTGGTTCAAAACTTGTGAAAGCGGGATATCTTTCCCTGACAATGTTTTGAACAGAGAATATTGCTTTCCACAGCCTGTGTGCAGGGCTGTGTCTTCCACTTTCTTTCATCATGGCTGAAGGATGGCACTGTGCAAGTGCTGTGAGAGGCAAGAGTAGCGCGTGTAGATCAACGCAACAGGATCAGCCTGACGAGGCGGATGAGGCATTTATTTATTCACCTTATTTTCACCAAGCAGCACTGCTTTTACTGGTGCACATGACTAATTTTTGCCAAGTTCTCTTGTAAGCCGTATTTCCACACAAAGCTCTCAGAACATTTGCGCACCTCTTTGCGGGGCACATAAAATGGTTTGGGTTGGAAGGGACCTCTAAGATCATGCATTTTTTTTTTTTTATTTTATACCTGAGTTAATTTGGAGCCTGACACGAGTATCTGTTGCATAAGGTCAGAAGCAGCATTGCCACTCTTTCATACCGGTAAGCTGCTGCTGAAAGCCTGCAGACAAAGCTGGCTGTGCTTGGTTGGACTGGTCCAGTGAGCAGACAGTTAATCTTAGCTTGGGGAATCTCTTTTTGAGGATAACTTGGATGCATCCAAAAGTACATGGGTGTGTGGAGGGTCAGTGTCATTTAGCAGAACCTGTATTTTGCCCGCTTCCAGGTGGCATCAACTCCATTTTCATCTAAAATGATGATACTGTTGCAGTACGCATCTGAATGGAAAAAGTACAGCTTTTTATCACTCATTTTCCAACACGCGCCTAAAGGAAGCGTAGAACCTGATCTGATGAGCAATGAGCTGTTGTTGATAACTTCATAAGCACTGATGACTTTTTCTTGAGAAAAATGAAGCTTGTGGTTAACTCAACTTCTATTCTTTTTCTTGCTTTAATTACATTTGTTTTGCTTTCATCTTGAAATGGCAGATAACTGACGATGTATTCTTCTCCAACAGATTTCTATTGTGCTTAAGCAGCAAGAAGTTGCTCTGGAAACATTAGTAGCTCTACCTTTCTCTGAACTTTAAAGTACTGGTGAGAATAACACAAGTTACTGCTTATGTGGAACGGTGAAGTGTGTACGAGAGCATAATAATTTGGCAAATTATGTATTTCAAAGCTTTGTCTGGCTCTATCATAAATTATACCTGTTGTTTTATATGTAGCCTCATGTAAAAACTGATGTATGCTTTTAGATTTCCAGTTACATTAATCAAGCCAAATACTGTCCTCCACAGCTGTTGTTTTGTTTTTTTTCATTTGTATTCATTTGCCATTTTTCATCATTACTAGGGGTATCTTACATTTTATCCTTTTGACCCAGCAGTTCTAGAAGGATACAACTTGAGACTTGGTGATTTATTTTGATCAACCTTCTGCATGCCCGTCTGTATTTTATTAACATGTTACTGCTAATAGTTTCCCATTGATATACCCATCCTATCTTCTGGAGCTGTGGTCCAGGGGTGTGCTGGTCAATAGTTTGGTCTCAAGGGTCGAAAATGTTGTGGTGTACATATCTGCAGAGTGACTAAAGCTGTAATTAACTGGGAGTTCCAAATCACCTTGCTGCTGTTCATCAGGAGTCTGTGTTGTTTTAAGACCAAGCTTGATTCGCTGCCTCTCAGGACCAAGCTCCTGTGTACAAAGCAGGTGTTTTATTATTGTTTGGGGTACATGTAGGAGGTGCAGTAGCTGCAGTACTGAATGCCTTCAGAATAAAAATTAAACTCAACTTGTACAGAGCGCAGTGCTTGTTGGGCATAAATTCCTGTTGTAGCTTAATTATTTTATGCCAAGTCCTAAATCAGCCCAAATGTGTATTAGTTCTTTTCAGAAGAATAATTATACGTGACTGCCGCCAGGCATTAAGTTTTATTTTTCTGGATGTTTTATGGGACCAATGAAAAATCTGGCAAATACTGCTTCTGAGAGGCACTGCTGAGCATTTGTGTTGGGCCTATTATTTTGTCACTGTCATAACAAGGTGAAGTTTAGAGGAGCAATTCAGTGATAAATAATCTTCCTCACAAGGAATTAATAGTTTTGAAAAGGGCATCCCTGAGGAAAGCAGCATCTGAGAAGGCTGAACTTCTCCAGCGTGTCTGTATTTTGATAGTATTTCTCTGAGCTTGTTCTTTCTTTTTGCCTTTGATTACTCATCCTATTACCCCTCATAGTTCCCTGCCCTCAAGTTTCTGCATTCAGGTATACCTGGATTTTCACCCACCCTGAGATTGTGATCACTTACTGGTTAAACTCTGTTAAGGATCAAGGTAGGAGACAGTGTTTTGCCTTCAGACATATCCAAAACACTGAAGGTGGTAAAGACTTGGAACTTGTAGATTGCTCCTCGTATCTGTCTTAAGGTCTATTTTTACCTTCAAAAGTCAGTGTGTGTTTCCAGAATTAGCTTAACCATAGAGGGCAGTTCACTTCTAGCTTTGTCTTGACCTCGCCTCTATCCAGTTTGCCAGAGATGGCCATTCATTCATCGTTTCTTTTCTTATATCATGCTGATACAGCTCCCAGAGTGGCTGTTCACACCCCCTCCCCACCCCCCTTTTTTTATCCCTCTCCTTATCCTGTAGTTTTATTATATTGCTTTGAAGTGGTAGAAATGTCAAAGATGAGATTTCCCTTTAATTTCTTAAGGAAATTATGTCCTTAGAAATTCTGAGAATGTGGGTGAAAGTAGATAGAAGAGGACTGCCCAAAATCCAAAACCGTAAGTTTGGTTGTTATTAACTCACGCTGAATATAAATGCCATATTCTCACTTAAAGCATAGTTGAGGATGTTCTGTTGTTAAATATGATTCCGATGAACTGGGAGCCTTGCACTTGCTCTTGCAGGTGCAAGTGAGTGACTAATGGGGAAGAAGACACTCTCTCTTTAACTCTTAACTGAAAATGATTTATGGTAGTGTTTTACTCGTCTTATTATCTGGTCATCTAATTCTGCTCGAAAAAACTACAGGACATCAGCAAGGAACCCGAGACACTATGTGTATGTTTTTCCAAGATATTTGGTCAATTACTGCATTGACGTGAGATTCAGAATGTTCTGTATTTAGATAGAGTCAACAGCCTCCAGGTTAAAAAAAAAAAAGTATGAATTAAAAACATTTAGTTTTTTCTTAATTGGGTAGTAAAGTACAGCGTCAGAAGAGATGGGACGAGCAGAGTTCAGACAGTGGAGGAGAAATGGTATCTGAAAGGGCTCAAGATGATGATTATCTCCATAGCTCTTTTACTAATTTTAAATTCATAAGTCAATATGTAATCAATATGATGATTTTCAGCTTTTCACTGTAGGTAAAGCAATACTGGAATATAAATAGGATATTGTATATATTTTTTCAATTAAGATGTTTAAAATGAAGCAGCTAAATAAAAAGAGATGGGAAGTGAACAAAGTAGTTAAAGACTGCTTTCCTCAAGACATCAGAAAATGACAATATCAAAATCTGTGGTGAATCAGGCATTGAAAACAAATATTAATTCTCTCAGTTGAAAAATCTTTTTTTTTTTTTTTTAAGAGTATGTGGAGTGAGATGGCTGCATTTAGGAGTGGGAAAGGGCTGAAAGTGGTCCAGACATTGCCTCCAACCTGAAAAAAAAACCTTTTGTCTGGGTCACAATTATGGACTCATGATGAAATTGAGGTCAGGGTCCAGAGAGCTGATGTAAAGGTGTGGAAACAATGAAAGCGACCACGTTTAGGTGGACTGAAAATCAGCGTGCCTCAAAATAGGAGGATCAGATGAAGGAAACGATCAAGCAAAGCTGTTCTTGAGACATTTGCTTGTGGGCCATCCAGGTCTTTGGTAGGAAAAACCCACACGTCTAGTCTGTTCTCACTGTGAGACACAGAACTGCATCTGTTGGTTTCTGTGAGAAATCATTGGTTGAAATAGAGCCTTTAGTTTACACCAGCTGTGCACTGTCATTCTGCATGTTGCTTTGCAATTTAGAATATCAAAGAGCTTTATTACAACAGTACAGTTGTGAATGACAAAACTTAGCCTTTTAATACAAATTTTTAAGAAAATCCAATGCCCAAATGTTAGAGAATGATCTGGCTTCAACAGCTCTCAGGCTTGGAGATGCACAGAGTACATGGAAGATGTATCCTCAGCTTCCTGTGTTGCTGGGCTTGATGTGACAGGGCTGGGCTGGGACTGCTTGTCTGCACAATGTCTCATCGTGCCTATCAGGAGGAGGAGGGTGTTATATCTATGGGATTTATCCTCTTTCCAGTTGAGTTACATTGCATAGAGTTGGGACTGCGTGGAGTGTTGTCCATGGCTGTGATCTGAGAAGTGTTGCTGGAGAGCCTGTCTCGTTGCTTTACTTAATTCCAGATGCCTTGCACTGAGTTTTGAATGCTGAGACTCGCTTATCTCCAGAAGCAGGTTAGCTGCTGTGTTGTTGTGTTTCTACCAAAGACAGGTAGTTATGCTTGGTGTGCATTTCTTCCCTGTTGCCTGGCAGCTTCTGTGGGTGCTGACAGGCGTGGTTTACAGCAGTGAGCAAACAGAGGTGAAGCTTTATCTACGCAGGCGAGTGATCCAAGAGAATGTGTTTGTTTTCTGGTGGTGCACCCTGCTCTGTTTTTAATCACGTTATTGGATGTTTCATGCAATTTCATTTCTCAAGTTCCAGTGGAATGTGTTAATCTTCCTGAGTCCTGAAGTACGTTACTGATGTGTTACTGAGCAGTCTGCAAGGACATAATCCGACACCAGAGTTTGTCTTTTCCCAGCGCTGGTGCTGAATAGCTTCTGATGTGTGATGTATACAATCACAGAATTAATAAGGTTGGAAGAGGCTTCTAAGATGATCTAGTCCAACCGATGTGTGCATTTCCTCTGGTTCCAATTCTTTTGGCAGCTTGCTTGAGGCAAAATTTGAAACATTTGAGTTTCAAGGTTAGAACAGAATGAGGTTTTATTAATTCAGTGTTATCTAACTTAAGAAACTACCCATTAAAGAAGGGGAAATAAAAAAAGGCCAAATAACTGGTGTCACGTGCTCCCAGGAAGATGGTGGAGTCATATGTTCTTTCTGTGGGAACTCAAATAGAAGTGTTTTCTGTTGTTTTTAATCAGTAAGGTAAGTGAAAGTCCATTTGTCAGCACTTTTGTCTTTGCACGTTTCAGTGAAGGATTGCTCAGTTTGTTCTTCTTGCCCTACTTAGGAAGCTTAAGGCTGTTCCTCAAGACAAACTCTGCACCCTCAGCAGGATGTTAGCATTCGTGTCTCTAAAGGGAGCTCTTGAAGCCATTTGCCTCTCATCCTTGCCTTCATTTATTCAAGAAGAGTGCACTGTGCAGTTAATTTCTTCTGCTGCACTTGTCGAAGCAAGGCCCTCACAGAGTAGCCCATGCACATGTTTCAGAAGGAAATCTTTGGGCTTTTCTGCAGCATTTTATGGATGCTGTGCTTGGTTTTCTTGGCTAGGAATTGGGTTTTTCTGCAAACCTGCACAAAAGGTGCAGGTTTGACGAAAAATAGAGCTGCAGGCTGAGTCCTCTCCAGGACCCCCTGTGGAGCTCATGCTGGAGCATCACAGAGTGATGCTGCTTTTGGAAGCACAGGCCTTCCACCTTCTGGGCTCTCAGGCACCCCTCCAGGCACTTCCATCATCTCAGGGCTGAGGAACTGTTGATCTCCAACTGGTGCTGCTGGGTACAGTAACCATCCTTGCTCAGCTTTCAGTTTGATTTTACTGTTGTTTTTCCATTGAAATTCCACATTGTACCAGTTCTAACTGTTCTAATCATTCCATTTCTTATTAATCAGTGACATTTAGTGGTAGACCATAGGGTTTTAGCCACATTTGGAATAATGGCCAGCTCTGTAAAAGGCACATGAAGAGCACCTTTCTTGCACTGTGCTGCAACCTGGGGAGCAGGCTTTGTTCAGGTCTCTGCTACTTCTTATACATTAAGCATTAAAGATCTTGAAAGCATACTTCTTGCCTGTTTTGAAAGTTCTAATGCATTATTTATAAAGCAGTAGGTGTCGATTTTAACTGTTTTATGGTAATTGATAGCAGTTAGAGCCCAGGATTACAAACAGTTCCTCAGCACCAGTAAATGTCAGCATGGGAGGTGTATTACCGGGACATGTTTTTTTGTAGTTAATTCAAAACATACATGCTTTATTCAGCTTCAGTGAGTCAACACGGAGGGGCAGAGAGGAAAGAGATGATACAAACATACAGTTTTGCGAGGTTCTGCCTGCTGTGTTTTAACAGTTCTCATCCAAACTCCATCAAATGCCATTCTTTCAGTGAGAGGGTATGAGATTAAAGACAGCATTTTCAGCATTGTTCTGTGCAGCTTCTGGGCTCTCTTGAAATCCAGGACCTTTATGCAACAGTTTTTTCTGTTGCACCTGGGGATTTTAAATAATTGTAATTTGAAGTACATTTAGAATTGTTTTATATTAATCGCAGAATCACCAAGGTTGGAAAAGACCTCCAAGATCATCCAGTCCAACTGTCTACCTGCCACCAGTATTTCTCACTAACCCATGTCCCTCAGTGCAAAATCTAAACGTTTCTTGAACATCTCCAGGGGCAGTGACTCCACCACCTCCCTGGGCAGCCCGTTCCAGCTCCTGACTACTCCTTCTTAGAAGTATTTCCTAATGTCTAACCTGAATCTCCCCTGGCACAACTTGAGGCCATTTCCACTCATCCTGTTACTGGTTATGAGACGAAGCAGACTCTTGTAGAGAGCAGTAAGGTTTCCCTTGAGCCTCCTCTTCTCTGGGCTAAACAGTCCCAGTTCCCTCAGCTGCTCCTCATGTTAAATTTCTCACGGTTAAGAGGAGCAGTGCTACCATGGGAGAACTCAGGTTTGCAGTTTCATCTCTTGTTTCCCAAATTGCAGCACAAGTCAGTGTGCAAGCTGCTGTTGTGCGTCTGCTGGCACTTACTGACTTGCAAGTGACTTCTCCTGCAAGCAGCCCAGGCGTGCTTGGAACCGTCAACGTGTGAAAACTTGGTAAGTCAGTATAGTAAGGTTAATTAGAACTTACATGAGTATATTTAAGCTGCTTTCAAATGAAGAAAGGATTGAGTGATTATGCCTTTATTCCTTTTTTCCATTATTGTTATTTTGTTTTAGTGGCAGTCGTATGGAAAAAAGATCAACCCTAGGAGAGATCTTGGGGGGGAATAACCTTCTTTTGCATGTGTTAGCTGTTAATTCAGTTTGATAGAGCTGAAGCAGCTACATATTGATACATCATTACTTTGCAATTTGAATAAAATGTCTCCTAATTCATTAATTTTTTTATTGTGTAGGCAGGTAGGAAAGTATCATTTTCTTTATCAAGAGAAATTTCACCCAACTGGCACATTGATTATTAGGCTTTTTTTTTAGGGTTTTTTATTCTTATCATTGAAATACAATATGGTACAGTCAAATAGATGTGCTTTTAGAGGTTGAGAAATGAGTGCAATACAATTGCAGTCAAAATACCACATCATATATTATACTGTACAAAGTTTGCATTGTGCAGTGCTTAAATTTTACAGGATGGGTTTTTTGTGTGTGTAAAACAGAAGATGGGTTGCATCTGATTCTAGTGTGATATTTCAGTGAGAAATGTGATAATATTATGTTTCATCAGCTTAAATTAGCATTCAAATCTGCTTACATTTTCTCATGCACCGAGAAAAGAATGCTGAAGTTTGTGTCAGTGTGCGAAGGTGAAGCTGCTTAACTTGTAGAAAGAGTAAGGACATACTGTGAATTGAACAAAGATGCATGCATTTATTTCTGATGTATATTCGAAAATCCATCTAGAGCGATAGAAAAACTTTTTTTTAGCCAAGTCCCCTTGTTCTGTTGGAGAGTTCTGATAAGATGGGACATGTGCGCCCTCTGACAGGATGGAAATGCCATTCAAGTGAGTAGGGATCACATGCAGGCATCAGGAGATGGTCTGTAATAGTAAGAACATATTTTTAAGTCCTAACATCGTAGAAGGACAATGACTCTGTCTGTCTATGCTGCCAGCACATGTGAAGAAACAAATTACTCTTTTCCTATTTTCAAAAAGCTGTTCCTGTCAGTTTTTGTTGTGAGGAAATAGCTATTTAATGTCACAACTTGTCAGCCTGGAAATTAAATGCTATTCAACTAAACAGTGGCAGTTGAGGAAAGAAATCTCTGAATATACATTTACATTTCTGACCCATTGGGACAGAAAAAAATTGTTAATCAAGAATAATTCCGTACAATTAGGAGAATAGAATAAGGAAACAGTATGATGCAAGCCTCTTAAGGTGAACCAACATTTGGATAGTATTATTTGCATTCTTGGAGAGCATAAATCTTCTAAAAATTAAGGCATTTAGGAGAGTATACTGTTAAGCAATTCTGCTATGTAATGGGGCTGTAAGAATCCTTACTAATTGGAGGCTAATCAGAAGAGGACCATTAGTACATGTTGTAGTTGAGTTAGTACATTGTGATTGGCAAAATTGGTATTTTTCATTAACTAGCTGGTGTTCAGACTGGCAGCTGAGTAAATGAAACCAGCATTGGTGTAATTAAAACACCTATATATATATATGATACTAACTGTATCAGTAAGATTTTAAGAAGAAATGTCATAAGTTTTATAAAGTGAAGGTCTTTGGTGTGCTTATGGAATAATGTTTTCTTTGTCAAAGGAAAGATAGAACAGCATGTGACTTGTGTGGCCTGCTCGTGATTTCCAAAAGCCCTGGAAGCCAGCTCTGCGTGCGGACACAGTGCCAGACTTCAGTTAGCTCACGCCTGAATTTTAGCTGCTGTAGCTGGTTTTCTCTTCTCCCGTGTTATGTTTCTCCTGCCTGATATAAGCTGGGTTGGTCAGCACTAGAATACACTGAAAGGGGCTGGCTGACTTGTTGCATGCTGACTTGTGCAGCCATCTTCATGCAGCAGCTGACCCAAGCCATGGAGTTTTTGTACCATTTATATTAGCCCTAATGAGAGCCTGAGCAGACTGAGTAACGTGACAGCCGTGGAAGTGCTTTTGTGAGTTGTATTCATTTTGTATCAGTTCAGTTTTTTGTAAGCGATTGCTGTCTCTTTGGTTAAACCAGTAGAAATGGAGAGGAAGGGAGAAAAAGCCACAAGTCAAGATAAGCCTCTCTCCCTTCCCTGCTTCATCCCATCAAAGACATCAGGATGTTAGCTAAGGAGAATGCTCTTCCAGCTCAAGTCAAAATATCGACCTTACTGTTTGATGAGCGCAAGGATGAGACAGAAGTGGGAAATCAGAACGTGCTGCAGCTGGCTGAATGGATTACAGAGCTGCTGCACCCCGGTCAGGGTATATGGATTTCCTAATGCAGGGTAGATTGGCTTTTCCACACAGCCTTTAACCAAATTCCGTTAGCTGAACAATCCACTTGCAAAAACTGCTTGGAAAGTTTTAAAAAATACGTGCCTGCCTTGCTTGGTGGTCTTACTGAACTGTTGCTGTCTGCAGGGAAAGCAATCTCTGCCCTGATGCTTGAAGGCAGTGCAGGTCTGATCATTCCTCAGTTGCTGTTCAGTGAGATGGAAAGAGTTATAAAGCACCACGGTATCAAGTATTCTACGGTTTGGTCAATTGTCTGTTCTTTTCTCTCATTTCTCTTAAATAATGCATATTCATTTCAGCATGGTAGTTTTGAACTGCAGGACTAGGAATCCAGTGTTCTTGTTGAACTGTGCTGATGCCAGCTGTAACAGGAGCCAGAATCATGCTGTCATCTCTGGTACCCCTCTGGTTCCACAGCTCTGTGCTGCAGCAGCCTTTGCAGGTTGTGTCCTGTCTCCAGCCGCAGTTGCCGGTAAAAGCTAAAGGAGGAAAAATGGCTGCAAGAGGAGCCTATGTAGTATTGGCCCTGAGCTTGGTCTGAGATGTGAAATGAAGGCATGAACGAAGACTAGGACACACTTGAACTTGATCAAGAGCTGTGTTTTTTAACTCAGAGTGAACAGTTAATAAGTACAGCATTACAGTAAACATTTGTACTGCCCTTTAATGTTTTTTTTTTTTTTTTTGAGAAAAAAGGTTTTGAAAACTCCTCCTTATCAGTGATTTTTTTTTTCTTTAACACCAAGAGGCCTTATAGTATGCCCTGATGAAGGTTGGAAGGGGTCCCTTCCAAACCCTGCAGTTCTGTGATTCTGTGAATCATCTGTACCTGATGTTTGCCAGGACGTAGTTGATTTTGCAGCCACTAGCAATGTAAAGCGCCTTCTCCGTATTAATCTTTATCAATCCTATTTGATAACTTACTTTATGAGGAATATTTATGGCCACTCAGATAACATTTGGTTAAAATTGATTCTGTCTCAACTGGATCCAGAGTGAAATGTCTGTTTCCTGTTAGGAGCATGGTAACATTGGAAGAGAAGATCGAAGCTGTTTCCTGTAGTGGTATTTAAATATTTTAAGTTAGGGTTGTGAAAATAAGAACTTGTGATTGTCATCTCTGTTACTTATACTAGTGTCTAGCTGTTTCCTGTAGGTGCCAGTACTCAGCCAGACGTGTTAGAGGCTGCAAGGTGAAAAAACATCTGGGGCTCAGACTGTATGCACTGTGAGAGCACTGCCTGCCATTTAACATTGTTCTGAAAGCTGTTCCGCAATTAGTTTTTGATAAACAGGCTTCTCTGCTGGAAGCCTCTTGTTAAAGAAAATGCAGCGCTGGAATCAGGTGTAAGACTGTGAGCCTTGTGTGACCTACCTAATGGTACAGGCAGAGAGAAAGAGCTAGGAATTATTTTCTTTAAAGCCATCACACATTCTCCAGGGTTTTTCTGGTGAATGTGCTTCCATCAAATTAATATATCTGCTGTTATTGCTGGGGACATAGTGTGCTGGAATGACCTGTTAGGTGTGTCATCTGCTGAACTGCCCTCAGTGTGAACTCTCAAAAACTCAGCAAGGAGGTTGTGATTGGAAGGTCCCTAGCGCTGTTCAAGAAGCGTTTAGATGAGGTGCTAAGGGATTTGATTGAGTAGCTTGGTGGGTAGGGATGGTGGTGGGAGGACGGTTGGACTAGTTGATCTTGTAGGTCCTTTCCAACCTAATGTATCTATGAATCTGTGTTTCCCAGGTGTAGTCACTGATAAGACTTGTGGCATAGTAAAAGATAACAGAATCCAAAGTGAATGGAGAAGTGGTGTGTAATGTTCCTTTTGGTATCCTGTCTGAGGTGCTTAATCCAAATGGTCTCATGATAAGAGGGGATGAAGGAACCAAAATCACGTGTGGCTTCCAGACTCTCTTTCTCACTGCCATTACTCTCTAGTGGTGAAAGGTGGTGATGAAAGTGATAAAACTGAGCAGGCTGCTCACTGCACATCTTAGGTACTTTGGGCTGATGCAGAGGATATAGGTGGGTAAACTCATGTTTTTGTTATTTTCATAATATATTCAATACTTATTCAGTAATAAGACAGATAATATGCTCAGTCGTGCCTTCAGAATTTCATCACTGTTCTTGACTCCTTGTCATGAACAAGGACAGATTTAATGTAAGCTAAAATGTTGTCTGAAGGTGGAAGGCCATAAGAAACTTCAGGAATGAGTATTTGACGAATAGGCTGTTGGAGGGAATTCATCATCTGTGGTGGAAGTCGTTGAAAACCTACTTCCTTAGACAGGGATAGGGCAGAATTTGATTAACTTCAGGTAGGAAGTAATGAAAAAGTGACATAGGAAGTATGATTTTGTTCTGATTAAACCAACCAGACCAAGCCCAAATAGGCAAAATGTTGTGTTAAAGTTTGAAATCTTAAAAACTATCATGGCTTACTGAAGTCTTTGTGCTTTGGACACTTGAAATTACTGTTGTAGCGTACACATCTGAAACCTGCTGGAAGGTAGAGAACTGATGGGCTTCTAGCAGCCAAGAGCATATGGCAGGAGTAACCAGGAATGTTGGAGTCCTAAAGAGCACACAGATTTATAAAAGGTAAATTACACAACAGGTGTAGTAGTGTCTCCATAGATGACAGTGTTATGCCTGAATGGGGAAAGAGCCTGGCCCATAGCATGAACTGGGGAAGTCATCCCATTGGCCTTCTGAGCAAGGCATGGCAGCTGTCGGTGTGCTGCATTCTAACAGTGCCTTTAATGGACTCACCTGTGGTGTTCTCATAGAAGTCAACAGTGATTTAGATCTGTAGGGCCAGAAATGGCAGGAAAAGCTGTTTTCCTGACAGGCTGTGTGATTAAGCAAGCAGAACCTCATTGTTGTGGCTCATTAAACTCAGTCGCCCAGTGCCACAGACTGCTGAAATAAGTGAGCACGAAAAAGAATTGGTCATGGAAAATCATCTATCCAGGCTCCTTTGGAGATTGATTCAACCTGTTGGCCCAGCTATGGTTGCAGGTTCTGGGTTTTCCTGAGCAGCTGATTGCAGGAGCCTTGAAAGTAAATCAGAGATCTTCACTTGCACCTAGTGAGTGGATGAAGTATTTTCCTCAATTATTGTTGCAGGAAAGCCACTGGGATGTGTATGCTTGACCTGACTGTATTCTGACTGTGCTGAGAGGTCTTGTGAGCTGGTGTGTGTGGGGGACAGAGGGCCGGCTTCAGGACTTTTCTGGATAGAGGGGAAGCTTCGGAGTATGAAGATAACTGCCTGTCCAATTAGTTCTATCTGTTGCATGGTCCAACCAATACCTCTACGCTTCTTCAGAAAGAGATGGAGAAGGAAGAACGCAGGAAGGAAAAAGGGGCAGATGCTACTTTGCTGGAACAGAAAAAAATGTCATAGGTTTTAACACTTATGGAATGCCAACTCTCAGATGATAAAAATATGCTGAAATAAAGTAGGTAAGTGGGTGTCAAAGCATTCTTGATAATTTTATGCTTGGAAATGAATGGGTATGTCCCAAAGCTTCAGGCAGTAATGGTATGAACCTGCGTAATCCTGGCTGCTGTAGCCAGGACTCAGGGTTATTCCAAGATAAATGTGTAAATCCAACGTAATCTGCCAGAGTCTTCCCCTGCACTCTTTGTGCCCCAGAACCACCTGCGAGGCACTTCCTTACACTGGGGGGATTCGCTTCCTTTCTCCCTCCCCTTTATGATGAAAATAAACCGCCTGTTGAATACGAACAACCACCCTCTATGTTAATGGAAAATGTGGTTAACGGGCACAGCTGGGCACTTAATTTTAAGCTGTGAATAGACAACGAGCAGTTGGCTGTTAGTTGCTTGTCGAATGTATAAAGTAGGTAACTACACTGTAGTTTAACTTCACAACGTGTGCACAGTTGAAGTTAATAGCTTAATCGCTCTTGAGAAATAGTTTTGATTAGTGTGAACTGTCGTATTCTTTGTCTCAGGAGCTCTGCAGCGGGTAAGATACTTGTGTCTATGAAGCAAGCACAAGCAGGGCAGGAGGAGCTCTGCGCATCAGGCAGCCTGGTTCCAGGAGCTTATATGCAGCTAACACTAGATATGCTGTTCTAGTGCTACAAGTCCCAAGTGATTCCTAGGGGGTACCACGCCTTTCCCAGGGTGAGTGCCTGTGCTCTTCAACAAAAGCAAGGTTTTACAAGTGGTACAGTGCTGCGTAGCTGTGAGTGTGGGTTTTAGCCTGGCTACGAACCTCTTTCATGTGTTTAGCTTAACCTGTGGCCCAGCACTGTCTGCTGCAAGCTTCAGTTTGTGGTTAATACAAGGGCTGCTCCAGAAGTAGTGCCTCCTATTCTACTATATTGGCCCTTTAAAACAGAAGTTTACTCATCAGTTGGTGTGGATGAGTTTAAAAAGTGAACTAGCACGTGTGAGGAGAAACAGTAATGCTGACTGTGGCTCTGCACTCACCTCCTGGCCATGGGCACTGGCTGACCATCAGTGGCCTGTGCAAAGTGACAGTCCGCACAAAAGGCCGTTGTCTTGTAAGAGGCTTTGTAAATTTGGAAGCTTCCTCATTGCTGTTTGCTTTCCTACGAATATGAAAGAATGTTGCTGTTGGTTTTCATAACTTCTCTTTGAGGAAGATACCAGATGGGTGAGAATAATGCCTCAGAGCCTTTAGGACTTGTAAAGAATGGGCAGTGGCAGGAAAAAAAGCACATAGGTATGCACAATTACTCTTGTCCTGTTTCATACAGCTGGAGAATTTTACTTGGGGCAAGGAGAGAAAAGCAACTTATCAGCAAAAGCACTGTCAAATTGGGAAGGAGGGATCTGGCAGGGTGAGGAGAAAGGTGTAAGTAAGGAAAAATGTATTGCTTTTCCTTAGTGTAAAGAGTCACAAATGGTGGAGAAAAGATGCTGGCTGGTGCTTTTGTGCACCCACAAACCTCCCAGTGTGACTGCCATGGGTTCTAACAGGGACTTGGAAAACTGGTGTGTGTTTCATTTGCGTTCAGGTCCTTCTCATCATAAGCACAAATAACCACATGTGTTTGCCAAGCTGCTGCTGACAAAGGAATTCATGGAAAAGGAGCTATGTGTGTATCTTTGTACGTTTTCTGTAGAATTTTTGGTTAAAATGAGTCAGAAGGAAGCCATCTGCAGAGAAAGCAGACTTTGCTTGCTGAATTGCTGGTGGAATTGCTTGCTTTAAGTCGGACCAAGAAATCACTGAAAAAGCTGCTCCCTGTGATCACATTTTCCTTTCATGTTCCCTGCGGCTGAGAATGGAGCCATATCCTCTCCAATTTATTGTGGATCATTTTGGTGGCCACTACAGCAACTGCTGATACGGGGAACTCTTTAACCTTTGACAGTGTCTGTATGATTTGGCAGCTTCAAGTAAACAGGCCACTTAACACTGCAGCAAATGAGACAGAACGTTTCAAAATAGGCAGGACAAGTTATTCCTGCTGGAAATGACTGTACGTAAGCAAAAGACCTAGAGCAGTTTAAAGCAGGTGGAAGGGAGGAAAGTTTCCCTTGGGAGTCTGTGACAGGCAGTTGCAAAGATCTGTTTGCAAGCCGTCTCATAGACAGAGTGAGATTAAGAGTGACAGGGAGAATTAGATTGCTTTCCTGTGTATAATATTTCCTGATGTGCGTGGGTAGAATTTGACAGTTCTTTGTCCGAAGACATAAATAAACAAACTTTCACATTATTGAAAAATGCTTCCAACTTCTCTACTGGAAATAAGGCTAAATCTAGAACTAACTGCTGTTGCTATTATATTTTTATTATTATTATTATTTTGCCTTTGTGTGTAAGAAATTAAAAAGAAGTCAAAACCAAAGCAAACTTTCAACACCCGGAATGAAATGTTCTTATTTTGAGATTCTGCCTCCCTCCTTGCCAAGGATGTGTAAGGGGTCCCACCACTTTTAGAAACCTGGAGGGGGTGGTCGGTTTTGGTTGTCTGACGGGTATGATTTGGCTGCCACCAAACTTGAAATAAGAACTAAGGGGGAAAAAGAATGCTATTACGGTTTTAATCCACTTTTCAGTGTGGAAGTTGTTTCTGTACAAATGACAGCTATGACATGCTCATCTTGCGCTCATTTATACCTTCAGTCCTATCATTTCTCAGAACCAACATCTCCAATTAAGTTATTTCCAATTTCCTTTGTATTTGATTTGGCTAACATATTTATTTATATGATGCCAAAAAATGGTGACCAAGCGGGATTTATCAACTTTTAAATATATATAATTGCATATATACATAAATACATATATATTTAAAAGTTGATAAATTCCCCTTAGATGTCATTTTGTAGCATCATTGCAGCAGGCACAGCCCAAGTGACAGTCATGCCATGATATGATGCCTAGCCATACTGTGCAATTCTGAGTCCTCTGGTGTCTAAAGATATTTTCATTTCTATTCTGGGTATTCATCTTCGTTCTGCAAATGACCCTTAAGCAGTTGCCAGGCAACAGTAACTCAGAGTTTGAATTGAGCCATTTCTTGGCTTGAAGAATGACTCAGTGTGATGGCTTTTGGTTGATTTGTGTGTCATCAGTGTTCAAGTTTGAATCCAGTTGTGCACCTGTGTTTAAAATTCTCGCTTTTTTTTTTTCGGTACAAACTGGAAATAGCATTTTGCTTTGTTCTGAACAGTATCGGCTGATACCGTTGAATCTGAGCAGGCAGATGAGAAAGTCTTAATAAAATTTATTCTTTTTCTAGTATTCATAATATAAGAAGAACCTAATTGCCACTGTGGAGAGAACAACTAGCCCCAAGTCTTGTGGGATTTCTTCAGGAGATGTGTTGGCCACTCCACCTCCTTTTGCTCTTCTACTGTACATTTCTTTGCAGCCTTCCTATGAAGTGACTTGCAGTTATTTGACTTCTTCAGCCTTAATTTTTATTTGTGCAATATTTATGGCCTCTTATTTGCCCGTGAGATTAACACTCTTTTCTGTGATTCTTCATGTAAGTTAGTGTATGTTGAGGCATTCTCCTTCCTTCAGTTCGCTCCTAAGTCTTATGCAGCAATGCAGTGGTCATCAGTAAACTACACTGCCACTGTCTGTATGTCATTAAGTCAAACCAAGTCCTGTAAACTTATTTATTCAAGTGAAGATGGTCATTTTTTTCCTGATAAACTTTACAGGTCTGGAACTCCAGCTTGAGCAAAGCTCTCTGCTTTGCAAAGTTTTCTCAACAGGCTCCTGACTGTTGGATCAATTCTCTGCCCGATTCCTCTGCTGTGCAATAGGTGAATAGCTTTGCACGGCACATATTGAGCTCTACTCAATTGTCAAGATGTTTTTGTTACTGCATCTAGTGTATTCTGTTCTGAGAACCTGGATTTTTTTTTTTCCCCTTTTTGTCTTTGTATATCACATCCCACTGCTCTTTTCTGAAAATGAGGTTGATTGTATTGTTCTAGATGATGCCTTATACCTTTCTCTCCAAGTTGGTTGCACTGGTGCTTTCTGTTACTGCCAAAATGAGCTGAGATGTTGGTATGTATCATATGTGGAATAAAGTTTGTTCCTAGCCCTATTAGGAATAGGATAGGCATCTGGCAGAAGGAACAGGCCTTGTGAATGCTTAAACTGAAACAAGCTTTTAGTTGCAGCGAAAGTACTCTGTTCAGTTATGAGCTGAACTGGCAATGCTGTCATTAAATCACTGTTACAGGCACACAACCAAATGGTTTGGGGCATTTAGATGTTCAGCTTGATTATTACGGTTTGGTTTCATTTGAACTTCTGTTAGAACAGTTTGCAGCATTAAATATACATGAAAAAAGTACAGAGGGTCAATAACCAAGGCTTGTGAATGCTATAACAAGTCAGAAATAGCTGATGATGTGAGAAGGGGAAGGTGCAGTAGGCCTGACAGCTGTGCTGCAAGCCCTTGATGTAACCAGGGAAGCAGGGGACCTGGGTTTGCCAGGGGCAAGCCTCTCTTCCTGATCAGTTCTGCTCCTCGTTTGTCTTCTGCTTGACTTTCCTTGGCTCTTAACCCTCCCCAAATCTCGCTCACTTTGGGCATAATAAAGGGATGCTGAAGATGACAAAATAGAGGCAAGAGAGCTCCATCCTGTCCAGGCAAGAGACTGTGAGGAAGGAAACAGTAAGGACTGGTGTTATAGTTAACAGCGGCAAAGTCAGGAGTGACACAACCCCATAAACGCTGCGCCTTCATCAGAGAGAGCTTTTAGACTCAGAAAATGGTGTGTGTTGCATACAGACTGTAGAGCAGCAGGCAGCAAAGCAGAGACCTCTTGCAAACAGAAGCACCGTTTGGGTGTTGCCCATCTTTTTCTTTTGGACTTTTGAGCAGAAACACTTTTGGGGTTAAACGTAGATTTGAAAATACAGTGTGTTTCAGAAGCTTTGCAGGTAAGGTTGGAGCAGAATTGATCCTTTATGTTGAGTGTCATGTTGCTTGGTCCCTGAGGTGTCAGGTCCTAGGTCCACAACAAAATCAGATCCCCTACACTTGTGTTCATCTGGGCAAAATACCAGTTAGCTTTATGCCTGTTTCACTGCAAGAGTATACTGGAAATGACCTAAGGCTTTACCATAGAGGGCAGGATGGAGAGGAAAAAGCTGGAATGTCCATACAGAATTACTTCTAGCACCATTTGCCTATGCATTCAGCTGTTCTTTGCTTCCCAGATGAGACTGGCATTCCCTTGGATGCTCTGACCTTTTCAAGGATGCTCTAATGCAAACTCAGAGAAGAAAAAACAACCATCTTTAGTACCAGTGTGTCAAAGTGAAAACCAGCACCGACCAGTCGCTGCTCAGAGGCAGCTGGCGGCATTTAGCTGGCACAATCAGAATGCCTCAAGATCTAAAAAAAAATTAAGGCAGAAAGGGGATATTTTGTGTGAGAAAATAATTTATGCCCAAATACAGACTTCCTCTTAGTAAAAATATTGGGTGCTTCATTTTACAAGTTATTCTCATTTTACAAGTTATTCTCATTTGTAGTTGTTTGTTATTTTATGCACTTGGGAGATAAGAGGGGAAGTAGTACAGTCTGTTAGAGAGTTTAATGTGCTGTACAGCTATATAGTTTATGGAGAGAACGGGTTACAGATTTATGATGCTGCTCCCGTAGTAAATGCTGTGAATGCAGTGTCACTTTCAGCAGGAGATGAGCCCAGGTCCCGGCCAGTCCCTTCAGATTGTTCTCAGGACAGGCCTCCCCAGGTCTGCACACTGTTTCTCAATTTTGCTTGGTTTGGTTCAGACTCGAATGCTGTAGTTTTCAAATAGCTGTGAGACAAGATTGTAATAAGGACATCGGAGAGAAGCCTTTCTTGCTAGACATCACAGGTATTTGTATCTAACTGACTCAGTAGGCTTGATTTCAGTGTAGAGTTTCAGTTTGTATCGAGATAAAATAGCTGAGGCCAGGAGTTGGAACATAATCCCAGTGTTCTATCAAGCATCTCATTGCTGTGTGCTTATCCCTGCCCTTGTTGCTGGCTGCAGTTCCTGAGGGGTTTACTTGCCCTGAGGAAGTCAGGGAGGGCTCTGCTGGGTGTGGGGCTGCCCCGGGTTCATGACTGCTGTCACAGCTTCTATGCACCGTGTGGCTGCCTGCTGTGGTCTGACACACACACAGACAGGGGTTGGAAGGGATCTCAAGAGCTCATTGTGCCAAACCCCTGCTAGTGCGGTACCCTACGATAGGTACACAGGTAGGGGTCCAGATGGGTCTTGAATGTCTCTACGGAAGGATACTCCACCATCTCACCGTGCAGCCCGTTCCAGTGCTCCATCACCCTTACCATAAAGAAGTCCACGTTAGTCCAGAAGTCTCCTGGTACACTGTGACTCTTCTCAACTTCTGTGATGAATCGAGACAGTTCAACTGACCCAGAGAAGGAGATCTTTGTCAACACTGCTGCAAGGTTAGGTAAAAGGCTGTGTATGTTTTCCTTCGGAGTTCATGGCTTTCAGGGTCACAATTAAGTCAACTCTGTATTGCAGAGGTAATATTATGGTATAGTAATAAGCATGTCATCTGAAAAAATAAAGTGTTTTAAGGGATGGTGACTGTTTTTACACCACATTTGCATTGAACTACACTACATTTACTGCATTATGCTTGTGTTTAATTAACCTTATTGCTTAATTTCAATGTTTAGTTGCGGTGTCTTTTTTTCACTTCCCTAATTACGTTGTTAGCACTTGGATGCTGTTGTCATTATCCTTTTCTCCAGTAACTCTACCTTGCCTGGTTGGTACTGGCAGCACTCCTACAGAGGGATCAAATAAGTTCTTGTTCCCCTTTTTCACAGTCCAGCTGATTCAGGTCTTTCAAAGCTTTCTTATTTGGTATTACTTATATAGTAGCAAGGTTGTGCTTTTCTTCCTTTACTGGATTCTTTCCCACTTTAATTTTTTTTTTTAACTTTCAGGCATGAGAGCTATGGTGCCTTCTGCGGTTAGAGGCTAGCCAGTTTCACATACAGAATTAAAATGGCATCTCAGATTCTCTTAGTAAAGTGTCAAAGGACTACAGGGTATGTATTTAACTCAGGTAGAGGGAGCAAGTTGGGTACTTCATAGATTCTGATGTTCCCCCGTGTGTACATGAAGTGGTATACTTTAAGAGACAAAATCTTCTTTTTTTTCTGTAAAAATCCTTAGCTAGGAACTCCAGATGCCAGAAAAGGCAACTTTGGTGGTTCCAGGCATGGAACCGGTGGTTAGGAGAGGATTTGACCAGTTAACTTCATTCCAGAATGCACCTTTGTTTGAAGAACATAGAGGTGTGTGGTGGATTGGTTCTGTGGTGCTGTTTGCAGTTGCTCAGGGCAGAGCAGCTTCCCTCTCACAAGATCTGATTTTGTGGTAGTTCCTCCACTAATTAGTAAATTGTTGTGTTTATTTCAAATGTACAAGGGCTGCTCATAGGAGTTGTGTGGGACAGCAGTGTCCCCTTGTTTCTGTCTTTTGTGTTCAGTTTTAACATACTAATGCAATTATGGTTGGATCCAAATCTGAGAATAACGTCAAGCCTCGGCTGTATTTAAAACCTTCAGCTTTTCTCCCACGTTGCTTCAAGCCTTGCCTTTGAAAGCTGGAGAAAACAGGGTGGAGAACTGTACAGATGAAGATTCCAGTACACACAGTTGCCAGGTATGGATTTGGGTCATCAGCGAGTGAGCGATGGGACCTGGAAGCGATGTGAGTGATAAAGCCAGGATTTAATTAGTTGCTTACATTTGGAGTGATACCAGTTCTGAGCCTGTGTGCTTTCATCTCTACTGGTAAATGAGTGCTGCAAGGACCTTCCCTGCAGCCCTGAGGCCAACTGGCATAGTTCGACCACGTCTGTGCTTCTTGGCCTCCTAGCTTCTACTGCATCCTGACCTGAGCAGTGACAGCTCCCCAGCTGTGCCCAGCTGTTTTTTAGACAGGAGCTGGTTGAACATGATGAAAAGCATCCTGGAGACTCTGGTAGCCATAGGCCAGCGCTCAGCATTGCTCTCGGTGCTCCAGTCTGGACTGTGGTACTGGTTCATACACGAGAAATATGCAAAGCTTACACAGAAGACTGGAGAGTGGGTGAGGGGTTATCCCCTCTTCTCCCGTTCAGTTCTGCCTTGCAGTGATATTTTTTTTTGTCAGTTCAGCAGTGCTGGCACTCCATGAAAATTTGAGATCCTCATTTTTAACCTTCATTGGATACCAGCCGTTCACAAAGCAAGTTGACATCTATTTTTGTTTCTCTTTTTCTATGCAAACAAAGAACTTGTACATCAAAATAGAGGAGACAGAAATGATCTGTTGTTAAACTTGACAGGGGTTTTGATTTAATATTGTTAGGCTCTGTTCCTATTTTCAATTAGCTTTGAACTCTACCCACATATTGCTGTTGTTCAGTATTTCTATCAGAAAAAAAAAAGAAAAGATTGCAGCAAGTGTTCAGAAAAGACACAAACCAAGAAATACCACTGAAAGAATTACTCAGCTGCTGAAATAATTTGCTCCTACCGTGTGTTGTTGCTGGAATTGCTTGGTGTAGATAAAAGCATGCTGTGTTTGAGAAAGCAACAGAAAACATCATTAGTCTTCTGAGACCTTTTTCACAGGAAGCTCTATGTTTTGGCTTGTTCCTTTTGTTTTGTTTTTATTTTGAAGTCCTAAAGCATAGATGCTTTTGTTTCATGGTTCAGAATGAATATCATGAGAATATGATAGAAATATGAATGTGAAGATGATTCCACTGAAAGTCAGGTTTTCCTGGGTATAAAGTGCTAATAGATTTTAAAGGATGCCAAAACCAACTTTTATCCCTGAGATGATGGGCAAGACTCTTCAGTAAAGAGCTGACTGTATGCGATTGTAATTAAATTGGATGCAGAACAACAATCACATCCTTTGCAGTTGCCAATTTCTGTCAGTGTTCTGCAAGTGTGATGACTTGTGGATGCTTTCTTTTCCCTTTGATTTTAACTTCAAAAAGTGTTAAAAAGAGACAATAGGTATAGATTTACATAAACCTTCTGCAAAGTCGTATTAAATGTACTATTTTTCCCATGTTAATGTTGCAATAGAGCCTCCATGTATTCTCCACCCCAAAGGAGGGATCTTGACAATTAAGTAAGGTTATTTCTCCAGTACATCTGGCAAGGCATAATAAAAAGGTTTTACCTTATAGAAGATTTTTTAATATTCTTTGTTCTTTTAAAGTTGGCAGATATAGACCGTTCTTCTCCAACCGTTAAGGTTGGAGAAGATCTCTAAGACCAAACAGTCCAACCGTTGACCTGTGCCCGTTCGTAGTACCATTGAGGTTGGAAAGGAAAAGACCTGTAAGATCAAGTCCATGCGTCATATCATGCTTAATGTGCTCCCTCACGGAATCATTAAGGCTGGAGAGGACCTCTAAAATCACTGAGACTAACTGTATATGTCACAAATGAGACAGAATCACCTGGGGCTGAGACCAGAAAGTGTTTAAATCTCTTGTGTTGAGGTCAAAGCAGATAATCTGAAACTACTAACCTTATATTTTCTTGCCGACTTGACTATCTTTCTGTGCTATGCATTTGCTTAATGTTCAAAAAAACATTTCAGTATCTGTGTAAGTAGAAATTGTTTTAAACTTGTTCACAGGATGCTGGCTAATCTGTTAGTGATGTTTTTAATGAAGGATTTCTTGTGGCAATGAGCTCCCAGGGAGACATAGTACAGAGCTGGCAGTGGGCTGACAGACTCTGGAAGAGGTGGTCCATTATCTCGGCAGCCTTGTGTTACCTGAGTGGAGCAAGGAGACTGAAGAGTTGCAATTATTTCCTTGGGTAAGGGAAGTCAGGTGTTACAGAAAGATTGTTTTGAAAATGCATAAAAAGAGCAAGATCAGAGAAGTTGGTTGCTCAGACTTTAGAGCTTTGTAGTGAAACTTAGCTGATATCTGTGTGGCTAGATGTGGCAGTTACCATGCATTTATAGCTCACATGTAATTCTGGATTGGGCAGCCCATGTGTATCTAAGATGATGGGTATTTGGGGTTTTAGGGTACAAATAGCTGTCCACTTCCCCTGAGATGCAATGACCAAGTCACACTGGTCCTATGCAGGATTAGGGTATGCCTGCAAGATGGCAGGCAGTCTAGTTAGTTTGTTTTAAGAAGTTTGCTGCAGATTGCTTTGTATTGAGTAAGGTAGTATACCTTGCTTAGGGCAGACTTTGCTTCCTGATGCTTTTTTCTTTTTTTAAGAAGACTAAAATAGGTTATGTAAAAAGTATTGTCTTACAGTATTGTCTTGTAAGATATCAGTTCTTTCTAAACAGTTTGTCTTTTAGAAAGCTGCACTTGTTCACCATCACGGGGCTCAGTTCCCATCCAGAGACAGATAGATGCCATGGATAATGGCAATGCAACTACATACAAAACCACTAATGAAGCTTCTTTCACATCTATTAAATGCACGAGTTTTGTTTATGTGTTTAAAAACCTTTTGGATGTGGTGCTCAAAGACATGATTTGGCAGAAAGTTGTTAGAGTTAAGGTAGTATGGTTAGGCTGTGGTTGGACACAGTCTTTGAGATCTTTTCCAGCCTGAGTGATTCTGTGAAGTTGCCAGATGAAATAGCTCAGAAACTCTGTTTCACCACTATGATAGCTACAGAGGCAAACAAGAAAAGCAGAAAGAAAATATTGAAAATTATGAATAATTGTGAATGGTCAGTGTTTGAAAGTCAGTGCTGATGCTGTTCATTCTTCTGTTGCTTCTTAACTGACTTCTTTAGAAGAAGCAGATCACAGGGTTCTGGTGGCTTGGCCAGTAGTGCTTAGGATGGAATCTGAGAGCTTCTAGAAGTTACAAAGCAAAATGATCACCTAAATTCATGCAAGTTTGCCCTTGAATAAGTGAAAATAATACAGAAATAATTCGAACACTGCCAGAGCTTTTTTAAGGTATACTCCACTGATTTTTGGAAGATATATGGAGTAAAATACAATTCTACAATTCAGACTTCCATAACTTCCCTTGCATTGTGAAGTACTGCAAAGCAGCAGCTAAAATTCCCCTTGCTTCCATGCCCTGAGCACTTACTGCCAATGGTAGCCTACTGCCTAGCAGAAATTAAAATAAAAATGAGGTACTGAAAGTTTTGATGGGGAAAGTCTGAATTGTTTTGTGCTTATGCTCATTATGAAAGAAGTCAATGTACTCAAATCTGTTTTAAGCTATATCTGTTATAACATATGCGTCAGCTGCCACCAAAAATGGAATAACGCCATGACCTTGAGCATTACTTGTCAAAATTATTGTCAAAGGTGAGTTAAGTTGATTGCTTCAGCTGTCTGGCCAGCTGAATCTTTAGAGTATACAAATGCCTTGAATGTGAATTATCAGAACAACAGTAACAAAAAGGTTTTATCGGATGGGACTTCTTCATTAAATATATTACTAGAACTTGCATCATGAATCATAGGATCTTAGAATCACCAACGTTGGAAGAGACCTCCTGGATCATCCTGTCCAACTGTCCAGCTACTGCCCATATTTCCCCACATACCCATGTCCATCAGCACAACATCTAAATGTTTCTTGCACATCTCCAGGGATGGTGACTCTACCACCTCCTTGAGCAGCCCATTCCAGCACGTGACCGCTCTTTCAGAGAAAAAATCTTTCCAAATATGGAGTCTGAAGCTCCCCTGGCAAAACTTAAGGCCATTCCCTCTCGTCTTATTGCTAGTTATGCAGGAGAAGAGGCTGACCCCCACCTCCCACCTCTCCTTTCCGGGAGTTGTAGAGAGCTGATCAACGATGCTATGTTTGCACCGCATAATTGCCTGTCACCCAAGTAGAACATATGGATCTTCTGTATGAGAGACAGCAATTGCAGGACTGATGAATCCTGCATGTGGGCTAGTGGTAGGAGAGCAATGAGTATTTTACTACTGAGTTTCACAGGCACATCTTGGTACTAGAGAAACAGCGAGTTATGGGAATCCTACT
Organism: Oreortyx pictus; assembly: GCA_036925125.1. NCBI lineage: Eukaryota > Metazoa > Chordata > Aves > Galliformes > Odontophoridae > Oreortyx > Oreortyx pictus. Next base: position 1,302,143 of record JAUPFR010000008.1, read on the forward strand.
CTTCCCTCTAGAAGGGTTCTGTGCACTAACCAGTTCAAACATCCTTCTTGATTCCTTGCAAGCCCTGCTTCTGTTTGTAGTCCTTCGAGAGGCTCTGTACCTAAGATCTTTTTGTTAATCCCAGTTTTCCCCCTGGAGACTTCCAGCTGCAGCCTTGATCAGGTGATCTGGGGAAGTGGATGACATGCCTCCATTTGGGGGCTAGCAGTGAGCAAGGTACTGGTGTGCTCAGAGATGTAGTTTTCTAATAATGGAGGTACTGAATTTCTTGGATGTGTTCTGAATGTGTGAAGTGTGTGTTACTCGGTAGCTTGTATGTGAGTGAGTTTTCACAGGGTAAGAAGTGGTGTGTCCCTGATGTGAGTCAATGCTTTTGCTCCATTTCAAAATCCTTCTCTAAAGAGACAAGATTGAAGAGTTCCTGCACCTTGTAGTTGTTCAAAGATGCAAAGAAATTAACCTTCAGCTGTTGCTTTTTTTTTTTTGTCATTAAGAATAATTGTCTCAAGACGAAATCCTTGTTCTATAAAGAAGTAAGCTCAGCTCGTTAAAGGTTATGAAGTGTCATGTTATAGCAGATGCTTGGCTGCAGCTTGAGTCAGATGGTACCAATTGTGCACATATAGTCATGGGTATGTTTTATTGCTTCAGTGATTTTTGCATCATTACATACCAAGGCCTCTTCTGTTGCATTTGGATTTTCCTGCAACGGCTTGATAAAGCAAATGCCTGAAGTTTCCGTTTCCATAGGGCATACAGTTGAACAGCAGAAACTTAGCTAATCTCAAGTCTGCTACTTTCTTCTGACTTGGCTTTTCTACTTGGAGAACTCTCAGTCTACATGCAAAATCAAATGCTGTAAATTCTCTTAACAGCCTCCTCCAATTGTTTTCAGTCTGCTTGATGTTGTTTTCTGTATGCAAAGACTTGTTCCAGACAGTCTTTTATTGTGTGATTTCCCTTAGGTAAAAAAAAAAGACTGAGTCTGTCTGAAAAATCAGTCATTATTTGCAAGGTAAGCGATGAAAAGGTTAAAACCCTCATTTTACACTTATAGGATTGTTACCTTCTGCTTTGGTTTAAGGGAAATTTGAAGTAGTTACCTGTCTCTGGAAAGAGCAGGGTTTTAACCTAAAGTTTTGTCTTTTTTCCTGATGATGACACTACTGCTGCCTAAAATTGTTTATAGAATGGAGCACTTGGGTGGCATTAAGGAGCTGCAATTGGAGGAATTGAGGAAGTCAGTACTGAAGACCATGTGGTCAACAAACAGAACAGTGTAGAATTTAGTTGAATGTCCTCAGAGAGGAGAAAAATGCTTCTAGCAAGGATAAAGAATTAGTAGAGTTGGAAAAGATCTTAAAAGATCATCCAGTTCCAGCCCCCCTGCCATGAGCTGGCTGCCCCCCACCAGCTCAGGCTGCCCATGGCCCCATCTAACCTGGCCTTGGGCACCTCCAGGGATGATGCATCCATAACTTCTCTGGGCAGCCTGTGCCAGGGCCTTGCTGCCCTCTGAGTAAAGAAGTTCCACCTAACATCTAATCTAAATCTCCTCTCTTTTACTTTAAAGCCCTTCTCCTTTGTCTTACCACTATCTGCCAGTGTAAAAAAAAAAAAAAAAAAAAAAATCCATCTCCCTTCTGATTCTAAGCCTCTTCTTTTTTTAGGCTGAACAAGCTCAGCTTCCTCAGCCTTTCTTTGGAGTACTCCAGCCCTCCCACCATCTTCATGGCCCTCCTCTGGTCCTGCTCTAACAACTCCGCACCTTTCTGGGAGCCACAGGCTTGGATGCAGTACTCCAGATGGGGCCTCATGAGGGCAAAGTAGAGAGAGACAGTCACCTCCTTCATCCTGCTGCCACTCTTCTTTTGGTGCAGCTGAGGATACAGTGACATACTGGTCTGCAAAAACACACTTGTCTCATGTCCAGCTTCTTGTCCACAAGGACCTCCAAGTCCTACTCCACAGGGTTTCTGTCAAGGAGTTCTACCAGTCTGTAAACGTATTTGGGGTTGCCCAGATCTAAGCGCAGTACCATGCACTTTGCCTTGTTGAACCTCATTGGGTTCAACCTTGGCTTTCCTGATCCCATATCTTCATGCCTTGACGTATATAATCCCAAATATTTCAGGTTTTCATAGTTGGTAGATTGGTTGTATAGTTGTCTGTGAACGTCTGTAAGTTGGTACCAGTGGTACAGGTCATCCCAACTGTGTGTTCTTGATTATAATAAGACTAGAGTAGAATGGAAAGACATCAGATAAATACTTGCATTCCTCTGGCCCTTGTAATCCATCACTTACTGTATTCTGTTGCAAAACCATTGATGTGGCTTTTTTTAATGTTTTTGGAATTTTCATTACTTGACATGAACTCAGCTCATCGAAGTGTATACACAGTTAAAGGTTATAAATGTTCTTGTAGACTTCTGTGAAATGGTTTTCTTATCTTTCTGTAAATTCTTGGGGAAATAATGGTTTCCCAGTCCCTGTAAAGGGGGAATGATAGGTAGTATTACATTAAAAGCTTAAACATTTACAAATAAAAAGCGACTTTTCCTCTGAAAACATACTCTTACAGATCAGCAAAAAAAACATTTCAAAGACAGAGGCTCTTTTTGTAGTCCTTCTGCTTTTGGACATTTCTGTCATTTGCCAGTCGTGGTAATTCTTCCTTCATTGCTGCTTCTGAGACACCATGTGAAATAAGGGATATGTCAAAGCAATAGAATACAGTAAGGCTAATTATCCACAAGAGTTGTGTCCAAATCCTGGCACAGGTACAAGCAGTTATGTGTTTGCTCCTTCTTCTTTTCTGTCTGAGTGATGATTCTTGTTTTTTCACACGCACTCAATTTGCAGCTGAGGTACTAGAGCCAAGTCCAGGCTAAGCAGTCAGGATTCAAGAGTTTGGAGAATACAACATTAATTGCCGTGCCTTCCTTATTGCATCGGTTGCATGAAGAAAATCAAGTTCATTGACAGAGTTCTTTGTTTTTTTGTCCAGATGCTTCTCTGCAGAAAGAGAGGATGAGTAAGCATCAGTAAGTTGTGCTTTCTTCCCCTCCTCAGTAAGGAGAAAACAGATGCATGTGGTTGTTGCAGCGCGCATTATATGCCTAGGAAGTACTGAATAATGAATTATGCAAATAGCTATAAGCAGTATTTAGGTGGGCCTTTTATAATATTTGCCTCTCTGAATGGTAGGCAAACACCACCCTAGGATGGCTCCAAATTAAGCTGAAAACATTCAAGTCATATAATTTACACCTTCAGTGGCCATCGCCTGATCACGGTGTTCCCAGCAGAGTGCTTGATCTGTTTCATTATTTATGAATTCTTGAGTGTTTAAAGTGTAAATTAGACTTTTCTAAACAGAAAACCAATAAACCTTAGTGTTAATTTGCTTGAGTAATGGCTGAAGGAATTGGAAAGTAAACAAAATTTGCAAAAGCAGTGTTTAATATTTATTTGTGATCTGACAAACTGAAATGTGCCTGAGATCTCTGAAACAGATTGCCTCGAATATTCGGTTCTCCCAAATAGATGTGATGAATGGACAGCTGCCCTGCTCTCCATCTTCACTGTTGCATGCTGAAAACTCTCATTTTGATCAAGCAGTGTGCACTTGTATTTCACTGATCGAAGACAGACTTCATGCACATGCCTGCTTCCTGTTTATATCAATCTTGCTTGCCTGTATTGAGACCTCAAGTCTTACCCTGTTTGCACCATCCCAGAGATGTTTTGTTTAAAAGATGGATATCTTATTTTGAGAGGCAAACATAGCCAAAGCCTGGCTTTTCTCCTCAGTGACAGAAGTCTGCATTTACGAAGTGTGTTTGCCAAAGTGGAAGTGGGATGTTTTTACATTTTTTTGCTGTATGGCAATAGAAACATGGTATTATTTCAGAAATAAAACTATAAATGGAAGTGAAATGAACAGGCTCTTTGATTCAAATGGACCCCATGTATGAAGAAGCTGATCCTAAAGAGAAAAACCCAAGTCAAGGAGGGGATACTGAAGTATTTCTGCTTTGTGGCTGTCTTCTGACATTCTGAGGCTTTTCTTTCTTGAGAGAGCTGGGAACTTCTCATTGTTCCAAGCTGTCTGATTCTTCCTAAGTTGAGGTCTTGGGGCTTGTAGGTTCTGGCATTTGGTAGGAAGAACCAAAAATCCTCAAGTGGCATTAACTGAAGGCCTCCCTGCCCCAAAGCTCAAGGATCTCGGGAGACACGGGCTCTCTTTGGAGATCCTCATTCTCCAAGGGGGATTTTGTGGGTTTTTTGGGTGTGTTTGAACTGGCCCAGGAAGTCACAGGTTTTCTGAGTTCCTGATGTGTGTTGGTGTTGAGAGCCTTGTCACGTGTCTCCAGCCACCAGGAAAGTCCAAGAAAAATGAGTCAGGTTCTGCTATCACGTTCTGATGACACAACTTATAATTGCATCTTTCTCAAGGAAACTAAAGGACTGCCAATATGAACGTTGTCACATGTGCTCTGAAGTTGTCTAAAAAAATAAAACATTACAGTTGGCACTAAGTTAATGCAGGAACAGTTGTATTTTTTCAGCATCATTTTTTTTTTGTAAGCTGTATTTCTTTTATTTCTTTATCAGAACTGTCTTTCACCTACAGATGTTCAGACCGGATTTCTGTGTGCTGGGACTTTCTAGATGGAAGGTTCAGAATCAGGACTTGGTTGTGTGTGAATGGATTTTGATGTGGCTGGGATGTGTGGGACTTTCTCACTTCAGAGGATCTTGTCCATATTGTGCAGATGCAGTAAATTGAAATCTGAAATGTGTTGTGCTAGAAAATAGTACGTGTGTCCTGGCTCCATGATCACACAGCTGAGCCTTGATTCTGCTTTGTCCTGGCTTGGCATCTGCTTGGCAGGTGAAGAGTAAATACAATATATATTAATGTTTATTAAAATGGTGACTGTAAAATAAGGAGGATTTGAAATAGAAATGAGATTGGCAGTGAGATAATATACTTAAATGGTATGGCTTGGATCCCCTTGGGAACATCACTTCTCTTTTAAATGCAAATCATTTTGTTTGCAGGTTCCTATCGTAATAAACTATGTACATAATCAGAGATTTTGTATTCCCAAGGGCTCTGTTCCAGCTTGGATATACACGAACTTTACTTATATATACTTTTTTTGGGGGAAAAAAAAAGTATCAAACAAAGTAAAGCCAGGAGTTTGCAACATGTAAAGGTGCAATAAGCTTACTTTCTGAAGTGTTAACTTTCAGTGCAAAAGTTAGTTTGCTGCATTTAGCACTGTGGCAGAAAGCTTCCAAAATTCATTACCTTTGGGTAGTTTCTGTGTCACAACACGTGGCAGAGCACAGTTGGAATTGTGTGAAGGTTTACTTACCTGTGGGCACCTTCTGCTCCAGGATTTCCCTGTAGCTGTTCTCTGTTACTTCTGGCTGTTTAGTAAGGTGAAGAGTAACTTTCCAGTTGTGACATACGTAACCTAGACCAAACTCAGGAACTGAAGCTGTGTGTGTGAGTGGAAGCAACGCTGCCCAATGTTTCTGCCGAGTCTCTAAAAATACTGAGATGATGCAGAGTTGGCAGAGCTTTGCTCCAGCTGTAGGGATATTTTCCTGATTGAATTGGACTGACATCTTCCTGAAAACATCCAGTGCTGTAGGCGACTTCTAAGAAGCCTTACAATGAGGAGCTTATACTTCTGGCTCTTCTTTCAGTCCCTAGATCCAGGGCTACAGTCTCCATGGAGGGGTAGCAACAGCCAAGGTATACCAGCCTTGTGTGCCTTTGCCATTTTCAGTCAGGCTAATTAGTTGAGGGGCTCACTCTCAAAGGGGATGGTGCGTTTCCTTTCTCAAAGGATGTGCAACTCACTCAGTTTCCAAATAACAAGGTCCTTCAAGTGGCTGCGTTCATACATATCCTCACTGATGTGCACTGTCTTAAAATAGAAATTACCTTCAAGAATTGCCATCTCCAAGGTCTTCTGGGAAGTGAGATGAGTAGCAAAGCGTGTGCTGGAATAGCTCCAAGACTTTCTATCTTGCTGCTAGCTGTCGTGTGCATTTTTATTATTTCTGTGGTGTTTTATAAGAATATTTTTGTATTATTTTTAAGTTTTCCAGGTGTTTTTATTTTTTTTCAGGGATGGAAACTTTTCTGTAGGTAACAGAGAATCTTGTAATCTGGTTTTAGACGCATTCCCTAAGATAGAAATAAACCACAGATGAGTAATCTCACAGTTTCAAGTCTTGAAAATGTTACTGCAGTAGGTGTTTTACCTGTGGGGAGTTGTCAGACCCTCAGCAGCCTTCTTGGCAGACAAGAAGGGCTTGGGGGCCCCTTGCTGTTGGGGTCCAGGCTGTCCCACAGCCCTGAGCTCCCTGTGGGCCAGTCCCAGCTCTCCTGCTGCTCTGCAGAGCCGTGGTCGCTGGCCTGGACAGCAATCAGAATGTTTGTTAGTTGGCCTTCAGTCAGTGTGCTTTGAATGTGTGCAGTTAGCTTCTTGGAAATAGTCCCTCAAGCAAAATATAATCTCTAATCACTCTGTGCAGTCATAGACTTTTAAAAAGCTCTCGAAGTAGAGTTTGTGTGATTTGTAAACGCCTCAAATGTCTTTTCAGTGCCTGTCAAGCCATTAAGCCTTTGGACAAGAGAGATCTGGAGCCAGGGAGCACGTGGATGAAGGAGTTGCAAAACTGCTTGTGTGAATTGTAATTGCACTTAGCAAAGCCTATGTTATGTAATGAGGGGAGAGATTCTTGCATGAGCAAGAACAGCAACAACAAAAAAGAACACTGAGTTTATCTGTACAACATCTCTCAAAAAAAATCGGGTTTTGATGGACTTATTTATTTTACCTCTTGAAATCAAAGTCCATTCAGGGCTGTTAGAGATATAAAGGCTGCTGGAATACTCTCCCGAGATTGCAGATATCAAGAAAAATAGAAATGGCTCCAGAGGGAGAAGTTTTTGAAGATTACTTTGGGAAAAGATTGATTTGTAGTGGAAGCATCTTCCTTTCTCTTGTAATCTCCTTGTTTTGCTTTCCCAGGTGCAGTGCGAAGTGTTGTCATACATTTAGTGGAGGACTTTTCAGACCAAAGTCCCCTCCAAGGAAGATGTTCTTGTGGTTCCATGTTGCAAAAAGACTGTTAAATGTAGAAAAAAAAACTTTTAGTGTTATTTAGAGGCTCAGTTCAGCACTGTCTGACTGAAGGGGGGAGCAGAACGTCACAGAAAACTTTGAAACATAGGGCAGTGGTGGAGGTGCTCAGCTGTCAGTGCAGTGTTCTGAGCTGGTTATGGGAGAGAAATGAGATGCTAGAAACTGGTGTGACCACTGTAGCAGGAGGTAGGACGTGCTCTGGGCAGAGAGCTGTTTCTTTTTCTCATTTTCTTTTGGTTTGTACTGTATTAGCTGGGAGTAGTACTCTGGATTTTGCTCTGGGTCGAGTCCAGGCTGGTTGAGGCCCCTGGTAACCTGATGTAATGGGAGGTATCCCTGCCCGTAGTGGGGAAGTGGATGAGCTTTAAGGTTCCTTCCAACCCAAATGGCTCTGTGACTCTGTAGCAGTACTGTGGCAGGAATGCTCTGTTGAGAAATAATATGTACACCCAATCGATAGACAGAAGTAATGAATTCTGTTGGAGAAATAATATATTGCTGTGTTGAAAATCTACAGGCTTGAGTCAATCCTTGGATACCAGCCTGCTTTACCTACATAATTTAAGTTTCCCAGTACTAAGAGAACTTCTGTCAGATGCGCTTGAAGAAAGGGAATAGAAGATCAACATCAGCAGCCTCGGTATGGGGTCTTGTGGTGACCTTCCCCCAGAAAAACATTAAAGGAGAAGCAAGAGGACCCCATCTGAACCAAGCAGTAATCCTGCTGCTGCAACCCCAAGTGTTTAAAAAAAAAAGGTTTTTGAATAAAGATTTCTAAACAACTTCTTTCACATTTCCATTTTTTAAGCTTTCATAATTCGTTGTTTTCACATCTTTCCCATGACAGTGTGAGGAGCAGCGAGGCACTTATTTTTGTCTGAAATGCTTCTTTGTTATCTTAATTTTTCAGTATGCATCCCTGAGCAAATCGTGTAGGATTTTACATGAAGTAAGCTTGCAGCTTGTACGCTTTGGGCCCAGTCCTCAGCACAATTTGTGACAGGGCGATATCATCTCTACGGCCTGTATTCTTTTTTATCTCTGTCCCTGTTCCAACCTTTGGCTTGCTTTTCTCTCCACGGCTCTCAGTGATGCTGTGTTATCCAAACTCTCCACTTTCTTCTTTGCTATGTATTCTTCTGGACTTACATCTCTTCTTCCACACTCCCTGTTTATATGATTTCCTCTTGTGCGTCCTCTTAGGAGGGCAAAAAAAGAAAGCAAGTTGATTTAGTTTTGCGCAATTAGAAAGGCAAGGATTGAGTATTTGAATATTTAGTTAGCTCACATTTGACCTTTTCCTTTACCTGTTACTTTTCATTCTTGTTATGATTTTGTGTAGGGAGTAAATGCTGTGGATCAGACACTTGTAAGTCTCATATGAGTCATGAAGTAATGAGCATTCTTTGTGTCTTTATGGGACTCTGGGCACATTGATGAAGCAGAGGGAAGACATAGAAGAAGCAGCATGATTCTTAAGGTCCCACAGGGCGGGTGCATGTATTATACGAAGTAGCTATGATCCCAGCATTGCTTCCCTTTCCCCATGAGGAAGCATCTTCCATTATTTTGCCTCATCCTTTCAGCCTGAGGCAGGAGTTTTTAGTGCTGGACCTATAGCATCATGCTGTCTAGGATGAACTAAAACGAAACTATGGATCATCTTAGCCTGTCGTGGACCCAAATAGGTGCTGTGCAAAGTCATAATGAGTAGACCTTTTCCTTGTAGTACTCAGATTATTGCAGTTAATAGGTTGACTAAAAGTAAAAGCCTATGATCTGAATTTCTTATGCTCCTACTTTGGCTAAAGTAATGAGCTACTAAAGCTACGTTCTGTATTTGTTCAGAGGCTGTGGCTGTGTGTACAGCTGGAGAAGAGACAATGTGCCAGAAGAGTAGGGAAATAATCTTGGAACTACCTCGGAGAATTCAGGGATCTCTGCTCATGATGTGGGGTGAAAGAACTGGAATTCTGTGATCCCAGATGTGGCTTTGCAGAATCATCTTACATTTTTGTCCATGAATCTACAGCATGTGTGTTAAGTAAGTTGAAGATAGTGTTCAGGATTTAGTTCTGCAATATTGTTTTCATTTTCCGTTAACTTCTAATTTATTGCAATTTAATCCATTCTTTGCTCTAGATACGCACCTGGAAATCTAGAAAAATAAGCTTGTCGTCCAGATTTTGCTATGAAAACTACATAGAATATCATAGTAAGCAACTGTTGTTTTGGCTGATCCATCTGATGCCTTTCTTATGAGAAATTAATCTCCATTTTCAAATTATTTTAAAATGATTGGCAGGCAAGGGAAAGAAATATGGAGATGGAAGTTCTATAATGTGTGTTTATTCTGTCTGAAAGAGACCTATTGTATTGCATGCTGAGTAACCGTCACCAAGTGGAGGAGAAACCGCTGAGTGCGTTGCAGGTGAAACTCATGTTCTGGAGAACGTTGTCAGTGGCCATGAGAAGACAAGAGCTGGAGCTTGCACATAGGGACTTTCTGCAATCTCTCATCTCCTTAGGTCTCTCTAACTTGGCCAACAAAAGATGCAAGCAGGGAGGTACCAAGAAGAGTGTTGTTCATCCTTTGGTAGAATGGTAGAAGGTTTTTGACCTCTTGGTGTGTCTCACAGTGACTTTCCCAGCTCCAGTGAAGATCTCCATGTGGACACCAGCCCAGCTGTGGTTTATTTTCACCACTACCAAGTCTAACCTTGCTCTCCACAACAGCTAGCTGTCTTGGGAATTTCTCATTTCTACAGGGCTCCCAATTCTCATTATTCTTGCTTGGCTGGTTTTATCTCTTTGTTGACTTCAGTTTGTTCAGAAAATCCCCTCAGTGTTTTAGAATGTGGAAGTGATGCGTTGTCTTCCACCTGTTTACTGTTCTTGATGCATGACCTTACTGGAGCTCAAAGAGTACCTGTACATATGTGCCTTTGATCTGCTGTCTTTTTTCATGTCTTTTGTAAACTGATCTTCTTTCCTATAAGTCAATATGTAGTATGCTATATTACTCATTTAATATACTTGTGCCTTTGTGTGGGTACGGTGTGTAGGATAGCTGACTCTTCCCTAAAGTCACTTCTTCCATATGGAGAATTCTCCCAGGCTAAATATTGCAGGCTGAAAAATTAACAATTTTTTTGTTCTTGGGTATAGAAAACATCCTGTTTATTTATTTATTTATTAATGTAAATTTCCCGGCATATTATTGGGGTTGTTATATAGGCTTGATTAATATGCTGAAATGAAAAATATGTTGCTGTGTGAACAACAAAATACTATTTTTGATTGTATAACCTTTCCATACATCAATCATTTGAAGTAGCTGCTAATGTAATTCGGTGATGTCAGAGGTTAATCATGTTGTTGCAAGAGGTTTTTATCTTTCTGTCAACTTTATAAATAACAAGTTTCAGACTTTTCTTGAAGGAAGAATAAATATATTTAGATGATAGAAACCTCAGGCTGTAGCTCTGTCTCTGCTTCAGATACTTCTCTTTGAGCTTCAGCTGTGTAGCTTGCAAGTACTTAGCTAGGTGTTTTTTTTTGTCTTTCTGTCTGTTTTCCACACTTGAATGTAGTTGCAGCCCTGTGCAGTATATGGAACTTGTGGAAGGCTCCGTGCCTTTTGTCTAGAAGAGTCTTGTGATGATAGGATTTGTTCAGTGTGTATCTCATATTTTTGCAAAAACTCAGCTTGCCTAATCTGTCACAGTGAGATACAATTCTTGGTCACCAAGTCTAATCATCTGGGATATGAAAATCCTCAGTCCTGCTTGCATGCACAAAGTCAGGCCTTTGCATGCTGCACTGCTGCACCCCTTTGGTATCATCATTGTGGCAGTGGGATGTGCTCCACGTGCCTTGTGCTCAGTGACTGCAGAAATTGAAACCCTGCTCCTGTGGCTCTATTATGTCTTTTTCATCATTGCTTCAGGTAGGAGGAAGCTGAAAAAGTTCTTGAGGAAAAAAAACTCAGAAGACAAAAAAGACATTGTCCACAGGTTTATAAAGGGAAAGTCCTGATTAGCTCAGGGAAGCCAGCGATTCTATGGTTCTGTGTAATCCTTTTTGGATTTCAGCAAAGCTTTTCATACTGGCTGTCACAGTACCCTTCTGGACAAGTGCATAATACAGTGAGTGAACAATAGGCTGATGGGTCAGACTCGAGCCTAAAAATAATGTGTTGTAAATGAGGTTACATCACGCTGATAGCCAGCTACCAGTGGGGTTCGCAGAGCTCCATTCTGGGGCCAGTTCTCTTCAATGTTTAATTTGTAAATTTGAAATAATCCCACTACAGGTAAATAATTTCCTTTTTTTGTTTTTTAGTCTTTGAAATTCGGAAACTGATGTAAATGTAACTACTGAAAGCTAAGCTCTGCAGGTTTTATTCAGCTAGATCCTGTTTTCTGATTCATGTGCTGGCATGAGGATTATTCCCAGGACAGACATAATTCACTGGCTCTTTATAAAAAGAGCTTTGCAGGAACATTCAACTACAAAAATCCCAAGATGTGTCTAAATCATTTAATAAGTAAGTTCTCCATGAGCACTAAGGGTCTGCTCTCTTGAGTAGAGTGTAAATGGCAAATTGTGTGTTTCATGACTTTTGCATCTGAGTCCCTTGTAATGCCCTTCCCGTGGAAAGATCACCTTCTGCTGAGATTAACGTGTAAAGACAAAACGCTTCCTTGTTATTTCAGCCTAATGAAGATTTTTAGCTTTTAGACTCCTCTTAGAGGAATAGTGTAGTGTAGAACTGCTGTCATAGTATTTACAAGTAAAGCAGCAGTACTTCATAAATTTTACTTTTGTTGGTTTCTTTTGTAACTGCCTGTCAGGTTATTCCCAACATGTTCAGATAACATTTATGAGTAAATGTCATTATTTCACAGGAATCATATTGCACCTGAAAATGATATTGTTCTTCTTTGGTAGATTGTTTGATTATGTGGTGGTGGTTGTTGTGTTTTTGTTGTTGCTTTTAGCTAGCAACTCATTTGACGCTGATCCCTTGAAACTAATTCCATTCTAATGCCTTTGCCAATTTGTATAATCTCCCCACATGACACCTCAGTGATCATCCAGTGTCAGTGGAGGTGAAGAAGCAGTCCAGTATTGGTCTCCACACAAGACAAAAAGCCATTTTAAATAGTGCTCTACTTGTGCTGATGTGAAATCTTAACATCAGTCTTTTCTTAACTAGCCGGCAAAAAAAGCCAGGAAAAAAAACACTAATTATAGCCCCAGCTGTCCTTATCAATGACCTCTACACATAAGACTGAAACGTAGGGAATTGTGTTGAATGACTATTGAACGTTTGCTTATCTGGAGCATAAATGAGATATGTGGAACGGGAATTTATACAGACCCCTCTTCATCCTCGTGTGATATGCAGGATCCTTACTCAGGTGCTCTCCAGGGGCCTTCGACAGCCATCTCCCAAGTAGCATAAAATGGAAATTCCAATTTAGTTACAGGTGAAGATATGCTGTTTTTCTAACTAGGTGAGGTACTTAATTTCATCCAGATCATCACTTAGGCTTTTCGAAAGAAGGTTGTGAAAGCTATATAGTTAGTTCATTGCAGATATCAAGGGATGTGTTTGCTTTCACATGTATGGTGATTGCATGGACAAGATATCAATACAGCTGCCACAGAATCGGTACGTAATCAGATTCATTGCTAGTAGTTTATTTCCCTGGCATTATTGGCCAAGGGCAGAGGTGGGACGTAAAAACTAAAGCATCAGTTAATTGTAGGAAAACCAACACAAAAAACACAGAAATGTCAGATGGCATGTTACAGAAATAATACTTTAAGAATGGGTTTTAAAAGACTTATAGGCAAGCTACTGTCTCTTGATGAGAGTGTATTAGTGCCTCATGAATACCTGAAGAAAGCCCAATCGGTTTTTAAGAACAAAAGAATGACTGTATGAAAACCAAATAGAAATATTTTGTTAAATCTAGCAGGTAGCTTTTTTGGAGGGCAGCAGTGGAGAGAGTTGAGTGCAGGATTTGAAGCAGTGAGGTCAGTGAAGTAGCAGTAGCTTACTGAAGACTATACAAAATTCATAATCGCATCAAGATTCCAAGTTGATTAAATATTAAAGAAAAATAACCCATGTAATTGGAATAGTTTTTTTCAGCTATGTTGAACATTTGAGTCATTGTTTGATCTCTTTAGCCCTTCCGTAGGGTTCAGTTTGACAGAAACCAGTTTTCTACAAACTATACGAAAAAGGATGAGACCTCCTTGGAGCAACGAGACAATACTGAACAAAAGTTACCTACAAGGGCTGCTTAGAAAGTAATGCTCTCTATTTGATTATGTTGGCCCACAACATCAGAGGTGAATGGTGCTGGTATGGCAGTAGAACTTGAACCTTCCCACCAATATTCTATTTTGATGCTGTGTGACAGATGGCAGCAGAAGGGCAATCTGACAAAATGTCATCTGACGTTGAAGTGCAGATGAAGCAAAGTTGTCATAGAATGTATGTGGGAAAAAATAGCACGCACTGACATTCGTCGGTGCTTGCTGAACATATTTATGGGGACCAAACAGTGGATGTGAGCACAGCGAGGCAGTAAGTGGTGTATTTAGCAGTGGTGACAGCAGTGTGAAAAACAAACCAGGTTCCAGAAGGCCATGCACAGCTGTCACACCATGAAATGAGGAGTGTCTCAATCAGCTGGTCTGTGTGAACAGACTAATCGTGGTGACTGTTGAAATATAGCGTTTTGCAGCTAAGAATTTGCTCTATCAAATAGTGTTGCTGTGCTCTTTGTATCTGTTGTAGTTTCTGTGGAAATAAAGAGGAGGCATTACTTTCAGAGTGACCTACGTACAAACAGCAAGTAGTAGAACATTTGCTATGTACTACTTTTTTACAGCGCTTTCCTCCATGTTGAGGCACTGCAATCCAAAGATGTAGCCAGAACATAGACTTAACATTTAGGTTTGAACACAAAGGCTGTAACAAATGGAAGCACTCCAACTATTATGGTGGTAGTGGTGTTTGTTATCTTGATTTTTTCTTTGCCTTTCTTTGCATCATCACTGAGGTATATTAATGAGGGTGAAGTACAGACTGGTGGATTTTATTGGTAACTGAACGTAAAAGCTTGGAACCATCGCAGGGTTGACAGTCAGATTGTTTTTCCTGGTAAAATCCCCTTTCTGTCAAAAACGGTGATAATATATGGAAAGCTGTATGCTGCTTCAGTTCTACTGGCCTGGGATAAAATTGTATAGAACCTATTGCACAAGAGGTTACATCCTAAAACTATTTTTCTCACATGGCTAACAGGGTGTTTTGCTTCTGACTTGAAGAACGTACTCATTCTGATGTTAACTTTTGGGGGTGCTACTGTCATCTCTAAAACAGGGATTTCAAAACTACTGAAAGACTCTTAACGTTGTGTTTTTCCATAATTAAACTGTCAAACAATAAAAAGACCACAAATTAGTGTTACTGTTTTATCCTTAAAAAAGCATTAGCCCAACTCAGTCCCACACACATCACTGTCACTGTAAGGTGAAAGCATAAGGAAACTTTACTCAGTTCTTTGAAATAAACTCTTCAGGCCTCTAACCTATGTTATACCTGTGTCCTATGAGGTTTCCTTGTCAATATTTTCATCAATTTAGATGTTCTGCCAGTAGTGGTGCTCACGTGTTTTCTTCTTAACTGTCAAATAGCTTAAGCTGAGATTACTTATTTCAGTACTGCATGTTAGTGCTAGTTGTTCAGAAAAAAAAAACAGAATCTTAGGGAAGTGTTATACTGAACTTGCAAATATAAGACTCTGCAGTGGAACATTTGTGGTAGTAATGCTTAACATGTAGAAAGGAAGTTGGAATGTTTTACAGAGGAGGTTGTGCATCATGGATACTGTGAACTGGCTAGCCAAGCTGTGCAGTGAGACTTGTAACTGGCAAGATGGGGCAAGAGAAAAGAAAAAGAATGTTACATGTGTTGAAAAGATGTTTGGTATTAATTAGTATCCCATTTGTCTTGTTAAGCTCTGAAACATTTTTCTGCAATTGTCTTTTTTTTTTTTTCCCTTCTCCGTGGTGTTATCACTCTTCCTATAGAAAATTCCATTTTGGTTGTTATTTTAGTGCATTCCTTTGAGGTAAGATTGGGTAATGATTAATCGATGAAGAAAAGACTCGTAATTTTAAATAGGTATCTCTGTTGGATCTTTTCAATGTAAGTTATTGCACTTTGTGTTTTCTTGTAGTGCTGTATGAAAACACTTAAGGGTAAGAAGCGTTTTTTCCTTGCAGGTATTAAGGTGTAGGCTTAAACATGACTCGAGACATAAAATACAGCTTCCTAACTGAAGTTTCTGGTATTTTTCAGTGTTGCTATTGTTATCAAAAGACATAAAAAGTATTAATGCAGACATAAAATTCCTCCATGTGTACCCTTTGTTTTTGCAGGCACCATCCTGGTTGACAGTATGCTGATCAAAGGGACAGCAGGGGGGCCAGACCCCACCATTGAGCTCTCATTAAAGGACAACGTGGATTACTGGGTGATCCTTGATCCCATCAGCCAGAGGTTGTACTTAAACAGCACTGGCCGAGTTCTGGACAGAGATGTAAGTTTGGAGCTTGTGGTTTGTTTTTTCTCCCCATAGACTGTATTTTCTGAATCTGTGTGTACTTACAGAATGATTGTGAATGTAAGAATTGTTGGAACATAATACGTTTTGTCCCCAGTTGGCTGTAAACAGAATTGATTCTTTGTTAGAACTTACTTAGGAGCATGGTGAAACTTGGTCACGTGCATGAACATTGCATGTGGGCAAAGACAAGAGTAAAGACAAGAACAAATGACCGTGTGTTGGCAGGAACAGATACAGAAACAAACTTGATTGTTTACTGAATTAAGAGAATTTTTGCTTTGCTGCTTTTGTCTGGGATGTGAAGTGCTGCTCACTTTGTGTCCCTTTTATACTTAGTGTCTTTTATGCTTCATAAAAGCCCGCTCTTGCTGTGTGCATTAGCTTATGATATGGGAGGAAAAGCTAAGGAGCTATATATAATACAATTCACATCTAAAGCTTAATGTGTTCAAAGAATCTGCTAGTTTAAGGAGGGGGTTGTCTGTATATTTGTTTGTTTTGAAGGCAGCATTAAATTTGTGTGGTATGCTTTTTCCTATTAGCATTAAATGAATATTGTCAGGCCATATTTTATTATTTTTCTAAAAATAATAAAATGAGGAGGAGTGTTATCATCTGTGTCAATTTCATTTGAGGGAAACGCTTTTTAAAAATGCAGATATTTATTCACCATTTTGCTGCAGCGTATACTACAGTTCTACAGCAGAATCTGCAAGAGATACTAACTCAGAAACGACTGTAATCAATGTGGAAAGAGTGATTTAAAGATCATGTAAAATTCTCCTTGCAGTGCACCAGTTTGTTTTATCTTAGCTAGATAATTGATTTGTCCTTTCCACTTATTCTGAGGCCTTCTCAAAAACAGCATTGTCATTTCCCTTTTCTTTTTTGCAGCTAATTTCTAGCTGGACTTAAATTAGCTTTCATTCACAAACTTTTAATGCGTGAAGCAAAGGTATGCAGTGCAAAACATGTCAGAATGGACATGATGGGGCAAGGAAATCCTAGTGCTTCAAGTGCCAAACACCCAGCTGTCATTGCAGCAGCACTAGTTCAGTAGTCTTGCTAAACTCGTAAGTGCTTTTCATTATCATGCATAGAGACACTTTACAGTGTTGTTCTTCCCAAGTAGACCCAAATTATAAGGAAACGTATGGATGGTATATGTTTGCATAACTTACATAAAGGTAATATTGCTTTTCCATTAGTTTCTAAGGGATTATTTCCTCATTTTTACAGTGAACTAAAACAGAAAAGCCTAGTATTTGCAGAAAGAGGATTGCATACATTTTGATCCCTAGTACTGCAGTGCTGGGTATAATTACTTGAGAAAATGTAATTTAGGACAACTGATATTTTGGGTGTGATCTCCACTGTACATAACTTCTGGGGTCTGAGTCTCAATTTACGTTGCGAGTTAAAGAAAATTAAAGCAACCCATGAAAACTCAACCCACTGAATCAATCAAATGTGTGAGACTTACATTGTGGACTTGATTAATGTGGCCCTTATCTAAAGGTTGTTTCCAACCTTCTGAAGTAGAGCTATACAAAATTTCCAGTAGAGTGAGCATGTTTTTGTCTTTCCTTTGGTTGTTTAACAAAAAAAAAAGCTGCATTTCCCATCTCTCAAGTGAAAATTACACAAATCTTAGTAGTTCCAATAGAATTAGGGTGTTGTTTTTTTTATTAACTCAATCCTTAAAATTAAATTTTTGATTACAGAGCAAAATTAGAGTCTCAGTTGCAAATGGGGCGTATGTGATGACATGCAATATGTCTGGATTCTCTTCCCATTATTCTCCGGTATCCCTGCCTGTCATCTCTCTGCTGTTCCAGATAACCTGGTCTCATTATTTTTTATTACTTTTCTTGAGAGAAATTTATTAGATTCCATTGATTGATTTTCACCAAGAATGACAATATATTTTCCCAACAAAATCAGATAGAAAGACAACTCCAGACTCCAAAGCTTCAAGTACTTAGGAAGGGTGAATAGAGATGAATCAGAACTGGGAGAGGAAGCAAGCTGCTGCAGTGTATTATAATTATTTGTCTCCAGTGTGATTAAAAATATATTGTGCTATTAGATATTTACGTTCATTGCCTCTAAGTAATGAAATCAACAGTGTTCATTAAAAGATCTGATTTTATAGCTAAGCACTGACCAAGCTGAACTTACATGTGATTATAGTCCTACACTGGTCATATCTCAGCAGAGGTGAAACTGTTTCTTTCCATGTTCTTATCAAAAAGACCAAGGAATGCTTGTAAATCCAGAACTCTATGGATTTACTTATATACTGCTACAAACAGCAGTGGCTTTCTTAGATGTTACTAAAAGCAGCAGATGACTTCAGTTATTAAAATGGCCTAGAAATTCCATTCAGGAAGATTGCAAAGAGTGCCAGCTTGAAAAATAGAAATAATAGTACTCAAACCTTAATTTTTAGGTTACTGATTGTATTTGATGTGTTCCTGCTTTTGCTAGAAGTAGAACCACCCCGTGATTGACTGCAGGTTTTTACAGCAAAGAGAACCAACTTCCAGATAAATGCTCTTGCTGTACCTAATTGCTGGGAAAGTTGAGTCTAAAGAGATTAGGGAAGAATAGATTTTCATGTAAGATCTCAGCAACAGCATAACCCTCCCCCTTCTTTTCCCATGTCTACTGACTCTTTAAAAACCAATTAGTACTGCAGTCTAAAGGGTAAAGAAACCATATGGTTCTGAAATCCATTGTAGTAAAACTGGAAAAAATCAATCACTCAGAGAAATTGTAGCATTTAGAATGAGTGAAAGCGTAATTATGCAGATATATAATTATGGTATAATTGTAAGTCTTGGAATCTCAATACAAAAACCTGTTTGTGTTCATTGTGCTGTAGAGTACATAGGCATTTTTAAATTATTCTTGCAAGTTGTTTATTCTTTTGAAGGCTTTGAGGTTAATAAATGCAGAGCTTTTTGTTTTTTTCCCTTCCAATCCATTCTTGCTTTCTGCTGAGCATTAGATACTAAATCAAAACGGTTTTTCTTTCACTTGAATATTGTGGCATTCACTGGAATAAAAAAAAAAAAAGATGGCTTTGGATAGTCTTCACTTAGAAGCGACTAAGTTGTTTTTAAATTACTTGATAAATACAATTGGTAGAATATTTATTTCTGACTTAACCTTTGGGTTCAAATATTAACCAATCAGAAGTTAAAATGTGTGACATCTTCTAGGTATTTTTCAATAATCAAATGATTATTGAAATTGAGTTGATTCTTGAGTAACCTAACAATTATCAAGTCAAAATGTGTTTTTTCTTGCATTCCTGTGGGAGGTGTGAAAAGCTAATGATGCTGAGGATTTTTAGATGCTATTCTTATTTTTGCATTAGCACGTTCTGCTGGCAGAGCTCAGTCTGCACAATACAGTTCTGAGATGCGGAGGTCCGTGTGAAACACTACCACTATAAGCTGTAGTCACTCTTGGAGAAGCTTTCTAAATCCAGACAGACACAGTACAGCATCAAGCATAACACTGATGGATGGGCTACTAGGAACCTGAGCAGTATTAACATTGGTGTTAACTTTCAACTCTTCATTTGGTTCACGTTTTAACTGTATTTTCGATATGTATTTTCAATTACAGCCTCCAATGTCCATCCAGTCCATTGTGGTGCAAGTCCAGTGTGTTAACAAAAAGGTTGGCACCATTATCAACCATGAGGTACGGATTGTGGTGAGAGACAGGAATGATAACTCACCTCAGTTCCAGCAGCAGCGATACTACGTGGCAGTAAACGAGGTCAGAATTGATTCCTTTTCTTCTTTCTTTCTTTCCTTTTTTATGTATCGATTGTTTGTCGCAAGAAGCCAACTTTAGTTCTTTCACTTCTTGTTTAAAAACCCAATAAATTCAGTAGTTTTAAAATCCCTTCATTTGTGTCAATTTGGAGAAACACAGCACAGCTGATATCCTTAAGATTTTAGCATGAAAGCTACTCTTCCTAACAGTTACAGAGATCAACATGCCACCAGTGTTTATAATGCATGCAACCAGAATCTGAAGCTCTGTCTCATTGAGTAAAGCGTTGGTTTATGTTAAATTTACGAAATGTTTGGCTACACTGTGCAGCTTTATCATCATGACTGAAAGTAAAGCAGATTTATGAAAAACAAGTGTAGAGCAAGTAGGTCAGAAGTTTTTTTCAAGACCACTGTAGCCTGGTAAAGTTCAGTTTACCACTGTTTATTAAATGGTGTCTGTGAATTGAAGTATTTTGCTGATAGATTCTAATAGAGTAGAAACCTGTGGATTGGACTTGTCCATATTATTTGATTGACTTTTTTTTTTGAGCAGATACTATTTCATTTCTCTTTACAATTGCATTTCTTATTGTCTTAGGAATTAAATAATCTGTTAGTAGTCAGCACAAAGGACACATGTTTGCAGTATGTAGTAGACATTTAGATGCAGCTACTCTTATTTGTGTGTGTGCGTATATTTCTGTGTTTGTCTGTATTGTTTCATATATTTATATATACAAACATATAAGTCTCAATCCTCTGTGGTCCTAATAGTCGTTGTAAGGATCTAATGCAGACACAAAGGATCGATCTGCTTGAAATTAATGTGTATTTTGCTAACAAGAAAATTAAGTTGTAATTAAACTATTGATGGTTTGTAATCTTCTGGGTTATGAAACAGACTTGGAAATAATTGAGATAGCTTAGCACAGCACAAGCAGAGAGCTGTCACCATCTTGGAGATAAGCTTAGCCTTTTCATAAACTTTGGCAAGACACAAAAACTGCGAGCATCCCAGACAATACCAAATCCAACTGGTATTCACAGCCTTATGAATCTCCTCATAAAAACAGAAACTACTTGTTTATGATTGATCCTAAATATTTTCTGATCATTAGAAATACTCTAAAAGGTTATTTCCTTTGTTTAAATATATATATATATGTGTGTGTGTGTGTGTATATTCATATGAAAGTGTCACATCATTATTTAGAAAAGCTTCCTGACAAGATGACATTAGCCCAGGGCTGCATTCAACCATGTGTATTAGTGACCTGAAGATACTTGCTATTGCAGTATACCCAAATAACATTTTGACAAGCTGGAAGAGCATACAGCTCTTTTTAAAATGGAATATTGTGCAACTCAGCTAACACTGTATAGACAAAGGTTTTAGTATTGCCCTAAGGGTTTTAAAAACATGCGGCCTGAAATGCGGACTAGAACCTAAAATCTTGTAATGCTTAGACACAGCTGATGTTGGCTGTTTTGTGTTCAACTGAATTGTTCAGAACAAATCTATTTCATCTGAATACAACTGCATTGCCTGTGTTCTTAGAAGGCTTTTTTTTTTCTGGTGTACATTTTTCACTTGGTCCTTACTTGTTTCTAATGTTCTGATAGTCTCAGTAGTGGTCACAGGTTTTGTTTGAAAACATCAGTGGAGTAAGCGAAATACTGTTTGAAGTCAGTGTTGCTTTAATACACATACATAACCTTAAGGCTTATGATAATTTTTCACTTGAAAACCATTATTTTGGGCTTAATTCTTTTTCTGTAAGTTGGCAGAGATTCTAAGTCCTTCTAAAATAAGCATAACTTCAGCTGTCCTAAAAGTCTGGCTTTGTGCTGTTGAGAATTTGAACTTGTGTTGAGTTTTCTTTGTTTCTGGTGTGATTATTCATACCTTTTTCCATGTGGTATTGAAATAATTAATCTTGGCAGATAGACATCATCAAAAGAATATTAGCTCAGAATGATTAACTGTAATTCTTTGCTCTGCTCTTCAGGGCCATGGTGAAAAATTACTCATTTTTAGCTTTGTAAATAGGCAATAATAAGAAAACTTATTTTCAGAATGTTTTATGGAAGTATGCAACGCTCCTGTCTGCATCTAGATTTCTAAGAGACAATAAATCATATAGAAGGGAATTTCTGAGCATTAATGTTGTTGGCTGTAGAAGGAGTAGGATTTGTCGTATGCATTTCCTCTCTATTTGTTTTAATTACATTCTTTTGAAATCTTGTTTCTTGTCACTGTGGTTCCTTTTCAACACACTGAATTCTCGCAAAGATGATCCTTACGTTGACAGTAATGCTAATTTCTGTTTTTTCTTTATGATTCCGTCTTGAATCAGCTCAGAAACTCACACAGTGCTCAAACATTAGCTTACTGTGTGCGTTCAGTCCCTTTCTGCAGGAGATACTTAAGTTTAATAGGGAGAGAAAAAAAAAAAAAGAATGACTGAGGTATTCTGTGAGGTAGTTACATCTAGTGGGAAGTGGGACAAGTGGATCTCTGGAGGCTCAAGTGCCACTTTTTGGATCTGTTTTTGGAACCTGCTAGAATGGAGAAGCAAACCAAAAGAGCCAGGGATCCTTCCCCCACTCCCTGGCCCTGACATTTCTCCACCCTCCTGGTGGAGAATGCTTGGTGCCAGAAGATTTTTCCACCCAATCTGTCATTTTCAACCTGTGAAGAAATGATGTTGCCAAAGGAAGTCTGGTGTTCAACTGCAAGCCTTGACTGGTGACTGAAACTTGCTTCTGTCTGTTTTTTATATAAATACAGTCTCAAGTTAGCGACTTTAGAATGGGTATGAACTTCATGTCGAAGATGTAGGCTGGATTGCTCCCTCTTGCATGCCTGCTCAGGCAGGGTCAGTGTTGAATTCATTGCTTGATTAGGCCAGCAATTGAATAATTTCATTTCAGTGTGGGTCTGATTCAGATGTGCAGAATTATAGATGTGTCAGTTCGGTAAAAGTTGAGAAATTTGCAATTTATCATTGAATTTCCTGTGACTTAACTGCTTTAATTCAGTATAGTGTTTTTGTTGGAGATGCAAGGTTTAAAGATTGGACCATTGAATGTTGGATCATTGAAGTTAGTACAGGCTTTGTTTTCACTAGTAGAGGTATCCATGGGAAGGTTTTTAGGGGGAAAATTCTGAGATAAGGGAGAGACTCTGGGGTTAAAATTCCTATGCTTGGGATTGTGTTTCCAACTTTGTGTGTGTCTTTTAGACACCCCCATAACATTCAGAAGAAGAATATGCCTTTCATTCCCATGGTATGCCTTTATTCTTAAGGATGCAGCTTGTAAAGGGCCATAAATACAAATAATCCTTTTTTAAGCAAGAACAGTGGGATTCTTATTTACATTGATGAAGAACAGCCATGTATACGGACAAAATGTATACAACTGAGTTCTCCATTGTGTCCTCTGTAGCCCAAAATGGAAAACAGAGCAAGTTTGCGGTTTGCTTAATACTCCAAGACAAGTTCAGAATTGACAATGTTATGCTGGAGTGTACTGGGAGAAGAAACGGGTGGTAAGAGGGGAATTTCTTATGATGGATATCTAAGAACACCTTGAAGAAGAGCTACGTGTTGACTGTTATACAGGAAAGCATGAAATCATCACCGTTTCACTGCTATTTTATGTCCGAAAAGCATTTGTTTGTTAAATAATAGCCTTACTTGAGAACCTCTCTGGGAAGATGTCTCCCTAGCTTTCCTAGAAAGGTCTATTATTCACTGTGGAGTGTGCTCTCCTAAAGCCATTTGTAACCTCATCAGATTTCTTGTATTTTGCTCTTCCCTGGAAGGACCCTGGGTGGCTTACTGCTTTTGGAGTGTGCTGCGATGTTGCTAGAGTAAATTGTCACTGTATGAGACCTTGGTGTACAGATATAGTGTAGCTTTACATGCAGAGTTGCCTCTGAAATGGTTGCATATGGAATTTGGGGCAAGTAGGCATTTTTCCAGCAAGTATTTTTCTGGAAGCTGCACTGCTCTTTGACGTGAGATCTCAGGCAGTGTGGAAAACTGAGTAGATGTGTTGTTTTTTTTCCAATTTTCAGTAATAAGTGAGGGATACGGGATTTTCTTCAGTCTCATTTCCAATATTTGCGATGCACAAAAGAAAACGAGGAAATTGGGCCTCTGCATATCAGGTTCGTGAAGGCCTGCACGTCCACACCTGTAGCTGACTGCTTGGGATGCAACGTGCCAAATCCAAGACTTCATCTTTTGACTGTGCTATCAGAGCGCACAATTGTAATTCTGATGTATGCCGCTCTTTCATTTTTCCAACTGCCTCCTTTGTTAGCATTTAATGATGCAGCTTACAGTGCCAGAGCCTTTTTATGTTACTGATCAGTTATCTGAACCCCGTCAGGATCCCATAAACAGAGCAGAGGGGTCTGGTTTTCTACCATCATTCAGTGCATATGTCTGTGGCGATGCCTTTGCCTGTTCCCTGCAGGCCCCTGCACCCAGACAGAGCGCAAGGCAACGACTTGCAGAGCTCTGAGGGTCACCTCGCTGCCTTGGGAGCAATTAGCGGCCCCAGGGAACCAGCTTATAGCATGCGTGTGGGATGCTTCTATTGCCTCTGCCAACAGGAGGTTGTTTTGTGGCCATGCCCTAAGTGTGGATGGCGCAACTGAGCCGAAGAAATTAAGCGCCATGCCAGTTTTAGCTTAAAGCTTTGGAGTAGATGCTTTTTTTTTTTTTTACTTCAAAGCTTCAGTATTCTCAGCTGTGAAAATATTTCTCAGAGGACCCTGTCAGCTATTAAACGGCTTAAAGTAATTAACAGGTTTATAAACGGGCTACAGGCCGGGAGCTATGAATATCTGAGAACTGCCTATTTCCTCCTGTACTTACTTCATGTTATGAACCATTAAGTGTGAAAATTAAATAGCGGTCCGCGTTTGCAACAAACGTCCGAATGAGACATTATCCTTTGCCACCTTCTCTTCTCACACCACTTGAAATGTTTTAGACCCCGTAGTTTTTAAAACGCGCAGGAGCTCGTGGTGAGGAAGGAAGGTGGATCTGGGTATGCAGGCAGAGGGCCAGGCATTCTGACGCGGTGAGAGGACAGCAGCAGGAAGGCATGGCTGTGAGCAATGTCTGTGTCAGATCCAGGGCTGTTTGTTCATTTGATTCTCAGGTGGATTACTCACAAAGCTTTCTGAATATTAAAAGTCAGAAGTGACAGCTCTTGAAATGGCAGGTTTTTTTTATCCTTAGAGTACAGAATCATAGAATCACCAAGGTTGTAAAAGACCTCCAAGATCATCCAGTCCAACTGTTCACCTACCACCAATATTATCCCCCCTAAACCATGTCCTGTAGTACAAATCTGCACGCTTCTTGAACACCCCCAGAGACAGTGACTCCACCATCTCCCTGAAGCAGTATCTAGTATCTTCGATCTCAGCGGGTATCAATTTAATGCAGCTAGTCTATCCTAGGGTAGTTAGAAATTGATTCGCTTTCAAAATATAATTTTGTGCCCATTCAGTTTCTGCCAACAAAGTATTGGAGAAACAACATCATTCTTCCCTGTGCTTAAAACCATGAAGCTGTGTGTTTCTGTGTGTGTAGGTGTTGTTTGGTGTTGTTAAGGCTCTCATGGGTGTTGAGTAAGTTCTGTTTGCCTTGCAGGTCATTTTAATTTCCCTTCTTTGGTCTGAAAAAGTAGCCTCTTAGTTACTTTTATCTATTTATGTTTATTTAATGAATACTTTATTTTCATCTTCACCTTTTTCTAAAACATGCAGAGCTGCCCTGATGCATAGTAGCTGTGTAATAAAAATGGAAATTTCTTTCACTCTGTGTGACCCTTTGCATCAGTTAGAGCATGGTCTGAGTATATAGTGTCTAAGTGTTTGCTCATTCATGCCTCTCCAGGCTGAATAAAGGGGAGAAGAGAATGGTGGTTGGAATATACATACTGTAACAATGGGGAAAAAACTGAGTGCCTTTCATAAATGAGTCCTCCATTGTTCCTTCTATGCTGTAGAGTTTTAACGTGCATTTTTCTTTCCTTGTTCTTGCAGTTGACTCCAGTTGGAACAACCATCTTTACAGGATTTTCTGGAAACAATGGTGCTACTGACATCGATGATGGTCCAAATGGCCAGATAGAGTATGTCATCCAGTACAATCCTAATGACAAAGTATGTGCCTTTGCTTTTTGTTCCTTTCTGCGTAAATATTTTATCATAAATATATTTATAACTGTATGTGTGTGTGTATAAATAAGAATATATTTTTTATAATATATGTAATGATTTTATAATAAGAAATGAGTGTCTGCTGTTGGACATCGTAAATTCTAAACTTGAAAACTTACTTCCTTGTGTAGCTTATCATTTCTGCCTTTGAGCCTTGCTTGTCCCATAAACTCACCCAAATTTATCTTTCTTTTCATTGCCATGCTGCTATCTGCTATAACACTGAAGTGTCAATCATCCCATCTTTTCTAGTGTTGTTCACACACCTTTTTTGGCTTGTGTTTTCTGTCTGTGACAGATAGTTGTATTCATTCCTACACACTTGCACTAATGGATTCATAGCTAAGATATATTCATAGTCACTGCTAAGTTTCTCACAAGAGACATTCTGTCTTCCTATATAGAGCTATATGTATTTTTTTTAAAAGCCATTTGCAAAAAGAAATACATTTTTCTAAAATAAAACAGTAATGGTCTGTGTCTATGATATGTACAAACATATTTTAGAGACAGAAAGCTTGAGATATTAAAATAAATGTTCTTTAGGTTCAGATTTGTGAATTTCACAATGTTTTGGGGTTTTTTGGTTTGTTTGTTTGTTTGTTTGTTTGTTTGTTTTTGCATGAGTGGTCTGTTTTAAGTGTCCATACGCATTTTCATCAAAAAGTAAAATTATTTTGATGATCCTTTTTTGTAAACCAAGGTATATTTTGCCGTGGGCTAAGAACATTGCTACTGGGGATCAGCTGGTGTGATTAATTTAAGTATCCTGATCCAATAATCTATTCATATAAAGGATAATGTAGATGTTCAAGTGAGGAAGTATATAGCAAATAGATGTAGCAATCTCTCATTCAGAATCTTTGCTGTTACTTAAGACTAATTTGAGTAGAAATGGTTTTGTGGAAACTGATTTTCAGTTTAAGGATAGACATAGAGGTTATGTCAAATAGTGAAGGACTTCCCTGTTTGGAGCAACTTTGGTGTAGTTAGTCACTTCATTAAATGTTTGCCTAGCTTCTCTTGCATTCCTGGTTAATGAAACCTACTTCCTTTGTCTGTAGAGTGCCTTGATGCATGCAATAGTGCGTTACCTACTAATGCACTTTGAGTGCATGCTTGGCAGAAATGACTTCTAAAGCTGTTTCGTTGCCACTCTTCCTAGGAAGATACCCCAAAACATCAGCTACAAATATCTTCCTTAACTTGGGAGAGCATTACCACCCTCAAAAATGATGTGTACAGCTTAGTGAGAAATATTCTTGCTTCTCTATTTCTGGGATCCTCCCATGTTTTGTGTTGAAAATGCCCAGAGTGCTTTTTTTTTTTTTTTTTTACCAGTGACAGGCTGCCTTTGAAAAAGCTATAATGCTGGTAATTTTCATTACAGACCAATTAAAAATTAAGATTGTTAAAAACAAAGCCAAACAAAACAAAAAAACAACAGAGGTGTTATCTAGTATTCAATTTAGCTTAAATATTTTGTTGTTTAATTGGGAAGGTAAGTAAAAGTCAAGTCAGCAAAATGAATGGGTGTTTTTCTGGTCTCTTTAGCTGTTGTACAGATTGATGCCATAAAATTGCCCTTGGCTCTTATGATCAAGATTATCTTGCCAAAAAAATCTACAAATGCAGAGTTGATTTTAAATCTCAGAGGACTCTGATTCATCAAATGCATCCACCAAAAAGTTCTGGACTCAATCCTTGCGAGCTAATTTTGCTGGGATTCTCTGTATTGTTTGGTGAGGATAACAGTTATTCTCTTTGAGTTTCTGTGAAGGAAGGGATATGGATAATGCTTTTGCTGTGCTGAGTTGTAACATATTTCCACATCTGGGGTGGAAATTGACTCCTGATGACTTTCCCCTTTTCGAATAGTTCGTCTCATGGTATTTTGCCACACCTACACTGAATCTTACTGCATGTTACCTGTGCAGTGTTTCATACTCATGGTTTATGTCACAAAGCTTCCATGGGAGCCCAGAGCGACACACCAAAGCTGCAGACGAATGGCATGGCAGGTAGTTACTGTACAGTCATTTGTTTTTGGGACCTCACAGCTCTTTTTGGATCTCTCTCAGGAGCGTAAAGGAACTGTAATTGGACGTTATGCTCCCAGTGACATTTTCTTTTATTAGGAAGCTGCAAGTTAAAACTAATTCCTATGATGATAGGGTTCTGTTGGAAATTCAGACTCTATTGTAATAAAGAGATGAGCAATATTCCTGTTTTGTTATGCTTCATTGATGTTGTTTGCAGGTGTGTGCATTAAATGTGTGTCTGGGTACCTGAGAGCACAGGCAAATCCAGGTACATGCAAGCTGAAACTCCAGTGGGGAAAAAGGCACAAAGCTTTGCTCTTCTTGTTTGTGTATGTCATTACCACAGATGAATCAGTGTTATTTTTTCAGTAGGTTGTCCTATCTGTGGGAGGAGATGAAACATTTCTCCTCTGTGTAGAAGTTATATAGTGCTTTATATCTCAGTGGTTTTATTTCAGCAATGTGTAGTCTACCAGGCTCTCCAGAGCACGCAGCCTTGCTGCAAAAGGTAGATTGCCACCGCTGCCGTGCACCTGCACAAGTGAAAAGCGAAATTGCAGGAGTTATTTTTTATTCTCTTGTCTGAGAGCCCAGCAGCACCACCAGCACTTTTTTAAACCAGTTTATTATACAAGGGAAAGACTGTGGCTTGGGCTTGGTAATGGGAATTATCCTGCTGCATTATAGAGTACTGTGCTGGCCTATGGCAGCTTATATTACAAGAAGCTAGCATGAACAAAAAAGGTGGTCGTAAAACTTGCACACTTAACATCAAAGCTACTTGGAAACGTGGGTCAATAGAAACAAAATGTGTAATCACGCTTTGAGTAGATACTCAAAATCTGAAGGAGCAGTGTCTGAGCATTAGAAGTAGTTACATCAACGGTCTGTTCAACAGAGCTTCAAGTTGAATCTGTTTCACGTAGCCAGGCTGAGGCAGCAATGTGTGGAAAATCTTATGTCTGTCTCTTGTCTGCTGCTTGTTATGGAGATGACAAAGGGAGACTTCTTTTAGAGACGTGCTGCAAAAGAGTTAGCAGGCACAAGTTGCCACATGTCAAATACCAACCAGAAGGTAGGACATACTTTCTTTTTTTCCCCCAGTGACAGTGATCAAAGAGTAAAGCAGTAGCCCAGAGGACTGGTACAATCTCTGCCCTTGAAAATTTTCATTCTCCAACTGGCTGAGGCACAGAGCAGCCTGTGTGAGCTCTGACCGCCTCCCTTATTCTGTGATCCTACTGAACTCTAAAACCTGCCTTTGATATAGAAGGGATTTTGCTATTTTTGTCCGATGTGTTATCATCTGTGCTTAGATCATCTTTTAGAAAGCCCTGTAAATCACTTTAAATTCTCTGAAATTCAGAAGTGTCGTTCTTCAGATGGTTTTGTGCTCCTTACTGTCCAACAGGTTGTGATGATAATGTGAAACACCATCTTTCCGCTACTGAGGGAATGAAAATGAACGACCTGGTAGTGACTTCCTAATTTCCCAAAACGGCCGATTTTAGGTCTGCCACCAGGAAGTGATCCTTGCCATCCTGCAGCCTCCAGTCTGCAGGAAGGATGTCATTTCACTGCTTTAGATTTGATGAACATGCTGTGTTGTAAGGGCTGCTTTCTGAAAGCATTTTAGTATTTCTTTTTTGAAGCTTTTCAAAGGAGAATCAGTTCTGTTCTCTTGGAGTGTGCAGGTGACAAAGCAGTGTCATTCTGCCAGAAAGCATAAAAGAGCTTTAGATACCCTTGACTTCCTGCATATGCTGGCTCATTTCAGTATTGGATGGAGGTGCAGCTGAGCATCTCTTTGTGTATTTCTTAGTTGCCTTGGAGCTTGGTCATGGTT
This sequence comes from Oreortyx pictus, assembly GCA_036925125.1. Taxonomy (NCBI): domain Eukaryota; kingdom Metazoa; phylum Chordata; class Aves; order Galliformes; family Odontophoridae; genus Oreortyx; species Oreortyx pictus. The sequence continues at coordinate 1,331,912 of JAUPFR010000008.1, forward strand.
TGTATTGCAGCAAGAATAAGTGGATTTTGCAGAGCAATCAGAGGGGGATATGTGTGGGGTGAATCTGATGTGATACTTGTTAGAGTGTGGCACAAAGTCATATTCAGAAGTTAAACTTCACATCACTAAGTAACTACTCCTGCAATTTACTATTCTGCTGAAGGGAGAGGGGACTGCCTCTCCAGATAGAGGCAGTTTGCGAAGAAGTTAAAGAGATTTTGTTTAAATTCCACTGATGCTTCTCAACAATTCTGATTGTAGAGTTTAACTGTAATGCATTTGTCATTTTGCTAAGGAGTACCAGAAAGAAGGCACTATTTTGAGAGTGCGCTGGCCGATCCTCTGCCACAGAGACTTTTCCAGTTGGTTCTTGCCTTCCTAACTGGAGATAAATGAACTAAAGCAGCCAGAATGATTTTACTCGTGAGCTGGAGCTCCCAAGCAAGTGCATGAGTGTGCATATACACACAAACACCGTTGTTTGCATATGATAGTTAAAAACATTACCTGTTACTTGCATGGTTCACTTCCCAAGAGGAAGACAAAAGCAGTGAACCCTATGGAGTTCGTCCTTCTTCTAGCTTCCTCTTTTACCTTGATATAAGTATTTTGTGTTGATCTTCTCTCTCCCCTGTATATGTATGCATATATACATATCTGAGCACAGTACCACTGGGTACTTCT